>CAKJTW010000040.1:10000000-11250000 GCA_917880005.1 Nanger dama | reverse complement strand
CTGGTGGGCTGCCATCTCTGAGGTCGCACAGAGTTGGACACGACTGAAGCGACTTAGCAGTATGGTTTGGAGGGTGTCTTTCTAAACCTAAGTTTTTTATATCATTTAAAACTTTTTAATGGGATATATAATAATACAAACCAGTTCAATGGACATGAATTTGAACAAACTCCAGGAGACAGTGAAAGACAGAGAAGCCTGGCGTGCTGCAGTCCATGGGGTCGCAAAGAGCTGGACATGACTGAGCGACTGAACAACAACATAGTGATCCAAAGGTAAGAAGTTGGCATGGTACAGAATTACATTCAATGATAGGGGATTAATTTATATATAAACTTTACAGTTCTCTCCATAATACTTTGTACATACTATATTATCAATGTTTCATGTAGATGGAATAAAAATAGAAATGACTGAAAATTAAAAGTAAGATTAACATTTGTCAATTTTTGAAGTTAACAAAACATATATTCCACATTATACACTAAGGGGAATATGATAAATCTTGGCATGTGAGCTTTGTTTTTATTTCTGACACTTATAAATGAATTTAATACAAATACATCAAATAAGGTTTGTTCACTTGATAAAAAGGTTGTATAGCTCAGTTGGTAAAGAGTCTGCCTGCAATGCAAGAGACTTGGGTTTGATTCCTGGGTTAAAGAGAAGGAAACGGCAACCCACTCCAGTATTCTTGCCTGGAGAATCCCATGGACAAGGGAACCTGTCAGGGTACAGTCCCTGGGGTTGCAAGAGTCGGAGACGACTTAGTGACTAAACCACGACCACCACCACCACCTGGAATATACAACAGCAAAACCCTAATAAATTTGAGGTTAGAAATGGAATACAAGCTTACCTGAGTAACCAAATGATATGCTTGACATTGGACTAAGATAGATTCCACTTCCATACATTGCACCGTGGAGCTAAAATGGAAAAAGATAGGAGAGGAAGCTGTCAGTTCATGGTTTTAAATGTTAATATTTCACAAGAGAGGACCATCGTCTCATTCTGGAACACTAAGCTCTTAGAAAATGTTAAAGCCTTTATTCCAAGGTCTATTTCGAATTTAAAAAGAGTACTAATACCTTTGTCCTTAAAATTAAGAATGCATTGATATATGGAAAATGAAAGCCAAGGAATAAAATCCTTAGAAAAGATTTTCCTTTTATCGATGACAGAGATTCACTTAGTATAATGTACTGGAGTAGTATGTTAATGGCTCTAAAACACTGAAAATAGGCTGAAACATATGTGACAGAAGGCTGATTAGGACTCACCTATTTGTGTATCAATAAAATATCCTATTCAGATTTTCATTATACAATACAACATTTCATTATACAATACAACATTCTTCTCCTTCAAATTGTTCAAGTTACAGAGTGCTTTAATTAACTGAAACTCTGACTAGTGTACTACTCAGAACAATTAAAATTCGCTAATACTACTTCCATGTTCTAGGGCCCTCATACCCTTTTTTATTGTGCACCAAATATTAATTCAATCAATTTGCATTTATGGGCATTTATATTTAATTGCATCATCCCAATTGTCATCAGAGTTTGTAAATTTGTACTGGTAACTGGGTTGAGGATCTCATTTCCTGACCTCCTTACATCATCAGATAAAAATGAGTGGGGTGGAATGCTGGAAATGAAGGGCACAAAGGTGAAGACCACACTCACTAAATCCTGCTCATGTGCTGCCCTGGAGCTTGAAAGGCAGATAGCCTATGGCTCTTTGGTGTCCAATCTCCACTTCTCCACTTTGTTTATTCTTAGCCCCTTTTCTTCTGTTGAAGTATTCACAGTGAGATAGTGCTCAAGAAATGTGTGTTGGATTAGCAGAGAGGATTCTTGTAAGGTTTTTACCTTTTGAGGGATCATCTTTTTCTTGTCATTGTTTTTTAATCACTAAGTTGTGTCTGACTGTTTGCGACCCAATGGCCTGCAGTATGCCAGGCTTCCCTGTCCTTCATTATCTCCCAGAGTTTGCTCAAACTCATGTCCATTGAGTTGGTGATGCTATCCAACCATCTCATCCGCTGTCTCCCCCTTTTCCTCCTGCCCTCAGTCTTTCCCAGCATCAGGTTTTTTTTTTTTCCTAATTAAGTTTAAAGTGATTTTACTATTTCTCATAGGGAAACTCAATTTTCTTTTTCTTTTCATCCCTATGTTGTATATAGGTCAATTCTGCTTGACTTTGTGAAAATTATGAATGTCCATTAAAAAGTCAATGTGATTTTTAAAGCACACGTGCTTCACCCTTTTAAGAGTAAAAACATAACACCAAGACTGCTTACTGAACTCCATACTAAAGAATTACGAGATCGCGTCAAAGCATTCAGAAAATGTACCTGCAGTCGTGTATTAGAAGCAACAACCAGACCATTCCTCAAGATGGAGTGCCAGTTTTCAATATGTGAGCCACTAAAACACAGGGAAAGAGCAGGAAAAGCAAAATCAGAAGTCAGCAACGTTTTAATGGGGTCGCAATATAACAAGCCATGGTGCCTTCTCATAGCTCTGAGTTTCCTAGTCAAGTATCACGTAGTGACTGTCCTATGCTAACAATCAACTACTAAAAGAGGATGCTTTCCTCTCCCCGCATTTATGGAAGACTGGGCAGGGAACTCACACGCCTCAACAGTAAGCCATACTCACTGAAATGCAAAGGTGCTTCCGAAGAGTTTTTTAGCAGCTCTAAAATTGGATTCTTTGGCTGGTGGACTGCTGAGAAGAAGGAACTGATGGGGTGTATGCATGAACTTCAGTTGCTGCCATTTAAAATAAGGGCACAGGAAAACATATCAAATTTAACGTATTGTCTATTTTCAAACTATAATAATTTATATTAACAGGATCATTCATTTAACAAAACCCCTGCATAAGTGATAAATCACATGGAATTGCTGATATGAAGGATAATTCTTTAGGCTAATGGAAAAGGAATAGGAGACAGACAATCCAAAGTCATTTATATTTAGCTTTGGAATATGCTATGTAATCACATTCAAGCAGATCTGTCTTCCTAATTACATTTCTTTTGAGACTTTTATTACTGAATTCCCTAAGTATCACAAACCATTTGGGGAAATATCTGAGTTTGCTAAGCAGAAAAGTTAGTTCAAGATTTTAGAATTGCAAAAATTATCATCATTATGCTTTATTTGCATATATTTGTAAAATCAGAAATTGCCAACACTCAAATTATAGTTTTCCCCTTTGTTCATAGAAAAAAGTAAAACAGACTCTCTTGAATTAGCTGCTTGATACACTGCTTGACACAAATTTCTAACTGCTGCTGTTCCACCCAAGATTATATGTACTTATACAGGAATCTAACATATATGAATCTCATAGTTAAGAGATTCAGAGATGACAGACCTGAGATTTTAGATGTGGCTCCTGGGTAACGACCAGAACTGAAATCAGACTGCATTAGCCTTTTTTTCTTTTTTAATTTGTAAGCACATTAGGCCCATAAGTAAGATATCTGGAGTCAGTATCTCCTCTGATATAGAAAAGCGAAGCTGTGCCAACATTCAGCTGACAATGATAAAAAGCACGCACTCTCTAGATAATGTTCTTTCTATCATATGTGGAATAACTAAATGATTTCATATTGACTCGGTTACTTAAAAGCCCAGGGCAGCAGCCTGAAATTGAATTTGGTTTCTTGGAAAAACTTGGAACTGGAGCACATATGTCATTTCAAAGAATTAGGCTTAGCATGAGCTTCCTTCAATTTCCTGGACAGGCTGCCTAAGAAAATCACAACCAGTAAATAGCCCTCACATTTCTGTATGTATATGTGAAGAAACAACTTACCCTGTTAACTGGCAGTTTCACAATATGTGACCTATTACTTGAGATAACCCTGAAATTAATTAAAATAATCCATCAGTCACAAATATACGCCACATATATTTAAAGTTTTTTTCCTCAGTTGGTAAGTGATTAAAACTTATTTTTGCTGTGACATCAACCGAGTAATAATTTTATCTAATTACATCATTCTGCTTCACTTCCTGAAAAAATTTAAAGAGCTGATGTAATTAAAAAAAGATAATATTTTAATCTGAGAAAACAAAGAAGTAGCTCTTTAAAACTTAAGAGATATAACTTTTAATAACTACAATCTAAGATTAGAACTTGAATCACAATCTGCTTTCTCTGCTCTTCTCTACAATGTCTAACTAAGCATGAGTTTTCATGGAGAATTTTTTCCTTTCTATAAATATTTGAGCATCTTTGCACTGACACATAGAGTAGTTTACATACAAAATGTCACTAACTGTATGTAAGACAATAAAGTTGAAAAAAATAAAAACTTTAGGCATTTGACAGAACTAATTGCTTCATACTTGTCAGCACAGAAAATCATAACTAAACTAATTATAAAACATGTTGGTAAATTTCCCTCTGCTTGAAAGAAGGGTGACTAACAAGTTCAAGGAAATGATCACAAATAATTAAAAGTGAAAAATCAAGTTGACTTTAGGGATTAAAAAAAAAAGATTGGATGTTTGAGAGGTTTGTCTTCATTCTGAATATGACAGAGTAAGAATTTGAAAGGTTAGAAAAGAAACAACTATGTGCTGTTTTACTCATCAGAATTTTAATAATAGATTATGAAAGGTACAAAGAAGAAAGACTTATAAAACCGAATTTTTGTCATGATTTTACTAGAATAATTTAATATGTTTTGTAAGGTTCTATAAGTGAAAGTTAACTAATTATGATCATGAGTAGCCAGAGTCTTTCTCCTTTCCTAATCTTTATGCATTTTTAAAAAACTTCCTGATTTTAGCATAGAATAAGTACTCATTCAGATCAATCTCGTATAGTCTTCACATTTGTCTTATTGCGTGATAATCACGCTGAATTCCACAGCCTTTAGTTGTCAGTGATTTCAAAGAGACATACCTAAAACCCTCAAAGATACGGTGAGTAGATACTATTGTTTTCTTTTTGCAGGTTAGAAATCAGAGGGTAAATTACTTGAAGTAAGTGTTGTAGAGCAAGATGAATGCTCAAAACACTTCTCAACTATTCTTAGTCTAACTCTTCTAGTCTCCATGCTGAGCTAATGCTGTGGCCCTCACCAGACTTTCTCTGAAACAGAACATCCTTTGTAGTCATCAAAAGAAGAGTTTATCAAATTTATACTCTCTTTGTTATGGGAGCAAATTATACAAAACATACATTTAAGAAAGGTTTTCAGTAAATGTTTGAAACAGTTTGATCACTTAGTTAACTAGAAAATTAAATGAGCCAAAACAGCTTCACCATGTAATATAGTCAAATTTTTTAAATCTATAGAGTCAACCACTCAGTATATCCGTGTATTGCATATGACAGCATTTTCTTCCCCCTGTGATGTACAAGTTTTAATTAAAGTGAAAGTCATTAAGGACTCTTGGACTATAAAATCACCAGTCCTCATAGGATTGAGGAACTGTAGCATTGCAGGTCTCCACCTCCCTGCCTTAAAGCAGGCAACAGAAAATGATGCTGTTTTCATTAAGAGGAAAACTAAATTTTATACCATTGCAGTAAGGGATGAGCAAGGGGGTCTTGTTTATCCATCTGCTTCTTGATTTCCAGATATGGTGCCTAGAAAAAAAAGTCATTATGCTCCTTGATTTTTCTTAAATTATTTTACTTTTTTTTTGCAAAAGGAAAATCACCTTGAACAGGTATGTCTAATCCAGTTAAACATGTGGTTGTGACATGATAACAACGACCATTACCCTAGTTGCTTCTCCCCAAGATAACATGAACTCGGACTTTCCACACTGCACAAAGGACTTGCCAGAACATTTGGATAAAAGGCTTAAATCAAATTTCAACCTGACTCCCATGCACTGGGCCAAGTCCCTGGATTCCTGCTGAATCTTTGCTCAAGAAAACCCAATGCTGCCAAAACACAAAAGGTACCAACCCACACTGCTAACCATTCAGTAATTCTCTACTTACCTCCTGTGGAATTTTCCAGTTCCCCAAAGTCCCTTATTTTCCCTTCTCTGTAGCCCCCTTTTTTCCTTCTTTGTTTTTACCTTAGAAACCTTGGTCTCCTTGTTTTACTCAGAGGTGACCTCAGCTCACACTGCCAATCTCTCTCCTCTACTGCAGTACTTGATTAAATCTGTCTTGCCACCTTTACAAGTGTATGGTCTCTCTTTGACATTTTTAACTTTTAACTGACATTAAAGCAAAACTTGTAATAGCTATAATCGTGCTCATATCTGAGGGTACTGACACTGGGTAGATCATTCCATGAAAAATCTGGACAAGATGTACATAAGACAACTCCTTATTTTATAAGTATTGATGGAATTCACCCAGACAATTAACCTTTTCATAGAATGAAAGGCAATCTGTTTGTGGCAATTCAGGTCTCATCTATAGGGCAGTACATTCTAAAAAATAGGACAGTATAATGTTATATTTATTTGGAGAGGTTTAAAGCATCTGCTGCAATAAAACCTAACAGCATCCTTATGAGGTGTATGCTGAAGGAGGATGCAGCTTTACTCTTTACCATCTCAGCAGAGAAGAAACTGAGGCATCAAGCAATCAAGCAACTTGCCCAAGGTCACAAGCCACGTCACTGATGAGGAAATTATACCACGTGGGCCTCCAACCTCCCAAGATGACACTCAGTCATCTCCATTGCCTCCTATTAAAATAGCTTACACATGACCCAGAATAAAGGAGGCAATTCTTGGCACAGAGCTGATCCCAGAGACAGAGTTTGCAGCTATTCTTAACCAAGAAAGATCTGGATCTATGGTACAGTATAAATACTCTATACCAAAGTCTTTGGTGACTAAAAGTGTATAATCATGGGTAAGATACTGCAGTAGGTTCTTTCTTCCCCCTCAGTGGAAATGCTTTGATTGTTTTCCTTATACAAATAATACATATTTGTTTGAAAAGGAATTCAGATAATGTAGAAAGGGCATAGAAAAACTGCTAGAAAGAATGATGGCTTTTAAGCAAATAATATAACTTGTGAATTAAAAGATCTATTTACCATTGTCTGACACCTACTATCTGTTGAATGAATGAATATTTGACTTCATAAATAAGTATCACAATAATTAAGAATCAAATTTGGGAATATAAAAATGTACTTTGTCAGGACATCTGCAAATGGAGTAGATGTGATGGTGGGGGAGGGGGTGTGGCACAGAAGCTTTGTGGGCCCCAAGACTGGAGAAATCACTATTCCTTCCCTAGAGAAAGGCAATGACTGAGAGTAACACTTATTATAAACCTGCAAGGGCCTCTAGGGCAATGCAAGCCTTGAAAACACCATATGCAAACTGAACCCACAATGCGTGTTGTTGTCAATTACAGGTTATTAATTTCTACTTATAGTGATGAGCCTTAAACCTTTCTCCAAGTCTTTGGCAGCAGAAATGCCTCAATAATTCAATAAGATGTGCTTTTCCAAGTGTTGGACTATAGCCCAGTGACATATTAGACTTTCATAATAAACCCAGATCCTTGCTCATCAAACTCTTCCACCAAAGCCTCCTTAATGGCCAAAAATATAAGCTCTCAAGGAGTCTAGTGTCTTTCAAAGTGGTTTTGAGATTTTGTATAAATATTCTAAAATATTTATGTGCAATTTATATTTGACAGAATATTTGTTTTTAACATTACAATGATGTTTTGAAATTACTACCATTAATTAAAGCTGACAGTCTTGGAAGATAGTACCAGATTTAACTTTTGCCTTAAGATATTCCAACAGACTCTCATCTCAGTTTGAGAACAGAGAGTTAGGATTATATTTATGCAAATACCCTCCAAAGTCACAGTGGTAGCATGCCAAAACACTGATGTGATTTCATTAAAACATCCTAGTACAAAACAGTTTTAAATGTTTTATGATTTTAATTATACTCTTACACAATAAGAAAGTCTTCATTTTACTGCATGGTCAGTACTCTCAGATACTTTAAAAATATCATTTCACTCAAGCAAAACTGAACTGTATAAGACCACAAGATGATATACTTACTTGTGTCATTTCTCTAATAGAAGTTATGCTATCCAATGCTTTCATTACTCGATCATAGTTCTTCTTCTGTTTGAAGGGGGAAAATAGTAGTCACTACAAGCCTTTGCAAGTCTGCACATCACTAGGCAAACATATTATTTCTGTACCTGAATTTTCCATCAGGGTCAATTTGAAAGCAATGAGTGTGTTGTGTACATAAAAGGGAAGACTTTAATAAGATGGCTCAAGGACATAGCATTTATAACTGAGTCAGAGGGAAGAAAAAAGAAAACAGTGCCAGTTTGAGTGTAAGTATCAGTACATAAAACCATGTTCAGCTTACAGGGGAAAACTCTAAGTACAAAAAAGCTATTAGGCTCCTGATTGTTGTTTTCACTACTAAAAAGTTAAGCCATGATGAATAGAATAAGCACAGAATCTTTCTGAAACACGAAAATCCACTTTAAATCTTATAATTTCATCTTGCTTTTATTTTCTTTTGATTAGAAGGTTGTTACCAAAAGAGTGTGACTAGTAAGTGTAAATGACACCATACACTCAACAGATAATTCATTTTTAATAATATTGTAAATATGTGCGCTAATACCATTAATGAAAGAAGGAAAGTTTTTCCTAGGAAATTTTATACAGTCATTGTTTCCATAAAATGATTTCAAGATGAGTAATAATAGAAACTGAAGCAATTTTGTCTCTCATGCAACTTGAAAATTGTGTTATTTCAGAAGAATTCTGCCTAACTTCCATGAATATTTACGAAATTGGTGTCTCAATAAATGACAGCTGATCAACAGTAGTAATTAAACTTTTAGTAACCTTCAGATAACTGGGGAGGGAGAGAGGGGAAGGCAAAAGAGGGTAAAATAAAAATACGAAAGAAAAGGGAAAATTTGTCCCCTTACCCATGATTCTTAAAGTGAGACTACATGTGTTATAATCTAAAAAAAAATATGTAATGAAATTAAAAGTCATATCGACCATTATAAACCAATTGATTATAGCTATTTACCTACCTTCTGTGCAGTTGGAATGAGTAAAGATCAGCATGTGAGGGAATTAAATGGGTCTAGTTTCGTGACAGCAAAGTTAGGAAAGTGATTTTAAAGGAGAAAAGGAGAGAAGTAACAGGGTACATGAAAGACAAGGTGGAAGTAAATCAAATTTGTGGAAAAGAATCATATTTGCTAAACAGATATGGAGTTCACGACAGGTCGTGGATTTGATGAGACGGTAATTTAGCTAAGAAAGAAGAAAGCTAGTGAGACTGAAGTCTCACCTATTATTACAGGAAACGGGTGCTGTGCAGGGGTAATTACTTACCCTGGGGTTGAAGGCCAGCATCTGAGGATCGTTAGGATCTACCACAGAAGGATATGGCTCGAAAATGACAACTTTTCTAGGAGATTCCAATGCAGACCTACACATGGATACTAGCAGATCTACCACCTTGAAATACAGACATAAGATAGTTACTACCCTTCAGGTTTTATAAAGATTTTGTCACTGTTTCTCCCTCTCATGGTAATTAATTGGAAAGACTCAAGATAGCTATTAATCTTTGAAGTCTTTAATTTGTGGCTTTAGATTAAGTTGACCAAGCTTGACTATTAATTTAAAGTAATGAATACACGTTGTTTCCAACTACTCAATGTTAATATCTCTGTCTCAAATATGTCTTTGTCATGAATACATACAATGTGCTGACAGTGTTGCAGGCTCTGTGGCAAGACAGCACACAAGACAGGCCCTTGCGCTTGTGAAATTCACATTTCAATGGAGAAAGTGTGTTGGAAAAAACAGTTAAATATACGCTTAAAGATAGTTCCTAGCAGTGTCAGATGCTATTAAAAATAAAGCAGGCTTATGAGGCCAAGGCAGTAGAGGGGACTGTTTCAGAGTGCCTAGGAAATGTGGTGATGTTTCTACAGAGACATGAACGAAGTTGAGGAGGAAGATGTGTGACTATCTAGGAAGAAACCGTTCTGGGTGAAGGAAACTATAGAGAGCGAGTCCGACCTACTCCAAGAAAAATAAATATACTGATATCATCTCACTTCTTCTTACTCTGCTCTGACAAAGGCCATTAAAGACCGTTGGCTTGTTAAATAAGATTATTTTATTCCTATATTCGTCTATGATTCTTCTGCACAGTTTTCTAAGAGGCAATAGTATGTAGCACTTAAGAGCATGGCTCCCTTCCCTAGTTCCCAAAACAATATGCTCTAGCAACCAAACCAAGAAAATCAATACTAAGTAGAGAGAGCTCATCAGAACACATGTATCTATAGTGTGATGACAAGAGGCCTCTTAAGGAAGCAGCTGACTTAGTCTTTGTAAGGAAAGATAGTGCCAGAAAGTTCTGAAACAGGCATTTAAACAGTACACAGTAAGAGCAGGACAATTTTCGATTCTTAAAATGTGGTTAATGAGGAGGCATTGTGACCAAATGACAGTAGGGCTCACTCTGATGTGCGTATACTCACGAAACACATCCACCCAGTTACAGCATCCAGAATTTCCAGTGACTGAAAACAATTAGCAACACTCAAGCTATAGAGTATAGGATCTATAAATAACACCCTTCAAAGTACACAGACATAGATACCCCTAGGGCTTACTTAGAAAATGGTAAAACTAAAACAGCTAAAATGTCTCTACTACATTATTCCATTTATGTGTGTATGAGCACACAAACTGGATTCTAAGAAACAGGTATAATAATAAAGATATAATACACAAGAGAAGACTCTACACATGGACATCACCAGATGGTCAACAACGAAATCAGACTGATTATATTCTTTGCAGCCAAAGATGGAGAAGCTCTATACACTCAACAAAAACAAGACCAGGAGCTGACTGTGGCTCAGATCATGAACTCCTTATTGCCAAACTCAGACTTAAATTGGAGAAAGTAGGGAAAACCATTAGACCATTCAGGTATGACCTAAATCAAATCCCTTATGATTATATAGTGGAAGTGAGAAATAGATTTAAGGGACTAGATCTGATAGACAGAGTGCCTGATGAACTATGGACGGAGGTTCATGACATTGCACAGGAGACAGGGATCAAGACCATCCCCATGGAAAGGAGATGCAAAAAGCAAAACAGCTGTCTGAGGAGGCCTTACAAATAGCTGTGAAAAGAAGACAAGAGCAAAGGAGAAAAGGAAAGATATAAGCATCTGAATGCAGAGTTCCAAAGAACAGCAAGAAGAGATAAGAAAGCCTTCCTCAGCGATCAGTGCAAAGAAACAGAGGAAAACAACAGAATGGGAAAGACTAGAGATCTCTTCAAGAAAATTAGAGATACCAAGGGAACATTTCATGCAAAGATGGGCTCAATAAAGGACAGAAATGGTCTGGACCTAACAGAAGCAGAAGATATTAAGAACTGGCAAGAATACACAGAAGAACTATACAAAAATATCTTCACGACCCAGATAATCATGATGATGTGATCACTAATCTAGAGCCAGACATCTTGGAATGTGAAGTCAAGTGGACCTTAGAAAGCATCACTATGAACAAAGCTAGTGGAGGTGATGGAATTCCAGTTGAGCTATTTCAAATCCTGAAAGATGATGTTGTGAAAGTGCTGCACTCAATATGCCAGCCAATTTGGAAACTCAGCAGTGGCCACAGGACTGGAAAAGGTCAGTTTTCATTCCAATCCCAAAGAAAGGCAATGCCAAAGAATGCTCAAACTACTGCACAATTGCACTCATCTCACATGCTAGTAAAGTAATGCTCAAAATTCTCCAAGCCAGGCTTCAGCAATATGTGAACCGTGAACTCCCTGATGTTCAAGCTGGTTTTAGAAAAGGCAGAGGAACCAGAGATCAAATTGCCAACATCTGCTGGATCATCGAAAAAGCAATAGAGTGTCAGGAAAACACCTATTTCTGTTTTATTGACAATGCCAAAGCCTTTGACTGTGTGGATCACAATAAACTGTGAAAAATACTGAAAGAGATGCAAATACCAGACCAACTGACCTGCCTCTTGAGAAACCTATATGCAGGTCAGGAAGCAACAGTTAGAACTGAACATGGAACAACAGACTGGTTCCAAATAAGAAAAGGAGTACATCAAGGGTATATGTTGTCACCCTGCTTATTTAACTTCTATGCAGAGTACATCACGAGAAATGCTGGGCTGGAAGAAGCACAAGCTGGAATCAAGATTGCTGGGAGAAATATCTTTGTATCTTAAACGAAGAAAACTTTATGACAGGGGAAAAGCTTCATGACATTGGATCTGACAATGATTTTGTAGATATAAAACCAAAGACATGGGCAACAAAAGCAAAAATTGACAGTACAACTATACCAAACTTAACTTTTATCATCAAAGGGTAAAAGCGAGAGAGTGAAAAAAGCAACATGAGATGGGAGAAAATATTTGCAAATAATTTATCTGATAAGTGGTTAATATCCAAAGTACTCCTATAACTCACCAACAAAAGAATATATACCTTGATTTTAAAATGGGCAAAAAGAACTAAATAGACATTTCTTTTAAGAAGATATATACATGGCCAAAAGCGTATGAAACATAGTCAACATCACTAGTCATCAGAGGAATGTAAATCAAAACCACAATGAGATACCTCCTCACAACCATTAGGATGACTATTATCAAAAGTGTTGGTGAGCATATAGAGAAATTGGTACCTTTGTGCAGGGTTGATGGGATTGTAAAATGGTACAACCACTACAGAAAACAGTCTGCAGGGTCCTCTAAAAAGTTAAAAATAGAAATTCCACAAGGGTCCTGCTGGAAATGACTATCCCACTTCTGGGTACATAACCAAAAGAATTAAAATGAACACATCTTTAAGAGATGTTTGTACACCCATGTTTACCGCAGCATTATACACAATGGACAAGAGATGAAAGCAACCAAAATATCCATTGGTGGATGAATGGATAAACAAAATGCTACAGACACATATAATGGAATATTATTTAGCCTAAAGAAGGAAAAAGTCAGTCACGTCTTACAAAATGGATGAAACTTGAGGATATTATGCTACGTGAAAAAGCCAGTCACAGAAAGTCAGATACTATTGACTATAATCATGAAGCATCTAAAGTAATCAAATTCACAGAAACAGAAAGAAGGGTGGTTACCAGGGATGGGGATAGGGGAAAATGGGAGTGTCTGAACAGGTAGAGTTTCAGTTCTGCAAGATGAAAATGTTACAGAAATCTGTTTCACAATAATGTGAATATATTTAACACTACTGAACTGTGCATTTAAAAATGATTAGTGTAGTAAATTTTATGTTATGTCTTCTTTACAACAATAAAAAAGGCAAAAAATGGATACAATACTAACCTGATAAATATTCCCCTTTCAATCAAATATTTTAATTAAATACCTTGAGCCAAAAGCTTCAAATCAAAACTACCCAAATAACTGCATTGTTTTACCAATAATTTCAAAGTAAATTATAGTTAAAATAATAGATGTAGGAGTAGAGAATTTAGCTAATAGAATATTTTTGTTAATATACATCCTAAACTAACTTCAAAGTAACAGTGCAACTATTATGGCAAAATTCCGTGCTGTCCACCAAAGTTTCATACGTTGCTTCCAAGGTATAACAGGGCTACTGCTTGGAAGCAACTGCTCTGCAAGCAATATTTCTACCCTTTTTGTCTACATCAGACCATATGACTGATCTTCACTCAGAGACAGTAAGCAGAAAGGGGCTGAGCTGATGGACAGACAGTGCTCCTTTCCTCTCTTCCCCTCTACTATACACCACATGTTGAAAACACAGCAGACCCACATGGTGGACCGAATCTATTTCCTTCAATGATGAGAGCAACATCATTGAAGAGCAACCCAACAAACATTCTAACCAGACAGTTGTGTGAGTTAGAAATAAAAGTGTACCATATTAATGGGTTATCTACTACAGTAGTCAGATATGGAATCTTGGCACAAAGAAAGGTTTATACTACAGTTTTGAATTTGTATTCTATTTGCAGATAACTTTTCCATGGAGTAAAATGATGTGCTTTTTGGAGAAAAAGTGAATTTAAAATTGTAGATCACTGGCTTTCAAGCATTTCAATAGTAATTCCTTTTTTGTTCTTAAAGAAAATTGTATGTAACAGCCTCAGTACATAAAAGAAATAAAATAAAATGGAGCTGCCTTCTAGTTAAAGCAGTATTTGGAGGCCTGGAATTCCAGCTGTTATACACTCTCATCCCAGACCAGTCTCCTGCAGATCCCTCTAAGGAATGTTCGTGCAACCTCCAGAGCTCCTCAGAGCCCCATGAAAAATTCAAGAGTCAGCTGATGAAACAAGACCACAGAAATACAGTGCTATTTAGAAAAAGAATCCATTTACACATAATCTCTAAGATTACAGCCAGGATACTGGGGTGTATCTTTAAAGAGGATAAAAGAATATTCTGCATTGGCATTCAAGTAGAATCACTAAATTCTCTAAAAATTTTTTTTTTTTTGATATTGATCTTTAGAGCTGAATCATTGATCTAAGTGAAAATTTGTGTTTTGTTATTATTGTTACATAATCCAAATATAATTTCACTTTAAGATCCATCATTTTTAGACATGTATCTATAATTAGAGGGGGAAAAGCACCTATTATTCTATCAACTTTGCCTACTGTTAAGAGGTTGATTTTCCTTCTAATCAATTGTGCCTTATTTCTAGGCTTTACTTTCTTCCCTGATTAAACTGTATGAAAGACAATTTACATCCAGTAAAATGCTTAAATGTTAACCATACTGTTCAATTATACATATACATATACACATACATATATACCCATGTGAAAATACATGTATTTGTGTGTGTATATTCATATACACCTGTGTAAAGTTTATTTTTACATAGCTATACATAGCATAAATTAAAGTACCTTTTCTTTTTCGAGCAATATTAGTTTCCAAAGGATGAGAAAACCTTTTAAATTAAAAAAAAAAGACTCACCACAGTCAGATAAATTTGAGAAATCCTCCAAGTATAGGCTAGTCATTTTCTTCAGTTTTAGAGATTCTTAGAGCTTTTAGTATGCAAATTTGCACACAGTGGATGCAAAGGTAATATTAAGCTGGATTTTTAAAGTTTATTTTAATCATGGAATCATTTTTTCCATATCACAACTGGTCAGTGTTCTACTGTTTGCATCATTTTCATTTGTAACTCATCACATCACAAATACTACCCTTAAAATTTCATCAAGTGTTTGCATCTCATTTTAGCTCATCAGTGAAATAATTAGGTTAAGGGAGTGTAAGTCCATGAGGCCTGGGCTGTCTGTGTTAACTGCTTTATCTTAGTCTAGTGTACCACCTGTTACACAGCAGGCATTTGATATTTTCTGCAGTGATGACCATATGTCTCCTGTATGGTCATTCTTCCCACCCATCTTTGTGAATTTTTAAAAATTCTCTTACATTTAGTTTCCTTTGATTTTAGTAAGGTAAATATTTTCTCATGTTTCTTTACTAAGTACAGGTTCACAGTTGTGAATTGTGCATTCATTTCCTGTATTAATATGTAATGATATTCATGTTTTCCTCTCAATTTTTATGAGTTTCCATGTAATTAAGTTAGTAGCAAAATACACTTTTTCATAATTAGCTCTTAATGCTCACTATTTTTTTTTCAAGTAAAAGATGTGAAATATGTATGGACTCAGATCTATTGTTTTTTCCTTTATGATTTCTTATATGTGCATAAACGCATGCGCCAGATGCTCTACATAAGCTGTACATGCTTAATTTGATTCTTCTCCAGTTGAGATATAATACTTTTAAACACTTATAAGGTAATACTTAAACTTTTAAAGTGTAAGTCTTTTGGAATTTGATTTTGCACACAAGTGTAAAGACCTGAAATTGTTTCTTCCTCTCATGCTGCAAGTCAGTTGTTTCCATCACACTAAACCATTTTTATTTTATGACATGACGTGATACCTCCCTTAATATATAAAAACGTATTTAAAACTTGAACAATTATGGGGATTGTCGGACTTTCTAGTCAGTACTTTCCTTGCCAGTACTGTATTTTGTTAAAATACTACAGAATTACATAATACGGTTTTGTGTTTGGTTGGTCTAGCCTCCCTTATTTAACAGTCACTATTTTTTGATTTTTGGAATTTTCTCATCTATTAATATTTCAGTCATGTTCAATAAATGAACAAAAACTAGTTGAAGTATTAATGAATTACATGATGTAATATATTTTGGCATCTTTACAATTGTTTTTTTTTCCTTTCCAGAAACATGGGATGCTGCTCTACTTCCAAGTTTTTCTTTGTTTTTATATTTTTCTTCCTATGTTATAAACACAGCTATTGTAAAACTGAATGCTCTCTTTTTATTACATGTTCTGCCCATTACTTTTTCACCTAAGTTTTAAAAATAAATTGGCTTCCATTTTATGGAGAAGGAAATGGCAACCCACTCAGTGTTCTTGCCTGGAGAATCCCAGGGACAGGGGAGCCTGGTGGGCTGCTGTCTATCGGCTCACACAGAGTCGGACACGACTGAAGTGACTTAGCAGGAGCAGCAGCAGCCCATTACCTTTTCACCTAAGTTTTAAAAATAAATTGGCTTCCGTTTTCTAGCACTGTAACTTTACAAATAAATTTTACATAATGCAAGCGGCAAGGGTTTCAGTAGCTCAGTTTCACCATATAAAAAGAAATGCAATTATTCTTCAAACAATTAAAGTTGGTTTAACTTCTCCTCTTGCCAACTGTAAAATGACAAAACACATTACATAAAGTTGGCAAACTGCAGTGTCTATCTAAAAATATCAAATGCCGGTTGGCTTTTTCAATGTATCAAGAAACTATCAAAAATTTGCCCCCAAAGAAGGGTAGAATAAATGTTTTCAAATCAAAATATAAAATAATTAGTATCATGTGTTAGTACCTGAGCTCCAGTTGCTATTTCATCAGCAGCTTCATTCATTACTCCCAGGGTTTGAAAAGCAAATACACACAGCTCTCGTTCACACACTGTAGGCTACAAAAGAAAGGGGAATCGATTCAACATTTTTTTTTTTACCACCTTCCAATTCCTAAAATAAGTGTATGATGTTCTTTAAAATAAATAGAAAATGCAAAGTTTTAAAATATTATTAATAAAAAGGAAGAGGGGCTTCCTGGTGGCTCAGTCATAAAGAACTGGTCTGCCAATGCAGGAGACATGGGTTCTATCTGTGGTCCACGAGGATCCCACGTGCTGCAGCACAAGTAAGCCCGAGCCTGTGCCCAAGCTGGGGAGCCAGATCTACTGAAGCCCACCCATCCAGAGCCCATGTTCCACAACAAGAGGAGCCACCGCCATGAGAAGCCCGCACAACACAACTAGAGTAGAGCCTCCACTCGCCACAACAGAGAAAAATCTGTGCGGCAACAAAGACCTGGCACACCCAAAAATAAATAAAAATTGTTAAAAAGGAAGAAATACTATATAAATATTATTTACACTAGTCTTGGTGTGGAAGCAACCTAACTGCCCATTTATAGGTGAATGGATAAAGGAGATGTGGTATACATAAATAAAATGGAATACCACTCAGTCATAAAAAAGAATAAAATATTGCCATTTGCAAGAACATTACGTTCACTGAAATAAATCAGAGAAAGACAAATACTGTCTGTCTCCACTTATATGCATCTAAAAAAACCAAAACAAATGAGGCAGCATAATAAAAATATAAGCAGAGTCATAGACACAGAGAACAAACAGGTGGTTGCCAGGAGGGAAGCAGGTGGTAGGATGAGAGAAAACAGATGAGGGAGATTGAGGTATAAACTTCCATTTACCAAATACATGAGTCACAGGGATGAAATGCACAGTGCAGGGAAGACAGTCAATAATAATGCAGCAGATAGTAACTAAAGTTACTGTGGTGATCATTTTGTAATGTACAGAAATGTCAAATCACTACATTGTGCACTAGGAACTATCAAAGTGTTCTATGTAGGTCAATTATACTTCAAAAACAAGTAAATTCATAGAAAAAGAGAACAGATTTGTAGTTACCCGAAGTGGAAGGGTAGAGGGAGAGGAAATTGCATGGAAGTGGTCTAAAGGTGTAAACTTCCAATTACAAGATAAATAATTACTAGGGACATAATGTACAACATAATATAATTAACACTGGTGTATGTTACATATCAGTTCAGTTCAGTCACTCAGTTGTGTCCGACTCTTTGCAATCCCATGGACTGCAGCACACCAGGCTTCCCTGTGCATCACTAACTCCCAGAGCTTCCTCAAACTCATGTCCATCGAGTTGATGCCATCCAACCATCTCATCCTTTGTCATCCCCTTCACCTCCTGCCAGGATCAGGGTCTTTACAAATGAGTAAGTTCTTCACATCAGGTGGCCAAAGTACTGGAGTTTCAACTTCAGCATCAGTCCTTCCAACAAATATTCAGGACTGGTTTCCTTTAGGATGGACTGGTTGGATCTCCTTGCAGTCCAAGGGACTCTTAAGAGTCTTCTCCAACACCACAGTTCAAAAGCATCAATTCTTCGGCGCTCAGCTTTCTTCACAGTCCAACTCTCACATCCATACGTGACCACTGGAAAAACCATAGCTTTGAGTAGACAGACCTTTGTTGGCAAAGTAATGTCTATTTTTTAACATGCTATCTAGGTTGGTCATAGCTTTTCTTCCAAGGACCAAGTGTCTTTTAATTTCATGGCTGCAGTCACTATATGAAGAGATTTTGGAGCCTCCCAAATAAAGTCTTTCACTGTTTCTATTGTTTCCCCATCTATTGGCCATGAACTGATGGGAACGGATGCCATGATATTAGTTTTTGGAATGCTGAGTTTTAAGCCAATGTTTTCACTCTCCTCTTTCACTTTCATCAAGAGGCTCTTTAATTCTCCTCGCTTTCTGCTATAAGGGTGGTGTCATCTACATATCTGAGGTTATTGATATTTCTCCTGGCAGTCTTGATTCTAGATTGTGCTTTATCCAGCCCAACATTTTGCATGATGTACTCTGCATAAAAATCAAATAAGCAGGGTGACAATATACAGCCTTGACATACTCCTTTCCCAATTTGGAACCAGTCCATTGTTCCATGTTCAGTTCTAATTGTTGCTTCTTGACCTGCATACAGATTTCTCAGGAGGCAGGTAAGGGGGTCTGGTATTCCCATCTCTTTAAGAATTTTCCAGTTTGTTGTGAACCACACAGTCAAAGGCTTTGATGTAATCAATAAAGCAGAAGTAGATCTTTTTCTGGAACTCTCTTGCTTTTTTGATGATCCAATGGATGCTGGCAAATTGATCGATCTCTGGTTCCTCTGCCTTTTCCTCTGCCAGCTTTTATGTTACATATAAAAGAGACTAAAATCCTAAGAGTTCTCACCACAAGGAAAAAAAATGCTTTTCTCTTTTTAACTTTTGTATTCATACGAGATGATGGATATTCTAAACTTAGTTTGATAATCATTTCATGAGGCATGTAAGATGAATCATTATGCTGTATACCTTAAAGTTATACAGTGCTGTATATCTCAATAAAACTGGAGAGGGGATGGGAAGAACTATCACTTTATTTTAAAAAATTAAATTTCTAAATATAAGTAACAATTAGTAAATAGCCATTTTACTGATACAGTCAAAAATATTATTAAAAATTCAATTCAGTTAGTTTTAGGCACTTGCACTTGGAATGATTTAGCAATATGTGAAAATATCCTTTGGATCTATCCCAGGTGGCTCAGTGGTAAAGAATTCACCTGCTAAAACAGAAGATGCAGGTTCAAGCCCTGGGTCAGGAAGATCCCCTGGAGGAGGGCATGGCAGCCCACTCCAGTATTTTTGCCTGGAGAATCCTATGGACAGAGGAGCTTGGGAGGCTGCAGTCCATGCAGTCGCAGAGTCGGACATGACTGAGCATGCATGCACAAAATATATCCTTTAAGTAGAAAATCCACCTTGCTTGTGTAATACACATTTTCACGGAAGATGCATTTAAATTTTCACATTTGCACAGAAGATGCTTTTGGAAGTAGATATCTAAACTGGTGATATACTAAAAATGAGATTCAATCCCAAAGCTATGTAAAACAAATCTACAAAGGAGAATTCCATTTCGTCCTAGGTAATTTTCTCTGGAAGAAATAAGCATGACTCTGCTTACTTGCTACCTAACTCTTGAAAGACTTGTTTTGTTGCAAAGATTTTTGACTTCAATAACCTCCTGAAGTCAACAGCACTGAAATATACACTCTGCAATTGCTTTGGAAGAGCTCTCATCTTTCAAATCTAATACAGTGTCATCTGTTTGATTTATCTCATCTCCCGAGTTACATCGCATTAGGTAGCTGATGAAGCCTAACACGATGCAGCCTGTGGTGCCCGGCACAGCAGAGAGACGAATCTGTTAGTGCCACTGCTCCCATGCTCGCTGACTTCAGAGGATAACCCGTCCACTGCTTAACTAGTGGGGAGGGACAGCCCCATACTAAGCACCCTTTATGCTCAGAATGGGCCCCGTGGTGACTTGGTAGACAAAAAGCCAATCACACAAAGATTTCTGATTGACATTCCCTAAAGAAAATCCCCCTCCCCCAAATAAATTGATGTATTTTCTTTGTCAGTCTTAAAAAGACAGATTCTATTTCAGAAACAGGAAAAACTACCTATGGCAGGAAATTAATTGGACAAAGTTCTTCATCCAGACTCAGGCTATACACACTGCTGTATGCACTTGGGTAAACTTAGAGCAGACTGTTCAATTTCTACTACTTTTACTTTTAGCATTTAACTTAATCTTGTCCTATTTTTTTGTGTGTATCTATGTGCATGTGCGGCTGCCCCTCAATTTCTCCCACTGACACTGGGTTGTTCCTTTTGTTCACTTTCTGGGAACATGGTACAGTCTGAAATAATAAGAGCAACCATTTTATTGCACACTTACTATAGCATCAAACACTGTGTTGGTGTTTGAGTATAATGAAACTGTAAACAAAAAAGAATCCAGGGAAGGAAGGCAAGCTTTGGAAATCATTAAGGGGCCACAGGAATTAATTCATATTCCAGATACCCAAAGTTCACTGAGGAAGTAATCAGAGACAAAGAAGGTACTTTGTTTTTAATAATACTATTGCCAAACAACCATACAGGTTTTTTTTTTTTTAATGACCAAAATCCATCAATCCTAAAGCTGAATATCATGATAAGGCTCATTTAATATATTCAAGCAATGATCATTTTTAAAATGCTATATTTGAACCCTGGAACATTTTTTTTAGTTTCTTTTAAATTTAAAAAATTTATTGGAGTATAGCTTATTTATAATGTAAGTTTCAGGTACACAACAAAATGAATCAGTTACACATTTACATATATTTTAGATTCTTTTTCCATATAGGCCATTACAGAGTACTGAGTAGAGCTCCCTGTGCTATACAGCAGGTTCTTATTAGTTTTCTATTTTATATATACTTGTGTTAATCCCTTTCTCTCAATTTATCCCTCCCCCTATTTCCCCTAAGTAGCTTTGTCTTCTAGATCCACAACTCTACTTTTGTTTTATAAATAAGTACATTTATAACCTTTTAAAAAAAATTCCACATATAAGTGATATCATATAATATTTGTCTTCCTATGTCTGTCTGCTTGAACCTTGAATAGTTAATTATATTTATTTTGTGATCATCTAATATATATATGTATGTATGTATATTCACACACATATTCAGGGAATAAAGTAGAAACTAATTTTTGGCATTAATTGTTGCCTTATTAAACAGCATAAATGAAAATGAAATAAAATACTCTGCTAAACTAGACTGGAAGGTAATTATTTGAAATTTGAGTATTCTATCAGCATGCTTTGTCCCCAATCCTAGGAATTCATGGGCCACCCTGACTTTGTCTCAAATGATTTTTTGCCAATTTTGCCCAGACTTCCTAGTCTTTATCTTGAGTAACAAATGAGCAACAGTTCAGTCTTTTCTGATTGGTTTCTCCTGCAATGCTGTTTCATCCTCCTCTCAGACCTATTTCCATTCCAACCTCTAAATCTCCAAATCACATGGATTTATCAACTGACCCATTATTTTAAATTATAAATTTATAATCCTAATGATAAAGCTATGGCTTAATTTCTTTATAAACACTCTTTTTCTTTCTTGCATTTTTTTTCATTGAAAAAATGGCCTTTCTTCCCATACTCAAATCTGCAAGGCTAATTTCTAAGGACATCCTATTACTGCAACTGCTTGAAGAAGGAAATCAGGTATGATAGAAAACTTGCTTTGTGGAGGGGGGGCAAGAAATGATATTACCATTCTGAAAAATCTGAAGTATAACTACACATTATATTCTTATAAAAATAATTTTATCTTTATTTTTAAAATAGCAATGATAGAGGTAGTAATATTGCAATTAATTTATGTACCACAGTAGGGGTTCCCAGGTGGCTCAGTGGTAAAGACTCCACCTGCCAATACAAGAGACACAGATTCAATTCCTGGGTCAGGAAGATCCCCTGGATTAAGAAACGGCAACCCACTCCAGTATTTTGGCCTGGGAAATACCATGGATAGAGGAGCCTAGTGGGCTACAGTCCCCAGGGTCACAAAAAGACTTAAACATGACTTAGAGACTAAACACCACCGCCACCACACTAAATGCCAGTGAATTTTAAAATAACAATGTTACATCTATCAATCGTTTTACTAGAACATTCAGTAGAGTATTCAAGATATAAATAAGCTTAATTTTCAGACAATTATTTGCCAATCTAGTGTTTGTAGATAACTGTTTATCCACATTTTATATGAGAGGAGTTCAAAATGTCAACACAAAATGGCATACTAAAAGAAAGTTCTCAAATCACAAGTAGTCAAGACCAGATGTCTCACAGAAAGGACATCCTATTCCAGGAAAGTAAGTGATTCATTCCTCCTTAATAAAATTAACAGTTATATTGCAATTAGCATTCTCCCACTTTGAGCATACTGCTCCCAAGAAAATCTGCTATCACTATATTATCTGCATAGAAAACTCCCGTCTCAATTCAAAATAAAACATCCTCATGGAATAGCTACTGCTGGATAAGCAAAACTCTGTGTTTTATTAAACATGACTTAATAAAGTATACATGCCTAGATATCACCAGAAATGTACATTATTTACAAATTCAAGTTTATAAGAAACCTATTAGCTTCAATTTATAAAATATTACCTATTCTTAATGTTATACTATTATATTGCCTTCAAACAATATAACTTAAACTGTAAAACCATGGCATGTCCCTCCTGCCATTATACATAATATACATAATATATCTGCAATATAACATTCACTCTGCACCATTAAAAACATGGGGAACTTTGTATGTCCCTAAATTAAGATTCATTTTAGAAATTTTTAAGCTAAAATGAATACTTTTTAATTTTACTTGAATCAAAACAATTTAAATGTGAGCAGTAAAAACATGACTCAAAAAATGATTTTAAGCCCTAAAGAATATTTTAGAACCAACTGCATTTTAGAAATTTTGTGTTTTCAATGAATTTAAATTACTTCCTACTGAAAACAGAAATAACACAACTCGAGAATCCAGCTATGTATTTATATATAGCACAGTGTAGGTGAGTGGTTTTCAAACTCTTTTTGCTGTAATCTTTTTTTCAAACAAAATATTTCATGTAAGCCCAATATATAAAACAGATGAATGTGGATGTTGTTCCAGCTGGAGCTTATGTGCACAGTTCAGTTTTCCCAGCTACAAAACAGGCATAAAGTCAGATCTAGTTCACCAGGTTGATAAAAGGACCAAGAGAGAAGAATCAAGTGAGATAAAGATTATAAAATCTCCTTGAGGTATAAAGAGCTGTTGAAATATTAACACTATTAGGTAAGCTGGACGGTGTGAAATTAGCTCAGTCGTGTCCAACTCTTTGCGACCCTATGGACTGTAGTCTGCCAAGCTCCCCTGTCCATGGGCATTCTCCAAGCAAGAATACTGGAGGACTGGAGTGGGTTGTCATGCCCTCCTCCAGGGATCTTCCTGACTCAGGGATTGAACTCATGTCCCTCACATTTGCTGTCTTGGCAGGCAGTTTCTTTGCCACTAGGGCCAGCTGGGAAGTCCCGTCTCTTCTACTTATGCTAACTCAATCTATACACAGAAATATGTGTTTAATAAGAATTTTCGTTTAAGCATAGCATGACATGGTACTTTTATTTTCATACCCTTGGTTTATCAAAATTCTTAATTTGTTTCTAAAGCATGTCTTACTAAAATAGAAATGAGCTATATAAATACAACTTATTAATTTTAAAAAAGTGTTGAAAACACATGAGAATAATTAAGAATATTGACTAGAAACACAAAACCTACAAGCCTTTAATTTTCTGTGTTTCCAGTTTTATAGTCAGTACTTTGGGTTCTTTTCAATGGTTTGGAAGAAAGACACATTTGGAGTAAGGCAAGATTTACTGTTGATTAGGAAAGACAGGAATCCCACAGAGATCAAGACAGATCCATAATGAAATAGGATCAGGCCTGGTTAGGCCTCAATATACATGCTGATCCTTACTGTCTCATAAAACTATAATGCTGTTGTTTATTAAAACCAATTTCTGCTCAATTTGGATGTAAAAATATTTATGTTTTAACTAAAAGTTTTTTGGCATAATTATTTAGTTTGATCTGTTATATCAAAACTTGCAAAGTTAACTTTTGTGAAATGGATTTTGGGGGAGAAAATTGGCTATGCTTTTTCATCCATTCTCTAAATATTAAGGTATGAAGGTCAGACCTAAATATAAGACCTACCTGTTTTCCTCTTAGGTAAAATGGGACATATCCAGGTTTACCTACCTACTCAGTTTCTCAAGATTGATCTTGGGAATGCCTTAAGCTATGACCAAACTATAGCTGAGTATTGTTAACTTTATTCTAACAAGAACCTTAGTTACAAACATTTGTCTAAGGTCCACAGCAAAACTGGGTACAAAAATTACTAGGTTCATGGGTTTCTTTGACTTGACTTTAGTGGGATGGCGCACTATTCTCAAGAGGTGACGGGAGAATCTCAGGCCTGATAACACAAAGCAAGCAATGTGGGACATTTCCATAGAGCAGGAGAAGAAAACAGATCATAATTCTTTTATGACATGCTAATATGGAAAACAAGAAAGTCTGTTAACCAGGAACACAGAGAACACACACCCGGTGTCACTGACAAAGTTCCAACTTTGTAGGGACACTAAGCCACGCAACCACCTGAGTGGTTTTCTCCAATAGGATTCAGCAGCTCACATACAGGGCTCAAAGAAGACAAACACCTGCATTGATCCAAGAATGGGGCTTAAGGTGAGCATAACAAAAGACAAGGGCACTAGGAATTTACAGGCCGATAAAAACAGTGGTGATTCTGGCAGTAAATCCTCCTTTTCCTCTTTGCAAACACACTTGATGAAGTCCAAAATCAACATTCTAAAGCATCACCAAAACAGTCTGTTGCATCAACACTCCAGTTGATTCCAAAAGTAGAGAACTAGTGATTTGGTTTTGGTTTGGTTTTCTGATGGGACTGCAGACCGTACTGCCAAACTGAAATTCTGGGACTCTGAACAACCCTCATGATAATGTGAGTTTTATGCAGATCTAAAGTATCACATGTCAGAACCCACCTGAGAGTGATATTTATAACCTTTGTAAACAAAAGAGAAAATCAGAGCCTTGTGGTATTTCTAAATAAGTAGTTTAGTTCCTCATGTTGCAAAAGTGTGACAAGCTTGCCTAGACCTCTGAGGAAAGTGACAGAACAGGAAATTAGTAACTAAAATTTTAGGACATTTGGGAAATAGGAGTGAATGGAAACTTATGTCATTTAAAAAACAATCAGGCTTGAAGAAAAGAGAAAAAAATGAGAAACAGTTTGAATTTTGACAGAGAAATCTAACAAGTGTAACAAACATGAGGCAGAAAATCTATGGAAACAATTCTATCTAACCATTTAATCACCCATGGGGCTATAACGTCTCTTTTTTATAGCTTGGGGATTTACTGCAGTTTTTAACGTGTTACATGGGCTGAGAATAAGTGACCAATGAGTCCATTTATTGATTACTATCCATAGTAAATTACATTTGTAAAAATTGTTATACATTATTGAAATGATCACTATACATTATTGAAATTATAGCAAAATACATTGTAATAGAAATATAAGAAAGAAAAACGAATATGCCTGATTTAAGTGAAATACCTGTTTAATACAACAAGGAGGCATTCTGTTTACTTTTCTTCCTTTGAATATGAGATGTTTCTCTATTTTCATTTCCTGATCTGATTTCATATGTTACTTATCTTACTATTTAAGAAAGTAAGGTTTCTGATTTCCTTAGATATCAGCCTGAATTACAGCAACATAAAACCGCTTGATAAATTATATTTATTTAAAAATGTTGTCTTCACTTTTGTTTATGAAAGCATTTCCATTTCTAGAAATAGACAGCATACTTAACTGGTGCAGAAAGACAGAGATAAAGTAAAAGAAAACTTGGAGCAAGGTACAGAGAATACTAATATTAACTATAATCTTTCTATCGCCTATTATTGGAATAATCTGCCAGTAAGTAAACTGGGAAGAGCAAACTCCCAACACCGAGTGTAGTCAATTTCCAGGACGTAAAAGTAGTCAGTTCAAGTATGTAAGTCAAGAGCAGCATTATGATTGAGAAGCATGGCCTTGGTGCCATTCTTCCAGGATTCAAATCCTGTCCCTATCAATTCCTAGCATTGTGACATTAGAAAAATTACTGTTTTCCTCATCTATAAAGCAGGGGTAGTAATACCCATCCTCAGAAGGTTATTATAAGGATTAAATAAGATAATCTATGCAGTGAAAGTTGCTCAGTCATGTCTGACTCTGCAACCCCATGGACTGTATAGTACATGGAATTCTCCAGGCCAGAACACTGCAGTGGGTAGCCTTTCCCTTCTCCAGGGGATCTTCCCAACCCGGGTCTCCTACATTGGAAGCAGATTCTTTACCAGCTGAGCCACAAGGGAAGATCCATGTAAGGCACTTCAAAAACATGATTACAAAAATAAAAAAAAAAAAAAACCCAAAAAGCTTATGCTATTAATAAAATGACTATTATATTCTGAAATGAAAATATTATTGCCATGGATTAAGAAATAAATCAAGGTCCACAGATGCACAATGACAAACAAAATAAAGATGAGCCTTCTTAGTGGGATAAATGAACATGATAAAATGATTCTTTCTCCTTTCATCATAACTATACATTTCTGTGTATCGAATAAAAATAACAATCTTGTACATATCTTTATTAAAATAAATGCTGAGTCAGTTAATTTGATTTCAGAATAGCAATACATCTCTTTGAGAGGAAAAACTTTAAAAAAGCATATGAGGGGCAAGAAATACTTTGTTATATGTTTTCCAAAAGTAATAAAATGAAACAAATATATCATAAAACCTGACAGACAACTGTGCTCATTAATAGCTGTTATATACGTTATTCTAACATAAATCTTGAAAGGCAAAAGTGTTATAATAAAACTACCTGTTTCCAGGCTTTATAATTTATCTTTTCAAACACATAGGATAAATTTCTCTTAAAAAGTGCAACAGACTCTAGCATAGTGCCTTATACTCATAAAGCATTTAATAAATGTTGGTGATGCAGTTTTGAAATCAGACAGAATCACGTTCAAAGTTCAGCTTCCAGTCACACAGCTGAGGAGGATACTAACGAAACTGCCTACCCTCTTTGCATCTTAATCTTCTTAGTTGCACCATGGGCATAAAAATACCTAAACCACAGAGTTCTGTGAAACTCAAATGAGGAAGCAATATGCAAAATACCTGGAGCTTCCCAGGTGGCTCAGTGGTAAACAATCTGCCTGTCAATACAGGAGACGCAGGTTCAACCCTTGGGTCAAGAAGATCCCTTGAAAAGGGAATGGCAACCCACTCCAGTACTCTTGCCTGGAGACTCTCATGGATAAAGGAGTCTGGTAGGCTACAGTCCATGGGGTTGAAAAGAGTTGGACATGACTGAGCGACTGAGCACGCACTCAAGCATGCAAAATATCTACCCAGAGTATCTGGCACGTGGTGCATAAATCACCTGCAAATAGATACCGTTTTAGTATTTCCTGTCTAATCTGGATACCTTCTATTATTCTTTCTTCTTAATTGCTTGGCTAGAACCTCTAGTAAAATGTTGATTAGAAGAGGCAGAAAATTCACACTTCAGATTAGAAAACTCAAACTTCTTGATTCCAAACTTACTACAAAGCTACAGTAATTCAGATATAGTACAAAAACTGACATACAATCAGTTCAGTTCAGTCGCTTAGTCGTGTCCGACTCTTCGCGACCACGTGAATTGTAGCACGCCAAGCCTCCCTGTCTATCACCATCTCCTGGAGTTACTCAGACTCACGTTCATCGAGTCTGTGATGCCATCCAGCTATCTCATCCTCGGTCGTCCCCTTCTCCTCCTGCCCCCAATCCTTCCCAGCATCAGAGTCTTTTCCAGTGAGTCAATTCTTCCCATGAGGTGGCCAAAGTACTGGAGTTTCAGCTTCAGCATCAGTCCTTCCAAAGAAATCCCAGGGCTGATCTTCTTCAGAATGGACTGGTTGGATCTCCTTGCAGTCCAAGGGACTCTTAAGAGTCTTCTCCAACACCACAGTTCAAAAGCATCAATTCTTCGGCGCTCAGCCTTCTTCACAGTCCAACTCTCACATCCACACATGACCAATGGAAAAACCGTAGCCTTGACTAGACGGACCTTAGTCAGCAAAGTAACGTCTCTGCTTTTGAATGTGCTATCTAGGTTGGTCATAACTTTTCTTCCAAGGAGTAGGCATCTTTTAATTTCATGGCTGCAGTCACCATCTGCAATGATTTTGGAGCCCCCAAAAATAAAGTCTGACACTGTTTCCACTGTTTCTCCATCTACTTCCCATGTAGTGATGGGACTGGATGCCATGATCTTTGTTTTCTGAACGTTGAGCTTTAAACCAACTTTTTCGCTTTCCTCTTTCACTTTCATCAAGAGGTTCTTTAGTTCCTCTTCACTTTCTGCCATAAGGGTGGTGTCATCTGCAAATCTGAGGTTATTGATATTTCTCCGAGCAATCTTGATTCTAGCTTGTGTTTCTTCTAGTCCAGCATTTCTCACGATGTACTCTGCATAGAAGTTAAATAAACAGGGTGACAATATACAGCCTTGATGTACTCCTTTTCCTATTTGGAACCAGTCTGTTGTTCCATGTCCAGTTCTAACTGTTGCTTCCTGACCTGCATACAGATTTCTCAAGAGGCAGGTTAGGTGGTCTGGTATTCCCATCTCTTTCAGAATTTTCCATAGTTTATTGTCATCCACACAGTTAAAGGCTTTGGCATAGTCAATAAAGCAGAAATAGATATTTTTCTGGAACTCTCTTGCCTTTTCCATGATCCAGCGGTTGTTGGCCTGGTTCCTCTGCCTTTTCTAAAATCAGCTTGAACATCAGGAAGTTCACAGTTCACGTATTGCTGAAGCCTGGCTTGGAGAATTCTGAGCATTACTTTACTAGCATGTGAAATGAGTGCAATTGTGTGGTAGTTTGAGCATTCTTTGGCATTGCTTTTCTTTGGGATTGGAATGAAAACTGACCTTTTCCAGTCCTGTGGCCACTGCTGAGTTTTCCAAATTGGCTGGCATATTGAGTGTAGCACTTTCAGAGCATCATCTTTCAGGCTTTGAAACAGCTCCACTGGAATTCCATCACCTCCACTAGCTTTGTTCGTAGTGATGCTTTCTACGGCCCACTTGACTTCACATTCCAAGAAGTCTGGCTCTAGATTAGTGATCACATCATCATGATTATCTGGGTCGTGGAAGATCTTTTTGTACAGTTCTTCCATGCATTCTTGCCACCTCTTCTTAATATCTTCTGTGTCTGTTAGGTCCAGACCATTTCTGTCCCTTATCGAGCCCATCTTTGCATGAAATGTTCCCTTGGTATCTCTAATTTTCTTGAAGAGATCTCTAGTCTTTCCCATTCTGTTGTTTTCCTCTATTTCTTTGCAATGATAGCTGAAGAAGGCTTTCTTATCTCTTCTTGCTATTCTTTGGAACTCTGCATTCAGATGCTTATATCTCTCCTTTTCTCCTTTGCTTTTACCTCTCTTCTTTTCACAGCTATTTGTAAGGCCTCTCCAGACAGCCATTTTGCTTTTTGCAAAAATCAGGGGAATAAAATCAAGAGTCCAAACTCACACATATACGATTAAATCATTTTCCACAAAGGAGACAATATCATTTAATGAGGCCAGAATAGTCTTTTCAACAAATGGTGCACAGACAACTAGATATCCACATGCAAGAGAAGGAATCTGAACCTCAACTTCATACCATAAACAACAATTAACTCAATGTCTTACATGTAAGATACAAACTATAAAACTCTTAGAAGGAAATGTAGGTATACATCTTTGTTACCTTGGATTAGGTAATACCTCAACTGATCAATTTGGATTCCACTAACATTAAAAGTTTTTCATGTCACAGGACACCATCAAGAAAAAAAAACCACAAAACAGGAGATAATACCTGCAAATCATCTCTCTGATAATGATCTAGCATTCAGAATATATAAAGAACTCTTGAAGTGAAGTGAAAGTTGTTCAGTCATATCTGACTTGTGATTCATGGACTATATAGTCCATGGAATTCTCCAGGCCAAAATACTGGAGTGGATAGCAGTTCCCTTCTCCAGGGGATCTTCCCAACCCAGGCTTCGAACCCAGGTCTCCTCCACTGCAGGTGGATTCTTTACCATCTGAGCCACAAGGGAAGCCACAAAGAACTCTTAGAACTCACTAAAGAAAGCAAACAATCCAATTTAAAAAATGGGCAATGGATTTAAAGAGATATTTCTCCAAAGAGGACATACAAATGGCCAATAAGCACATAAAGAGAAGCTCAAATCATCAGTCATTAGCAAAGGACAAAGCAAACCACTATGAGCTACAACTTCACAATTCATAGGATAGTTATAGTTGGAGGAAAAAAGAGGTGAATGACAAATGTTGGTGAAGATGTAGAGAAACTTGAACCCCATCATACACTGCTGTTAGAAATCTAAAGTGGCACAGCCACTCTCAGAAACAGTTTGCTAGTTCCTGGAACAGTTAAACAGCGTTAACACAAGTCTCCAGCAATTCCATTAACTGATGAATGGATAAACAAAAGTCACATAGCTGTATAATGGAGTATTATTCCACCGTTAAAGGAATAAATTATGAGACACGCTACATAGATGAACCTCAAAAACATTTTACTACCAAGTGAGAAAAATGGCCACATAACATATAATTTAATGTCCATTCATATGAAATTCCTAAAATAGGCAAATTCATAGAGACAGAAAACATATTAGTGGTTACCAGAGGATGAGAGGAAGGGAAGATTGGGAGTGATTACTAAGATTTATGGGATAATAAATCTTTGGGGTAATAGATTCTGGAATTATAGAAAGTAGCCATAGTTACACAAAATTGAGAATATTATTTTTAAAAAACACTGAATTGTACACATTAAACAACGAATTGTATATTTATACAAATTTTGCCTCAACAAAAAAACTGCAAAAAAATTTTAATTGGATAATTTTCCCCCAAAAAGCATTTACACATTGATTCTTATTTCTATACTTCTTTAATAATGTCACAAATGTGTGATTCTACTATATATACCTCTTCTAATTGGAATAAGGACTACCCATTTCTCTATATATTAAATATCTTATTCTTTTTCTTCTGTGTTTTTTTTTTTTTTTGCCACACTGTATGGCTTGTGGGGCCTTAGTTCCTAGAGCAGGGATTGAACCCAGGCCCTTGGCAGTAAAAGCATGGAGTCCTAACCACTGAACTGAGAGGGAATTCCTCCTACATTAAGTATTGTAGATTGTGTGGTTTTGAAAACAACGGTGTTTACAAGTTTACATACATATACATATCAATATGGATGGACACAGAGGTATATAAAGACAGACCAACTACAAGGTGATAGGCGCATGTAAGAAATACAGTTAAGAAATATTTTCCTAAAGTGAACCTAAACTGCTTGTTGATCTTTCACAGAGTCCTTCAGAAATAGTGATACATCTGTCAAAACTATACAATTTTGTGTATTAAATAATTGACTCAACAGAGAGCATTTACTGTAAACGCAATTATTTACTCGTTTATATCTTAGCCTTCTTCATTTCTGCTCTAAACCAACATTCCACCAGTGAGAACTTACCCTAAGCATGGGGCCATTCTGAAACACATGTGGTTCATCACAAACTACACAGTACTCATTCAACACAGGGATCCGCTGTTCAGCAAACTCAATTGTCTGAATAAGACAATAAAGAGAAAGAATTAAGTCAAGTTCAAGAAGGATTTGAAAACCCACTAAAGGCTAAACTATTGCAGAGGCTTGGCTCATACCTGTACTAGGAAGCCACGGTCTCGTATTGGAATGCATTTGGCACCATTTGGCTATAAGAAGCAAAGTAAAAATAAAATGTTTTTAAATTAGGAAAAAATATATAAATTATAGTGTTTTACTTTTGCAAGAATGAATGCAGATATTTTCTAAGATTACCTGTAAGTGAATCAAATCACTGATTATGACACTAACATTTTAGAATTTATTATAATGCTCTTTCTTCCATTATTATTGCAATCTTTGTTGAAATGAATTGCATTCTTAATTTCTGATCTTCTAGTAAAAATGACTGGCATCTCTAAATGATCACAAAAACTTGCTGTCTCTGTCCCTGATCACTGAACGTTCCCACTTCCTCATTTAGACTGTTCAAACTCATTTTACAACTAGATAGAATAATTCCTCCAAGGATGTATGAAAGAGGTACAATTCCTCCAAGCTACTGAAAGGGGTAGAATGCTAAACACCATATTACGCTCAACATAATATGGTAGGACGTATTATGGGAGGACACGAAGACATTTTCTTTCACAGAATATCTAAAATTATCTTTCTTGAGTGCAAACTAACTATGGGATGCTTTCTACTATGTAACTCTGACAAAATTAATTTTCTGTATGTCTTCGATAGTTTTGAGAAGATATGGGCTTTTAGGGACGTCCACCTAAAACTACAAAACATAGCCAAATATATTTTCTTCACACAAAATTTCATGGTATAGTTTACAATGTAATTTCAGAAATATATCTATACAAGAGCACCACAAACACACACACACCAATTTACTAAAAGCAAAGAAAACTTTTGGTCAATTATTTTATGTAATTATAAATAAGATAGGTCTGCTTCTTTATCTGAAGCTGGCTATAATGCTAATCACTCTAGAGGCAAACTTTGTGTAAATCTGACTCCCAGTAAATACCACCCAAAGTACTTAAGTTTTAATACAATCTCCTGCCAGCCCCATCTTCACCACAAAACAGCTTCAGGATAAAGTGATTTCAGTTTTATAAAGCAGACACTGAGAACAGCTTGAAGTAACGCTCTGGGATACAGTGGTTAAGTATTACTTTTCTCTACAAGTTCACAGGCAAAGCATTCCACTTATGTACAACATGAAGGATACCACTCTGAGTTTTTAGACAAACTCTGACTTCCACTACTTATGTGAGAAAACTAGAGATTAGATAAACCTGCTTAATTAAACATTCGAAATGCTGTGCTTGCTTTGTGAATTCAATGGACTTCCTTCTATTTTTAGGAGGATTCATTCCCATGACAGGAATCTGGACTAGACCTCACATCCACAGGAACGTTTGTTTTTCCAGAAGCAAAACGAACATTCCAGTACTAGCTGAAAATGTCTGGTATGCAAAGGAATATTAAAAAAAAAAAAAAAAAAGTAAATATCCAAAATTCAAAACAAAACTGTGCGTCTTTGACCAGACATTTGCAACACAGACATACTCACAAACCCCTCTCCTGCCCCTTGGCTAACATCTAAGAATTCAAGATGAAAATATGTACGCACAGCAGGCTGGGAAGATGAAGATGACGATGGTGTTAAGATACCAATGAGCCCTGAGGTAAGAGAGAGCCTCCTGCCCTCTGCATTGGGTTCCTTGAAAAGCTCTGTTTTGGATGACTTGGGGGCACTGGAGTAAGATTTGCTGAGCAACTTGTGATTCTTGAGTCCGTATAATTCTTCCATTCTGAGGCTACTGGAGTAAGACCTGCTTAACAGTTTGTGAGGCTTCAGGCTGGCATTGTGCTCACAGCGCGGGTCTCCAGAACAAGAGCGGGTCAAGAGCTTGTGCGACTTGAGCGCGAGGCAGTCCTCCTGCTTGGCGGCTGCAGGGCAGGGACGGGTCAAGAGTTTGTGCGACTTAATGGATGTCACTGCCTGCTCAGCCCGGGGGTCGCTGGACAGCGAGCGACCGAAGGTCCTGTGTGGCTTCGGGCGCACACGTCCTCCGTCTTGACGGTGCTGGAACAAGTCCTCCGCAGTAGCTTGTGCGTCTTGGAGATCCCGTCCTGCTCCGATTTCAGTTTAGATTTGCTTTTTCCACAACCAGGGGAGGATAACTTGGCGACCTTGGAAATCGAACAGTTAACACAGGGCGAATCGTGAGTGTAACAAACAGACCACGGAGAACACCTGTCGCGCTCCATCAACTCAACTCTGCTACAAGTACCATCTCTTTTAAACCCAGCCTATCCAGTGAAAACTGAAACCAGAAGTATGTACCGAAAAATCACAGGGACTGAATTCTATGTTACCTAGAAAGCAAAAAAAAGGATTGATTGTCCAGGTTTTTTTTTTTTTTTTTCCCCTCCTACCTACTCTAGAGTCCTATAAAGCTGTGGTCCCTAACCTTCTTCCTATCAGAAATGGTTTCGTGAACTTTTTGTGGGCCTGGGAGTGTGGTGGTTTCAGGATGGTTCAACTGAGTTACATTTATTGTGCAATGTCAGAATATTCCACCTTGACTTTAGGGTTAGGGTTTCCAATCCTCTGGGAATCTTAATGTCACCAATGATCTGACGGGGAGCTCCGGCAGTAATGCTAGTGATGGGCAGTGTAAATACATGTGAAGCTTTGCTTCCTAGCCTGCAGCTCGCCTCCCACTGTGCGGCCTGGTTCTTAAGAGGCCATGGACCATTTGCGGACCCCCTGCAATACAAAGGACTAATTTTGGTAGGGAAACTCTATGGAATTAGAAACGAAAAGAAATGTAATTTTAGTAAATTTAACCAATGTAAAAACACAAACTCAAAACACAGAAATGAGTAGCTGTGTTTTTGATTTGTTCTTTAAAGTCATAAAGAAAATAAACAGATGCCAAGACTGTAGAAGGAACGCACTGAACTAAATAACCACGGAAGATCACAAGTGCAGCATTTAAGTAGGACAAGGGAAAGATGTCTGTTACTCACCTGCGCAAGGTTGAAAATAAATGCAGGGGAGACTTGACTTTCTTCTCTGACAGCTTCTTATTGTGCAGGCAATTGGATTTTTCTTTGCTCTGCTTCCACTGCTGTGTAACAAATGTCTGCATGATTCTGTCAAACCAAATGTAAGTGTGTTGTCACAGTTCCAAGGTAATTTACTATCAGATTTCTGTATAGATTATGGAGAGAATGCATTTATCAAAGGAAAATAAATGCACAGTGATTAGAGAGAATTTAATTTTGAACCATACAAGATGATTTCATGTGTAGGAAAGCATCCTATAGAAAATTTCTAATGGTTTTATTGTGTTGCGATAAATAAGTACTGTGACATGATTAAAAATACAACTGATTAAATAACTGATAAAAGGTAAAAGAATAAGGATATAACGAGATTTATAAGGACACCCTCTAGGATCAACATGTTTAGCTTTGGTGGCAAAAGAAAAGTCTGAAATATTTTGTTGGTGCCAGCCACATAGGTTCAAAAGTGATTTTTGTTAGTAATTATGATTAAGATACAAGTACACTTTTTCTTTTTACTTGATTTGTTTATCTAGTTTTCTTCCTGAAAAGGAAACCAAAATGAAACTACAAAATCCTAAGCAGAAATAAGCTGTGCAAAACGAACTCTATGGAGAATAAGCAGATCAGCAAATTTTATGTTCAGCACAGCCCCATTCACTTGAAAATATGTTGTATTTTTTTCTTTTAATGATGAGCCTCTAAGAATTTTCAGTTCCTATCATAAGGCAGGAATTTGGTAACTTCTGACCTCAATATTTTCTAAATCAAGACCATGGCATCATTGTTTTGCGGTAAAAATTCTAGAATGTCAACTACGGATTTAAGACATGGGCGTATTTTCTGAGATGGGTCCCAGGCTGTGATAGTTTCTCTGGAATCCATCTCTCCAGTGGCACTGGAGGAGGTTCCCTTAACTGATATTGAAGTAGAGAAGAAATTTTACAGTAAACATTGCGTGCAGTAGATTAAACATTTTCATTTTCTTTTCAAAGTCAATTCAGCACTGCCTGCTTTTCCTGCTGTTTTCAGTTATTTCTAACACAGATTGCTTTTAGACCAGGAAAATGGTACCAGTATCTACCACTGACAATAGACCAGGGTGTAAAGGAGGAACTTTATTTACAAATCTTTTTTCCTCCTTCTACACATTTCGTTAAGTAAGGTAAGGACATGAAATTTGTCCAAGTTTACCTGGCTAGTAAGTGGCAGAGCTGTAATACCTATGTAATCTGATACAGATGAATCTATATTAACATGCTATTCAAAATGGGCAGGTGTGCCTCTTAATACTAGGCTGATTATTCATTTACCAAATTAACACAGATTGCCAGAAACTATCACTCAGACTTACCACCCCAACTTTGTCAGCTAGCTTAGATGAATTCAGAGGAAATATGGAATTACGGGAGGTGGTGTTTATAGCTGTAGAGGTAGTGAGGAAGAAAGGGCTAAAACTGCAGTGACAATCAATGATGCACGACTTCAAATTTGCAGTCTCTCTCTCCCAGAGATCAGAACAGGAAACCAAGGTTTTATTTTCCACTTAATTTTTGAAGATATTTTTCTCCCAAGATTTTAGCAAAATTTAAATGTAAGAGAACATCAGGGTCATTGTTTTCCCCTGTACCTAACCTGAACTCCCCAGTGACACCACCCTTAGTACCAGGCAGATTTAAATTCTTTTCCTCCTATGAAAAATTGCCATTCTTGTGTTCCAGTCCTTAAGAAACCTAACAAGTGTGTCTCTGATTCTTGACAAACTAACTGGAACAAAGCACAAGTCAAAGAGCTAAAACTGTTCTCATTTTCATATAACATTAGCATTCTAAAGTGTGACTTCAACATCTTAAACTAGTAATTCTTAAACTTGGACACCCAAATCCCTACCTGTTCCTGGATTTGAAAGGGAGGAGTTAACTGTCTCTATAAGTAATTCAATACGGTGTTTCATTTCAATGGTAATTTGAAATATACATGTGAGTACATTTAGTATAATGGGCACTCCCTTAAAATAGAGATTTCAGTGTTCATACTGGTGTTTGAATTTACTGACCCTAAGAAGAACTATTACAACTGCCATTAGCTGATGATAAAAAGAAGGGAAAAACTTCAAGGTAAATTATACATTCACATCAAGACCAGATGATGTCACAATCAGCTATTCGAACAAAGATTCCAGGGTAGTTCAGATAGAGGAATTGGGAGTATACTTGGGCAATGTGATGATTTTCTACATGCAGATTTCAAAAGAAATGTGCACCACTGTAACCAGTACTGTGTTCAAACTGTGGTGGTGAAACAGCTGCAGCAAAATGAGATCATCCATCAAGTTAAATTCCTGTATTAATTTGAAATTTGAATTTTTATTGCAATTTACACATCAGTTATAAATTGAATTTTGGTTTATAAATTTGAACTCAACATATGAATAATTTATACCATGCTTTATTTGTATGTACTTAAGGAAATGCTGGAGATTCACAATGTACTTTTCCTTTTAAGAAGATGTCCGTCAGCAGATGAATGGATAAGAAAGCTGTGGTACATATACACAATGGAGTACTACTCAGCCCTTAAAAAGAATAAATTTGACTCAGTTCTAATGAGATGGATGAAATTGGAGCTGATTATACAGAGTGAAGTAAGCCAGAAAGAAAAATACCAATACAGTATACTGACACATATATATGGAATTTAGAAAGATAGTAATGATGACCCTGTATGTGAGACAACAAAAGAGTCACAGAGGTATAGAATGGACTTTTGGACTCTGAGGGAGAGGGAGAGGGTGGGATGATTTGGGAGAATGGCATTGAAACATGTATACTATCTTATAAGAAACGAAGCACCAGTCTATGTTTGATACAGGATACAGGATGCATGGGGCTGGTGCACGGGGATGATTCAGGGAGATGATATGGAGTGGGAGGTGGGAGGGGGCTTCAGCATTGGGAGATCGTGTTCACCTGTGACTGATTCATGTCAATGTATGGCAAAACAAATACAGTATTGTAATGTAGAATAAAGTATTAAAAAACAAAAAACCAACCAACCAAACAAAAAGAATAGCTAAGTTTGATTAATGCCAATTGAACATAAAGTCATATAGAGTTTAAGATTATTTCCATAGTCTGTGACATGCTTAGCCTTTGACTAATAGATAACCTATTCAAGACTGATCACTATATTACATCTGTTTGGAGTATTTTTTCCTTCAGGCTCTTTTAATGACTTCATGTTTTCCCCAATATGTATTCAGTGCTGAAAATATATTCCAAGTTTATGAAGGCAAGGAGTATCTAGGATTGTATGAGAGACAGATTAGTGGGTAAATCAAAAATACTGATGTGGAATCAAATCCTGGCTCTACTACTTTCTCAGTGTGTGAGCTAAAGCAAGTTGCTTCAACTGCTGGGGCCTGGGCTTCATCATCTAGGAAACATGGAGAGTAACAGTACCTGCTTGATAGGGTTGTTATGAAGATCAAGGGTGGTAATATATATCACTATGCTAAGTACTTGACCAAAAAAGCAGCACTGCATAAGCAAATGCTGCCGCTCCTGATGTTGCTGAGATTCTGTCTTTTTGCCAGAAACACAAAAGATAAAGAATCACAGAAAAAGTTTAATGAGTATTTCTTATTTCCTGAGCAATAACAAAAGGCCTAGATTCTAAATCTGCCTTCCTAACTTGCTGTACATTTCTGAAAAATAACCTCTTTATATTTCAATTTCCTCTTACAACTTAGTCTGAGAATGAGATCAGGTTTTGAATTTTATTATATATTATATTAGACTGTAAGATCACAGGCAAACCCAGTTATTTAAAATTAAGGAAAGAAACTAAATTAGACTAAAACTGATCAAAAGTCATGAAAAAGAAGTTCCAGTTCATATACCAAACTGCCCACATAACTAAAATCTATACATAAAAGTAAATAACTTTTTTGAAATGCTATTTCCTGGTGGATCAGTTGGTAAAGAATCTGCCTGCCAAAAAGGAGACCACCTACAATGTAGAAGACCTGTGTTTGATCCCTGGTCAGGAAGATCCCCGGGAGCAGGAAATGGTAACCCACTCCAGAAACCCCGAGGACAGAGGAGCCTGGCAGGCTCTAGTCCATGGAATCACAAGAATTGGACATGACTCAGTTACCAGACATATTCTACAATGTGATTAAACAGTGAATATAGAATACAGATTTCCTTAATTTCTCAGGGTTGGGGATTACACACATCATTACTTTTTCTGAGCCCAAATGCTGTACTCAAAGGCCAGTGTGGGTAGGAAGCTATTTCTACACTTCTGTACTTTTATTATTCTTGTCTTGTTTGGACCAGTGTCATTTCACTTCCCAAAATATTTCTTAAAGTGGCTTACAAAAGCACATAAAGTAGAACTCTGGACTTTGGGTGATAATCATAGTCAATATAGGTTCACCAGTTCTAACAAATGTGCCACTTGGTAGGAGATGTTGCTAATAGGGAAGCTATCTATGTATGTGTGGGGGCAGGAGGCAAGCTCAGTACCTTCCTCTCAATTTTGCTGTGAACATAAAACCGATCTAAACAAGTCATTAAATTAAAAATAAGTTTTAAAACAAAGGAGAAAATTGGTGAAGGAAAAAAAAAAAAACCATAGTGGGGTGGGAAGATGTGGCAAGGTGAGGTGGTACCTAACTTGAATGGCTTAACATAGAAGGCAGGCTCCATGCTTCGCTCCAAGACCTGTAAGATACTGGCTTGAAAAACAAAGTCCAATCGAAAAACAAAGCCAATCAAGCTGGAAAAACATACCTAATTCAATACAGAAAACTGAGAAAATTTCTCTTCAGAGTCCTTAAAAAGAAAACACCACATAATATAAAGTGCTAAACATATGTTGTTAAATTGAATCATTTCAAAGATGCAGAATTGTAAACATTAAGAGTTTATTTTCTGATTTTCACATGCCCACCTTCTCAGGTGGAAGGCAGCGTGTTGCAGGGATGAGAAAGAATCCTGGCTGGGGGTGGGAGGTAGGGGGCGGGGCAGGTAGAATCTGGCCCAGTTCTAAAAGTGAGCTCTGCCAGCTAAATTATTGATGCACCTCTCAGCATCAGGATGAATTCCTCTCCTGAGGCATTTACTTCAAAAAATTATGCTGAATAAAAATGGGGTGGGGGTGGCAAGCAAAATGAGAACTCAGTTCTCTTTATCAGAAATTTGCTTTCACTCATTGGAAAACTTACTTTTTCAGCTGATGTCCCAGACCAAATCTCTCTTTTGTGGAAATCTGAAAGACATCAACAGTGGGCACTGCAAAGGAAAACAAAAAACCAGTCTAAATATTGAATTGAAACTCAACTGTCAGCCAAGACAAAGACTGAAAAGTTATATATATATATATTACTATATGTACGTAATATGTATATACACATACATACACATTTTAAAATAGTCTACACACAATCCTACATGTGGTTGCTTATGCTTTATACAGAGATTTCGGAGATCATTCTAGGGTGCCATTACTGCTGAGTCACTAAGTTGTGTCTGACTCTTTGTGACCCAACGGAATGCAGCACTCCAGGCTTCCCTGTCTGTCACTAGCTCTCAGAGTTTGCTCAATTTCATGTCCACTGAGTCAGTAATGCTATCTAACCATCTCACCCTCTGCCACTTTTTGTCTTCTGTCTCCTTTTGCTTTCAGTCTTTCCCATCATCAGGGTCTTTTCCAGTGACTCAGCTCTTTGCATCAAGTGGCCAAAGTATTGGAGCTTCAGCTTTAGCATCAGTCCTTCCAATGAATATTCAAGTGATTTCCTTGACTGGTTTGATCTCCTTGCTGTCCAAGGGACTCTCAAGAGTCTATTCCAGCACCACAATTTGAAAGCATCAGTTCTTCAGCGCTCAACCTTCTTTATGTGAACCAACTCTCACATCTGTACATGATTACTGGAAAAACCATTGCTCTGACTATATGGACCTTTGTGGACAAAATGATGTCCTTGCTTTTTAATACACTGTGAAGTTTTTCACAGCTTTCCTTCCATATTATATACTAATGTATAAATATATGTATATGTAAATGTACAATATGTATAATAATGATGATTTTAAAAATATATATTAAGTGTAAATAGCAATGTGTATTACAGTTTGCACTCTAGGTGTAAGAGAGACATTTTTGTATACACACAGATCTTTTTCTAAGAATAAAACAATGGAGAATGACAGTAAGGCATAAGGAGATTCACTTTTCATTCACTACACCCCATCTTGTTTGTTTAATGTTTTTATCAGATATGTGCATTTCTGTAAATTAATAACTATGCTGCTTATGTAATTGATAACTACCAAAAGAGTCACTCACCATTCATTATTCACTGGTTTTAAAGGGTATTTATTATGTTCCCTCTGTGCCAGCCACTATAGATAGAGCTGCAAAACACACAAACACAAATACCCTGCCCTTCTAAGCCTTAGTAAACAGGGGGAGACAGATGGAAAACAGATAAGAAAACAGACCAAATGTCACAGAGTGATAAAGGCTCTGGATAAAAATAAAGAAGGAAAAGGGAGTAGGGGGGCTAAAGATTAGGTAGGCACAAAAAGACTTCAGCATTAGATAAAATGGTAGAAAGTAAACGGTCCTGGCCGGAGGAGACACAGGGCAGTGCCCCTAGGGAAGAAATGTACTTCATTATTCTAGGACCACCAAGGGCAGTCGGAGAAGAGTGAACAAGGTATCTTGTTAGGAGAGGAGATGAGAGAAGGAGCACAGGCAGCTCCTCCTTTACAGGATCTTCTGTAAAGACTAAAGGTAGAAACAGGAAATTCAGCCCAGAACTTAGAGTACTTAAGGGAAGACTATGGTAGCTTGGATTATGGAAGGTGGGGAACATTCTGGATTTACACTCTCTGGGAGATCTGACAGGTTTTGCTGATGGACTGAATTCAAATTATCAGAAAAAGAATGGAGTCAAGGGTGAATCAAAGGATTTTGGCTTGAGCAATCAGAAGTATAAAACTTAACAAATTTCTGGGTGAAAGACTATAGAAGAATCAGATTGGAGCAGTGGGGAAGATCAGCAATTTCACTCTGGATATTGTAGATTTGGGTGGGGAAGATCCCCTGGAGGAGGAAATGGCAACCCAACTCCAGTATTCTTGCCTGGAGAATCCCATGGACAGAGGAGGTTGGCAGGCTATAGTCCATAGGGTCGCAAAGAGTCAGACACAACTAAGGACCCACCTTCACTGTAAATTTGAATGCTTGATTGTCACTGGAGTGGAAAAGTTTAAGTAGGCTACTAGAAAAATCCAGTATTTACACTCTTGGATGAGAGAAACATGCTAAAGACATACATTTGGATGAGTCAGAACATATATGTATTTAAAGGCATGAGTGAGTGTAGATGGAAGATAGAAGTTAAGGATCTGGCCTGAGCCATCCAGTATCTAGAGGCTCCACAGAAAAGGTTGAAGAGGAATAGCTAGGAGGATGGAAGATTCCAGAATGCTGCTGATATGTATATATATTCACAAAAGTTTTCCAAGGAAGGGATAAACAACTGTTATAATATGCTGCTAAGTTAATTAAGATGAAGACTCCAAATTGGTCATCAGGTCATTAAGCAATATTCAAGTCACTGGTGACGCTGACAAGAGCCCTGGTTGTGAAATGATGCATCCAAAACACATCTACAGCATATTCAAGGAGAAAAAGAAGGGAGGGGAAATGAAGTAAGTTAACAGAGACAAGTCTAATGAAGAAACTCAACAGTCATGAGAAGCAGAGTGCTAGGGACTAAATGAGTGATTTAAGGTCTAAAGGTGTTTGTTTTTAAAATGAGAGGACTTTTTTTTTTTTTTTTTTTTTAACTAATGGGAATCTTTTAGAAGAAAGAGATATACATAAACAGTATAAGGAGAGAGAAGGGTGTGTTAATTTAGATGAAAGAGGATGGAAGCTAGTACGCAAATAAAAAGATGACCTTGTACAAGAGCAAGGGTAGTACCATTCTTAAAAACTGTGGCAATAACAGATCATTAGAGCTGCTGCTAAGTCGCTTCAGTCGTGTCCGACTCTGTGCGACCCCATAGACGGCAGCCCACCAGGCTCCCCCGTCCCTGGGATTCTCCAGGCAAGAACACCGGAGTGGGTTGCCATTTCCTTCTCCAATGCATGAAAGTGAAAAGTGAAAGTGAAGTCGCTCAGTAGTGTCTGACTCTTGGCGACCCCATGGACTGCAGCCTACCAGGCTCCTATGTCCATGGGATTTTCCAGGCAAGAGTACTGGAGTGGGGTGCCATCTCCATCATTAGAACTAAGACTGTCTAATTATTATACATCCTCAGATCACACATGCTCCACACAGAAAAAGCAGGCTGGTATCGCCAGCTGCTTCACTCCCTGTCTTGGCCATTAATCTGGGATACAAACACTCCACTGATCAAAGAAAACTGGTGCTAATCACCCATCAGTTTCTGTCCAGCAAACATTCTAATCTTTAACATAGAGAATACTTAACTTCAATTCCATGCGTCCCAAACCCAGGGCTATAGAAAAATGAATTTAAAAAATCCTAACTTGAAAACTCAGGGGAATTATTCTTTAAAGAAAAAGATGATAAAATTAGAACAGGGTGTGTTCTCTCTAAGAAGATTTAAGAAGATACAATCTCTTCTCAGGCAGATAGAAAAAAAACTGGGAAGATGGAGGCAGAAAAATGAAAGGGGCCTGGCTTTTAAAAATGCAGAAAAAAATTCAAAATGCACTAGAAGAACTGAAATCTTCACTGAAGATAATTGTATAAGACAAAGGGAGAAAGAGAGAAGAGATATAATAAACACAACTATTTACCAAAATATATAAATTATTCCTACAAATTAATAATACAAAGACCAAAATTTATTCATATGATGAATTAGCAGAAACTAAATGTCACAAATATTGACTCAATTAGTAGTATAAAATCTGAATGACCCCAAATTGTGGAATATACTGAAAGAACTAATAAGATGTTACTTCCAAAAATATTCCAAAATTCAAGTGACAAAATTAATATACTATTAAAATTAATGCAATTAGCTACTGAAATGTATTTAATGTATTCAAATAAGATGTTAGTAATCAGTTAAATTGGATATACATGTATGGGGACTCTATACTAACTCTGCAGTTTTTCTGTAAATCTGAAAATGCTTAAGATTAATTTTTTTAATGTTTTTAAAAGTAATAGATATTTGCTAGCCAAAATAATCAGCTAGAAAATAAAATGGAATATAAAAGACCCATTAAGCAAATAAACAAATGTGTGTCTGTATGCTCAGCCATGTCCAACTCTTTGCGACCCTATGGACTGTAGCCCATCAGGCTCCTCTGCTCATGAAATTTTCCAGGCAAGAATATTGAAGTGGGCGCCATTTCCTCCTCCAGGAGTAAACAAATATTCAGGTATAAATATAGCTAAAAGTAGTCTTCTAAGTAGACTATTAAGAGTAGAATCTACCAGTAAATGACCCTTACAGGAAAAGTTAAATATCACAGAAATACTTATTCTCCCTAAATTAAAAGTTTACCTCAACTAAATTCCCCACAAGGTACATTTTTGGGGACAAAAGAATGAAAAAGTTAAACTACTAAAATATTTTTTATTTAAGGGAAGATTATTCAGCTTTTCCTTGTCTCTCAGAATTTAGGTTGGGAAAGCAATAAGTGAGGGTCATTCAAGATAGGTGGAAATTATTCTAACTCTGATAAATGTAGTGGTATCAATAATGAGATGATTTGCACAAGAAAACATTTTTAATAATGTTAGTTGCATGTCATTTTAAACAAAAGGTAGCCGTGTCCTTGAGACCATAAACTAGACTTCAGTTCAGTCGCTCAGTCGTGTCTGGACCCCATGAATTGCAGCAAGCCACACCTCTCTGTCCATCACCAACTCCCGGAGTTCACTCAAACTCACGTCCATTGAGCTGGTGATGCCATCCAGCCATCTCATCCTCTATCGTCCCTTTTTCCTCATACCAGCAATTTTCAAAAAATACGTAGTACCATAAAAGTCATAACAATCTTGTCTTTTTATTTAAAGTAAATTTCTCCATGTACAATGAAAATAGTCTTTAACTTCAAAGTGGATAAGGAGGTTATTTCTTCTATTCTTATCATTTCTGTTCACTCACAGATACACTGTCAGATTAGCCCTGGCCAAATGTTATAGTTCAGAAAAGTATTACTCATACTTTTTCCAAACCAAGGAACAAGTGCTCTTCAAAAAGAATTGCTAACTAGGTCAGCCTAAACCTTGAATTTTTGCAAGTCATACATTTTTGCAAGTTCATTTTACTATAAATGTTGATATTGTCAAAGACATTGCAAAACAATCTTCAAGAAATACTTTCGCATCTGTTTATTTGCATGCAATGATCCAAATTGTAAACTAGGATAAACTTTCATTTTTTTTTCCAGAATAATAAATTACATGTTTCTTTTTAGTATCCTTGTCTCTAGGTTGGCCATCTATTTCATATTATTCCTAATTTTAAATCATATTCTTCCTTAAATTTCTCTGAGAAAAAAACATAGTCTTTGGGGAAATTTACTAGTTAAGGTGACAAAGTGAGTCAATCGTCCTGAACAAGGCTTATCATAATCGCTGCATTTTAGATATAGGAGAAATCCAGCAAAAGGACCGGAAACTTGGAATAACACCATCCTCATATGAGAGAAACTTTAAGCAAATTTTGCTACAAATGGAACAGATGGAACGAATCTTGTTGTTGTTCAGTCACTAAGTCATATTCAACTCTCTGTGACTCCACGGACTGTAGCAAACTAGGCTTCCCTGTTCATATCTGCTGAAGTTTGCTCAAATTCATGTCCACTGAGTTGGTGATGACATTGAAGAATCTCATCCTTTGCAACCCTCTTCTTTTACCTTCAATCTTTCCCAGCATCAGAGTCTTCTTCAATGAGTGGGCTCTTTGCATCAGGTGGCTAAAATATTGGAGCTTCAGTTTCAGCATCAATCCTTTCAATGAATATTCAGGGTTGATTTCCTTTAGGATTGACTAGTTTAATCTTTTCACAATCCAAGGACTCTCAAGAGGCTTCTCCAGCAAAACAATTCAAAAGCATCAATTCTTCAGCCCTCAGTCTTATGATTCAACTCTCACATCTGTACCTGAGTACTGGAAAAAACACAGCTTTAACTATATGGATGTTTACCAGCAAAGTGATGTCCTTGCTATTTAATACACTTTCTAGGTTTGTGATATTTTTCCTTCCAAGGAGTAAGCATCTTTTAATTTCATGGCTGTAGTAACCCTCCACAGAGATTTTAGAGCCCAAGAAAAGAAAATCTGTCACTGATTCCACTTTTTCCACTTCTATTTGCCATGCAGTATTGGGGCTGAATGCCATAATTTTAGTTTTTGAATGTTGAGTTTTAAGCCAGCTGTTTCACTCTCCTCTTTTACCCTCATCAAAAGGCTCTTTAGTTCTTCACTTTCTGCCATTAGAGTGGTATCATCTGTATATCTGAGGTTGTTATTACTCCCAGCAATCTTGATTCCAGTCTGTGCTTCATTTAACCCAGCATTTTTCATGATGTGTTCTGGATATAAATTAAATAACCAAGATGACAATATACAGCTTTGTCCTTTCCCAATTCTGAACCAGACTGTTGTTCTATGTCTGGTTCTAACTGTTGCTTCCTGATCTGTATACAGGTTTCCCAGGAGACAGGTAAGGTGGTCTGGTATTCCCATCTCTTTAAGAATTTCCCACAGTTTGTTGTGATCCATACACTCAAGCTGCTTAGTCAATGAAGCAGAAGTAGAAGTTTTTGTGGAATTCCCTTGCTTTCTCCATGATCCAGTGAATGTTGCCAATTGGCTCTCTGGCTCCTCTGCCTTTTCTAAACACAGCTTGTACATCGGGCAGTTCTTGGTTCATGTACTGCTCGAGCCTAGCTTGAAGGATTTTGAGTGTAACCTTACTAACACGTGAAATGAGCCAACTGTATGGTAGTTTGAACATTCTTTGGCATTATCTTTCTTTGGGATTGGAATGAAAATCTTTTCCAGTTCTGTGGCCACTGCTGAGTTTTTGAAATTTGTTGACATACTGAGTACAGCACCTTAACAGCGTCATCTTTGAGGATTTGAAATAGCGTAACTGGAACTTTATCACCTCCACTAGCTTTGTTGGTAGTAATGCTTCCTAAGGACCACTTGACTTCACACTCCAGGATGTCTGGCTCTAAGTGACTGATCACACCATCATGGTTATCCTAGTCATTAAGATCTTTTTGTATAGTTCTTGTGACCCTTCTGAATCTCTTCTGATTCTGTCAGGTCCATAATTTTTCTGTCCTTTGTCACCCCCATCTTTGCATGAGATGTTCCCTAGATATCTCCAACTTTCTTGCAAAGATCTCCAGTCTTTTCCATTTTATTGGTTTCCTCTACTTCTTTGCATTGTTCATTTAAGAAGGCCTTCTTATCTCTCCCTGTTATTCCCTGGAACTCTGCATTCAGTTGGGTATATCTTACTCTTCTCTTCCCTTGATTTTTGCTTCTATTCTTTCCTCAGCTATTTGTAAGCCCTCCTCAGACAACTACTTTGCCTTTTTGCATTTTTTTTTTATATTTGGGGTGGTTTTGGTCATTGTCTCCTGTACAAGTTATGAATCCTCTGTCCATAGTTCTTGAGGCACTTTGTCTGCCAGATCTAATTCCTTGAATACATTTGTTACTTCCACTGTATAATCATAAGGAGTTTGACTTAGGTTATACCTGAATGTCCTAGTGGTTTTCCCTACTTTCTTCAATTTCTGTTTGAATTTCGCAATAAGGAGCTCATGATCTGAGCCATAGTCAGCTCCCAGTCTTGTTTTTGCTGACTGCATAGTGCTTCACCAACTTAGGCTGTAAAGAATATAATTATTTCAGTTATTGACCATTTGGTGATATCTGAGTATAGAGTCATCTCTTTTATTGTTGGAAGAGGGTGCTTGCTATGACCAGTGCATTCTCTTGGCAAAACTCTGTTAGCCTTTTTCCTGCTTCATTTTGTACTCCAAGGCCAATCTTGCCTGTTACTCCAAGTATCTCCTGACTTCCTAATTTTGCAATCCAATCTCTCATAGTGAAAAGGACATCTTTTTTGAGGTTAGTTCTAGAAAGTCTTTTAGGTCTTCATGGAACCAGTCAGCTGCAGCTTCTTGGCATCAGTGGTTGGGGCCCAGACTTGGATTACTGTGCTGTTTAATGGTTTGCTTGGAATAGAACAGAGATCATTCTGTTGTTTTTGAGACTGCACACAAGTACTGCATTTCAGACTCTTCTGTAGACTATGAGGGCTATTCCATTTCTCCTAAGGGATTCTTGCTCACTGTCAGTTCAGTCCAGTCGCTCAGTCATGTCCGATTCTTTGCGACCCCATGGACTGCAGCACACTAGGCTTCCCTGTCCATCACCAACTGCTGGAGTCTACCCAAACTCATGCCATCAGGTTGGTGATGCCATCCAACCATCTCATCCTTTGTTGTCCCCTGCTCCTCTTGCCTTCAATCTTTCCCAGCATCAGAGTCTCTGCCAGTGAGTCAGTTCTTCACATCAGGTAGCCAAAGTATTGGAGTATCAGCTTCAGCATTAGTCCTTCCAATGAATATTCAGGACTGATTTTCTTTAGGATGGACTGGTTGGATCTCCCTGCAGTCCAAGGGATTCTCAAGAGTCTTCATCACCACACTTCAAAAGCATCAATTCTTCAGTACTCAACTTTCTTTATAGTCCAACTCTCACATCCATACATGACTACTGGAGAAAACATAGCTTTGACTAGATGGACCTTGCGGAAAGTAATGTCTCTGCTTTTTAATATGTTGTCTAGGTTGGCCATAGCTTTTCTTAAAAAAACCAAGCATCTTTTAATTTCATGGCTGCAGCCACCATTTGCAGTATTTTTGAAGTCCCCCAAAATAATGTCTCTGATTGTTTCCACTGTTTCCCCATCTATTTGCCATGAAGTGATGGGATGAGATGCCATGATCTCAGTTTTCTGAATGTTGAGTTTTAAGAGGACTTTTTCACTCTCCTCTTTCACTTTCATCAAGAGGCTCTTTAGTTCTTCATTTTCTGCCATAAGGGTTGTGTCATCTGCATATCTGAGGTTTTTCTTCTTCTAACTATAGAATCAAGTAAATGTGGAATCCTCTTTACTGTTTTTTTTCTCCATGCTGTCTCTGTATTTTCTGTTTTCATTACAAAGAGTCTTTACTCTTCTTAATGCAATAAATTATACACAAACCACACTAATTTTTGAAAGAAGTGCATTTTAAGACTGCCTGAATTCTGAGGGAAACAAAATTCACATCTGCAGGAACAAAATTATGTGTCTTGGGCGACTGTTGATTTTGTTCACAACAAAATTCCAAATGATGCATAAATAAAAGGAAAGCAATTGACATATAAATATGATATCAGTAGAGACTGCAGTCAAATTAAAAACTGAAGGGGAACATTAAATCAAAGGCTAAATTATGAAAAACTTTCCCTAATGTAGTAGAAGATTAATGGAAAAATAACTTATAAAATCAGAGGTGATGGGCAAAAGACTTAAGACAAATGATAAAAAGCACGAAGGATACAGGAATTAGATCCAATCTGCACATACTGTGGAAAACAGATAAAGAAGGAACAACAAAAAAATGACTGCATAAAACTTCCTTGAGGTGGAGTAAGATCTAAGCATAACAATCAAAGATAAATATATAAATGGTAACAACAAGGAAGGGGCTTCCCAGGTGACTCAGCGGTAAAGAATCTCCCTGCCAATACAGGATTCAACCCCAGGGTTGGAAAGATTTCCTGGAGAAGGAAATGGCAACTTCAGGATTTTTGCCTGGGAAATCCCATGGACAGAGGAGCCTGGCAGGCTACAGTCCATGGCTTTGCAAAAGAGTTAGATATGACTTAATGACTAAATAACAACAAAACAATAACAATATCAAGGAAAATGAGGGGGAAAAGCTCAATAAGTACACACTACAAAACACAAACGCAATCAAGACAGATTTCTCTCAAATGAATAGAATTAAAATACTTCACACACAAACTTTGGTGACTGCAGCCATGAAATTAAAAGATGCTTGCTGCTTGAAAGAAAATCTATGACCAATCTAGACAGCATATTAAAAAGCAGAGACATTACTGTGCCAACAAAGGTCCGTCTGGTCAAAGCTATGGTTTTTCCAGTAGTCATGTATGGCTGTGATGTTGGAAAAGACTCTTGAGAGTCCCTTGGACTGCAAGGAAATCAAACCAGTCAATCTTATAGGAAATCAGTCCTGAATATTCACTAGGAGGACTGATGGTGAAGCTGAAACTCCAATACTTCGGCAAAATGATGTGAAGAACTGACTCATTTGAAAAGACCCTGATGCTGGGAAAGATTGAAGGTGGGAGGAGAAGGGGATGACAGAAGATGAGATGGTTGGATGGCATCACTGACTCGATGAACATGAGTTTGAGTAAGATCCGGGAGTTGATGATGGACAGGGAGGCCTGGCATGCTGCAGTTCATGGGGTCCCAAAGAATAGGACACAACTGAGCGACTGAACTGAACTGAACACACAAACTAGCAGAAGGTTTTAAAGCACTTTTGCCTTTTGGGGGAACTATTATGAGCTCATAAATTTATACCTGGTTAAATTTGTCTCATTCACCAAAAAAGAATCATTCTCCAGTATGAAAAATGAAGCATAACCCTCATGTTTCTTTAGCTTACAAACTAATATGTAAATCAATTAATGGAGATGAAAAAGTAAGAATTAAATTATGAATGAGTTGCAAAACTGAATAAATGATACTGAACAACAAATAATCTCAACATGAATTAAAATATAATTGTTGAAATATTTATAAAGCCATGCAAATATGATGAATCTTTAAAAGATATTGTAAAGGGAAACCTCTGCCCAAAATTCAAGATTATATAAACACATGAAACAGTGGTAAAGGTTACATAAAAGTATGCCACATTGTCATCTCGCACAGATGGAATTGAGTGAGTAGAGATAAAATGACCCAAATTTGTTCCTAACCCTGTTAATTAAAAAAAAAAAAATAGTACAGACATGAGGGCTTCTTTTTCTTTTAATCGCCATCAGAATAAAACAGAATAAGTATATTTCAAATCACTAAAGAAAGAAAAATTTCCCTACAATAAGTGGAGAAACAGCAAACACACATATATCTACAGGCTAAATTATTATGCAGATATTACACATCATTCTGCTTTAGGATATTTAACAGCTGGGGGAAAGGCTCTAACATTAAGGTGCATAGCTATTAATACAATTCAATGTCAACTTTATGAAAATAAAACCACATGTGCACAGAAAACAGAAACACCACCAACTGATTTATTGGTTCCTCAGTATAGAGAGATTCTATTTTCCTTCTTTATTGCATTTCTCTCTATATATATATTTCTGCATTTATAAATATAAATATGTTTATTTCTGTACATATAATCAAAATTAAAATATGTCATCTCTGTTTGTCTTCGCCTAGCATTAGGTCACATCAGTTACTATATGTTACTGCATGTTGTTATTTAGGTAGAATACACTATATAATAATTAAAAAGTGATGACAACAGAAATATTTTCAAAATGGAGACCTTCCTATATATTTCATAAACCTGAAAGGGCAGATAGTTTTCTTATGTGAAAACTAACAACAGATGTAAGCTCTTTGATACACCTAAAGCAAAACATGCAGAGACCACGGTAATGTGTGCCCAGAATGTTAAAAATGGCTACGATTCCAAGACACACAATCTATGTCAGTAACCCTTGATTCTGGGTGGGTTCTTTGACTATTTTGATGAATAGAATACAGTAGGAGACTCCGTGAGCCTTTTACCACAGCTCCTTTCTTGGAACACTTGCTTCTGGATTCTAGTCACCATGCTACAAGAAGCTAAACCACACAAAGCAGCCAAAGGTGTAAAGAGACACTTTATAGTTCCAGCTGAGTCCTGCATAGTCCTGAAATGATACTTGCAAAATTGCTAACATCTAAAGTCCAACCATTTTGAGCCTCCAACCTAATGGAGCCTTCAAAAACATAAACTCAACCCACCATATGACTACAGAGGCACAGGAGACTCCAGGCAGGGCCGCCCAGTGGAGCCCCAAAGAATGGTGAGAGAGAAGTTGTTTTAAGTCAGTTCATTTGAGAGTGGTTTATTCTGCAGCAGTAGATAATTGCAACAATATGAGTAGATATTGGTGTGTGTGAGAGAGACAGAGAAAGAGAGAGAGAAGTACATAAAGTGAAGTCAGTTGTGTCTGACTCTGAGACCCCATGGACTGTAGCTTGCCAGACTCCTCCATCCATGGGATTTTCCAGGCAAGAATATTGGAGTTGGTTGCCATTTCCTTCTCCAGGGAATCTTCCCGATCCAGGGATCAAACCTGGGTCTCTCATACAGCAGGAAGACTCTTTACCAACTGAGCCACCAGAGATGCCAGACAATACTGGAGTGAGTAGCCATTCCCTTCTCCAGGGGATCTTCCCAACCCAGGAATCGAACTGGGGTCTCCTGCATTGCAGGTGGATTCTTTAGCAGTTGAGCTACCAGGGAAGTCCCATAATACATATAGATTACATTTAAATCCACTAAGTCTTGGCAAGATTGATAATAGGGTCCTTTGTTATAAACAACTCTTCCTTGAGATACATAAAAATCCTCCCCTTCAGGTATTAGAAAACAAAAATATTATTAATACTTCATTTTCAAAAAAGAAATATGTTATACTTAGGCTAAGTTCACTAGTAATCAAAGATAAAATTAAATATCAGGTTCAGCAACATAAAAATTAAACCTAAGGGAAACCTTAACTATAGTTACTGCTGAGTGTTTTATTATATGCAAAATTCTCTTTTAAGTTTTATTGTTTTTCTTTCACAGCAACGCATTAGCTTCTGAAAACTATAAAACTAAATGTATGGTTCTGTTTACATAAGTTATGTTGGTGATACAGCACCTCTGTTAGGATGCAAGTATGTTTAAAAGCATTATCAAGATAGTCTCAATTATGTTCAGAACTACCAAATGAACCATATTGTACTTCATGCACAATGCACAAGTGATGAATATGCAAAAATAGGAAAATGAAACTAACCTGGGCCATTCAAATACTGTGTCAGAGAACAGTGTAATCGGACAATTATAGGTTCTGTTCGAATCACTTCCCATGCCACAGCAATCTCCTCCTGTGCAAATATTTGAAAGATGAATTAGTCATCTTTTAAGAATTCTTGACTTTTTTCTAAAATAAAAAAAAGTATGTCTTTAAAACTTATTTTGAAGAAGTGCTTATCATTAAGGCCTACAAATTATCTCAAAACTTAACAGGTCTGTGAAATGAAAGTCAAAAGACTTTTTAAATTTTTGCCTTCATTTGAAAATTCAAGTGAAAACAAATTAGGACATACTATACTACTGATACAAACCCATAATTTTTAGAAAATATTAAAAGAACTGATGGAGGAAAACATATGCAAAATCTCTGCTTTTTCAACCAGTCGTAGCATTTCTTCATAAATTACTTTAACAAAGTCATTATGCTTCTAATCTTATTATAAGAGAAACTAAAAATAAATTTCTTCCAAGAATAAAAGTGTTTTTTAAATGCAGCAGTCATATAAGTCGATACTTACATCAAGAAAGCTAACATCAATATGCAGATCAATATCTACATCATCAATGGCTCCATATTCCCTAAAAGCAAAGATTAACATTATTGTTTCATTTTCTTTAAAAGACAGTGTGTTCGAGGTTATTTTAAATTAAAATTTAGTCATGAATTCTCATCCCTGATGCCCACAGATAGTTCAGAAATGACTGGACATAAATTAACTAACTCAATTTAGTTGGATTGTGGTCTCATGTGACCTCTTTATACCATATATATACCTTTCCATCTTATGTACAGGCAAATACGTACATGAACTCAAGAGTTATTTGGTTCATAGTTTCAAATACCCCCAGTTCTATTTAACAAATTTAACGATCTTCTCATGTGATCACTTGGTGTTCAAGATTCAGAGCTGTCTCTAAGTGCAAGAAAGGAGTCTCTGATACGAGGAAGGAGTGGAGGGATCACTGATTGCTAAAATAATATGCCCATAAAATTTCCTGCCACATTAGAACATCAGTAGTTCTGAAACTTATCCAGGTGTTCTGCCACTTAAATGTCACTGATGTTTCACTAGGCAGTTTTACATGTCTGATGTATCCAAATTAAAACAAGTAACAACAGTATATTCCACACAAACAGGAATATTTTTTAAGATAACTAAAGGGCAAGGCTATCGTTTTTCCAGTAGTCATGTATAGATGTGAGAGTTGGACTGTGAAGAAAGCTGAGCACCGAAGAATTGATGGTTTTGAACTGTAGTGTTGGAGAAGACTCTTGAGAGTCCCTTGGACTGCAAGGAGACCCAACCAGTCCATTCTAAAGGAGATCTGTCCTGGGTGTTCTTTGGAAGGAATGCTGCTAAAGCTGAAACTCCAGTAATTTGGTCACCTCATGTGAAGATTTGACTTATTGGAAAAGACTCTGATGCTGGGAGGGATTGGGGGCAGGAGGAGAAGGGGACGACAGAGGATGAGATGGCTGGATGGCATCACCGACTCGATGGAAGTGGGTTTGAGTGAACTCCGGGAGTTGGTGATGGACAAGGAGGCCTGGCGTGCTGCAGTTCATGGGGTCACAAAGAGTCGGACACGACTGAGCGACTGAACTGAACTGAAGTGAAAGGGCATAAAACAGTGGTTTTCGTATTCTCCACACACACACATCTCTATTTTTGATATTTTTATAAAATTCTGAAGTTAACAATGCTAATTACAGTGAGGGAAAAAAACCATGATGATAACAGAAATTGTAAAACGAATGGCCAATATTTATTGAGCACTTACCTGCCAGAAAGCATTCTAAGGATTTTACATACATGTGGATCATAACACACAATAGGTACTACTTGTTGTTTAGTCACTAAATCGTGTCCATCTCTTTTGCGTCCCCATGGACTGTAGCCCATTAGGCTTCTCTGTCCATGGGATTTCCCAGGCAAGATCACTGGAGTGGGTTGCCATCTCCTCCTCCAGAGGATCTTCCCAACCCAGGGATCAAAATCGTGTCTCCTGCATTGGCAGGTGAGTTCTTTTCCACTGAGACACCAGGGTACTATTACCATTTCCAATTTACATGTCCATTAACTGAGGCTCAGAGTAATAAAGTAACTCACTCGTCATTGCTTTGTAGCAGAGCCAGGATTTGAATACATGCATCTTATTTAAATATTTATTCAGATGCTTAGCTTTTTATTCAATAATCTTTCACTTTGTGTTGGAAACCAGGTCAAACAATGATGGATGATCTCACTAAGTCCTCATCATAAACTTCCGACAGTGATAATATAATTATCCTCATTCGCAAATGAGGAAACTGAGGTTCAGAAAAGTGGAACAAGTTGCCAGAGGGCAGAAGAGTTGGTGGAAATTCAGACACAAAATTCGCATTCAATCTCAAACTTGTCAAGTGCAGTATCTGGCACACAGTAAGTACTCAATGAACAGTTCCGTGTATGATAATATTCAAATAATGCTAATGTAGTACAAAACTATGGTACTTTTATAGTGTTCAGAGAATACACTTTTATAATGATTAAATAGCTTTATGTAACTTGAAGAATAAAGGAATGTACAGTGTCCTTTTACTTTTTTGTATCAATGACCAAAAAATGCAGCATGTTAGAAACTAATAACTCAGCCTCTATGTTTTCTCCATTCTCGCCTTAAAAATATATCAAAACACTGAGCACATCTTCATTATTTATGAATTTACACTTTCTATTTTTCATGGTCATTTCTAAAGGTTACATAAAGAAGAAAATGGATAAAATTATTCACATAGGAATTAACTTTTTAATTGCACACTTCAAAATATCAGTGTTATAGAAAATAGATAAAAATTATTCACATAGGAATTAATTCTTTAATTGCATGCTTCAAAACATGTCTTAATCATAAAGTATAAAAATTTTTATAATCTTGTGCAAATTTAGACATGATATGCAAATTTAGATATAAACATATGCCAATTTAGTTATGAAACTATACAGAAACTAAGACAAGAATAAGGATCAAGAACAAGAACCATTGCTTTTATGAGTCTAGTTCAGGGTTCAGAAAACTTTTCTTGTAAAGGTCAAAATAGTAAACCTTTTAGTTTTTACAGGCCACATAGTCTCTTTCACATATTTCTCTTTATTTGGGGGCCATTTTTTTTTTTACAACCCTTTAAGGAAAGCAAACACCATCAACTGTTCAAAACAGATCCCACGGCCCACTGGTCATAATTTGCTGACCCTGAACGTCAGCATACTATTTATAAATACAAGAAGACAAATATCTAAAATCAGACATGTCAAAAGGGAACCATTAAATACAATGAAGAGGATAGGCCACTGATGATGTTCAAATGACATTTTGGTGGGGAAAGAGCCCTTGACTACAACCATTCCCATAAAATTATAACAAATCTGTACAAAGTAGAAATTAAGAAAAAAATGAAAACTGAATAATAAGGAAATACTTAAACTATGGCATGATGGCATAATTTTTTAAAATTATCCATTACTAAAAATGTTGGTATAAAAATATTTAGTATCAAGAGGGAAATACTCTTCACTGAGCAAGTAGAGTACCAAAACATTATGGAGAGTGAAATACTTTATTTTTAAATAAAATAGAAATAGAAACACCAAAAAAGTAGGAAGAGGACTTGTACATTACATATAGGCTGTGAGTAACATTTATTTTATTTTAAAAAGCTGAAGTATTTTCTAAAAAAATCTTTTTCTGATTACAATGGCAATATAGACTCATATAAAATGTGAGAAAGAGAAAACAGACAATAAATAACTTGGTAATAAAATTTAGTACCACTCAGACACAGTAGTTTTCCTTTACATTCATTCCAGTCTCTTTCATATATTAATATATCATTATAATACAGATTATTAAGGATAATAGGTATGTAAAAATGTTTGTCCTGCACTTCCACTTTTTCTATAATGAGTACTTTTTTTTTTACCTTGTGGAATATTCTTTAAAACCATAAATTTAATTTAAATTTGTATGAATAAAATTAAATAATACAACATTAGGGTGCTCTCAATTTTTTTACACTATTAATATTGATAAATGGCCCTCCGGATAGAAGTCTACGTGCAGCTGTCTTCTCAGAGATAAATTCCAGAATTAATAACTGAAATAAGTAGCCTAACTGTATTTGGTAATCCTAATATGTACTGTTTAGTTACTATTTTTTAAAAGTTAAAACAACTTATAATCACACCAGCCAGGTTCTCACAGTGACCATTTCCCACATCCTCATTATCACCAGGCACTTTTTTCTCCCATCTTTGCCAATTTCAGAGGAGAATAACTCTGGATTTACTTATAATGGCAAGACTTTGGTATATTTAAAAGCAGAGAAAAGGGCAGCAGAGATAACGAAAGTCAGTACAAACCTTACCCTAGCTGTTTTCTTCATAAATATATTTCTAGACCACTTCAACAGAACACATCATAGAGTTATGATTAGAATGTGACATAGTTAAGTCACTCAGTCGTTTCTGACCCCATGGACTGTACCCCACCATGCTCCTCCATCCATGGGATTCTCCAGGCAAGAATACCGGAGTGGGGTGCCATTTCCTTCTCCAGGGGATCTTTCCAACCCAGGGATCGAACCCAGATCTCCCGCATTAGAGGCAGACACTTTAACCTCTTAACCACCTGGGAAGAGCCAGAATGTGGCATATGTTCTTTATAAAACCTTTAATATGTGAATTTTAAAGTATTCTTTATATAATTTTTTCAACACTTTTGTTTCAGTTAAAGAGCTTCCTCGGTAGCTCAAATGGTAAAGAATCTGCCTACAGTGTGGGAGACCTGGGTTTGACCCCTGTGTTGGGAAGATCCCCTGGAGAAGGGCATGGCAACCCACTCCAGTATTCTTGACTGGAGAATCCTGTGACTGGAGAATCTTGACTGGAGAATCCTAGCCTGGCAGGCTAGACCAGGGGGTCACAAAGAGTCGGACACGACTGAGTGACTCACTTTCACTTTTTCACTTTTTTTAGTTAAAAGTATCTTTAATTTCTAATACTGTCAATTTATTAAAAAAAAAAAAAAAACAGGAACGAGAGGGTTACAAGTGCTGTCTTTCACCATAGCAGAGCAGGAGTACAGAATTTTAAGGAAGCAGAGGCATTAAAGGTTTGCAATTAACTGGATTCTGCAGCTGTAGATTTGTAAATAGTTATACCGTTTGTTTTTATGCCACACTTCAAAGAACTCACAACAACACTGTGTGTATGCAAACCAATTTCTGTTGTGATGCCCTTTTTATATAATGCCATTCATTTCACGTTTCCCACTGCGAGATTACAAAGCGTGATTACAGTCTGCCCAGATGCAATGACCCAGTCTCAGGATTGCTTCTGTATCTGAATATCTTTCAGTAACCTCAATCTCATGAATAGCAAATGCAGAATCAAGGCAAATGCTTGAAATATGAATGCAACCTGAAGTGTGAAGCCTGATATCTGATTGTATACTGAATGCTGTGTTGGGTTTACAATAATCTAAAATAATTCTGTGCCCTGCCTGCATTATTCATTGTGAAAAGATCACATCAAATTGAATACTTTTTTAAGAGAAGGGAAATGACACAAATGATCTGATGCAGTTGTTTCACTTAGGGACTGAGGTCTTGAAAACTGCTCCACAAATTTCTTTCCAGACATCTGAGTGAAGTCTTTGAATAGACAGATCTTGAAATCCAGCCAAATATTTACATGTGATCTAGTTCATATATATAAAAACATATGTATGAAATATATGCTTTCTATAAACAGGCATTTTTAGGGCACTATGAGTTAGAACTCTTAGCATTCATTCTCCCATTTTTTAACGGAGCTTAAGATAACATCCTCATTAATGACACCACATATGCACTTACAATATATTAAATACTTGACCGTCTATATTGGTCCTCCTTTCTCTATAAAACCACAGCTTGTTTATTATACTATCATTTTATGGGCTTCCCTGGTGGCTCAGACAGTAAAGTGTCTGTCTACAATGAGGGAGACCTGGGTTCGATCCCTGGGTTGGGAAGATCCCCTGGAGAAGGAAATGGCAATTCACTCCAGTACTACTGCCTGGAAAAATGTCATGGACAGAGGAGTCTGGTAGGCTACAGTCCATGGGGCCGCAAAGAGTCGGACACGACTGAGCGATTTCACTTCACTTCTTCACGATGTGTTATAATACTATTTGATCAAAATTAGCAGGGACTGTTCTGGTTATAAAAAATATAGCTTTCTCTTATCCACTGCGAGCAAATTACATGTATAATACACATACATGAAACTCTACCACAAGTTTTTGAGAAATAAACTTCTATTGCTATTTAGTTACTGCCTTCAATAATTGGACAGTTATATTTTGAGAAGAAATATATTCTGCGAAGAAATATACACCTCCTTCTGACATCTGAAACTCAACAGCTTGCGTGTCTGTCTCTGCATGCCTACTCAGTGTGTGTTTCATGCTCAGTGTGGGAGAGATGCTTGTGAATGGGCCAAGATTATTCAAACTCAGTAGTCAGGAAGAAATCTTGGCATTTTTGCAAGACTGTACTCACGGTAGCTATATATTTCTCTAAAGGACAATGGGACTGAGACGAATTTAAAAATTAGATCCGAGTAAGAAAGGAAACCCATCTAAACTAAAAGCGTAGAAGAAGTACAGTGTAAAGAGTTGCTAAAACTCTGCCCCCATTTAAAACTCCTTGGTTTTGCTTGAGGAAAGCATAGGTGCTGGAAGCAGAGGTGACTCGGGGATCTGACATTCTGAAGCTTGTACCTAGATTTTATGCTAGTGCTTTTGAAAGCGTCTCCCTTTTGTTTCTTTCTTCTGTGTGCCTCCTGCTATCATTTTCCTCTGGTGTTCAGAGTCAGACTGTTTTCACCTCAGCTCAGATGCAGAAGCAAGAGAATCAGTCTGATGCAGAGGACGTTATAAACATCCAACCCAAGATCTGTTGACGAATGACATGCTTCAGTGTAGGGTAAGTTATACTGTAGTAACCAACATCCTCAAGCACTCACTGGTTTAACATACAGAAAGCATTTACATCTCACTCACACTACCTGCTTACTGTGGAATCAGAAGAAGAGAGAGAACACTATTCACTGTAGTCACCAAGGGGCCCAGAAAGTGGTGGAGCCCTGAAGATATAGGAACTCGCACACTAGGGCTTTGGCTCATATTTCACTGGCCAATACGAGGTTGCATGTCCACTGCTGATGTTATAAGAGCTAGAGAAATGCAGTCCTGCCATCTTCCAGAAGAGGAGAGCCAGATTTGTTAAGCTGTTTTACTAACCCACTACTTATGGAAATCCAGAGACATTTAAAGTGGACCACTCTGATTTACGTGGCTTTTCTTTCATTTTCTTTCTCTCTCTTCCAGGAGATATATGTTTGGGTGGTGGGTCTGCATATAGTAGTATAGCTTCCTTAAACCTTGAAAAATCTTCTGCATGCCCTGTCCTCCACAACATCAATTCCAAAATTATTCATTCATTTCAAACACACAATCATCCAACCACACACAAAATGATCAAAATGCACAACAGTCACAATCTTATAATCTTCCAACCTACTTGAAGCATTAGTCACAATCAAAAGGTTAGAATATTACTCAGATGCCTTCAGTTTTTAAATGGATGATGGATGGCTATGAAGCACAGGATATTTTATTTGGTGTAAAACTTTCAAAATCATAAGCAAATTATCAGCATCATTTCATTCCTGTGCAAATGAGAATTTTGTGACTTGTAATTCCCTTTCTAAAAATATTAGTCTCAAATTGCTTTCAATGACACTGATCAATTTTTTATGAATACTGATTATAGGAGTAAATTTATAATGAAAACATAAAAGAACCTCATTTTATTGCACGATTCAAGATGAAACACATTCACACTGATTAGAGGGTTGATCGTGTTCCTCCAGAGACCTAACTCATTTCCTTTACAAGAGCCTATGAATTAAAATTGTCATCAATGTTTACAAATATGGTTCAACCAACCAGAATGCTGTTTTAGAATGATTTGGCCAAGTAGAACTAAAATTACCTACTTAAGTAACAAATTTATCATCAGTCATTTTTGCTAAAGTCCCCTTCACCTACTTTAAGAGGGTTTTGCCTCAATTGAGGTAATCTCTGTTATTTTCATCTCTTACAGAGAACTTAGATGTGGTTAGCTGCCTTTCTCATTAGATGTCACATAAAAAAAAAATGATACCAAATAGCCTATTATGCATATTGAGGTACTTTTGCTCTTCAAACTCCATTAAGTTCTTATAAACCTCAATTAAGTAAAAGAACAGCTAATTAGAACAGTCTGTTTTCAATAGACTTAGAACTTTGCAAAGAAGATGACTCCAAGACCTTAGGCCTAACTACTTTCTCCCATGTGTCCAAGCCACAGTATTTTAGACCAGACAGTAAATTCATTCTTATTTATTTTAAGTAAATCAAACTAGTCCTGCTGCAATTCACTTATATCATGGGGCCTCTGGGAGCTTATTTATTCTGGAAACATCCTCTGTAGTTGGAGAAAATCTACAGCAGACAAGAACATGACTTGCATTCATTAAGATTTAAATTGGATCAAAAATATAAGTGAAAGAGGCAAGAGTAAAATAATCAAAACCATTTACAACTTTAGATACTTCACTTGAATGAAATTCTGTATAGTAATCTAAACAGTCCAAAAATTATCACTATTTTATTAATAATGGAAAGTACTAATAGAAATAAGTACTTAGTAAATGCTTGCTGAAGAAACTAAAAATATTCACACATAAATAATGGTATGATTGAGGCCTAGATAGCATGGTGTGTGTATGATACTCAGTCGCTAAGTCCAACTCTTTGTGACCCCAGGAACTGTAGCCAGCCAGGCTCTTCTGTTCATCCAAGGGATTTCCCAGACAAGAATACTGGAGTGGGTTGCCCTTTCCTCCTCCAGGGGATCTTCCCAACCCAGGGATCCAACCTGCACCTCCTACACTGCAAGCAGATTCTTTACCAAAGATAGCAGGAACTATGTGTTAAAACAAATAAAAACTAATTTTAAAAGCAATCAAAACATGTGGTAAAGTCATTCTCTAAACAAAGATACATACTTTAGATGAAAAGTAACTAAATCCTATGCTGTGTTGAGTGATCGACTTCCCAGGTGGTGCTAGTGGTAAAGAACCCATGGTTAATCATATACAGACTTCTTTGTGTATGGGAGTGAGGGTTAATTTTCTATGATTAAAGTTTTAAGATTTCAAGCAAAGATCAACTAAAGAGAAAAAAAAATCAGTCATTGTTTCAGACTATTTATTTATTTTAGGCAGCTTATGGGATCTTAGTTCCCTGACCAGGGTTCAAACACAGGCCCTCAGCAGTGAAAGCATGGAGTCTTAACCACCAGGGAATCCCTGAACAATTTATGGATAATCTCTTTTGCTTTCTTCACAGTCAAAGACTTTGGCGTAGTCAATAAAGCAGAAATAGATGTTTTTCTGGAACTCTCATGCTTTTTCAATGATCCAACGAATGTTAGCAACTTGATCTCTGGTTCCTCCGCCTTTTCTAAAACCAGCTTGAACATCAGGAAGTTCACAGTTCATGTATTGCTGAAGCCTGGCTTGGAGAATTTTAAGCATTACTTTACTAGCATGTGAGATGACTGCAATTGTGCGGTAGTCTGAGCATTCTTTGGCATTGCCTTTCTTTGGGATTGGAATGAAAACTGACCTTTTCCAGTCCTGTGGCCACTGCTGAGTTTTCCAAATTTGCTGGCATATTGAGTGCAGCACTTCACAGCATCATCTTTCAGGATTTGAAATAGCTCTACTGGAATTCCATCACCTCCACTAGCTTTGTTCATAGTGATGCCTTCTAAGACCCACTTGACTTCACATTCCAGGATGTGTGGCTCTAGGTGAGTGTTCACACCATTGTGATTATCTGGGTCGTAAAGATCTTTTTTTTGTACAGTTCTTCTGTGTATTCTTGCCACCTCTTCTTAATATCTTGTGCTTCTGTTAGGTCCATACCATTTCTGTCCTTTAGTGACTGAACTGGACTGAACTGAACTGATTGCTTTCTTCATTTATTCACTCTATTAATACTTACTGAATCTCCATCTTGCTTATCCTCTAGCTGAGACATAGATCAACTATGAAATAATCACAGCTAATTTGCTAAAACTTTGAAAATTCCAAAGATTCGCTTTTGCAAGTATAATCCCTATCTGTCTCACTCAACTGCAGCCTAATATTCCTCCACGAGAAGGAGAGAGGGCCTGGGTATCTGTGCTATGCTGTCACATATACAGCATGTGTCTGCTTCTGTGCAACCCTATGGACCATAGCCCGCCAGGCTCCTCTGTCCATGGGGTTCTCCAGGCAAGTATACTGAAGTGGGTTGCCATGCCCTCCTCCAGGGGATCTTCCCGACCCAGGGATCAAACCTACATCATTTAACATCTCCTGCACTGGCAGACGGATTCTGTACCACTGGCGCCACCTGGGAAGCCCCGTCTGGGGTAGACAACCCCAGCTTATTTAGGCTGCAGGTGGTTATGAGTTTCTGTTTCTGCAGATAGAATTAAAGTTAGCAATAATAACTTACAGCTGTGTTATACTTCCCAATCACTAAAAGTATTTGTTTGCTTTCTCAAAATCTGGATATGTCCACTGAAAAGAATATAACCAGATAATATGAACATTTTTAATGGGTGTTCCACTGAAAACAGTCAAGAAGCTCGTGTTTCATACATGCTCTGTACTATAAACCAGGATCGAAAACCAAAACAAAGTACATAAACAATTAAAAAGTGCACAGAATTAAGAGTCTAGAGGGGGAGAAATAAAACAATAATGACAAGGCATGAAGAGAATAATAAATGAGGTAAGAGACAAATGTGATAGGAGGGCAGAGGGCTGAATGACCACTCTGCACTGGAATTTTGAGGAAGGCGCAAAGAAAAGCTGACCTTTGGACTGGGGCTTGAATAAAGACAGCAACAGGGCATGAGAGGGAAGCAGTGGTTGGGCAAATGGCCAAAATCAAGGGGAAACAGCTATTTGGAGACCAGGAACAATCCTGGTTTGGGTGGGTGAGGCTAGAACTGAGATCAGGCTGTAAGAAGGGCCTGGAGACTTAGAAGACCACCCTTTAGGAAAACAAAAATCTAAATAATCAGATCTGACTGGTGGGAGGATACAAGCATGATGGCAAAAAGGGTTTTTCTTAAATTAAAGAGAGAAAAGAAAGACTAAATAGGGATAGCTGGGTCTTCTGAATGATTAAAGTAAGAAAAATTGGTTTGGAAATTTATCACCAAATAAGTAACTGCAACAAAAAATACATTATCATTCAAATATACACGCACAAAGTTACGTCTTTTTTTCCTTTCTTTTTCAGGGACCAGATTACTTATCACAAGGGCTTCCTTAGTGGTTCAGACGGTAAAAAATTTGCCTGCAATGCAGGAGGACCCAGGTTCATTTCCTGAGTCGGGAAGACCCCCTGGAGAAGGGAATGGTTACCCACTCCAGTATTCTTGCTGGGAGAATTCTATTGGTAGAGGATCCTAGAGGGCTACAGTCCATGGGATCGCAGAGTTGGACACAACTGAGCACTAACACCTTCACTTTCAACACTTTACTTTTCACAACGTGACTGGATACCAGCAGTTATGCATTATTTTCTTTTATTGTTCACACAGATATGTCTTTGATTCATGATAACAGTGTGGGCCCAGCTGACCAAATCTATTACAGAAATTGATAATGATGCCACTTAAGACTGCTAATTTATCAAACTAACTCTACAAAATAATTTCTTTAATGAAATGAATGTAATCTTAAACTACAGGTACAATAAAAAGAAATCATAGCCATAATTATGCCATTTTGTTTAAGCAGAAACGTAACAGACTCTCTCGTATACTTTCAGCTATAATTGAGCCTGAGCGAATTTCCACCTAAATAATTCCAACAGAAAATTCCAATGACTTTCCAAATAATTTTAAGTTGTAATCACCAAAGGTATTTATTTACCTGAGAGAAACTGCATGTGGTCCATATATTTCTCTCACTGCCGACAAGTCAGCTTCAAGCTGGGGGTGTTTGTGCAGCTCCCCGTCATAGTTAACCTGATGAAAAGGAATCATTTAGGAGTGACTTAGGGTGAAGAGAAACAAAAAAGCAAAATACAAACAATCTCTTAGACAGGTCACCCTGTAGTTCTGCCATAGGCATTTTCTCTGTTGCATTCATAAAATGTATATATATAGATAATTCAGCAGTATATTCACTAAAGTTCTTAGGTTCACATACATCTGGTATAATTCATTATGCTTAAAAAGTTATTATCTGACTACTTTGATATGAAGACAATACCACTGTTAAAATGAGTGAAGTAAATGGTAGATAATCTGGAAAAACTTCTAGACTGAGAAAAGAGCATTCACTCCCAATCTGTGAGAATTAGTGGTATAAAGAAAAATAAAAACTAGAAGAATTATTTTAAATACTGTTGAAGTGTTATCTGGTTAAAGAGTCTTAGGAAAAATGCCCCATTTCTAGTAAGGCATTCCTGGAGAGAAGAATTCTAGTTTTGTTCATGCCCACCCATACCTCCACTGCTTTGCCTATGCTTGATAGACAAATTACAAATTTTAGATTCCAAATGAATAAATCGATTTGCGTTCTTTACATAATAATAACAACTTTGGCTTTAAAGCATCTCTTTAACAAATTACCTTTCCATTATTCTATCCAAATTACAAAGCATATTTGATCACGTTTACAAAAACAGAACAAGACACCACCTTATACAGTCATATCCTAAAATCGAATGCTCAGTTTAAAATTTCAACATTATCCTAGAAAAATATAATGAATTATTTCGTATAATACATGCATGTGAAGCGGTACCATTTCCATGTATATAATTTATGATGTTTCTTCGTCACAACTGATCAACACTTTACATTCATATAGAAGGACACGGAAGACAGTAAATACAAATAATGAAGGTGCTCGATAATAAGGGCCCATCAATTTTTATAAAGGTTAATCACCTTCCATTGAAAACAATCCATGCTTTTATTAGTGTCACTATTTCAAAACACTGACTGAGCACAACATGCTTGATAGATGTAAAAGTTAAAAGCGTAATAAGATGCTGTCTGCAAAATATCTGTAATGAAGGCAGATGACTTCCATGTAAATGAATGATTACAGTCAAAGAGCTGCAAAAGCAACCTTAATTTCTGAAACTATATAGAGAATGAGCGACAGATAAATTACATGAATTTCCTTGTTAGTTACAGAGCGCTGCAGAACACACAGGCCTTTCGGTGACAGGCACAGATTTCTGCTACAGCGTGTGCGCTGTCTCTGCCTTTGAGTGGGTGTCTGGAGAGCCTCGTGTGCTCACCTGTCCTCCATAATAAAATTCTTCCGAATCATTATCTCCTTCAGAGTCTTCCTCCACTGTGCTGTTCTGTCTCGACTCCTTAAAATAACAGAGTAAGAAAACAATTTTAATGGTCAAACTAGTTTTTCCTCCTTCTGAAAAAAGTTAACAAATGGAAATAAAAGGTAGGTCTTATGTATACCACATGAATTTTAAGTAAAAACATTCTTGGTGCAATGCAAACCAAAAATGAAAGATAGTAACAGATAAGTTTTGTGGTGGGTGCATGAAGCTCTATGTACCTGGTTTTGAGTTTTATAATTTAATATTTGATGTATATTAAAAAACTATGTTCATCAATTACAACTTTGGTTTTGTTCCGATAAAACATCTGACAAGCTCACACTGATTCAATTTTTTGTTAAAAATTCCTCAGCATTATTTATCCCAGACTGTTCTCACTTTCACTGCCAATTCCACATAATGGTATGAAAGAAAGGGCACTTTGAATCTAATAATATAAAAATCAAATTATGCATATACATACAAATATATATACATACATATATATATATATACACACATACAAAGATAACTTTCAGTGTGTAGAAATTATTTGCTTTAAATTTCAACTTTCAAAAGGATGTTTACTTAAATATACTTGAAGAACGAGTTTCTAATTAACTGAACCGTATCTGTTACGTGTCTAAAGTACAAATGACAAAAATTCATCTGAAGTAACTATTCCTGTCCCAGGGCCCTTTAAAATAATTAAGAGAAAGGTAGCTACTTTTAGACACAGGAATCTGTTAACTTGATGTTTTATGATCATCCCTAAATTTCTAGACCAAATGTCAAATTATTAAAGAAGAAAAAAAAACCTAGAAAGGGAATGTAGGTTTTATAAAACATAGTTTTTGGATTTAGCAATGATAATGCTAAATTAGTGGTGCTTACTTTGGCTACTGAAGTGCAGAATGAATGGTATAATACTAAAAGGAAAGCAGGTGGCATTCAGTGTATAGTTTTCGTTTTATTATAAGATTACTGGATCCTTTATTTTTTCTTTTTGATGTGGCCCATTTAAAAATCCTTATTAAATTTGTTACAACATTGCTTCTGCTGTTTTTATGTTGTTGCTGTTGTTTTTAATGGCTACAAGGCATGTCCCCAACATTGGGAGGCGAAGTCTTAACCAATGGGCCACCACAAGTCCCAGTGTATAGTTTTAAAATCAAAGACTTGTTGGTCCCACCATCATTTTGTTTGATTAATGTCCCAGTATTTATTTACAGATTGAAGTAAAGTTCCTAAAGGTGCTACTGTTCTTTTAACACTGGCCAAAATAGTAAGATTATACCCAAGCTCTGTGCTCCTTTAACTAGAAAGACCATCTTTTACAGATAAAATTTTCAAGGTCTCATCAAAATTATGTATACCACATACAGTTATTCTAACTATGCTACATAAGTGCTCTTCAGTCAACTACGTTATTAGATGAAAATATGAAAATAAGTTAGGTTTTGTACACACTTTATTCAAATTTAAATCAGATGTTCTATTACTTTAAAGGTAGTTAATTTCAGGATGCTATCATTCCCATACATAAATCCCTAAACCAGCAGCATGAACTTCATTCACTACATGCAATCTTAATCTAAACAAAGATGGTATTAACCACAAATACATGGTAAATTTCAAATACATCTATACTGTTTTGAAGAAATATAATAAAACATAAAATGTAATTTACGTACCTCGCCATTTTCCTTCTGTAATTTAGATTTTATGGATAAGCAACAGTTAGTGTCACTTGTCTTTCTTAATTCTGAAATATATAAAGGGTCATTTTAGTTTTCAGTATACTATTTACCAAACATTTATGTTTCAGTATAAAAACATCCAAAGATGATTCTTTTTTGCAAGAGAATCAAGAAATATTTTGAAATTATCTTATGTTAGAGAATTATATACAAACTATTCTGATTTTTCATTGCCCATAAAAATGTGGTCAAACTAAAGTGGCCAGAGTACAAATTCCTTCAGCTCTCACTATATAGTTCATGGAATCTATGTTGTGTTATGTTTTTTAAACATTCAGTTTGTCTAGCAGTATTGTTATGCATGAAAATATTTTCACAAGCAAATATCAACATAATGTGTTTAAAGAGGACTTTTTAAAGTACTAATTTATGCATTTAAAAAACTGTTGAGAAACAAACTAGTGATGTTAAATAGAAAATTTGCACAGAGAACCAGGCTTATAGATTCCAAAGATAAATATTATATGGGTTAAAAGAAACAAAAAGCAAAGCTACCTACAACCAATAAAATATTAACCAGGAAATTAAGAAAATAGTGTATTCCCATTACCTGTTGCTAGTCGATGAAAAATTACTGGAATTGGCTCTGTAGTAACTAATACATCTTCATCATTTTCTGAACTTGACACGTATGTATTATCTGCAAAGAAATATAGACAACTAACGGCATAGTAACTTGAAAAAGTACCTTTATTAAAAACAATTAAGGAAAAGCTACATCACTTCCAACACTCATGTGGTACACACTATTATTCTGATTTAATTTGGAAAAAAATGAAGGAAATTACATTATTTGCACATTATTAATGTGCAAATTAATTATAAATGTTTTCTTTAAAGATGCTTGCATCTCCTGGAGAAGTACAGACTTTGGATAGAGACTACTCAAACACATCTCTAACATTTCATGCAGTAATGGATCATTTGGAAGTGACAGGTTGCCTCAACTCATGGAAGAACATCCTTCACAATATTGGTATCAATCTATGGTAATATCTGGGTTTCCCTGGTAGCTCAGCTGGTAAAGAATCTGCCCACAATGCAGGCGACCCCAGTTCAACTTCTGGGTGAGGAAGATAACCTGGAGAAGAGATAGGATACCCACTCTAATATTCTTGGAATTCTCTGGTGGCTCAGATGGTAAAGAATCTGCCTGGAATGTGGGAGATCTGGGCTCTATCCTGGGGTTGGGAAGATCTCCTGGAGGAGGGCATGGCAACCCACTCCTGTATTCTTGCCTGGAGAATCCCCGCAGAGAGTGGAGCCTAGCAGGCTATAGTCTATGGAGTCGCAAAGAGTCGGACATGACTAGCGACTAAGCACAGGGCAGCACGTGATAATATCTGGGGCTCCCTGGGTGGCACAGTGGTAAAGAATCTGCCTGCCAGGTAGGAGACATCATAGTCGCAGGTTCAGTCCCTGGGTCGGGAAGATCCCCTAGAGGAAGAAGTGGCAAGCCACTCCAGTATTCTTGCCTGGAAAATTCCAGGAGGAGTCTGGCAGGCTACAGTAAAAGGGGTCACAAAGAGTCAGACAGGACTGAGCACAGCACACGGCACACACATATTGTAGCATAATACACAGCTGCTATATTTTTTGCTCACTGATGATTACAGGGCATCTGTGACACATCTATTCAACAGAGTTAAATAGACCATTAAATAATGTTCCTAAAATATGCTCATCAATGATGTATAAAAATGTAAACATATATATATAAAATGAAAGTATAAAATACATCCAGCAAATAATAGAAGCCTGCATCAGTTTCTGCTAGGAGAAATGAGTGTTCAGATGACTTATGAATACATGATAAAAGATCTTGAGCCAAGTTTTCACAATATTGTGTCAGTGCAGTGAGAGTTATCAAGCTAAGTCATTATTTCCAAAGATATAACTGTACTGTTTTTAGGCCTTGAGGAGTGAGTAAGTGAAAGTGATATGTATTCACAGCGTAGCCACAAAAGACTCTCAGAGTTATAAAGCTTTAAGTTATTTAGGAAGGTGAGAGGAGATGGGAGTGGGCTGGTTTGCCTCATTACTTTGTTCTAATTACAAATTTTGCCTTATTTCTTTTTCAACTAGCATCTAGGAGGGTGTGAGATTTCTGTGTTTATCTAGTGAGACCCCAGATTAAGAAACAGATTTTATATAACTTTTAATTACTGTCTCGTCATATTAGGTGTAACTTTGACTGCTTATCTCTTCTGTTAGTAACCTCACATGTTCAAGTGAGGATCAAAAGCTGCTCTTAAACCCAGTTTTTAAATTTCTTAACCCTCATTCAGAGCCTCACTGATTCAAAGTTATTTGTATGGAATCAATTTAGTTAGGCTTTCCCCATGCACAATGGATTCCTTCAAGCAAACTTGTGAAGAAAAAGAGCATTAAAACAACAGAAGCAACAGCTAACCACCAACTAGGAGGGAAAATACAGAAAAATCTGTAAAGTGGACACAGTATCATGGAATATCTTGGTGTCATGGAATGAGGAGGTTTCTGCTAAAGAAAGCATCAAAAAGCAAATAAATTAGAATTTTCTGTTTAAGAAAACAAGGAAGTGAATAATTCAATTCAGAAGATCAAATGGCTTACTGGAAGTGAGGTGTGAATCAAGAGAATATAATTTGGTCAGTAAATGTTGCATAATACTAAAAGACAGGATTATGCATTCAACAAAACATTTTTAAAAAGATTTTCCACTGGTTTATATTTTGATTAGTATTTAAGCATCAGAACACTTCCCATTTCTGCTTTTGGCTTAATTTACCCAAACCAAAATGTTTTCAGTTTTAATGGATAACAGTATCCATTAAATCACCATTACAATATAACAGGCCAGATCACAGAGGAATATCCAGGTCAAGAAGAGAAATGTAAGAGCAGATGAAGCACTTCAAATCTAGACTCTGCTACCAATTAGCTGTTGATCTCTTTAAATTTAAGCCACGTTCTGCTTAGTTATAAAATGAAGAGGTTTGCTGATGGGGGAGCTCTGAGGAGCATCCCAACTGTCTGAATGGATTCTGTGTTTTCTTTTGTTGTTGTTGTTTAAATATTTTTAAATCTTCTTCAAACTATTTTGACATCTGTAATAATACTCATCTTTGTTTAGACGAAGGAAAATAGTACACAAAAAGGGTAAACAATGTATTTAAGGTAACAGAATGAGTCAGTGACAGACAGAATGCTTTCAAGCTCAAATTCCTTCTCTGCAATTCTCCTACTTGAGTTTAGGGCTGAAAACTTCTTTTCTTTCTAAAAGCTTATGGCTCAGATAGTAAAGCGCCTGCCTGCAATGCAGGAGACCTGGGTTTGATCCCTGGGTTGGGAAGATCCCCTGGAGAAGCAAACAGCAGCCCACTCCAGTAGTCTTGCCTGGAAAATCCCATGGATGGAGGAGCCTGGTAGGCTGCAGTCCATGGGGTCGCAGAGTCAGACATGACTGAGTGACTCCACTTTCTTTTCTAAAAGCTTCTGGGGACAATTAGGTTCTTTAATGTGTACATTTTGTAGAGAACTATATAGATCCTTGTTAAACACTGTTACCAATATGAATATTTTCTCTTCCCTTCCCTGCCAGACTATGCAAGGATTACTGGAAATTCTGTGGACAGATGACAGATGAGTAGAGAGCTATGAAAACACGTGTTTTAAACGACTGCTTTTATTCTATTTCATTCTATTTCTAATTTAAGCCATCATTCTATTATTCATTACTATGTAACTTCATAGGAATAATTACAGATAATAACTGTATTGATTTTATAACATAATCTGTATATTTCCCCCATATATGATATTCATATAAACCATCCAACCCAGTCAATTATCAATATCATCCTTATTTTAAAGATGAGGAAACCAAGACTCAGAGACATTAATTCACCCAAGTTATTTAAGTAATTAAAGCTTACACATAGTGTAGTAAGTGGTGAAACTGTCTGAAACCAAACATCAATGCTTTGCTATTTTTTTAATATCAAAATCTAGAGAAATGAGAGAATTCATACCCTCCAGTAGGCAATCATCCTAATTAAAGGTGTTAAGCCATGAGAAGGAATTCTACTGGTCTGTCACAACAGAGTCACAACCTATGATCTGTAATATACATGCATGTGTGCTAAGTTGCTTCAGTTGTGTCTGACTCTTTGCGACCCGTGTACTGTAGCCCGCCAAGCTCCTCTGTCTATGGAATTCTCCAGGCAAGAATACTGGAGTGGGTTGCCATGCCCTTTCCAAGGGATCTTTCTGGCCCAGGGATCGAACCCAGGTATCCTGCTTGACAGGCGGTTTCTTTACCACTAGTGCCACCTGGGAAGCCTGATTTGTAATATAATTAACTTAAAAAACAGAAAAATGTCTACAGTATAAACTCCATGAAGAAGTACAGATAACCAGAAAGCTGCTCTATTTCTTCACTATTTTGAAAAGCCAATATATATATATTGCATTTATATACATGTCATTTTGTATACCTAAATCTTAAAGACCCTCTAAATTTTCATTTTCTCAAAAACAAACTGTGAAATGAATTTCAATAGATGGCACAGGTAACTTAATAGGCTGAATTATAAAATAGCAAATCTGCTCCTAAGGAAATAAATAAGACAGCATAATCTTGAACTGGGAAGATTATGCTGATACATGTTCATAGGATTAAAAAAAAAATTCTGTACTATATTTTCAAACTTAAATGATAAGATAATCATTAAGCCACAAATTCAGAAAAAGTCAGGGGAAAAGCCTGAGGAACATTATCAGAAGGAATTAAGAAAAGTACTATCAAGACTACCAAATTTAGAAATTAGAAGCAACATAAAAGAGCTATTTGTTTGAAATAGTTTTTAAAATAAACAAACATTTTAGAAGAAAAACAAAGGAGGGAAAGACAAAAACAAATATAAAATAACATAAATAAGGAAGGGGAAATAATCACAGAGATGCAGATTTTTAGATTTAAGATTGAATACTATTAAAAAAACTTTTTGCTAAAAGAAATTTGGACATTTCTCCAACACAGTGAACTTTCAAGAAGAACACGTTAAAAAATGGCTAAAGAAATAGAAATAAAGAACAGATCACTAATCATGGCAGAAAACTATAACTGCCCTGGAACAATCTCTAAAAACATACCAGGCTCAGATAGATTTGCTAGCAAGTTCTAGCAAATGCCAAAGAACAGTTTAATCTCTTCAGCAATCTGAAGTCTTTAATAACAGAATATATGACAAAATATACATAACTCTTATAAAGCAACATTAAAATATCTGCTAATATAACTTGTCACCTTTTGTTCAGAGGAGAAACCATATATACCTCATTTGATGCCAAACAAGAATTGGATAAATTGTAAATATTCATTCTTTAAAAAGAAAAAGCTTGGTAAATGAGAAAAGGAATGATACCTGCTTTTCTGAAAGCGACTAGAAGCAAGCTCACTAATTTTGAGAAAAGGAAGGAAGCTGCCAACTTTCATATCTATAATTAAAAATCATTCTGGAAGTTCTGGCTAGTGCAAGAGGAGAAAAAATACAGGTATGAATACTGGGAAGGAAAAGCAAGCATATAATTTTTATATAATATTTTATATATATATATTTATATGAAAAACCAAGCATATTAACTGAACTCCTAGTACAAATAACTAGAATTAAATTTAATAATGGGGGAAATATTATCATAGTAATATTCACTTTGAAGAAAGCTCCATAAAAATACTGCTACTACTTCTTCTCCAGAAGTATCTTCAGAAGTGACAGGAATCAGAACTGAATTAGAGTCTTGGTTACTAGCAAAACTACACAGCCTTGGGGAATATTTAGCCTCTCTCAGCACACTTCTTCACGTATAAAATGGCATGATAACACTTGTTCTGTCTATACATAGACTATATTTAGAGTAAATTCAATCATGTATATGAAAATATTTGGCTCTACCCCAAAATTCACCGATCCTCTCTCTCCATCTTCATATTTTATTTATATACTTTTTAATAAATTAAATTATATTGGAAATTCACTACTAACTTGATTCATGAATAAAATTCAATTTTTAAAAAGCACCAATGATAACCAATACTTTATTTTCAATTTCAATATCTGTATACCATAGTTCCAAGTGGGGCTCTTGTATGGTAAGAAAAACCAGAATAATAGCCCGTGGCCACAAGAGGGAGCTAAATATTTGGTTCACTTAATTAAAGGCACCATCATATTTCCTACCCTATGGAATAATTCACTTACTGTCTTCAACTGCATTATTTCTATCACCTTGACGTGAAAGTCCTGCATCATTCATGGCTGACATCTCTAAGCGGCTACCTCAGATGAAACACACGATAATTATATTTACAGTAAAAAGCTGAAGGCAGGAGGAGAAGGGGACAACAGGGGATGAGATGGTTGGATAGCATCACTAACTTGATGGATATGAGTTTGAGCAAGCTCTGGGAGTTGGTAATGGACAGGGAAGCCTGGCGTGCTACAGTCCACGGGGTCGCAGAGAGTCGGACACAACTGAGCAACTGAACTGAACAATAAAAAGTAGGGCTTTTATTTTCCTAACAGTTAAACATTCAGCATCAAAGCATACGATATCATAAGGGAGAGGGCTGATTGCAAAATCATCCAACAACTTTTTTTTTCTTTATATAGTTCATGTCTTGATTCTTCCAGTAATATCTGCCTAGAATACTTTTGATACTGCTATTAAAAATAGGTATATATTTAATAATGAATAACTCTCCTTATAAAAAGTGTACAATAGTTTTATAGAATGCTACACTTAAAATTTATGGAGATCATAGCAAAGTAACTGTAAGGGAATTTATGATTTATGAAAATTATTTTAAAATATTAAATTTGATTTTACAAAAAGGTTAAATGCAGAATGTAAATTGCTACAGGAAATACTTAGGTTAAAAGCTAAAGAAATAAATTTTACAATATTCTGACACCACATTATTAACTAATTATTTTTTAAAATATTTAAAATACCTATAATCAAAATTAGAGCGATCTCATTTTATATAGAAATTATGATCTCAATATACATAGTAAATGAACAAAATAGTTAAATTTAAATAGGAATTAGAATTATGACTTTAACTTACAACACACATAGGTCAGTTTGGTAACCATCAGATTTTATTAGGACTGAATACTGGAGTAAAAAGTATATATATGAAATATAAGCAGATAAAATGTGCTAAGCTTTTCTACAGTGTATGACAAGCAAAAGATTCCTGCATTACACTTTTGGGGGTAAACTGTGTGCTTAGTTGTGTCTGATTCTTTGCAACCCCATGGACTGTGGTCCACCAGGCTCCTCTGTCCATGGGGATTCTCCAGGCAAGAATACTGGAGTGGGTTGCCATGCCCCTCTCTAGGAGACATTCCCAACCCAGGAACAGAACCCATGTTTTCCACATTGAAGAAGGATTCTTTACCATCTGAGCCACCGAGGAAGCCCAAGAATACTAGAGTGGGTAGCCTGTCCTTTCTTCATGGGATCTTCCTGATCCAGGAATCAAACCAGGGTCTCCTGCATTGCAGGAGGAGTCTCTACTGGCCGAGCTGCCCGGAAAGCCCTAATGAAGACACTTTCAATCTTCACTAAGTCTACAGTGCTCATGCTCTTACTCAAGATAAAATTATACATATCATTTGTGAGAAAAGAACTGAAGATAAACAAATTTTGTTCATATCTTCAAATTATTATGACAAATGTTGGCAAATACACCCTGGGCTCTGGTGAGATTACAGTGAGTCTAGAAAGTAAGACTGAACATGGCCTTGAAGACAGACGCTGGTTTGATGTATAAAAAAATGAATCCATAGTAATCTTACATTCTGCTTTATATGCACAAGTGTTTGTGGACCTAGTAATTTCAAGACACAGAAGGGGGGACACCTGTGCATATGTAAGAAGCCTAGTGCAGTCTAGTGGTACAGTCCACGGGCTCTGGACTACTGGGTTCAAATTACAGCTCTTCCCCTTAAGAGCACTGTCATCATTCATCTGTAAAATGGGGATATTATGGTAACAATCTCATAGGGTGGTTCTAAGAATGGTTTATCATATATACACTTAGAGAAGGGCTTCCCTGGTGGCTCAGATAGTAAAGACTCCGCCTGCAATGTGGGAGACCCAGGATCGATCCCTGGGTCAGGAAGATCCCCCTAGAAAAGGGAATGATGACTATCCACTCCAGTATTCCTGCCTGGAGAATTCCATGGATGGAGGAGCCTGCAGGGCCACAGTCTGTGGGGTTGCAAAGACTAGGACACAGCTGAGCGTGCTATCACATACACACAGACTTACAGAAATTGAGAACGGCCTGTTATTTTCAACTATTACTATTACTTTTAGCTATTATTTTAGCTGTGGCTCCTATCTATTATTTTTAGGTTATGAGAAACCAAATGATTTCCCCAAACCAACAACTAAACCAGTTTAGAGAACCTTTATTTTAACCATAATGAGGTTAGTACATAGGCTGACACTATCATATGAGCTTAAAGAAAGAGTAGTTTTCAGAAGGAAACTATTTTGATTCTGGACTGCATCTCAAGTAAGACATGTACCTAGCAGGCAATCAACAGAATTATATCTTTAAGTCTTCCCCTGCCAGTGACTCACCCCTGGATATATTTAAATACATTTCACATCTCCAGAAGAAAAACTATTCAAAGGAATCATGGCACAAATATTTGTAATAAAAAGAAGAAAAACATACCTGGGTAATCTTCAGATACGTGTACTGAATAGGATACACTGTTAAAACAAGGGGTGGGGGGGAGAGAAAAGACAGGCTCAAGTTACTACTAAAGTAGACATGCTTTTACATAGTAAAAAACAACCTCAGGTTACTCATTAATTTATACAGATACAAGTATAAACAGAAATCAAGATGGATTAGAAAACATCTTTGATATTTGACACAAGAATCTTACAGATTTTTTAAATACATGACATAGTAATATAAATCTTTTGTGATACTTTTTAGTATAGCTAAGTCTTTTTATCTCAGCATTGTCTAACATTCAGTTCTTTGTAAAACCGTGTGCATTGTTTGTGTAGGTTTTATCAAATCATCTTTTCTTACCAAAAATGAAGTATTCTCCCATGTAGTATGGCACTTAAGGATCTAAACATTTATAAATTTAAACATTCATTTTTAATCTTGCCTTTTCATAATATGTTGTGCTTTTTGAAACAGGTCCTTTAAAAGAATTAACAAAACGGTGACAGTGTAACTAGCAGGTATTCATAAACCTCTCTCTCATCATCACCATACATAGTAAATAAACTACCTCCTGTACTCAGAAGGATTGGGTTGTTTCAAAATTCACTTTTAACAACTCCATTCTCGGTAGCCTCACTGTTTCTATGTACTTATCTCATGACACCTAGGGATTTGTCATACTTTGTTTATTCTCCTTTATCAACTAGATGGCAAGTCACTTGAAATTAAGGTCCATTGATATTTGTATTTTCAGCACAGTTACCTATGCTAGACACATATGCACGATATTCAGCATTAGCTTTTGGATCAATCAGTGCGGCTGCCACTTGTCACAGAAAAGTCAAAACTGAGGTCAAGTTCAGCCAAAACAGCTACCTGTTTAGACTAAAAATGTTCAATTGTCTTTGCAGAAACTTACAGAATACAGAGCCTATATAAAGTATCATTCACAAAGTCAATACAGCCAAATTACTTGACATATTAACAAATAAAAAACACCTGAACCTACTTCAAGAAAAAATTTGACTCGTGTATGAGATTAGCTCTCAATAATGTTGAAACAGTAAATAAGTATGGTTAAGGATGTGAAGGAAAACCTAATCTCAAAAAGAAACAAATACAAAGAGACAATCAGGGTCTTGTGGGACACTAACAAAATAGCAAATTGGAGCTTTATATAATCGGAGCTTCAGAAGATGAAAAGAGAGAATAATGCAGAAAAATAAAGCTGAAAATCTCCAAATTTGGGTAAAAGACACAGATGTGTAAATTGAAGAAGCTCAGAAAACTCCAAACAGGATAAGGGCAAAGACTTCCACTTCCAGGCACACATAATCAAACTGCTGAGAAACAAATACAAAGAGAAAAATTTCACAGAAGAGAAACAAAAGACACACTACATACAGGGAAATAAGAATCAATGTTAAGTTTTTGTAAGAAACTACAGAGGACTCAGGACAAGAGAAAAGTAGAGTAGGGGCGGTGGCAGGAGGAGGGGACGGGAAGCGACAGCTATGAACCGAGAATTCTTTATCCAGGCCATAAATCGGTCCAAAGTGAAGGCCAATAAAGAATTTTTTCAGATGAAGGAAAATTGTGGAAATATGTCTCAGCAGACTTAAAGTATAAGAAATCCCAAACAAAGTTCTCCAGGCTAACTGAGAATTATGATTTCAAATACCCAGAAGGAATGAAGAGCACCAGAAACTCTCATGCTTTGTTTGACAAAATATAAAAGCCTGTATTTCTCATAATGTTTTAAAAATACACATGGGTGTTTAAAGTAAAAATTCTGCACTATGTGATTTATAACATGTAAATGTAGTACCCATGGCAGTTACAGAATAATATGCGGGAAGGGTTAAATGGTCATATATAGCTTCAAGGTCCTTAATCTTATGGGAAATGGTATAATATTAACCCTAGATAACACCTCTAAGAAACTGTAAGAATATACATTGTAATTCCTAGAGCAAGCCCAAAACAAGATTAAAGACAATAATAAATTACATGGAGTTCTAAAATCATTCTGGAACTTTTAATCCCATAGAAAGCAGGAACAGAAGAACAAAACACAAGGAACAAACAGAAAACAAATACTAAATAGTATGAATCCTACCATAGCAAGAATTGCCTTAAATGCCGATGGACTAAACACACTGAATAAAGGGCAAAGATGGATAGATTGATTTAAAAGGCCAGATCCAATCCCATGCTGTCTTTAAGAGATCCACATTAAATAAAAACATAGGTAGACTGAAAAATTTTTAATGGAAAAGATATACCATGCAAACGGTAAGCATAAGAGTGAAGTATTTAATAACAAAGACATCAAGACAGACACAAAGATATCATTCATAATGATATCATTCATTAATCCCAGAGGATTAATGAATTAATCCAAAGGATTAATCCATCAGGATGAAGGCACAATAATCACAAATGTGTATGTACCTAATAACAGAGCTTCAAAACACGTGAGACAAAACCTGACAGTATTAAAAGGAAAAACAGACAATTCAACATAGTATGAGAAATTGACAGAACCACTCCCCTCCCAAAAAAGCTCATTAAAGACACAGATGATTTGAAATACATTTTCACAGAAAATTACAAACACAAAAGATATTCAAAAGACTATCTTTTTCTCTTTAGATACACATGGGTAAAATGTCCATCAAGGTAAGTCACATACTGGGCTATAAAACTAGTCCTAATAAATGTGAATGCATAGATGTTCAGGGTTCACTAGTTTATATCCTGGTCTTCCTGGCTCATCTTGTCCTTAAAACACTAAATCTTAGGTCCTCAAAAAGCCACTGCCTTTTAGAATTTGTGACTGGACTCTGCTACCTTCGCCACAGGCAATGCAACTCTCCCAGTCAAGCCCAAGTCTCCAGTACTCCACCAGTCAAATCCCTGGCTTGTTTTTCTAGTCCTTAGAAAATAATTAGTCAGGGACAAAAAAGACTAAATCAAAAGGACAGTAGGAAAAAAGATGGTTAATATGAGACCAAGCACTGATATGCTGGTTCTTTCATAAAGCATATTTAATTGTTCAATTAATTCAAGAAACATTTCTTGGTAGCTGCTTAAAGTCAAACACTGCGTTAATCCCAAATAAGATTCAGGTAGAAGAAAACATGACTAAATTATTAATTCAGAGGGAAACAAAGAATATGAAATATAATGAATATGACAGACCAAGAAATCTGAATATTTTAAAGCACATCAGATGCTTTTTTTCTTGCTTTTTATTTTTAAATAATTATAGAGTCACGTGAAGTTACACAGAGAGTGCAGAAGTCTCATGTTTCTACACTGATTACATCTTATGTGCTGGTAGTAAAACATCAAAAGGAGGAAATCGACACTAGTGTGTATGTCATTTGTCCACATTTGCATCATGTACCCACTATCACAAATCAAGACACAGAACGATTTGATCACTTAACATCTCCCTCTTTAGAGTCATACTTATCTCCCTTTATACCTACATCCTTAAACCCAGGCAGCCACTAATCAGTTCTCCATCTCTGTAATTTTGTCAATTCAAGACTATTATTATGTAAGTGCAATCAGAGTATGGAGCGTAGCAGTATTTTAGGTAAAAATTAGTATTTCGAAAAAATTACTATGATTGGAAACATTTAGGATAGACTGAAGAGGAGAGGGATCGAATTAAGTAATAAAATATGAGCAAACATCAGTGGGGAGGCATGTAATGGGAAGGAGAAGCAGGAACAAATGGCAGATGCTGGACCACAGCCAAGAGCCCAGCTTTGGGCCCTGAATCAAATGCCAAAAATTAGAAGATAAAATAACCATGCCTCAAACAAGCTGGAGGAAATAGACACCATGACCCCATGTGAATTCATCTTGCCACAATTCATTTCCTTACAATGGAATGATACTATGTAGAAAGGAAATTATAGATGATCAGGGCAAACCTTTATCTGGCAGTACTATGTGACAGAAGCCTGGGAATTTGCCAAAGATTATGCTCAGTACTGAGCTGAATTGACTCCCAACAGCTTACCATCTCAACCTACGACACCTGGATTCATTTTTCATCCGAATCAATGTTTAGAACCAAAAGGAAGTCTTAGTACGTCCCATGTCTATCTTCAATTAGAGAGTCTGCTGTGGTTACACCAAGCAAACTGGATCAAATTCCAACTTTGAGCTGGGTGGCATAAGAAAAGTAATTTCTATACACTCAGCTCCCATCTCTTTTCAGTAAGATGGAGGAATCCAGATCTACCTTACCAGCCCGCTGTGATGATTTAATGGCTTAACAGGTGTAAAGCCCCCAGGACAATGCCAGACACTAGCAGCAGGTGCAGAGTAATTTTAGCTTCCAGTACAAGCAATGAAAATTTACAGAAGTGAAATTTTACATGAATGAATGTTCTCTGGGGAACTCAGTTTGTTCAAAATCACAATATAATGCATTTTTTTTTTCAGAGACCAAAGCTAACATGGGTGATTTTATTTTATGGTTGTATTATCCTCATGATATTAGGAGACATTCCCATGTTCATGATCATGCCTAATTTTTCAAATACAAAATAGAAAACAAAAGCCCTACAAAGTGAGTCATCAGCTCCTGTGATGCATAGCATCTTCAGGGTTGTACACCAGAAGGAAAATCACTAGGGCTGTAGAATCTGAATCAGTTTCACTTACAGAATCCTTAGGGAAACAATCTAATAGAAACAGACATGGATGATTAAAGCTAAAGCACCTAATAGGTAGGGCTAAAAAAGAACAAAGAACCAAGCTTAAATAGAAATGAGAGTAAGTGTAATACATGCAGCACATAATAAATGTTAAAGCACACCAAAAAAAGAGAGAGAGAGAAGTGAAAGTGAAAGACGGTGAGCATGAGAAGGAAGAAAAACTTGGAGCTAGCTCTGAAATCTTATTTTTTAAAATGGCTTCAGATTTTGGAATTTGCTAAATTACAAATACACTGAGGTGCTTTGACAGAGAAATTCAAGTCCATCAATAGGAATTTGGCATATACTGAATGCACGGTAGTAGGTTCTTAATATCACAAGTTTAAAACTACAATCTATAAGTTATTTCTATTATCTCAATGATTTTTTTTTTTATAAAATGGTTGCTTCTGTCTCTTATTGCTCTGACAGCATCTATCCCAAAGATACCTTCCAATAGCCAAGAGCTTCTGGAGCAGTTCCTGGAAGAGCCCTCTTGGATGTTGAGTATCTACCTAATCTTATACTTGGTTTATGTATTTGCTTACTCCTATAATTAAATTGCCAACATCCGCTGGATCATCAAAAAGCAAGAGACTTCCAGAAAAACATCTATTTCTGCTTTACTGACTATGCCTAAGCCTTTGACTGTGTAGATCACAATAAACTGGAAAATTCTGAAAGAGGTGGGACTACCAGACCTCCTGACTTGCCTCTTAAGAAACCTATATGCAGGTCAGGAAGCAACAGTTAGAACCGGACATGGAACAACAGACTGGTTCCAAATAGGAAAAGGAGTATGTCAAGGCTGTACGTTGTCACCCTGCTTATTTAACTTATATGTGGAGGACATCATGAGAAACACTGGGCTGGAGGAAGCACAAGCTGGAATCAAGATTGCCAGGAGAAATATCAGTAACCTCGGATAAGCAGATGATACCACCCTTATGGCAGAAAGTGAAGAGGAACTAAAGGGCCTCTTGATGAAAGTGAAAGAGGAGAGTGAAAAAGTTGGCTTAACGCTCAACATTCAGAAAACAAAGACCATGGCATCTGGTGCCATCACTTCATGGCAAATAGATGGAGAAACAGTGGAAACAGTGTCAGACTTTATTTTTCTGGGCTCCAAAATCAGTGCAGATGGTGATTGCAGCCATGAAATTAAAAGACACTTACTCCTTGGAAGGAAAGTTATGACCAACCTAGACAGTATATTAAAAAGCAAAGACATCACTTTGTCAACAAAGGTCCCATCTAGTCAAGGCTAATGGTTTTTCCAGTAGTCATGTATGGATGTGAGAGTTGGACCATAAAGAAAGCTGAGCACCAAAGAACTGATAGTTTTGAATGGTGGTGTTGGAGAACACTCTTGAGAGTCCCTTGGACTGCAAGGAGATCCAACCAGTCCATCCTAAAGGAGATCAGACCTGGGTGTTCACTGGAAAGACTGATGTTGAAGCTGAAACTCCAATACTTTGGCCACCTCATGCAGAGAGCTGACTCATTTGAAAAGACCCTGATGCTGGGAAAGACTGAAGGTGGGAGGAGAAGGGGATGACAGACGATGAGATGGTTGGATGGCATCACTGACTCGATGGACATGAGTTTGGGTAAATTCCGGGATTTGGTGATGGACAGGGAGGCCTGGCATGCTGCAGTCCATGGGGTCGCAGAGTTAGACATGACTGAGCGACTGAACTGAACTGAACTGCTCTCTACACACCACCTTTCCCTCTCTGCCGTGCTCTCCCAGTTCTCCCATGCAGGTCATCTGCCTGCCTCCCACCGCCAGGTTAACTCATGCCAGCCATTCTCCACTCCCAGTCCTGGGCTCTGAATGCTGCTGAAAGGACAGAGGAACTAAATCCGGTGGCACGCCAGGTGGAATGTGACACCCGCTACGCACAACTTAGCTCAGTGGCCCCCAGAGCCCACCACTCACACGCTCCTTTGTTGCTGCTTCTCAGTAGACTTTTCAACCCCCCACATCTTTCCAACACCTTCTAACTATTAATACCTGCCCTTTCACAATGCAGGTTAAGATACAATAGACAATCATATGGTTACTCTCTCAAGGCATTCTCTCAATTGTTTCTCCGCCAACCACCTACAGACTCATACTTCTCTTCTGGCATCCGGAAAGAAGGAAATCTCCTTCCTTTTATCTAAGACTAACACACCTACATGATTTATAGATCCCATAAGCTCCCAGTCCATTTGGTACCTTTCTTGATTAATTTACTCTAACGACATCATTTTAAGTTAATCAAAATTTGTAATTATCCAAGTGAGAAGAGATCTGCCCACAAAGATATTAATGGTAGTACCATTTAAAAAGAAAAAGTGCCCCCAAAACCATAAGTGCCAATAATAGGATTTTACCAACTATTACATACACACAATGTGATGCCTGGCAACTATGAAAATATAATGGTATAAAATAATATGTAATAAATGAGATAAATGTTTCTGATACATTAAGGTACATAGAAAAAAATCAGACTGCTGTAAGCATATTTTCATTAAAAATGTATAAACGCATGTCTACACAGATAGAAACATGGCTTGAAAAATAATGACAAACTTGAATAGTTGTTATCTCTTGGTAACTGGATGAAAGGAAACTCTACTGTTTATATTGTTTTGATACTTACAATAAATGTATACTGTGTAAAAAGGAAAAAACTAGTAATGTTTAAGCTCTCCTTTTACCTTGTAGCCTTTTTCATCACTCTACTTTTTTTCTCAAAGTTAAGTTTTTTTTTATAAAGAATAATCTAACTAGTCTTCACTAGCTATCAACTTTACAGGCACCTTAAAATCTGCCTTCCACTTCTACTCCTCCACCAAAATTCTATTTCTCCAGGTCACCGTCGGCCTTTTTTATTTCTAGTTATTTTCTTACATGAATTCTCAGATGCGGTTAATAAAAACAAAGATATTATGAAACCCTCCTTCCTTGGGTTTTGAACTCCACTTCTCCCCGGGTCCCAGCTTGCTTCTGATATCTCCTTCATCTCTTTTGATATTTCACATTTCATGTTGTTTTTGAATTTCAATGTTTTCTACTTTGTTTTTTCAAATGAGTAATCTCAACTACATCCATGAGAATCTCCTACCAGCCAGAAGCAGAAGACTCAAATATTCCTAATCTCTAAATCAAGCAGGCAGTTTCTTTTTATTTTTTTCCCTCTCTCACATTTTCAATAGGATATTCTGCTAGCAAATTAAACCCAACACATACAAAACAGAAGGCATAGGCTTCTTCACATGAATTTTCAACTCAGCAGATTAAATAGCAAGAAATTCAGTGCAAATAAGAGCAGCAGCTGCTCTTAGGGAACTAGGGACCAATTTACCACTTGACCGTATCAGGGCACGAGCTTCTTGGCCACTTCCTGGAGCAGGAAAATTCTGATTCAGTAGATCTGAAGTGGAACCTGGGACTGTGTATCTATACAAAGCACCCAGAATGATTCTGATGAAGGTAAGCTCTGGATCTTGTTTTCAAAAACACACAAATACAGATCCTATAGAGCAAAATTCTAACTCCTTAGCATGTCTTCCAAGGCTCGTCATGATCTGATCCATAAGTTCTTCACTAGCCAAACCCTCACAAATACCCAGAGACCTTAACATCCAACCACGTCAGGCTTTACCATTCCCCAGACAGGTCATCTTTTTCACACAAATGAAACTGGTTCCAGACTGCTGGGCTCTACCATTATTAACTGTGTGACAGACAACTAGGTAACTAACCCTTCTCTGCCTCAGTTACCTGGTCTGTAGTACCCATCTCTTAGGGCTATTGTGAGGAGTAAACAAGTTAACACATGTAAAGCACCGAGAAGAAAAAAACATGACATCAAAATCTTCTATAAACATTAGTTGCTTCATTAATAATATCATTTCAATGATTATTACTTCTATACATAGACTTATTGTCTGAGAACACACCCCCTCTCCCCTCAGTATTCAATCTCAAAAGCAACTTCCTATGAAACTTCAAAAACTTGGGCAGACTTGGGTGTTTTTTCCCCCATGTCCCACTTCACCTTGACCTTAACTGTCCTTAGACTATATGTACAGACCAAACATTGTCATCTAAAAACCCCACGGCTCTGCCACAGTAACTCAACAATTAAATAAATTCTGAATAAATAAACAGATCACACCTTTTCCCAAAATTACTTGAAAACAGACCATGCCATTCCTAGGCAGAATACCTACCATGTAGTAGGCAGTACTCAAATAGTCGATAAAAAATCAGATCAGCAAATGCGGTAACCAGTAGCTCTCCCTGTGGGTACATACCACTGTACACGTGCCAGTCCCTTTCATCACATTCTTCGCACCGGCTTTTCGTGATGCAGGTTCTGAACACCCGGGTCATGGGTATTCTCTTTTCATTTTCAAATCTATACAATGAGGGTTTGATACTTAAAATTATTACCAGACCTGACAGCATGAGCTGAAATTCAGTGACACAGTATAGGAGAAGCTCTCTGAGATACTCTGAGAGATGGAAGCAACAGTTATGTTCACAAAAGAGTAGACATGTTAGCTTTTCAAACTGATCAGTAGTTTAACTATTTTACTTGCCATGAGAATGCTACACATGAAAAGTCTCTATTTAACTTACTCCTATCTTGAAAGTATGGAAGAAGGAATGTCAGTTCGCCTAGAAAAAAGAGGCAGGAGTATAGAAAATGTTCCATGAAAGGAATAAGCATGCTTTATCCAAGGCCTGCAGTGAAAACCCTGTGAGTGTATATGACCTTACTTCTTCCATTCCACTCAACATGAAGACACAAACAGGTTGCTTTCACTCCAGAAGAAAAGGCTCATCTTTCCCACCAAGGAAATACATTGTTGCTATGAGACAGTTTATACCATACTTTCTTTGTGTGTGTTTGTGCAAAGTCAGTTCAGTAATGTCTGACTCTTTACGACGCTATATACTGTAGCCCACCAGGCTCTTCTGTCCATGCGATTCTCCAGAATACTGGAGTGGGTTGCCATTTTCTTCTCCAGAGGATCTTCTCGACCCAGGGATGGAACCCAATCTCTTAAGTCTCCTGCATTGGCAGGCGGGTTCTTTACCACTAGCGCCATGTGGGAAGCCCCCTTACAAAGGTTAAAGGGTGAAGATGCTTGCCCAATAAACACTGAGTTTCTCAATAATAGGGCTTCCCTGGTGGCTCAAGGGTTAAAGCATCTGCCTGGAATGAGGGAGACCTGGGCTCGATCCCTGAGTCGGGAAGATCCCCTGGAGAAGGAAATGGCAACCCACTCCAGTAGTCTTGCCTGGAGAATCCCATGGAGGGAGGAGCTTGGTAGACTACAGTCCCTGGGGTCACAAAGACTCGAACATGACTGACAGACTTCACTTTTCTCAATAATATGCATGTTCCCATTTTCAAAGCATATTTTGATAATCTTTAAAGTTATACTTTTAGCAAGATCAAAAGTGATGATGCTTTTTGCTTGACTTTAAGGAAGTGGCTGAGTCAGCAATTTTCTATGCTTAAATACTACACTATCAGTTGAAGGCAGGAGGAGAAGGGGACAAAAGGGGATGAGATGGTTGGAAGGCATCACCAACTCAATGGGCATGAGTCTGAGCAAGCTCCAAGAGTTGGTGACAGACAGGAAACCTGTTTGCTCCATGGGTCACAAAGAGTCAGATACAACTGAGAGACTGAACTGAACTGATAGGCTGAATGTTTAGACTTGTAAGTAAACCATCTTTTCAACAAGGATGAACTTGAAAGACTTAAATCCAATTTTAATTAGTAACCTAGATACATCCTTTATTTATAGTATTAATAAACTATACAGTAAGAGCAAAATCATTTTTATACTGTCTTAGTTTTTAAAAAGCCAATAGCTTATTTAAATAAAGTTCCACTTCTCTCTTTAATCATAACCAAAAATAAGAGGTGATTACAATTCCAACAAGACACGAATATTGGACAGAGAATGTCAGGTCATCACCATTAAGTGTTTGTTGTTCAGTCTCTATAGTCATGTTTGACTCTGCAACTCCATGGACTGCAGCCAGGCTCCTCTTTTCTCCACTCTCTCCCAAAGAAAGGGCCCTCAGATTCACGTCCATTGAGTCAGTGATGCTATCTAATGATCGCATCCTCTGCCATTCCCTTCTCCTTTTGCCTTCAATCTTTTCCAGGATCAGGATCTTTTCCAATGAGTTGGCTCTTCACATCAGGTTAATTATATATAACTACTACCTGACACCTTCACTGGATTCTATATATAATTTCCGTATTTCTTCCCTCAAAGTCCAATGTCTAAAGTTTTCTCTTCTGCAAAGTTTCCAACTACAATTCAATACTGTTTTGAGAAATATTCACTAAAAAGGAGATGGGCTTCTAAGGTGGCACCAGTGGTAAAGAATCCACCTGCCAGTGCAGGAGACACAAGACACAGGGATTCAATCCTTGGGTCAGGAAGATCCCCTGGAGTAGGAAATGGCAACCCACTCCAGTATTCTTGCCTGGGAAATCTCATGGACAGAGGAGTCTGGTGGGCTCCAGTGCATGAGGTCGCAGAGTCAGCCACGACCAAGGACACATATAAAAACCTTTATCTTCACCATTTTAGATCTAAGCCCAAGTTATAAATGGTTTTGAAGTTTAAAGGTGCTACAAGTTATTTGCATAGCATGACAGGGCTGAAAAGTTGAGTAACTGAAACAATTCTGTAACTGAAGCAAGGCTTTGGAGAGATAGGAAAACATGTTTTAAGAAAACATTATGAATACTCAGAGAAATACCTGTAATAAATATTATTGCCTAACCAACTTTCTCCAATAGTTAAGGTACACAAAATCAGTTCTCTCTAAGATACCTGCTTGTGGAATATCAAGCACAATTCTTAATACCATCTGAAGACCCTTCAGGATCCAGCCTATCTCCTCCTCTCATCTTTTGCTTCTTCTCTCTCTCTGTGCTCTGACCAAAAAAAAAACCAAAAAACCTCTCTCAGTTCTTCCCCATGCTTTGTTCCCTCTGTCTAGAATTGTCTTCCTCCTCCTGTTCCTTGTTGCCCAACTCATCCTTATCCTTCAGATCTTATCTCAAATGTCACCTCCTAGGAATAAGCTTTCTGATCAACCTTTCCAGACCTGGACAGATCATTCAGAACAGAGCAGTCACCCAGTTTGTAATTACGCCCTTATTTATGTGAGGTGAACATTTGCTTCCCCCATGAAATCTATGGGATTAGAAGGCATCTGCCTTCCTCTTCATAATTTCTCAGCACCTACCATACACCTAGCACCTAGTAGGAACACTGTCATTATCTGTGGAATGAATATTTACCTCAAATGAATACATCTTTTATCTTGACTCAGAATAAACTTCCTCACAACATTACTTAGCAAATATGACTTGGTTTACAACCTGAAGAGCGCAGGAGAAAGCACATGGACTTTAGAATATACCTTTACCAAGCCACTTGAACCTGAGAAAATGAAATTGGCTAACTTTCTCCTGCTTCTCTGTTCTGCTTCCTCTCCTCCTCCAAAATTCAAGCATGAGAAAATGTTTAATAAGTCTGTAATGGACATCCACAAGGCCTCCTAGCTCATTGCAAGAAGGAGTCCTTGAACTTGTAGAAGGAGAATCCCTTCTCTCAGGCTGATCAGAATTGCCGATCCCTCTTTCAAAGTAGAAAGGAGAAGTCATTAGCCTATATCTTGGCATCAGTGGTTGGTTCAGAGTGATTCGTTCAGAGTAAAGCCTGGAACTTTTATTTAATGGTTTGGGAAGTGACACTTGCTCCTCCTATTTGTGGATAAGGAAGCATATAGCCATAGTTCCTTTTGGTAGACTCCTAAAACCCATGGTGAACAGAGAAAGGCAGAGCTTAGAAAATTTCAGACAGAGACAGAGGCAGGACTCTGATCAAAACAATCTTAAATCTCATTATCAATAAACTTCATGACAGGAATAAACTTTTACAGTTAAAGTTAGCATAAAATAGTTTTGTTTCTTTTGACCAAAATCATCTTAATTTGAACATGGATCTATTAAACTGCTTGAGTTATTTTAATGTAAACATGTACAGCTATTTAAATTAAAAACTAATAGACATTTGGGTTTTTCCAGGTAGCTCAAATGGTAAAGAATTTGCCTGCAACGCAGAAGACTTAGGCTCAACCCATGGGTAGGGAAGATCCCCTGGAGAAGGACATAGCAATCCACTCCAGTATTCTTGCCTGGAGAATTCCAGGGACAGAGGTGCCTGGTGGGCTACAGTCCATGGAGTCATAGAGAGTCAGACACAACTGAGTGACTAACACACACACAGTGAATATACAAATGATTTATTTAGGGTTTTAAGTTATAGTTATAATTTTAATAGAATATATGACCTGAAAGCAACTGTAATACATTAGATATTGTACACTGAAAGCTGAAAGCAATTTATTTTTTTCTGTTTGTCAAAGATTTCTTTCAAGTATAACATTTTTTTCTTTGTGGAAAAATGATTTTTTTTTAGTCTTTCATGGGCATTTGATTTATTATTTTATTTGAATACCACATGTATGTAAAATTGGATTTGGAAAGCTGTAGTCCTATCCATTGCTTTTCTCGTTTCTTTCTGGACTACAGCCTTTGGGAAGTCAGCAATGAAACAGGAGACTTTCAGACTGTAAAACAGTATTTCCTAATGCTTGCTAAAATCAATTAGCCTTTCACTCTTCATTAAGCTTTTGAAAAATGATTTGTTCTCACAAGATTAATGTCGAAAGTATAGTTATTTGAAAACAAGGGTAATATACTTAAATCTGACATATTTTGACCACAAAGTTAATTGATTACTAGATATTCAATTAGCAAATGCAATTCATTCTTAAGCCAGTGAATATGTAACTAAAAGACAGCCTCAAAGTAACAAACGTTTAACACAAAGAGCACCATGTGGATGGTTTAACCAAGGAAAAGTGTTGAGTTTAACAAACCAGTTACAATCCGAATACCTGTTTTGAATATATGTCTAAACACAACATGTGGATTTTTCTTGTAAGCAGAAGGCCAAGGCAGACTCTACTGACTGCAGATCCAGTGAAACAAGGATGACATGCAATTGAGTCAACTGATCAGGAATGTTTAACCATAGCTATTGAGATACTGCTGTTTCAGTTTTAAATTTCTATTTTCTATCAAATAGATAAGGAAAAGTTTCATCTTTCTTCTTTGTGAGCTGTCTCTGACTTTCAGTTTTGTAGACACTGTTTTTAGAAACTAAAATGAAACATTTAGACAAAGCATCTAGCTCTCACTGATCCTTCCAGAATTCAGAAACTCCTAATGAGCCCCCTTATGTTTCATGACTATAGTTATTTTCACAGCTTTAGTAAGAATCTGCCTCTCTTTTTTACCAGGATATTACTGGACAAAGCCATTGTGTAACCAAAGCTATCCTGAGAATATCATATTTCAAAATGATCTTGATTTAATCAGAAATGACAAGCAACTACTGAGGGACAAGAATTGACTTGTATACGGAACTAATGCTTACAAATTTCTGCCAGGAAAACTGCTTGGCTGGTAGATTCCCAGAGTTACAGCGGGTGAGAAAGGTCATTTTCTGGCAGGACCCAACTAAACAGCTATTCATCCAATTACATAGGTACTGAAAATGAAGTCTGTTGTAACGTGTGTCTTGGTTTTGTTTCTCCAGCCTCAGAGAAGCAAACAATAGAGGCTTTACAACTCCAATCTAAGATTTCTTATGAAAAATTCTGGAAGGAAGTTAAATTCTATTACCTTAATAAAACATGATTCTAGATCTACAAGCTCAAGGAGGCCTCTGTGGCCAATGAATACTCTTGTTGATGCTTTTTGTGATGAAGAATTACCTTTGGAAATTACTTATGATCAGAGGAGGAATACTATAGGAAAAGGTGTCAAAAACATGAAAATGGGCCAAAAGAACTCTGAGTGTTTTCCACTGGAACGATGGGCACTGGTCAGTGGGCCCTGGAAATGAATATCTGATTCCCAAGGGATTTCTGATCACCTCAGCTATTTTTCTACTCTACAGGGATAAAAGTTAAGTTGTTTGAAAATAAGAAAACTGATCATAATGCAAATAATTTCTTTGTGGCATTACAAATGAGTTTTTCTGATAAAGAACATGTATATTAGTAAATCAAATATCTGTACCTCCAATTCTCATTTGAATCATGTGAACATTAAAGAAGCTTCGGCATTTATAAATGAAGGTCTCTTTATTTCATATTTAGGTGTTAAAATAATTAAGTCAACTTCATAAATACTGTACACTTTATCTAAAGTACTATTGGGTCATTGAAAAGTTGGAAGGTACTAAAAAGTTCACAAACAGGGAATGGTTAAATAAATAATGGTGTATCTCACTCACTGTTGTGTCCCATGTATGCAAGCTAAGTTGCTTCAGTCATGGCTGACTCTTTGTGACCCCAAGGACTATAGCCCGCCAGGCTTCTCTGTCCATGGACTTTTCCAGGCAAGAATACTGGAGTGGGTTGCCATTTTCTCCTCCAGGGGATCTTCCTGGCCCAGGGATAAAACCTCTGTGTCTTAAGACTCCCTTCATTGGCAGGAAGGTTCTTTACCACTGTTGCCACCTGGGGAGCTAAGGTCCCAGAAGCTCAAACTATGCATGTTGTATCTTAAGATGCGGGCTTCTCACACGGCTCTAGTGGGGAAGAACCCACCCGCCAATGCAGGAGACATAAGAGATGCAGGTTCGAGCCCTGGGTCAGGAAGATGCCCTGGAGAAGGAACGGCAATCCACTCCAGCATTCTTGCCTGGTGAATCCCATGGACAGAGGAGCCTGGCAGGGTGTGGTCCACAGTATGGCAGAGAGTCAGACACGACTGAAGCAACACAGGACACATGCATGCATCCTAAGATATGCTCAAAATATATGTATAGCTTCCTTGCCATGGGTACATACTGAATCACTCTTAAAATGACAGAATAAGTATTTTATGTCTTATCAAAGATAAACCATCTAAAGCCAATTAACTTAAATCTGTTTATAAGTCTGATTTTAGGTGACATGAATAACAGTGTCTTTCACTCATGGAACAGACTTTTAAAAAATATATGAAATGAATTAAGAGAAATAACTTGGCCTATAACGTGTCTGCATGAAACTAATCATTGTTGTGGAATTTTATTATACTATATAATGTCCTAAATGAGAGAACACAGCAGTCACATTGCCTGTGTTTATTATATATACATGCAAAGAAGTACCTTCATCTATAATTCAACATGCTCAAAATCATGAAAATATTACACTTGATATTTGCAATGTTGATTACAATATCTGAACAAACAACAAAAGGCACTTGAAGATCTTGAAATTTCAATATTTATAAGCCATACAAATATGTTTAAATAAATTACAGAAACTATTCTGTTTCGCTAGCTCCCCATGAGCCACACAGGTGTACACTGGAATCCTATTATAGCACTAGCAAGCGAGAGGAGTGACCATCAGTCTGACTTACAAAAATATTCTTCTAATCACTACAAATCCTTCATGATGAATTTCCATTGTAGTAATACATTACAGTGATACTAATGATACTGAGACTCTAGAATACAGTTTGTCTAACACATGGGTCTGCAGAGATAATCTTTTGAGGATTTCAATTTAAGATGGGCAGAAGATCTCACTCTCTTAGCTTCCCTTTCTAGGCAATGCCTGGCTAAAGAATGAATCTGTGTTTAGGTATCCTTGATTTGGGTGCTGTGAATTCACTGAAGAAAATGGGAAAACTCCAACACCAGTGGAAAGTCACTTCTCTATTTCTAAAAAGTGAGAAAACTCTTCATCCCAGGTAAGTCAATGAAAAAGTTTCTCAGGGCAAAGAATGCAGAGAAAAGCAAAGCAGAGAGGAAGAGAGAGAAAATGAGAAAGAGCATTAGCTGTCTTTGTTCCGTCAATCTGCGATATTATAGAAAGTGTACACTAAGTGTCCTGGGAACATTGCAATTTGGCTGGGGAGGATGAGATGGCTGGATGGCATCATGGACTCGATGGACATGAGTCTGAGTGAACTCCGAAAGATGGTGATGAACAGGGAGGCCTGGCCTGCTGCGATTCATGAGGTCACAAAGAGTTGGACATGACTGAGCGACTGAACTGAAGGAGAGAAATGGAGAAGGCAATGGCACCCCACTCCAGTACTCTTGCCTGGAAAATTCCATGGATGGAGGAGCCTGGTGGGCCGCAGTCCATGGGGTCGCTAAGAGTCAGATACGACTGAGTGACTTTCCTTTCACTTTTCACTTTCATGCACTGGAGAAGGAAATGGCAACCCACTCCAGTGTTCTTGCCTGGAGAATCCCAGGGATGGTGGAGCCTGGTGGGCTGCCGTCTGTGGGGTCGCACAGAGTCGGACACAACTGAGGCAACTTAGCAGCAGCAAGGACAGAAATAGGCAAGGAGAATCAATTTTATACAACAATAAATACATTAGTGACATATTGACCTGTTTGAAATTACTGTGATTATTTCTGCAAATAATTCACTTACATGCCTCCTTCTGTTACCACGTAGAATTATGTACATTTGTGATTATTATGATTAATTTACTCATCCAGGGACAGCCTAAGGCAAATGAAGAACTAGATTCTCTGCTTCTGCACCATCACAAAGGTCTTGTCTTTTCTTTCTTCCCTTTCCTTTTCTTAAGAAGGTCAGTGAAAAGGAAAATGAAATTTCCTTTATGAGATTTTCCAACCCCCAACTCTACTCAAGAAATCCTTCATAAACTATTACCAAGTTCACATATACCAACTGAAAAGAAGGTAAATGTCCATATGGGATCTGAAATAAAACATCCATAAAAAGACAAAGTTCAAAGGCAAAAATTTTTGTACAACTCTTTCTATATTTTTGCATTTAACATCATTAGTTCATAAGCTGCCACAAGATTTTCCAACATTATTTTCCAAAACAAATTTTGTCACTTAAGTTCATTTTCATTACTGAAGTTCTCAGTTACTGTACAGAATATGCGTGAAGTAAGGAAATGCTCTGCATGGCACAAGACAACTTAAGGAAGGCTTTTGGAGGTAGAGATCACACTTGAGAATACACCAGAAACTGATGAGTACTACAGATTTAAGGAAAAGATGAACAAGTGTGAGAACCAGGTATGTAGCAAATTGTGGAGAATCTGACTTAGTAAGAAAATAAGCAATCATATTGAATATGAAAATGAAACCTCACGAGACTGAAACAGATAATAAAACCATAGATTCTACCATATACACTGACAAAAGCCCTTTTTCATGTATAACACATTGTGAGGGGTATAATTGATACACCAAATTATTATTATTAAATTATTATTCCTAAATTATTTAACAACTACCTTTTCTGACCCTTAGTACAGTTAAATTGAATTCTAAGCCAACATTTATAGAGGCTTCTCAGGTGGCTCAGTGGTAAGGAATCCACCTGCCAATGCAAGAGACATGGGTTCAACCCCTGGGTCCAGAAGATCCCCTGGAAGAGGAAATGGCAACCCGCTCCAGTGTTCTTGCTTGGAGAAATCCATGGACATAGGAGCCTGGCAGACTAGTCCCTGGGGTCACAAAGAGTTGGACACAACTGAGGGGTCATAGTTTTCACTCACGCTACATAAAGAATACTGGAGCGGCTTGCCATTCCCTTCTCCAGGGTTTCCTTACAGACCCAGGGATCGAATCCAGCTCTCTGCATTGTAATCAGATTCCTTACCATCTGAGCCACCAGGAAGTCCATAACAGCTGTTACAGCTTAATATAATTATTCAAAAAATGTCTTACAAGAATATTAAGTCAAAGTCAATAAGGAAAACATTTTAAAGTTTTTAGAAAAAACTATTTCAAAAAGAATTTTAAAATATAAAGCTTTGTAAGCAATGTAAAATTTTCAAAAAGTATTGGTATCACAACAAACTAGTGAACATAACAAAAAGAAGCAGACACAAATACAGAGAACAAACTAGTGGTTACCAGTAGGGAGAGAGGAGCGGGGAGGGGGCGACACAGAGGTAGGGGATTAAAAGGTATGAACTATTAGGTATAAAATAAATTATAAGGATACACTGTATAACATGGGGCATACAGCCAATATTTTATAATAACTATAAATGGAATATAACCTTTAAAACTGTGAATCACTGTACTGTATACCTGCAAGTTATATAATATTGTACATCAACTATAATTTTAAAAACAGTGATGGTACTAGCAACTGAATTTTTAGTTTATTTTAAAAGTCAAGTTGCCCACCAGACAGCCCAATACACACCATCTGTTATGTCAGGAGCAAGCTTTTCATCCATTTTGAATGTCACCTATGAGCACAGATCAAAAATTTAAAAGCACTTTTATTTGAGAATTAGTCACAATTTCATTCCTATCAGTTCAGTTCGGTTACTCAGTCGTGTCCGATTCTTTGAGAGCCTATGGATTTCAGCACGCCAGGCCTCCCTATCCATCACCAACTCCTGGAGCCTACTCAAACTCATGTTCATTCATATAGCTACTATAAATTTGCTGAATCAAAACTATTGTATATCATTTGCATTTGTCATTAAAACACAATTTTTACCACTTTGTTTTCAAAGCCAAATTACTCAACAAAATATTGAATGTTTCCAGAGTAGTCCATTAGTTAGCATTTATGCAAATATCAGTCTGTCTATCAACTATATCTATTCTGAATTTCTTTTAATCGTGTTTAGCAAGTCTGTACAAAACACTCTCAGAGAGAGTCCCTTGGACAGCAAGATCAAACCAGTCAATCTAAAGGGAAATCAACCCTGAATACTCATTGGAAGGACTGATGCTAACGCTGAAGCTCCAGTATTTGGTCACCTGATGCGAACAGCCAACTCATTGGAACAGTCCCTGATGGTGGGAGGGACTGAAGACAGAAGGAGAAGAGGGCATCGGAGGATGAGATGGCTGGACAGCATCATCAATGCAATGGACATGAACTTGGGCAAACTTCGGGAAATGGTGAGGGACAGGGAGGCCTGGTGTGCTGCAGTCCATGAGGTCACAGAGTCAGACATGACTGTGTGATTGAACAACAACAACAAAACACTATTTACATTTAGAGCAAACAACACTGGCTTTAAAAATCTCAGGTACTATGCACTAATTCCGATAAATAAGTACTATCATATGCCTTGTGTTTGTTAAGATCCTCTCCCATATTGTGTGTATTTTTCCAGATTTGAATTCCAATGTTTCTTAGGGACAAGCACTAAATTATTGTCTAAATTATTGCATTGCATTTCCATTACCAGCAAAAATGAGTAAGAAACCAAAACTCTTTCATTCACATGTTAATCCTTTGGGAAAATTAACAGTAATAAAGATCTCTGTCTCTTATCTGAATCCCCAGTAGCCAGAGGTATTTTGAAATTCAGAGTTTTTCACATTATAGAACAGTAACAGACTGCATATTTTACATCTTACCATCAAAACCAGTAATACATACAGAGGAAGATGCATAAATGTTCCCACTATAAATAACTTCATGTCAGTTCAGATCAGTTTGTCACTAAACATGGGCCAAATTTGCAAATAATTCTGCTTCAATTTTCAGAGTATTTTAGATTTAGCAATTCTCAGTACTGAATAACTGAAATGTATCAACTTTTAATATTTTAAAAGCATGACTCATGAGGCCACATTCTGCAGTTAAGCAGTCACATAATTAATTATAATAAGAAATCTACACACAAATACCTAAGCATTGAGTCCTATACTTTATGCTTTCCCAATAACTATATCCAAAAAAGAGAAAAAAATCTAAAGGAGATAATGGACATTTCCCACCATCATAAGATCAAGATGAATATGTCTTCACAATGGAAAGGACAAAAAGCTGTCTGGTGGTCCTTTATTCAAGGTTCAACAAGCACATCTTTCTTCTTTAGATACAGATAAATCTGAGATGTCTACCAGATTTACATGGGCCAGGCCTGTACAGACAAATGCACAATGCTATCAGTTTTCTATTTACATGTTCATTTGACTCAAATCCAAGAGATAAAGGTGCTCATTCTTTTGGACAAAGAGCAAACGAAATTAAACAAAGAAATTCAAAATGGAGAGAATTTGTTTTGATTTCACTCTTTGAAGGCCAAGCAAAGGATTTTTAAAAAAGCTTTGGAAATTGGAAAAAAAAAGGAGTTCATAATATGATCTGTACTTCACAGAGTGTTCAAGTGGAACAGAAATCAGTAATCACCTCATGTACACCCTCATTTTACAGATGATGAAAAAAAAAAAAGTGAAGTCGCTCAGTCGTGTCTGACTGACTCTTTGCGACCCCATAGACTGTAGCCTGCCAGGCTCCTCTGTCCATGGGATTCTCCAGGCAAGAATACTGGAGTGGGTTGCCATTCCCTTCTACAGATGAAGAAACACAAATATACAGGGATTTGTTTAATTCCAGGTAGAACCAGAAACATAGCTAGGATTTCTGACATTCTCCTTCAAGTCTTTTGGAATTTTATGATTTTGCACACTGAGCTTCATTATGGCAAGAAACTTCTAATTATTTTGCAACAAGATCTCAACTTCTTCCTTAAAGTATTCCTGGACATAGAGACAACAGAATAAAGTCACAGTCCCAAGTTAGCCCACCTTCCCCAGGTCCCCTTTCCCTCACAGGTTACATCTTGGCTTCTAAGTTTATGCAGTTGCTTCTTCTTCTGTTGTATTTCACCTTTGATCATCATAACAAAAGAACGTTTTCATATTCAAAAAGTATAAATTATTTTCAGAGGAAATTATTTGAAGTGTAACAAAAACATCTCAATTTTTGTCAATGAATAAATATTTCATCTGCTAAAGTACTGGTTAATAAACCAAACATAACTCAGTTCTGTCATATCAGTCATATCAGTGTTTTTCAAGTCAGAGAAGTAGGTTTGAGATTTACAGAATTACAGAAACTAACAAAGAAAAAAATTGATAAAACTAAGACAAAATCTAGTTAAAATCCATCTACAGTCCATGTTGATGACTTGAAGTTTTGTTTTTCAATATTAAAAGAGGAAATACAGCCAGGTCCTTGGCCTAATCAATAAGAGACAAGCTAAAACACTCCATCATACCTCAGTTTTCCACATATTTCCATATGTGTTCACTTTAAGAAAGTATCTGAAATGTTTATTTGTCTATAAATGGATTCTCAAATGAATCTAGCTCCTTTCTTCTCCCATTTTACATTCTAAAATAAATTCTGTTCAAGTAACAAATATTTTTAAAAGCAAAGAAATATTTCAAGGCTAAGCTTCATAGTACTAATGCATACTTTTTTTCCCCTTTTAAAAACCAATGAGGATTTTTATGTTTAAAGTCTGCAAGGTGACAAGAAGGATACTGAGGTTGTCATCAGGGTCAAGACAGAGTCCAAATTTACTGGTAAGAAAAGGAAGGAAAAACATTCAAGACAGCTAATCTGGAAAGATGGATGGAAAATGCCTGCAGGAGATATTCATAACTAACCAAAAGAAATAATTCAAAAGAGTTAACTTTCTGAACTGCAAAGAGAGTAAAATTTACTCTCATAACACTCAGAATTATAGGCATAAAAAAAAAAAAAAAAAAAAAGGACCATCTTTCCGGGCCTCTCATTTAATAAATAAGGGAGTTAAGACCCAGAGAGGTTTATCAGTGAGCCCTTAGTTACACAGCACTTGGTCCAGAACCTTGGTCTTCTTTGGTCCCGATGTCTTTTATTACATATTATCATTTTTCACAATTATTATATTGAATCTGTACTGCATATTTATTAACATTTATATGTAGCACAACACCAGCTCTTGCTCCAAGTCAGACGTCATTCAATTTAAACAAATTATAAAAGGTATATAACAGCCAAATGTGAAAAAAAATCATTGTTCCTTTGTACATTGTTTCCTTAGCAAAGCAACCTCTGTTGATGGAGATAATGTGCAATTCTATTTGGCATCAATTTTGCAAATCTACGTTAGTTATCAAAGCAAAGATCCTATAATGGTGAGGTGACTATGGAAAACTTCTGCTTAGTTCAGAGTTGTGAAATCAGTGAAAGCAAAAATTTGTCAATTTTTTTAAGTGAATGAGATTTTCACTTTAGAAAAGGGGTAATTTTCAACAACTGTACATTATATGTACACCACAAGATAGAAGCAAAAATTGTTAATATCACATAACTAGGTACACATATGAGAAAAAAGTTTAAATCTTCAGTCACTTTGAATACAAAATGAGCTATTGGTTACTTTTCTCTACATCAATGAAGAACTTTTGTCTCATCCCAGTAAATAGTTTTCAAAGTAACATCTAGGTGACCCTGATATGAAAAAGATATGGAAAAACTCTAAAATATTTCATATAAAATTTCATCTTGAGTGATGTCAAAACTATATCTTATGAATTTCCACAATGTTTTAAACTTTGCTGGAGAAGCTATCAATTCAAAAATATTGCATTCCTTGATATTAAATTATTAAAAATATTAAAATACTAGTTTTACTTCTCTTTTACAACTATTTTTCTATCAGGCAGTCTCGAGAAAGAAAAGGCAACTAATTAACAGAAGGTTGTAACCAAAAGTCCCATACGGGTGTCAAAAAGAAAAAGAAAAACCAAATCTGTGAAGTTCTTTAAGAACTGAGAAAACAATATTACCTTAACTCTGAAAGTGTGATTCCTAAGAAAACAAGGGCCTGACATAAAAATAAGACAGTGTGACAAACAGCAAAAAGTGAAGCTGAGATAATCACCAGTTAAATTGCTCTCAGAATGGTAGAGAGAAAAGAGTAGAAGAACGGGGTCAACTTTAAAAGATTGTATGAGAATATCAAAAGGACAAAAGTTGATCAGAACTCAAAATGTTAAGAACAACAGAATCACTTTTACATTTTAAATGACTTGGTTCCTAGACACTTTAAAATTCACATCATTCTTGTGCCTCAGCCTAATTCAGTGTATCCATTCATCACTCACACCCACTCGGTTTTCTAAAATTGCAAACATCAATGAACTGTCTTCGCTGGACATTGTGATTTAACAAAGGAAACAAGATATTGCCTTAGAAATATTCATTAAAATTTAAAGGAAAATAGTTAAGCCTTAACTTACTTCCACCTAGAAAAATGGCAGAGAACTAATGAATGCAGGAGTTGGTCCTGTCTAATCCAAGCATAATTTCTCAAATATGCACTCACTGAAACAAAGCACTCAAATATTTTAAACCACTCTATCAATCACAAACAGGACTCTGAGAAAGCAATTCAAAGTGATTATCCCATGATAACTAAAAATACTACAAAATAAAAGAAAACTTTTAAAAGCATGGAAGAGAGACTTTGTAAACACAACAAATATTAATAAGCCCTTGAGAGAAATGACATTCACATTCAGAGTGAAAAGAAAGAACAAGAAACTGAATTCAACATTTAGTTCTCACCACTCATTCATAGAATTCAATATTCATTTAATATGGACTAAATGATTTTGAGCACCTGCTCTGTGCCAACACAGCTGAATTAAAATAGACAGGAACCCTAAATTCAGGAACTTTCTAGTTCATTGAAGGAAAACACAAAGAAAATATCACTCAAAAAAAAAATCAGTTATTACAAATGCTCTGAAGGAAAGATTCACCATAAACTGGAGCATAAAACAAGGGCACGTGACTTGCCCCATGGTGTGGGGAAGGCAAGTTTCCCAGACAATGTGATAATTGGGCAGAAATTTGTAGGTGAACAAAGTTAAAGAATTTTGAGTTTCAATGCACTACTCTCTTCTTCAAGATTTTCATTTTCTAGCCTTTAGCTTCAAAACTAAGTGTAGAACCCAGACCTCTTCTTGGGCAGAAACTGCATTTTCTTCAATCGATATATCTGCAGTACCTGCAGTCCATGGCACAGCAGAAGGTGCAAATTATAATATACCTTAAAACATTTTATTGAAAAGAACTGAATATAAGCTACAAGTAATGTAGATTGCCTCACGTGTTTTACTTTTTAGAAATATTGTCCACATCTGCCATCACAATAAGTTTGATCAAAGCACTTGACATAGTATCTACACACACACACACACACACACACACACACACACACACCCACATGAAAAGAGGGATACAGCTTGAGTGGATCAGTTAAGTTCAGTTCAGTCGCTCAGTCGTGTCTGACTCTTTGTGACCCCATGAATCACAGCACACCAGGCCTCCCTGTCCATCACCAATTCCTGGACTTTACCCAAACTCATCTTCATCGAGTCGGTGATGCCATCCAGCCAAATCATCCTCTGTCATCCCCTTTTCTTCCTGCCCCCAATCCCTCTCATCATGAGGGTCTTTTCCAGTGAGTCAACTCTTCGCATGAAGTGGCCAAAGTATTGGAGTTTCAGCTTCAGCATCAATCCTTCCAATGAACATTCAGGACTGATTTCCTTTAGGATGGACTGGCTCGATCTCCTTGCAGTCAAGGGACTCTCAAGAGTCTTCTCTAACACCACAGTTCAAAAGCATCAATTCTTTAGCACTCAGCTTTCTTCACAGTCCAACTCTCACATCCATACATGACCACTGAAAATTTCATAGCCTTGACTAGACGGACCTTTGTTGGCAAAGTAATGTCTCTGCTTTTTAATATGCTATCTAGATTGGTCATAACTTTTCTTCCAAGGAGTGTCTTTTAATTTCATGGCTGCAGTCAACATCTGCAATGATTTTGGAGCCCCCAAAATAAACTCTGACACTGTTTCCACTGTTTCCTCATCTATTTCCCATGAAGTGATGGGACCAGATGCCATGATCTTAGTTTTCTGAATGTTGAGCTTTAAGCCAACTTTTTCACTCTCCTCTTTCACTTGCATCAAGAGGCTTTTTAGTTCCTCTTCACTTTCTGCCATAAGGGTGGTGTCATCTGCATATCTGAGGTGATTGATATTTCTCCCGGCAATCTTGATTCCAGCTTGTGTTTCTCCCAGTCCAGTGTTTCTCATGATGTCCTCCGCATATCAGTTAAATAAGCAGGGTGACAATATACAGCCTTGACGTACTCCTTTTCCTATTTGGAACCAGTCTGTTGTTGCATGTCCAGTTCTAACTGTTGCTTCCTGACCTGCATATAGGTTTCTCAAGAGGATCAGTGTCCATCTTTTCCAGAGGAAGCCAAGGCCAATGGGAAGTAGAAGAAGTGGGTGCAGGGAATGGGCAAACAGAAGGCAGTATGTGGCATATGACAGCCAGGGCTGATTCACCTCACTTCCAAATGGGTCTACAGCTCTTTGTACAAGGAAGCTCAAATGCTCTTTACAAAAGGGGTAAGTGGTCACAGGAATTCTAGAGACCTGCTGATAAGGAGCTGGGGATAAAATGATTACCAAAACCATTAACAGGGCAATGCTCTGTCATTTACAATATTACTCCTACATACTAAGTACCTGTTTCTCCTACAAACTTCAAAGTCCCTGAGAAACCTGAGATGGTTTTTATTTATGGTTATAAATGTCACCATAGCATGGCATTACCTTGTACTTTTTGTGCCTTCCCAGTAACTCAAATGGTCAAGAATCTGCCTGCAAAGCAGGTGACCTGGGTTAGATCCCAGGTCTCCTGGGAAGATCTCCTGGAGGAGGGCATGGCAACCCACTCCAGTATTCTTGACTGGAGAATCTCACGGCCAGAGGAACCCGGCAGGCCTACAGTCCATGGAATCACAAAGAGTTGGACAAGATGGAGTGACGAATGCTTTTTCCCCTATATATACGTATGTCCATTCTTTTTCGGATTCTTTTCAAATATAGGTTATTATAGACTATTGAATAGAGTGCTATAAAAGGGTCCTTGTTGATTACCAACTTTACATACAGTAGTGTATATATGTTAATCCCAAACTCTTAATTGAGCCTCCCCACACCCCCACTTTCCTGCTTTGGGTATTACCTTGCCCTTAAACTACCAAAGGGAAAGTAGTTTCTATGGCACACTCCTCTGTGGTTCTTTCCACAGAAAGAAATAAAGGAAGCTGGAAAGTATTATTCTAAGATGTGAATTTCCTCAAGGGGCACCTCAACCCTTTACCTCCAAAGAAAAGAGTCTTGCCTTTTGCATTCCGAGTGTCCTGGCTTCTGCCCTTTGGGTGAGCCTCCCCTCTCCAATACTGAAATCAAATCTGAGGTACTCATATCAGGAAACTCCTATTTATAAAAGGGGAAAAGAAATAAAGGCAACTAATTAAAGTTTATGCATACTTCTTTCATTCAGTATGTTTCACTGAACTTCTTTTATGTACCAAGCACTTCACTAGGTCATTTAATAAAATGACCTAAATTCACTATTACTCCAAAGTTTAAAAACAGTTTAGGCTCCAAAGTTTAAAAACACTCCCAAAGTCACATCCTAATAAGGGGAAAAGCGAACCTTCAAACCCAGATCTTTTTGACACACAGCTAAGCAAGAGAATTGTTTTTAAGCTAAGAGGTAAACAACTGGAAACAAAATGGCAGAGCCCTGGAATTGCTGCTGTTGCTTAGCAGCTAAGTCATATCCAATTCTTTTGGGCAAATTTAATTCAGATGACCATTATATCTACTACTGTGGGAGAGAATCCCTTAGAAAAAATGGAGCAGCCCTCACAGTCAACAAAAGTCTGAAATGCAGTACTTGGGTGCAATCCCCAGAACGACAGGATGATCTCTGTTTGGTTTCAAGGCAAACCACTCAATATCACAGAAATCCAGGTCTATGCCCCAACCACTAATGCCGAAGAAGCTGAAATTGAATGATTCTATGAAGACCCATCTTCATCAAAAAAAGAACTAACACCAAAAAAATGTTTCCTTTTCATCACAGGGGACTGGAATGCAAAAGTAGGAAGTCAAGAGATACCTGGAGTAACAGGTAAGTTTGACCTTGGAGTAAAAAACGAATCAGGACAAAGGCTAACAGAGTTTTGCCAAGAGAATGCACTGGTCATTATAAACACCCTCTCCCAACAACACAAGAGACACCTCTACACGTGGATATCACCAGATGGTTAAAATACCGAAATCACACTATTATATTCTTTGCAGCCAAAGATGGAGAAGCTCTATACAGTCAGCAAAAACAAACCAGGAGGTGACTGTGGCTTAGATCATGAACTCCTTATTGCAAAATTCAGACTTAAATTAAGGGAAAACCACTAGGCCATTCAGGTGTGACCTAAATCAAATCCCCTACGATTATACAGTAGAGGTGACAAATAGATTCAAGGGATTAGATCTGATAGAGTACCTGAAGAACTACGGATGGAGGTTCGTGATATTGTATAGGTGGCAGTGATCAAGACCATCCACAAGAAAAAGAAATGCAAAAAGGCAAAATGGTTGTCTGAGGAGGACTTACAAATACTGAGAAAGAAGAGAAGTTAAAGGCAAAGGAGAAAAGGAAAGAAAAGGAAAGATATACCCACTTGAAAGCAGAGTTCCAAAAATAGCAGAGAGATAAGAAAGCCTTCCTCAGTGATCCATGCAAAGAAATACAGGGAACAATAGAAATGGAAAGGACTAGAGACCTCTTCTGGAGAAGGCAATGGCAACCCACTCCAGTACTCTTGCCTGGAAAATCCCATGGACAGAGGAGCCTGGTAGACTGCAATCCATGGGGTCGCCAAGAGTCAGACACGACTGAGCGACTTCACTTTCACTTTTCACTTTCATGCATTGGAGAAGGAAATGGCAACCCACTCAAGTGTTCTTGCCTGGAGAATCCTAGGGACGGCAGAGACTGGTGGGCTGCCGTCTATGGGGTGGCACAGAGTCAGACACAACTGAAGTGACTTAGCAGTAGGAGCAAAGATCTCTTCAGGAAAATTAGATATATCAAGGAAACATTTCATGCAAAGATGGGCACAATAAAGGACAGAAACTGTATAGACCTAACAGAAGTAGAAGATATTAAGAAGAGGTGGCAAGAATACACAGAAGTATATGAAAAAGATTTTAATGACTCAGATAACCACGATGGTGTGATCACTCATCCTAGAATGCAAAGTCAAATGGGCCTTACAAAGCATCATTACAAACAAAGCTAGTGGAGGTAATGAAACTCCAGATGAGCTATTTCAAATCCTAAATGATGATGCCGTGAAAGTGCTGCACTCAATATGCCAGCAAATGTGAAAAACACAGCAGTGGCCACAGGACTGGAAAAGGTCAATTTTCATTCCAATCCCAAAGAAAGGTAATGCCAAAGAGTGTTCAAACTACCGCACAATTGTACTCATTTCACATGCTAGCAAAGTAATGCTCAAAATTCTCCAAGCCAAGCTTCAACAGTATGTGAACTGAGAACTTCCAGATATGAGCTGGATTTAGAAAAGGCAGAGGAACCAGAGATCAAATTACCAACATCCACTGAACCAAAGAAAATCCAAGAGATTTCCAGAAAAACATTTGCTTCATTGACTATGCTAAATCTTTTGACTGTGTGGATCACAACACAGAAAATATGGAAAATTTTTTAAGAGATGAGAATAACAGACCACCTTACCTGCCTCCTGTGAAACTTGTATGCAGATTAACAAGCAACAGTTAGAACCTGGACAGTTAGAACAGTTAGGACATGGAAAAACGGACTGGTTCCAAATTGGGAAAGGAGTATGTCAAGGCTATATACTGTCACCCTGCTTATTTAACTTATACGCAAAGTACATCATGCAAAATGTCAGACTGGATGAAACATAAGCTGGAGTCAAGATTTCCAGGAGAAATATGAATAACCTCAGATATACAGATGACACCACCCTTATGGCAGAAAGCAAAGGGGAACTTTTAACAAAGAGCTTCTTGATGAAGGTGAAAGAGGACAGTGAAAACGCTGGCTTAAAACTCAACATTCAAAAACTGAGATCATGGCATCTAGTCCCATCACTTCATGGCAAACAGATGGGCAAACAATAGAAACAGTGATATACTTTATTTTCTTGGGCTCCAAAAATCACTGCAGATTGTGACTGCAGCGATGAAATTAAAAGATGCTTGCTCTTTCAAGAAAAGCTATAACAAACCTAGACAGTGTATTAAAAGCAGACACTACTTTGCCAACAGAGGTCCGTCTAGTCAGAGCTATGGTTTTTCCAGTAGTCACATATGTATGTGAGAGTTGGACCATAAAAAAGACTGAACATCAAAAGAATTGATGCTTTCTGGACTGTGGTTTTGGAGAAGACTCTTGAGAGTCCCTTGGACACAAAGGAGATCAAAGGATTTCCTGAAGGAAATCAGCCCTGAATATTTATTGAAGGACTGATGCTGAAGCTGAAGCTGCAATACTCTGGCCACCTGACGTGAAGAGCCAACTCATTAGAAAAGACACTGATGCTGGGAAAGATTGAAGGCAGGAGAAAGGAATGAGAGAGTATGAGATGGCTGGATGGTATCACCGGCTCAATGAGTATGAGTCTGAGCAAGCTCCAGGAGATGATGAGGAAAGGGAAGCCTGGCGTGATGCAGTCCACAGGGTCACAAAGAGTCAGGACACGATTGAACTGTCTGAACTGGATTGCATCCCACCAGGCTCCTCTGTCCTTGGGATCTTCCAGGCAAGAACACTGGAGTGGGCTGTCATTTCACTCTCCAGGGAATCTTCCCAGCTCAGGGACTGAAATAGCATCTTTTGCATTTGGAGGCAGATTCTTTATCACTGAGCCACCAGGGAAGCCGGACTGTGGAATAACTGCATATAAAGCAACAAAATTGTCTCCTTTCTATAAAAGATGAATGGAAACAAATACCAGAGGAGTAGGTGGCATTGCCAGAAACAGTTCAGTCTCTAAGGGAGGCTTCTACAGTCTGATTTAAAGGGAATCTCGCTTATATGCACAGAATTAGAAAAACTATGCAGAACTGCTTACAAACTGATAAGGCCAACATTAGCACTGCCATACTGAAATACAAACACCAACAGAAAAGAACATACTGATTATATTTTAGAAAGGCTGGCTGAGAACCTAACAGATCTTCTACTGCTATGGCAACGTAACTAAACTGTAAATACTTGTTTTAGCACCAGTGAAGCATAATATATAAACAATTTAGAATGTGTGCCATGGAGAAAAACAATTAGTAAACTGATGCATTACCCTTTAATTTACATTGTTTAGCCCACTCATTCTGCTTTGGTTAAGAGCCATTATTAGCAGTAAACTCATGAAATTATGTTTCAATTTCTGAGACATGCTTGGATTGAACATGTGCTTCTGTTAGGAAGCAACAGTTAGCTACTACTTTCTCAGATTAACAGTGACGATAAGCAGTAAAACCAAAAATAAGATCTTTATTTTAACCTAGATATAAGTATTTTATTAAAAGTATAATAGTTAAATAATTCACTAACTGCTTTTCTTACTTTAGACATTAGTCAACATTCACTTCCAGTTAAGTCACACATACACACAGACATTATGTAAAATGCTTTATGAAAAACAACTAAATTCATTTAACTAGTATTAAACTACAACCAATCAAAAAAAAGGTACAACATTTTAACTCCAATTATAAAAATAAAAAAGAATATCACATACAGCCAAAATTACATTATGTATTGCTTTCACATAAAAATTAAAACAAATAACATAATTACATTATTCTCAACTAATAAAGTGTAGATAGATGGGGAGAAGAGGGCAGAATTATCTAATATGTCACCATATATTCAAGAACAATCATCTCTTTTGGACACAACTGTGCTTCCTACTCATCTACGCATCAATTTGTAAATATCAATTCATGTAGCTGCAAATTCATTTTTCGAACCAATCAACTTCCATCTTCAATAAAGGATAACCAAACTGATTTCTACTTTTGTTGTGCTGGTACACAACTGTGTCACTGAAAAGGAAACAAAGCGACACATTTGATTAGCTATAATTTATTTTAAATGCATCTACTGAAAAGTAAGCAATTTGCATGCTTTATAAGGTAGGTAAGAGTAAATAATCAATTTCCACACACACAATATAATTTTACTGAGCTATATATTTGTCTGTCCAAACCAAAAGCATAAAGGAAGGGCATGTAATCTGAACAGACAACTATATTTTTAAGAATTTCTACAGTTGGTCCTGAAGAATATTTATAAGAACGTCACTGCACAGATGTATGTGGACCCAAAGAGAGTACTTTCTCCCGGAGGATTTCAGATACTCTATTGAAACTTTAAAATGAAACTAAATTTCTCATAAATAAATCTTAGAAATTTTTGATATTTCTAGAACTTAATACTTTGACAATTATTTTAAACTCTCCCAGTTTCCTGAAGGGGCCTCCCAGGTGGCTCAGTGGTAAAGAAACCACCTGCTAATGCAGGAGACACAGGTTCAATCCTTGATCTGGAAAGATCACCCTGCCATGGAGCATCTGAACCCTAGTGCCACAACTATTGAGCCTGTGCTCTAGAGACCAGGCAAGAGCCACAACTATTGAAACCACAACTGTTGAAACCCTAGGGCCTGTGCTCTGCAACGAGAAGCCACCGCAATGAGAAGTCTGCTCAACGCAACAAAAGAGCAGCCCCCATTCGCCACAACTAGAGAAAAGCTCTGCACGGCAACGAAGACCCATCACAGCCAAAAATAAACAATAGCAATAAAATTATATTTTTAAAAAGAACTTATTCCCACCTCTAGAATTACAGTCACCAAGGATAAAGGTACTACCTCTCATGCAAAAATTATAAATTCAGTGGATCACAGAGCTTTTGTAAAGGGCTTCCTAACTTTTCCTGTTATAGACATGAATGAATGAGAAAGGAGGGCAGTTAAGAGGTTTATTCGATATTACTCAGCAAGAAAGTGATAGAATTAGGCCCAGAATCCAGTATTCAAGCAAACCCAAACCACCTAAATGAAATTACATATAAACCAGCTAAAGCCAAACAACCAGTTCTTTTAGAAAAGAAGGGGCTCCTGGCCTTTGATATCCAAACACTTAATCACATTAACATTATCACCAAAGTCTTAAGAAGGCAACTGTTTGATCTGGGAACTGAGAAAGAACAGTCTCTTCCTGGTAGAAAATGTACTAATTAAACACTTGGGCAAGAGTGTAAGAAGGAGAAATTTAATGTCCTTCCATTGCTTCCTAAAACAGAAAGACAGAGCTTCACTTCAGGCAAATTGAGTTTTTAAAACAAATCTAACTCTAAAAAGCTTCTGAGAACCAAATGATAACGTTTTTTAAAAGCATCATCCATTGAAGGCATTTGTAAGTTGATTCTTGAGGGAAAGGAATTTTTAGTTTGTAACAATTATTTGCATGCCAAGGAAAAGCTATTACTATATTTAAGAGGCAAAAATCCACTTTAACATTCACTGAGTAGAAAAGCTGAGCACAAATTAATAACTTATCTCTAATCAGAAAATTATTTCAAATGGCTTCTGATAGCTGTTGACAGTTGCCAACCTGCATTACAGATCATTCCAGTAAGCGGGCTATGAAACAGTGCAATTACCAACGTTAATGATCAGCTGAAGAAATATTCATGGTTCAGAGTGAACTGAAATGAATCTATGCCGGACTTTCCAAACATTCCTAGTGAGTATACCACTCACGTCTCTTTGCGGGGTTAGGAGACATCTGGGATAACGTAAGATACATAGAATTTTCATTTTAAGCACACAAAATATCCATGCCTGAAAACTTGGGGAAGTTAACTCTGGCAGAGACAGTGTCTTGTCTTCACTAAATCGTATTTCCTCCAGAGCACACAGCTTGATTCTAAGGTCCCAAGAGCTGAGAAGCATACACTTGTCGGGTATGATTCTTATATGAGTTTTCAGCAGTTTAAGCCTGCACTGACTTCTCATCCATCTCACAGTAATTCTGTTCCACAGAGCCACTGAGGGCTCCAGGCTTCCAGTCTGTTGTGTCCAGCAATTGGCTGAGGCTTCACCCTCCTCAGCATCAATCACACGCTCATGAAACAACACGGAGGCCATGGAGAAGAGTTTCACAGGCAAAGTCTTGGAATGACATGTCATTTCCATCCACACTCCATTCTCTGGAACTCAAAGGCATGATCATGCTGAACGAGCAGGGAGGCTGGAAAATGAAGTCCAGCTGTGAGAACTGTTAATACACGTAAGTTTCCCACAGCATCTTTTACCATTATTAATGCATTTGGCTTTCTGTCAAATCTCATAAATTTGAAATGCTTTAGTTAATCATAGAACCTCAGTTTTCCAGTGCCCGTAGTTAGAAATTAAGGGTGAGAGAAAAACAAATATAGGTAATTTTAAAGCAGATTTCAGTAATTCCTCAAACTTTCACAGGAAACAACTATTTTGGTCCAGCTGTCCCTCATCTTTCAAATAATACACTGAAGCATTCACTATGAAAACTGTAACATATTTTAACTGGACACATTGAAAGGAAACAGCTTGGGCATGGAAAATAAAATCTGATTCATCTACTCAGTCACATTCTTAACACTATTACAAAGCTACACTTTTACAGCACGATATAAATTCACAGAAAACACATTAAAAAGTCTATATCAAGGCAAGAATACTGGAGTCCATGGCTAAAGAAAAAAAAAGTCTATATCACAGAAACTATTTGAAAAAAATCAGAATACAGCTTTAGTAGTTTCTTTTAAATCATAATGTGTTGCAAACAAAGGCATGATTTCTCACCAAACAATAAGAACTTTTGTTTTTCATTAAGGAGAAATAGTTCTATGAATTTACTCACATTTTCATGGACTGGGGGCAGAAGAAGGGGACGACCGAAGATGAGATGGCTGGATGGCATCACTGACTCAATGAACACGAGTCTGAGTGAACTCCCGGAGTTGGTGATGGACAGGGAGGCCTGGCGTGCTGCGATTCATGGGGTCACAAAAGAGTTGGACACGACTGAGCGACTGAACTGAACTGAACTGAACTGAACTGAAGCCTATTGCATAAAACAGTTACAGGAGAAGAAGATAGTTTCAAACTCATTCCCAAATTAGCACTATTTCAGTTATACTCCATCCATGTGAACTAATCAACTACAGTCAATGGAAAGCACAGATCAATACAACTGGTTATTTAAGAAGTCTCAAGTACTTGATTTGGAATTCAGAGAAAATGGAAGAAGAGATTCAATGAAGTGAACATTCTCTCTCAAGGTTAGCTTGATACCCTGAGATAAATTATCGAATTTGTGGACTACACCTCCAAGCAAAATTAGCTTCATGTTTCTTAAACATCTGGCCAATTCTCATCTTTCCAGTAAATCATATATCAAGCTATGACTCCATTACAAATGTTAATGCTACCCCTAGAAAATAAAGTAGAAATTTAGTCTCCTGTACGCACTGGAGTTTAAGTGGTATGCTGAGACAGAGGAGGCATCCACAGCTGTAACCTCCAAGCAAAACTACACTGAGACAGACTTCTCTTCGGAATAGGGTCAGACTGCTGTTAGAAAATTTTGCATATAGAGATACTAAAGAACTGGAAGGGTTTTATTCCATCTAAAAAATATTTCATATATAACCCCTGTGAAAGGTAAAAATATATATATTTTTACCTCTGTTCAGTTCAGTTCAGTTCAATTCAGTTCAGTCGCTCAGTCGTGTCCAACCCCATGGATCGCAGTACGCCAGGCCTCCCTGTCCATCACCAACTCCCGGAGTTCACTCAGACTCACGTCCATCGAGTCCGTAATGCCATCCAGCCATCTCATCCTCGGTCGTCCCCTTCTCCTCCTGCCCCCAATCCCTCCCAGCATCAGAGTCTTTTCCAATGAGTCAACTCTTTGCATGAGGTGGCCAAAGTACTGGAGTTTCAGCTTTAGCATCATTCCTTCCAAAGAAATCCCAGGGCTGATCTTCTTCAGAATGGACTGGTTGGATCTCCTTGCAGTCCAAGGGACTCTCAAGAGTCTTCTCCAACATCACAGTTCAAAAGCATCAATTCTTCGGCGCTCAGCCTTCTTCACAGTCCAATTCTCACATCCATACATAACCACAGGAAAAACCATAGCCTTGACTAGACAGACCTTAGTCGGCAAAGTATTATCTCTGCTTCTGAATATACTGTCTAGGTTGGTCATAACTTTTCTTCCAAGGAGTAAGCGTCTTTTAATTTCATGGCTGCAATCACCATCTGCAGTGATTTTGGAGCCCCCAAAATAAAGTCTGACACTGTTTCCACTGTTTGCCCATCTATTTCCCATGAAGTGATGGGACCAGATACCATGATCTTCATTTTCTGAATGTTGAGCTTTAAGCCAACTTTTTCGCTCTCCTCTTTCACTTTCATCAAGATGCTTTTAGTTCCTCTTCACTTTCTGCCATAAGGGGTGATGTCATCTGCATATCTGAGGTTATTGATATTTCTCTTGATTTCAGCTTGTGTTTCTTCCAGTCCAGCGTTTCTCATGATATACTTTGCATACAGGTTAACAGGGTGACAGGTAAGCAGGGTGACAATATACAGCCTTGACGTACTCCTTTTCCTATTTGGAACCAGTCTGTTGTTCCATGTCACCTTAATTAGATAATTTGATTGCTTTCCTCCCCACAGGTAGCAGAGGACATAGAAGAGATCTCAGAGCAAGTAAACAGGGCTGCCACGTACAGTGGCACAAAGTGTGCACTGCACAAGGGCTCTGGGCCAAGAGCTCCCAAGAGAATGCCATCCAGCCTGCATTTTGCTTGGGAATACTTGAACCCTAGCACAGTTTGGCTAGAAGGAAGGGATGCGATTTTCTTACTCTCAAAGATCCATGTAAAACAGATGTGCAAGGCAAGAAGAAAGATGATCAAGAACATGTATATTTCAAGGAAATGCAGACCTCTGTGATGTCAGGAGTTGGATGTAATGGCAGAACTCCTTAACCCAATATTTATTTCATGCCTTTTCTATGGAAACTGAATGCTGACCTTGGAACATGGATGCCCCAAATCAAGACTGTATTCCCTGGCCTCCCCGACCCAGGAATTATGATATGGTCTCCTTCTGGTAACACGGTTCACACAAAACTACCCTGCAGCAGCTTCTGGGTTCCTCCTCTTAGAGGCAGCTGGTAAATGTTTGCCTTCTTCCTCCTTCATTCTTCCTTCTTTTGGGAATATGCATACCACTCTGGCCCACCAAGAAGGGATGAGCTGAAAGAGACCAGACCCTCCCTGAAAAACCAATGTAAAAGGAAAAAAAAAAACTCAAGTTATTATGTGTTTTTTATTAATTGCAGCCAAATTATTAATGAGAAGACACTAGAGCTCAGAATACACAAGAGGGGAAAATTAAGAGGGGAGAAGAGGGGCCCGAAATACACACCTCTTCCCTTGTCTAGATCCCCACTGACTGCAAACTGCTGCCTGAGGCAGACCTTGACAATGAAGTAGTAGTAACCATCTCTTACAATATAAGCATTGGAAAGTACGTGTTGGGAGCAATAATAGGAAGATTTCTAAAACATTGCTTTTGAAAGGTTCTCCATTAATGATTATATACAACTATTGATGGAATCCATAACAGGAACAGAAGTAAGTCAATTATTCTCAAATAATTTGCCTTAAGGATCATATGGCTTATAACAAGTATACCTAACAAGACACTGCAGATTCTGTTAAGTCTCTCAGAGTTCAATTACTGGCATGAAACTGCACTACAGTCAATTTTGACTTTTCACGATGATCATTTCTGAAAATGTACTGCATGTTTTGTTTCCAAGGGCGCTCTTTCTCTGGGAACTCTGTGAAAATATTTCTTTTAATAATTCCCCTCCTTATCTTTTAAACTACTTAACTTCTGAGAAGGAAGAAGGTCACAAATTTTAATATGATTCTTCTTAAAACCTACAACAAAGGACCAAAATACTGAGAGTATTCTCTGGCCAAATTCCTGTTGGCACACCTTCAGAGATAAGATATACATATGCTTTCCCCATGGTTTTAAAAGCATTTCCTATTTACTCAATAATATGTTTGCAATTTTTATCAGGAAGACATAAGAGTTCTTCGAAAGAGAAAACAGTTGTTAAGATCAATTTATCTATGTATCACTTTCAAAATCTGATGTAAAAAGATTCATTATGTTTCATCAAACTTACCTGTGGTCAAATTCCCAGATTTTAATTTGAATTTCAATTGGTCACAACTGTATATAATTCCTTGATGCTTGGACTCTCAACTTCTTAACAACTTCAAGTGTAAAATTAGCCTATTTGTCATCATCAAATTCTCCTTATCTCTTTCCATCAGCATCCAAACATATAGGTATACTCTGGTATACCTAGAATAATTTTTCTGGGTTCCCAACTTATTGCTCTGTTCTACTTCATATGAACATTTCTTGAAAGAATTGCCATACTCACTATTTCTTCTATTTTCCTAGTGTTTTTCCTTTAACCCATTTAAATTAGGCTTCTTATTAATATAATCAACAACTTCCTTGTTTCCAAATCTGATGATCAGTTTTTTCTCCCTATCATAGCTGAACTCTCATTAGCTCTGGACAATTAACCATGTTCTCTTTTTTGCCACACTTCCTTTTCTTAGTTTCCATGACACTATCCTCTCCCTGAGCTTCTTGTCTATGTCCTCGTTAGTTTCAACTGCTGAACCCATGTTCCTGCATGACCACTAAATTATGGAATGTTACAGGGCTCAGTCCAACAATTCTTTCTCTCTTCTCTATATGCATAGACATCATATCGTCTGTGCCTGGACTTTAAATGTCACCTTTATTTCAGTGAGCCCCAAATCCATCCTTCCTGCCTTGATCCCCCACTTAAAACTCCAGACTAGAAATCTAACCTCCTATTTGACTATTTCCTACTTCACCCCCAAATCTGTTCTTCCCCAGACTTCTGTATCTTGACCATCTAAATACCTGCTCAGGCCCAAAACTATGGCATCATGATTAATTCCTTTCCTTTCCTTGGCCACCCTTTCACATCTGTCTACTATACCATAAGTCTTGCCAACACCACATTCTGAAGCTGTTCACTCTTCTACATCTCCTTTTCTCTAACTCCAAGGCAAGCCGCCATCATTCTCCCCTTGAATAACTTTAGTGCCTCCAATCCCATCTTCCAGTTTCCTCTTTGTTTCTCCAAATAATCCATGATGTGCAGAGAAGCCCCAGTGATGTATTTATAAATTATGTAACTTACATATTTACAAATTATGTAACTTTCCCACTTAAAATCCTTCAATAATTAGTTAAAATAAAATTCAAATTTTTAAAATGCCCCACCTGGGGAGCGGGGTTCAGAAGCGAGGTATACGTATATACCTGTGGCTGATTTATGTCAACGTATGGCAGAGGTTACTGCAATACTGTAAAGTAATTAGCCTCCAATTAAAATAAATGAATTAATTTTAAAAATGCACCACCTGGTCTTCTCATGTTGCTCTGTTTTTGTTTACTGTTGTTAACAAAACACCAAGAACAGTAGCTGATACACAGTATCAGTATCACCATTTATTGAATGAAATAATGCATGGGATCAATATTACAACCATGTAGGAGAGGCAAGTTCTATCCTTGGGTCAGGAAGACCCCTTGGAGAAGGAAATAGCAAGCCACCCCCGTATTCTTGCCTGGGAAACCCCATGCACAGATGAGCCAGAGCCTGGCAGGGTATAGTCCATGGAGTTACTGTCCATGTGTAAAAGAGTTCAACACAACTCAGCGACTAAACAACAACAAAACATACAGCATGTTTATTCAAACACAATTTACATTCACTGCTGCTGCTGCTAAGTCGCTTCAGTCGTGTCCGACTCTGTGTGACCCCATAGATGGCAACCCACAAGGTTCCCCCGTCCCTGGGATTCTCCAGGCAAGAACACTGGAGAGAGTTGCCATTTCCTTCTCCATTCACTAGTAGCAAGAAAATTTTACCACATTTCTTTACCCTGAGAATCTTAATGTTATCCAGGCATTAGGCTCATTAACATCAAACCGGTTGATGAGCAAGTAAAAGCAATGATATTCACTACACTGACATAACTGTTAAATCAGAACTATCCTACATTATACAACTATTCTCACTTGTAAAGTTCTGTGCCGCATCATCTAGCCATCTTCCTTTGTAACTTAACAGAATTCTAGTGGAGTAACAGAATCTTCCTTCCTTCACAGAAGGCTCCGACTTGGCAATTCTCAGCCTCCACAAGAATTTTAGATGATCATTTTGAAGCAGAGAAAATTTTTGAAAAGAATTACTCATTTTGACAAAGCATAGTAAGTATGAGATTCTTGTTACATCGTCAGTTTCATCCATTCACACCCGAGAATTCAAGAAGACCAGAATTAGAGTTAGAAACCTGGGAGCTCAACACTCAAAAAAAAAAAAAAAGATCTATTACAATGTTCATCTTTAAAGAACAAGTGAAAAACTCAATTATTCTTGCACACTCTAGAGAATGAGAAATCAGCTCTACTTATCTGTTCTGTAAACACCTAATAGTTACAATTTTCAATTATAAAGAGATATGAGACACTAATATCAGCAATGTCAGTTATAAGGTAAACATACCATGTTGTTGCTGTTCAGTCGCTAAGCTGTGTCCCACTCTTTGTGAACCCATGGACTGCAGCATGCCAGGCTTCCCTATCCTTCACTATCTCCCCCAAATTTGCTCAAACTTATGTACACTGAGTTGGAGATGACATCCAACCATCTCATCTTCTGTCACCCCCTTCTTCTCCTGCCTTCAGTCTTTCCCAGTATCATATGTATTACAATGCAAACACTAGGGTTTTTACATTCTTTTAATTAATATTTACTTATTCCTCCTATTAATATCACCCTTGATAAGGTTGTCGCTGTTGTTCATCAGTTGCTAAGTCATGTCCGACTCTTTGCGACTCCGTAAATGCAGCACTCCAGGCTTCCCTGTCCATCACTATGCCCTTGAGTCTGCTCAAACTCATGTCCTTTGACTCAGTGAAGCCATCCAACCATCTCATCCACTGTCACCCCCTTTCTCCTCTTGCCCTCAATTTTCCCAGCATCAGGGTCTTTTCCAATGAGTCAGCTCTTCGCATCAGGTGGCCAAAGCTTTGTGGGATTCCCTTGCTTTTTCTGTGATCCAGTGAATGCTGGCAATTTGATCTCTGGTTCCTCTGCCTTTTCTAAATCCAGCTGGAACTTTTGGAAGTGCTCCGTTAACATACTGCTGAAGCCTAGCTTGCATGATTTGGAGCATATCTTGTTGGCATGTGAAATGAGTGCAATTGCACGGTAATTTGAACAGTTTTGGCATTGCCTTTCTTTGCGATTGGAATGAAACCTGACCTTTTCCACTCCATGACCTCTGCTGAGTTTTCAAATTTGCTGGCATAATGAGTGCAGGACTTTAACAGCATCCTCCTTTAAGATTTGAAATAGTTCAGCTGGAATTCCATCACCTCTACTGCTTTGTTCATAGTGATGCTTCCTAAGGCCCATTTGCACACTCCAGTATGTCTGGCTCTAGGTGAGTTACCTCATCATTGTGGTTAAATGGGTCATTAAGAAGTTTTTTTATACAGTTCTTCTATATTCTTGCCACCTCTTCTTAATGTCTTCTGCTTCTGCTACGTCCTTGCCATTTTTGTCCTTTACTGTGCCCATCATTGCATGAAACGTTCCTTTGGTATCTCTAATTTGCTTAAAGAGATCTCTAGTCTTTCCCATTCTATTGTTTCCTCTATTTCTTTGCATTGGTCACTTAAGAAGGCTTTCTTATCTTTCCTTACTATTCTCTGGAACTCTGCCTTCAGTTGGGTATATCTTTCTCTTTCTCCTTTGCCTTTGGTTTCTCTTCTTTTCTCAGCTATTTGTAAGGCCCCCTCAAACAACCACTTTGCCTTCTTGCATTTCTTTCTCTTGGGGATGGTTTTGATCACCACCTCCTGTACAATGCAGGAACAGTAGCTGATACGTCCATAGTTCTTCCAGCACTCTGTCTACCAGATCTAGTCCCTGAGTCTACTCATCATCTCCACTGTATAATCCAGGTCTTGTTTTTGCTGACTGTGAAGAGCTTCTCCGTCTACAGCTACAAAGAATATAATCAATCTGATTTAGGTTCCCTGGTAGCTCAGCTGGTAAAGAATCCACCTGCAACGCAGGAGACCCTGGTTCAATTCCTGGGTTGGGAAGATCTGCTGGAGAAGGGATAGGCTACCCACTCCAGTATTCTTGGGCTTCCTTGGTGGCTTAGCTGCTAAAGAATCCGCCTGCGATGCAAGAGACCTGGGTTTGATCCCTGGGTTGGGAAGATCCCCTGGAGAAGGGAAAGGCATCTCTCAAAATACCACTCCAGTATTTTGGCCTGGAGAATTGCACTGACTATTCTGTAGGGTCACAAAGAGTTGGACACGACTGAGCGACTTTCACTTTCACTTTTCATCTGGTGATGTCCATGTGTAGAGGCGTCTCTTGTGTTGTTGGAAGAAGGTATTTACTATGACCAGGGTATTCTCTTGGCAAAACTCTGTTAGCCTATGTCCTGTTTCATTTTGTACAGCAAGGTCAAACTTGCCTGTTATTCCAGGTACCTCTTGACTTCCTACTTTTGGATTCTAGTCCCTATGATGAAAAGGACATCTTTTTTTGTGTGTGTTAGTTCTAGATGGTCTTGTAGGTCTTCATAGCATCGTTCAACTTCAGCTTCTTTGGCATTAGAGGTTGGAGCATAGAGTTGGATTACTGTGATATTAAATGGTTTGCCTTGGAAATGAAGAGACATAATTCTGCCGTTTTGAGACTGCAACCAAGTACTGCATTTCAGACTCCTGTTGACTATTAGGGCTACATTTCTTCTAAGGGATTCTTGCCCACAGTAGTAAATATAATGGTCATCTGAGATTAAATTTGCCCATTCCCATCCATCTCAGTTCACTGATCCCTAAAATATGGATTTTCTCTCTTGCCATCTCCTGTTTGACCACATCCAATTGACCTTGATTCATGGACGTAACACTCCAAGTTCTTATGCAACACAGTTCTTTACAGCATGGACTTGTCTTTCACCACCAGATACAACCACAACTAGGCATCATTTCCATTTTGGCTCAGCTGCTTCATTCTTTCTGGAGCTATTTCTCTGCTTTACCCCAGTAGAATATTGGTCACCTACCAACCTGGGAGGTTCATCTTTCTGTGTCCCATGTTTTTTACTTTTCATACTGTTCATGGGGTTCTCAAGGCAAGCATATTGAAGTGGTCTGCCATTCCCTCCTGTAGTGGACCATGTTTTGTCAGGCCCTAGCTAGCAGGGACAGGCCCTTCAGCCACTCCACTTAGCTGGATGACATGCCTGGTGCCCTGGCTGTACTACTGCTGGTCTTTGATATGGTGGTCTGAATAATTGTTTAAAAATGAGCATTTAAATTTTTGATTAATCATGTTGTCTTTTCCGTACTAAATGACCAATTCTGGTCATCTCTTTGGCAGTATTTTATAAAAGGTCTTAATGAATACCAGGACACTCTGATGCATACACACCCAAAAATGTATGCACTATAATTCCTTTTTCTCCCCAATATGGGGAAGAAGCTCATGAATGTATGAGTAAACTTCCAGAAAACTTGTAAAAAATATAAGTGAATTCATAGAAATCTGTCCCAAAATATGAAATGCATCCATTATGAATATTTTAGCAGGCTGTAAAAAGCACTGCCTCCTACCTGCTGCCCTACCACTAAGATCGTATGGAAAGATTATTAAAGAGTGCAAAGCCCGTGGGTGCTTTCATGATGACCACGTGAGACATTTTCCTTCTGGTCATCTGGCTGAATTTATGCTATTGTTTGCAATCTTTCCAGGGTACTGAAGTGACAGGAGGCACTGCCAAGGGTCAAAAATTAATATGCTGCTTGCAGTGAGCATGGCTGGGTTGACTGCAGATTTCTGTTCCTTGATGAGCTCTTACTAAAATGAGCATAAAAACAGGGAAAAGATGGCATACATTCGCCGGGACAAGAAGCAATGAGAGAGCCACCAGTGGAAAAGAGATGTCTAACACTTTTGGAAAAGAGAAGGGGCTAGAAAAGTGTTCAGTGATTTAACAGAATAGAAATGCCAGTGGTGGGGCTACCTGCAAGAATGTATCTCAGGGAGAAGAGAGGCGATCGGCCACCTTAAGAGCCAGGGAGTTCAGGACTTCAGGAGGGCCTGACTGCAGGCCCCGCCCAGGGCTCTAGGCCCCAGACAGGGCATAGCTGCCTGTGAGCCCTGGTCACTCATGCCTCAGAGCTTCCAGTAACCTTGCCAGTGATTTAACTTACCAGAGTGCATTTCCTCATTTGAGAAAAGGAAATGTTTTCTATTGCTGCTCTAACCAATTATCACAAACTCCATGGCTTAAACTGATACAAGTTATCTTGCATCTTGGAGGTCACAACTCCAAAATTGGTTTGACCAGGCCCAAATCAAGTTGCAGAGCCATGTCCCACACCCCCAAGTTGTCATTGTTCAGTTGCTAAGTCGTGTCCAGCTCTTTGCAACCTCATAGCAGCACAACAGACTTCACAGTCCCTCACCATCTCCCAGAGTTTGCTCAATCTCATGTCCATTGAGTCGATGGTACCATCCAACCATCTCATCCTTTGTCATCCTCTTCTCCTCCTGTTCTCAATCTTTCCCAGCATCAGGGTCTTTTCCAGTGATTCGGCTCTTTGTATCAGGTGGCCAAATATTGGGAGCTTCAGCTTCAGCATCAATTCTTCCAATGAATATTCAGGGTTAATTCCCTTTAGGATTGACTAGTTTGGTCTCCATGCTGTCCAAGGGACTCTCAAGAGTCTTCTCCAGGATCACAGTTCGAAAGCATCAGTTCTTTCACGCTCAGCCTTCTTTATGGTCCAACCCCCAAGGAATGAGAGGAAAATCCATTTCAGGCATTTCCAGCTTCAAGCACACGACACTCCTCAGCTCCTGTTGCTTTCTTTGCTCCATCTTCTCAGCCAACAGCACAGAGTCTTCAATCTATGCCTACAACCCTCTGCTGTTCTCATTACATTTCCCACTCTGACTCTCCTGCTTCTAAGTATCTCTGTAATCACACTGGGCTTGCTACGATAATCCAGGATGATCTCCTCATAGTGAAATCTTAACTTAATCCCAACTGCAAATTCCTCCATGCCAGGCAACAGAACATGTTCACAGGTTCTGGGATTAGAATGTGAAAACTGTGGTGCCATTATTCTGTCTCCCCATCAGCTTGTCGTACTATTAAAAAGATGGTGTGGTATAATGTAAATAGTAATAATAGCTGCAGTTTACTGATCACTCTATACATGGCAAGCCCTCTTCTAAGTCCCTTAGAGATTAACTCACTGAAATCTCATAGCAACCCTATGACATACATACTATCATCCCCACTTTCCAGAAGGAAAATACACCACAGTTCCTATGCCTAAACTCACACAGCAAGTATCTGACAGAAGAGGCTTAAAAATCCCACCTTCACTCATTAACCAGCACCCAGTAAACATTTGGTAAATTTTAGTTATTATTCTATCTCTGCATCAAGTTTCTTATATAAATCTCATGCTGTGAATGTAAAAACATGATCAAGTTCAATATTAGCATTTAGAACTGTTTAAAATTAAAGACACTTTAAGTGTCTCCCACTTTCCTGTTTTAAACATTCCTTATACCAAAACACCACTCTTATGGCAGAAAGTGAAGAGGAATTAAAAGCCTCTTGATGAAAGTGAAAGAGGAGAGTGAAAAAGTTGGCTTAAAGCTCAACATTCAGAAAACGAAGATCATGGCATCTGGTCCCATCACTTCACTGGGAATAGATGGGGAAACAGTGTCAGACTTTATTTTGGGGAGCTCCAAAATCACTGCAGATGGTGATATTAAAAGACGCTTACTCCTTGGAAGAAAAGTTATGACCAACCTAGATAGCATGTTGAAAAGCAGAGACATTACTTTGCCAACAAAGGTCCGTCTAGTCAAGGCTATGGTTTTTCTAGTGGTCATGTATGGATGTGAGAGTTGGACTGTGAAGAAGGCTGAGCACCGAAGAATTGATGCTTTTGAACTGTGGTGTTGGAGAAGACTCTTGAGAGTCCCTTGACTGCAAGGAGATCCATTGGACTGCAAGGAGATCCATTGGACTGCAAGGAGATCCATTGGACTGCAAGGAGATCCAACCAGTTCATTCTGAAGGAGATCAGCCCTGGGATTTCTTTGGAAGGAATGATGCTAAAGCTGAAGCTCCAGTACTTTGGCCACCTCATGCAAAGAGTTGACTCACTGGAAAAGACTCTGATGCTGGGAGGGATTGGAGGCAGGAGGAGAAGGGGCAACAGAGGATGAGATGGCTGGATGGCATCACCGGCTCGATGGCCGTGAGTCTGAGTGAACTCTGGGAGTTGGTGATGGACAGGGAGGCCTGGCGTGCTGCGATTCATGGGGTCGCAAAGAGTTGGACGTGACTGAGCGACTGAACTGAACTGATACCAAAAATACCTTTTTCTCCTCCCCTGCACATCTGTATTTGGTTCTCATCTTACATGTTCCCATAGCTCCCTGTACTCATCTGTGCTTTCACTTACGATATTAGAATGAATGGTAATGTCTGACTCTTTATGTCCCTCCACCTTTGAGGATAGGGATTTGTCTACACTCAGGGCAGCATGTAGAGCCTGGTCTTCAGTGCTTACTGAATGAATGAGTGCAGTAGGAATAAACTGCGGTAATTTAAAAACCTGAATCAGTTGTTTTGCCAAGAATCGATTACCAGCTGCTACTATTTTGTATGTTTCTTAGAATAAAATATCACTTCTATTAACATAAAATCAATATGAAGTTGAATAGACTAATAAAATATTACTGTTTCTTTTGTTGCTGCAGTCAACAAGATAGTAATTAAAGCATGAAAAACACGGTCATTCTGCGGCTTTATAGGTACTTTACAAAAAACAGCATATATTCACTATGAAGAAATAGGAAACCTTTTCCAAAAGCTTTTTTATTTTTCCTTAAATAAAATGCCATATATCTATTTAGAAATATACAGCTCTGTGAGTTTGGGACTGGTGTGTACACACTTCTACATTTAAAACAGATAACCGACAAGGACCCACTTATAGCACAGGAACCCGTCTCAATATTCTGTAATAACCTAAATGAGAAAATAATTTGAAAAAGAATAGATGCATGTATCAATATATGTATAACTAAATCACTCTGCACTACACCTGAAACTATCAAAACACTGTTAACCAACTATACTCCAATATAAAATAAAATTTTAAAATTTAGAAAAATTTTAAATTAATAATAAGTAAATAAATACACAGCTCTGGGGTAAGTCTACAAAATAGTAACCAATGACCAGAAGTCAATAAATTGTTTGTTCTCATTATTTTGTACACAATAAGAGCCATTCCACTTTGTAATCTATCTCAAACCATCTTGAATAAAGCAAAGATTAATAAAAGTTTAAATTGGTAAGAAAAACATATTGCAAAGGAGTGGGGGAGGGTGGGCAAGAGGGGTAAGGCTCGTGACTGGATTAAACTAACTCCCTCTTATAGCTGACCTGAAGAGAAGGTCACTCATTTTCACTAAGGGTGATTTCTTGAATAAAATTTGTTTTCTCTTTGCCTAGAAAAAGGTAGGAATTGATGTCTGATAAATAATAATGTTTGAAACTTGGGAAATGAATGGTGTCATAGAGTTAACTCTACAACAGGCCAGATTACCAAACTTTGAGGAGGCAGGATGAAGGAGGAAGATTTTGTTTACCAGAAGAAGAATCAAAATACCATTTTACAGATGACCAGTAACAAGAAATCATTCAATTTCTAAAACCATTCACTTTCTAAAAAGTAGTTAAACATACTACTATATACTGAGGCTAGGAAAGCATTCAAATATACTTGCATGCATACACACACATATATATGTATACATACACACCTTTCATACTTTCTTAATCTATCAAAATGAGGATCAAGATATTTTAGACATGCCCATCTCTGTGTGTGTGAATATACAACATACAGACAGAAAGAGAGATAGAGATAAAAACACAAAGGCTAGGTTAAGTCATTCAACCTCATTGATTCAGAATTTTCAGATGCAATCATTTTTAATCAGATATGGAGCTTGCAGATATGGAAATAAAATCATGTTCTTTTCAAAAGTCAACAGCAGAGTTACACTGCTAAATCTGTTACACTTAAATATTGACACTTTAAAAGGGGCAAATGGAATTCAAGAAAATCCATACCATGAAGTAGCAGACACACACACACACACACACACACACACACACACACAAGCTGTTCTGCATCTTTCTCTTTTGGCTGCTATCAGAACAAAGATACAGAAATGAGAATTAGTAAGACTCAGTGAGACAGGGTACCACTGAGTGTTAGATTCATTCTAATCTATGATACTTCCAAATAGAAGCATTTCCTTTATAAAAGGATATAGATAAGAAGTGAGTACTTCTCTATTACTATTGCTGATAAAGTTTTAAGGCAACACCAACGACTGCCTCATAAATGAGCCCAATATAAAGATAAAAATCAGTAGAAGACAAAAATCTAAGCAAAGATCCACAAAATTACCAGAAAAACTCAATTTATATCTCAGGTTGAATGAGACAGGCAAATCAATCTGAAGTGTGCATATAAGTATAATAAGCTGATGGAAGGTACTCATTTTACCACCTTTAGATAATCAAGAAAGGACTACTTCAGGAGTAATAGTGTAATAAAATTAACCCCAGAAAACTATTAATGTGAATTTTCTCTTGTCATTTTTTTTCTGGCCAAAGTTAACACAAAGCTTCTCTCTCCTGAAGGGTCATTAAATTTACTTCAGAAACACCTCTGAACATATATTCTTATTATCATTTATTCTCTCTTCTTGCTCCCTTTCCTCTTCCTCTTGCATTCATACTAACCAATCCATTGACTCATCTTTGATTCTTAGACTCTCTCTCTCTTTCTTCATGGCTCTAGCTCTTTGCCTCTGTCTTATTTTTCCCTTCATTTTATGTTTTGCTACAGCAGCAGGTTTTAATGACACTAGGTAGTTTTGGGGGAGGAGAAGTAAATTTCTGGATGAAACCTAAAATCAAACAGTCCTCTAAACAATGAGGCTACTGCTCTCCAGAGTTTCACTGATTATTGTCTCTTCTGTTTGCATATGTCATTACCATATTTTACTCAGTGCCTTTGCAGTGAACAATCACTAGACATTTGAGAAAAACTTCCAACATGAACGTAGGAGATCAAAACAAACAGAAAAGGAAACTTGGAGAAAATAGAAATGATGAAGGAAGTAGAATAAAATTAAATTGTACAGAGAGAAACAGCCAGAAGATATTAAGTACATAAAACAACATTTTAAGAAAGTATTTTCAAAAGGAAAAAAATTAGGAAAATTTAAGAGTTAAGAAAGAGCCTTGGAAAAAATAAATGATGGAATTTCAGTTGAGGTATTTCAAATCCTGAAAGATGATGCTGAGAAAGTGCTGAACTCAGTGTGTCAGCAATTTGGAAAACTCAGCAGTGGCCATAGGACTGGAAAAGGTTGGTTTTCATTACAATCCCAAAGAAAGGCAATGCCAAAGAATGCTCAAACTACCACACAGTTGCACTCATCTCACATGCTAGTAAAGTAATGCTCAAAATTCTCCAAGCCAGGCTTCAGCAATATGTGAACCATGAACTTCCAGATGGTCACGCTGCTTTTAGAAAAGGCAGAGGAACCAGAGATCAAATTGCCAACATACGCTGGATCATGGAAAAAGCAAGAGAATTCCAGAAAAACATCTATTTCTGCTTAATTGACTATACCAAATCCTTTGTGTTGATCACAATAAGCTGTGAAAACTTCTGAAAGAGATGGGAATACCAGACCACCTGACCTGCCTCTTGAGAAACCTCTTTGCAGGTCAGGAAGCAACAGTTTGAACTGGACATGGAACAACAGACTGGTTCCAAATAGGAAAAGGAGTACGTCAAGGCTGTATATTGTCACCCTGCTTATTTAACTTATGTGCAGAGTACATCATGAGAAACTCTGGGCTGGAAGAAACACAAGCTGGAATCAAGATTGCCAGGAGAAATATCAATAACCTCAGATATGCAGATGACACCACCCTTATGGCAGAAAGTGAAGAGGAATTAAAAAGCCTCTTGATGAAAATGAAAGAGGAGAGCGAAAAAGTTGGCTTAAAGCTCAACACTCAGAAAACAAAGATCATGGCATCTGGTCCCATCACTTCATGGGAAATAGATGGGGAAACAGTGGAAACAGTGTCAGACTTCATTTTGGGCTCCAACATCACTGCAGATGGTGACTGCAGCCATGAAATTAAAAGACACTCCTTGGAAGGAACTTTATGACCAAACTAGACAGCATATTCAAAAGCAGAAACATTACTTTGCCGACTAAGGTCCATCTAGTCAAGGCTATGGTTTTTCCAGTAGTCATGTATGGATGTGAGAGTTGGACTGTGAAGAAAGGTGAGTGCCAAAGAATTGATGCTTTTGAACTGTGGTGTTGGAGAAGACTCTTGAGAGTCCCTTGGACTGCAAGAAGATCCAACCAGTCCATTCTGAAGAAGATCAGCCCTGGGATTTCTTTGGAAGGAATGATGCTAAATCTGAAACTCCAGTACTTTGGTCACCTCATGTGAAGAATTGACTCACTGGAAAAGACTCTGATGCTGGGAGGGATTGGGGGCAGGAGGAGAAGGGGAGGACAGAGGATGAGATGGCTGGATGGCATCACAGACTCGATCGATGTGAGTCTGAGTGAACTTTGGGAGTTGGTGATGGACACGGAGACCTGGCCTGCTGCAATTCATGGGGTCGCAAAGAGTTGGACGTGACTGGGTGACTGAACTGAACTAATATATACAGTCAATTAAAAATTCAACAAAAGGGTTGAAATATAAAATTGAATAAATCTTGAAAAAGTAGAATAAAGAGATAAAGACATGGAAAATATGAAAATAAAGATAAGAAACACAGATGATCATTTTAGGAAGTTCAACAGTAGACTGAAAAAAAAAAAAAAAAGAGGTAAAGAAATGTTATCAAATATATAATATAAGAAAATTTCATAGGACAGGAGTTTCTATACCAGAAGACTTTCCTGTGAATACCAAGTTTAACAGACTTTCTTAGAAAGTCTACTCTAAACCACATTATTGTGAAATTTCTAAACTTGAAAGTTCTAAAATCAGGCTTCCAGTGAGATACAAAGACAGTTCAGTTCAGTTCAGTTCAGTCGCTCAGTCGATACAAAGACAGGTTATGTATAAATGAATCAGCAAGGTACTGGATTACTCAATAGCACTGAATACTAGAAGACAGTAGGGCAACATCTTCAAAATTATGAGGGACAGTGAGTTCCCACCCAGATTTTCATACTTTCTCAAGTTGTCAATTAAAATGATCAAGTCAAAATATTCTAGACATTCTCAGAATTTTTTTAAAAAAAGGCTTCCAACATAACTTTTCTTTGGCGGCTAAGAGTATGTTTTCCAACAAAAAGGAAAAGCATGGCATCCAGTAAACAAGGATATGACACAATGCTATGTTGAAGGATAATACATGTGCATTAGACCTATAGACAAAATGGGTCAGCATCAAGAAAACAGAAACCACAAAAACTCAGGGAAGGCTGCCAGGAGTGGAGAGAGATGAGTCATTGATAAATTTATTTGATGTGTTTGACCATTTGGGAAAATTATTGAGGGCCATGACAAATGTTCTGAAATAACTGAAAAGAAATAGATACATAGTCAAATAAAAGCTAATGAAAAAATTCACAGGCAATTTTTAAACCTAGGGAAAATAAAAAGTAGTATAAGAAAAATATAGTTATAATACAGCGATATGTAAATATAATGTTGATTTAGTGATGCAGCCAAAAAGGCATCAATGCAAGAGAGGATAAATACTAATATAACAGGCATTCAACAGAAACTGTCTAAAATTGGCAAACTAGTAAAGAGCAGTTAAAGCATTTGAAAGTATGGTGAGTGCTACAGTTGATATATTTTTGTACTTAGGTATGTGTTCGGAAGATCCCCTGAAGAAGGGAACGGCTACCCACCACTCCAGTATTCTGGCCTGGAGAATTCCATCGACTGTATAGTCTATGGGATGTCAAAGAGTTGGACACTTATGAGCGACTTTCACTTTCACATGTCAATGAATATACACTTTTTTTTAACCTTCCATTAATAACAAGAGATCACAGCAAGTAGAAGCAGGACAATACCAGAATGCATTCAAATTCAAAAGAAGCAGTCAATATAATCAGCTTTACAATCTTGGCAAGCAGTATGGTCTCTACATTGACTATTGTTCTCTGAAAAGCAGCAGAACATGTCCGCTAAAGAGCGAATGAGTGAATGAATCTCTGTCCCTCTCTCTGGAGGGTCTTTCCTGGTGGCTGGGGCAGTTAAGTATCCACCTGCAGTGCAAGAGACCACGGTTTGATTCCTGGGTTGGGAAGATCCCCTGGAGAAGGGGGATGGCAACCCACTCCAGTATTCTTGCCTGGAGAACCCCATGGACAGAGCAGCCTGGGGGCGGGGTATAGTCCATAAGGTCGCAAAGAATCGGACACAACTGAGCAACTAAGCACGCACCATCTGGAGTATCCCTTTGTAGTATTTTCCAAAGATTAAGCCTTAAAATCAAATATTCAAATATTAAGAGGTTAGTTTTAATGACTTATGGATTTTAATCAAATCTTTAGAATTTGCCATTGTTTTTACAAAAAGATTATTCATTCTATACCTGTCAACTCTACTTAATTTTTACTGTGAAATGAGTTTTTTTAAAAGCTAAATTTAAAACATCTGTAAAACACAAAAACACCACAAGAAAATTATCAAATTAGAAACAATTGTAACTTCTATGTATCAAAGAGGAGGTAAATACTGATGGATCATGTGTTTATGTTAACTGAATGATGAATTATGCACTCTGTCTAAAGAACGATGCTCACACTATATATAAAGAACAATTTACACTGATACATGGCTGACAAGTGTCTGATTTATTAAATCAATAAATGTTCTTATGACTGTGTATAAAAAGATTTTATATCAGTTTACAAAGAACATATTGATTTAATGAACTACATAAATATATGCAAATCTAAGATTCAGACAAGACTACCCAATAAAAAAGTAGCTATACAGATTTTTGTGTAAATTATGAAGCCCTTGAGTAGTGATTTCATAAACAAGATATATGTCTACAGTATATAAAAATTACAGAATCAATCACTCTATGCTTCTACCATCACAATGGACTATTAAAATAGGAATTAGGAAATGCCCAGATAACCAAGTATTACTTAAGTAAAGGCACCCTGAAACCAAAAGCTATTTGATGAAATGAACATTGTTGGTGTATTCTTTTTCTTATTATTAATAATGATTTATTACTTCCATTTATTGTAGGCATGGTTTCAAGCTCGGAAAGTATGTGTGTGTGTTTATTATAGTAAGTTATTCTGCCTATGTACAAATTAGAGAGATGAAGTAACTACCCATGATCATGAAGAGCCTGGATTCAAACTGCAACTCCTAGTTTCAAAACCTTAATCTTAACTAGTAAAATTACTGTTAAGTAGGCTTGTTTCTTACATTAACCATCACAGGAAGTTTATAATCAAAAGGCTCCAGATATAGTCAAATGGGACAGGAAGAGTATTATATGATTTTTCAGATAAAAGAAAATTGGTACCAGATATTAAAAGTTCTGCATCCCATAAGCCAACTCTTCAGAATAAAGAATTTATAAAAGTAACTAAGTATTTAAGACCCAATAAAATAGATGCAAAAGAATATGAAACTTCACAGAAACAAAGTTCCAAATTTTCAATACTCAAAATACCTCAACTCACTAATAATCAGTAGATGCAAATTAAAATAAAGATGGGACATGATTTAACACCCTAATATTGATACAAATTTTAAAATGTAACATCAATTACTGCCAAGAATTAGGGAGAAATGATGACTTTCAAACACATCTGCCTGACTGTATAAATTGATAAAATGAATTTAGAAAGCAATTTTTGACTATGAGCCTATCTTAATCCAACTATTCCACTTTTAAAATATACTCGAGAGAATCTAGCTCAAGTAAATAAAGAGACATACAGTGATGTTCAACAAAATTAGTACCTATGCTACCTTGAAACCACCACAAAATAGTGGAACATGATAATTCCATTACAATGAAATTGATATAAGCTAATACCCTAGCTCTTTCTGTTGAATATGAACAAAGCAGTAAGACAGTGCTGATTGTTACTGCAGCCATCCTGGAAACAGGAGGAAAACCAGCCTCAGGATGAAGACTATCTAGCCAGTTCCTTAATGAATCACTTAGTCCCTGATGTATGCCCTGACTGTTAATTCCCTATGTGATGCCCACAGTGTTGCAATTGCAAAATACCAACAAAAGACTTGCTTACTCTCAAGAATTGGGAAATAAGACCACTGACATCTTACTCCTGATACAGAAACTGTTAGTCCCCACCCACCACTATCACAAAGCACTTTGAAAATCTCAATACTATGCTGTTCAGGACTAGCTAGGATTGTTTACTATACCAATACCAATGAATTTACAGGGCACATTCATTTTAGTTATTGCTGAGATAATTCACATGTCATGAAACTTTGCACCAACTCTTTAACATCTTAAAGAGTTCTCACACAAATATACTTAAGATTCCACTGGGGGTATATATACATACATGGACTATTACTTAGCCATAAAGAAAAAAAAAAATACTGCTGTTTGCATTAATCTGGATTGAACTGGAGAATAGTATACTTAGTGAAATAACATAGGAAAAGACAAATACTATATCCCTGTATCACTTCTTTGTGGAAACTAAAAATAATACAAATGAATGTATATGTATATGCAAAATGAAAACAGACCCACAAATACAGAAAACAAATTTATCTTTACCAAATAGGAGTTTCAAAAGTACAGATAGTACTTCTGTACTATAGGTGGGTGGGACAAATTAAGGGTGTGGGATTAATAGATACAAACTACTATATACAAAAAGACAAGCAGCAAGAATATACAGTCCAGCACAGAAAATACTCATCATCTTGTAATAACATAACCTATAATGGAGTATAATCTGCAAAAATAGTGGGTCACAATGCTGTACCTCTGAAACTAACATAATTCTGTAAACCAAACATACTTTAATTTTTAAAAATTTAAAATATTTCACTGAGATTCAAGTTAAAATACAGATTTCCAGGCCTCACACCTAGAAAAACAGAATTTTTCTGAGACTTAAGAATCTAAATTTTACATGCACTCCAATAATTCTAATGCAGAATTCTGAACCATATTTTAAGAAACACACCTCTTGAGACTAAATTAAAAGTATATCTTAAGGAAATGTATACAAGTGGCAACAAATTAAAGAGTACATGAAGCTAGCTTATTATGAAAATCAATCCTTGTCCTAACCCACCAACTCCTTTTTAATGTATGAATTTTAAGCTACTTTGATATATGATTGATTATCTCCATATTATTTGTATCTTATGTTACCTCCTTTACAATATTCACATTGTAGGTGATATGAAATAATACACCTAAGTCATCATATCTTATTTTATCAATTTTTGTCAGCAATCTGACTCTCCTCTACCCTTCATAATTAAGCAGATACTACAGAAAATACTCCCTAGATATCTGATCAAAAGGCATCATCAATGTTCTTTTCATCTTTTACTTCTAAAATCATATATTCTCCTGAGCCATGCTGTCTGAGATAATGCAATTGCTGGAATCAGTGAAATATTTTGAAAGTAATAAAAGTATGAGCTTTAAAAACTTCATTTTCAATAATTTATTTCATACAAGTAATTATGTTTCCAATTTGTATATGCTATACTGCAGACTTCTGATTTTAAAAAGAAAATGAGCCCAGTTAACTAAAAACAAATCAGACATCTTTATCAAATTAGTATTTTTCTTTCCTAACTTGTGTGACACATTAGGAAGTGACAATTAAAAAGAAGCAGTTAATGTGGCTGTTCTCCTATAATCAAGTGAGACACATAAGACTCACATGAAGAAAACCCCTTGATTTACTTTAGTGTCTGGAAACATAAAAGCATAACACAAAGCCAAAGTAAATCTCTGACTAGTACTGACTATACAGCTAGTCAGGTCAATAATTATTATTTTAAAATAAAACATTTTAAAATTTTAAAGCAAAAAGTTTCCACCAAAACATTTTTCTTTGTGTATATTAGTCTCAATTTATATTGACAAGATAATCAAGATGGAAACAAAGACACTGCTCTGGCAGCTTGCAGTTTGTCCATCTGTAAATGTCATGTCCATCCCACACACAACTTTAAAACCCTCACTTGCTTTATTATTGATCACGAAGTAGTTCTAAATTTAAGAATTACACTGCTCTAGAGTGATCTTGCATCTCTGCAAATAGATTAACAAATCCAGCCTTCCGAAACCATTTTGAAACATTCTTTATGCATTCCTATTTTAAAGCACACTGTCTAATAAAAGAAATACACCAAAAGCCATGGGTGCAGTTTTAAATCGTCACATTGAAAAGGTACGAAGATGATGAGCCAGACAAGGGCTTAATCTCCAAAATATACAAACAGCTCATACAACTCAACAACAAAACCAAACAACCCACTGAAAAATGGACAGAAGACCTTAACAGACATTTATCCAAGGAAGACATATACATGGCCAGCAAGCACATGAAAAGATGCTCAACATCATTAATTATTAGAAAGATGCAAATCAAAACTACAATGAGGTACCACTGTACCTCATCACTGTCCATCTCAATTCAGCTACGTTTCAAGTACTCACCATCCACTTTTAGCTCGGTGCTACCATCCTGGGGAAGGACAGATTTGAAGGAATAATTTTCAGAAATATTGATACTATTACTACAAGTCTTTAGAGGTGAGTGTTTAGGGAGTAAAGACTCATAAAATAAATCACTATGTGCTTACCCATGTAATTACACATTGGTTGGGGTAGTTTTTCAAAGATGGTAGAAAAGTAAGCAATATTTTCTGATGATGACTTGAAAGAAGACAGTTACATGGTCTTTCTGAGGGGTACATGGTGATCAGGATTTAATACATCAAGGAGAATTATCAGGCTATCCAAAATGACAAGGACTTTACGGCATCTCAAGTCTCAGAGGTTACAAGTGAGCCAGACTCTCCAGCTGAGGTTGAATGGCACCAGATTCTGTACTGAATGCACACGAGATGACTTCTAACACAGGCAAAGATTTAAGCAAGGGCAAGACAAACACAATGTTAAATTCAGCTCAAAAACAATAGTAAAATCAATCATTTCAGTATATTACCAATTAGAGCTTAAATTTTGCTTTATGCAGCAGGTACCTTCCTCTGTAATTCACATCTAAATATGGAAGATTAATGTTCGAAGAATGAATGTTCAGACATACAAAACTGACAGGCCTGGAGGACCCAAAAAAAGTTGTTGCAAAGTGAAGTCACTTAGTTGTGTCCAACTGTTTTGAGATCCCACGGACTGTAGCCTGCCAGGCTCCACCATCCAAGAATACTGGAGTGGGTTTCCATTTCCTGCTCTAGGGGATCTTCCCGACCCAAGGATCAAAGCCAGGTCTCCTTCATCACAGGCAGATTCTTTACCCTCTGAACCATCAGGGAAGTACCTAGGAAGCCCCTTAAGTATCTAATGGGAATGACAAACCATTCCAGTATTCTTGCCTGGAGAATTCCATGAACAGAGGCGCCTGCCAGGCTAGAGTCCATGGGTTGGAACAAGTCAGATACAATTGAGCAACTAACACTCACAGAACCTTTTATGTAAGAAAAGCTTATGTTGTGAGATATTGAGGCGTTAACCCATGGACATCAACAAACACACAGCCAAGTTGTTATTTATTGCTAATGTACTCTTATTTCTCACAGAGCTACATCCCTTTCATTGAGTCAGGGGGCTGGAAAACTTAACTGTGTTCACCATGCCCACTTCCAAGTATACATCATCATAGCAAGCACTGTAATGTACTTGGAAATATCCATCCAACCAACAGGCCAAGTACCTAAAAGTTAACATATTCACTGCTAGAGAACATTGCACTTGTGACACTTTTAATCTGAGTACCAGTGGATGTTATAACTTCCTTCCTTTACTTCAGTACTCTCATTTTACTTAAAACTAAACTAATTCACATGGTAGACCTAGATTTTTCTCAAATGTTAGTACTTTAATAGGTCTGAGTAAGATATGGGGAGAAAAGTAAGAACTGTAGTAAAACTTCTAATTAAAAAAAAAAACTGGGGAGTATGTATGCAGGCAGAATTAAGACAATGCCATGGACAAGGTCAGATTCTCTAAACAGACAACTGATGCTGAAAAACACAGAATTCCAAAGATGATGTCAAAGGTAACAGCATGTGTGACTGGGAGGGCCATGGAAAAGAAGTCATAAACTTGGCCAGTTCACAGGCTTTGAACTTCAAGATAAGATCTGAGGAAGCTATAACCAAGCACGGTATTAACTGGGAAGAAAATTTCTGTGCTGAAATGCAAGCCAAATACAAGCTTTTCCTTATGTTACTTGATAAGGGATCCACTGCCACTGGCAATTAAGCAAAGTCTAAGTCCTCTGTGGGGGCTTCCCAGTGGCTCAGTGGTAAAGAACCTGCCTGCCAATGCGGGAGATGCAGGAGACCTAGGTTTCATCCCTGGGTCGGGAAGATCCCCTGGGACAGGAAATGGCACACCATTCCGGTATTCTTGCCTGGAAAATCCCATGGACAGAGGAGCCTGGTGGGCTACAGCCCTGGGGTCGCAAAGAGTTGGACAAGACTGAGCACACTCACACACACACACAAGCCCTCTGTGTTATCTTGCCACAGTTACAGTTCTGTCTTCACTAAGTCCACCAATATGACTATGATTTTAGTTGACTCCCATCTTTTAATGGTTTCCAAAATGAGAGATTATGAGACCTAAATCTGTGTACTTAGAACTGCTTTTTACAATAAGCAAACTGCTTGGTTTCTAAAACTTGAAAGAAGGGAGGGAATAATTCATTTCTTAGGTTTGTTTCCTCCACCATGAAAAGTCCTATGTTGCGGAAGAAGTTCTGAAGTGAGTAAGGAACTGTGGCTGTCAGGCCTCTCTGGGTCCACGGGGCTGTGAGGTGCCTCACCATCTGACACAGAAGACTGTACCAGTGAAATGCTGAATCTGTGAGATTTCTGCATTCTCCTTAAGAACAAACACTGAAATGTATATTCAACAAATGCCTCATTTCCTCAGCATTGCAAACTTTCAAGGAGAAACAAAAAGTTGAAGCAGAACTTGAAACAGTTAACAATTTAGGGGCTAATTGTGAAAAGTCAATGATATGAAAATAACTATCAAAAGTTGTTTTTTTTTTTAAAGTTCATTCTTTTGAAATCATTTTCTCTTTACTGCTATTAAATTGGAACGCCCTTATATTATGTTAACTACATAAGTATATCCTACAACAAGGCTCTATTTACATCATGTATTTTCCTACGATCTCATTTTCATTACATTTCCGATATAACAAATGATAAGATAAAGGAAGAAAATATCTCCGACAAAGTTTTTAGCACTTAAACAACAATAATTTATTTAAAGAAGTTAAAGCTCAAAAACAGAAAATGTCAGCTCCAAGTAAATGGCAGACTGTGCACATGTGTGTGTGTTTGTAAAACTGTCTGGAGCATGTAAGTGCCCAATAAGTGTTTACTAATTTTAATTCACTATTATCTTCCTGGGGCTTCACACGTAGCTCAGCTGGTCAAGAATCTGCCTGCAAGGCCAAAGACCTCAGTTCTTTCCTGGGTTGGGAAGCTCCCTGGAAAAGGGATAGGCTGCCCACTCCAGTACTCATGGGCTTCCCTGGTAGCTCAGAAGGTAAAGAATCCACCTGCAATGCAGGAGACCTGGGTTTGATCCCTGGGTTAGGAAGATCTCCTGGAGGAGGGCATGGCAATCCATTCCAGTATTCTTGCCTGGAGAATCCCCAAGGACAGAGGAGCCTGGTGGGCTATAGTCCATGGGGTCACAAAAATTCGGACAAAGAATCTTTCTAGATACTTTTCTGAATTACATTTATATTTACGAACCCAGTGCCTTACCCAAGGCAATGCAGTTTCTCCATTCTTTTGAATTAAAACCATATATGTAGTCAGTATCATATGACATTCATCTTACTTTAATAAAATTTCTTCACTAAATTAAATTTTATGAACTCTGCCCCATTACAGTTTTCTTGAAAACAGGGATCTTGCTGAACAATTATCACATCACATTTTCTACAAGAGTACTGGAAATATTTCATTAAGTACTCTTTGCCTGATTGCATAATGAAATCAAGCACATTCACCCTGCTTGCCATCATATTCCCAGCCCCCAGCAAAGTGCCTGTCACACAGTTGATACTAATAAAAACTTATAGAATCAATACTACATGCAGTCCATTATTCTTTTCTAGCACGCTCCTGAAAATGACATTTTTCTTACCTAAAAAGTAAATTTAAAATGAACCTCAGTCTCTACATTTTAAGAATATTTTGAAAGTTCAAGTTCTTAAGATTAAACATAAATAACAGCACATTTTAAAACAACGGAAAAGACTCAAGGCAAATATAAATTATTAAGCAAATGTACAAACAAGAAATTTATTACTGGCCTCCTGTATTTGACATAAAATCTTCAAAACAACACTTCACAAGGTCTCCAGGTGAGTCTCTCCTTAATGAGACAGTATTCCACTAGCTGAAGAAGGCTCTATTGTTCAAACCCTAGTTTCTGACACACAGATAAAGGCCCTCAAAAGTCAGTAACACATATGCTGCTAGATCAGTGGTCTAAACACACAGGTTGTCAGTCATTAATATTCACCAGCATCTCACCTGTGAAGAGCAGTGTGCAAGGTTCTAGGGAAAGAACTATCAGTAAAAGGAAAGAGGAAGACAAGCATGACTAATTGCAAAATCTAACCTCAATTTTATCTCTGCTTCACTTTCCCAAGCCTAATGGAGGGTATGAACAAAAAAGCAAGTTCCCTGGTACGTCTTCCCCTTGAAGCTTTCTTCTGAGAAGAAAGAGACCTCCAGAGAGTTGTTCTCAATGTGGGCTTTATCAGAGTTGCAGAGAACAAACGGCACGTTTACTGAGATCAAGGGATTTCAGTTTTGTTCTCCACAAACAGAAGAGGGCCTAAAATATCTTTATTTTTATTTCTCTATTTGTTAGTCACTCAGTCGTGTCCAACTCTTTGCAATCCCATGGACTGTAGCCCTCCAGACCTCTCTATGCATGGGATTTTCCAGGCAAGAATACTGGAGTAGATTGCCACTGGGCTGGCCAATAAGTTCATTTGGGTTTTTCTATATGAAAACCGGAACAAACACTTTTGACCAATTCAGTACAACAGGCACTCAATCAGTACTGCTGGCCTGATGAATAGACAGTGGCAGTAATAATATCATGACTCCTTCAAAGGCCAAACCAAAACCCCTAGTGAACCTCCTAAGAAATGAATTGACCTGGTTGGACAGTTCGAGTGTCATACCTTGTCTCTATGTAGAGTATTGTTAGTCATTCATTCGTGTCCGACTCTTTGCTATCCCATGGACTGTAGCCTGCCAGGCTCCTCTGTCCATGGGATTCTCCAGGCAAGAATACTGGAGTGGACTGCCATTCCCTTCTCCAGAGGACCTTCCTGACCCAGGGACTGAACCTGGGTCTCCTGCAATGCAAGGCAGATTCTTTAGCATTTGAGCTATAGGGAAGACCCTCTACTCTATGCTCTATAATCCTACACTCTTATATAGAGTAAATAATGAAAAAAAAGAAACCATTTCCTTAATCAGAAATAGCATTTCCCAGGGATTATCTCATCCCCTCAATTTGCTTAAGAAAAACTTCCTACTGTCTGTAATTATTGGGTTTATTTATATGACCATTTGTCTGCCCTATGAGGTCAGGGTCCCAGTCAAGTCCTGTCACTACTATATCCACTGTGCCTAGCACAGAGAAAGGAAGCACATGAACAATGACATGGACAAAAGGCATATATTTTCCTTATTGTTTCCTCTTCTGAATAATAGATGGATTCACCTAATCCTTGTTTTTGCAGTTAGCATTACTGGATCCTCAATTACTTAGACAGGAGGATTAAAGACATACATTAATAAAACAACCAACTCCCACTATTTTCACTGAATAGAGTGGAGAGAGGAATTGGGTGGGGGCAAAGGGCTGTAAGTAGTGGGATTTGAAATTTTATATGTTTTTAAAATAGAGATAAGAGTGAGAAGTCAAAAGCAAGGGTGTCATCTACTAGACTCTTAGTTCTGGATGAACTAAGGCTTTTTTTTTTTTAACTTAGAATGAGTTTAAAATACTTTGCAGAAAATAAAAATGTGTTAGAAAATCATATAACATTGACAAGCCTTGAAAATTATCATTTCAGAATACTTTCACTTGACAGGAAGGTATGGATTTTTAAGTTGGTATTGTTCTAGAGGCCATCAATAAAGTATAAATTGGTTTATCTACTTAAAAGATAAAATTTTACTTTCAAGCTTTATCAGTGATCATAGCTCAAGTTATTTATGATCACAAAGACTAGGTCTAATTATGGCAATTGTATGATTAAGGGTAGTATAATATCTACCTTTAAAAAAACAATATTCTTGCTTATGGAAATTAAGTAAAGATTTAATTAGAAGTTTAAAGAAGATTCTTCTTTATTTCTAAAAGGACCAGATTTAAGAACACTTGTGTAAATCGTACAATTGAAAATGAATACCTTTTTCAGGTTTCAAATCATATATTCTGCAAATTAGTCTGCAAAAGCAGGAAAATCAGGTGCTGTTTTATTTAAAAGATCAGTTGTCAAAACAAGAAAAAAGTATTCATTTATATTTACAAGATACAACAGTCACAACACCACAATTACACCCATTATTTTCATGAGTCAGAGCTGGAGGAACAAGGTCAAATTCTTGAATTTTTAAAAATAAAATTATGACATAAAAGATTCCAAGTCTCTAAATAATAAAGGAAGAAGTTCTAAATGCTGTGTATCACTGTGTTGCTGAACAAAAACCAAAACAAATTTCTCAAAGCATACCCTCTCTGTAGCGCCTTGAGCAAGACAAGCTCTTCCCTGGATGTGGTTAGTATCAAAGTGAAAGAGTAAACAATTTACTTTGGAATCATGAATCAATACCTACTTTAAATGGTCCTCTCAAGCAAACTGTAACTCTTTAACAACTTAAACATTTTCCAGATCTCAAAAGAGCCAATCTTGTTAACCAAAATTACTTCAAATATGATTACTCAAACTGGAAATCTAATTACTTAATTTGAATGTCATATGTATTATAAATTTATGGGAAAGAGAGCAAATTGATATTTACAGAAAGAATTCAGGTAAAAGCATATTCTTTTCATTAGAATAATTAAATAAAGGCTTTTATACTCAGTAAACCAAATTCACTATGCTGCAGTCCATGGGGTCGCAAAGAGTTGGACATGACTGAGGGACTGAACTGAAACTTTGTTTTAATGAAGTCCCCAAATTCCCATCCCATATATGCAATCAACACGGCTTACCTGACACATCCAATCAACAACAAATCCTGCCATTTAACATAAATTCATCCACTTATGCTCAGCCTGATGGCCACTACTACAACAGTCTCCCTCCTTTTAAAGATAATTATATAAAACCCTTTTATTTTATCACTCTACTAAGAAAAAAATGAGTGAGAAGGGGAACAATGACTTAGGCTGTGGTCTTTTAATCTGTGTTAGGTTAACAGAACTCCCAAAATTAAAATGTTTGATTTAATTCACTGACTTAATTTATTGAATTCATATCAGTCATTAAATCTAAACACATCTAAAATTAGAATTCAAATAAACTAAGATTTAAATATAAATTCTAATACAAAAAATTATCCACAGTATAACCTGGGAATTTCCATTGTCTCAGAGATATAGAAATTCAGAAACTCTAATACCATCAGAATGTGTCACAAGAATGCAGATGGGTCTGGAGTACTACTTGGAGGATTATCTAGTAATTATTTCAAGTATAAGAGTGAACATTACTAAGTACAATGATCATCTTGAGAGAAGGGTTTTGCCACATTAAAAAAAAAAAAGCATGTAAGTTTATGGAGTAATAGCTGAATTAGCATGATCACATTACCACATTAATATAATACTGCATTTGTGGGAGGAAAATATAATTTTGAAAAATGATGCCTGACACAATTTTCACTTATTAAGTATAAGCAATAGTCAAGAGACTAAAATAACTCTAAAGAGACCAAAAGAAAGCAGTTAAAATCAAACATATATTTTAATTCTTACTAATTTAAATACTTGCCTTAAAGCATTGTTTAGTAAATTTGGATCACATTATGTTTAGCTCTTTGTAGTTGATCAAATTAAGTTTCAATTTCACTGCATTACAGAAAAGCAAAACAAAAATTTATGTTTGCAAACCACAGGCTACTTAAGGAAAGTTCTTATGTGCAAACTTAGTATCTTGTCTCCTAATTGTGAATGAAGATATCTACAGAATAATCAATAGTGAGCTGCGATTTGGTTTTCTCTGCAGAGTTGTATGCTCTCAGAGAATTTTAAAGAGAAAAATCATAAAAAGATACATTCTTTTTTCAGCATAGTGACAACAGATTAAAAACACCAGCTCTTTTCACCCCTAAACTAGCGCAGTTCTTTTTTTTTAGAAGTTGATTCTGGCGCATTGGCCCTTGGGATAGTAGGGAGAGGACAAATGTTGATTACTGAAGATTTAAGTCTAATATTTTCTTGATCTTAAACCAATATTACCATCTGAAAGCCTCCTTTTTCTCACCGGAAAGCCTACAGTTGGACTTTTAGAAACGGATATGTATTTAATCTGGCTTAATTCACTAATTTTTCAGTGAAGACAGGTTCCATGAGTCATGCTGTCTGTCCTTCTGTGTTTTAATGGGACAAAGAGTGATATAATCCTATGAAAAAAGACTTTCTAATGTCCTAGCAACTTGCTACTACTTGCAATATGGCTCACAGTCTAGCAGCATCAACTCACCGAGGAGCTTATTAGAAATATCGCAACTTGGCCCATCTCGACCTACTGAATCTGAATCTGTTTTAATAGATGTTCAAGTGATCCTTATGACATTCAAGGCTGATATTCAGCACACTTGCTTTATCATCATATTGAATAACAGAGATGGCACTATAAATAAATTGGCTGATTCACAACAGTCTCTCCAGGAACATTTTGGGAGGAATCCTAAGCAGGTGATGCTGGCTTATTGAACCTAGCTGCTCTGACTACCTCTACACAGTGCTATGCTCTCAAGATGACTGGCAAACTGAAGCAGTTCTGAAAATGAGATTACATGGAAATGTATGCATAAACACTCTGTAAATGGAGAGGTCTTCAATAACTGCTGGTACTGTGATTTTTTCCGAAAGATCCCAATTCTGTGAAAGATCCATGTTCTTTGGGCTTTGAATTTGGCAAGGGAGGAATTTAAAGAATCAAGAAACCCAGCAATTCTTCCCATGTTCCAGTATGGAAGGCCCTCCGCAATCTTTCATTCACTTGGTCAGTCATTATCACACACTTACTCAACACTACCTGTGTCCCGCCATAGAATTACAGTCACTGGGAGAGTAAAACAGACACAAGTCTGTCTGTAGGGACTCATGTTATCATGGGTATAGGACAGGTTATCACACTCTTGCAACCAGACACACAAGATCCAATGACACCACAGTGGCCTCATTTCCTGAGCAGAAGGATGTATGGAAAAGTCTCATTCCACTACAGTTCCAAGGAAGCAAAGTTGGAAATTTTTCCAAAGAATTTTTTTTTCCCTGTGAAACTAAGTAAAATCCTGTTCTAAGTCTTCCCAGCGGGGGATGACATGTCTTGAATAGATTCACTTGGTACATTTTTAACTTACCAGTTAGAAGCTACAGATCATCTTGGCCAGCACATCTTACATAATACCCAGTCTTCTAATCCTTTTCCTTCCCTGAACCTTTTCCAAGGAACCCCTGGCCCCACAGCTTCTTTTCAGACTTTTGTTTGTTTGTTTTCCATTTATTTCTTCCAATGGTTTCTCCTTCCATTCAGAGAGAGGGTAAAGCAAAAACCTCATCAGGATAAAGTAAAAGTAAAGTCGCTCAGTCGTGTCCAACTCTTTGTGACCCCATGGACTGTAGCCTACCACACTCCTCTATCTATGGGATTTTCCTGCAAGAGTACTGGAGTGGGCTGCCATTTCCTTCTCCAGGGAATCTTCCCGACCCCAGAATCGAACCTAGGGCTTCAGCATTGCAGACAGACGCTTTACCGACTGATTATTCTTTAATTGACTAACGGTCTCTGGCCTTTCTTCTGCTCTTCAGGGTGCTGTGAAGGGGAAGGGAAGGGGGAATCTCATTTCCACTGAGATTCTGCTGCACATTAAACTCTTAGGTATAATTTCCAGCTTCATATAAGGAAAAGGGTCATTTGACAACGTGATAAGAAGTGAAAAGATGCTAAGGAATAAGAGGGGCATAAGAAGAACACGCTAGAAGGTAATTCATTTGAGAGTATTTCAATTACAACATTCACTGATGTTCTAGGGATTCTCAGGAAACTCTGGAAATAGGGGAAGCTTTAGATTAACATGAACACTTACAGTGCAAGGGGTCACACTGAATTCATCTTTATCTCCCTAGTGCCTGTGGCTGCTGGAATGATTGGTGAGTAAACCAATCGGTAAACATCTCACATATTCTGTTCTCAGAGGTTTTGTTATCCTTATCTTTATACTCATTCATTTATTAGGCACTCAACTGAGAAATAGTCATTGAGCACCTGCTGTGTACCAGGCATTGTGCTGGGCCCAAGACAACATAACACACCAAAAGCCCTTGCAGAGTTCACAGTCCAGAGAAGAAATTAAACTCTTATCGAGTAATCATTTACAAATGTGTAAAAGTTCAGCTGCAATGCTAGGAGAAATTTCCAATGAATTTGACAATTCTTTTTTGCTTTCCTTTTTAAAAAAATTTATTTATTTTAACCCAGTGAAAGAGAGGAGGCTTTCCTATGACATTTCATCAGTGAAAGCTGCAAAGGAGGTAAAAAAGGAAACAGGTGTTACTGACCCAACACAATGATTATTTTCATTACTAGTTATAGTAAACAATAGTTTATAAGCCACATGTTAAATTTTATTATGGGAGACAAATGAGAATATGATTTACTTAAAAGATACAGCTCTGCCAACATCTATCACCACCAATACATTTATCAAAAAAATGATGCAAATATTTTTTATTTTTTCTAGAATTGATGTTTTTTTAATTTACATCTTGATTTAAGTACTGATTTTCTTCTTTCAAACACTGTTGGCCAGGATTTCAAAAAGAGACAGGATTTCCAGAAAAGATTCTGGCAGGCTGTTCAATAACTTTCCAAAACCCTAGAGTTTTGGACTCAGCAGGATATGAGAATGTTTTCAGACCCATTCTTTTTAACGTCCTGAGTGAGAGATGTGGCAGCAAGCCTGGTCTCACTATCCTAAGTGAGAGTAAGAACACCCAAGGCAAGAGCAGTAAGTCCAAGAGTGTAGAGAGATAAGAAGGTTGAGTCCCGAGGGCTTGACAGCCACAACTAAATTTGCAAAAGCATAAGAAGTTCCAAAAGCTACAGCATCAATTAAGAAAGGGGCAAGGAGATTACGGGGGCAAGCAAGCAGACAAAGTAGAAACATGGAAATGTCAAAGCCTGAGAAGCGATCAGAGTAAGGGAAAAAAAAACCAAACTAGGTGAGATGTTAGTAAAGTCATACGGAAAAGACTTTGCAGAAAGAAGACACCAAGAAGAAGGTGACCTGTTGGGAGCCAGTGTGAGGAACTCCGCCCTTGGCAAAGGTCATGAGGAAGGGGGGCTTCGGTATCCACAAAGGCGTGATGAAGCCTCAGGAAATTCCCCTGCTCCTGAGCATCTAACCCCAAAACCAGAGTCTGTCCTGTACTCCACCTACGGGGCTCTCCCCATAACCGTTTCTCTCTGGGAAGGAGTAAACGTGCAGCTCCAAGGCAGTAAAAATTCCTGGGAGTGACTAGAGTGTTTCAACTTATGGGACTCTTCTGAAGGTTATCTAGCCTGCCTGTATAGGTTCCTGCGGCCACAACAGCCCTCCAACCATGAGAGGCACGAGATGTTTTTGACTTACTAAAGGCAAATTCTTGTGAGAAGTTAGAAATTCTTAGTATAGTGGGCTGGTTGATAATTATATTGATAAAGGGTTTTTTCATTTGTTGTGTCAATAATTGCTGCTAATTCCCTGCCCTAGGTGGGACAAGGGCGTCTCAGGTTAAACCTCTCATGCGGACACATGATGGTTTACTACCTCTCAACCATAAACAGCACAGAGAGTTTTGGAGTATTCTGAGAATCTTAATTATCATGGGACTTTTTCTTGTTGTTGAGTCAATGATTGCCGCCAGGCCTCCATATCCTTTAGGTACCTGGGAATATATTAATCAATGTATTTGGAATATAGAAAAGGAAATATAGTAGTTTCTGATGTTAGAGAATTAAGTATTAACCTCAATATTAGACTTTTGAGTTAATGAATTTTCTCTCTTGTAATAAGATCACTGTACTTTGTTATAAATCACTGTGTCCTTGCTATGTAAAAATGTAACTTTGTCACTATCTTAAGACTAAGTAGATCTTAAAAGGAACATTGGTGAAAAGATTTTCATTTGTTGGACTGATGCTTGCTGCTAAAATCTCCATATTCCCTGCCCTTATAATGAATATAACTAGCATATAGGAGAAATAAGTACTAACCCATAGGAGAAATAAGTAGTAACCTCTAAGCATATAGGAGAAATAAGTATTAACCTATAGGAGAAATAAGTATTAACCTTTAAGGTTAATCATGTTAACCTTGGGTTAAATAAATTCCTTTCTTGATTGTAACTCACTACACCCTCACCCTATAGGACTTTATTTGGAGGGTGGTGCTTGGTTTAAGGAAAAACACCCTTGGAAAAAATAAGTTTTCTGGTTATCAGAAAGAAAGAGTTGTAAATGTCAGCAGGCAGAAATGGCTTGAAGATGATGTAAAACCCCTAAGATTTTTTTTATGTAAAGCACCTGATTTTGATAAGGTCAGGACTGCTAACCCCCGAGTGACTCTGTATTCATCCCTATATGTAACAAAAGGTATATAAGCAAACCCCAAAATAAAGAAATCGGATCTGTTCCAGAAAGACTGATTCCCTCATGTCATTCTTCTCTGCTCCCCAATTTTCTGGCTGAATTCCCAACTGGAGCGTGGGTGCCCGCCATTCAGATGGTGCAAATTCCTTGTCCGGAATTTTATTGGTACCCCATGTAAGCCAAGTTACTCAGCCCCTTTCTCTCTCTCTCTTACTATTTTCTGGCCGGATTCCCATCTGGTGCATAGGACCCACCAAGCCTACTAACCTTGCCTGGGCTTCTAAGATCGGACCGGGGTGGGGGGGGGCCTCAGTGCCTGCTCTCCTTCGGGTGAACAGGAAGACGCCTGCGGCCTACGTAGGTGGTGATTGGTACCCTGTGTTAACCAAGTTATTTGGCCTCTTTTTCTCTGCTAAATTCCTAGTCCCTCTCTATCTGTAATTAAATAAGTTTTTCCTAGGACACCTACTCCGCCCTCACCTTCGAATCACCCTGGATCCACCGGGGCTGGACCCCGGTAGTGACCAATTAGAATGGCAAGGGCAGAGGGCAGACAGCGGGTAATGAGTAAATGGAAAATAAAGAGCATAGAATACATCTGAAGCAGGAAAGAGAAAGGGAAAGAGCTGATGGGTATAACAGGACAGATACTTTGTTTTTAGGTAATAAAATCCTGTCTGCCTTGCAGTTTTTATCCTTTCATATTGAGGATTATAGGTTAATCATTCAAGAAAAATAACGGAGAGACCAGAAATTTAATAGCAGTCCAGTGGTTAAAATTTCACACTTCCACTGAAGGGGATGCAGGTTTGATCCCTGGTGGGGAGTTAAGATTCCACATGTCATGTGGTGTGGCCAAAGGAAACAAAATTTAATGAACATTTTCTACATACAAATATAGTACTTCAGATGTCCAAATTTAATTTAAAATTTGGGACAATTTTAAAACTTTTAGCATTCATCCAGGTAAAGTTTTTAAAACTTCTAATTAAAAAAAATTATTTCTGTATGGTAGCCTAACTAGTTGAAACAAATTAAACCCCAAAAGGAGTCAAGGTATAGTCTGATTCTCCTCAATCCTTCGCTATAATGTCTGTTCAAAATTACGGCTTCCCTGGTGTCTCACTGGTAAAAATCCGCACGCAATGCAGGGATGAGGGTTCAATTCCAGGCTCAGGAAGATCCCCTGGAGAAACAAATGGCAACCCACAATAGTATTTTTGCCTGGGAAATTCCATGGACAGAGGAGCCTGCTGACCTACAGTCCATGGGGTCACAAAAGAGTTGGACACAACTTAGCAATTAAACAACCAAGCAACCAACCTATTTCAAATTAATCTGAAGTAATTATTTTTCTTTTCCTCATTTAAAACAAAATCTTTTCTCTCTCCTGTAGAAGCATTAAATTATGCCCTCTTGGAACTTCCCTGATGATCTAGAGGTTAAGACTTCATGCTTTCAATGCTGGGGGCTTGGGTTCCATCCCTGGTCAGGGAAGTAAGATCCCACATGTGTGGCCAAAATATATAAAGAAAAAAAATGATGTCCTCTAAGTACTGACGTACAGATTTAATTTATAAGATTTACATAATCCTTAACAGTAAAAGACAAATGTTTCTTTCATCTAAATCATGCTTTTTCCAAAAATAAACAGTAATTTAAACTGAAACATATCAAGATGCCATAGTGAGGGATAATTTTTAATTCACTCAGGTGAAAATTTTTGAAACATAAATCCCAGAGCAACTCTATATCAGAAAAACATTGTTCAAGTACACTAAAGCTTAAGTTTTGCACATTCAAAAGTATATCAACTTGTAGTGCTTCTGGAGGTAATAATTCCTTATCTACTGAGTTATTTTTAAATCAAAATAATGTACTGTTGAGGAAAAAATTTAGAAATAATCCACTACTGTACTATATACTGAAATAAAGATTTAAATTAAAAAGAAGCAAACTGAACAATAACTCATAAAAGTGATTCACATTTATTTTTTTAAAAGCCATTAAAGAAAGATTTATAAAATATTTTGCTCTTTTATTGACAATAATTATCATTAATTAGTACACATTATTAATACAGGTTACAGAACCTAGCCATTGGCTTTTGCGAAGTAGGTCTAATAAATATTCATTGGGCAAAACCGGTCAGACTCCAACAATCATTAGCAATCTAGTTCACTGCTTTAAGAAGTCTGGGTGACTAAGCAGGAACCAGGATTAGGTTGTTACTTTTTTTCATTTTCTAAGCAACTTGGGTGTTGCATGAAGTCAGGATCCCACCTAGAGCTCATTGCTACCTGAGCACCAACAATTCAGAGTGATTGCTAAGGCACCTGTCACACATATTCTCACTCCACTTCCAAACTTGAGAACAGATTATTCCATAGAGAACATACAGCCAGGTACACACGGCTCCGTAGAGCAGCTGTACCGACAGGTTCATAGTTAAAACCAAGGTTCTTGAAGCCGCCCTAAAAAAAAATCCCTTGACAACACTAAATTTATGTAAGTAGAGATGAAACCTGCTCTGCAGGTATCCAGATCCTCTAAGGGGATTTTGACCAAATCTAGTAGAATAAACTAAACATGAAAGCATATTCAAACTGACTACCAATTAAATAAATGCAAATTAAAACTATAATGAGATCCTACTTTGTGTGCATGGACTTGGCAAAAATTTTAAAGAATTTTAACACCCTGCTCGAGCTAAGTCATAAGAGTGTTGGCAGGGGTGTAAATTGGTGTCACTTTCCTACGGGCAATTTCTCAACATGTGTCAAAAGACTCAGAATTTTCATTCTAGGAATATATATTTAAGTTAATGGACAAGTACAAGAAAACATAAGTACAAGGATCCTTATTCACTGCAGGACACTAAAAGCAACAAAAATATTCACAAATAGTTGCTTCAAGCATAAAGTATCATACAGAAAGGGGTTGCAGACATTTATCGTTATTGTTATGTGGAAAGAAGTCTATTTACAAAACACCATTTAGAAATTTAGCATAATCTTTCTTTATACATAACATAAAAATACGAGGGAGAGAGAAAACATGCAAATAGGTGTGTGTATTTGGACAGAAGAATACACTGAAGATATCAGACTTAATCCATTAATTTTGGGTGCTGAAATTATAAGCAATTTTCTTTCTTCTGCACTGTCAGGAATATAAGAACAATTATGCACAACTCTAAAGTTATGGGCAATGTAAATGTGAATATAACCAAAAAGCTTAGAATTCTGTTACCCTAGACTCTGGACATGTTCTTCTATAAAGGCAGTTAAGTTCTATCCTGAAGAAGGTTCTGACCTCCTAAGAAAATCAACACAATCAGCAACACCTGGACAGGCTTAATTTTCTAATGGCTGCAAAGCATGGCTCAGATTCAAAATGCTGGTTAAATGTAATTCATCCTATGCCCAAGGATGCTTTCAACCGTAGTCTCAAATGAATGAATAAAGGGTAAAAAAACACCAGGGCATAATAGCTACTTCCCATGCTTATTCAAGTTTTATTTGAGACAGATCATTTAAAAATCAGTGGGGGAAAAGCTATGGTCAGTTGTAATAGTTATTGAACAGTAAGGGAAAGCAGTATTTAAAATATTCCTTTCATTTACCATCAACTGATAATTTTGCTTAAAATCTACCAATGGCATTTGAGTTTGATAATAATGTGAAAGTGAAGTGAAGTCGCTCAGTCGTGTCCGACTCTTTGTGACCCCATGGACTGTAGCCTACCAGGCTTCTCTGTCCATGGGATTCTCTAGGCAAGAATACTGGAGTGGGTTACCATTTCCTTCTCTAGGGGATCTTCAGGCAAGAATACTGGAGTGGCTTACCATTTCCTTCTCCAGGGGATCTTCCCGACCCAGGGACTGGAACCCAGGTCTCCAGCATCGGAGGCAGACACTTGAACCTCTGAGTCACCAGGGAAGCCCCAGTCATGTGGAGAACTCCTGTTTTACTTATATGAAGAATTGCTAAAGGCAGTCCCCAACATTCTTATATTGAAAATTTTAAGAGTTCTTCATTTCCTGGGTCAATCATCTAGAGACACAGTTAAGAACAGTATATACTCTTGCTTTGAATAATTTAAAGTCAAGAAGTAAATACAAGCAGGAAAGCCAATGATTATAAATCATTTTAAGCACTATAACAAATAAGCATGAGGTGCCATAGAGGTACAGATTAAGTGCCTCTAAGACAAGGTAATGACTGACCAAGTGTGACTACTTAAATTGAATCTTAGATATTGATAGTAAGATTTAGTCAAAGGGATCGGAGAAGTAAAGAGTTTTAATTCTTACCATCTTATGGAAGTAAGAAAAAGCAACAGAGAATTTCTCATTAATAGGCCTGCCTAATTAGGTCCCAACAGCATTCACGCCTTCATTCAAAAGTTCTGATTCTCTGCTTTAATTTGGGCACTGTGCTAATCGAAAAAAAATGGATTTTTGCTTTGAGGGAGTATAAAACACATAAACAGGGAGTTTTAATCATGAAGTCACTATAGATACAGTTAAGTATTAGGGGCCACAGTTTCATGGAAATCGTAGAAGAAATGATATCTAAACTAAAAGCATAACACACAGGAGTAAAGTAAAATGCAAAATAAAAATAAAATATCAAAAGAAGACAAAATGGCAAAGAACAATTATTAGGTAGGAAGATCAAAAGATGTCTGATCACAAGGCAGCTTTTGAATGACATGATGAAGATTTCTGGTTTCATTCTATGGTCAGTGGATAAACTAGAAAGGGGTTTTATGAGAAGGAAGTAATCTGATCAGATTTAAAATTATTTTGCTAGGGTGGAATGGAATGGAATGAAGCAAGACAGGAAGAAGAGAGACTAATCTGGAAAATTAGAACAATCAAAGAAAGAAATGGTGGTGGTGGTGGTCAGAAGAGGAAGTTGGGATGGAAAGTAACCACCGCCATTCAGTATCAGTCATTTGACCGATATCAAGGAGTTAAAATATAAACAGCAATGTGATGATCAATTCTAAGCAGGGAGTGTGGGAAACAAAGTCATCCTGGATATCAGCCAAGTCTATCACGTGTATAAATGTGTGTGACAGTGTAATCATTCAATGGCACAGGAACGTGGAAGGGAGCAGAAAGTAAGTAGACCAGGAGATATAAAGAACATTGATATGGGCTGAAAACACAAAGCATCGGGAATTGGGGAGACCTAAGACATGACCTCATGCTGGGAGGGATTGGGGGCAGGAGGAGAAGGGGACGACAGAGGATGAGATGGCTGGATGGCATCACTGACTCGATGGACGTGAGTTTGAGTGAACTCCGGGAGATGGTGATGGACAGGGAAGGCCTGGCGTGCTGCAATTCATGGGGTCGCAAAGAGTCGGACACAACTGAGCAACTGAACTGAACTGAAGATATGACAATAACGAAATTAACACACGGGAGTTGATGGAGATTTCCCAGGATATTTGGAGAATTCCATGAACAAAGGAGTCTGGCAGGCTACAGTCCATGGGGTTGCAAAGAGTCAAACATAACTGAGCGATTAACACTTTCACTCTCACTTCGGTGTAGGTAAAGATGAGGGAAGAGAAGGGAATGTTAAGTTACCCTGACATCTGCTAAATTGGAACAGGGAATGGAGGCCATTAAAGGATGTGGCAGTCAATGACGTGGGGCAGAATCAGGAGCCCATTATGGAGGCGAAGGAGATGAGCATTTCCAAAGGGAGAATTGATTAACCCTGTCAAAGACTACATTCAAGCAAGCCAAGCAAAGTAAGACCTGTGTCAATGGAGCGCGAGAGGCCGCTATTAGCATTGCTGTTCAGCTGAAAGAAAGGCTGAGGATGTAAACACTTCCATCAGAGAATCTGGCTTTGGAGGGAAGGAAAGCAGGAACAAGAGAAGAATGAGGAAACAAGGAGTTTTTCTTTGTAAGCTTGTTTGCTTTTTTTGAGATAAAGAAACCAGCAAGAAGGTGTGTGGAAGGGGAATAAATTGGGGAATAGATGTGTTCACATTAGCCATGGGCTCCTTTCCCAATGAGACTGAATGATGGAAGCAAAGATGATCGAAGAAAACAAGGCTGTAGGTACCTGGCAAAAAGGGAAAAGAGTTGCTACCTTTTGGTTACTGATTTTAACAACAATTTTGATGGAATGTCATTCAGAAGAAGGTGGAGGAATACAAGGTCTTAGCAGGTAGAGAGAAAGAAATTACTATAGAAAACAGAGAGCGAGCTAAACAGGGAAGCAGACAGCATTGGTGTGTGTCCCACTATTCAGCATCGTTTCAGTAACTGCTGTAGTAACTGATACATGAGGGACCAGTTGAGGTTGGAGATCACACATTTAAGAACATTAATTGTCACTCCCGACTTTCTGCCTGCAGTCACTAGGTAGACAAATCTTAGATGCAGTTTAGCTAGATGGGCGCAACAGAAAGCTAAAAGGACAAAGAAGTTGAGAGGATATTTCCAAATGGGTCTTTCAAATGGTGAAACAGGCTAAAAGGGGAAGGAATAAAATTAGGAGACGTTAATAAAGAAAGTAAACGGGCGAGGAGATCAAAGGTCTCAATGAAATGTAGCAATAACACGAGAGCTGGAAAGACGGCAAGCTGACGATTTCAGAGAATAAGATGTGTGGGCTAAATACACCAGAGGTTAAGCAGTTCCAGGAGATGGTAAGTTCCAGAGAGTGACTATGACATTGATGGCTAAAATGGCTAGAATGGGAAAATACTTGTGTTGCGATATCCAAAGAATGAAAGGCCTTTGTATATTAAGCAGAGCATAAGTGTGGATTCTGAAGTCACTGGTGTGTTGCCTAGATTTAGGGTTGATTGGAAAATTGATTGGAAAACTGCAAATCGGGTGTCAAAGTCCTCAATCGTGAGGGAGAATGGTGCAGACAAAAGATTAAAAGTAATAAAATAAATGTTCAAATTAATGATAATCTATCCTAGTATGAAATTTATAGACACTAAAAATCATGTTTTAAAGATATTTGTCGATATAAGAAAATATTCATCATATGCTGACATATATAACAAAATACCAATTTTATTTGAAAAACAGTAGCTGTATTTGTGTGTCTATATACTTGTATATAAGCTTCCCTGGTGGCTCAATAGTAAGGAATCCGCGTGCCAATGCACGAGATGCAGGTTTAATCACTGAGTTAGAAAGATCCCCTGGAGAAAGAAATTGCAACCCACTCCAGTATTCTTACTTGAGAAATCCCATGGATACAGGTGCCTGGAGGGCTACAGTCCATAGGGTTGAAAAAGACTGCCACATGACTGAGCAACTGAACAATGACAACAGCAGCAGCAAGAGGGAAGGGAAGGAGGTCCAGTAAAAACATCATGGGCTTTACAACAGCAGAGGGCTTTGCAGAGTATGGAAAAGCAAGCACTGAGGCTCTTTTCCTCCCTGCTCCACATCTCTTCACAGTGACCATTCCAACTTCCTTAATCCCTCCATTCTCTGCCTTCCGTAAAAAAGAAGTGGAAATCATCAAGTAGGAATATTTGTATCTTATTGCCATCTCACATAACTCACAGGTCCTATCTCCTAACTGTAAAGCAAAACGGTCTAAGCCTAAGAGCACTTTCTTGTGAGGGTTGCAGGGAAATGACCTCAGGGAAGGCTCAATCTCCAGCTAAGGATAGAAACTGACAAGCCTCACTGTTATTAGCAGCCAGAAGGGTAGACAGTGTTTCCAAAACGAGTTTCCAATAGAAAATACCTGCAATAATCCAGGTACATGGTGAGACATAAGCCTCATTTAGGAATTAGCAACATCTAAGAATTTCAAGAGACCACTGTAGCAAGTAAGGTAGGTAGGGGAATGACAATCTCCAGGAACCTCACCAAATGTTCAGAAATTGTAAACTTTCCCAGGACAGAGAAATACAGCAGGCATAAGATTGCTGACATTCTTCTTGCCCCTCTCACTATAACCCTTATAGCTGGGCAGGTCTACATGACTGGGGTGAACCTGTGATACAGCAGAGGAAGTGCTCCGTGTCACGCCTGGTCTGGGGGTAATGAAAGGTCCATGTAGAATTCTCCAGCTTCTTTCTTTCCCTGAAATAGAAACTGAGCAAGGTGTGTTTCCAGATAATACACAGGCAAGACAGAGGCTCTTCAATCCTATTCCTTGAGTGATTGTATGGAGCTCCTACCAGCCAAAGGTGGATGTAGACAGTAAGACCAGAATAAACCTTAGCAGAATGAAGTGGTTCAAATTTCAGTTATTTGGTTACAGCAGCATAGCTAGCCTAAACTTACTGACCATGCTCATGTTGGCCAAGAAAATCAAAAGCTGTGATAGATGATAAGAGTGAATGGGGTGGAAAAGAGGACAGAGTAGCCAATTTAAAAGTTCAGGGCCCCAGCTCCCTAGAAAAATCACAACTCAGCTAGCTGGTGGACTAGCCTCTTCCTCAGAAGGCCAGAGGGTCAAACAACAGCTTAACAATCCCCAGGAAAAATGGAGCACCCCCTGAAAAACTCAGCAGGAAATAGTCTTCATACGTAAACATCTTGCCACATCCCATCCCATTCCTTCCACACAAACAAGGAAGTCATTCTGAATGATGAAATTTGTCCAAGATCACCAAAGCAATCTTCTTCTTGTTTGAGTGCCTTGAGCCACAGCTCAACCAACAATATATCAAGACATTCTTAATTTTATGAACTGACAAAGCTATATAGTAAAAGGAATAAAATAACATAACAATTCATCACACATAAGTCGTTTTCTTTCAGTAAAGAATTTAAATGCTACTTGAAGAGTCAAGCTAGAATTAACTTCTAGGCATTATATAAATATTAATTTAGGACTTTCATAATTACAGTAAGACATGAGAACTATTTGAGTTTCAATTTCCATCATTATTAGTTTTAAAGTATTAATAAATATTTTAAGCCATACATGTGAGTCTGAAATTACATCAACAATATAAAATCAAGTGAACTGTAGAATATTATCTAAAAGAATAAAATATTTACCAATCATTATTGCCACCCTCTGGTGGCAATGAAGACCTGGTTCATTGTGACATACTCTGACCTGTTTCCCAGTGAGTATTTCCTGTGAAGTCGCTTCTTCTGCAATGCCTGCTCACCAGGGATCTTTGAAGTTTGTTGCAGAACGACTGTTAGTGACTCCAGAAGCCTGCCCCAAGCACACTCAAACCAAGCAGAGTCTTTTGTTTGTAAGAGTTGTGTATGAGAATGAACTACTCTCACACAGCATAGTACATTTATTTGTGGAAGATAAATCCAATTGTTCTGTAGCTTTTCCAAGGCCAAATAGGAAAATATATCACGAAATGAAAAAACTCTATCTGATGAACTTTGTGGTTGTCACACCAACAACATCTATTTGTTTTGTTTTTTTCCCAGAAATGTTCCTACTGTCCATGACAGTATTGTGTCTTTCTCAGGGTAGCTAATTTGAGGACAGCTAATTTGATACCCAACTCTAGCAATGATACATGGAATGCAGGCCCCAAATAATCAGCATCTGAAAGCATCTCCCCTGTTTAGATACAGGAAAGGAAAAACCACTGGAGTGGTCTGCAGCTGTCTTGCAATCCCAGCTAGTGACACATACTAGCTGACATGGAAGACAAGAGTCAACTTTGGGAAAAAAACAAGTAGTTGAAGACATTGACAACTCCAGTTAATCAACCCATAAACTCAATTTTTCACTGATTCCAGAGTGAAATAACGAAGAAAAATCTTTTATTTCAGCCAACTGAGTTGAATATTCCATTATTAGCAAATGAAGGCATCTTGACAGATACAAATGTCAAGACACAGAGCTTGCGTGTGTTCCATGCTCTGAGAATGTATCTGCACGTTCCAGAAATCCTCGCGTGCTTATCCCTATTCTCTAATCAAATAACACTTTATGTGCAAAAAAAAAAAATGTCATAAAATCTGCATTTTCTGTAAAAGGAGCCTATAGTCTAGGCTTATCTTAAGGGTTATAAGTGGGACAGCAAGAAGCCACAGAGATGTTGAATGATTTGATCTTCATGGGATTGGAGCTGCAGCAGAACCACAGGACCCCTGAGTGCCCTGCAAGCACACCACCTACAGAGAGACTTCACCCACCTCCTGCTTCTGGGAAAGAAACAGGAGGCAGAAATAGAAAAATATGTCATTTGTTACACTCACTAAACTCCTTGCTTTCAAAGTAGCCAAAGTGAAAAAATCATTTTTAAAAACCCAAACTATAAATATGGAAGTCAAGTGAGTCCTGGAAATCACTCCTGACACTGGCTCCAAATAACATTAGGTCAGCCCCAAAATATCCTCATAAGGTTTTTGATAGGCTCATATAATTGAAGCAGAAGTTGGATGCTGGTGCTCTGTCAAGACTACATTTAGACATTTTATCATTTTTATAACATTACATAAGATGAAGAGAAATAGAATATATGAATATATATAAAATTTTAGTTGTCACTTATTGTTATTCTTCATCCAGTATTTTTTCATCCCAGCCCAGGACATCATCACAGCTCTGTTATTTGGCAGTGACAAAGGCTACTGATTCCAGCACTATTTTCCTTCTCCAAAAACACAATTTAGAGAAATAATCAAGGAGAGAAATTCCCTTCTCTTCTCTACTCATTCAGGAAGAAGAGTCTTTACTTCTTTTCAAACCCAAAGGAGAGAACCAGGCACATATTACAAATTTATCTAATTTCAGTTGCTCAGACTGAAATGAACGACTAACACTTTCAGGCTGGTAGTCAAAATTGTTCACTCATTGTTCAGTGAACTTCAAGAACCAATTAGCTATAAATGTCATCTACGCTAGGAAACCTTCACCAGCCGTTTTGGAAAATAGTGTGCATTCTTCTACTAAAATAAATTACAAATACTTATTGGAAATGTCTAAATTTTTGTCTTCAAAAATTAACATATAATTTCAATTCAAACTGTAGATTAATTTATGCTTCTTTAATGCTAATTAAAGAACATGAATATTAGAGACTTTCTTTTTTAAAATTCTACTTAGCAATATTTTCACAAATACGAACATGTGGTTAAAATTGTTCTCAGTGTGCCATCTAAAATATGACCTATATATTTTAATGGAAAAAGTATTATATGAGGCGTCTATTTTGATTTACTCTTATAATGCGTGTTTTTCTATATGAAAAAGGTGCCCATAGAGCAATGATTATAATATAGAAAAATGTATATGTTGTGCCTCTCTTACAGTAGAAGGTAGAGGAGTTCTAAATTTAGAAAAGTGAATTTACAAAGTAAAAATATGTATCAGTGAAGTTAGTCAAAGATTAATTATTGCTGAGACTGGCAATGTTATGCCCCTACACAATTACTCATATTAGAATGGAAATGTTTAAAATAAACTATGAACACAATACATAATGAGGGCAGAAACCACCCTCATCATTCATCTTTATATTCCCAGTTAGAGCATCTTGCTAGTGTCTTCATTGTAATTGATATTTAACAAATATTTGCAAAATGAATGAATAAGGAATGAATGATGAGAAAATAATACATAGCTCTTCTGCCTCCTGGAGGTTCAATACACTACTTTCTTTTAAATTTAATTAATCCTCAATGTCCTTGTAAAATAGCCAAAGGGAAAGTATACTTGCATTACAGCTGAAATTGATGGAATCTATGAGAAGGGTTAAACCTGTTCCTCAACGTAAATAAAGCACTCACACTCTGTATAGCACCAGGGTATTTAAATAATTTCCTAGGTGGAAGGAATTCAATTTGATCCCCTACAGCATAAACCACAGGAATTCTTCTCAATCTCTTCAAGATAAATCCCAGGGATCCCTGAGCTCCGCTGCTAATCCATCCTCTCTACTATTCATTCTCTTGCTTTTAAAGTTCCTTTTCACTTCCTCCCCCTCCAAATCCATAAAATTTCCCGGTCAGCCCTAATTTGAAGCATTTTATCCTGCCTTCCGCAAATGTACTCTCACTTAGACCATACGTTTCAACATTCAGAAAGAAAAAAACTCATCATACTCATATGAGATCAAGAAAAATAGTTTACCAACATTTGAAAGTAACATGACTGCTCTCTGTTCACCTTTGCTGATCCACAGCTGAGCAAGTAGTAGGATATAAATATAACTTATCTTCACTATTCATGAGGATACTACTCATGAATTAAAAGTCTGACACAATATTTATGTGACCTCATTTTGAAAATTTAAAATAGCATACGGCCTCTAGGCTTAATTTTATCACAGAAAGATTAAAGACACACAAGCAAGCAGAGATTTTCTCCGCTGTGGGACACTGGCAAGTTCTCTTAAAACATCTGATATTAAAAATGCCAAACTTCTATGCATCTGCAGTAATAAGGTGATTATCACACTGAATACCATTTATGCACTTTCTCTCTAGCAAGGAGAATTAATATTAACACAGGGACTGAAAATGTTAAGTGACTATAAATAAGCCCAAATGATTTTATTAAAATTTACCTTCGCAAAATGTTACTTTCAAATTCTTGGTAGAAAAACTTCTTATTCATATTAAAATACAATGAACAAATTATAAGGAAAGCAAGTATCATCAAATGTTATTCCCTATACCACCTCCCCCTTGCTGTGTATTCAATAATGCTTAGTTCAGATCTGGATTTCTCCACTCAGGAGAAGTACAGAATATACTGTTACTTGGGAAAACAAATTTCTAATGGCACAGTCTCACTCAAACAACAAAATTCCAACCATCTATCCATACACTGCCATCTGTCGCCATGACAATGATAACAGGTGCAGCATTTACACTGCTTGTATTGCTGTTGTTCAGTCACTAAGTCGTGTTCAACTCTTTGAGACCTCATGGACTGCAGCATGCCAGGCTCCTCTGTCCTCCACTATCACCCAGAGTTTGCTCAAATTCATGTCCATTGAGTCGGTGATGCTATCTAACCAACTCATCCTCTGCTCTGTAGCAAAAGCTGTAAGTGTGAGCATATGAAACAGTGATAACCATGAAATTAAACACAGAAGAAAACAAAACATACAAAATCGTTTTAAACTATCAAAAAATATGTCATAAAATTTGTCCTTATGTTCCCTCTGGTCCCTGAAGTCTGTGCCATTTTAGACAGGATTCTAACAAGCATGGTTATTTGGTTTCCAATCATATCATATTCAAAAAGAAGAAATTGAAAAAGAAGAATGGGGTGTGGGGAGACAGAGCACAGAAAGTGGGAGATTCAGGATTGGAATGTTCCTCAACCAGGTCACAGTACTACAGGAATAGCTCCCCCTTAATAATCACACTATATCATTTGCTTTTTTACTTGTTAGTCCTTGAACTCACAGACTTTCAACTTCAGGTTGAAAGAAACTCTCTTGTGATTCTTGAGTCTCCTCCATAACTTCAAAATGAGGACTTTAATTCTATTTTCAATAAACTGCTTCACAAGTAGCTGAAACTGAAATTAAATTTCATAATATGAGGCTCTTAGACAACTTGAGCTGTAAGAATAATGAATCTGTAAATTTGCTGCTCTAGATATCAAAGAGGAGTATTCACCCTCCTTTTCAGCCACCCAATGCTAATCCCTCTTTTATTTTAAGTAAACAGGATCTAGAAGATGCTTATAAGTGACAACCCACATCCAGGATGGTACATGACTTTTGCCTCATAGATCAGCATCCCCACAGCTCTTCAAGAATGAATAACTGGATTCAAAGGTAAACTCACTTAATTTTTAGCCGGAAAAAAAAAAAAGATATCGAAAGAACAAATTTCAATGTTTAATTGTATTTTACTGAAGCTATTTTTTAAAATGAAACGAACACTTAGCTATGTCATTAAATTCTTGTCATTTAAAATGTCAAGAAAGAAACATTTTCTAACAGGATAGGATACATTTGATTCTTATTATCTCTGGTAATATACAGTCTTTAAAGTTGGAACAAAACTCACTCATACCCTATTATTAGGCTATTATTAGGGAGACTATCTATGTAAATTAATTTTTAAGAAAAACTAGGATTGGGCTTCCCTGGTGTCTCAGTGGTAAAGAATACACCTACCGATGTACGAGACACTGATCCAGGACGATCCTGGATCATTGAGGATCTGAGACATTGATCCTCGATCCCTGATCCACGACGATCTCACATGGTGCAGAGCAACTAAGCCCACGTTCCACAAGTGTGGCGTCTGTGCTCTAAAGCCCAGGAGCCTCAACTACTGAGCCCATGAGCCACAACTACTGAAGTCCCTGCACCTAAGAGCCTGTGCTCTGAAAGAGAAGAAGCCACTGCAAAAGGAAGCTTACCCACCACTAGGGAAAAGCCTGTGCAGCAATAAAGACCAAGCACAGCCAAAACTAAATAACAATTTAAAAAAGAAAACTAGGGTCTAGCTTTTGAATTCACAAAAAGATAAAACTCAGCATTTCATACAATTTCAACCATCTGCAAAATTTCTAATACAATTAAGTAATCCATGTGCTTTTCAGTAGGGTATCAAAAATAACTTTTGCTTGCTTCTTTGAATGGAGACTCATGGCTTTTATGAAAACCAGGCATGCCCTCAGGTCCTAACAAAGGACATGGGACAGATGGATTTGTTCCAAATATATCAAGATTTTATTTTTATTTACATCTGATTTTGCAATTCCACCCTCTTAACACACACACAGCTTTCAACATCACTTAGGAACTAACCCTTAGAAAGAAGAAGCTTGAGTTAGCAGAATATGGAAGGCATGTGAAAGTGAAACATGTTTTATGAGACAGCGATGTTTTTCTTCAGAGTGTATTTGATCAATACACTTAAGTAAGTTTCAGGGGAGCAAAAATCAACTAATTTTATTTGCCAATTGGTATTTCCTTTAAGAAAATCAATTTCCCCAGGTTTTAACTGTGATAATAGTTGCTCTTTAAAAACTATAGATTTCTGCATGTAAAATGTATATTGAAATAAACACGCACACAGAGAGAAGCGGACAGAGTGAATGGAGGCGCAGCAAGAATACAAATGGTTTACTAATGACCTCTATGTTTATTCACCCTTCCCGTTTCCCACTTTTCCTGGTGTTATCAGCTCCAAGAGTCTTGAGTGCACACATGCATGCTCAGTCATTCAGTTGTGTTCGATGTTTTGCAACATTTTAGAATGGAGCCCGCCAAGCTCCTCTGTCCATGGGATTTTCCAGGCAAGAATACTGGGCTGGGTTGCCATTTCCTCCTGCAGGGGATCTTCCCAACCCAGGGATCATACCTGCGTTTCCTGTGGATTCTTTATGGCTGAGCCATCCAGGAAGCCCTAACAGCCTTGAGAGTCACTGTCCAAAAATAAAATTAAAAAACAGCACAAAGCCTGTGGGAAGCAGGCAGGAGGGTGCTGTGAAAAATAAGAACTAGAGGCACTGATGCAGGGTAATGGAGGAGACAGAGGTAGTCAGCCTAGTGATGAATATTTGGTCCCTAAATTAGCCTCTCTACAGAATCTGAAAAATCCCTTCATTACACTGCTTCAAATTAATTTAAATTATCAAACAGATACTTCAATTAAGCATGTTAATGTCTAGGCTATCAGAATTCATAAAGTTATTCCAGTCACCAGTTTCTTCCAACAGCTTCTCCAGTTTGTTTAAGACATGATGTGAATGAGAAATCTGCTTGGGACCAAATGTAAGAGGCAATTTCGAAGCAGAAATCAGGAATTATCTGCCTATCTCAAATTACTGGCTCAGTAAGTCTTTGTTTTTTATTGGATTTCCCTGATTATAAGACTCATGTTTCTAACTTATTATCACTAAAATATATATCGAAGGATAAACTTCTTAACTGCTATGCAGGAAGTAGTTGTGACATTTACCTGCCAGTGTTAGTAAGAGAGAACTCAGACCTCAACAGAACATTTCACCTCATTTGATTGTCACCCCTGGGTCACTGGTGTTAGAATCACCATGTGCCTGTTGCAGAAAGCTATGACACAGCCTTAAAATAATCTCCCCCCCCACCATGGAGACAGTCACACTACAGGTCAGACACTGCCAGAAAAGTCAGGGGAACTGCCAAATGTATCAGAATATATGAAGACAGTCTAAGGATCGGGAGGCTGGGACAATAGAAGGGACTTGCCGAGAGGAGGGCTCTGGTAATGATCCTAAAACACACTTTAACTGATTTTCCAGAGAAACTACTTAATTTTCACAATTGCACCACTCAATGAGAGAAAGGGTAAAAACACAAGGTAAAGCAAGTAAGAAACGTAGACAAAAACCTGTCATTTTTCAAATTAAAAGAAAAGGAGGCCTAACTATTCTAAAGTTATAGGTGAAGATGAGGAACCCAAAACGTGGGGAAGGCAAGTCAGTATCACTGGAATACTGCAGTGACGTGACAACAGCCAGTGATTCCAGAGAATCCTCAGACTCTAAAAATGACAAAGGTTTACACTTTGAGTTTGAGACACTGAAAAAAAAAAAAGAACACCATGCAGTTATATAAGTGAGCATGTGCTATGGCTATCTTTTTAACTTCGGTGTATACTTAATACAGTTATTATTAGAAGTTGTTATTCAATAATAGCACACCTTGCAAATTAATGCCTTTCTAAACTGAGAAAATTTTGTATTTCCTAATCAATCAGGACAACTGTTCTAGCCCAAATAGGGCATTTCTGCCCTTATTCTGCCTGCTCCTGGGGTCTAGACTCCAGGAATTAGCATCGGGTTTGTTGCTGCTACTGCTGTTCAGCCACTAAGTCATGTCTGACTCTTTACAACCACACGGACTATACAGCCTGCCAGGTTCCTCAGTCCATGGAATTCTTCAGGCTAGAATACTGGAGTGGGAGTGGGCTGCCATTTTCTTCTCCAGGAGATCTTTCTGACCCAGGGATCAAACAATTGTCTCCTGCAACATCAGGCAAAGAATTCTGTACCTCTGAGCCACTAGGGACGCAGAATCAGGGCTAGTGCTATGAATAATTACAAGAATTGCCTCCTCTTTCAAGTCTTGTGTTGGACATAGAAGGAAAGAGTTAACTCACGCCTTGGACGTTCAAACCCTGCACATTCCCAGGAAGTCTGTCTTTAGAACCGGCCCTTGGCCAGTTCCTAGGAAATGAGCTTGGAGCCCTTGGAATGAATCTTCTGCCTGACAAAGATGTTCCTGTAGGCCTGTGGTCTTGGATTTGCTCAGTTAGTTATGCAAACAAATGTTTTTCTGCTTTGTGGCTGGAATTTAAGGAGCTGAGGTCAGTCACAAAGCAGCACCATGCCTGTGCTGAGCTGTGTGCGTAGTCGCTTAGTCGTGTCCAACTCTTTGAGAGCCCAGGCTCCTCTGTCCATGGGTATTTTTCCAGGCAAAGATACTGGAGTGGGTTGCCATGACTGCCTCATCATGCCTGTGACTGACCCCTTAATAAAATCCCTGGACACCAAGACTCAGGGGAATTTCACTGGCTGGCAATACCCTGCATGTGTTATCACACATCATGGTGGGGAAATCTAATGTGTCCATGTGACGCTAGTGCCCAGACGCTTGGGAACTTGTGCTGGTTTCTCCTGGACTTTGCCCAGTAAGCCTGGGCCCTTTGTTGGTTTTAATCTGTATCCTTTTGTTAGAATAAAATATAACAGTGAGTTTAACAGCTTCTGAGTCCTATGATTCCTTCTAGGAAACCACAAAGCCAAAGAACAGTCTTCAGGTCTCCCTTCCAAACTTACTGGGCTCCCCTGATGGTTCAGATGGTAAAGAATCTGCCTGCCATGGCAGCAGACCCAAGTCTGGAGCCCCAGGTCAGGAAAAACTCCTGGAAAAGGAAATGGTAACCCACTCCAGTATTCTCGCCCGCGATATCCCATGGACAGAGGAGCCTAGCAAGCTACAGTCCAAGGGGTCAGGGTCACAAAAAATCAGACACGACTGAACAACTAACAACACACTTTTCCAAACCTCTTATCTAGTTCAGTCCTCCAAACCCTGCAGTATAACTACTGCCATTTCATAGATGATAAAATCCAGACTTTGAGAGGTTAATTCATTTAACTGGTTGATTAAAATAATCCAAATTAATTGTGCTATACCATGCTGTAATGTTACAGGTTATAAAGAATTGTGAAATAACTATCAGCTAAGCTACATTTGTAGTATTTTCTTTGAAAAATATAAAATACAATTTCACAATCTCTGAATAGACTAAAATTAATTTATAAACACAGTAAAACTTATAATCATTAAGAACTTTATGTATGTTTGTGGTGGTTCTAAAAGCTATAATGTGGTACCAAAACTTTTAAAGATTATATGAGACTCCTTGCTTACCTATCCCACCCCACTAAAAATAATTTTTCAAATTCAATTCTCTGTGCCTCCAATCTTTGAGAACCATATGGGGACATGTGTATGTTAGAGAATAGGCAGATTATTTTCTTAATGTCTGCAAATGTACTTCAGAATGTTATCTTTGTATGTTGAGGGGCAAGCTTAAAATGCACTGTCATTTCAGGATTTTGCAGGTTTGTGCATATGTGCATGTGTGTGCAAGAGAGAAATAAAAATATGTTATGTTTAAGTTCAGTATTCAGCCACGGAAATATCTGATAGCACCAAGTTCTACTTGGTTTTGAGAAATGCACTGGCATTACCAATATTGGATTTCTATGGTGACTAAGGGCTTTTCTGGAGACTGTGATGGTAAAGAATCCGCCTCCAATGCGGGAGACCTAGGTTGGATCCCTAGGTTGGGAAGATCCCCTGAAGGCGGGCATGGCAACCCACTCCAATAATTGTTGCCTGGAGAATCCTCATGTACAGAGGAGCCTGGCAGGCTACAGTCCATAGTGTCGCAAAGAATCGGACACGACTGAGCAACTAAACAAAACACAGCACGTGGTGACTAAAATTCTAGAGGCACAGAAAATTTGTAATAGTTACTAATATCTCCTGGAATACAAAATACTTATTATTTAGTCCAGTTTTGGAGAAGGCAATGGCACCCACTCCAGTACTCTTGCCTGGAAAATCCCATGAACGGAGGAGCCTGGTGGGCTGCCGTCTATGGAGCTGCACAGAGTCGGACACGACTGAAGCGACTTAGCATCAGTACAGTTTTATAATTTCTATTTGAATAAATCTGATTTCCAATTTTAAACTGATTTCCTTTTACAAAATTAGCTAAATGCTAAACCATAACACAGGTTACCCATTTCAGTTTTGTGCCAAGACACTTTAATTTAGTAAAACTAAATAGCTAATTTTATACTTTCCTGATTCAAATTTATATACCTGTTTAATACAAAAAGAAATCCTTACACTTTCTATAGATCTGAATCATAAGCTGGAAAAGTTTTGGCAAGTACCTGCTTTTTTTACCCCTGGCAATTTTTTTTAAACAGACTTTTTGTTTTAGAGCAGTTTTAGATTCACACCAAAACTGAGAAGAATATAGAGATTCCTCATGAAAAGTGTGTGAAAGTGTTAGTCACTCAGTCACTGCCTGACTCTTTGCAACCCCATGGACTGTAGCCCACCAGGCTCCTCTGTCTATGGGATTCTCCAGGCAAGAATACTGGAGTGGGTAGCCATTCCCTTCTCCAGAGGATCTTTCTGACCAGGGTATCAAACCTGAGTCTCCTGCATTGCAGATGGGATTCTTTACCACGTGAGCCACCAGGGAAGTCCAAACATACTCTTGACACTCAACACAAGCACTGCCTCTCCCATCACCAACATTCGTCACAAGAGCAGTACATTCATTACTAATGAGGAACATATACTACACATCAATATTATCCAGAATCTACGGTTTATTTTTAGGGTTCATTCTTCATGTTGTACATTTTATGGATTTACAAAAATGCACAATGACATATATACACCCATATAGTATCACACGGAACAGTTTCAGTATCCTAAAAATTCTCTACCTATTTAGCCATTCCTTCTCCTTTAACTCCCAGCAACTACTTATCCTTTTACATAGTTTTGTCTCTTCCAGAATGTCATGTAGTTGGAACCACATAGCATGCAGCCTTCAGATTGGCTTTTTTACTTAGTAGAAGGCACTTAAGTTCCCTCCACATCTTTTTTTTTTTTTTTTGGACCTCCCTGGTAGTTCAGATGGTAAAGCATCTGCCTATAATGCAGGAGACCTGGGTTCAGTTTCTGGGTTGGGAAGATCTCCTGGAGAAGGAAACAGCAACCCACTCCAGTATTCTTTCCTAGAAAATCCCTCAGACGGAGGAGCCTGGTAGGCTACAGTCTATGGGGTCACAAGGAGTCCGACATGACTGAACAACTTCATTTCATGTCTTTTTATGGCCTGATAGCTCATTTCTTTTAGCACTGAAAAACAATCCACGTCTGGATATACCACGGTTTACTTATCCATCCACCATCTGAAGGACATGATGGTTATATCCAGGATTTGACCATTTTGAGTAAAACTGCTGCAAACCTCATGTGCAGATTTTCATGTGGACATTCATTTTTCAGATCTTTTGGGTAACTACCAGGGAGTGTGACTGCTGAATCACAGGTCAGAGTAGGTTTAGTTTTACAAGAAACTATCTATCTAAACAGTCTTCCAAAGTGGTTGGACCTCCACTTGGCTTTCCCACCAGCAATTCCTATTGCTCCACATCTCCAACAGCATTTGATGCTTCCAGTGATCTGGATTTTGGCTGTTCTAACAGCTGTGAAGTATTATGCACCTGAATTCTGATTTCAAAGTGCACTTGAAATGTAACATTTCCCAGAATAATCCAAAGATTGAAAAATGTCAACATTTCTTTTAAAAACTCTTTTATGAAACTATTGCTCTAAGTAGATTTTTCCCTATCAATTACTTATAGCTAGAAAGAATTTTGTATATATTGGACATCAAGAATTGAGGATACTGGGAATTTTAAATTAATGACATAGAAGTCAACACAGAAAGCTCAAATGAAATCAAACTAGTATGACTTCAAAAAATTAAGTTTAAAAGCTTTCTTGGCCAAAGTTTAATCAGTGGAGGGATAAATTCCGTGAAGAATATGCAACTCTGATCGAAGTCACTTAATCAAAACTCACTGAATTCACCTTCTGGTTCTCCCAGAAGGATCGGCTGATCCAAGAAGAATCAAGAAAGAATGCGGCTCTCACTGAACTATTCGAACATCTTTCTTCGTTAGCTAAAAATGAAATGGCAACCCACTCCAGTATTCCTGCCTAGGAAATCCCATGGACAGAGGAGCCTGGCAGGCTATATAGTCCATGGGGTAGCAAGAGTCAGATAGGACAAAGCAACTAAACCATCACCACCAATCACTACAGACATCATATCAAATTCTGTAGTAATAATAAAGCGATGACTGCTTTTCAGCTGGAGGGCCTGGTTTTTTTCCTACTGCATATCTAGCTGTGGTGCATTTTAATGAGAAAGGATGACTGCACCAGCTTTTATCCAGGAAGCAGATTTTAGCCTTCTGCTTAGGTCTCCCACATGCTAATGTAGGTGAATAAATGTATTATCACAATTACAAATTCAATGTTAACATTTTACACACTAACTTCCAAATGAGAAACCTAGAACTAACTAGATTCTCAGTATGTGTGAGGTTCCACTGAATCACAACAGTAGTTAGTACAGAAAAAAACATCGAATGTTAACATGAATCACTTTGAATACAGACCTGACCCTCGGTCCCCAGGAGTGCACTTTAAAGCAGACAATTCATTCTCCACACAGATGTTACCACAAGTAACGTGTGTGCGTGCTAAGTCATTTCAATTGTGTCCAACTCTTTGCAACCCTATGGACTGTAGCTTGCCAGGCTTCTGTATCCATGGGATTCTACAAGCAAGAATACTGGAGTGGGTTGTCATGCCTCCTCCAGGAGATTGTCCTGACCCAGGGATTGAATCTTTGTCTCAGACATCTCCTAAATTGGCAGGTGGTTTCTTTACCACAAGCACCACTTGGGAAGCCCAAAGTAATGTGTGGCTGCCTGAAGTTTAATGACTGATGCTCTTTAAAGAAGAGAGAATTTATTTCCAGAATAGTGCTGAAAAATTCTGAGAAATGTTTGAAAACTCCTTCAAGTAATTTTCTCATGTGGTCACTGGGAGGAAAATGATTTTACAAAATAGATACCTTCATTGATTTATTAAATGTAACTTGTCAAAGAAACGAAACATTTAGATAAATTCTAGTCTTCTCTCACCACCAACTTCTCCCAAAATATATATTCCATCAAAGATGGCTCACTAAGAAACTCTACTGCAGTCAGAGTGGCAGAATTTAAGAGGACATAACAAGTCCTTCTGCTACACAGAATCATTATCTATCTCTAACACGTCCTTAAAAGGCTGACTTCTAATCATGTGCCAGGGGGCCCTGCTAACTTCAGTGCTTTCATAAAGAAGAACAGATGAGAGCTCTCATCATAAATGACTTCAATACAACTGAGGAGAGAGTGAGCAGCCCAGAAAAAGAAGTCCTCATGCAGAAATGTTGGTGGCATGAAATGCCAAGTACCTTTAACTAAGACTTCCCCTGTCATAAAGCAAGCTCTGTAAAAATGACTGCAAATAAATTCTTCGGGGCTCAGTGTGAATCGGCAATTTCCATTTATATTATACTGTTGTTTACTCAAAAACTTTTTAATGACTAGGACTCAGAGTTTGCCAAAGTGTTTTCCACACAACAGCTCTCTTGAGATGTTCCAGATCTGTAATCAAATAAGTCTGAAAAACCCTGAATAGTTAATTCACCTCTTGGGTATGCATAATGCACACTAATATATAAAAGCCTCTAAGAAGACAACCATTAAAATTTTTTAATATTGTTTAACTAAGCATTTCCCAGACATATTTGGCTACATATCTAATAGCTAATTAAACAGTTTGGAAAATGCTATCACATAGGAAAAATATTATTATCATTTAAGAAATATTAGGAAATACTATACTCTGGGCACTCTGCTAAAACGAGTTCTAGTTCTTAAACAAAGTACTGATTTTATGTGTGTGACTTATTTTATTCAACTTATCATTGTTTCCTTTATACAGCTCTATCCTTAATAGTATTTTGGTCTGTTGTTTTCCAATTTTGCCTGATCTATTTTTCTGCATAGATATGAAAGTCTAGCAAATGTAAACTAGTTATATTAGTTTCAGGCTCAATTCTCTACTTCAAACACAGTAAATATTTTACAACTAAATCTTGGCTAATAACAACCTGTATTTGTTTTTTAAACAAAACAGTGATGAAAATGCAATAACTATAGCACTTCAGAGTTGGTTAACAAATCCTAAGAACACTTTCAGGCCATTGGGAAGGTCTTTCCAACCTACATTTCAAAATGTTCAGAAAGAAGCTATCTTGGTTGCTAATTTCAGTATAAGGAAAAATGATCTGACTGCTCAAAGGCTTATGTGAATGTCTTCCTTTTAAATTTAACACTGAATCATTTGCATCCTCCATTTAATACCAAGAAGACGTCAGCCACAAACCGGATGTCACCAAGATGCAAATAAACTAACAATTGAGACCAGCTGTTATTGTTATTCAGTAACGGATGCGGACTGATCTGTTTATTTTCTCATCCCACCCACCCTCCTCAGGTTTCATCTTTGTCTTCTCAATCTCAACTTGTTCCACTCGGCATCTCCCTCTATCCTCTTCCGTGTGAACACATTACATATTTTCACAGAGATGCCACTTGTGGTCAAAGGAAAGATGAAATCAATCAGTCTTTGTGATAATAAAAACCATGATCTTGATAGCCAAACCAAGAATATTATGCAACACAGATGTTATCTATCAATAAACCTTGAAAAGCCGTATATGCTTAATGCACTGAGTTCACACAAACTGTTGCTAATTAGAGAGATGAGGTCAATAAATAAACAGCAGTCAGTTAGCATTTGGAAGGCTGAGAAATACATATGAATGGATGGGAAAGGTGGCTCTTGAAAGTCAAGAATGGGAATTAAATTTAATCTGGAGAAAATCTTGGTTGCATTTGAAAGCTTCTGAGCAGGTAAGTGTTTTGATTAAATAAATACTTAAAGAGTTCGAGTATAAATGAACTGGATGGGTGAGTAGCTGTTAATCGAGTATTTTAAGTCACTTGGTTAAAAGTAACTGCCCTAAGTCAAGGTTATCAGGACCCAGACCAAGTGTAGACATGAGGAGCGATGAAGGTGCCAACAATGGTTTCAAAGTAAGAGCTGGGGGAGCTTAGAAGGTGAAGAAGAAGGTGTGATACATGAAACCTGAGACTGAGGTTCCTCACACCAGGCTCAAATGATGTGAAGCTGACCAGGGAAAGGCTGGGAAGAGAAGCTTCTTCAAAGGAGGAGATGTTTCCATGTGTTGGGTTGAACTGCCTAGCAATGAAGTGAGATAACTGAACAGAAAACCTGAAGTACAATCACAATAAGACAAGAATGACAAGTCTTATTAATAAAAACATATTTTGATTAGTCTTTCCTGGGGGCACATGGGAGACAGGATTGCAGAAATTTAGAGAATGAAAAACAGAAAGGTTACATATCAATAACTTGATTAAAATTCCATACTAAGTCAGTGACAGCTGTCTTAGAGCAATACTTATCTACTACAGCACAACCCATCCAAAAGCAAATGTGTGCAGAGAATTGCAAAATATTTTTCAGACTGATGAAATTTCACTTTTATGCCTTTTTATTCCCCCTTTTTTCCCCAATGCTGCAGAAAGAGATGATGGGGAATTTAAATGGATCGGCCCAATATTTGCACAAGAATTCCACAGTCTGTGTAGATAAGTTTCTTACCATTACTGCTTAGCACTGGGCTCGGGCACTTGCCCTGTCAAGCAATAGATTTTCAGTACTGCCCCTGGCAGACATTCCACCAGCAAAAGCAATCCCTGCCCAGGCCCAAACATTCCCAACTATTCTAGTCATGCTAGTTCAACCTATGTCCCTTAAAACCTCACAAAAACATTGACTTACACTGCCACTGCTGCTGCTAAGTCGCTTCAATCCTGTCCGACTCTGTGCGACCCCACAGAAAGCAGCCTACAAGGCTCCCCCGTCCCTGGGAGTCTGCAGGCAAGAACACTGGAGTAGGTTGCCATTTCCTTCTCCAATGCATGAAAGTGAAAAGTGAAAGTGAAGTCGCTCAGGCGTGTCTGACTCTTCGAGACCCCATGGACTGCAGCCTACCAGGCTCCTCCGTCCATGGGAGCTTCCATGCAAGAGTACTGGAGTGGGTAGTATATCCCTATTCAGCTTCTTACTAACCATGAACTATTTAAACTACCCATCAGTTTCTTTAGCTATAAAATGTACAACAGCTGACAAAATACCTATTGGTCTTCTTTGTTGCAAATACAGGATGTAAGGTAGGCAAAAAGCTTACAGAGACCATGCCCACTAAATATCATTAGCAGTATTATTTTAATCCATGAAATAAATGGAGTTTAATTTTTTTTTAATATATAAGCTACAATAAACTTGAGTTAAGTTGGTGGTTACTTCAGGTCAACGGTTTTAAAACTCATTTACCAATGAAACATTTTTCAAAGAAAATGTTATACTGGAACAGAAAGAGCTAGATAGAGCAGCTGCAATTTACAAAGGGATGTGAAAGCCCGGCTCTCACTCATTCAGCTTCCTTCACACTCCCTTCCACCAGTCACACCAAACCTCCAAGGCAGGTTCCCAGGGCTCCAGCAAACATACTTTAAAAAAAAAAATATTTTGGGGGGTAATAATTGATATAACCAAAATTATGGAAAACAGGTCCCCATTGGTAAGAGAAGCATTCTAATTTTTTTATTTTTTAAAAAAAATCATTATTCTTTTCATTCTGACACCTTCAGGAGCTCTTGAAGTTTTCAAAATAATTACATATTTCAAAATTTTAGAATGAACATATACTTCTTGCATACTGAAAATTGATGAATCTTTTTGGAGATGCTGGAATTATTTCTCCATCCTCCCAGTTCCCCAGCTCCTGCACACACATACACACCTCCTTTCTAGGAAACTCAAAAGAAAACAAATGCACTTTAGCAGTCAACTCGATTGCGTCTTTCCATAGCATCCCATGAGTAAATGACTATGCAATGGGAGCCCCAGCAGATTAGGATCCCCAGAAGATGTGGTCGACCACCAGAGTGGTGTTGATTTTTGTAACTGAATTAAATACTCTGAAAAAAACAAACTCTCCAGTGTACCACAGCCCCCATAACTCTCTATTATCCTAAAAACTGCACTATCTGCCTTCTGGAAACATTTGAACAGGTCAGAGAAGAGGGCTTATAATCTGAGTAAGCAACTTCTGGATTCACAAGAAATTCCATTCCTGAGTGACATCACCAGATTAGGGGCTTTTGAACTATCTGAGTATCCATCCCTACACCCAGTCATTTGGGTTAGGAAAGTGTTTCCCACCAGCCAGAAGACCTGTCAATCTGGGACTTACTTCCCTGATGGGGCAGTGGCTAAGAATCCGCCTGCCAATAAAGGGGACACCCGTGTGATCCCTGGCCCAGGAGGATCCCACATGCTGCAGAGCAACGAAGCCCAGTGCCCTCTAGAGCCCAGGGGTCACAACTACGGAGGCCGCGTGCTGCGGCTACCGAAGTCTGTGCACCTAGAGCCTGTTCACAAGAGAAGCCGCGCAGTGAGAGGCCTGCACCTCAAGGATGCGAGGCCCCACGCTCACTGCAACTAGTGAAAGTCTAGGCAAAGTAATGAACACCCAGCACAGCCAGAAATAAAATTACTTAATTCAAAAAGTAAAGCTGTGGACACACAATAAAGGGTGTAAACTCATAGGCAACTCTGAACATTGCACCAAACATTAAATTTCTAATTTATTAATAATTTGTCATATAAATAGTAGCTTTCTTATCATGCACACTCCTATATTGGAAAATTCCTAATTCAATAAGTATTTCTTTACTCTCATATCCTTTCTAAAAGAAAAGCATTAATGTTATATTTTTGGGTGAAAAACAATGAGGTCTCAAGAGGATAATAACAGTCTTTGGATGTGTACATTTTATATGCACACAGACACAGAAAAATTCTGAGAGAATAAATCCTAATGTTAATAGAAGATGGAGAAATCATGTGGTTTTAAATTTTATGTTTTACTTATCTCTTTTTCCATTTTTTTTTAAACAATAAACATTTAACACCTCAGGTATATCTTCACAGTGCCTTCCTTGCTGAAAGCTCAGTCAGGAAATCCTACCAGAGTCCGTGACCAGGCTCCTTCAGGGCTCGCCCTACTCTCTGTCTTTAACCTCTGGCCCCAAGTACTCAGCCTGCTTCCCCAGCCTCTCAGTAGCCATCACCACTCACTTGGCCCCTTCTGTTTCTTCTATCACTGACTGTACAACCGACTGCAAGCGAGGTGAAGGACAAGAGCCCCAAATCTCTGTGATCTTAAGTTTACTACCAACCAATAAGAGAGAAAGAAAAAAGTAAACAAACAGCATGACAAAGTATGGGGAAGGAATGAATTTGCATCAACTTACAAACTGTATACAATTGAGGCTCCTGGTTTATAGTTTTTAGCACACCCATGAAATTGCAAGGCAGCATTCAGCAGGAGCCTACAGCAGGCCCAGGACTACCGACTACTGACGACTGTGGAGTTCTTCCCAGGAGGCCAGGAATCAGAAGCATTGTCAGGATCAGTGCTACAGTGAATTAACCTTGCCCGATATATATATACCCCAAGTTTTCAAGCATATGTAGATTGTATTAATAATCAATTCTTAACATTTAACACTTCTTTTCTCATTATTTCTCAATCAAATGATGCAAAAACTACAACTCTCAGGTAAATGTCTGCATCATTTTTTTGATGTTCAAGAGCCTCAAGAGATTGCTCAAAGAAGCTGAGAACACTAGTGTACAGAAAAGAGGACAGGTCTCAGAAGTGTGACAGAACAGACTTTACATGGAAGCTCCATCACTAACTGAGCAAATCTGAGCCGGTTCTCTAAACTCTCTGAGCTTCAAGTTTCCAAATACAAAGCTGGGAATAATAATAATTCCATGAACCTTCCCACGAGGGACAACCAAGTGAACCCAGTCTTCTAGCTGACTATCTGCTCCCCTTCAAACCTCACCTGAAGTCCACACAGACAGAAGGGCAAATGTAAAAGGCACTCCGCCCCTTCCACAACCTCTAAATGAAAGGCCAACCAACTGGGCCAACGGCCAGCCCTGACACAATGGCCTCTTGGCATGTTCTCTTATCCACAGAAGCACACACAAGCCAAAAAAATTATGTGAAAAAAATTTTCACTATTATTTCTTTTTGAAGAGTAACATATAAAATCAACTTCTGCCTCAAAACAAAGTGTAACTATTCTTGGAGAGTGTCAGAAAGGAAACAGCAGATTAAGTTTTATATACAACCTGAATTGAAAATTATTCTTGAAATCATTTCTTGAACATAAATGTTTTCAATGGTTTAGATGAAATGAGAGCACAATATAATTCAAGATAAACACGGACTCTCTCTCCAGAAGATCTCCACCTTCCTTTAATCAGGAAAATAAGTCTAGTTTACACGAAATGACTGAGCACCGAGGAACTGATGCTTTCACACTGTGGTGCTGGAGAAGACTCCTGAGAGTCTCTTGGACAGCAAGGAGATCAAACCCAGGCAATCCAATGGGAATCAACCCTGAATACTCATTGGAAGGACTCATGCTGAAGTTGGAGCTTCACCTAATGTGAAGAGCCAACTCATTGGAAAAACATTGATGCTGGGAAATAGTGAAGGCAGGAAGAGACAGGGGTGACAGAGGATGAGATGGCTGGATGGCATCACCAACTCAATGGACATGAGTTTGATAGTGAAGGACAGGGAAGCCTGGCAGTCCATGGGGTCATAAAGAATTGGACACAACTTAGGGACTGAACAACAACAATCCGAAATGACACTATCAACTGAATATAGTAAGTTGATAAGCATTTTAAATCAAAAGATTATTTCATTTTTAAATGCCTGATTGACACACAGCAATGAGAAATACATAACAAGTATAAAATTCTAATATAGACAATGTAGTTCATGAAAACAATTTCTTTTCTTTCAGAAAATTTATTCTCTGCTATTAGCTACAAACCCATAAAAGGGTAATATTAAAGGTATTATGATTATAGTACTAAAACAATCTTTTATACACTGGTTTATAGAGCAAGCTTTTGGAAGGACGAAGCAATCACATCAACAATCCACAACAATCTTTAAAAAGCAAGCTGTTCCACATTACAAATGCAACTGAACTGTTATTTAAATCAGGAAGCAAGGAAAAAACTGTCCTTTAGGAGGATAACATAGAGAAGGAAACATCTCTTACTTTAAGAGCAGCCATGGTGTTTGTTCCTACACTGAAAACTGATGTTATCGCAATTATCCATCCTGAACTCCAGGCCTTGCTCCTGGAGGCAGTTATAACTTCTCCACCTCTTGCTGTGTTAACATTAGTTCAGTAATTTCCTTATAAAGAATCTTAGTGCAAACAGATCTTGGTGATTAACTGTAAGGTTCATCCCCTTTTTGTACAGATAAGTAAACTGAGGCCAAAACAAGTATCTTACTGTTAATAATAAAGCTAATCAGTTGAAAAGCCTACCCAGGGCTTTCCCAGTCCACATCTCTCATGAGAACCACAATTGTGAAACAGACAACTCAAGCAGGTATCAATCCAAGAAGCATGGGGAATGTTTACAGTGGGCCATATAGCATAATTTTAACTATTAAAACAATTCAAGAGATTATTAGTCATACACCAGCATCCTTCGGATAGTAAGTGTAAGAATAGTGTTAATTTACCTGAATCTCTTCTAATGTATTCTTTTTATTCAAAAACAACAGCACTATAGAAAATTCAGAAATACTGTAATTTTAATAAAGTCCATACTACATATGCTATATTTTCAACTAGTAAATCAAATCAATATACCAATCCTGACACTTAAGTACACTGTGTCTATGGGAAATGTGATAACTATTTCAAGGCAAGCTTTTTGAAATGTACACTGCAACACAAATCCTAAGCATTTTTAAGATTCACATTAATTCCAAGCTTTTTAAAAATGTATTTACAGAAAAAAGCTTCTTTCGCAATTTATATGTTCCTAAATGTTTCCATTAGCTAAAAGATATTTTGGAATATGATCAAAAGGTATTGAATGTCAGGTTCTAACAGCAAAGCTAAATCTCTGACAGTTCTCAGATGTGGCCACTGCTTTTAAACCACTGTGTCCCCCGAAGGTCTAACAGGGTGAACATTCTACCTTAACAAGTGAAGACAGCAAGGCATATTTTAATGGTTTAATTTCATCTCTAAGCGGTAAACACAAAATTGGATTTGGGCTTACTTCACACCTCTAACAACTTAGTATTAACGTATGCATCTCTCATTCTTCCTCCTCAAGAAAAAAGTTTACACATTCCAGCTACATATAACTTCCAAATTCTTTCTAACTATGAAAACCAAAATAGGACTCCTTAAAGAAAAAAAAAAAAATGGGGGGAGAATTGGCAGACTACATGTTTATGTCAACCTACAAAAACATAGAAATGTGCAGCCCCAGCTCACCAAAAGTCACATGTGACCAAACTATTCTGTGACATCTTATGTCTTTTATGCCCAATATTCTGGTTTTGCATTCGCCTATGTCAATCTCTAAAGGCTCAAGAGCTACTACTGTAGAATATCTTTAGCACGAAGAGTGTGAGAGCTCTGTTGTTGGCCCGTGGCATGATCTTAGAAACACTTGAATCAAACCTCAATTTACCCTCTGCTATTTAAAATCGAGAGACCTAGGCTTGGGACGTGGCTAAACGACAACACAAAAGAAGAAGAAAAAAACACCCGAACACGGAACACGCTAAGAACAAAGGAAACACCAGCTTGTGAACAGGAAATGAAGCAACTCTATACACATAAATACCTTTTGGGGCCGCCAACGTAGGTGAAAGTAAAGGTGGAGTCTGAGTATCTGAAATCTGAAAGGAAAAGTCTTGTTAAAAGCTACCCCCAGAGTGGATTTTTAACCCTGGTTCTGACTCGGACTCCTTATTTATTTGATAGAGCTAAGGGGAGGCCTGGCGGGGCGGGAGGCGAAAGCTGGAGAACCCCGAGTTCCCCTCTCCGAGCGGTGCTGGAGGGGATGCTGCGCACCCCGAGCCGGGTGCCGCGCGTGGCCGCCCCCCGCAACAAGTGCCGGGTGTCATGACAACGGCGGGAATTTCCCGGTCCGGGCGGCCGGAAGCGGCCCCCGCCGAGCTCTCGGCTGGAGGAGCAAAATCCTGTCCCCCTCCAGGGGGAGCAAAATGGACGAAAGACGACCCCCAGGCAGAGAGGCTCGGGGCGCCTTAGGGACCTAGGGCATCTCTTATCTTTCCGGGGCATGACACTGACAGTCGGAGGTACTAGAGGGAGCCGAAGCGTCCGGAGATCGGGCCAACGCTGCCCACCGGTGGGGGGCGGGGGGCCTTGGCGCCGGGCGCAGCCAGCCAGCGCCGCGCAGCGCAGCGGGCTCCATTCTTGGCTGCCGCCGCTCAGCCCATTGCGCAAACCCGGCGGGTCCTATCAGCCGCCTGGGTCGCTGCTGCTGAAACCCCGGAGGCGGGATCGGACGCTCCAGGCGTCCACAGGCGACTAAAATACCGTGCACGGCTCCTTGCCTCAGACCCCTACTCGGGGCCACCAGGGTTCTGTCCCCAAAGCTGGTGACCGCCCCAGACGGGGGGAGGGGAGAAGGAGAGAGGCTGTTGCCCCCTCCCCCTTTTGGCTCCCGCTCCCGCTGCAGCAGCTGTTGCCAAATGAACCCCAGAATGGGGATGTGCAACCCACCCCCATCCCCAGCCACACACCTCGCGGCCAGAAAACTGGGCAAGGGGGGTGACGGGCGGGCAGAGGAAGCTGGCGCTGGGTCCGAGGCGCCGGAAAGGCGAGAACTCACCTGCAAACAGGCAGTCCTTCTCGGCTCTGGACTTCTGGATCACGACGTCGATATCCTTCTGAATTCGCTCTTGCCTTGAACACATCCCCATTAAATAAATCCCTGGAAAAGAAGCAGCCGCTATTTTCCACCCCACCCCACCCCCCTCGCACGCTTCCAGCTTTCGTAAATATTCAGTTAAAAATGAAACCTCTGGCCGAGGCAGGGGCTGAAGGCGAAGTGGTTTCGGAAGTGATCCCGGGTGAGAGAGGAGGCGGTGGTGGCGGAGGAGGAGGCGGGGGAGGTCGGCTTTGCATTCCCAGATGTGACCGCCCAGCTGCTGCTCGCCGCTGCTGGATTCCAATTTCTTCCCCCCTGACAATGGATGGTGATGACACCGACTCTCACTTTCTCCCTCCCCCCGCCAAGACCAACGGCTGTGGGGGTGCGGAGGGTGCTGGAGATGGCCGGAGAACGTTCACCGGCCGGGCGGCGGGCGCCGGCGAGGGGCGAGCCCCGCTCCGCCTCACGCGCACACCCCTCGCGGCCGGCACGCCGGCCTTCCACACCCGCGCACACTCGCGCCCGCGGGCGGCGGCGGCCGTGCCGAGGCTGCTGCAGCGCCGCCGGCCGCCGACCCTCCCGCGCCCGCCGCCCAATCAACCGGTCCCGGCCGCCCGGGCTTCGCTAGTATGCCCGCCGGCAGAGCGCAGGCTGGATTCCCCAGGCCGGTCGCCGCTCGCGCCAGGGGCTGAGTGGGAATGTCGGTAGAGAAGACTCCCTGGGGCTCCCAGCCCGCCCCCTCCACCCCCCCGCCCCGCGCTTCCACCACTTTTATGAATTCGACTCCACTTTCGGAAGGAATTATGAGTCATATGGAAAACCCAAACCCGAGTGGCTGGAAGAGGGGAAGAGGGGGCAAAGCGAAATCGTTCAATATGGGAAATAAATAAATAAAACGAACAAATCCTTGCTTGTTGTCACATCAGGCAAGATGGAAAAAGCCTTGAAATGACTCCAGACGTACACCCTCCCGTGCCTACACCGCCAGAGTCTTTTTTTCTCCCGGATAGAAGTAGTTCAGCCCTTCTGGAGCGCCCTTTAGGAAACACAGCCCCTTTGAGAGACTTCTTCCACTTGCAGAGACTCACCCGTTCTGCTCTGTTCGGTCTTTCCGTCCATGAAAAATTGTCAGAATAAACTGGCACGTGCCAGGGTTTCCGTCAAGGATGGATATCTGTTTGGCTTGTTTTAAAATGTCACCCTTTTGCCGGTCAGTCGAGAGAAAGCTGCTACAATCCTGTCGTCTTGCTTAGAACTGAGAGAGTCTCTGAGCCTCACTTTCTGTTCTGCCTAAGGACAACTTGGGCCGAGGTAGCTGCCCTGCCTCTGTACTGCCATGTGCGCTAGGACAGGCTTGTTAATCTTTTCTCCACTGGGACGGCTTCCCTGAGCAGTGCATGTCTCGCCTGGTTCTGCACCCCCAGTGCCTGGTGCAGTGCCTGGAATATAACGGGGAGGCGAAAATGCTTGCTGTCTGAATGCATGAATGGGTGGTACCTTCAGCCTCTTTATGGATACTCCAGCTTCAGTGCTTTTCCTTATCACTATGAGTACCCGAGAGTTGTCAAACTGGCTCAGACCCTTCATCAGTTCAGTTCTGATGCTGACAGTGACTATGTATTCTTTAGGAGAATTAGGAATGGCGGTGATCCCTTATGGAGTCTTTAGATTCTAGAGAGAGAAAAGCATCCAGAGATCATATGCCCCAACTCCTCTGTCTTGCAGAAAGAAAACAAGAAATGATTTGTTGTACAGCCTGGAATACATCACATTCGTTGTGAATTATAAGAGGAAACTTTCATCTGCATTACCTGGACCACTGCAGTCTTCAAGAATAGAGGCTCATCTCCTACTCACCCCTCCTGAAATGCTTCTTGACTAGGGCAGGACAGGTTCAAGTCTTTCCTGGGCATGTTGCTTTGTGCAGGCCCCTTGGCTACCAAAAGCACTTTCTTTTCTTTCTCCTAACACTGGGTATCACGCACACTTCCTCCTGCCATCCTGCGCTCTAAATTCCCTAAAAACTTAAAATCTATGAGCTCACAAGAATTAATTTTATAGTTGTCTATCCACCAAGCTTGTGTTCCCAAAGTAGTGCCCTTTCCACAAATAAATTGGAAATCGTTTTAAAGGCACGGAATGTTTTGCCCTGGATCACCTCCTGGTTTACTACTCACTCCATAAAATAGGCCTTCATGTGATTTGCCCTACTTTTTTTTTTTTTTTCAGGCTTTACAGGCTGTCGTGTTTTGGTTAAACAAAGCTAACCTCAGTTCATGCCCTGAAGGTGCAGTATATTTAAATATTTTTAAATTTTAAGGGATAAGGAAAAAAATTAGAAACTTTTCTATCAGGTATGCATTTCTACAAGGTAAGTTTCTCTAATAAAAACTATCAAGCCATCGATGTTGCTAAGCTAGATCTTTATGACATGGTGCTTTCAAACTCAGCTCACAGGCCAGTGTCCTGCTTACCCCACCTCATCTCAGACTCTTATTTAAACATTTAGATTATTTGTGGTCTTATTAAAAACTATATTCAATTTGAGATGAGGAGGTTATATCCCTACCTTAAACACTGTGTGCATACAAACACACACACACACACACACACACGCCTTCAGGAACACAGTAAATAGTAGGCCCTCAATCACTATGCTTTAAAAAGAAATCATTTTTTCACAATGAGAGACAATTTCTGTGATATGCTATAGTAATTGGACATAATAATCTATGTGTTAGACAATAGAGTCTAGCCAAAAATGTTCCATTGGTTATAAAAATGATCCCAAGCCAATCGATAGAATTTACTAGAAAAAAAGATGTAAATTCCTCACCTATGCTAAAATATTCAGCTGCAGAAGTGTAACATAATGGAAATGTGGCAGCAAGTTCAACAGTGTGATGTAGATATTAATAACTCATACTTATTCAGTACTTAGTAGCCACCCTGATACTGCTCTAAAAGTTTAACTTATGTTAACATTTAATTCACAGTAACCCTATAGGGACGCTATACTGTTATTCTTCATATTTTGGAAAAGAGGAGACTGAGGCACAAAAGGGTTCATTAGCTAAGATGGCACCTGATGGGCAATGAACCTTTTCCTCTCTTCAAATCTTTCAGCAGTTGAACTGAACTTTAAGGAAAATAAACGTTCAGAAGTCTCACTGCTCAGTAAACTGGCCCCACTAATGGCAGCAGGCCAGGAGTTAGGCCAACAAGAAGTCTTATAATGGATTCTGAGGGAGACCTGGAGCCTATGGATTCTCAAAATAGCCTCTTCCAGTGGCAGTTATATTTCTCTTTCCTGCAGTGAACTTCCTTTCCCAAATGAATCCCAGCCCTCAGTAAAGTCTAAAGTAAAAGTGTGAGCTCTGCTATTCCATGGGGATTAAGAAAAGAGGTTGGGGGCAGGATTGGCAAAGACAACAGTCCCCTTTCCCAAATGGTGTTATCAGTAGCAAATACCCATGGGAATGCCCAGCAGACTTGGTCAGCCATAGAAACAGCACTGTGATAACTTGCCTTTATGGTAGAACCAGAGTCAAAAAGGGAGAGATTGAGTCTGAGGGGTTGCTATGGGAAGGGGTCACCAAGGACCTTAAGCTAGAGTGAGGAAGTGAGATTTTATCTGAGAGAAATGGGAAGCTACTGGAAGGAAAGCATTCTCAAAGCTGTTGCCAATTTTTAGACATATATAGCTTCTTCTTGCAATTGTTCTATAATGGAAACAAATCCGTACTATTCAAAATCCTGCTAGCTAGCCCCAACTGGCCTCTTCTAAAACAAGTGGATTTGGACACTTCTTTATAAAGCAGCTGGTAGTTTTGCTTTGAGAGAAACTAATCATGCTATCTTAGCTTCATCTTATTGATCTAACAATCAAAGTAGGGCCAAACCAAATTTGACCTTGAAAATTGAGAATTTTAGGTGGTATGATATGAAATTCACCTGAATTTGATCTTTACCACACTCCCTAACCTAAGGTCAAATAGAGCAGCACAGTGGTCATGTGGAGGTTTTATGGTCCTTCCTCACAATCCTAGTGAACTTAACAAATACTGAAACTATAGCATGAAGCCTGCACTGCTCTTCCTAGTTCCAAGGGTCTCTTTAACTTAGTCCCAATTGTCTCTCATTAAACTGTGATTCCCATTTCTACTATAGATGCATCCATAGCCCTAGTTAGATTAGATTCATCACCATCCCATGCAAACTCATCCTTCTCAGCTTCCACTCAATCTTTATCTTAATTCTTTGATGTTTGGTAGCTAAGTTATGTCCTACTTTTTCATGACCCCATAGACTATATTCCACCAGCTCCTCTGTCCATGGGATTTTCTAGGCAGGAATACTGGAGTGGCTTGCCATTTCCTTCTCCAGAGGTATCTTCCTAGCCCAGGGATCAAACCTGTGTCTCCTGAATTGGTAGGCAGATTCTTTACAGCCGAGCCACCAGGGACGCCCGGTCTTAATTCTGTTTTCTTTAAATGCCTCTTCTTTGTTTATTTTTTTAAACTGCATAAATACTGCATGAACATATTCTCAGTGCAAACCATTTAAGACATATTGTGTCTGAAAATTCCTACCTATCATAACTTGTAACTCTACTCTTCATTCCAAAGGTAACTGGCATTAATAGTTGTAAAATAATCCTCCCATTCTTGCATTCATCTAGCCACACACAAATATACAGCTATTCATAGATTTATACATGTATATTCTAATTTAAAAGAACCACACAATACACATTGTTTTGCAACTTGATTCTTCCGCTGTCTTGGAGAACTTAGTGCAAAGAGATTTAGCGTATTTTTTTTAGCTACTGCAGAGAATTTTATCAAATGGATGCACTGTCATATATTTTAACCTTGCCTCTGCAGTCATGATGGGCTTTTCAAAATGTTCTGTGATTAAAATAATTTGCAATAAATGCACATCTTTATGCAAATTTTCCACGGTCTCTTTGGGATAGATTGTTAGAAGTGGATTGATTGAATCATAGGGAACTGGTGTTTTATTTGGTAGGTACAAGCAAATTTCTCTTAAACTATCTTGTTTTATACTCTGCCAATTCTTTTTGCAAATACCTAATTCTCTGCAACATTTCTCTGCACTATCAATCTTTAAATCTTTTTCTAATTGGTTGGATGAAAAATATTCACCTTGTTTTTATTTGTATTTCCCTGATTATTAGTGAGGTTGGGCATTTTTTCAAATGCTTATTGGCAATTTATAGTCTTTTGAGTATGTAAGTATAATTGAGTATAACTGCCTATTGTAGTCTTTCTCTATTTTCCTATTGGTTTTTCTGGATTTTTATTCTTTTTCCTAGAAGTTTTTATGTTTTGTGGACAGCAATACCTTTTCTTTTATAGACACTGTTTAGTTGGTAATTTTAGGTCTTTATTTATTAAAAATAATACAAACTTAAGCTAACGCCTTCAGACCACATACTCTTTTTTTCAAAAAGGTCTGTTCTGATTTCTCCAACTCACTAATATTTCCTAACTCTCCATTTCTAGATTGTAAGTTCCTTGAAGGCAGGAACTAGTTTTACTCAATTCAGTAACCACTGCAGAGCTTACAAAAGAGACTGTTTAAATTTAATGCACAGTAATTTAATGTATAATTATTGGATTGACTTGAAGCTTTAATTATTGTCTTTTATTGCTTTGCTTTAAATTCTTTGAAATTTAGATTGGCCCTGTTACTTACGCTGTTTCTGTTGCCCATAAATAGCTCCTGGCACAGTGCTGAGTGTATTGAAGCTGCTCAGTACAGATGTATTGATTACTTGATTTCACTTTGTTATGACCTTCAACATTTCATGCTTTCTTCTGAAAAAGAGAAGCGTTTTCTCAAAAGTATCCCATGGGATATTAACTTTATATTATATAATGAGATTCCCTCCCCCAAGATGGCTCCAGGTTCCAGTAAATTTGAGGGAAAGTAGATTACATAAAGTTAATTAGGTTTTTCTCTAATTAATGTTGAGTCTGTAATACACCTAACTAAGAGGAATACGTGGCATTTCCAAATAGTTTTAGATGAATGAACATTCGGGATTTGTGTTTGTTTGTTGGCAGTAAACTGGGTTCTGTGTAATTACAATATTTTCTTAATTCAGCTAAAAACTTCCCTTATATGTTCTTTCTCTTTGTGATATCAACTGTGGAACAACTTTAACACTCATCCCACTGGGCTTTAGAGTAAAACAGGATCACATCTTGGCTCTCTAACTTACTAGAATTGGAAACTTGGGCAATATATGCAATCTCAATTAGTATTCTTATCTGAAAGATGGGGAGAACATGGCCCATAGCCATTAACAGTTGAAGAAGTTTAAATGAGATAAGCCCATGTAAAGAGAACTATTGTGCTGTGCTCGGTTATGTCCTACTTTCTGCGACCCATGATCTGTAGCCTGCCAGGCTCCTCTGTCCATGGAATTCTCCAGGCAATAATACTGGAGTAGGTTGCCATTCCCTTCTCCAGGGAATCTTCCTGGCCCAGGGATCAAATCTGCATCTCTTGCATTAGCAGGTGGATTTTTTTACCATTGCGTCACCTGGGAAACACAAAAGAAATATAGGAGTAGCTTAGTAAAAATTAACTATTATTAAAGAGCTGCTTTTAGGAACTTCTATTCCTCACTCCTGTCTACAGTTGACTAGTTTCTTCTTGGCTTCCCCAATTTACCTGGTAGTCATCTGTCATATTGTCTGGATGCATTTGTTGTCAGCGGTAAGTCCCTGTGTAGGGACTTCCTCTTCTTCATGTTTGTAGGCCTTGCCCATGTGCTCCGCGCCATCTGGAAGCCCACACAGATTCTAGGTAGAGGAAGGAACTGGAGGAACATGAAAGGAGCGCCTCACTGAAGGTGCAGCTTTCATAAGCCAGTCTTAACCTCCTCCAGCTCACATCCAGGGTTACTATATTTGTTGGGAAGCGTTTGGTTGTATCACAGAACTCTCACTCAAACCAGCAAAAGCAAGACTTGATATGCGGGCTCAAACAACTGAGAAGTACATTCAGGTGGTGTAGTAGACCAGAGCAAGAGCTGGCAGACCTAGCAGCCCAGGGAGTTGAACTGGAGCTTCAATTCAACCCATTTTCTCTCTCTTCTCATTTCCATTTCTGCTTGGCATTTTCATGTTTCCAAATATCGGGGAAAATGGCCCTCTGGTAATCTCAGTCCTATAACATTCCAGCTTATTAAGCCTGGGTAGAGGTGAAAGATGGCTTCTTTTCCCCAAAACTCTATATGAATCCCAGGATAAAGGTAATATAATTAACCACTTTGGGTCAAAGGTCTATCTTTTAGATAGTCGCTGCTGTCAAGTAGATGAAGTATTCTGATTTGTTAAACCCAGGTCTGTTACTCATTCCACATTTAGGGGCAGATGTGGGAAAGAATGAAGGCAATATCTCTTACTGGTCTCATTTACTACACCAATTTATTGCATTTCTCTAGACTAGATCCGGGATGTTCACTAATATTTTTGGAGGTGAAATAGCTCAAAAATGTAGTATTTTATTCCTCCCAGTTTGGATTTCTTCTCATCTGATTCTTACAGTAAAATACTGAAAATGCTTGCAGACTGTGCTCCACGCTGGTGCTGCTCCATTGCACTTACCTCACATACTGTTTGTCTTCCTTTCTTACAAGGCTAAGCAAATGTGCCCTGATTCTGAGTAATTTGCTCTGTTCAACAGAATTTCTCTTACACTTAAGCTAATGTGTGAAATAAAGAAAACACTCAATAAATACTCATTAAAAGAAGAAAGGAGAGTACCTTCTCACAGTGTGAAATAGAAACACAGACATCAGGCATATAACTCAGATAAGCTGGGGGTGGGGGACAGGTATCAGTGATGCTGAGTGTTGAAGACAGAGTAAGAGTAAAGAAAGTGAACATTCTAGGCTGAGGAAAGGTCTAGAGTCAATGGGTTGCTGGAGCTGGCTCCTGTAAGCTTGCAAGATCAATTGTATGTACCTCCTCCTCATTCTGCATTCAATGATTTCACACTGGTAGCTTAAAATCAGCTGAAATAGGGATGTTTACCACAGAACTCAGAATCACTGCAAAGCAGGCACTCAACTTTCTTCTCCAGAGAGCTGACAGTGAAACATTCACAACGTCACTGCATGAAGCATGAGGAGGACGGAATATTACTACAGATGAAGCTAGAAAGCTGCTCACAAGTCAAATTATGAAGGAACTTACGTGCGAAGTACAGGCATCTAAATTTCTTAGCCTCTGACAGATCTGGAAAGGGGAAACACATGACATGACTTGCTCAATATCTGCTGGCTGGAGCTCTTCAACAATAGCTTTGTATGGCAAACTTGGCAGGAGGTGACGTAAATAGTCACACTATATTAAATGCTTGCAATTCTAGGGAAGTTATTGCCTGTCCCAGCAAATCAATCTTAACCAACAGCTTAGCCTAGAGCTATGCCAGGCTCAACCTAAGCGTGATTTCATCAAGACCAAGCATAGCCACAATCGCAGCACTGCTTCAAGTCAGTGCTAGTAGCTCATACATCCCATATAATACAAGTCTATTTCCTCCTGCCTCCTGGCACACCAGCCTCCCGAAATGTTGACATTAGCAAACTTCCAAATGAAAGTTTGCCAACTCTTGCCATATTTTTTTTTCTTTTCTGTCTATGTTATTTTAGGTGTGGTTCAGCCTAATAGCAGAGGTATAACCTTAAATGGGCTTTCACATTGTTTCAAATTTATGAATATATATATAGAAGAAAAGCTTATTTAAGAGGGGAAGAGATTGAGAGAGAGGGGAAGAGATTGAGAGAGAGAGGAAGGGAAGGAAAGAGGGGAGGGAGGGAGGAAGGAAAGATGGCAGGAAGAAAGGAAGAAAAAGTAATAGATTCTTTCCAGGACTGTTGAGATGAAAACACATAGCTGAAGCAGCAGCAGCACATGTGATTTGAAACAAGCAACTACCTTGGAGCACTCATTTCAGAGTCACTTTGTTGGTTTTTATATAGTGTTTTGCTTTTATGAAAGCAAGAGGACAGGTTCTTAAAAACTCAGTGGACCGGTTCTTGAAAATTTCTAACTTGACTTCACAGCAGTCCAAGAGCCTTCTTCCCTTTCCCTTAGTTTCTGATCCCTAAAAGCAGTTTCAGGGTCTTCTTTCCTGAATCTGACTTTTTCCTTTCTTGGGGTCTCTGGGCTTTCTACTGACCTGTTTAGGGACTATTTTGTGTGTAAAATGATTGTTCTACCTGTGTAAACTTCTTATAGTTTACAAGGGAAATTTAAAATAGAATCAGGAATTAGAATTAATATTGCTGTCACTAGTTACTGTCGTAGAAAAATGGTTACAGAAGACCCTAGTAAGGACAAACTCAGTAAAAATGTGTGCTTCTTCTCCTATCTTATGAAAGTGGGTCATCCATGAAAAGTTGTCATAGGGCAAATCTTTATAAATCAAAAATGTAAGTACCATTGACCTTAACAGTATAGAATCACTCCAAGAATTGACAAAGCAAACTTACAATGTCCAGTGTTTGTACTGAAATTTAATGCAATATATTCTGTTACTACTCAGTAATTCTCCTGCCCTCCAATATGCACGAGCAAAGTCTACTTCTAACTGTTGCTGGAAATGTGACTCTTTTTGGCCTCCTGTCAGGTATAGTACACATTGCTGCCTTCGACTTTGAACTGGTCCATCGACTTGTCAGGGCCAATAGGTGTTCACAGGTGTGAAGCAAGCAGAAGCTTGAAATGTGCGAGTGTGGTTGGACGTGCTCTCTTGCACCTGTGCCATCACCAGGGGAGAATATAATGCAAGGAATCTGTTGGTTCCCAGACAGACATGTAGGGCAGATCCGGATTCAACTTGCAACTTGGAGCCAAGTCCTGTCTACTCCAACCTAAATGACGAACAGACACATAAATAAGAATGAACAATTGCTATTTTAAGCCACAAAGTTTGGAGTGGATTTATTACTTAGCATTGTTGTAGTAATTGTTGACTGACATAAAGAGTAAAAACAAAATAAGTCAATAAAAACAATGTAAACAGTCTACCAGACTATTGCTGGTATGCACTAGAAAACTATGAGTTTCTTGCAAAGACAGTTTAATGTAGAAGTAACAGGGAGGCCTGGCGTGCTGCGATTCATGAGGTCGCAAAGAGTCGGACACGACTGAGCAACTAAACTGAGCTGAACTGACTGAACCAACTTTTACCTACAAAGACACCTTTGTGCCCTCATGGTGGTTCCCATTTTTTTTCCACTTTAAACAAAAAAAATTAATGGAAGGGTAATCGGTTAACAAAGTTGTGTTGGTTTCCACTGTACAACAGGGGCCTCCGTTTTGTCATGTTCAACACTGGCCTTCTAGGACGAAAAGACAGTATGAAATCAAACCTTTACAAAGTAAACCTCTTTACTTCTGAATGGTCATCTCTCACAATGTGCTTGAAAATCACATTAAAATGTTAAAAGTATTTGTCTCTGAATATTGGTATTATGAATGCTTTAATTTTTATCCTTATTTAAAAATTTTTAATAGTTATTCAGATTATTGGCATGATTTTCAAATGTTTTCATTTATTTTAAACAAATGTACCTTGATTTTCAAATTATAGATTTAGTTAGTTCAGAACTAACAATAACAAAAAGATAGAAAGTGAACACTGTGGCTTTTCCATAACTGAGGTGTTTATTTTACTTTTATTCTATTTTTCTCAACTCTAAATAAAAGAGAGGACTTCTTTTTAAAATGAATATCTTCAGTAAAATCTTACTTCTAGGGGCCATTTAGATATTGCTTATCTGACATTGGTGGTAGGCTCTGTAGCAGGGATATGTCTTACTGGAACTGAGCAGGACCCTTTGGGGCCTTAACAGGGACCAACTCCCCCATATCACCCACCTTTCATTTATAGAAATGTTTTAGCCTCCTAAGCCTTCCCTGAGTCCTACAGAGCAAACTTAATTAGAAAGGTGAGAAAATGCCAAAATAAAGCAATCAAACAAGACAAAATAATAGTTCAGTCATAAACCAAAGTCAAGAATCTTTAGTTCCTCCTCTGGGGCTATAAATAAAATCCTGAACCATATCTTTGCATTGTTTTGCAGATATAAAAGCCTTCATCGGGTGGAAGAAGTCAACTGCTGACCTCCAGTATGTAGATTTCAGACTGGTTGGATGTTGAAAGTTGATGTTGATTCCCAAAATACCACCTGGCAACCTCACCACCATCCAATCAGAAGAATGTCTACAGGTTGATCAGGTACCCTGCCACCCTCTCCCTCTTTTTCCTTTCCTGAAATCTTTCTCTGAAATTCATCAAGGAGTTCTGGTCTTTTGAGCAAAGGTTGCCTGTTCTCCCTGCTTGGCCCTACAATAAACACTGTACTTTCCTTCACCATAACCTAGCATCAATAAATTGGCTTTGCTGTGAGTCAGGTGATGAGACCTGTATTTGGTTTGGTAACGTTACCAGGTCTCAGGAACAAGGACTTTCTCATCCGTATAAAATTCATCCATCCCCTTTCACCCAATGGCATTTTAGGGATGTCATTTTCACCCCCAAGGACACTAATAGGGGTCACTTGCGATCCTCCATCACAATGTTCCAGAGAAAGAATCTGCAAAAGATCACAGAGGGGAAGTTTAGCTAGCATCACCTCTGTGATGAGGCAGCACGTTCTGCCTACACAGTGCAGGCTGGCCAGCTCACTCAGGCCCAGCTCCTTGGACCCCCACTGACGCCTGTGGCTGCAAGTCTTCGTTGCTTGTTGCAACATTTTTCCTTCCTGTTAGGGTGACCCTAGGGGTGCCCTCTCTCCAGGTCTTACTTCTTCCCAAGTTCATTATCCTCCCTTCTCTCTCTTCTAATTTGAACCTGAAGTATTTTTAATGTTTTTCATTTTGGTTTAAGGAGAAGGTGGGAGAAAATTCTTCTCTGCCTCTAAATACGTTGGTAAGTATAGAACCCTCTGTATTTCCTTAAGGCTTAGAACCTTAGAAACCAAAGCCTGAAAAACATTTTCCTCTGCTTTGCCTTTTCACATCCCTCTCTAGAGACAGTGGGCACACAGAGGTCTGAAAAGTAAGTGAAATAGAGAGAAAAAAAGTAAAAGTAATAGTGCAAGAGAGAGGTAGATAGCACTCTCTCTCTGTATTTAATAAATTAATGGGCCTGTTATCCTCTCAAAATTATTATTTTTCTGTACTAGTTTTTAAGAGACAGCATATTGCTTTCTTCTTCTAGAAAAATCTTAATAGATTTTTTTGGCTTTTTAAATATTTTAACTGAAGGATAATTATAATATTGTGATGATTTTTGCCATACATCAATATGAATCAGCCATAGGTATACATGTGTTCCCTCCATCCTAAATCCCTCCTTCCACCTCCCTCCCAACTCTATCCCTCCAGGTTTTCCCAGAACATCAGCTTTGGGTGCCCTGCTTCATACATCAAACTCACACATAATAAATTATTGCAATTGGGTCAGACACTCTGCAAGAAAGAATATGACATATTCTTATGACATCCCAGCCATTATCCAATCAGAAATTCTTAGCAGATAGGTTTTAATATAAGATGCAACTATGTTCAAACTTTTCTTATATACTTACATACTTTTTCTTACATACTTCCTCACACTTCACATGTTTCCCTTTCTCAGCACCAGTTTTTAAGAAATAATCATTTTCCCTCTGAATATTAATTGCCTTTGGTGGGCTACTTCATATACCATTTGAAAGCATGATCAAAACAGTTATATTTTGAATACTTTTATTTGGGCTTGTTTGTTTACTGAAGGGAAGTTAACAGTACATCTCCAAGAGTCCAATAACTACAAAAGAAAATGTTCTCCTAGTTAAGTTTATATGGAGTTCTCCATCTAAGCATAAAACATTTTATAAAGAAGTGTGCTAACCAAATGCAAGCCATGCAGTCAGTACAGTTAACCAGGATCACTTAGTACAGCTTTCTGTTTGTGGCTGAGGTGAATAGAACGAATTTTGAAAGAGACAGTCTCTAGAATTAAACAACCAAAAGAGAAGTACCTGTGTCACACAAATATGTACACACACGAGCAGGGACTAGAGACCAAGAATCAAACTGAAAGAGAGATTCTTAAATTTGAGGTGGTGAAGTTGCAGCAGTTTCTTTGTAGTGGTAGTACCTCCTACAGCAAGTGCAAAACTCCATGTGTTCAGTGAGGACACATGACAGAAGCTTTGAAGAACTCTTCATTAATTCCCAGTAAGCTTATCAGATATCCATTTACCATTGTCTTAGCAAGCAAACTTACAGTGACATCTGTGAATTAAATCTCTCTATATGCATCTGGTAACATCTTTAACCCCAGTCCGTGGAATGATGGTTTATTTGGTTATAGTTTGATGACTCAGATTGAAAGATATTATTTCTCTATTGCCTGTTCTCATTGCAAATGAAGAAAAGTCTGCAATAACCTAGTTGTCTCTCATTGTAGGTTATCTGCTTTTCCTCCCTGTTACATTCCAGAGAATCTTTAGTATCTTGCAGTTTCACTGTGGTATATGTTCAGTTGCTCAGTCATGTCCAACTCTTTGCAATCCCATGAACTGCAGCACACCAGGCTTCCCCGTCCACCACCAACTCCCAGAGCCTACTCAAATTCATGTTCATCATGTCAGTGACGCCATCCAACCATCTCATCCTCTGTCATCCCTTTCTCCTCCTGCCTTCAATCTTCCCCAGCATCAGGTTCTTTTCCAATGAGTTGGTTCTTCGCATCAGGTGGCCAAAGTAATGAATTTTCAGGATTGATTTCCTTTAGGATGGACTGGTTGGATCTCCTTGCAGTGGTATATGTAACTATGCATTTATTTTTATGACGTTTGCTCAGAGCTTGAGTACTACCTGTATCTGAAAAGCCTAGGTGTGAAAATGTTACCTAAAGTATCTCTGATTTTAACTTAAAGATCTTTTGTTTGAAAACAAAAGATTTCAACTTAAGTTTGAAATTAAATAAATGAAAAACACAATAGCACCCATAATACCCACATGCACTTTACCCTAATATTAATATTTTTTAGAAAATTTGTATTATCATCTTTTCTCTTTTTCTCTCCATAGGTATTCCAACTTTCAATCCTTAGACCTGGATTTTATAGAAACCTGCAATGTGATTCTTGGCTCTGTGCCTGGTGGAGACATCAAATTTTTTTCTATTAGCCTGGTTCAGCTATGTATTTTAAAAGTATTCTCTATCATATTTTATCTATTATTTCTGTATGTTTGGAATAAGAGTCAGTTCTTCCACATTAATACAACCTTGAACATAAACATCTCAATGTAAATGAAGAGCTACATTGCAGGAATTCTAGAAAAGGGGTCAAAAATAGTATTATTTTCCTTTCTGCTTGCTTTGTTAATATTTTACTTTATTTCTGAGAGGAGAGTCTGCAGTCTAAAAATAGCAGAAAGGAAGAGAGATGTGAGACTTTTTCTTCTCTTGCTAGCCACATACCATTGGAAAGAATGTTTATATATATACATGTATATATGTATGTATATATATATATATAAAGAGCATCTATCTATGTGTGTGTGTGTATATATGTTTTTATGTATACATAAACATCCATATTCTGTATTAGTGTTTTAAGTTTGCTAAAACAAACACCAGAGACTGGGCAACTTAAACAACAGAACTTACTTTCTCACAGTTCTAGAGACTAGAAGTCCAAGATCAAGGTGTCGGCCGGCTTGATTTCACTCTGAGGCCACTCTCCTTGACTTGTAGATGGCCATCTTCTCCCTTTGTCCTCACAGGCTCTTCTTTCTGTGTGTATGCACACCAGTGTTCAACTTTCTTCTTCAAATAGGAACATCAGCTCTACTTGTTTAGGTACCACCGATATGACCTCATTTTCCTTAATTGCATCTTCAAAATCCCTCTGTCCAAATAGTCACATTCTGAAGTCCTGGGGGTCAGGACTTCAACAGATGACCAGGATGGGGGCATAACTCAGCCTGTGACATACCCCATGTATCAGTGGTCCCCAACCTTTTTGGCACCGGGAACTGGCTTCATGGAAGACAACATTTCCATGGATCCAGGTGATGGGTGGTGGTGGTGGTGGTTTCGGGATGATTCTCATTAAGAGCCACTGTGCAACCTAGATCTCTCACATGTACATTTCACAGTAGGGTAGTCACTCCTGTGAGAATCTAATGCCACCACTGATCTGACAGGTGGCAGAGCTTAGGCTATAATGCAAGTGATGGAGAACCCCTGTAAAAACAATGTCCACCTGCTGCTCACCTCCTGCTGGGCAGCCCAGGCCCTAATAGGCCTATCAGTCTATAGTCCCTATTAGTCCCTGATAGTCCTTAATAGGTCCTGGCCTGGGGGTTAGGGACTCCTACTATATCTACAGCATATATATATATATAATATATATATGATTATATAAATATAATATAATCTCTTGGTTAGCTTTGTCGCTCTAGTGATAATGGAAGGAAAAGCTTCAGGTGACTATCCCTTTTGTATGAATAAGAATTCTGTCTGCCCTTAACATAAGAATGAAGTAGAGAGAAATCCATTTAGGGAGCAATATGAAAAAAATTCTAAGATTTCAGTATGATACCATCGTTTTTCCAGGGGTCAAATGTTAGCATATGTGGCATGCCATAATGAGACAGAGTTTTTCAAAGCCATATTTCAAAGCCAGTCATACTGGCTCACCATCTCATACTGCCAGCATTCATCCAGCACTCAGTTGGAGAACTGAGCTAAAAATCAGGCTTTTCTATATCAGCAGAGTAGCACAGAATCTGACCTTAATCCTGAATTTCTGCTCTATAATACCTTGCTTCCAAACTGAGCCACACACTCAATTTTTCTTGTTAGAAGATCAGACTGATTTTTTTTTAACAATAATAAAACAAGGGTAGCAATCTTGGAAAAATAATAACTGGCAGGGCAAAGAAAAAACATTCATTCATTCAGCCATTTATGAACAAACTTGTTTGCTTCATTATTAACACAGCCTCTTGGAGGTTAAGTAGATATTCTTTTGTAAATATCTTTCAGTCATTCATAAGTATGTGTAGTTTACCTTTTTCAGTAAACTACAACTTCTCAGAGGAAGGACCTGTAATTTCTTTCTTTTGACTTCCTTTTAGCAACTGGTAATCATGAACATATCAATAACCTCAGATATGCAGATGACACCACCATTATGGCAGAAAGTGAAGAGGAATTAAAAAGCCTCTTGATGAAAGTGAAAGAGGAGAGTGAAAAAGTTGGCCTAAAGCTCAACATTCAGAAAACTAAGATCATGGCATCTAGTCCCATCACTTCATGGTGAATAGATGTGGAAACAGTGTCAGACTTTATTTTGGGGGCTCCAAAATCATGGCAGATGGTGACTGCAGCCATGAAATTAAAAGACGCTTACTCCTTGGAAGAAAAGTTATGACCAACCTACACAGCATATTGAAAAGCAGAGACATTACTTTGCCAACAAAGGTCCGTCTAGTCAAGGCTATGGTTTTTCCAGTGGTCATGTATAGATGTGAAAGTTGGACTGTGAAGAAAGCTGAGCACCGAAGAATTGATGCTTTTGAACTGTGGTGTTGGAGAAGACTCTTGAGAGTCCCTTGGACTGCAAGGAGAGCCAACAAAGTCCATTCTGAAGGAGATCAGCCCTGGGTGTTCTTTAGAGGGAATGATGCTAAAGCTGAAGCTCCAGTACTTTGGCCACCTCATGCGAAGAGTTTGACTCATTGGAAAAGACCCTGATGCTGGGAAGGATTGGGGGCAGGAGGAAGAGGGGATGACAGAGGATGAAATGGCTGGATGGCATCACTGACTCGATGGACAGCTGAGTGAACTCTGGGAGTTGGTGATGAACAGGGAGGCCTGGCGTGCTGAGATCCATGGGGTCGCAAAGAGTCAGACACGACTGAGTGACTGAACTGAACTGAATCATGAACAACTAATTGAATATTTATAACAACTATCACAGATTAATAAGTCTTTCAGTGAATATTTTCCATCATTTCCTAATTTCCAAGCCCTGTGCTATGCTCTGGGGAATGCAGAGATTAATGCATCCCCTACCATATAGCAGATTTCTTGGAGAGAGACATGAAAAATAAGTGTTGTAAATGCTGAAGACATTGTACTAGAAATCTCAAAAGGAAATAGCTGCTGTAGAGGCAAAGTGCTCCCACTCAGACTCATGTTGCCTAGATATAAACTCTGGTCTCACCACTTACTTCTTTTATGAGTTTAGGCAGATTTCATAAGTTCTTCAGACAAGTTTCATCATCCTTAAATAGGGATAAATAACTCTTATCTCATAAGAGTATGATAAGGATTAAAAGCAATTTTGCATTGATTAAATTTCCTCAGTGCCTCACATTGGTAATGTTATTCTTTGCTCAACAATCAAGTGGGAAAAGGTGATATATCTTCAAGGAAAATTTCCTGTAAGTGATCTGCACAGAGATCTAGAAGATCCCAAACCTAGCGCTACTAATGGTAAAGAATAAGGTTAGTTTACACAAAATATTTTTAAAAATCTTTCTAAATATCAAGAATTTCATAATCATTGTTAACAACTTGAGAAAGATTTTTAGAATTATATGCAGCTGATAAGGGGGTCATTTTTAAACCTACAAATTATTAAGGAAATGGTGAAGAACCCAACATACAGATGAAAGGTAGACGACATGGGTAAGTACATCTATCTCTCACTTTTCTAAAGTTTGCTTTCTGTCACCTCACTTTACAAAATATTTATATTAGCACCTGCTTTCTCACTAACTGAAAGAAGTCTAAAGAAAATTTTTGCTTTTATAAAATAAAGATAAAAAAATAACATTCAGCATTTGTTTTGCCGGGAACTGTCTTAGAGGCATTACCCACTCCCAGCGTCATCAAGCACCTTCCTGGGAACCACACTCAGCAACTCAAGATCAAGTTGCCCATGGCTTCAAACTGTGTCTGTGAGCATCTGTGCTTTATCTTGATTTATGTTGTGTGTCCATTAGCAAGACATGATCTGAGGCAATTGATTTTCCATAGGCCATTTTGGCTTAGGAAATGTTTCACAGGAATATTTTGCTTTTTGAAAGCAGGGGAAATCTATATACATAGAAAGAGAAAAGCAACAGAGAAATAAAGGCAAATTGCCAATTGTGAAAAGATGCTCAATCACGATAATTCAAGGCATTCAAATCCAAATAGCATTGACCGCCATTTTTCAACCAATAAATTGACAAAACATATTTTGTAATATGCATCATTGCCGACGACCTAGTTGAGAACCAAGGCTGTGCTCACCCACATGCTTGGAGAGTGTGTACACTAATTAAACTTCAGGTGTACAGTTTACTGGCATCTACCGAAATTATTGGGGCTTCCCTGGTGATTCAGTGGTAAAGAATCCACCTGCTAATACAGGACACACAGGAGATGTGGGTTTGATCACTGGGTTGGGAAGATTCTCTGAAGGAGGAAATGGCAACCCACTCCAGTATTCTTGCCTGGGAAACCCCATGGACAGAGGAGCCTGGCAGGCTACAGTCCATGGGGGTTGCAAAGTCAGACAAGACAGATCGACTAAGCAAGTACACACACAGGTCCCCAAATTAGTAGTGTATATTCTCTTTGACTGAGCAAACCCTACAAATTATGTACAATAATATATGTGTAAGGATTATTCATTTCAGAGTTGTCTGCAAGGGTAAACTGGGAACAACGTAAATAGTCACTGATAAAGGAATGAGTAGATAAATAATTGTACATCTGAATGATGCAGTACGCATTAACTAAAAGTATGGGAAGAGATATATACTATTATGAAAAAGGCCCTAAGACATATTAATAAATAATAAATCAAGGTTCATGAATGATGGTGATTGGCAGTTTAGTTGCTAAGTTGTGTCCGACTCCTACGACCCCATAGACTGTAGCCCGTCAGGCTCCTTTGTCCATGGGATTTTCCAGGCAAGAATACTGGAGTGGATTGCCATTTCCTTCTCCAGGGGATCTTCCCAACCCAGAAATCAAACCCAGGTCTCCTGCAATGCAGGCAGAGATAGCATGTATACCAGAGTAGTACACTAATTTTTTAAAAAGTAAATGAAACATACTAGGTTGACAAAGAAATTTATTTTTTTCTCGATCAAGAAATTATTAACAGTACCTACCTTTGGGTCGTATTGTAGATAGGGAAGAGGGAGGGAGACATTAATTTTTCATTTTAAATCCAATGAGTTATTCAAATATAATGCCATTATATTTCTGATGTTTATGATTAAACAATGAAATACATTTTTAGATATAAACATGTAATACTACTCTAAAAAGCTAGAAATTATTGAGTGGAGATTAGACTATAGGAAACTCATGTGTCACAACTTTTAACTAATCTATGTATGTCCTTTAGCATCCCAATTCTTTTTGAGAACAGTTAAACCTTCATCTTCTAGACTTCAAGTAATTCTTGGAATTTTATTTGGCTCTTTCCCTGTCCAAACTGCTAAATCTTCTGACAGGTTAAACTTTTTTTCTTAAAACATTAATTTTTTTCCTTGGTGCATTTTATAGGGTTTTTGTACTATATCTGGTCTTTCGTCTGATTTATCCTTTTGGGAAGACTAGTCCTGGTAGACCTCTTTCGTCAAAATTTTCCTAGTTCTTATGGCTTTTTCGCTTTTTGGCTTATAATAAAAAATCAATTTCTGACTTATTTTGTCCTAGAGAAGCTTAATGGAAGTTATAGCAAGCTAAATTGGTTATTAATTAAAATATAAATGTTGCAAAACCCTAATATGGAGGCTCTAGCCCAACGACATTTCCAATAGTTGATATAGCCATTCACTCTCTAAAACCAGCTATTTTTCTTTTGAATTGTATTACCTTTAATTCTGTAAATTGAATGTTATAGAGCACCAGGCAAACTGCTGTGAGTAATTATAATACTCATGGCTGAGTGATGTGACTTCTTCCATAAAGCTAAGCTTTTAGGGAAATCGCATGATTAGGTCCCTAGGTGTCTTGGCTTGTTCAGAGAATCATGTTGGCCCTCCAGGGAGCTAATGTGTCTTTAATTATTTGCAGGTTCACACGAGACCCGTTATAAATATAAGCATGTTAGCTCAGTAACTAAATAACAGTAACATGAAACATGGCAGAGACAGTAGAAAGAACTGCTGGAAGCCAATGCAGACCCAGGAGCTGCCACCTCTATGGAACATCCTGTAGCTTTCTGTCAGTAACTGGTTGACAACTGTAGACCCTGGTGTCTGTATGCAATTATATATGTTAGGCCCTTCTGAAATATAGGGGCCTTCTAAATTGCTATATAGGAGACTGAGAAGTAAAGTACATCTACTATATACTTTAAAAATTATTTATTTACTTATGGCTGCACTGGGTCTTTCTTGCTGCGTGTAGGCTTTTTCTAGTCACACAAGTAGGGGCTACTCTCTCGTTGCCGTGTGCAGGCTTCTCATTGCGGTGGCTTCTCTTGTTGCGGAGCATGAGCTTTATTGCCCCAAGGCATATAGGATCTCCCTGGACCAGGGATTGAACCCATGTTCCCTGCAATGACAGGCAGATTCTTAACCACACAGATGATTAGGGAAGTCCCTACCATATACTTTGACATCTTTTAGGTGAGAGCCAAATTTGTTTAAGGGATCTCATCTTCTGGTCTTAAACTAGTGTTTAAATTTATGGGAGGTCACCATGTGAAGAGAAAAACAAAGGGAAAAGAAGTCTGCGTGATGATGGAGCCAGAGATTGGAATGATGCATCTATAAAACAAGAAACTTAAAGGATCGGTAGCAAACACCCTGCAGAAGCTACAAGGAGTCAGGAAGGATTGTCCAATAGAGGTGTAGAGGGAGCCTGGCTCTGCTGACACCTTGATTTCAGGCTCCTATCCTTTGGAACTGTGAGAAAATACCTTTCTGTCATTTTAAGCCATAACAAATATAATTGTGAAAATAGGAATATGTTGGGGGCCAGTGTGAGGAACTCCACCCTTGGCAAAGGTCATGAGGAAGGGGGCTTTGGTATGTGCAAAGGCATGATGAAGCCTCAGGAAATTCCCCTGCTCCCGAGCATCTAACCCCAAAACCAGAGTCTGTCTTGTACTCTCACCTACGGGGCTGTCCCCCATAACCGTTTCTCTCCGAGAAGGAGTAAACGTGCAGCTCCAAGGCAGTAAAAATTCCTGGGTGTGACTAGAGTGTTTGAACTTACGGGACTCTTCTGAAGGTTATCTAGCCTGCCTGTATAGGTTCCTCCGGCCACAACAGCCCTCCAACCATGAGAGGCACGAGATGTTTTTGACTTACTAAAGGCAAATTCTTGTGAGAAGTTAGAAATTCTTAGTATAGTGGGCTGGTTGATAATTATATTGATAAAGGGTTTTTTTCATTTGTTGTGTCAATAATTGCTGCTAATTCCCTGCCCTAGGTGGGACAAGGGCTCTCAGGTTAAACCTCTCTGCGGACACATGATGGTTACTACCTCTCAACCATAAACAGCACAGAGAGTTTTGGAGTATTTTGAGAGTCTTAATTAACATAGGACTTTTTCTTGTTGTTGAGTCAATGATTGCCGCCAGGCCTCCATATCCTTTAGGTACCTGGGAATATATTAATCAATGTATTTGGAATATAGAAAAGGAAATATAGTAGTTTCTGATGTTAGAGAATTAAGTATTAACCTCAATATTAGACTTTTTGAGTTAATGAATTTTCTCTCTTGTAATAGATCACTGTACTTTATTATAAATCACTGTGTCCTTGCTATGTAAAAATGTAACTTTGTCACTATCTTAAGACTAAGTAGATCTTAAGAGGAACATTGGTGAAAGGATTTTCATTTGTTGGACTGATGTTTGCTGCTAAAATCTCCATATTCCCTGCCCTTATAATGACTATAACCAACATATAGGAGAAATAAGTATTAACCCATAGGAGAAATAAGTATTAACTTCTAAGCATATAGGAGAAATAAGTATTAACCTATAGGAGAAATAAGTATTAACCTTTAAGATTAATCATGTTAACCTTGGGTTAAATAAATTCCTTTCTTGATTGTAACTCACTACACGCTCACCTTATAGGAATGCGACTTTATTTGGAGGGTGGTGCTTGGTTTAAGGAAAAACATCCTTGGAAAAAATAAGTTTTCTGGTTATCAGAAAGAAAGGGTTGTAAATGTCCGCAGGCAGAAATGGCTTGAAGATGATGTAAAACCCCTAAGAATTTTTTTATGTAAAGCACCTAATTTTGGTAAGGTCAGGACTGCTGACTCCCGTGTGACTCTGTATTCATCCCTATATGTAACAAAAGGTATATAAGCAAACCCCAAAATAAAGAAATCGGATCTGTTCCGGAAAGACTGATTCCCTCTTGTCATTCTTCTCTGCTCCCCCATTTTCTGGCTGAATTCCCATCTGGAGCGTGGGTGCCTGCCATTCAGATGGTGCAAATTCCTTGTCCGGAATTTTATTGGTACCCCAAGTAAGCCAAGTTATTCAGGCCCTTTCTCTCTCTCTCTTACTATTTTCTGGCTGAATTCCCATCTGGTGCATAGGACCCACCAAGCCTACTAATTCTGCCTGGGCTTCTAAGATCGGACCGGGGCCGTTGAGGGGGTGGGGAGGAGGGCTCAGTGCCTCCTCTCCTTCGGGAGAACGGGAAGATGCCTGCGGCCTACGTAGGTGGTGATTGGTACCCTGTGTTAACCAAGTTATTTGGCCTCTTTTTCTCTGCTAAATTCCTAGTCCCTCTCTATCTGTAATTAAATAAGTTTTTCCTAGGATGCCTACTCTGCCCCCCACCTTCGAATCACCCTGGATCCACCGGGGCTGGACCCCCGGCAAGTGGCGCCCAGAACAGGCTATTCGAAGGTAAGTTCCCTGGAGCACTCCCTGTTGCTCCCCCAGAGTGATTTAATCACTCCCCGCCCCCCCGCCCCCGGAATAATTTCCGTTATTCCCCCAGTGTTGAGTTTTCGGGACGGATAGGACCCCACTCAGGGTGCCGAGGATCCCCCTGTAGGATAGACAGGGTGAGTAGGAGTGGGAAGTGTTGAAGGCTTTAAGAGAAACCTGGTTTTCTAGAGGTTGAAAGAAACCTGCTCTCTTAAGGTTGAAAAGAAAGACCCCCTTGCCGAAAGTAAAGACTTTGACAGGGCAGACTTTTACGGGTTGAAAACCCCCCTTGCAAAGGTAAAATCTTTGTTGAGGCAGACTTTTCTATAAATCTCAACTTTCTGACATGGGTAACAGTGAATCAAACGAAAGACAGCTTTTTTTAGGAGAGGAATTAAAGTTAATAAATCCAATATTTAGTCATTGTTTTCATTCGTACAAGAGCCATGTCCTTGGTTTCCGGACAAGGACACTGTGAATTTAGATACTTGGGTGAAGCTAGAAAAACAGCTAAAAACTTACTATGTTTTGCATGGGCCTGTAAATACTTTTGCTCTGTGGAATATGATTAGGAATGTTCTGGATCCCTGACATGAGGCTGTTGGATAGACTATGAGAGAGGCTATGGCGGTGGATGGTAGTGGGTCTCCACCTTCTACGCAGATCATATTTTCTGCCATTGGTGAACAAAAGGAGGGACACTATGCTTTACCTCCGGAGGAAGGAGAGGACTCACGGGACACTGCAGCCGGGCGCCCTGGCGAGCACCCTCCCCCTCTACACAAACCTTTAAAAACTTATCCAACATTTTCTGATTTAAGGCGACCACTGCCACTTCCGCTTGCGCCTCCCAGTTCAGTTCAGTTCAGTTCAAAAGCCTCCCAAAACGTTGCCTAAGGTTGAAAGAGATAGGGACAATTTTTTAAACAAAAGAGCTTTTAAAACAGAGCATGCTCCTTGCAGAAAACCCCCTCAGGGGGCCTCACCCAAGCAAAACAAAGAAAAAAAAAAAGAGTAAACAAGAGAGGAAAAAGAAAAAAAAAGAGAGAAAAAAGAAACAAAAAAAGAAAAGAAAAATAATCGTAACAAAAAGATTCTAAAAATAAAAAGTGTTTCAGTATTAACCCCTCAGATTCCAACTGTGTGCTAGGGCGTAGCTCGCTTTCTTTTCAAGGAATTTTGGTAGTGCCTAGTGTAGTAGATTCTGATTATACTGGGAAAATTAAAATTTTGATCTTGCCGCCTACCAAAACTGTGCAAACTAATAAAGGTCAAAAAATAGAACAGCTTTTGCTTTTACCTTATTATCAAATAGAAAAAACCTTGACTTCTTAAGCTGGGAGCCCCAGAGGATTTGGATCTAGTGATCTAGCTTTTTGGGTATAGGAAATTACCGCTTCTAGGCCTTTAAAAGATCTTTACTGGCCCAGTTCCTGGCCAACATATAGTACTAAAAATGAGTTGATGGGATTAGAGAAAGTGGTATGTGGAGTCAAAATGCTGCAGAAAAGGCGAGGAGAGTTTAGAACCCCGGCAGCAATACATCCACAAAGTAAAATATTTAGATGCAAATGTCAACAAAGTAAAAGTTTTCTTTTCAACTTCGGCACCCATCATTTTTATTCATTCTTTTGTGAAAACAGTTTAATATCTGTAGGGGTGTTTATGTACAAATATTTTACATATTTATACATTATAACAACATATATATATATAATATATATATGCATAAAACAAAAAATGGAATATCCTAAATATATGGATCTGAGAAGTTTTTAAAATAAATTTGGGCTAGAACATATGGGCATAGTTAAGGCTCAAAACTCAACTGAAAACAACCTCATTTTGTCAATTCAGTAGAATAGGGAACACCAGGCTCTGTTTTTTTATTGTTGTTCTAGCAGTATCTTAATGACAAAGTTTACTGAAATGGAAATCAAGTAGTGACCCACTGCTGGAAATACATATTGTGCCCTCCTAAGCATTCAGTGTTCCCCACCCACACATACTCCTTAAAAGAGTGAATTTCCCAGCCATGACAACATCTGAGTGAGATAACCCCATGCCAAGAACTCTTGGTCATGATCATCGGTGCAGGAAGGAGCATATGCTTTCAGCTAATCAAATCAGAACAGAGCACAGCTTTTTTATTCAATGATTAAGGGGAAAATAGCTTCTCTCTGATGCTGGCAGAGGAAGCATAAGGTAGTTCCGTGTGATGACATGGAATTTCAAGCCATAGAGTAAAATGGAGACCTAATAAAGTCAAAGGGAGACACTCATGGACTGTAGCCCACCAGGCTCCTCTGTCCATGGAATTCTCCAGGCAAGAATACTGGAGTGGGTAGCCATTACCTTCTCTGGTGATCTTCCTGATCCTGGGATTGAACCCCAGTCTCCTGAGCATTGTAGGCAAATTCTTTACTATCTGAGCCACCAGGGAAGCCCCACAGAGAGGACAAGAAGTATTTATTTTTTGTCATTGCTAAAGCTCTGTATCAAATTATCTTGAATTCTTTACTATTATCCAAATTCTTTTTTTAATAAAAGACAGTCTGAATTATGCTTTTGTTACTCACAACCAAAGTTACTCAAATATACTAGCACCAAAATGTTATCTCACAATTGATCGATACTAGATTTGCCAGAGTTAGGGGGATATTTGTTTGCTAACTTAATTAGTAAATAGTCTGGGTTCAAATACATTTGGAAAATATCCAGCTGTATTTTTCACACTTTTAGAGATACAAAGCAAAAAACATGTTAAACATTTCAAGAAGTAAAAAATTTTTAAAAATCTAATTATGATTACACTTACAAATATTTCCTTTTCCATGTACTATTTATTGAAAATCTATATAAAAAGGTTTTTACCTAGAACTGAAAAATACTGATTCAGATCATCAGTATATTTTCATATTCTACTATTCCCACAAGATTAGAGTCAACATTTTTAGCCAGGACATTTGGACCCAAACACTCCAGGCCTTTTAAAACAGGTTGCAAATATATATAACTTGTTTCTTACTTATTCAAAAGACCTCAGGTCGGTCCAGTTACATTTTTAAGTCCAGCCAGGCTTAAGATATGGTTGGTCTTTACCTCAGTTCAGCTTGTTGAATTTTTTTTTCATTTTACCTGATGTGACATAGATTATATCTTAAAAAGACAAATGTTTGCTGTGCATCTCTTATATTTTTCTTGAATTTTTAAAAACATAAGTTACAGATGCCTAATAGGCCTGATTTTAACAGTAAATAAATTTATAACAGAAATATTGGGGCACTTGTGGAACCGTTGAAAAGGCTGGAAAACCGGACTTAAAAGTTAAGCAGCCAGAAAACATGCCCCAAACCATGCTGTAGAACAGGTTCAGAGAGGAAACTGCTCACAACACTGCTGAGAACTAACCCTGGAGCTCGTCCCTGTTTCGCAACCCGAGGCGGACTGTTAAACCACTGCTATCACACCCGCTGTACACCGCAACAGACACTTTAGCAGTTACTGCGTTGCCTCCACTAGACACTGAAAGGTTAACTAAATCTGTTTCTTTTCTATGAATTCTTAAGTCAAAATTGAGCCCAGGCAAACAAATTGGCAGCATCTAAATCATATGGTGGTACTCCAGCTGCAAGGAAGCACGGAAAGCATGCATTTGGCACTTCAGCTTCTAAAGTGTGTGTGCGCCTGCTCAGTTACTTCTGACTCTTCGCAACCCCATGGACTGTAGCCTGCCAGACTCCCCTGTCTATGGGATTCTCCAGGCAAGAATACTAGAGTGGGTTGCATGCCTTTCTCCAGGGGGTTCTTCTGGACTCAAGGACTGAACCCACATCTCCTGTGGCTCCTGCACTTCAGGCGGATTCTTTATCCCTGGAGCCAATTGGGAAGCCCAGCTTCTAAAGCAATAGTTTTTGCTTCCATCAAGACTGATAGGCCAGAGAATTCCTCAAACATAGGAACAAACTTCAAATAGTAATAAATACTCATGCTTTGATTTGCTCAATATTAATGTAAACTTTCATTTTTTTCAATAATGCAAAGACCCATACTTTCTCCTAACATAATACAATGGTTTCTCCAAGTGCACACTTTCCTACATCCTTCCAACAAGGGGATAATCAGAAAATCTCATCAGTCACAACAGCTACTTTAAGTCCAAGAGTTCTGGATGATGTCTGTTCCTCTTCTCAGTCTACCACTAATACTGTCTTGATATTTTTGTAATGTATTGTTTCAAAATTAACCTCCAATATACCCTACATTAAAAAAAGAAGGAGTAATGGGAAGGAAAGAAAAGGACAAAAACTGTGAAGATATATAAATATATACAAGACAAGACTAGAAAAAAAGACATGAGTGGAAGTTAAGGCCTTTGTTTCTGTGGATGGTCACCAGGTTATTACTGGTGTCTATGACCATATGTCTTCAGCTAACACCTCTGACAGTCAGATTTTACATTATAAGGTGACCAAATCTTCATTCTCAGCAGAAATGTCCTTCATAATCTATTTGTGTGCACTTGCTGTGGTCACTCTTAATTTATTTAAAAAATTAATAGACTTCATTTTTTCGAATGGTTATACGTTTACAGAAAAATTGAGTGAGAAAGTGCAGAGAGCTCCAAAAAAGTTTAGCATCTTGTATTTGTGTGGTACTTTTGTTACAAATGAAGGTGAAGGTGAAGTCGCTTAGTTGTGTCCGACTTTTTGCGACCCCCGTGGACTGTAGCCTGCCAGGATCCTCCATCCATGGGATTTTCCAGGCAAGAGTACTGGAGTGGGTCGCCAGTGCCTTCTCCGATTAATACACCATTATTAACTAAACGTTTACATTAGGGTTATGTCTTTGTGTTGCACAGGTCTGTGGATTTTTCCAAGTGTGTACTATTATGTGTCAACAATTACAGCATCTCTCTGAATAGTTTCAGTGCCTTAAAAACCCCCACAATGCATGGATTTTATTCCCCTCCCGCCAACTTCTGGCAACCACTGATATTTTTACTGTCTCCATACAGTTTTGAGAATGTCATATATTTAAAATACTACAGTAGTGTGGCCTTTCAGACTACCCTCATTCAGTTAGCAAAATGCATCTATTTCCTCCATATATTTTCATAGCTTGATAGCTCATTCTAAAAAAAAAAAAAATCACTGAATAATATTCAATTGTGCAGATGTACCACCGCTTATTTACCCATCCACTTATTGAAGGATATCTTGGTTGCTTCCGAATTTTGGCAATTAGTTTCCATTAATTTTTACCACAGGACTTGCAAAATTTTGGATGGGATCCCTTGGATCCTTTCTACTTTTCTCAGAAATTGAGATTTTAATTCCTCTCTAAAGTCAAGGTTTATTATCCCAGCCAACAATGGATCCAACTTAAATTTTAACTGTTTGTCCACAGGCACAAAAAGCACTACAAGTCCACATAGCAGTCTCATCCTCTCACTCAACGGAATATTTGCTGTCGATCTTCGCTGTGGGTACTAATTCAGGAAAGCCTAGAATCTCTGAGATAGGAGACAAAAGTTTGAAAAGAATCAGTAGTTGTAACAGTGAAATGACATCTGTAACCCAGATAAAAGGTTCTTGTATTCAATATTTACTCTTCCCATACAAGCTCATACTTGTTTACTAGTTTCAGAACACACATCACATCTTCTAGCATCAGCTCAACCTTACAAGTCATTGTCTCTCAAAAGCAGAGCAGAGTCTTTAATAGAATATTCACCATTCTATAATAACAGTTATTTTAGGGTGAGAGGATAAATGGTGAGACAGGCAAACTCAATGAATATTTACTCTGTTGTTATGAAGCAGGTTCCTTACATACAAGCAATGTAGAATTAAATACCATGGCATCATATGAAGCATTTGATATGCTCATGGAGAGTAGTATCAGATTGAGACAACATAATCCTAGAATAAACATCTATTCTAGTTACAAGATTCCCATTAGCACTCTGATAGAGGATTTTCAGAATTATCCATGAGTCTGCCAAAAGGTGAGTGGTTTGTACACCCATGACATATTATTGGGTGCTTAGCTTTGATCCCTGTGGCTTGCATGTTGGACACCTAATGGTGCTGCAGATAAACTGGCTTTGGTGAGGAACAGGGCATGTTGCTGAGTCTAAGCATATTCCCTATTGCCCTCACCAAGGTTTCTTTGGTCACTAGCCTTCAGAACAAGCAATATAGTGCCTGGTAAAAGAGACTGTGTCATACCTGAATATCTGATTGGTAATCTTCTTGACAGTAGTTTGGTGAGCATTTGCATTAAGTACAGATGATATCATACTCTGGTTCGTTCCCCAGTCTCTTCCCCCAAATTCACTGTTATCAATTCTCCAATCTTGTTCCTTCCAAGTCCCTAATCATTTAGCACAATCATTACCCACTACATGTAAATCAGTACTATTCCCCCTTACAGGAATAGTGAAAAACCATATATATGTCCTAAAGTTCTCTTAAGATTACACTCAAGTGGACCGTAATGCCTAAGCAATCTACTTTTGTCTGGTGTTGATATACTGTGCATTTACTTCTGTAAATCAGGCTTAGTTTGTCTGTCATCGATCAACTGGCCATAGGGAACTGCCCATGAAGACACAGATGAGAAGGGGCAACAGTGCAGAGAGTAAACTCACGCAGCTTACTGTATCTTCAGAGTCTGTGTTGGCTCAAGTCCACATACATGGATCCTGTTGGCCGATGAAGAAGACTTGCTAGTTGGGTAGCACTCATGTCATGATAAGCAATTCATATTGTAATGTTTATTCCATTGATAGGACTTCAGTCTCTACAATGGCCTGGAGTCAATCGAGCTGTTTCTTAAAGAATAAAAATGTTATTTTGCAAAAATTAAAAAAGCATATGCTTAATTCTGTGAACTTCAGAGGGGTACCTTAGACCATTAGGGTAAAGAAAATACTTTATTTCTAATAATGTATGTTTGAGGATTACATTATGCAAGTAAAGGCACCCACAGGGTATCAAATTAATAAAATGTCAATAGAATACGTAACAGAAATTAACATAATGTAATTATGTATAATGCAAGAAAAGGTAGGCTGCTCAGTATGAAGCTAAAGTAACCAGAAAAAGCCACTGAAAAATAAAGACAAATTCACACATTCAATACATAATTAATCATGTTAAATTATCCCAGTTACGTTGTGTCTACTGAAAGCAATAGAAAGCCTAATTAACACTGTAACATTTGATTTTTACTTAACAAGAAGCCTTAAGGTATTTGGTCCTAGAATTGGTTTGGCAGCTCGGTGGTATCTTAAAAAACCATTTCCCGCCCCCCCCCCCCCATCCTTTCCCTCTACCCTCCTCAGGATATTGAATGTCACCATGAGGCTCATCACCACATAGTTATTAATAGCTTTGTGGCTCTACTTATTTGAAAGTTTCCAAAGTAGAAAAATAGAGAATAGGGCAAAAAAGGCCTTCTTTTTTTATTAGAGGTGAAATCTTTCCCAGAAGTCCTTGACATACTTCTTATATCTCAGAGGTCAGAAATAGATCACAGACTTACCTCTGAAACAATCACAGACAAAGAGAAAATGATACTACCCTGTTGACTCAAACTCCATGATTCATCATCTGAGACCAGGAACCTAAATGATAATGGGATCTGTTATTAAGGAGGAATGGGAATAACTGTTGAATATGCAACTGGAGATTCTGCTTCCATCATATTTTTGTAGATACAGTATTCCTTATAACCATCTGAGAATGGAGAGGGTCAACTCTGTTCTCCAGGTCTAGAAAACATTTAATGATTTTGAAATTATGAAAAGTGGAAATGTTAGTCACTCAGATGTCTCCAACTCTTTGTGACCCCATGGACTGTAGCCCACCCGGCTCTTCTGCCCATGGGATTTCCCTGGCAAGAATACTGGAGCAGGTTGCCAATTCCTTTTCCAGGAGATCTTCCTGATCCAGGGATAGAACCCACGTCTCCCACATGGCAGGCAGATTCTTTACCATCTGAGCCACCAGGGAATAATCTATTTAATGAATTTGAAAATATAATCTGAAGTAAATTCACTAGACTCTTTTCTAGAGCGCAGGCTGATTCAAGATAAATTTATCTTTAATATAGCCACCCTGAGCTAATTTATTTCTTGCCTCCAAATCTTTCAGAGATGGGCAAAAGGAAAGCATGAATTGGTCAGGAAATTAAGTATATAAAAATATAATCAATATTAGTCTACTGAGTATATATTCAGTATAGTGGAGGACAAATACTTCCACTAGCCTCTGATCTTGTAAATAAAACTATGCACACAAATAAGAACACGGTATACACAAGATAGTGAAGGACAGAGAAGCGGTCCATTGCATTACAAAGAGTCAGACATGACTGAGCAACAACAAGCATACAAGAAATAGTAGGAGATTGAAGAATACTGTTAGAAATACATTTTCATTATCATTTCTTCCTCAAAATTCTGAAATTATATGAGGGACCTTGTGTTAGAGTTCTCTGAAGAAATAGAACTAGAAGGATATTATACATTATATAATATATGTATATATTATAAGGAAATGACTCTCATGATTATAGAGGCAATCAAGTCCCAAGATTTTCAGGATAAGACCAAAGCTGGACACCCAAGAGAACCAACTGTATTGTTTCAGTTCAAAGACAGACAGACTCAAGAACAAGAAACAGCTGATGTTTCAGTTAAACTGTGAAAGTAGAAAAAAGCTGATGGCCCAGTTCAAAAGGAGTCTGGCAGGAAGTGCTTTATTCAAGAGCATGTCAGCTTTTTAAATTCCATTCAGACCTTCACCTGATTAGGTAAAACGCACTCACATTAGGGAGGGCAATCTGCTTCCTTCAGTCTATTTGTGTAAATATCAATCCATCTAAAAACACCTTCACAGAAAGGCTCAAAGCAATGTTCAGCCAAATATTTGGTCACCCTGTGGTCCAGTCAAATTGATCCACAAAATTAAGCATCACAGACCTGTGAATCTTCAACAAATTTTGATTCCTGCAAACTTTGCAATAACCAGTGTAAGCACTGAAGGCTCTTGAACATGCAGAAATTCTTAAATTTTTTTCTGTGTTGTGGAGCATAGTTTGGAAAATAGAAAAATATTAAACAGAGTTGTCTGGCAGTTTTTCCATCCTCCCCCTACTTGGTATACATGTTTGTATGTTTACTATAAAATAGAAACAAGAGTTAGAGGTGAAGAAATCAAAATGAGCCAGGTTAGGAAAAAACAGGGAATAGGCATTCATTGCGCCATGTAGACCAGAAAAGTAGAGGCTGTCAAGTCCCATGATTATAGGCTGACTATATTCTACTGGCGTGTTATTCTTTTCATATACTATTGGCAACCTCACCCCCCACCACCCCCAAATACTTCAAGAGTCCCAAGAGCAGTCACTTTTTAACTCTAAACTATGTGATATTGGCACTGTGTTGAGATAACCCTGATTCATCAAGAAAAACACTCATGATACTCAGTATACTCTATTTATCACTGAAGTTTAATACAAAAATTGCTGGAGTTAAAATGCATATTGCTTAAAGTACTTAGCTGACTATTCAAGCAATTTGGTTTCTAGATCTCTCCATTTTTTTGTTATATATATACACACTATTTGTCTACTTATAAATTATTTTATTTCTAAGTAAAAGAGAAGTTTGAGGAGATATATATATATATATATTCTGATATGTATATTAGAATATATATTCTAAGAACAAGATGGTTGGATGGCATCACTAACTTAAAGGACATGAGTTTGAGCAAGCTCAAGGAGATGCTGAAGGACAAGGAAGCCTGGTGTGCTACAGTCCATGGGGTTGTAAAGAGTTGGACACAACTGAGTGACTGAACAAGGATATTAGAATATGCATACATCTGATTTGTGCAACACTGAAACAGATACACTGTATTGAACTGTCATCTTTTTTTCCCATTTCATTTAATTTGGTATGGAAAAACACATGGTTTATATCATAATTGGCTTCAGTCACTAAGTATATTTCATCCAACAATATTTAAATATAATCCAAACCATTTTAAGTACTTTTTCAGGATGTAAGAGGATTGTAACTTCAATATGAAAATATAAAATCTCAGGATCACAAAGTTTATGTATACTTCCCATAATCTCAATTTCTACAGTTAATAGAAAGAAATATATGTGCTTTTCAGAAGAAGAGAAGTCATTGATTGCTAATGAATTAGTTTTTACATATTGCTAATCAGATTTCAATAAGCAAAAAGAAAAGAATTATAAGTAGTATTCCATAAAATGTCTGAAATGAAATTACAGTGTGTCTTTTAATTTTTTAGAATTAAGTGTGTGCAAACTCAGTTTTGTCTGACTCTGAGACCCCATGGACTGTATCCAACCAGGTTCCTCTGTCCCTGAATTCTCCAGGCAAGGAGTGGTTGGCTTTTTGAATGCTAACTAACTCTTTACAGTGTTTTCAAGAAAGCAATATGATGAGATGGAGTAGGTTGCATAGTATGTTTTTGCCAGCTGGCTTCTAGTTCCTAGCATTCTGTAAGCTTATTTTTCTTCCTTCTTCCTTAAAGAGAAGAAAGAGGAAACTTGCGTCAAATTGTTTAGGGAGGTTCATTCAGCAAATGCAACTGCATCACAGTCATGTCTTAAATTAATAATCTTGATCTGGGTCTCTAACATCTCTGTCTTTAATGAGAACTGAATAAACCATTTTGCCACTCAAAATACAGCCAGTGACTGTTCATTCTCATTAAGAAATGTGAACCTTTGCTTCATTAACTAATTATGTCACCTGCAACTTATGAGGCAGGTAGAAGAGTCTTCCAGTCTGCCAGAGCAGTGCTTCTGAATCAATTTGCACATATAAATTACCTGGGGATCCTGATAAATTGCAGATTTTGATTTGATGGCTCTGCGAGGGTTCTGAAATGTTACCTTCTTAACAAGTCCCCAAGTTAAGCTGATCCCAGGGCCCTTTTGTGAGCAGCAAAGTCTAAGAATTAGAAATCAGGCAAGTGTTCAGTTTAGTTCAGTTGCTCAGCTGTATTTAACTCTGCGACCCCATGGACTGCAGCACCCAAGGCCTCCCTGTCCATCCCAGAGTCCACTCAAACTCATGTTCATTGAGTCAGTGATGTCATCCAACCATCTCGTCCTCTGTCAACCCCTTCTCCTGCCCTCAGTCTTTCCCAGCATCAGGGTCTTTTCAAATGAGTGAGCTCTTCCCATCAGGTGGCCAAAGTATTGGAGTTTCAGCTTCAACAACAGTCCTTCCAATGAACATTCAGGACTGATCTCCTTTAGGATGGATTGGTTGGATCTCCTTGCAGTCCAAGGGACTCCCAGGAGTTCTCCAACACCACAGAACAAAAGCATCAATTCTTCGGTGCTAAGCTTTCTTTATAGTCCAACTCTCACATCCACACATGACTACTGGAAAAACCATAGCCTTGACTAGATGGATCTTTGTTGGCAAAGTAATGTCTCTGCTTTTAATATGCTGTCTAGGTTGGTCATAACTTTCCTTTCAAGGAGTAAGCATCTTTTAATTTCATGGCTGCAGTCACCATCTGCAGTGATTTTGGAGCTCCCAAAAATAAAGTCAGCCACTGTTTCCCCATCTATTTGCAATGAAGTGATAGGACCAGATGCCATGATCTTAGTTTTCTGAATGTTGAGCTTTAAGCCAACTTTTTCACTCTCCTCTCTCACTTTCATCAAGAGGTTCTCTAGTTCTTCTTCACTTTCTAACGTAAGTGCGGTGTCATTTGCATATCTTGGGTTATTGATATTTATCCCAGCAATCCTGGACAAATGTAAACAAGTATCAGAGAACTGTAGAAAAACTTAAATTAAAAAAATGATACATTTAACCTGTTCAGAATTAAACCCAGGAGAGTCCCAGAGATTCCCAACTCTGCTCCACTTGTGAGGAACATGACCCTAATCTTCCTATTTGTTTATCAGTACATCAATTTTCTTGTCTTCCAGTTGGTAAAATAATTAAATCTTAGCACATTTTATTTTTTGGTTCAATGAGGGCAAATAAGGGTTGCAACTGCTATCCTGGAAAATGCATTAGAGAATAAAAAGCTTGAAGAACTTATATTAATAAAAAAATAGAATTGAATGAGAACAAAGAAGATCAAATTGAAATAAAGAATGAGTCAGTAGGGTATGAACTGTTAAACCCCTGATGAGATTTCCCAGGTATTGATATACCAGTAATTTAAAATAAGAAGAATAGAAGAAAAGGTCAGTTTGAATCCTTAAAATGTTGTGGGGGGGACTGGAAGTAAGAAATAATATGTCATAGAGTCTGGTACAAAAATTTTGTTTATGTTATGGAAGAAAAAGAAACAGCAATGGCCAGAAGCAATAGGAAATGGAAGAAAGACGTTTACCTGCAATGATTAAAACCAGAGGAAATTCTATAAAGCCATTTAAAGGAAGACTTATGATGTTTAGATTTACAGAAAAAATATGCTGATAAATACAATATGTGTGACCAACTGTTCATAATTAATATATAGTGCTGATAAATTTCACAGAATATAAATATATTAAAATAATCTAACCTAAGAGGTATGAACAGAGTCCCATATAATTTTGTTTGGGAGACAATTTTGGATAAAGAAAATAGTGATTCAGAATTTATATTAATATAAAAAGCAATATAAAATTGTTTATGTTGTATTTAAAATAGATGATAAAGTGCTGAGTAATTTAGTATTCTGATAGTCAAACAAATGTAAAGTGAAATAATAAGAAACCTTTTAAAGATTTGTGAGATTTATAGACGTAAAAGCAGTGAAGACTTGGGTTTGTAGGACTGCAGTGAAATGGGTACTTTGACTAGTACTTGTTCAGAGTAAAAAATGGTACCATTATTTCTGGCATGAAATTTGAAAACATATGTACCTCAATCCTCAAAAATCTTTACCATAATTCACTAATCACTCTTTGTGAAATAATCACTCATGTATAGATGTATATTTATCGGAACATACTTCATATAGGATTGAATACAACCATCACTTCCAAAAAACAAAGAGGAGGGGACAGATTAGTTAAATATAGGATAACAAAAAGATATTAAAGATGCTATGAACTTATTTTAAAGTACATTTATAAAATATTAATGACAATAGAAGTGAGTGATAAAATATTTTCAAAAAGCAGAAGATATTTTTCTATCAGAAATATGGTAGTCTAGATATGCTGAACCTCAATTTATATACATTATCCTCCTGTATAACATGTACACATACCATAAAAAATGTACATGTCATTTTTAAATGTGTTTTGCTGACCTGCAGAGGAATTAAAGTAAACCCTATAGGCTAAACACGAGGAGAATACAGGAATTCAGAAGGCTCACCAAAACCAGAGACTTCCATAGGACAGTCCCGTCCCTGAAACCTTGGGATTCAATTTTTATGATCTGGGAAATGAGAGAGAGACAGAACTTAGTGACTGCTCAATATCAGTCTTATCGAGAAATCTGCTTAAAATCAGAACTCCAAAGGAGAATAATTTCAGTGAAAAAATTAGGAAAAAAAACCCCACAAAACAAAAAAACGTGCCTCTCAGAAGGGGCCAACTAGGAAATTTTTCTGCCTCAAACTTGTGCTAGGTTGAGGAGGGAAAAATCACAAATCCATCTTCACATAAATTTATAGTTTAAGACCTCATTATCTGTTTAATTAAGAAAAGTAATTGAAGATTTAGTTTATATTTACCCAATTTGTGTTATCTCCAAGAACTTAGATAAACAAAAGCAAAACATCTTTAGAGAAATCCATATGTAGCCTTGGTCTCAAGAATTACCACTGACAGCATTCCATTAAACATGAGATTGAAAATAAGACTATCACAAAATCTGTGAGCTAATAGTCATCATGAGCAAAAACAGACTAGAATGATAATGATTTCAGATATTAGAACTACTACATAACCATAAAAATCTATGTTTAATATGTTTAAAGAAATCAAAGAATTTTGCCAGGAATACAAATTAGAAAAATATATATAATATATTAAGCAGGTTGGGAACTGAATTTAAGAGAACTTAAAATCTTAATGGATATGTTAAATACTAGATTGCTGCTGCTGCTGCTGCTAAGTCGCTTCAATCATGTCCGATTCTGTGCGACCCCATAGACAGCAGCCCACTAGGCTCCCCCGTCCCTGGGATTCTCCAGGCAAGAACACTGGAGTGGGTTGCCATTTCCTTCTCCAAGGCATGGAAGTGAAAGTGAAGTCTTTCAGTCGTGTCCGACTCTTAGTGACCCCCTGGACTGCAGCCTACCAGGCACCTCCGTCCATGGGATTTTCCAGGCAAGAGTACTGGAGTGGGGTGCCATTGCCTTCTCCAAAATACTAGATTAGATACAACCAAAGATAAAATAAATGAATTAGAAGTTAGATATGAAAAAATTGTACTGGATACAGCACAGGTAGGAATGTAAAATGGGTATGTGAGTAGATATTGAAAAATAAGGTCAATATCTAATGTGATCAACATAAGCAAAATGTTATATTCTTATATAAGGAAAATGTTATATTTGTGGAGCTCTTAACTGAGAACTTATCATAATTCCAATTTATCAATGTCAAGATGAAATAAAATACTTAAAATTTTCCTAAGCATTAAAGAAATTTAATTAAACTAGAAGTAAAAGTCCTTTCCACAAAAAGAGAACCACTATGCCTAGACATTTTTATTGGTGAAATCTAACAAATGTTTTCAAGAACTGTATTATTCTTGTCGTACAAAAAGCAAAAAGTATTTCAGAATGAAAAAAGAAGGAAGTTATTCATTCATATTTTGAGGTCATTACCATCTTGATACCAACATTATACAAGAAATGTACACTAAAGGAAAATTATAATCAACTTATCTCTTGAAACTAAAGGCAAAATTCTACATTAAAAATTAGCAAATTAAATCTAGCAATCTATGACAAAGATAATGTAATATGAAAATGGCTTATTCTATGAATGCAAGGATTTTTAACAATAGAAAAAAAGAATCTATAAGTGTAGTTCATCACATTAAGTTAAAAGAGGGAAAGCAAATTATTGTTTCGGGAGATGCAGAATGTAAATTCAATAAAATTAAATAATTAAGTTTGATGAATCTTTTAGCAAACTAGAAATAGAAGAGCTTTTAGTGCCCACTTATAAATCAGAAACTATTCTGGGTCTTTGAAGTAGAGATTTAATGGAGATAATTGATTACCAGATGATGGAAGCCAAACCTGGCATGGTGAGCTAGCTATTTAAGAACAGGAAGCCAGGAATTCCCCAAGGTGTAGAAGGATAGTGATAGGAGGTATCATGATCAGAGACAGGAGGCCAGGATCTCAGGCAGGGGCTAGAGCTAAGATCAGCATTGTCTACTGTAGTTGTCTTAACGAAACTAGGGGCAATTTGTCAGGAGCTGGGCCCCCTTAAAAGAGACAAACTTTGCAGGAGATACCATATGAGACAGAGAGCTGTTAACCTGGCTTCTTTCAATGCCTCACAGATGCCTAGAAATGTATTTTCCTGAAATACAAAATAGTAGAGGAGATAGGAATCAATCTGAGAACAAACTGGTTTGGGACCCAATAAATGATTGAGTAGACAGGCCTAGTCTAAGCAGGTGGGCTTTAAAGGTATTTCAGTGTCCTGGTTTTTTAAAAACATTTAAAAAATAATTTTCTTTATTAAATTATTTATGGCTGTGCTGGGTCTTCGTTGCTGCACACAGGTTTTCTCTGGTTTTGGAGAGTGGGGGATACTCTACCATTTTGGCGCCTGGGCTTCTCATTGGGGTGGCTTCTCTTATTGCAGAGCGCTGGCTCCTTCAGTAGCTGTGGCTCCTGGGCTCTTGCAGGCTCAGTAGTTGCGGCACACGGGCTTAGTTGCTCCATGGCTTGTGGAATCTTCCCAGACCAGGTTCAACCTGAGTCTCCTGCATTGGCAGGTTGATTCTTTACCACTGAGCTACCAGGGAAGTCTTCAATGTCTTAGTTTTGAAACTTGGAGACTATTGTTTTACTATGAATGTGTATATCTTCTACATATTTTATAAATATTTCACATATATTCAGTATTTAACTCTTGTTGTTTAGTCGCTAAGTCATGTCCAACTTGTTGCAACCTCATGGACTGTAGCACACCAGGCTTCCTTGTCCTCCACTATCTCCTGGTGTTTGCTCAGACTCATGTCCATTGGGTCAGTGATGCCACCTAACCACCTCATCCTCTTCTGCTCCCTTCTCTGCCTGTCTTCTATTTTTCCCAGCAACAGGATCATTTCCAAAGAGTTAGCTCTTAATTTTTAATGTTGATTTTAAGACAGCTTCTTCACTCTACTCTTTCACTCTTTCACCTTCATCAAGAAGCTTTTAGTTCATCTTCACTTTCTGCTATGATAGTGCTAGCATATTTCAGGTTGTTGATATTTCTCCCCGCAGTCTTTATTCCAGCTTGTAATTCACCCATCCCAGCATTTCATATGATGTACTCTGTATAGAAGTTAAATAAGCAGGGTGAAAATATTCTTTAAAAAAATTATTTCTTTGGCTTTGTGTGTCTTAGTTGCAGCATGTGGGATCTAGTTCCCTGACCAGGGACCAACCCAGGCCCCTGCATTGGGAGTGCAGGCTTAGCCACTGGGCCACCAGGGAAGTCCACTTAATTATTCTTCAAAGCAGCATTATATAAATCTATATGTACACTATAATATCATTATTGTTTTATGCATTACAGACTCAGTGGACATGAGTTTATGCAAACTCCGTGAGCTGGAGAAAGACAGGGAAGCTGGGTGAGCTGCAGTCCATGTCGTCGCAAAGACTGGGACACGACTGAGTGACTAACAACAAACACATAAATATGGAAATATACCTGGACTTTGAAATAGAGAAAGAATACAAACATGAGACAAAAAGTACCCCAAACTGTAGTTATATTACAAGAATTGAGTTTTTAAAAAATGAGCAGTTTGCTATTCTGTGGTCATTCAAAATCCAATTGTTACAAACTTTGGAAAGCTAACTGAATTGTAGTTTAACTCAGAAAGCTTATATATATAGTAACCATATTTATTCTGTCTCAGGAAATGATGTCTTAACAGAATAGACATGGAGTCTGTAAAAGGGAAGCTTGGATAGAATTAAGCTATATATTTGTCCAAAATCGTCTAGAAGCAAAGGACAGTTGTTTGACAAGAGTGAAACTCTGATTTTTTTATTTTGACATTAATAAGTATAACTTAAATTGAGAGGAAAGAATACTGAATGATTTTAATAGTGAATGGCAATGATTTTTATTTTATTCTTTACTATTTTCTATATATTTCCAATGTTTCTTAAGGAGCATGAAACATTTTAAAAACACAAAGACAGCAATGAGTAATGCACTGAAATAAAATTTTAAAAAGAAAATTGTGACCTTTGCCATTGTGTTAGTCTGCTCAGGCTGCTGTAGCAAATTACAGCAGACTGGGTGATTTATAAACAACAGAAATTTATTTCTCATAGTTCTCACAGTTCTGGAAATCCAAGATCAAGTCACTGGTAAACTTGGTATCTGGTAATAGTTCACTTTCTGGTTCATAGCCAGCTGTCTTTTCACATGTCCTTACATGGCAGTATTCTTGCCTGGAGAATCCTGTGGTCAGAGAAGTCTGGCGAGCTACAGTCCATGGGGTCGCAAAGAGTCAGACCTGACTGAGCAATTAATGCTTTCACTTTGCATGGCATAAAGGGCGAGGGATCTCCATGAGGTCTCTTTCACGAGGACACTGATCCCATTCCTGAGGGCTCAGTTCTCATGCTCTAATTATCTCCCAGAGTCCCACCTCCTTATAGCATCCCTTTGGGGTTTACGATTTAAACATACAAATTTTGTAAAATAGAAACACACAGGCCACAGCAAACATGTTTGTGAACCAGTTATGAAAGGGAGAGACACAGATAGAAAAAGGGAGGGAGGTGTGGCAATCAATCTCCCAATTTGCTCAGGAATGAAGTATTGTCTAGATGTGGAACTTTTGTTGCTAAAATCAAGACAGTACTGGACACAACAGGAATTCACTTTTTAGCTGTGAATTTCCATCTTAATCTAGAGACTTGACTGTTCTGATGAATAGAGTGAGAGGATGTAATATCCCTGGAAAGAGAATTGAAATCTTCTCATAGTCTTCCTTATTAAATATTGATACTCTACATCCTGGTGAGAAAATATACCTTTGAAAGCTAATGTCTTAGCTAATTAACTGAGAGTGCAGCCTTTTGAGATTGCCACATGAGAAAGGTTCCTGGGTAGAGAAAAAAGAGAAGTGGATAAAAGAAATTGAGAGGAGGCCATGGCAAAAAAATTTCTAATCTCAGTATTTTTCCTAGGCCTGGTCCTGTATTGCAGAGTGAAAATATGTTTTCTAGAGACAGAATTCTAATAATGAACTCTAACACAGAAATTTACAAATAAAGTGTCAAAAAAACAGAATTTGTGTCCATATAGTGGTTTTACTTTGTTTCCCTTTGTCTGTTATTAACCTGTGGTCAGGTGCATTACTCGGGGTTTCTTTGGAAAGAGGGACACTGTATTTGACAGGATAGGACTTAAATTTTCTTAAATATCTTGTTTCTACAAGGTGTTTCTCAGCATAGGCTGCACATCAGTATCATTTGGAAAAAATTCTAAATATCTCAATGTCCAGTCACACTTTAGACTTTGGGAGTGGAACAAGAATCATTAAAGCTCTCAGACCAAAGAATCGTTAATCTTAGAACACTACAATTTCTGTGAAGAACACAGATACTGTAAGTAGATTTGATACAACTGTATTACCACTAAGCCAGATCAGTCCATAGGAATCTGTCAGTCGTAAGGACTTGAATTAAATGTAGAAGAAGTATCATTAATGTAGAGTGGTAGACTTCCCTGGTGGTCCAGTGGTTAAGAACCTGCTTGCCAAAGCAGGGGACACAGGCTTGATCCCTGGTCTGGGAAGAATCCACATGCCTCAGGGAAACTGAACATGTGTACCTTGAGTCAGTGCTCTGCAACAAGACAAGCCACCACAATGAGAAGCATGTGCACCGCAACTAGGAGTAGCCCCCACTTGCTGCAACTAGAGAAAGCATCTAGGAAGACCTAGAGCAGAATGGCGTTTGGTCTTGTTTGAGACCCAAGACGTATGTATGGGCATCACAGAATCATGTTTAGAGGTTTAAAAAATTCCCTGGCCCCACTTTGTCCCAATTAAACCCCAATCTCTACTCAATTGTGTCCAGAATATTAGTAGTAAAGAAATATTGATTCTGATGCATAGCCGGGGTTAAGAACCTGCATTCAGAATAACCCTTATGTGAAACAGCTGTTTCAGAAAAGACAGTCTTCAGACTTAGAATTCAGAAGAGACAAGACAAAGCAGTAATACAATCAAGCCAAAGGTTTTGAAAAGCCAGTCAATAACAGGGCACTGTTTTAAATTAATTCAGTTTTTTGGTTAAGATTGGCTAGAGTAAAATTTCACTTTAATTCCAGTTAGACAAATAGAATGAGAGTATTGAGCATCCTTTTATAGAAACACTGTTGGGTATTTTGAGTGCTTTGAAAGAGGCTGGAAGTGTTAGATATGAAGTACATCCATTTGTTAAATGGGCAAAGGTTTTGTTTTATTTACGTAATGTGAAATGTTTGGCCACCTGGAGTAGTGCCTGAAAGTGAATGTAAAATGGAAAATGTAGTCAGTGAGACTGATTAATAACCATGGGCAGAAAAATAGGCCAAGTGGAAAAACTTATTCATGTAATTGCTTCATTTTGCTGACTACAAAAGAATTTGTTTTGGAAGTGATTTCAGCTATTTAACATTGTAGATTGATAGATCAGAGAAAGGTCTTTAAAAATGACGTTACACAATTCTGTTCATAACCTGAAAATAGTTTGACCCAAAAGAGGCATGTTGCATTTTGTATCTACCTTATAAGATCATTGTCTTAAAAAAAACTGTACAATGTGAACAGTCTTTGTGAAAGGAAATAGGGAGACAGAGGAGCACTTTCCTAAAAATTGTGGATTAAAATTATAAAATTTAAAAAATGATGAGACTTTTTTTTTTGTCCTGTAATTGATTTATAATGTGCTATCTGTCTGGTAGACCAATCTCTGCTATACAGCAAAGTGACTCAGTTATACACATATATACATTTAAAAAGTATTTTCCATTATGGTTTATCACAGGAGATTGAATATAATTCCCTACGCTATGAATTAAGACATGTTGTTTATCCATTTTAAATGTAATAGCTTGCATCTACCAACTTCAAACTCCCAGTCTATCCTTCTCCTTCCCTGCTCCCTTCTGGCAGCTACAAGTCTAATCTCTATGTTGGCAAGTCTGTTTCTGTTTTATAGATAGGTTCATAAGATTTATTTTTCTTTATACACAAAAATAAATGGGAGAAAACAGAAACAGTTATAGTTTCATTTACCTGAGAATTCATGCATCTGATAAGAAAATTCAAGAATTAAATTGAGATAAAAATAAAATATAAAATTCCCCTCCTCTAGTCTTCCACCACCAGACATCTAGAACTTTTCCTGAACATAATAACTGTTGGCGATTTCTTGCCTTACTAAAAATGATTTTTAACACATATCCTCCAGTATAGAATATATATCTTAAGCAAGTTATAGAAAATATAACTATCTTTTAGAATTACACAAAAAGATTGTGTAACTCAGGCTTTGTGCTTTTTCCCCAGCTTTACTGAGATGGAATTGACAGCATTATGTAGTTTCAAGGTGCATAGTATAACCATTTGATACATGTATACACTGGAAAATGATTACCTAGGCTTTGCATTTTTAATAATTTATCTTCAAGATAGTTTTATTTTAACAACTGCATTGTATGACTCCTTCATTTAAACAATCCACTACCAATTACATTAATAAAAAATCTTGGTTCACGTACTTTCACAAAATTATCTGTGTGATAAGTTCCTGACAGTGAAATTGCTGTCGAATATATGAATTTAGCATTTTGTTGTTGTTGTTCCTGAATCTTGGTGCTCAAGAAGTAACACATCAGATTAAAAAAAAAAAATTCTGGCTCCTTGGACTGTAATCTCTAATTTTTATCATACTATTTACCAGCACCAGGATGTTACGACTATTTCTCAGAGAGTAAGAGAAAGATCAAGGAAAGTGAGAAATAATGAAACTAGATTCAGTTTATCTCTAGCTTGTCAGGGGCTTTCATGAAAGATTTGCTTATTGAAAAAGTTGGACCTATTAGCTTAAATAGGGATTAGCTCTGTTAGTTTTCAGAGAGCATGGACAATTAAAAGTTTACTGGAAATTAGTTGAAAATAATGCAGTGTTATAGCTTCTCTGGTGGCTCAGAGGTTAAACGTCTGCCTGGAATGCGGGAGACCGGAGTTTGATCCCTGGGTTGGGAAGATCCCCTGGAGAAGGAAATGGCAACCCACTCCAGTATTCTTGCCTGGAGAATCCCAGGGACGGCAAAGCCTGGTAGGCTACAGTCCACGGGGTTGCAAAGAGTCGGACACAACTGAGCGACTTCACACACACACACACACACACAATGCAGTATTATGAGATGGGAGGAAGATCAGTTAAAGGAAATTATACCAAGTGTTTTGAATTAGCCAAAGATAAACAAATGCAAACTACCATTCGGTAAATGTTACAAACTGATAAAATGAATCAAAGTATAAGAATAGAAAACTGGAAAGAAGGGGTGAATTTACAGAGACACATAGAAAATTTGAGATGGCTGGATGGCATCACTGACTTGATGGACATGAGTTTGGGTAAACTCTGGGAGTTGGGGATGGTCAGGGAGGCCTGGCGTGCTGCGATTTACGGGGTCGCAAAGAGTCGGACACGACTGACCAACTGAAATGAACTGAACTGAACTAATAGAAAATTTGTAAAAATATTTGTAAGAGGAACAGTGAGTGGGTGCATGAGATGATGATATGGTTTCACAGGGGACACCTATCCACTTATGAAGAAAGTTCAATCTTCAAAACACCAGTCAGAATTCCATGGACTCACTACTAAGATTTGTGTTTATGTGGTATTTTTGTTTGTTTGTTTCTTTTTGTTTTGCTTAATTTTTTTGGTGGAGGGGAAAGGTAGGTGCTGATGTTCTGACTTCATACTGTTTGCCTCTCGAGGTTAAAAACACAGTCCACGCCCAGTTAAGACAGTATGTGTCTTCTGTTGTGCCAGCAAAATATTTCAAGATATTTAAAATGTGACTACATTGGGATCACCAACTGACATTATTCTGCTCTTGTTCTGCATCCACATGTTTCCCACAGGTCCTAGAGAACATACTAGAAGATGGTAAGTGTACTTGTAATACCAGTCACTATTGTTGCTTTCTTTCTATGCGGCAGGGCTTGAGTTGACTGCTTTAACAGGTGTTAACGCCTTCGTGTGATCGCAATACCCCAAGAAGTAGATATGATGATTTAGTTCAATTTAAATAGTATAGGAACTGAAACAGAAAAGCAACTGGCCCACATTTACAAAACCAGTAAGTGGAAGAACTAGGATTTATATAGGAACTTTCCATCTCCACAGCCAGTGCCTTGTTCCATAGGAATTCAATTTCTAGGACTCTTGCTTTACAGACTTGACATTTATTATAGTTATACATATTTTCAGAATTTGCATTTTAAAGGAATAATGTTGATGTTTAATCTCATTAGTGAATAGGGAATTTCAAATTAAAGAAGAAACTAGTTTGTTTTTGGTCCATCAGTTCAGTTCAGTTCAGTTCAGTCGCTCAGTCGTGTCCAACTCTTTGTGCCTCCATGATCGCAGCACGCCAGGCCTCCCTGTCCATCACCATCTCCCGGAGTTCACTCAAACTCACGCCCATCAAGTTGGTGCTGCCATCCAGCCATCTCATCCTCGGTTGTTCCCTTCTCCTCCTGCCCCCAATCCCCCCCAGCATCAGAGTCTTTTCCAATGAGTCAACTCTTCGCATGAGCTGGCCAAAGTACTGGAGTTTCAGCTTTAGCATCATTCCTTCCAAAGAACACCCAGGACTGATCTCCTTTAGAGTGGACTGGTTGGATCTCCTTGCAGTCCAAGAGACTCTCAAGAGTCTTCTCCAACACCACAGTTCAAAAGCATCAATTCTTCGGTGCTCAGCTTTCTTCACAGTCCAACTCTCACTTCCATACATGACCAAAGGAAAAACCATAGCCTTGACTAGACAGACCTTTGTCCATCAGATTATATTAAAAAATGCAGTGCTGATGAGGATTTCAGAATACCAACATTTGATGAAAATGTGAAATGGAAACTCTTCGTAAAGTAATCTGTGAATAATAATTATTTTTCTTAAAGACAAAATACTTTTTGACTTGAAGTTCTACTTTTGGGATTCGAGCCTACGGAAATTAATGCACCAGTGTTTGTTACACATTCCAGAAAGTTAGATGTTTATTGCTGCTGTGTTTGCAGTAGCAAAATATGTGGGACCATGGTAAATCTCCATCAACAGGAGAAAAATTAAATAAGTTTTAGAATCAAGTTATATGTACACATATATATTCACACACACACATATATACATACACATATTTTATACCTATATGTAGATATTATGCAGTTATGTAAGGTAACAGTTTTGATTTTTTATTGAGCTAGATAAATATTCATACTGTATGACAAGAAAATCAGTATGTTTACATGAGTGGAAGTGCCAAAGTTAAATTACATTTATAAAGTTTGCGTACCTGTGTGCTCCAGTCATTTTAATAGTGTCCAACTCTTTGCGACCCTATGGACCGTAGCCCGCCAAGCTCCTCTGTCCAGGAGTGGGTTGCTGTACCTTCCTTCAAGGAATCTTCCCAACCCTGGGAGTGAACCTGCATCTCTTGTCTCCTACATTAGCAGGTAGGTTCTTTACCACTAGCACCACCTGGGAAACTCATAAAGTTTACCATAGACTTTATAAAGGGTAAAATTTTAACTATAAATTCCATGCCTATGACTGATTCATGTTGATGTGTGGCAGAAACCATCATAATATTGCAGTTATGCTCCAATTAAAAATGAAATAAAATAAAATAAGCAACTCTTAAAACACCATGGTGAATCACTTTGTGCAGTGTATTTTTGACAGTTCTGAGGACATTGATTCCAACTTATCCTCCATTGTATTGATAAATGGGGTCAGCCTTCGTTGAGGCAATGAATTATTCGATTATTCCTCCTTGTTTTTGTACAACTAAGAAAAAAATTGGAAAGTGATGGGTTCTTTTATTCTGGAATTCTTAATAAAATTTCAAGGAAGTTGGAATAAAAATTTTGTATCAATATATTTATGTCCCCCTAAAAGAAAAGGAAGAAATTTCAAAAATTTAGATTTCTTGAATAGCAAAAACAGTGAAAACAAAGCAGAAGACCAGTGAGACTTGCCTGGTCTGGAGCTGGGCTGAACATAACCCACATGAGATATTCCTTAAGTCTGAATAACCCAGATGTTCTGATTTGGGGGTCTCTGTGTCCAAGACTCTTGGAAACTTGTCAGACCATAGCGCCTTGATTTTGTGTAATGCCAGGGAGTCATTTTTTATTAGGTGAAAGTGTTAGGGAATATGACAGATCACCTTTTATTTTTTCCTGGTCTATTTGTATCAAAGATTTTGATACCTGTTAGCATCCTCTGTGTTGTTGTTGTTGGCATAACAACAGGAGCTCAAAATTTTTGCACTATTGGAATGGAGAGCCACACATTGAGACATGGGGGTCAGTGAACTTTAGTGTTCTATGCTTTCTTCTGACCTGTCAGTGAAGTTGTAAAGCTTTTTGTAACTGTGAAATGAAATGCACATTTTTCCTATTTTTACAAAAAAAAGTTAATTAGCTTTTAGAGTGGTCTGTTTTTTAGTGTTATCAGTCTTTCGTTTTTTTCTCTCTGGAATCTTTTGGAGATTAATGGGACAAAAAAATTGATTATCTTGTGAACATTCTAGGACAGTGGTTCTCAAAGTAATCCTTGGTCCAGTGTTATCAGTCTTACCTGGGAACTTATGAGAAACACAAATTCTTGGGCTTACTCACTTAAGCACTTATTGCCAATTGAGTGGCAAGGAGTCTGTATTTTAATAAGCCTTCCTTGCAGATGATTCTCCTGTGCACTCAGGAAGAATCATTGTTGTAGTAGCAAATGAAGAAATTTTGCATGGCTTGTAACATGGAGAGTTCTGACGTTTGAGAGATTTTTGCTTGGTTTGCCTGAACCAAGCTTTTCGTGAGTCTGAATACGTTTTGTTGTGGGATCTGTGGCTTTTGTCTTGTCTGGAGTTGTATCCCCTTCTGAAAACTTTAAAGAGTTTCAAGTTTTTAATCTTTCTCCTTTCTTTCAAAAAGGAAAATCTCACAGAAATATAAAAATGCATCAAAGTAAGATGCAAGGAATATTTGGTATGCCAAAAATAAGGTATTACTAAATCTCAACAATTATGCCCGTAACTTGACCCATAATCTGACCAGATGAGGAGTATAAATAAACAGCACATAAAGATACATAATAAAATAGGGAGAAAATAATCACTGGTCCAGAATATGATAATGACCTTCTGTTGTGTGATGTAAATATCTTTTGGATAAATTCTTATATATTTTACTATCTCTGGAGAAAACTAATAAATTAAGGTAAGCAATCTCTTACATTGAATGAAGCTCCTATTTTCACTGACTTATCCATATAAATGCGCATAACTTAATGATCTATATGTAGCTTGGAGGAAAAAATACAGAGGTTTAGCTCTTAGTTGAATTAATGGATTTTATTGCTATGTGAGATGAGAAGAAGCAAAGGAAGGCAGGTGGGTAAAAGGACTGAATTAATGCTAAGGACTTTGGTCCTTTGTGGGTTGCATCCCACAGGACTACAAGGCCTGTGCTTGCTCAGCTTCAAAATGGAAGGAAGACCCCAGAATCAGTAACAGAGATATCAATGTTTTAACTGAGTGGTGGAGCCCACATGTCTGAAGCTAGGTCCTGGGGTGGTGCTCCACCATGTGTGGCTGACAGCAGACAGGACTTGGTGGCAGTCTTCGCTCCTCGAGTCAGAGGTGGGAGTGATGGGGGATTGATGGCCAGTTATAGGGGAATTGATGTCAGTGTCAAATAAGCACATTAGTTACTAGTGAAAAACCATCCTGTATACTTGTCCCAGGCCCCTCTTTGATAAGCTGGGGCCTGGGGCAAGAATATAGGAAGGTTAGTCACATGGTAAGATATGAAGCAGGCACTTGTCAGGCAGGAGATGGACAGAGAGCAAGACAACAGCCATCTTGAGTGGCCTGACCATATATATAGTACTTTAAAACCAAATTTGAACGGGCTTTCTATTTAATTAAAATTAAGCTTACTAATATTTCTAATCGTGGGAAATTCTTAAATAAATTAATATGGTTTGATAGTTTTGGTTTAAATAAATTATATGTTTTTGTCCTGATTTTATCACAATGTTAGATTTGATGTTAGCATTTTTTTCTAATTTATAACATACCCTAATTAATCAGAGGTCTCTAAATGTTCCATGTTGGTTTTATGGTTCAACTAAGTTGATGAAAGTAAAAGAGGAGAATGAAAAAGTTGGCTTAAAGCTCAACATTCAGAAAATGAAGATCATGGCATCCGGTCCCATCACTCCATGGGAAATAGATGGGGAAACAGTGAAAACAGTGTCAGACTTTATTTTTTGGGGCTCCAAAATCAATGCAGATGGTGACTGCAGCCATGAAATTAAGACACTTACTCCTTGGAAGAAAAGTTGTGACCAACCTAGATAGCATATTCAAAAGCAGAGACATTACTTTGCTGACTAAGGTCCGTCTAGTCAAGGCTATGGTTTTTCCTGTGGTCATGTATGGATGTGAGAGTTGGACTGTGAAGAAGGCTGAGCGCCGAAGAATTGATGCTTTTGAACTGTGGTGTTGGAGAAGACTCTTGAGAGTCCCTTGGGCTACAAGGAGATCCAACCAGTCCATTCTAAAGGAGATCAACCCTGGGATTTCTTTGGAAGGAATGATGCTAAAGCTGAAACTCCAGTAATTTGGCCAGCTCATTCGAAGAGTTGACTCATTGCATAAGACTCTGATGCTGGGAGGGATTGGGGGCAGGAGGAGAAGGGGACGACAGAGGGTGAGATGGCTGGATGGCAGCACTGACTCAAAGGACGTGAGTCTGAGTGAACTCCGGGAGATGGTGATGGACAGGGAGGCCTGGCATGCTGCAAAGAGTGGGACATGGGGTTGCAAAGAGTGGGACATGACTGAGTGACTGAACTGAACTGAACTGAAGCTGAATTATAATAATTACTATCTTTTAAAAAGTTTTATTTCTTCTGGAACTTAAGGTGGGGTTACAAATCACTACATTGTCTAGGTAAAATCACATACTCTGGGAAAACTTTTCAAATTTCATATCCAACAAAACTTTAATATGTATTTTCATTTCTCTGCAATGTGTCATCTCAAATTGAATTTTAATATACTACTTAACTCTGAGAACTTGAACTAATACTACATTAAGATAAATCTAGATACTCAAAATTTTTTAATGTCCATGTCCCTTACTTTTATATGTTATAGAGTGGCTATCAGATAAGAGAATGAGTAGTTTCTACAAAACATACCTTTAACTCCTATTGGTGCACTGTATATTTTTACCATTTTAAAAGGTTGTCAGTGTGATTATAGGCAAAGTACATGCAAGATAAAATAGGTTTTATTTAAAAGCAAAAAGGAGTAACTTTTTTGGAAAAATAAAATTGTTATGGCTGTGCCATGATGCCAAATTAGATTTTAAAATACATCTTTGAGGGTGTAAAACAGTGGTGGAATATCTGAGGGAGTAAACTTTATTCACTATACAGTTCATAATGCTTGTAAATAATGAGTTTAAATGAGCAATGCAATGCTTACAATTTTTGGACCAAGCTGTTTTAAATTTTAATGAGTTGATATATAAAATATAAAAGAGCTTTTGAATCTCTTATTGCAAAATCTTATATAGATGATCCAAAAAGTAATAGTATTTGGGTTTTCTTTTTGATATTTTAAAATAATAAATCAATCTTTTGTATCCTAGTCTGCTCTTAGCAGAGGTAGTACAGTTATTTTTTGACTTCCAGATGGCAAAGGTTAATGCTTTCACTTTTGTTATATATTTGAATAACTCTTTAACAAAATCTCCTTTTTAATAATCAACTTGTCTTTTTGTTTCTAATGATCAGTTTCTTATCACTGTGCTTATTTTGTGCATTTTATTATTCTTGTCCTTAGGTGTTTAAAGCTCACGTTCATATTTATATCTTCTGGCAATTCTTTTAAATTGTATCTTTTCACTAGGCATGGAGTCTTAAAGAGGAAGCCTGAGTCAAGACAGTTATGACTACTTGTCGAACTAAAAGTTCAGTTATTTTTTTCAGAACCCTAGAGCAATTAGAGTCTGATGTCACAAAAGAGTAATCAGAGAGTTTGAGATCACAAGTACACTTAACATTTAGCACCTCCTTTGCTTTCTTGTCTTTATTTAGTGTCCTACCAGATTAGGAATTGCCCTTTAGACACAAATCATACATGCCAACAACAATATTGCTGTTTGTAACAACACAGGAAATAGAAATTTGTAGCAATATAGCTCTGTATTCTTAGAAAGTCTCTTGGAACATGGAGCAAGGACTGGTTCAAAATCGGGAAAGGAGTAGTCAAGGCTGTATATTGTAACCCTGTGTATTTAACTTCTTTGCAGAGTACATCATGTGAAATGCTGGGCTGGTTGAATCACAAGCTGGAATCAAGATTGCCAGGAGAAATAACAATAACCTCAGATATGCAGATGACACCACTTTAATGACAGAGAGCAAAGAGGAACTAAAAAGAGCCTCTTGTTGAAGGTGAAAGAGTAGTGTGAAAAAGCTGACTTAAAATTCAGCATTTAAAAAACTAAAATGATGGCATCTGGTCCGATCACATCCTGAAAAATAGATGAGAAAAAAAATGGAAACTGTAACAGACTTTATTTTCTTGAGCTCCAGAATCACTACAGATAGTGACTGCAGACATGAAATTAAAAGACGATTGCTCCTTGGAAGAAATGAAAGTGTGAAAGTGAAAGTCACTCAGATTTGTCTGACTCTTTGCATCCCTACAGACTATACAGTCCATGGAATTCTAAAGGCCAGAATACTGGAGTGGGTCACTTTTCCCTTCTCCATGGGATCTTCCCAACCCAGGGATTGAACCCAGGTCTCCTGCATTGCAGGTGGGTTCTTTACCATCTGAGCCAACAAGGCTTACTTTGCCTTAATCGGAGAGAATTAAAGCTGATGAATGATGTGAGACAGTTAATATGGATACAGAAATTTTTTCTGCATCCATTAAATAACTAACTACTAATGTTCAGATTGTTTTGGCATAATACAGATTTCTTTTTTTCTGCCATTAACTAGAAAGTAAAACATTTACCAGTCAGAAACTTAAGTCCTAAATTCTGAACGACCCCAACAAAGATTATCTTTAAGTTGACTATTTATGATTGTTGATTTGGAAATTCTTAAAGCCTTTGAGATTTAAAATACCAAGGCTTTGAGAATTTGGATAGTTATGCAGTGTAACTTGTTACAATTTGAAAATTCATTCTTCATAAGAAATTGTATTCAGAACCATCTTGTCTTCCAAATAGCTTCATTTTTGGGTTACATTCAGGAATGTAACAGCTTTGATGACTAATGCTTGGGTAACCACTCTCATGTGAATAAAGTGAACGAACATTTTCTGACCTCTTCTTTCTGTACTTTAACTTGTAAAAGTCATTGGACACTATAGTTACAAAGCTGGTAACTCTCGGAGGACAAAGTGGAAGCTCTGAATTTCCTGATAAGTTGGAATAACTGCCTCTCCTCTTCATTTGCATACCAACTGTTCTCTGAAGACATTTTTTGTCTTTGAAATGTCCCAGCACTTGCTGCCTGTCTTCTGATGTTCCTTGGGCAGCAGATCTATACAAGAGTGCAGTCTGAGGCAGGGATGTGTTTACATGAATTCTCTGGCTAACTGCTAAAGAGAAAGCCCAGACTCACAAACCCCTGGGGAGTGGCCAGATGCTATTGCCCAAGATTTCCACAACCTCTGCTGGAAAAGCAATGGTAGTGGTACCTAGGCCATGAAAAAAAACTTAATTAAGGCTTCAGAAGAAGACATATTTACTTTATTCTGCCTTTTTCATGAGAGCTGCAACTTGAGCCCCAGTATCTGATCCCTGGACAGGCACTTCAGGGAAAAGCTGGTAAAGGGTATAGTCGGCTGGTGTAGGGGCTTTGTTGAGATTTCTGCCCTTATAAAAGTTGTGTTTTCCCAGAGCGTCGCCATCGCAGCTGGGATGCTGAATTGAGTTGGAATCCCAGCTGGGGCTATCTGATTGCAAAACCCTTCACCCTGAAACTTCTATTGTTGACACTCTTTTTGATACTACTTTTCCAAAATTTAACCTTCCAACTCAAAGTCCTAAAATTATTAAGATGTCTTTTATGAATACAATATTTCTAGCTTTCCTAGATGATCACTGTGTTCAGTCATGTCTGACTTTTTGTGATCCCCATGGACTGTAGCCCACCAGGCTCTTCTGTCCATGGAGTTCTCCAGGCAAGAATGTTGGAGCAGGTTGCCATTTCCTGCTCTAGGGCATCTTCCCAACCCAGGAATTGAACCTGTGTGTCATGTGTCTCCTGCATTGGCAGGAGGATTCTTTGCCACTGCGCCACCTGGCAGCCCAGATGACCACTGGGCAACCCCACAGATCTGCAAGAAATAAGAAATAAAGATGATGTTTTCCATTCTCCAGATCCTTAATTAGTTCAACACTACAGTGAGAGCCATTCTGTTTTTTAACCCACAATATAAGAAAACCTAACAAGTTTAAAAGTCCTAGATTAATTAAATATAATAATTATTTATAATTACTATGGCTACATTGTAACAACTATATGCACATTTCAGGTTGGATTGAAGTATACTTATAGTCATGTGCAAAAATTGGTATAACTGTCTACCAATTAATTTTTTAAAATAACCTTATCAACTGGTGACAAAATAATATATACTTATGCCGTAAATTAAAGGCCCTAGAGATGTATCAGAATTCTCTTATTGTCCTTAGTATGCTTGTTCTTTTACGGCATTCCCTGTTAAAAGTTTTACTAAATGAATCTATATGATACGTCAAAAGAGAATTTCATTTTCTTCCATTGTTATGTTGATGACACAAAATAGAGCAGACTTTTCATTCTTGCCATCAATGTTTTCTTTAAAAAAACAAAAACAAAAACCTAAAGGCCTCTAGAAGCAATACCAAAAGAGCTTCAGTAAGAACCGCACCAGACATGGCAGACAGTCTTGATACCACAGGAAACTGACTCACGGATGTCAGCCTCCCAGATGAGCTAACCTTGTTCTCACAAACAATATTCTAACTATACCAAGTGAATGAGTCAGGATTTCCAAGACTTGTAATGTAGAAGCTGTTGAATTCATGAAGGTACACTGCACAGCTCAAGGCCATTAAAAGAAGAAGTGATTGTTTAGGACTGAAGGGACTTAATAAAATGATTTGATTGGAGTTAATCTAATTTTCTGTTTTAATGAACATGAGAGCAACCCCTTTTCTTTCTTTTAAATCTATGTCTAACCCTCAATTTAAGAGATTAAATGTGTAAAAACGAAATGAAGCACTCCAAACCTGAATCTTCATTGTTGAGGGAAAAAAAAAGCTTATGAAAATTCTTAATGTAGAATAGAAACTAATACGTTTCCAAGAAAAATACAAATAATGATTTTGTAAGAAAAAATTATGACATGCTACATTTGACTTTGTCTGTTAAAACACTCATAAAATTAGTTGTAGTGGTTAAATAGTATATAAACTTACTTCACTCTCCCCAAAGTTACTTTTAATAAAGACCTTTACTTTTCATGACATTTTAGTTATTTGTGTTGGTTCACTAAGAACTGGTTTTCTTCTCTACCTGCATATAATTGAAAAAAGCAAATTTTTACCATTTCAATGCTACAAATTCCATTTAATTAGATAAGATAGGTCCAAGAAATAAAAACCAGTTCTATGTGTTGCATGCAGAAATGATGCCTACAATAGCCTTCAGGAACCTGATCTGGTTCCTGATATGGACTACAAAATCTCAGCCCTGGAGATGGAAAAGATTGTTGCTTCTTTGCAGGACAGACAGTGAGAAATTTGTGCATCTTTTATAAAAAGGACACCCTTGAAATTATAAGTACTGTAGGTGAAATCAGGTAGAATGAGCTGGATGGGTTAGTTTGCTCTCAACTGAACAAATAAAAGCATAGGGCTTTATACACCTATCTGCTGCTACTGCTGCTAAGTCGCTTCAGTCGTGTCTGACTCTGTGCGACCCCACAGACGGCCCATAGGCTCCTCTGCCCCTGGGGTTCTCCAGGCATGAAAACTGGAGTGGGTTGCCATTTCCGTCTCCAGTTTATACACCTATAGACAGAAGTAAACTCTTGAATATTAGTATCATATTCTCCCATTAAAAAAATCAAAGAAGTAATTCTATATTAATCAACATTTCTTGTTACATCTATGCAAATGAGTCAAAGTAATATATAAAATCAATAATACAGATTGAGAAAATGTTAAGCAAATGTAGGTAGACAAATGTGTCCTACAGGGAAGGAAACTTGACCACAGGAAGCATTGTAAAAGCAGAAGTGACACCTGGTACTGCCACCATTATAAGCACATTCACCACATCCCGCCACTGAAGAAAGAAAGAAAGAAAGAAAGAAAAAAACAACCCTCACACTTCACCCTGATATAAACAAACAAACAACAAAAAAAAGACTGTCTAGTTCTAGTCTTCCAAATAAATGAAGCTTGGAGTATTTCTTTTAGTCGCTATCTCCTTAATGAAAGTGACTTTATTGTCGATAATGCTATTGTCTGAAGATAGGCCATGAATTTTATGAATATGTAAACATGATAAAATTGCTGTCTTCCACCATGAACAGGTGAATGTAAAATTCACAATCTTCTGAATATTGTGTGTTTGCTCTAAAAAAATTGACCTGCTTTTTAGTTTGTTGGGCTAGTTTTTCTGAAGTCTGACTTCCTCCTATTTCTTTGTAAGTAAATGCTGCCTTGCATGTTTTTCCGTATGCTTTTGTTTCTGAGGCTTCTTTCATGCTCCATACACACAAACCAGTAGGTGATAGAACCTGCAGCTATATTTGGGATTTTATGCTTCACTGTTCACTTTCAGTGGAAGAGAATATTTTGTTCTAGCCTCCTTAACAAAAGACCTGAAATTCACTCAGAGCCAATAAATGTCCTTTATATTTACTTTTGGCAAGGAGGATTTAAATATTTCTAGCTCATTATTTCAGAACTCAATATTATTTCACCCTTGCTGCTAACCCTGACCTAATCTGTGTTCTTATCTTGTCTTATGCCCTATAATTGATTCAGTGACTCAGTGACAGGCTTAATTTCTTAACAATTTGGGCCATGCTTCAGTCTTGCTGTCTCTTAGCCATTTTCCTCACCATACCCCTGCCTGTCCACCTTCTATTTACTCACCAGTTCCTCAAGTTGATTTATCCATTCTTTGAAATACTTAATTGTAGGCCCCTATATTGATTGATTGGAGAAGGCAATGGCAACCCACTCCAGTACTCTTGCCTGGAAAATCCCATGGAGAGAGGAGCCTGGTAGGCTGCAGTCAATGGGGTCGCTGAGGGTCGGACACGACTGAGCGACTTCCTTTTCACTTTTCACTTTCATGCATTGGAGAAGGAAATGGCAACCCACTCCAGTGTTCTTGCCTGGAGAATCCCAGGGATGGGGGAGCCTGATGGGCCGCTGTCTATGCAGTTGCACAGAGTTGGACACGACTGAAGGGACTTAGTAGCTGCAGCAGCATACTGATTGATAGCTGGCCTGGGTTTGCATTGGTATTTGGTTGTTATCATCTTCAGATTCTGAAAACATCATCTAGATATACATCACCTTCAGCCAAGCCTATTCTCCCAGAGCCTGCCTTAAAGAACAAATTTTAAGTTCCATCTTCACCTCATCCACTCCAGTTTATGATAGTTAGAGAAGACTTGCACTAATGTATGACAAGTGGTAATCTAGCAGAGAAAAATGTTTCAGGGTGAGTTCAGGCAAAACAGTTTGATGGAGAGTCAGCTAAGATCAATTCTGATAATAGATAATTTACATAGAATGTAAATGATAGAGTGATGAAATGGAATATGAAGCAGATACAAATGGACATTCCAGGTTGAAACAATGTAAGCAAAAATATAATGATAAGAAATGAAATGGCTTTGACAAAGACAGGGAAATAATTTAGATTCTTTGGATCATCAGTGATGGGGGAGCTGGGCTTATGGAAAGCAATGTTTAATGCATGAGAGCATGAGTATTGTTGGGAAAAGAGACATGAACTGGATGACTTATGTACAAGCTAACATTCAACAGAGGGAGTGGCTTCTCAGTTGTAAACAGCTGAATGTCTCCAAACGATAAGGCCATTTTCAGTTAAAACCTTACTGAAATTATACTGACCTCTGATGACCTTCACAGAGCACCAGTGGGGGGGATTGATGGGAAGAGAAATCTGAGATGGTGATAGAGCAAATCTGTGCATGAATCCCTACTATGTCATTAATCTATGGCTTCAACTCGATCCAGTGATTTGTTTGTTCTGACTGTGGTCAAAACTCTAGGTACAAACCTACTGGAACAATAAATCCAGTCATAATAAATGACAAAAGGCATTCAAGCAGAGGCAAGAAGCAAAATGCTTTACAAGTGTAAAGGGTAAATGTGTTAGGTCTTGCCCTTCCAACAAGCTGCTCCAGTCTTTTCATACTGCAGCTTTAACTGTGTTCTCTCCAACTGCGTAGACTCTTTTCTTTTCTAATTTTCCTGATGGTGATTACCTGATTCTCTATTCTCCAAAATGATTCATCCGGTTCATTGAGAAATGTCATTTTTAGACTGCTAATATTACTTGAATATAAAGGAAGCTGAGTTTTATCAAATAAATGATTAAAATAATAGAATAATACATAATAGAGAAGTTAGAGTTTCCTTACTTTGGGATTAGTTAAGTAGGATATTATAGAGGCCCGAAGAAATAATGACTATATTACAAAAGAATATGACAACAGTTGGAAATCAGAAATCACATCTTTTAACTAATTCAGTGATTTGGCTGTTTTTTCTCACCTGAATGGCAATGTCTTTTTTTCAAATAGCTTTTAATTTACATCATGGAGAGTTGAGGGGGAAAGAGCTGAGTACACATTAGAGAAAGCTGTTGGCAATCATCTCAAGTTTCAGTTTCTATTTTCTGTAAATTGACTGTTGTTTTGGAAACAACTTTTTAATGTCTTCGTAAAAGTGCTTTTACTCCTACTGGTTTAGCTATTGTATCAAACAAATAGCCAATTCCACTGGGGAAGGATTAGAGGCGTATAAGTGAGAATCAGTATTTTCTCTGGATAACGTCTAAAAAATATCCCAACTGTCAAAATAAAGGTGAGATTAAAACCATGATAATAACTTAGAAGGCTGAGCGAGGTGGAAGTGTGAACTAAGGGAAATGACTCAACACATTCAGCCACATGAAACTGTGGCCTCAATTCATTCTGACAGTTGTGCTACGTGCCTGCTACCCAACTAAAGGATATAAACAGCACACATCATGGGGAGCAGGATGATGTGTGGTCAAATGCTTTCTGTGTGATGGATCTTTTTCATGCCTCTATTACCTTATTAGTTGGATTGCACTATGGGAATTTTTGTTATTTCTGAGAATCAGTGTAGTTTAAAGAACACTGAATTCTCAGCCAGAGACTTGAGTTCTGTCTAGTTCAGGACTTGTCACAAACTTGTTGTGTGCTTTTAAACAAAGGGCTTAATTTCGCTCTTTCTTAACCACTTTTTGGAAAAGTTCCCTGCTTTCCTTCCAGGGCTGTATTAAGAATCGATACTTGGTGAGACAGTGGCCACATGGTCTAAATGATAAATGTCTTTCAAACCAATGGGTAAATTACTAAACAAGTAAAACAACACATTCTAGAGGAAGGTGGGTTGCATGAGAACCCATGGAGGCGGGGCATGCCGTGGAAATGCCACTGAGGTCTTTCATTTCTTCATTGATCTACGCCCTGAGCATCTGCAGGTGGCAGGAGCCATGCACCATGCTAAAAATATCCACATGAAAAACACCACTGTGCTTCTATTGATTCTGCAGCTTCAGGAACAGATCTGAAGTTTTAATTTTCTCCCATTCTTTTTGACTCAGGCTGAGAAAAACAACAACAACAACAAAGCAAAAAGTGCTACATTTTTGGAAGAAAAGGACATAACTAATTTATAGAATAAAAGAATTACGTATAGATTAGGATGGGACACCCCAAAGAAGAAAAAGAGACAATGTGTGAAAAGGTTTAGAGAACACTGAAGTTCCACGGAAAAGTAACGAGAGGTACTATCTAGGAGTATTTGGGCTCTTACACTTTTGTTGTTGAAATGAACCTCCTTTATCCAGATTGTGGTCATAGCTCTTTGTAGGAGGTTCTTGGTTGGTTGGTTTGGGAGGGAGTATACACTTTCTTTACTCATCTACTTCCTCTCCACCCCAAGTGATGTTTATTAAGTTAATATTTTAAAAGGATATATATTATGCACATTTTAATGCTTCCACATAGAACTGAAGGCAAATATTACCATGGTAATGGAGCATATAACAAAATGTGTTCTCCAGAGAGTGAAAAGCATTAAAGACAATACAATGTGGGATTCTGTGCTGGTATCTGAGGGCCTAGAGTAAGGAGGAGCAGTCACAGGGCAGAAATATCCCAAGGCCATGGCTAATATGATTAGAAGTTAGTGGTCAGGAGTGGCAGTTAAGCTATTTTCAAGTGAGAGGTAGATGTGAAAGCACTACAAAAGCAATAGTATGGGCTGCTCAAAAGTTCATTTCGGTTTTTCTGTAAGATATGAAAAATCTGAAAGAACTTTTGGACAGCCCAATATTATGCAAATATAAACTATGATCATTAAAATGTATGATGAATTGAGGTGTCATGAAAAGAGTTTCAGTACTGAATTGGAAACATGGGCTTCCAGTTTCTCATCATTAGAATGAAGGACCTGGTTATACAACCCGGAAGGGTCCCTTGTAGGCACTGTGGATTCTGAGTAACTGGTCATAACAAGAAAAGAGGGAAACAAACAAGCCAGTTTCAAACCAAAAAAAAAAAAAACCCTGAAAATTAAAGAAATAAATTGGCTATTCTGTTCAAATGACTGTTTTTATTTTGGGAAAGAAGTTTTATCTATGTCCAGCAGTGGAAAAGTAGAAAGGGGAAAAGAATATATGGGTAAATCAATAAAGGAAAAGGCTCAAAGAAATAAGGTTAACAGAGCCAATGAAATGGACCATAATGCCTGGAAGAACTAGGAGGACAAGGGCAGGGCAATATTAATAGGCCTGGAGACAAACGGAAGAAGCAGAAAGATAAATTGAAGGGTATGGAGGGGAAAGCAAATTGATGTTGTTGTTATTATTATTATTCAGTGTTTTCCATGCACCTAGGTATTTTACAATTCCCTCTTGAGAATATGGCACTTTCTTTTGAGAGGAGAACATGAGAATTTTTAATAGGGATACTCTTCAGGGAAATATGAAAAGTTATCTGAGGATAATTTTCCTGCATCTAAAAGTTATTCAAAGGAGATTTTAGCTGCATCTCAGGGACAAGAGAATAAAGAAAAACAATTTCTGAAGCCAAATAATAGCAATCAATACAATAGAAGATAAGATGAAAGTCTATGTATAATATTTATGTATGTGTGCTAACAGTTTGGATTGTAATATGAAACGAGAAAAAGAAAAGGAGAGCAAGAAACAAGTCAATAGCAGATAATAATGCATCTGGATAATATTGTTACAGCTACACTATATTTGCAGAAATGTGATCCCAATTGAACCTCAAAACCTTCTTGTGATGGAAGATGGCATCTTTCCTGATAATGTCAAAATTTATTTCTCAAAACTTGAAAAGCTGGCAGTAGCACATAGAAGAACAAATTCCATTAGAAATGGGAATACATTTAAAATATAGGACAAACCTTTAAAATATTAAAAATTTTATTCTTGCACAACTGATACTTATATATCATAGTAAAAACCTAGAAAACACAGAAAGGAAGTCACCCAGCAATTCATCACCTATACTATGGAAATTTTCAAAAATTTATAAAAGTAGAGAGTGAGCATGATGAACCCCCTTGTCTAATAATTATCAACATCCTGTCAACCTTGTTATCTATTTCCCCACTCCACACCAACACACACAGTTTGACAAGTGGTACTGGAATATTTTAAGTCAAATTTCACCTATCATAACACTTCACCAGGAAGTACTTCAGTATGCATCTCTAACAGACAGACTTTAAAAAAGCCTGTAATTGCTTCTCTTCCCACTGATTTTTATGACTTTTATTGTTGAAGAAATTAGGTCCATTGTTGTGAAGAATTTCCCACATTTTGGATTTGGTTGGTTGCTTGTTTTCCATGTGGTATCATTTGAGTTATCCTTTTCTACTTTTTTATTTTATTTATTTATAATTTGGTAAGTTAGATTTAGACTTGGTGTATAAATTTGTTATATACACACTATTTCTATAAAAATAAGATGTTCTCACTCTAGCTTTTGTGACTTGCTTTCATACTTCATATATCATATATATAAAAGAAAGATAACATTGGAAAGGAAACCATTGATCATTTCTAACTTTAAAAAGTTTTGGAGAATAATGAAATATGTTAAATATGATAAAAGTTTTAACAGAAAAATTAATCAAAAGATATTAAAAATAATTTTCAAATTGACAAAATGCAATTGAATGACCTAAGAAACAGAAAAAAGCAAGAGGCAGAGAGACTGAAAAGCAGAGTATTAGAGGTTAGATGGGAAAAGAAAAAACACAAAGAAGCCCTGCACAGAAACTAGGAAATGTTACAGCTGAGAGTCCTGTGTTAGGATATGCCATTCTGGCTGCCAGTATATTACTGTTGATTCTTGTCCTAATGCTTTTTCACATTCATTTCTCACACAGGGAGATCACAGAACTCCCTAACTTTGAGAGAAAGTTAAATTCCTGGTAGAACTACAGAAGGAAAATAAATGAATTCTGGGGCTTTCCTTGTGGCTCAGTGATAAAGAATCTGCCTGCCAATGCAGGAGATACGGGTTTGATTCCCGGGTTGGGAAGATCCCCTGGAGAAGGAAATGGCAACCCACTCCAGTATTCTTGCCTGGGGAATTCCATAGACAGAGGAGCCTGCTGGGCTACAGTCCATGGGGTTGCAAAGAGTCAGACATGACCAAGTGACTAACACACATGTGTGTGTATTCAGCAATTGAGGGCTTGAGTGAGTTTGTTACCAAGTCCAGCCTGACTCTGTTCACCTGATGACAGTCCAGTAAATCTGAGAGACGATGTGTTAAGGCACAGAATACAACTTTTTCAGAGAGATGTCTGACCAAGAAGATGGTAGATGACGTCTCAAAGTAACCATCTGGTCATGGTCTGGATGCCAGGTTCTTTTTATAGAGTCAGAGGGAGAGCAGCAATGAGGAACTAAAGGCAAAAGGCAGAATAGAGAGGGAGAGGCAGTGAGGAAGTAAAGTAAAAGGGTCTTCAGTCTTGCAAAATAGCTCCTGGAAGGACCAGCCTTTGGAAAGGAGTGTTTTAATCCCTCTCTCTCTCTCTCTCTCTTTTTTTTTTTTGGTAGCCATTCACAGGTTAAGATGCTGCTCCTTGGAAGAAAAGCTATGACAAACCTAGACAGCATATTGAAAAGCAGAGACATTACTTTGCAAACAAAGGTCCATGTAGCAAAGCTATGATTTTTCCACTAGTCATGTATGGATGTGAGAGTTGGACCATAAAGAAGGCTGAAGGCTGAAGAATTGATGCCTTTGAACTGTGGTGTTCGAGAAGACTCTTGAGAGTCCCTTGGACTGCAAGGAGATCCAACCAGTCCATCCTAAAGGAAATCAGTCCTGAATATTCATTGGAAGGACTGATGCTGAAGCTGAAGCTCCAGTACTTTGGCCACCTGATGCAAAAAGCTGACTCATTGGAAAAGTAAGAAAGATTGGATGCTGGGAAAGATTCAAGGAGGGAGGAGAAGTGGATGACAAAGGATGAGATGGTTGGTTGGTATCACTGATTCAATAGACAACAGTCAGGCAGAGGGGCGGGGTCCTTTGAGGTAGGCCATTATATTTGATTATAACACCAACAAAAGCAAGTCAAAGAAACAGCTTCCAACATGGAATCAGGATTGGTCCTTCTCTGCAACAAGCTGACATAGACCCACGGCTGCTAGAAATTTTTACTTAATTTAAGATTACATCGTATTTATTTGGGAAAGAGGTTTGCTGACACCCTTACTGTAAAATAGGAAGCAAAAATGTACCACTCTATTAATCTCACTCCAACATCCATTGTGCAACCTCGTGCTTCGGGAAAAACAAGAGTTACTTGGAAGGCACATTTGGTAACAATGGAGTCACTGGGGAGATCCCATGAGAATGTGTTCTTATTTTTATATTTCATACTTAACATATTTTCATTCTTCCTATCATCAATCTGACAGTAAAACTAAAAGATTCTTAACTAAGATAGTACACGAAGAAGCACTTTTACACTAATACACAGACAGGTGAGAATATTAGATATCATTTTGATCACTATCTTCTGTGCATCAGTCTGAGGCTAATAAGGAAATGACTCTGGTTAAATTAAGTTAGTAAATCTATGTAAATGGAAGATGTTGCATAGATCACACAGTAGAGGGAAACCAGGACAATCAGGCCTCAGGAAAAAGAAAAATAGAACTGTGGCAGCTTTGAGCATCTGTCAGAAATTCAGAGACAGTTTCTTTTGAGAGCCCACAAATCAACCTCAAAAACACCATCTAACACAACATTGTAAAGTAACTATATTCCAATAAAAACTAATAAAAAAATAAAATTGAAAAAGAACACCACAGCATTCTATTCAAGATTTAGATTCCCAGGAGAAAAAGAATTTTGGTTATGTACTACCTGTTATTAATAGTTAGGGAGGAATGGGCCACCATGATTTAGCCTGAGAGCACTGTGCTATTAAAAATGAGGAGAAAGGGCTGCTGGGAAGATAATGACTGATATTGACCTTACATATGACCACTGACTCTGCAGAGAGAAATGGAGAATGGGCAAGGTTGGTAGCTATGTATATTGAGTCTATCTTTCGAAATGGAACTTAAATGTGGTAAAAGTCAAAAGATGAATAAGAAAACAGACATAAGACCTGAGTCTTGTCATACCCAGTATAAAGAGATATGATGGCAAAAGTACCAAAAAGGGTCAATAGTTTAAAAGGAATTATGAATTTCAAATAAGAACCCATTAGATAAGATGCCACCTCAAATTTCGTTAAAAATGGATGTAGAGAAATCTTGTATAATCCCTTGCAAATGGTATGTCAAGAAAGTAACAAATAGAAATAAACAAAGGAAACCAGAAAAATGAAATATGAGGCATTGTATCATTAGAAATCAGATCAATAAAATTAGATTAGAAATTTAATTAAATTTTATGAAGTGGAAGGGAACTCTTATATCATTTATTGCTGAGGCAGGGAAGCCTCATTTGTTTTTTGGACCTAAATGTCTCTTTCTCCACTCCAAATTTGACATTATTATTTAATACTATTCAGATCAATGTAAAGACGTGTATTAGTCTCTACTATTGCGGTAACAAATTATCACAAACTTGATTGCACAAAACTCATAAATTTATTATCCTACAGTTATGTAGATAAGAAGTCTGACAAGAATCTTACTGAGAAAAAAATCAAGGTATTGGCGGGCCTGTGGGAGAGGCTGGAGGCTCTGTGGGAGAGCACTTTCTCGGCTTTTAGAAGTTACTCCTGTTTCATGGCCCAAAGCCAGCAGTGGCCAGAAGCCTCACTTCTCTGACCTTCTTCTGTCTTCACATCCTTCTCAGACTGAAGCTGAGAAAGATCCTCTGCTTTTAAGGACTCATGTGATTAGACTGGGATCATCAAGACAATTTCCCTATTTATTTTTTTCTTTTATGTCTTCTTTTTAAAAATAAATGTATTTATTTTAATTGGAGGGTAATTACTTTACAATATTATATTGGTTTTGCCATATATCTAATTAGCAACTTTAATTCCATTTGCAGTCTTAGCATCCTTTTGCATATTCACAGATTTCTGAGACTAGGACATGAAAATCTGTGGGAGGCCATTGTTCTGCGTACTACAACATGGAACAAGAATAGAAGTAGAACTTTTTAACAAAATGGGATACAATTGTTAATATTTTTAGATAAGATGATACTATGGTCCATTAGGAGTATGAAATATATATATATATACACACATATGTATATATATATATACACACATATACATATATTTCACTTTCTAAATTTTCCCAATACTCCTAATAGGAGTATGATGATATGAGAAAAGAGAGTGAAAGTCGTTCAGTTGTGACTAGTTCTTTGCAACCCCATGAATTATATAGTCCTTGGAATTCTCCAGGCCAGAATACTGGAGTGGGTAGCCTTTCACTTCTCCAGGGGATCTCCTCAACTCAGGTATCGAACCCAGGTCTCCTGCATTGAAGATGGATTTTTTTATCAGCTGAATCACAAGGGAAGCCCAAGATACTGGAGTGGGTAGCCTATCCCTTCTCCAGTGGAATAGAACCGGGGTCTCCTGCATTGCAGGTGGATTCTTTATCAACGGAGCTATCTGGGGAGCCCTTATATCTATACATAAATAGATATACGGTATTTATATCTATTTACACACACCATATGTATATATATGGTGTGTGTATGTATATATACATATATATTTCACTTTCTAAATTTTTATATTAAAGAAAAATGAGTTCAGCAATTTGATTGATACATTGATCATCTGTGAGGTACCACAATTAATAGCACGTTAGAGTTTTAAAGGCAGTTTCTATTAATGAAAAAAAGGAAAATAATAAATCTTAGATTTAAAATAGTAAAAATATTAGGTACATATCTGTAAAAGATATTTTACTGAGAAACAGTACTTGAAAAAGAAGCATACTGAGTCCTGAGTCTATAAATTCAATTGCTTCAGAATTAATTTAGAAGTTTGATGTTATTTTACATAAAGTTACAAGGGGAGACATTTAATATAATTTTCTTTTGGAATAGAGCAACATTTTAACAAAATGCATTTGGTAGAATAAAAAGCCTAAACAATTTAGACTATTCTGAAAAAGGATGAGGATGGTGGGAAAGGATATTTCTCATCAGATATAAAATATATTCTGAAGCTGCCATGCATAAAACTGAAGAAGGTGTTTCAGATATAGGCCATACCCATAGTAATCTTCTGAATCAAATGCTACTGGTGTACATACCCTACAGTACCTGTTTGAAGAGTGAAGGGAAGTAAATATTTATACTGGGTACTTGCCAAGGAGATCCAAGGTTTGATAGAGAAGAGAAATCCCAGAGTTCATTGGACTTGTTAAAAATTAAACACTTGATGGAAATTTATTCCTTCTTAGCCAAACTGTCATGTCTTTCTGAAAAGTTATGTCTTCATCATTGTAAGAAATTTTTATTATTGAAAGTTGTCAGCTTTAGATGAAATCATGAATCCTCACTCAGATACTATTTCATTATGTCTCAAAGGATTTTTACAAAGACATTTTTTTCTTATAATTTATATATCACCCAAACAACTTCCGGCATTTGAGAAATCTTATTTTAAAGCTCCAAATATCCAAAGAAATCAGTTACACTCTCCAACTTCTACTTGACATCTGTTAAAGCTCAACCACCCAGTCTACCACTCTCAAACCTGTAGTTCGACAAAATGGTATTTATTGGCTTGCAAGCATTGGAGCATAGTGCAGAGGAACCATGAATGGTGCTCTCCACAGGGGGCCATGCATGCCTGCTAAGTCGCTTCAGTCATGTCCAACTCTTTGTGACCCTATGGACCATGGCCCACCAGGCTCCTCTGTCCATAGGATTCTCCAAGCAAGAATACTGGCGTGAATTGCCATGCTCACTTCCAGGGGATTTTCCCCACCCAGGGATCAAACCCGCATCACTTACATCTCCGGCATTGGCAGGGGATTTTTTTTACCACTAGTGCCACCTGGGAAGCCCCCACAGAGGGGAGGAGGGTACTCTTTATGGTGAGGTTTCAGTTCCTGCTGAAGGATTCTGAAGCTCTCCAGGGAAAGGAGACCTCTTCTGGGTTGGATGCTCTTTCTGCAGCAGGATTAGGAAAAACCCAGGTGGTGCTAGTGGTAAAGAACTCGCCTGCCAATGGAGAAGATGTAAAACGTGCAGGTTCAATCCCTGGGTGGGGAAGATCTGCTGGAGGAGGGAACAGGCAATCCACTCCAGTATTCTTGCCTGGAGAATCCCCATAGACAGAAGACCTTGGTGAATTACAGCCCATAGGATCCCAAAGAGTAAGAGGACTGAAGCTACTTAGCATGAGGCGACGGTGGCACAGTAATTGAGTATCTCCATTAATAGATGGGGGCTTCCCTGGTGAGTCAGTGGTAAGGAATCCTAATGATGACTGAGGATAGCAAAGCAGGGCTGCAGACATTACAAGTGATAAAGCAGTGGTCACACAGAGAGGGGTCATGGTGATATTTTGCAGCTGCCTGACCTTGGAAGAAACAATGTTTCCTGTGAACAACTGGTTTTATCTGTGTCTGCTGCTCTCAACCTGCTTAAGGGCAGGACTTCTTTTTCATTTTTCAGCCCACGCTGATTTTCAGTTCTTCAGCCCCAGACAGATTTTACTCTTTCCCCTCTATAGAACCAACTCCAGTTTAATTTTCCTGTTATAGCTTCTGAAAATAGCTATATCCAATGATGACCAACTTTATTTTAACAGTCCAAGAGAAAAATAATGTGAATTTATGTGGTTGTTATTCAAAATTATGCTGTGAAGACATGGATTAATGACTAGGAAAATTCAGTGTAAGGCTGTTTTAGAGCTGGGTTTTGAGTTTTAATATAAAGGAGAGAGAAAATGAAAACTTAAGAGACAAATGCTAACAGTTGATCAGATATGAACCAGGATATTTGCCTGAGTCAGAACTGGGCGTTGGGTGAGAGAAGGTGAGAAACCCTCTAAAAATGTGAAGAACTGAGCATATATAACTTCTGGTCTTTTTATAATTACCGTCTGTATGTAACTCTCTGTTAGACTAACATTGACATTGCAGTCACCATTTTTCAAATGCTTCCCCCAATGTCTTTCCTTCCCTTAGTCTTAAGAACTTTTGGAAGGGGGTCCTTCTGTTAAGTAATAGACTCAGAGGAAGCAATGAATTCACCGGTTTTGTTCTGTTCTCCTCTCCTTCCTTTCCTTCTGCCTCCCCTTCCCAATCCTCCATCCCTCTCTTCCTTACTCCAAACCACTTTCACACTCTCCCCCTCCCCATGGAGAAAGACCAATCTGAAAATAAATAGATGCAAAGAAATATCGAGTGATTCTGCTACATAGGAAAGAAATGGCTGGTTAGATTTGTGGATGAACATCTTTAAGGGGCTCCTGAAATTGAAACTAAGACAGTGCAGAATTTGCACATGAAAGCATTTACGTAACTACTAGAAGAAGTCAACAGAAAACTTCTAGTAAGGGAAAAAGCATTTGCCTAAAAGCCGGGTCTAGAGAACAAGCAAAACAATCTCTAAATGTGCATAAACTAAAATTAAGGGGTAGAAAATTGGGATGGGGAAGAGAGGACTCATTACATTGATAAAGGATCTTATTAAATGCAAAGGGAAACAGCTGTGATTATTCTCTGGGAAGTACAGGCTTTCTGGGAACGAGCATTTTGGAAGCTGGCAAGAAGTTTGGTGACAAATGATCCTGAAATGTGAACTATATGCTAGAAAATAGAACTGAAAAGGCAGTGACAATTTGAGTATGCAGTCTTTGTAACATTTTGCTATTTCTTATCTGGGTATTCTGTGGGTATTCAAAAGTCATGAAAATGGAATTAAATCAGTTTTGAAAGATGGGCCATCACCTTAAATATGTTTTTGTTAGATGTTATTAACATTTGTGATTTCTAGTAGTGACTTAGAGGGAAACCCATATTTCTTATTGTGAAATAAATTTTTAAACATTTTTTAAAAGAATTTGGCAGAAGGACAAGTGAAGAGTAGGATGACCAAATGAAATGGTAAGGAAAAACTTGCTTAAGTATCTGTTGAGTAGAAATTTAGTGATTTGTCTTTTCAAGTTTGAATAAACACAATTTGAAAATGGTGTTAAAGAAATAAGAATGCTGTTAATTCACTTGTGAATTATGTATATAGATAACATATTAAGCCCAAGAAAAATTAAAGCTGAAACATTCTGGTTCAATATACCTATTTACAAGATATCAAAGGAATATAATTAAAATAAAAAATAAGACCTGATGCTGGGAAAGATTGAAGGCAAAAGGAGAAGGGGGTGGCAGAGGATAAGATGGTTAGACAGCATCGCTGACTCAATGGACATGAACTGGAGCAAGCTCAGGGAGCTAGCGGAGAACAGAAGAGTCTGGTGTGCTGTAGTCCACGGGGTCACAGAATCGAACATGACTTAGTGACTGAACAACAGCAAAAATGTTAAGACTTCACCCAATGTTCACTGCAGCACTATTTTCAATAGCTAAGATATAGAGTGAAGTCGCTCAGTTGTGTCCAACTCTTTTCGACCTCACGGACTGTAGCCTACCAGGCTCCTCTGTCCATGGGATTTTCCAGGCAATAGTACTGGAGTGGATTGCCATTTCCTTCTCCAGGGGATCTTCTCGACCCAGGGATTGAACCCCGGTCTCCCGCATTGTAGACAGACGCTTTACCGTCTGAGCCACCATCCATTGGCAGAGGAGTGGATAAAGATGTAGTACATGTATACAATGGCATATTACTCAGACATAAAGAATGAAATAATGCCGTTTGCAGCAACAGGAATGGACCTAGAGATACCATACCAAGTGAAGTAAGTCAGACAGAGAAACAAATATCATATGGTATCACTTGTATGTGGAATCTAAAATAAATGATACCAATGAACTTATTTAGAAAACAAAGACAGACTCACAGATTTTGAAAACAAACTTATGGTTAGGAAAGGGGAAAGGTGGCAGGGAGGGATAAATTAGCAGTTTGTGATTAACATATATACACTACTTATAAAATATAGATAATCAACAAGGACCTACTGTATAGCACAGGGAACTCTACCTAATATTCTGCAATCACCTATATAGGAAAAGAATCTGAAAAAGAATGGATTTATGGTATGTGGTAATTATCATGTGATTCATATTAGTATGTAATTTATAAGTGTTTATCAAGTACTAAATGCATACTGAATAATGTGCAGTTTTGCCTTTAAGGGAGAAAAGTTTTCATGGATTTTTAAACAATCACTTCCAAAGGTAAGTGTAAAAGTAAAATAATACAGCATTGACTAATTTCACAAATGTTAAGGGAAAACAAAATAGAGGAGTAACAATGGCAGAAGTTAAATGGAACACAGTTTTTCCTGATGGCTTTGGAACACATTGTCCTCTGCATATTACCATTTTCTTGTTTGTGACAGCAGCCTTAGGTATTCATAAAATATTTTACAATCTTCCTGGTTTGTTAGTAGGTTAACCTCTTTATTAGTGAGTAATCTATGACACAGAATTTTAATATTAGCAATCTCTTTGGAAAACATGTTTCAGAAAAATTGTTTTAAGACTGAAAACATTCTGCCTATAAGAATTTGAAATGAGCAGTTACAGTGGCATCTCGGGGAACTTTGAGATCTTTCTCTCTGGAGCAGGCAAACAGTCTTTCAGCAGTATGTCCCAGGGGCTATACTGAGGAGCTGAAATTTCCCTGGAGAATGCAATAAGGATAAAGACTGAATTTTTATTTTGGCTTAGAAGGCAACAAAATTTCTTTTGTAGTTATGGCAGTTCAACTTGAAGGTCAGTCACTTCTACCCTAAACAATGCTTGGGTTGCTAAAGGGAGAGCAAGTATGTTTTTGCAGAAGGTACACATTACATTAAAAGCAAAAATATATATATTTTTAGAAAAACCACTTTCCCCCTCCTTCTCCTCAAACTTTCACTGTCATTACAAATACCCAGGAAGTCTTTCTTCTCTTTTAAAAATTCTTTCATTTTTCACTGTGTGCATATCATTAAATGTACTTCAGTGAGACTGTTTTCCCCTTCATTTTTACTTCCTAAACTTCATTCTACCAAAGAAGTTGGTCCCCACATAGAAAATGGACTAAAGTTATCACTTATAAATAATCACAGTGATCAAAATCATTTTTGTTTGAATTGTATATTGCAATCTTTCAAACACTTAGCTTTATGACTGTCTCACTTTATGGAATCCTTGGAGGTGTGTATGGCACTTGATCTTATACCCTTTTGATGAGGAGGAACCTGAGGCCCAGATTGATTACTGTGTTCAAAATAAAGAGCAATATTGATCTTTAGGTTGGAAAGATCCCCTGGAGTAGGAATTAGCAACCTAGTCGAGTATTCTTGCCTGGAAAATTCCATGGGCAGAGGAAACTGGCGGGCTACATTCCATGAGGCTGCAAAGAGTGGGTGGGCCACGACTGATCCCACACACAGACACACATATACAGACACACACACACACACACACGCACGCATATTACAAGTAAGACATCTAGTGCTTAATCACAAGTTCAGAACCACAGGCTATCCTACAGTGCTCCTCTGTGCCTGCAGCCCCTGTGGCAGGGGTTTAGCTAGACATTCTGGGCCTTTTATTGATGAATCTGTAAAGGACATGTTTACTCTAGAAAATTTAGGGATCATGTGGATTACAGAGTGAGAAGACAATTAAGGCAAGCCTGACTCTGCTCACCTGTCCTTAGTCTTCTGTGCAGATCACAGAAACCTGAGTCATCGACCTTCCATCATCTAAAACACTGATTTTGAGCAAGAGGTACTTCTTACAAGCAGAGGAGAGTTAGCTGACACATGGACTATAAATACAGTACCTGGTAACTGATTCAGCATCCTTGACTGAATTACGTCTTCCATTTCTGTGACTTCTTCCACTTCTGTCTCTGGGGAGCCCTCCAGTTACTAGGTTTCCAAGCCCCCGCTAGGGATCACTCTGGCTAAAGGCATGCCCTAGGGTTGCTTTGTTGTTGCTGTCATTTTAAAGGAAAAGAGAAGGGACGTTTTCAAAGTAATACTTGACTGAAAGCAATTATCAGCTCCAACATGTAAAAATAAACTCACACCTTGATCTTACCCCAAAGATTCTAATTTAATTGGTCTCAAGCAACAATATTTTTCAAAGACCTCAAGAGATTCTAATGTGTAAGTGGGGCTTGAAAATCATTGTTCCCAGGAAATCATAACAGCTGTATTTTAGAGAGATTCCAGAGAAAAGAACAGAGGGCAATACAATACTATATGCTTTTAAAACTTTAAAAGAACAAAGATGAAGAAAACATACATATTGAAGAAATGCCAGTTTTGAAAAGGGACTCAGAATTGTAATGGGATTATTAATACATACAGGTTTTTTTCTTTTAAATTAATTTATTTTGCTGCTGCTGCTAAGTTGCTTCAATCATGTCTGACTCTGCGCGACCCCATAGGTGGCAGCCTACCAGGCTTCCCTGTCCCTGGGATTCTCCAGGCAAGAACAGTGGAGTGGGTTGCCATTTCCTTCTCCAATGCATGAAAGTGAAAAGTGAAAGGGAAGTCGCTCAGTCGTGTCAGACTCTTAGTGACCCCATGGACTGCAGCCTACCAGGCTCCTCTGTCCATGGGATTTTCTAGGCAAGAGTACTGGAGTGGGGTGCCATTGCCTTTTCCAAATTTATTTTGATTGGAGGCTAATTACTTTACAATATTGTGGTGGTTTTTGCCATACATTGATGTGAATCATACATGTTTTTAACTAGGTCAGCTCAATTCTTTTCAGGTAAGGTAAAACTTTACAAATTGTATTCTTGATAGAAGAGATTCAATACAGTTAAGACACTTAAGAAGTATAAGAGAAACTTTGAAAAGGCAGAAGTGGGAGATAAAGATCTATAAGAACGAATGATGTTCAATTTTTATAATCTGAGTTGAGCCAAAATATGAAGTGAGGAGTTGGAGATGTGTAATGAAATTGGGACCTGTGGTGACAGCCTTGTAACTCAGGATAAAGATGTTGTTATGATTATTGTACTGTATATCTTAATATTTCAGGGTACAGTTCTGGTGAGATAAAATAATGCCTTTTATTTCTTTCCTGTCTTAGAAAAGCAAGAGCAAAATTTATTATTAATTTAATTGCTTTTTCCTAGATAGTTTGCAATGCTTGGCAGCAAGGAAGAGTAGGAATAATATGTACTTGGGACTTAGACCTAGAATCAGACCCTGACTCAGGCCATTTACTGTAGCAATGAAGGATCATGCAGTATTGAACTGTGTGATTCTTTTTCTTGTCTGCCTCTCTTGAGTATTTCCTTTGTAAACAGAGGCATCTACAGTGCCTTGGAGGAATTAGGTAGAGCAGAGAGGTAAAGAGAAAATGTTAATCTCCAAATATTTTTACTTTAAATCTAGACTTCTGAGAGTGAACAGAAGGCTGTCAGAGGAGCAGAGGACAGGTGCCTGCCATAACTACTTAGCTCTTCCCTGGAGGAGGTTACGTGAAAGTGGCTGGGCTGGAAGAGGAGGGCAAGTGGGGAAGGAAAGGAGTGAGGGTTTCCCTCTAGGATTTCTGGGGTGAGGAAGTCTTCCAGGCAAACAAGGGTGCACCTGCCCTAAGAGAAGGCTTTGAAGAGCATTTTAGAAGATTTGCTTGGCATTCCCTGCTGATCTAGTGGTTAAGAATCCACTTTGCAATGCAGCGTGTATGGGTTCGATGCCTGGCCTGGGAGGATCCCTCATGCCTAGGAGTGACTAAACCCATGTGCTACAACTACTGAGCCAGTGCTCCAGAGCCCATGAGCCACAACTAATGAGCCCACTTGCCATAACTACTGAAATCCGAGCACCTAGAGTTCATGCTCTGCAATAAGAAGCCCGCTCACCGCAATGGAGAGTAGCTCCTGCTTGCCGCAACTAGAGAAAGCCCGCGCACAGCAACAAAGACCGGCAGGCCATAAATAAATAAATACATGTTTTTAGGAAAAGATTTTCTTGGACCACCCTGCAGAGATTCTATTGACTGAGACCTGAATGTGTGCAGACATTTGACAGTCTCCCAGCTTGTTTGACATGCAACCAGTGTAAAAGAAAGGATGCTGCCTGGCGGAGAGTAGCCATTCAATAAAGGCTGGTCTCTCTTAACCCCTTTTTCATTATTTCTACTGTTACCCGTATGCTCTCATCAAGTCAGATCTGTGTCACTGCACAAAGATCCACACTGGTTACCCAAACTTTAACTTTGCCAGATGATATTAGTGCGTTTACTTTGTCATCCCTGTGACTGGAAGCCACTGCTGAGTTTTCTCCCATTTTGGAAATCAATTCCCCAAACGTTTATTGTTTTCAACAAGCTCATGTCAATGTGCCCGTGCTACCATAACAAGCCTTCCAAACTCTGCCTTAAGTTAATAAAGCTGCATAAAATTAAACAAAATAGACAGTGTCTCTTATTTATTCAACTAATAGGTTTTATCATTGTTGAACAGTCTTGTGCCAGCTGCTTGACATATACAATCTCATCATTTCTCAAAGCACCCGTAGAGGGGAAGCTAGTAATGTTACATTTATCATTCTCTGTTTTGTAAATTTTTAAGAGAAATGACTGCCATGTTCCCCAAAATGTGGTCTGGGCCAACAACATATAGTGTCACTAATAGAACTGCAGAATTTCAGGCCACACCTGAAATTGGACCGCCCTACACCTACTGGACCTAAAAGTTAGAAAGGGCAATTTGACATTTCCTTGACTGGTCACTTACACATTATAATTTAGGAAGTACTGCAAGTGTAAGTACTCAGCTAGTTTCCCAAATGCTGTATACCCAGCTGTCTGTTGACCGAAGACAAGTAATAGTCATGCTGGAAGGCAGGGACAAGTGGTTTCACTGTAACGTGTCAATGAAAAATATTCATAATGTTCATTTTTACTTTCCAGTAAAGAAAAGCCATAGTGTTTTCTGTTGATTGTACCGTCTCATTTAACACCACCACTAAGAACAAAACCACTCGGTTAATTCACTGACCCGTGATCTGTACAAACAACTTAAAGATCCATTAGATGAAGTCTGAGAAGTTTCCAGATGAAGGATCACTACACTTGATTGATTTCACAACTACTGTATTAAGGACAGTCATTGAAAACTATCATTATAACCTTTAAAGAAAACCCCTGGGGAAATCTTCTTAGCAACCAAGGCTCATTCTTGGTTGGAGACTGTATGGAAAAACAAATTTGATCAGTAAATTTTGCTCTTTCATTCCCCTTATCAAGCAGTAGTATCAATTTCATAACAAAAATGTTTAACACAGCTTTAACATAACTTGGCTTCCCTCGTGGCTCAGCTGGTAAAGAATCTGTCTGCAATGTAGGAGACCTGGGGTTGGATCCCTGGGTTGGGAAGATCCCCTGGAGAAGGGAAAGGTTACCCACTCCAGTATTCTGGCCTGGAGAATTCCATGAACTGTATAGTCCGTGGGATCACAAAGAGTCGGACATAACTAAACGAATTTCACTTACTCTGAACTTGAGAGACTTGTTAATTATAAAGGTTATTTCTACACTTAACAGATATCTACAGCATCAAAAAATATATAATGAAAGCCTAAAGCCTTGAGTCTAAAAATTAACTACAGGCCATAGTACTTTGATATCCTCTTCCGATAAACTCAAAGAATAAATGCTATTTCTGAGTTTAACTAAAAATTGATACTTAACCAAATAACACTAAACTATATACCTCAGAAAAGTTTCCATACACATCACCATCTAATATAATAATAGTAATATGATTAATTAAAAATAATAATATAGTAAAATAAATTATACACAAATAAAATGACATGAAAAATAAAACGACATGAAAAATAAAAATATGATTATTTAGTCTAACCACATGCTATGGGCTGAATATTTGTGCCTCCTCCATCATATGATAGGGCTGCTAAATCACTTCAGTCATGTCTGACTCTGTGCAACCGCATAGACAGCAGCCCACCAGGCTCCGCCGTCCCTGGGATTCTCCAGGCAAACACTGGAGCGGGTTGCCATTTCCTTCTCCAATGCATGAAAATGAAAAGTGAAAGTGAAGATGGTCAGTCATGTCCGACTCTTCGCCACCCCATGGACTGCAGCCTACCAGGCTCCTCCGTCCATGGGATTTTCCAGGCAAGAGTACTGGAGTGGGTTGCCACTGCCTTCTCCAATGATAGGGTTAATGTTCTTGTAATACGAAACAGCAGAGAGCTTGTTCTTCCTATCACATGAGGACATAGCTAGAAAGTGGCCATCTGCAAGCCAGAAGAAAGTTCTCACCAGAAATTGCGCTTGCCAGACCTTGATCTGGAATTTGAGTTTCCAGAACTGTGAGAAAATCAATTTCTTTTGTTTAAGCCACTCAGTCTATGGTGTTTTGTTAAGCTGGCCAAAGCAGCCTGGTTACCAATTTCCCCTTCTGCTAACTTCACAAACAGAATGGAGTTAATCATTGATTAATATTTTCATGAGGAGCTCTAACTTTTAACAAATACATAAACTCATATTTCTCCCAAATTTCCTGAAGAAGTTTTCCAAGATCCCTGTAAGTGGCCACAGGGACATATTTCAGAGTCCCACTTATTGAGAATACAATTTTTCACAAGTTTGCTTACCTGGTTTCACCTGTCATAGAAGATTAAAAACCATAAGAAGGAAAAAATAATAGAATTTCAGTAAATTTGGACAGTCTCATAGCTGTAGAGGTTGACAGCTTTCTATTTAAAAGAAAGAGACACAAAGTCTAAAATACAGTCCTAGTGCTTTATTTTAATAATGAATGTTTATCAGAAGTCATTAAGACTATATGAATGTGCATAGTTACCCTTTGTTTAAGAGGCAAAAATGAGATGCCTTTAGTAATGATCTCTTCCAACACTATAAACACTTCATTAAGGCAGGGATCTTGTTCTCTGTTGTATCACAAGGTTAGTGGAATCTGGCCTGACAAACTCAGTAGGCGTACATAGAATTTATACTTATGAAGGAATAGTGAAAATAATGCAGTGATGCATCTTGGAGCTGAAAGCTTTAGTTAGTTGGAAAACTTGCATATGTATAATGCGAATCTCAGTTTTCTGACTGTTTAATTGTCTTTCTGAAAGGAATAGTTCATTGTTAGAATTTCGACACTGTAGAATTGTTTTACCAAGATTTATATGCTATTATTTCTTTTTTTTTAATTGAATGCACATGTATGAATGCACACAGTATAAAATTCTAAAGTGTTCTTTCCATAAAGTTCTCTAATCATCCAGTGTTTTCCCCAGTGGCAAACATAATTTCTTGTGTCTTTTTCATCCTTTCACGACTACTATTAAGTGCAAGCAAAATTTAATTTTATTCAATTCAATATTGTTTAGGCAATGATGCTCTGAAAAAATAGGTGTTCTTTTTATAAGGTAAACTTGTTGTAATTAGAATAATTTCCATCCCACAGATGAAATGCTGTCCAAAATTCAATGATCCAGAAGTGTTCTTTGAACATTAAAGTAAAAATGCGTATTGTTGTTCTTTATTACTCCCTGATGAAATTGGACTTGGCAGGAACAGAGTCTGGGATAACGCCAAGTTTATTTCCAGAGTTTGTAATCTGAGAGCAGGCTATACTAGACACCATGGAAGCAGTATCACAAATGATTATTGGCCCAGTGTTGGGTGTTTACAATGGACTGGAGAGAGAAAAGGAGACTAACACTTATTAATCAGTAATAACCAATACCATGTAGTAGAAGAATTCCTGGACCCAGGCTCAAGACACCTGAGACAGTTGTGATTTTCTTTCCAAAAAGTTGCTTTACTTTGGAAAATTGCTTTAGCTTCTCTGGGAATTGTGTCCTTACCTATAAAATAAAATTTCAAAGATTTCTTGCAAAGCTTATATTCATAATTCTCAAAAGGCTAGCCATAAGTTGTCTTAACCAATACTATATCTCTTTATTGACTATAAAGTGTCATAGAAGCTGAAGTATTATTACTGTAGTTGGAAGCAGGATCAATGAGCTTTTAAACTGATGTTGAACAGGAGCAGAGTTATAAGTGGAAGATCTATCAGCACTCCCTGCTTCCAGCTAACCTCAGAAGAATTTAGGATTTCTCCATTTAGGCTTTTAGGTCCTAGATCTAGGTTTTCAGCAGAACAGGCTGATTTGATGTGTACACACTATTAAATGCTTTTTCGGCCTTTTTATGACTCTGGATGTTGGTATCTGAATGTGTAGACTTTTTTGGCCACAGTCAACAACTATAGAATCTTCTTGGATATTATGCTGTAATGTTGGAAAGCAATAGATTAAATAATTAAATCAGACAAACCTAGAATTTGAGCTCTGGATCTTTTAAGTTAATTTCTTTGATCTAAGTATGTTTTCTCATCTGCAAAAAGATACAATGATAGAAACTTTCTAGAGTTGATATAAAGATTAAATGAGAATTCATTTATAAAGTTTAGCTCAGTGTGTGTGTGTGTGCATGTGTGTGTGTGCGTGTGTGTGTGTGTGTGTACTTAGTCACTCGGTTGTGTCCGACATTTTGTGATCCCGTGGACTGTACACCAGGCTCCTCTGTTCATGGGATTCTTCAGGCAAGAATACTGGAGTGGGTAGCCATTCCCTTCCCTGGGGATCTTCCCAACCCTGGAATCAAACTTGGGTCTCCTGCATTGCAGGCAGATTCATTACTATCTGAGCCACTAGGGAAGCCCATGTTGAGCTCAATACCTGACATCAAACATAAATTCAGAACATTCTTGCTATATTTATTGTGATAATATTCTGGTAGATCATATTATTTTTCTTACTTTACTTTTTTCAATGTACTAGGAACTTGCCCCATAAATCTGATTTTCATTTTCAATTGAGTGAGAATTCACTTATTGGAGACATATTCATCAGTTCAGTTGCTCAGTCATGTCCGACTCTTTGTGATCCCATGAATCAGAGCATCCCAGGCCTCCCTGTCCATCACCAACTCCCAGAGTCTACCCAAACTCATGTCCATTGAGTCAGACATGCCCTCAATCTTTCCCAACATCAGGGTCTTTTCAGATGAGTCAGTTCTTTGCATCAGGTGGCCAAAGTATTGGAGTTTCAGCTTCAACATAAGTCCTTCCAATAAACACCCAGGACTGATCTCCTTCAGGATTGACTAGTTGGATCTCCTTGCAGTCCAAGGGACTCTCAAGAATCTTCTCCAACACCACAGTTCAAAAGCATCAATTCTTTGGCACTCAGCTTTCTTTATATTCCATCTCTCACATCCATACATGACTACTGGAAAAACCATAACCTTTACTAGACAGACCTTTCTTGGCAAAGTAATGTCTATGCTTTTTAATATGTTGTCTAGGTTGGTCATATTGCAGAAGCTTAATTGACATTCCTATTTCCTTTCCTTATTTAATTTTTTTAGGTAATGGATTTATTGTGATAGTATTCACATACCATATAATTCACATATATAAAATATACAGCTCAATGATTTTTATTATATTCAGTATTGTGCAACCATCTCTACAATCAATTCGAGAAAATTTTAATTGCTGCAAAAGAAATCCCATACCCAATAGTAGTTATTCTCATTTATTTCATTTTGTTTGTAAAAGTGGGGGAAGGTCATAAGACTGCTCTTGAAATAAATGTGTGGTGGATGAGGAGAGAGCATATCATGCAAATAAGTTTGAAAACAGTACACAAATATTTTGACAGAATAAATGCAATAAAATTCAGTGAGTCCTGTTTCAAAGTTCTGCAGAAACACTCTCTGTGGGAAAAGGAGCAGAGGATTTCTTTTGACAAATAATACCCTCATCATGTCTTTCTTTTTTGGCAGTCTTTATGAAAACATCTATTATTCTTGAGTTACTAATGTTCTTCTTGGAATACATCCTTAGGCATTTGCTCAAATTAACAAACAATTTTTTTCTTTTTTCCTTTTTTGTAAGAGCCCTGCTTGTGGTTAGGTTGTAAAAGAACATGAAAGACCTCCACTCCTACTGACACAAGTTGTCCAATAAACTGAAAATTGATGCTTTTGTTTAAAACCACCATTTTGTGACAATCCTATTTGGCACAAATAAATCTAGACCTAAATGCTCTCTAGAGAGATAAACTCTTCACAGGTCAGCAAGAGATGGAGAACATTTCTACCTGGTGCAGTTGCTGAGGATAGGTGGAGGAGCAAGCTTCTAGAAGAAGGACGATCTTTGCTTTGTGTAAGTGAAACCTGCCAAGTGTTTTTGAACTTTTGAGCTGATGAGCGAGGACTTTGAGTCTGGAGGAAGTCTCAAATGCAAAGAAAATGCTCAACTCCACGTAAAACTCTTATATGAGTATGTCACTGAGTAATCAAATCCAGAAATCAAAAGATGCAGCACTAACTTGAAATCTCACAGTTTAAAGCTCTGTTATTTTTTTGTCTTCTGATTTCAGAAAGCCTGTGGTCTCCAAGATAAAAATTTGTGTGGTCTCACTGTTCTATAGCCCTAGAATGACTAGAAAAAAATGGAGTGTTGGTCAGAATGTAGAGCAACTGGAACACTCACATTTCAGGTTGGGATGCAAAATGATACAGTTATTTTGGGAAACAGTTTAGAGGTTTCCTGTAAAATTAAACAGATACCTACCCTAAGACAAAAAAATCCAGAATAAATATTTATTCAAGAGAAATGAAAATCTATGTGTACCAAAGACTTCTACAGGATGTTGGTAGCGTTTTTATTCATTATCTTCCCAAACAAAAAAGAATCCAAACATCTTTCAACACATGAATGAATGAATAAATTTATGCAGTGGAATACTACCTAGCAATAAAGAGGAACAAATTGCTGAGACAGATGAAAACATGAGTATAAGTATTAGTCTCTCACTCGTGTCTGACTTTTTGTGAACCCATGGACTGTAGCCCACCAGGCTCCTCTGTCCATGGGATTCTCTAGGTGAAAATACTGGGGTGGGTCACCATTTCCTCCTCTAGGGGACCTTCCCAACTGTACATAAAGGAGACTTCATTAATGTGCATTAGAGGATATCCCAGGTTAATCTGTTATAGAAAACTGTCTCTTGAGTCTTTAAATTCTATACCAATTCTATACCTCTGGTTGGCCAATTGTATGTTTCTTTACTTGGGTTTTAAGCAGAAAGTGAAGAGGAACTAAAAAGCCTCTTGATGAAAGTGAAAGAGGAGAGTGAAAAGGTTGGCTTAAAGCTCAACATTCAGAAAACGAAGATCATGGCATCCGATCCCATCACTTCATGGGAAATAGATGGGGAAACAGTGGAAACAGTGTCAGACTTTATTTTTAGGGCTCCAAAATCACCGCAGATGGTGATTGCAGCCATGAAATTAAAAGACGCTTACTCCTTGGAAGGAAAGTTATGACCAACCTAGAGAGCATATTCAAAAGCAGAGATTACTTTACCAACAAAGTTCCATCAAGTCAAGGCTATGGTTTTTCCTGTGGTCATGTATGGATGTGAGAGTTGGACTGTGAAGAAAGCTGAGTGCTGAAGAATTCATGCTTTTGAACTGTGGTGTTGGAGAAGATTCTTGAGAGTCCCTTGGACTGCAGGGAGATTCAACCAGTCCATTCTAAAGATCAGCTCTGAGTGTTCTTTAGAAGGAATGATGCTAAAGCTGAAACTCCAGTACTTTGGCCACCTCATGCAAAGAGCTGACTCATTGGAAAAGACTCTGATGTTGGGAGGAATTAGGGGCAGGAGGAGAAGGGGATGACAGAGGATGAGATAGCTGGATGGCATCACCGACTCAATGGACGTGAGTTTGAATGGACTCAGGGAGTTGGGGATGAACAGGGAGGCCTGGCGTACTGCAATTCATGGGGTCGCAGAGTTGGACACAACTGAGTGACTGAACTGAACTGAACTAAAGGTGAATAACCTGGGGCTATTTGTTTCCATCAACCTGATTGTGAATCTAAAGGCACAGGTGAAATGTCTATTTCTCATGCTATCCTCAGAAGAGATTGCTGCAAATCTACTCTATAAAAACATGAGTAAATCTCAAAAATACTTCACTGAACCAAAAAAGTCAAACACTAGAATAATACTGTATGATTAATTTATATCCCATTCTAGGACAAGCTAGCTGGATGGCATCACCAACTCGATGGACATGAGTTTGAGCGAACTCCGGGAGTTGGTGATGGACAGGGAGGCCTGGCTTGCTGAGATTTATGGGGTCGCAAAGAGTCGGACATGACTGAGTGACTGAACTGAACTGAAGGACAGGCTAGACTGATACCTGATTAAAAATATGTGTTTCAAATTTAAATAAGTCTTTGAAAAGCTATTTTCTAATCCTATAAACAATTATTTTCTGGAAAGTAATCATTTTAGAGTTTCCAAATACAGAAACACAAAGAAATTGAAACAAATTGTGTAACTAGTAGGTGGGTGATGGCACAGTCAAATTTAGGTAAGTCTATGCTGAATAACATTATTCAGGGCACTGACATTTCTAATTTTATTAGAATATCTATTGGACTTTAATTAGAATATTTACCAATATTTCTAATATCATTATTTAAAATACCATTATTCAAGACAGTTAAATTTAATTATTAAGATCATGTAGTAGCAGTAGCATGGCAAATAATAAATAAACATTTAGCTAGAAAACTTAGACTAAAATTCTAGAATGTTATAGATTGCTGACATTGAGATCAATGGGACTCATAAATGTAAGACCTACAGTCTTGAAAAAAAAAATCATAGTTAACATTTTTAGCTGATTCTACATTTTATTAATAATATGCAAACAAAATAACCATAAGAATAAGAAATAATACTGTCAGCAAAATTTACATAGTAAAATAGATCAAGCATGACTAGTTTAAGTGATTACATTAACTGATTATATTTGTGAAGGTTTATCATCAGTCTTTCTCAACAAGAATTATAAAACTCACTGTGGAAATTCAGCATGCTAAAATTGTCCATACCTAGCCTCATGATAAATATTAAATTTGTTAAAATTTTTCCAGTCCATTATATTACTATTAAAACAAGCAGCATAAAGTATACATCTCTGTGCATTATTCCTTATATAAATAATATTTTGTTAAAGTTTAGCAGACTCTTCAGATCATGCATTTTATTAATATATCAGTGTATTGTCAAGTTCAGCACCAGCCAATACCTGTGATGAAATGATGAAATGTCTTAATATATCACTATTCTTCAAGTTCTATAAATATCTTATATTATAGTGGAACTTTACTAAAAATGAACCAGCATCCTACAACAATAATCTTCATTTCAACCCTATTTGGCAAGGAATAAAACAAAGTAAAGGCAACAGTAGTATTTTCATACAGTTTAGCACAGAAAAATACTCACAGCAGCAATTCACCTGTTCCGTGTTCTTAATATCCTCAGAAAAGCAACTGATACGGATTTCAGTTGTGTTTGTCTCTGTAATCTGTACTATACAAGCAATCCATGTTGTGCCTGCGAAGCAGTCATAGATGAGACAGGTAATACACATGAACTTGATTTACATTTTGACATTCAAGGGCAAGAATAAGGAATAACCAGAATATGAGTATTAAAGCACGTCTCCAGAGTAGTCAGCAATGAAGTATAGTGAGGCTAAGATTTTTCTTTTCCGCATGGTGGAAAAGCTAGATCATGTCACTGCAACAGCATTTAATCCTAAAAGCATCTTTTGGTGAAATGTAAGATGTCACAATATGTCTTATATGACCAGTCCCATGAAGAAAGAAAAGTAATATCTCTTCCCACACACTTGCTGTTGTTTAGTTGCTAAGTCATGGCTGACTCTTTTCAACCTCATGAATTGCAGCACACCAGGCTTCCCTGTCTTTCAACAAACTAGAGCTTTCTTAAATCTGAGGTTGTTTTCTAAATGTAGCTACTGATGTTTCTAGAATGGTTTTAAAAAGCAGATGACAGTCAGGTTTTCTATTTATTCTAATGTGTTTTCTACAAAACTCAGGTACATTGGAAGTCCATACAATGTCTCATATAATTAATGTCTCTGCAATGGAAGAGTCACTATTGTCTGAGTTACTTAAACATCTATCCTTAGTTACAAGTTCCCCAGACACAAACTTCTCTGCTTTGCTTTGATAAAATAAAGAAAGCACTAGCCTTGAAGAATTTCATCTGTGGGTAAAGGAGGATAAAGTTGACAAAGAAATTGAGTAGTTGCAGACAGAATATGAGAAAAAGATTGGGAATGAATAGCACCAATGAAGCCAAGGGAAGGAAGAAGTGGTTAGCAGGTACAAAAGTTACACGGAGATTAAGCACATGAAGTTGAAAAAAAATCTATCAGGTTAATCATTTAATGAAGGAAAGAACAAGGAGTGAGGAGTGAATAAGTGGGAAGGAAATGAAAGTGAATATGTACACTTATTAGAAGAGTTTGGTTGTGCAGGGGTAGGTGGTGAGGGATTTGATAGTGAGGTTTTCTGTTTTGTTTGTGCTTGTTTTTATTGGTTTTAAATATGGAAAAGATATGAAGGTATTTAAAAGCGGATGTGGTTGAAGCAAGGAAGGATAGTTGGTGATGTCAGTTTCCTAAGTCAAAAGATGAGCTGAGTCAGAGCACCAGTGAAAGGACTGGTCTTCAACAGGAAGAGGGTCAGTTCCTTACTTCTACTTTGAAGAAGAAAATGAATGGAGAGGAAGACAAGACTGTTGGATTTGTTGGGGAAAGATTGAAGTAGGACTAATCCAAAGTTTCTACTGTTTTTTTGAAGGTGGGAAACACATACTTAGATGTTCAGTGTCAGACCTAGTTTCCTACTTTTAAAATGGAATATTTTGAGGTTTAGTTGAAACAATGCCTATCACTGTGTCTGCTGAAAGTATTGTTTGCAGTAATTATTTTCATTATAAATACATCCTTGTAAATACATCCTTGTAAATTTAGATATTATCATATTCTCATTAACAATCAGAAAGTTTTTTGATTTTGTGGCATTGTTTCCAAATCTTTTTTAAAGATAAGTAACAGTATTTATTATCTAGCCATATTATGAGGGTAATAAATATGTATAAAGTATTATATGTTATTTAAAAACATAAGATAAATTCAATATTTTATTTCACTATACAAGTGCAATATTCATTAATATACAATCTCTTTTAGTAGCTTATGTTTATGGTGGGAGGATAATTATATTATGCAAAATATCTAAGATTTAACTCCAGTATAATAATTCCAAGAATTATCAGATCTATGTGAAAATACCACAAGATAACCAATATCTTCATTTTTATTTTCTTCCACTTCAGCTCTTTTTTTAATCTCCTTAAGATTCATATTCTTATTTGTCTTTGTATTTTTTCTTCCACTTGGAAAGCAAGTTTGGTCAATTTGAAAAAAAAAAAGAAATGGCCTACTGTTTGCAAAATTATTTTTCAAAGTATATTCACACGTCTTGAAGCATTTTTATAATCATTTTAGACTAAGTCTTCAAATGGTGTGTTAATTTCTTTCCCCAAGCATTTCTTAAGGGCTACCTGCTTCTGTATAGGTTTAGCAATGCCACTCACTATTGTCTATACCTGTCCATTCTTATTATGTTCTTTATTGTTGTATTTAAAAATGGACCACCAACAATTTTGACACTTCATTCAGGAATATCATGATTAAAACAAGGTTACTGACCCCCTCAATCTTTAGAATCATCAAAATATTTCATAGTGTACTGAGATCCTGGTGGCTCAGGCGGTGAAGTATCCGCTTACAATGCAGTAGACCTGAGTTCAGCCCCTGGGTTGGGAAGCTCCCCTGAGAAGGAAATGGCAGTCCACTCCAATATTTTTGCTTGAAGAATCCCATGGACAGAGGGACATGGTGGACTACAACCTATGGGTTCGCAAAGAGTTGGACATGGATGAGCAACTAAGCGTGCAAGAGTAATATTTACAAGTAATATTTACAAGGCCTGCGCAGAATTGGACAGAACTGAGTGACTGAACAGCAACAACTGTAAGCAAACTCTGTGCTCTGCTAGGTCCCCTAGGTTCTTACCATTTCAGCACATGCCAGTAGACTCCTAGCAACAGCATATACTATCTTTGTGGGCTTTCTCTGGCAATTGGAGGCTGTTATACTGTCGCATAGTAGTTTGTTGGAAGTTCTGAGAAATTTGCATCCCTTGGGAACATCTTTCAACCCCAACTGATGGAAGATAGTGTTGAAATATCCCAGCTCCCTTGCTCCTCAGATAGGATAAGACTGAGATGCACATTCTACACTGGGTCCCAAAACTCAAAGTAGTAACTTTCCTCACAACACACCCTTGTTACCTGTGTTGTTATTACATTATTATGCTATTAAATTTGTCTCCATGTCCTGTGGTCATCTTCTATTTAAACAACTTACACTTGGAATTGCTTTTTCAGGGTTTACTTGTTTGGGGGACTCAAACTAAGATACTATCACATGTTCTCATATATATTTATTTCTTCTCATATATATTTCTTATGGCAGAAAGTGGAGAGGAACTAAAGAGCTGCTTGATGAAGGTGAAAGAGGAGAGTGAGAAATCTGGCTTAAAATTCAACATTCAAAAACGAAGATCATAGCAACTAGTCCCATTGCTTCATGGCAAATAGACAGGGAAACAATGGAAACAGTGACAGATTTTGTCTTCTTGGGCTCCAAAATCACTGCAGATGCTGACTGCAGCTAAAAAATTAAAAGACACTTCCTCCTTGGAAGAAAAGCTATGACCAACCTAGACAGCATATTAAAAAGCAGAGACATTACTTTGCCAACAAAGGACCATCTAGTCAAAGCTATGGTTTTTCCAGTAGTCATGTAAGGATGTGAGAGTTGGACCATAAAGAAGGCTGAATGCCAGAGAACTGATGCTTCTCATCTGTGTCATTGAAGACTCCTGAGAGTCCCTTGGACTGCAAGAGTAAACAAGTCAATGCTAAAGGAAATCAATCCTGAGTATACATTGGAAGGACTGATGCTGAAGCTGAAGCTCCAATACTTTGGCCACCTGATGAGAAGAGTCAACACCTTAGAAAAGGCCCTGATGCTGGGCAAGATTGAAGGCAGGAGGAGAAGAGGATGATAGAGGATGAGATGGTTGGATTGCATCACTGACTCTATGGACATGAGTTTGAGCAAGCTCCTGGAGATGGTGAAGGACAGGGGATCCTGGCGTGCTGCAGTTCAAGGAGTCGCAGAAAGTCAGACACGACTGAGCAACTGAATAACAATAAAATTTAAGATTTCTAAATATTGTGGAGAGAAAAGAACACAGAAAAGAAACACATTGCCACCATTTTCAGAAAAATTAATCTTATGGCCACTGTGAACATGGTAAGACTCTTGGAAATACCTGAATTCACCTATATAAATTACAAAATGATAAAATTTCTATTTGTGATTGTAAGTATTTTCATCAGTATATATTTTAAAGCCACAGCAATCATGCTGTGTATTCATGCATTCAGCCGGAAATATTTACAGAGCATCTACCTCATCCTAAGTACAGTGCTAGATAGTGAGGATAAAATGGTGAGTAAAGTTGATAAGGTCCATTTTTACTCACAGTGTAATATATAATAGTGGCTTTTTATTTTACCTTACTCAAAGTTAAGCTGTGACAAGTGGTATAAAAGAAAATATTGGAACCTAAATGAGCATGTGACAAAGAGAACTGATCTAATCTAGGGGTTCATGGAGTAAAGTTTGAGTTCACACACGAAACAAGCGTTAAGCTGGAAAGATGGTGGACACATTTCACATTTCAGCAGAAAGCAGGCAATGCAAAGGTGCTCAGGACCTGTGGATTATGGGACTTTGGAACAACCAGAACATGATCACTGGTGGCTGGCACACAGAGGGTAAGGGAGAACCCCTGTGCCTGCACTTTTCTTTCTGGCACTATTAATGCTTTGTTAAGGAATCTGGCCTTGGGGAACTATTAGAGGATTTAAGCTGGGAAGTGATTAGATTTATGTTTTTAAACAATCGCTCTAGACACTGTATTGGAAGACAAGTATAGATCACTTCAATGTCCAAAAGCCTAAAGCTCAAGTCAAAATTGTTAGAAATGTCATACTATTTTAAAATACATTGCATCAGCCTATTTAATAATATGTTGAGATTGCAAAGTGTTTCAAATGCTTACTTGAAAGTAGTTATAAAAGCATAAAATGAGTGTCTGTCATAATGTCAAGACTATTCTTTGTTTCAAATTCAAAGGAATCCTTATTTGTATTCAAGTATACATACATATGTGTATGTGATATGTGTATGTGTGTATATGTATATATTTATACATAGCACTAGCCAGCAACTTCTCTCTTCACAAAAAATAAAGCAAATAAAAACTCAATGGCAAAGCCTATTGAGTACACAATGGCTTCCATATTTGCCAGTGTCTGTGCTCCCTTTTCTTAATGCTGAAAATAGTCAGAAGGTGAAGCATGATGTCTTTCCCTTTACTTATTAATTACAAAGCTATTCTTTTGTTGAACTTATGATTGCATTTGTTCTAAGACAGAGTCTGAACAACTGAAAACAAAATTCTATGGAGCTCTAAGCTTAAAGACATCAATATGCTCATTTCACCCTCTTAATCTTTGATCCATTCTCTTACTTGAGTCTTCTCATCCACTGAACAATTATGTCCTGTTATGGAGGGAGTTTCATGATTCATTGCAGTTACAGATGTCAAAAGAAAATAGCTTGGAAATTGGGAAATCCAGTGAAGAAAATTACACTATGGTAGTTTCAAGCAATTATAAATATATTGTTATAAAGGAAAATGATTATTTACAAAAATAAGCAATGCATTCAGAAATTTTACTAAACTGGGAGAAAATCACTCTTTTGATGAATCAAAAGTGAAACTGCCCTATTATCAAATATTTTCATCTGAAGCTCTTTAAGGATTAGTCTTAAATAAGAAAGTAATTTCCATAAACACAGTTGGTAATAAAAAATAAATAATAGAAGCTTAAAATTTCAAGATCAAAGTGACTCAGTGATATAAATGGAAGAGATGAATGTATTCTAAGTGACCAAAGTAATTATTTTTATTATATATTGAAAATGATAATAGCCATTTTTGTTAAAAATGAAAACTGAGACATAAACTAAAGCTACAGTAAACATTCCAAAGATCATAAGAGAGCATAATAAATAAACTCATATGTATAAGTTTAAAAGTGGACTTCCCTGGTGGCTCAGGGGTAAAGAATCCGCCTGCCAATACAGGAGATGCTGTTTCAGTTCCTGGGTTGGGAAGGTCTCCTGGAGAAGGAAATGGCAACTCACTCCAGTATTTTTGCCTGGAAAATGCCATGGATAGAAGATCCTGGTGGGCTACAGTCCCTGGGATCAGAAGAGAGTCAGACACCACTTAGCGACTAAAAACAACAAAAAATTTGAAAGCAAACATGAAGAAATAGTTTTCACAAGATAACAAATTAAGATAATCAAACCAAGATAAAATCAGAAAACACAATACACTGATAGCCAGTTCATCAGATATTTTTTAATGATAATGCCAACCAATAACTTTGTTCTGTTAAAGAAAATATTAGATAGATTTCAAGGTCAAATGTTAGAAGAGACACATGTTAAAAAAATGTTTCTGATTTATAAACCAAATTATATAGTAAATTGTATCACATAACTCCCTTTTAAATGTGTATAAATCTGACCAACCTAGATAGCGTATTAAAAAGCAGAGACATCACTTTGTCAACCAAGGTCTGTCTAGTCAAAGCTTTGGTTTTTCTAGTAGTCATGTATGGATGTGAGAGCTGGACTATAAAGAAAGCTGAACACCAAAGAATTGATGCTTTTGAACTATGATGTTGGAGAAGACTCTTGAGAGTCCCTTGGACTGCAAGGAGATCCAACCAGTCCATCCTAAAGGAAATCAGTCCTGAATATTCATTGGAAGGACTGATGCTGAAGCTGAAACTCCAATATTTTGGCCACCTGATGCAAAGAACTGACTCATTTGAAAAAACTCTGATGCTGGGAAAGATTGAAGGTGGGAGGAGATGGAGGAGATGACAGAGGATGAGATGGTTGGATGGCATCACCAACTCAGTGGACATGAGTTTGAGTAAGCTCTGGGAGTTGGTGATGGACAGGGAGGCCTGGCATGCTGCAGTCTACAGGGCTGCAAAGAGTTGGACACGACTGAGGGACTGAACTGAACTGACTGAAATCTGATTTAAAATAAAATAAAGCAAGTTATGTTATTATAATAACTCTGTGTCACTTCAGTTGTGTCTGACTCTTTGCAACACTAAAAATCCTGGTGTAGCCTGCCAGGATCCTCTGTCTTTGGGATTCTAATCTGAAAAAATGATTTCATTTTATCTCTTTAAAAATCTTAACTTCAGTCATTTTTGGGATAACAGTTCTAATCTTAATGAGAAAATGAATCATACCTTTTTGATAATTATCAGTAATTGACAGTCAATTAATAGAATATGTTTTTTGGGGGAGGGCTAACATATAAAAGATCTACTTTATCTCTAATTAATATTCTATAAAATGCTGCAAGATGTTATGTAATAAAATTCATTTAAACAAAACTTGCTTTAATAGGCTTTGTTTAAGTTACATGGTCACAATTGTACTTGCAAAATGTGCTCTATTTAATTACTTTTGTTTTATTCAGTTATCTCAATTTTCTAAGCTACACAGATATAAGTCTTGGCACTGCATATTATACAGACATGAGAGTGTTTTATGAGAAATGCAGTTGGATAGATTCCTAAAATTTTCTCAGTGATTCATGTATGACAGTATAAAGGTAGCTAGATTATGGTAACTTTTTTTCTTTTCCTGAAAATGACTACAATATTTAACTGCTGTGAAATGAAACCATAAATTACAATCTAGACAGCAAAGAAAGAAAGAATATCTGTCAAAACACATTCTAAATTGTTAAAGACATAAGTGGATATGTCTGGCTAAATGAGATTTAGAACTTCTTCTTAAGACTTTTTACTTTTAGAAAGGAAAATGATCTGGAATTTTAAAGTCTGAATAGAATGATAAAAGAAAACAAATAAAGCATTAACTTAGCCAGTCTCTCTGCCATTAGTTATTTTGATCATCCATTTATACTCTTTATCCAATCAAATTGTATAAAATTTTAATGGGAAGGAAGAAATTTTACTGAGAGCATAAATTTTACTAATTGAGGAAACTAAACTGAAGAGACTTAATAAATAAATGCTTTATTGGGATACTCTAATTAGCAATGATAACAGAAACGCATAAAGCAAATTATGAGAGTAAAGTGATTTTTCTTCCTGCTAGGCTATAAAAAATGCTTTTTAAAGGGCACATTAATACCATTAATGTGTCTTAATGTAAGCTTGGGCATCAGGCCAGGTACCATTTCTAAAAGCAGTAAGCATTTAACAAGGAGTTTATAGAAATACATCAGTAGTATTGCTCGAGGGGAAATTTGCATTTCTAGTGAAAGGGCTAAGTAGTCGTTAGCAACATTTATTGAAATCTTTTGGGCAACATTCATAGGAGAGCAATGAGGATATTCACTAAACTGCTGAGGAAAATCATTTCCAAATGAAAGAAAGAAATGCATTTTCAATTCAAGAAGTTGGATAGAAATGTCAATTAATTACATTTATTTTCTATTTAAGAAAAGATTAGATAGAATTCAAGGTCAAGATGGCAGAAGAAACACATGTTAACACACCAATTCTTCTGGGCACTCCCTCTCCTTCTGTATACATTGCCCATACATGTATACATCTCTTCTTGCTTTGTATATAAATATATGTGCATATATATACATAATGTATATGTATATATAAACATATTAAAAAAGCAGATTGGTAGACATACAGATAATGACATTTATAGAATTTTTAACATCAGAAAAAGAAAATAGTGTCTAGATGTCTAGCTGCCAGAAACAGAAAATGTATGTATATCAATAAGTCAGATTTGAAAACACTAAACCTGTGCAGTGCCTGTTGCCTAAAAAGCCACAATGGCTGAGGCCTCAGCACCTGCAGAGAGAAAAGAGCCAAGTCTCAAAGCCCCATGTATGGTGGGGAATCAGAACTTGGTACCATCTGTGAAGCCAGAAGATGAAATGTGTTCAACACGACAAATGAAAATATTTCATAATGATAAAATGAACAGTCAACCAAAATATGACAATTGAAACTTGTGGGTACTGAATCAGAACTTTGCAATATATAAAGAAAGTATGACTGATGTAATTACAGAAAAAATATCTCAAATTTATAGGAAAAGGAGTACATCAAAGTTGTATATTGACACCCTGCTTATTTACCTTATATGCAGAGTACATCATGAGAAATGCTGAACTGGATGAAGCACAAGCCGGGAATCAAGATCGCTGAGAGAAATGTCAATAATCTCAGATATGCAAATGACACCACCCTTATGGCAGAAAGTGAAGAACTAAAGAGCCTCTTGATGAAAGTGAGAGAGTGAAAAAAGTTGGCTTAAAGCTCAACATTCAGAAAACTAAGATCATGGCATCCAGTCCCATCACTTCATGGCAAATAGATGGGGAAACCATCTATTTGCAAATATTTGTGAAAACAGTGAGAGACTTTATTTTTTTGCTTTCCAAAATTACTGTAGATGGTGACTGCAGTCATGAAATTAAAGGATACTTGCTCCTTGGAAGAAAAGTTATGACCAACCTAGACAGCATATTAAAAAGCAGAGACATTACTTTGCCAACAAAGGTCCATCTAGTCAAAGCTATAGTTTTTCCGGTAGTCATATATGAATGTGAGAGTTGGACTATAAAGAAAGCTGAGCACCAAAGAATTGATTCTTTTGAACTGTGGTGTTGGAGAAGACTCTTGAGAATCCCTTGGATGGCAAGGAGATCAAACCAGTCAATCTCAAAGGAAATCAGTCCTGAATATTCATTGGAAGGACTGATGCTGAAGCTGAAGCTTCAATACTTTGGCCACCTGATGAGAAGAGCTGACTCATTTGAAAAGACCCTGATTCTGGGAAAGATTGAAGGCAAGAGGAGAAGGGGACGATAGAGGATGAAATGGTTGGATGGCATCACCGACTCAATGGACGTGAGTTTGGGTAAACTCTGGGAGTTGGTGATGGACAGGGGAGGCCTGGCGTGCTGCAGTCCCTGGGGTCGCAAAGAGTAGGACACAACTGAGTGACTGAACTGAACTGAACTGAATAATTATGGTACAGTATTTTAACCAACTAACTAAGAAATGGACAAATTAAGCAGACAAAATCAGGTCTTGAAATGCCCAAACTCAATTAATATTTTTTAGTCAATAGATAGAGGAGTTCTGTTTACTCAACAGAGAATGTATATTTTAAGCAGATATTTTTAAACTTTAAAGAAACGACTCATTACTTTAGACAAAAGTTATAAGAGATTCAAAGGATAACAGTAAAGAGTCCACAAATCTCTAGTCTAAATAAAATTAGAAATCAGGAAGAAAAGTTATGACCAACAGATAGCATATTGAAAAGCAGAGACATAACTGCCGACTAAGGTCCATCTAGTCAAGGCTATGGTTTTTCCTGTGGTCATGTACGGATATGAGAGTTGGACTGTGAAGAAGGCTGAGCGCCGAAGAATTGATGCTTTTGAACTGTGGTGTTGGAGAAGACTCTTGAGAGTCCCTTGGACTGCAAGGAGATCCAACCAGTCCATTCTGAAGGAGATCAGCCCTGAGATTTCTTTGGAAGGAATGATGCTAAAGCTGAAACTCCAGTACTTTGGCCAGCTCATGTGAAGAGGTGACTCATTGGAAAAGACTCTGATACTGGGAGGGATTGGGGGCAGGAGGAGAAGGGGACGACCGAGGATGAGATGGCTGGATGGCATCACTGACTCGATGGACGTGAGTCTGAGTGAGCTCTGGGAGTTGGTGATGGACAGGGAGGCCTGGCGTGCTGCGATTCATGGGGTCGCAAAGAGTCGGACACAACTGAGCAACTGAACTGAACTGAACTGAACAAAAGATATTTAATAAAATACAGTAATTTTGGAAATAACATATTGCTAAAAAACTGTATAAGAATGGAGATTTTTTAATATTTAAAATTAATACATAGAAAAGGCACTTTGCATTCCACCTTGTGGCTCTAAATTAATATTTGATAGAAATGTATAATTTTATATCCATAATTAAAAGACAAGACACATTGAGCATAAATTTAGCTATAGTCTCAGAAATGTAGTAAACCAAGGGAACATGGAAGAAGAAATACCAAAATTAAAAGTAGACACTAATAAAATAGAAAATGACAAGAGTAACAGAAGCAATAATAACCAAAAATCAGAAATTATGATCAATAAAACTGGAGATAATTAATGAAAAACAAATAAATAATACTTACAAGTATGGGAAATAAAGCTAGAGAACATAATGCATAAATATCAACAAGTTTGAAAGCATAAATGAAATTGCAGTTTTCTCAAAAGATTAAATCATGTAAGTCAAAATAAGGCCAAAGACAAAAGATTTAAAAAAAAATACTTAGAAGACTCATACATTTCTCTCAGAAGCAGATCCCCAAGACAAATATTTGGGAGCAAATAATTTGCCTTCCCTGATAGCTCAGTTGATAAAGAATCTGCCAGCAAAGCAGGAGACCCGAGTTGGACTCCTGGGTTGGGAAGATCCACTGGATAATGGGCTTCCCTTGTGGCTCAGCTGGTAAAGAATCTGCTTGCAATGAGGGAGACCTGGGTTTGATCCCTGGGTTGGAAGATTCGCTGGAAAAGGGAAGGGCTACCAGCTCCAGTATGCTGGCCCAGAGAATTTCATGGACTGTATAGTCCACAGGGTCACAAAGAGTCGGACACGACTGAGTGACTTTCACTTTAATTTATATGGACTTGACCTCCCAAAGCACTGACTGGGAAGGGAAGAAGCAAGACTGAGAAGAAAGTTCTTATGTAGGTTACTGCTGTGGGCAACTGGGGCTCCATCCCTCAGAATTATTCTGCTTGAGGAGCAAAGAAACTAGGCTATTTATCCACACTCTCATCTTTCCTTGGTTGAAGGTTTCTCTTGGGATTGTTAGCTCCCTGGAACTTGTGGCCTGCCCTGCATGGAACGAGAGAGTCCTCAGCCAGAAAATTCTGAGTGCTCCCAGTAAGCAGTGCTTGGCATCCACAGTGCAGCTGGATTCCAGGCAGGGCACCAACAGCCTGTGCTGAAGAACCTTGTCTTTTTCTTAAGGTACTTCAGCAGGATGGCTGAGGGAGAGTAGTGATGAGGATCCCTCACCACCATGCACTCAACTTGGGTTCTTCATCCCCATGGCCTAAGAGACCCCTCTCCCATCCCACCTATTCACTCTCAAGTCTTTTCACTTGATGAGAGAGTTCAGTTGCAAGACAACACATTTTTGTTTGGAGTGATGGGGACAGACTTTTTTGAGGATGTGAAATATGAGCAGGGCAAGATTTCAGTCAGTAAATAAAGAGGATTCTCCAGGTAGAGAAGACTTGTAGACATGAAATGAGCAAAAGAGAAGAAATGAGAAAGCTGTACATGCTTTCATGTGAATGAGTGACACAGGTTGATGGAGCAGAAAGGCTGATTGTGTGAGTGGTTTGTATGATAGATTTCAGTGGCAGGTGATTTAGAAAGATCAGGAATGTGATGTTAACGAACCCTACTAGCTATCTTAGGCAAGAAATGAACAAAGAATGGTATTTTAGAAAGCTAAATCTGTCTGTAAGGTCAAAGGTGGCTTTTAAGGCAAAGAGTTTCAGTGATTTTTGAAGTGATTTAAATCTACAAATAAAGTGATAAGTATCTATATTTGGACTAGCTATAGTGGGATGGAAAAAGGGGACAAATATGACAAGAGGGAAGATCACACAGAATTTTATAATCTATTTAAAAATACCACCCACTTCCCCCACCATTTTGAAGATCAGGTAGCTGAAGCAGAGAGGGGAAGTGTCTTATCTGATGTCACAAGGCTAGTTAGTAGCTGAGACAAGAATAGATTTTGATCACTGGACTCGAGGCAAGGGCTATTTTTAAATTCACAGGTTCCTTCTTCCCATGGTAAGCAAATGATTGAACTCTGCTTCTTACATTTAGAATTTCCTTTCCCTTTCTGGTTTGAGGCCTAAGAAAGGAAGTAAGAAATAACCAACAATCTTTTTTCTTTTCTCATTAGAAAATGTTTAGAACTTGGTAACTGGTTAGACACAAGATTTGAAATCAAAGACTGAAAGACAAGTGATTACTTTGAAGCCTTTAATGATTGAGGAGATAAAATGGATTTTAATTGAGAAAGTGAAACTATTTTTACAGAGATAAAGATATTTCTTCTAGACTCACAGAGTTTAACTGACAACAGAATATACAAGTATGTGTGGTCAGCATGAAGTGGAGTATATAGTCAGGTAGATTTGAGACTCATCTGTATACAGGTGAGTTCACTTATACATCCATTGATTTCAGGTGTGAATTTTGAAGTCATTTTATTTCATCAAATTTCTCTTCTTCTCTGTCCTGAAAGATGACATCTTTCAGGATGTCAAAGATGACATTGATTAGGGACTTCATTTAACTTTGTACAATTTGATTAATCTCTTTGCTATATAATAATACCTGCATCATGTTTATAATTTACAGTTAGACAGTTATTTTATTTAACTATAGTAGATTAGTGTCAGTTTCAGGTACAACTTTAGATTATTTTCCATTATAGATTATTATAAGATACTGAATATATCTCCCTGTTCAGTTCAGTTCAGTTCAGTTCAGTCCTTCAGTCGTGTCTGACTCTTTGTGACCCTATGGGCTGCAGCACACTAGGCTTCCCTGTCCATTAGCAACTCCCAGAGCTTGCTCAAACTCATGTCAGTGGAATTGGTGATGCCATCCAACTGTCTTATCCTCTGTCATCCACTTCTCCTCCTGCCTTCATTCAATCTTTCCCAGCACCAGGGTCTTTTCCAAGGAGTCAGTTCTTCACATCAAGCGGCCCAAGTATTGGAGTTTCAGCTTCAGCATCAGTCCTTCCAATAAATATTCAGGGTTTATTTCCTTGAGGACTGACTGGTTTGATCTCCCTGCAGTCCAAGGGACTCTCAAGAGTCTTCTCTTGAACACGACAGTTCAAGCATCAGTTCTTTGGCACTCAGCTTTCTTTATAGTCCAACTCTCACATCCATACTTGACTACTGGAAAAACCATAGCTTTGACTAGACGGATCTTTGTCAGCAAAGTAATGTCTCTGTTTTTTAATATGCTGGCTAGGTTGGTCATAGCTTTTCTTCCAAGGAGCAAGCATCTTTTAATTTCATGACTGCAGTCACCATCTGCAGTGATTTTGGAGCCCGAGAAAACAAAGTCTTTCACTGTTTCCATTGTTTCCCCATCTATTTGCCATGAAGTGATAGGACCAGATGCCATGATCTTTGTTTTCTGAATGTAGAGTCTTAAGGCAATTTTTTTCACTCTCCTCTTTCACTTTTACCAAGAGGCTCTTTAGTTCCTCTTCACTTTCTGCCGTAAGGGTGATGTCATCTGCATATATGAGGCTATTGATATTTCTCCTGGCAATCTTCACTCCAGCTTGTGCTTCATCCACCCTGGTATTTCTCATGATATACTCTGTAAATAAGTTAAATAAGCAGGGTGATAACATACACAGCCTTGGTGTATTCCTTTCCCAATTTTGAGCCAGTCTGTTGGCCCATGTCCGGTTATAACTGTTGATTCTTGACCTGCACTGTACAGTAAATCCTTGTTGTTTTGTGTATCCATTAATCCCATGCCCTGAATTTGCCCCTCTACCTTTTCCCTTGGGTAACTGTAAGTCTTCTTTCTATGTCTGTGAGTCTGTATCTGTTTTTGTAAATGAATTGACTTTTTAGATTTCACATATAAGTGATAGCATATATTTAGACAATGTTATTTTTAAAGAAACTTCAGGATGGAGGGACACATGTATACCTGTGGCTGATTCATGTTGATGTATGGCCAAAACCATCACGGTATTATAGTTATCCTCCAATTGAAATTAATAAAATAATTTTTTTAAAAGGAAATTTCACAGAGTAAGATTTGATTGTCTGGAAAATATATGCAGAATACAATATCTAATTCCATAATATTGCCAAATAATGCACTACAACAATTTTTTAAAGTCAAACACAAATTATATGACTTATTCCTTAGAGAATGTTTAATAAGAATATATAGAAAAATTATTTTTGAGTTTTCCTGATCTCTTCTCTATTAAATTGATTATGAAAAGCATTTTTTCTTTGAAGTATTATCTTTATTTTGACAATATTTAAGAACAAGTTTAGGTTTATAACAGTTCAGTTCAGTTCAGAGGGAAGTACAGAAATTTCCTATACACTATCTAACCCCACACATGCATAACCTCTCTCATTGTTAATATCACATACCAGAATGATGCTTTTTATTTTTAAACCAAGGATGAACCTATACTGACACACCATAATTAACCAAAACCTTATAGCTCACCCTGGAGTTCACTCTTGATGTTATTTGCTCCATGGGTTTGGACAAATGTATAATGACATATACACTATATCCATCATTATTATATCAGTATTTTTACTGCTCTAAAAAATCCCCTGTGTTCTGCGCATTCATCTCTCCTCCCCTCACGCCACACTTGGCAACCACTGATCTTTATTGCCGCCATAGTTTTGCCTTTTCCAGAATGTCATAGAGTTGGAATCATACAGTATGATGCCTTTTCACATTGACTTTTCACTTAGTAATATGAATTTACGGTCTTTCTTTTTAAATACATGGATTTTTATTTCATTTATTGCTGCAATCTCTAGGTTATATAATTGCTACCTATTTGCTCCAAGACACATTATGCTTTTAGTGAATATTTATTAGGAGCAATTGGAATAGAAAAATACAGTATGTGTTTGGGAAATGTTTGCTTTCTAATACATATAAACATAAATTATTTAAATTGGGAAATAAATAACCAAAATAAAACTTCTACTATATGCCAGGCACTGTACTAGCATTCCACTTAATCCCTAGTGGCTCAGATGGTCAAGAATCTGCCTGAGATGCTGGAGACCCAGGTTCAATCCCTGGATCGGGAAGATACCCTGGAGAAGGGAATGCAACCCAGTCCAGTATTTTTGCCTGGGTCAGAGGAGCCTGGCGGGCTCCTTAGTCCATTGGGTCCCAAAGAGTCGGACATGACTGAGCAACTTTCACTTCACTACTAGCTTTCCACTTAATCCAGAAAATAGCTTACATACTAGGTCTTATTCAGTTCAATTCAGTTCAGTCGCTCAGTCGTGTCCGACTCTGCGACTCCATGAATAGCAGCACGCCAGGCCTCCCTGTCCATCACCAACTCCCGGAGTTCACTCAGACTCACGTCCATCAAGTCAGTGATGCCATCCAGCCATCTCATCCTCTGTCTCCCCTTCTACTCCATGAATAGCAGCACGCCAGGCCTCCCTGTCCATCACCAACTCCCGGAGTTCACTCAGACTCACGTCCATCAAGTCAGTGATGCCATCCAGCCATCTCATCCTCTGTCTCCCCTTCTCCTCCTGCCCCCAATCCCTCCCAGCATCAGAGTCTTTTCCAATGAGTCACCTCTTCGCATGAAGTGGCCAAAGTACTGGAGTTTCAGCTTTAGCATCATTCCTTCCAAAGAAATCCCAGGGTTGATCTCTTTCAAAATGGACTGGTTGGATCTCTCAAGAGTCTTCTCCAATACCACAGTTCAAAAGCATCAATTCTTCGATGCTCTGCCTTCTTCACAGTCCAACTCTCATATCCGTACATGACCACAGGAAAAACAATAGCCTTGACTAGACGGACCTTAGTCGGCAAAGTAACGTCTCTGAATGTAATGTTCAAAGTAATGTCTTTTGAATATGCTGTCTAGGCTGGTCATAACTTTTCTTCCAAGGAGTAAGGTCTTATTTTAACTATAAAGAGAGGTGTCCCTACTGGCTCGGTGCTAAAGAATCCACCCGTCAATGCAGGAGACACGGGTTTGATCCCTGGTGCAGGAAGACCCCACATGCTGCAGAGCAGCTAAGCCAGTGTGCCACAACTAGTGAGCCTGTGCTCTAGAGCCTGGGCGCTGTAACTACTGAAACTTGCGTGCCTGAGAGCCCATGCTCTGCAACAAGAGAAGCCACCGCAATGAGAAACTGGTGCACCACCACCGGTGCAAAGAGTGGGACACAACTGAACAGCTAACACACACATTAAAACAAACAAACACCAAAATAGATAAAACAGAGATTAAGTTACTTGCCAATATTAACATGATTACTAAGAGATAGAGCCTATGAGTAAATCTGTCGTCATTCACTTAGTCATTCATAAACCAGGATACTGGGTAAAACTGATCCTGCGTTTTAGTGTGACAACACTTGGGACTCACCAAGCTACCCACCAGACTTTCTTGGTAGTTCAGATGGTAAAGAATCTGCCTGCAATGCAGAAGGCCTGGGTTCAATCCCTGGGTCCAGAAGATCCTCTGGAGAAGTGATTTGCTACCCATTCTCACCTGGAAAATTCCATGGACAGAGCACCCTGGCGGACTGGATAGTCCATGGATTCACAAAGTATGGGATATGACTCAGTGACTAACACTTTCACTTTCAAGCTACTCACCACTCCCTGTTGTCTTCTACTGGGCTTATTAATTGTGTGATTTGCCTAGTTTCTCATTGCCAGAAATAGCTCAATAGACTTTGGGTAATCCTGTTTATTTTGAGAAACTCATTCTGAAAAGTTTCAACATTAACAGAGAGTCTCAGAAAGCCAAGAACTATACTGTGGCTGCTTGGAATTCCTGGAAGTGCATACAGTCATGCACTGGAAAACTCTTGAAGCCTCTTTTATCCTAGACTCTCCTGAGTAGAAACAGAGTTCAGGCACATACCGATTTGTGAGTCACTGAGAGCTGCATAAAACTTCAGCAGGACTTCAGGGGATGATTTCTCTACATAAATGGTGACCCTCTAATAAATGACTCATGGAGAACTGAGGTATTCATTCATTCAACAGTAAATATTTCTCACACTCCCACTGTGGGCTTTGCAGTATGCAACATGCTGGGGGTCTCTGGAAAACAGGTTGGGCGTGATGCCTGCTCTCAGGGAGCACAGGTGTGGGGGAGTGGAAACAATTAACAACTAAGTAAATAAATTGAAAAATATAACTGCAAGTTATCAGGAGTGCTGGAAACAACACAGGGTCATGTCACAGGAAATGACATAAAAGGCTTTATCTTGGACTGGGTGGTCAGGGACGGTATCTCTGAGGATATGACTTTTGAGCTGAGATGTGAAAGATGACAAAGAGTCTATCTCATGAGGGAAAAAGGAAGCAGAATTTCAAACAGAGTTAATCGCAAGAGCAATGTGGGATGGAAAATAAAACCAGGCCTGTTCTAAGAACAGACAAAAGGCGAGAAGAGCTGGAGTTTCCCGAGGAAGGAGGCTAAAAGCAGAAAATGAGGTAATTAATTGTTTTTATTTCATGAATTTAATTAAAATGTTCCGGCATATTTGCAAACCACAAGGCCCTTCAGTAGATACTGAAGGGTTCTATTGTTTAAAAGTGAGTAAGAAGAGAAATATCAATAAAAATGAAAAAAAGTTGTGAACAGACACTTTCCGAAGAGATAGGACATGGTTAACAAGCACACGATGTTCAGCATCATTACTCAGCAGAGAAACACAAATTGAAACTTGCTAAGAGATAACACTCCCTTCTAAAATGGTTATAATCATAAAGACTAATAACGTCAAACATTGAGAAGGATACAGAACAGCTGAAACTCTACATTTCTTGTGGATCCATCTACTTTAGAAAACAGGTAGTGAGGTTAAACATATAGTTACCATATGATACAGTAATTCTACTACTAGATATTCACTCCAAATAAATGTAAACACATACCTACACAAAAGCTTGCACATAAATGCTTATAGCAGCTAGGTTGGTAGTAGGTAGAAATGAGAAACAAAGAAAAGATCCATTCACATGTGGTGATCAATGGCATATTACCCTGCAAGAAAAATAAATAAAATTACTGATTCTCTGGTAGTTCAGATGGTAAAGAATCTGCCTGCAATGCAGGAGACCACAGTTCGAGAGGAGAGGTTGGGAAGATCCCCTGGAGAAGGAAATGGCAATCCACTCCAGTATTTTTGCCTGGAAGATCCCATAGATGGAGGAGCCTGGCAGGCTACAGTCCATGGGGTCACAAAGAGTTGGACATGACTGAGCAACTTCACTTTACTTCTTCACTAACAGACACAACTATTAATACATAGATGAACCTCAAAAACATTGTGCTGAGAGAAAGAACCTAGACACACATATAAATACAAATGTGTGTGTGTAATAATTCTATTTCTATGAAATTCTAGAATGGACAAAATTACTGTATGGTGACAGAAAGTGAAAGCAGATGAAAAGCAGATGAGACCAGTGGTTCCCTGGGGCTACGAGTGGGAAAGGGTCATGAGCAAACTTTTAGGATGATACAAATATCTTAAATCTTGATTGTGATGATGGTAATGGGTATAGATATTTGTCACAATTCATTCAACTGTATACTTTAAATGCATACACTTTACTGTGTATATACATCATACCTCAATAAAGATTATAAGAAAAAAAAACTGAGTTTGTTTTTGTTAATGTTCATAGTTACTGTTCATAAGATCTATTTTCCATAGTAAACTAATCAGATGTTTCCTATATTTCTTTAAAAGCACTCATTTTTCAATTATTTTGTTATCACTTACCAGTCCATACTGAGGTTTAAAAAATGGTAAGAATTTTTCATCACATGGTACAGAGCTGTATGAAAAACAAAATCTTCTCCTGAACGAGGTTAATTTCCTGGATTAAGGAGAACTTTGTCTTTTGTATTTTTAAAAATCTGGGACCTTGTTGTTAAGGAGTGATAACTATGGATATTCAAGTGGAGTTCTGCAGAAAGATTTCTAATTATTTCCATAGTATTTTAGATTTCTTACAACTTTATGATTAGGTATGCCCCCAAAGTTTGATGTCTTAAATCTCCCTGAAAAATAGAGCCTGCATCCTAAGACTTTATGGGGAGGGTCAATGCCAGGGAAACAAGAGTGTGGGTCAAAGAGGTGAGTACAGGAAGTAAGAAAGGTGGTCCATGACCCAGCAGCCACGGCTCCAGAAGGAAGCACAACGTATTTCTGACAATCAGTGCGGAAGTCTTCGAGGAAGGTCTTAAGAAATCTTAGTTACTCAGAACAGTCTGAAAGACAAGGAAAGTTCAGGAATTCATCTGCTAGCTTTTCCCATTTTCTTGACTCTAGTTAGTCTAAGTTAGTCCATGGAGCATTAAGCCTGCACGCTTCTGAACTGTGTTATTAGGTGCTGGCAGAGCCCTGTTTCAGGTCTCAGGGCGGAACACTTTGCTGGATCTAGACGTGATGGGAGGAAACAGAGCTACGGTGAATTCCGTGAAGCTGGGCCTGGGCACATGGCCTGCCGCAGTTTCCCTGGTGGCTGGTGCAGGAAGGTGGTGCTGGGCCAGCTGGCACCTGGGAGAGGGGAGACGCTGGCGTTTTTGGCAGATGAAGCGCCAGTGGCGATAGCAAGACATTCCAGCGAGCCACCTGTTGAAGTCCGGGGGGCAGATGTGGACATGGGAGCCCGGCAGGCACCAAGGTTTCATACTTGGGGTCAGAAGACTTGAAAAGCCAGTTGAGCATTTGTAAGCGTAAGATAACTTGTCCTTTAAGTTTTGGGGAAATTTGCTGGTGATGGTGAAGAAAGAAAGGGAAATGTTCCCTCTTGGACTATTTTTGGCAAAGGAGTTGACTACTTCAAACAAATAATAATCATATGTGGCAATTAATTGTACTTTCATCCTAAAAAGCAACATTTCTTATGAAGGTACAGATTAAATTTCTTTTGATGGTGTTGTTGTTGCTCAGTTATATCTGACTCTGTGTGACCCCATGGACTATAGCCCACCAGGTTCCTCTGTCCATGGGATTCTCCAAGTGAGAATGCGGGAGTGGACAGCTATTTCCTTCTCGAGGGGATCTTTCTGACCCAGGGATGGAACCTGCATCTCCTCCACTGGCAGGTGGATTCTTTACCACGGAGCCACTAGGGGAACCCCTTTGATGATATCACAATATTTTATCTCCACCATGAGCTCATCTTCACTACTTTATCAAACTAGAGTTGTACATTTCAGAATATTCATTCACCTACGAGGATTATTATTGAGGTTCTGGTTTGGTCACACCTGCAACTCAACCCTTACTTAAAAATGAAACAAAACAGAATAAAAAGAATCACCATAAGTTCATTTTTATGTATTCAAGATGTCAGTTAATTTAATTCAAATAAACTTGAATACCACCTTATGCAATAAATGTTCACCTTAAAATTTGCATTAAGATTTAATTTTTTAATTTTTTGATATTAATTTTTTAAATTAAATATTTAAAATGTTGACAAATCAATTTGAAAGTAAATAAATCCTACTTAACTTGTAACTTGGGGCATAAAAATATTCCATATAGGGTCATAAATATTTTATTTTTTTGAAATAAATTTGTGCTAGAATTTGATAGAGCTAAATTAATTATACAAAAAAAAATTGCATGGCCCTTGCTGACTAGAAAAGTTCAAGCACTAGTAAATCATCCTATTTCTCCTCATTTTGGGGAAAGTACATCTACATGTACCTTATTTGTTCTTTTAGGTGCCAAGTAATCTAATTTTTTCCTACCAAGGATGACCCAGAGAAATATCTTGTTTCACTTTTGTAGCGCCAGGAAACTTTCTGGTATCTCAGGGGGAAATTCTGAGGCACATGTAAGTCATGGGTTGTCTTGGGGAAAGAAATTCTACTAAATATTTTATAACAAATAAATGCAATCAGTATGGATTATGTACACAGAGAATATCGGATAATTTACACAAGTGAGAGAAAAATGAAATAGAAAAATAACATCAGAGAAGTAAGGTCGCAAAACTTGTCAGAGATCAAAGGAGGCTTAGAATTTCTAGAGTGCAGAATCCTAACCACTAGACCACTGGGGATAGAATTTTGAAAATCTACGGTTAACCGAACTTTTGTTTTCCCAAACCCAACACATTGCATAGCAATTTTTGCCGGAATCCGACCTTAAAACTCAATGGAAGGAGAAGAAATATTCTCCTTAGCCTGTTCAGTTTTCTCAACAGTGTTTATATCCAATATATAATTTCAAAACTGAATTTGGCAAAGCTAAGGTTTCTAGGTCAGAGAATTAAGCTCTTTGGTTCTGTTTAATCAAGGTTTTAGTTTTGGAAAAACTAAATATTCCTGTTTGATGACAATTTGTTTTCTGTTCCTTGGATCAATTTCCATAGTTAAAAATTATATCACAGACACTTTTCTCTGCATACATATACATGGGAACACATATTTGTGTTCGCACATGCGCCAGCATACACATTCACATCACAAGTCCTGAGCATGAAAAATCTAGTAGGTCTTCCTGGATGAAACGTGGGTGATGAATAACAAGGAGAGACTGCATTTGTGTCATCATCATATTTATTCTGTGTAAGATACACTAATCTCTCATTCCCAGTTACTAATTCTGACGTTTTATAAATGTTTTACTCTGCAAGTTACGATTTGAAATTGGTTAGAATATCCTTAATAACATTAGTGACATATTGTTAATTAAATATTGAAGAAATTAATTTACAAACTGGAAACTAGGAAAGACTAATGAGGATTTTTATGCACAGGATAATACTCTTGTTGACTAATGCTTAAATCATAAAATATTGTGAAGCTATAAATGTTTAGTCAATGGCTTTTACATTTTTAATTATTAAAATATATCATGGAAAATTTCATACATTTCAAAAGGACAAAAAGTAAACAAAAATCTGTATGCAAATCACCAACTTAGAAATAAAACATTCTGATATAAAGCTAAATATGAATCTCTTTTAATACCATTAAGTTTCTTTCAACTTCTGAGGTTACTGAAATACTTTCATGAGATTTCTGTTTTACCACCATGAATGGCAGATTATGTTATATATGTCTATGTATAATACGTATATACAGAGGTTTTAAACTTTTTATTTAAGAAGCACCATATTATATAGATAAGCTGGTAGTTTTTTTCAATATTCAATTTGTAAGGTTCACCCATATGGATTTGTATAGCTTGGATTTATTTATCCTCTTTGCTATGTAACATTTCATTTTATGGATTTATCACAAACTTATTTTCCAATTAATGGACATTTCAGATTTTTTCTATTACAAAAGTACTACAATCAATTATTTTAATTACTATCATAGGTGGATTATTGATCTTGTGACTTGACAAAATTCAGGTGGCTTGTTTAAAAAAATGTGCTGCTTGCATATGTTTTACCATGAGCTGTCATATTTTAAACATTTAAGTATGTTTCTTTCCTTCCAGAATTTATACTTTTAAAATATGATTATTGTGTACAGATATTGCCTTGTTATCCTGTTTACATAGAAGAAATAAATGGAATATTTAAAAACCAAATTAGAGAACATTTCTGGGAGTAGGGGAGATGGAATTGTTTGGTTGGTTGAAGACAAACTGTGCCTAGAAAGTGTTTAATACATTTTGCTGAGTAAATGATCAACAAATTTAGAAATATTATAATATTTTATAGCTTGGGAGTCCAATTTAAACGAGTCTGGTTTATTGTTTTCCAATTTTCCTTTAGTATAAATTTTCTATTTATCTGAAGACAGAGACAAAGTCCACATTACCATCAAACACTGAAGGTGGCAGTATCACACCTTATGAAATCTGAGAAGAATATTCACTATCCATGGGTTGATACAACCAGTTAGGAAAATACAACAGACAACTCTCATGAGAGGGTATATCTGAGATGGTACAATACTGTCTTCTGAATGTCGGCTGACAGCAGTGTGCTGGAGCCAACTTGTGGTGGTTTGAGATAATCAAGTGTTAAATAATCAGACATTTTGCAAGCTCGTTGTTAAAGGGAAGCTTGAAGTCAGTCTTGGTGGGAATACTTATATCATAGAAATCATCAAAGGCTACAGATCAGCCCTTGACCCCCAGCTGGCTATGAAACATTTATCAACTCATCACTTGTACTTTTGTACTTGTTCTGCTTGTACTCCCTCTTTCATTACCCCAATCAGAATTCTAAATATCTGTTAGGCTACTGCATACGTACTGCTTTGAAAGCAGCAGGGATATTTTAAAGTGCCTCATTCGTGTGTTTTGTTTTGTTTTTATCTTGTTCGACACTAGAATTTCAGAAAACAGTGTGGGGGAGAAGTAAGCAAGGGAATAGAGTTTACCAGAGGCATGGAGTGTCAAGGGGCTGTTTACAGGCAGAGTTACTACAGCTAGAGTTGTTGTTGTGTCTGACTCTTTGAGATCCCATAGACTGCAGCACACCAGGCTTCCCTGTCCTTCACTATTAAAGTACTACATTTGAGGTCACACATGGTTTGGGCAGGGAGGATAAAGCACACCCATCCAAAACTGAGTTTCATTTCCCAGTTATACTGCCTCTGATCAAGGAAGTGAGGGGGTGGATGTTGGAAACCAACCACACTGTATACTTCAGCTTGGCTTGGATGCATGCTTAGTCCGTTCAGTTGTGTCAGACACTTTGCGATCCCATGGACTGTAGCCCACGATGTTCCTGTGTCGGTGGACTTTTCCAGGCAAGATTACTGGAATGGGTTGCTAATTCCTCCTCCAGGGGAATCTTCGCAACCTAAGGATGGACTCTGCATCTCCTGTGGCTCCGGCATTGGCAGGCAGATTCTTACCGCTGGGCCACCTGGGAAGCCTTGAAATGCACTCATTCTATGTGGTTAACCTTACTCCTCACGGTTTTGTAATATGCACCAAAATTAGGCTATTTTTACCAAATTCTTCTTCAAACTGTTCCCCCTAAACAGGTCTGTTTTTCTCATCTTGACAGTCTAATCTCCATTTCCTGTAGACGTCCACACTCTGTCTGTGCCTTACTTGTATTACCTGTCAACATAACCATGTTTATTCCTCTGGGCATTTATAAAAGTTTTAAAAATTGATATGCAATATTTTTATACTCCCTTTTAGATTACCTCTCTGCAGCTCAAGTTCTTGCGTCTCTCTAATTTCCCTGTTGTGTCTGATCAGTCTCGTTCATGGCTATTTTTTTCTGTGATTTCCATATGTGTTGTTAGTTCTTAATTGTTAGTTTATTCTAGCACTTTTATCTTCCCTTTCTTGTGAGATTATACATGTGGCCTAGAACACATGTATAAGGAACAGCTTTGTGTTAGCTGTACCAGATCGCTTAATGGTAATCACTGCCTCAGAGACACTATGATGCATTAACAGTACATGTTAATTTTACCCTCAAGCCCGCTGTAACCGTAGGACTAGAATTTCACTTTATTTGAGAATATATTTGTGTAATAATATATTCCCCAATATATATATATTTTTCCACATAGAGCAGAGGAAGAGAAGGGACAAGCTTTCTTATTATCTGCCCGTGACATTGGGCAATTAAAAAAATAAATCATCCATCAAATGTGTAGACATGTGTGAGTCCCAATTCTGTTCTCTCAGTTCTGATTCTCTGTCTTGCATAGGCTGGAGAGCACACCCCTGTTCCCTCTCTCTTGGGGGATGTACAGCTTGAGTCCCTAAAGTTCTGAGAGGAAAAACACATCACAGGACAGTTTCAGGTTCCATTCACATACTTACCATTTGGTTTTCAGTTTCCAGTTTATTTATGATACTGACCAATGCGCCTCTGTTGAAAACTTACTTAGGCATTTAAAATGAGTTTTGTTATATTTCACCTGCTGTGTCTAGGTATTTACAGTGACGGTAGGGCTTCTTAATCGGCTTTCTTGCTATAAATAGGAGTTGCTTTTTACAGAACTTTATAGTCAGGAAAATTTATTTGAAAAGTAAATTTATCCTTGAGTGAGTGGGAATAACAATTGGTAGTAAGCTCATTTTGGTAGAATTAGATGTTGTTTTTTATAATTCTAAGGACAACATATTTTTGTAAAAATGGGCACTGTATTAAATTTGCCACAATCAATATATGTGGGCACTTTGAATTGGTAGAATTCTTCTTAAATTTAATAGACATATAAAAGCTCCATCCAAATGCAAAAATATTACTAAGAATATCAAGAAAATAGAAAGAATAAGACATATGAGAAGAATATAGCTTTGTGGACTATTTGTGGGAAGTTATGAAACAAATTGTTCACAACAAATGGGAGTTAATTCTTGTCCTAGATAAAAACTGAGCTGTAGAGGTAGTTGTGTAAATCAGACTGCAACGGTGTTGATATAGTAGTCAGATTTCAATTTATTTCACAGGCATTTGCAATGCATCTAACATCAGACCTGGGCAACCCTAACAGCATAATTAGTCTCAAAATCTTACTGCCTAGTGTGAGAATGGCACATAAAAATTTTTTTAATCTAGAATAATGGTGCCATACTAACAGCATGTATGAGACAGTAAACAATACAGGGAAGCAAGACTTCACTGAGGAGATGGCAGCCTAGCAAGAATTTGAAAGATAAATAGAATTTAATGTGTAAGTTAACACAAGGGTAGGACAATTCAGGCACACTGAAAATGCCTCACATGTTGATATGTAGCTTATGGGCATGATGCTTAATTGGTATCATCTGTGTTGAACAAGAGTATATTAATATTGATTCCCAGAAGACCTTGGGATATCTGAGTCCCCACTTGTGAATTTGATTCAGTTATTCGTCAAGAAGAAACACGTTTGAGAACTGAAGCAGATTTCCCATATATGAGAAGAACAACCAATTGGTAAACAGAATATAAATCTTAGGATTTGCTAGAGTATTCCACGGACATGAGAAATGTGAGTTAACTTGGGTGGGAGCCTGTTTTGCACCAACACAGATGCCTGCTACCTGCATGTCAATGATGGTTGTTTGATCATTACTCAATCATAGGCTCCCCTTTTTCTGTGGAGGAATCACTTAACCTCTAAATGCCTCAGTTTACTCATCTGCACAATGGGAAGAATCTAGTAACTACCTCAGGTCTTTGTAAGGCTTAAGTGTGTTAATGTGCACACAAGTATTTTAAAAACTGACTGGAATTTTGGAGCTATTAACTATTTCTGTTATTGCTGTGTAGATAGTCTGCCTTGGTTTTGTCCCTCATTTCTATTACAAAACATCTGTTCAAAGTTCACTTGGGGAAAAGAACTCCACATACCCACAAATCAATATTATATGTATCATCCATGGTATTATATTCAAAGTGACGTTAATCTTATCTACAATATTGTAAAACTTTTACACAGAGACTAATTGTATGTATTACTTACACAGGATACAATTTTACAATTATTTCTACTCTCTACTTGTAATTTTAGTTGAATGCTGAAATACAAGTTTTATCTTGCCTGGATATTTATTTTATTTTTTTTCCCCCAGATCAATTACAGATATAATCGATATATCCCTTCTCCTACACAGCTGTATTTAACATCTATTCATTTGTCATTCATCCAGTCGCTCATTTCTTTAGTCTTCAGTTACTGAGTTCTGACCGTCTACCAACATTGATTTTGATTATTTAGATATGAGTTATAGTTTGATGTTCTCAACTAGCAGATGGATGAAAGAAAACAAAAATATGGTGTGTATGCACTGGAAGTATCTCAGCAGGAAATCATTATTTTAGTAAAAATTACAAGACTTGTAAGAAATACAAATGATGATTATCACATATGCATGAAGAATAGGCAAAGTCGTGATGATAGCACCACCTGAGCAATTTTAAACATAGCTTGAGATGGAGGAAGGAATGTTTCTCACATTTTGATATGTGATTTTTAAAGGAAAATAAACTTACATGAAGCCAATCAATAAAGCACAAATAGTTTATTATTTCCGTAAAATATTGGGAAAAGGTTTAAAATTTTTTTCTGCAATTCTGTAGGTGGAATAAATGATCCATAGGTAGCTCAAGTATGCATAAGGTAAAGAGGAAGAAAATAAAATATATGTTAAGGTTTGTTTGAATTATACTGTTTATTTTTTTCTGCCAATAGGAAACAGAAAGATAGTCTGAGGCAGAACTACATTTTTTTGCTGATGGTTTAAAAAATTGTTATCAGGCAAAATTGCTGATAACGTTATATAAGTTTCATGTGTAGAAGATTATATTCCTACTTCTGTACACATTACAGCGTGCTCACCAGGAATGGTTTAGTTTCCATTCGTCATCATACACTTGATCCCTTAAGCCATTTTGCTCTCCCCTACCTGCCTTTTTCCCCTCTGATTACTATTAATCTTGAACTTTATTTTTGTAAGAAAGTACTTAACTCAGCCTGCTAAAATGTTCTTTCCTTTTCCCCTTGCTTTCTCTTTTTTACAGGAAATAAAAATATCATACTTTTAGAGAGAATTTCTATTTCTGTATTCTGGTGGAAAATATGTAAGGTTTGGTATTTTGGCCAGTTTCATTTTGAAGTATCTTGAGTCTATAGAAGTCTCATGATAGATTTCCATGCTGCTTAAAAATAAAAATTTCCCCTCCACTGAGTTAGAGAATCTTTATTAACATGCAAGGCCCTTGGCCCCACACTTCCCAATAGTCAAGTTGTCTCTTACACTCACCCAGCTCGTTTGTCCTTCCCCACTGCCATTTCAGATGTGCTCCCTCCTGCAGATGTGCTCCCTCCTGCAGATGTGCTCCCTCCTGCAGATGTGCTCCCTCCTGCAGATGTGCTCCCTCCTGCAGGACAGATCTAGATGAGGCTCTATTACGTACATTCCCTCTTAAACACCACCTGATACCCATCGTGACTACTCTCATTCACCCTAGTAACCGTACCGTTGATTTAGATAAACTCAATTTGGACTTATTTCTTCCTCACACAGAGTGAGTTTGGCTAAAAGGACAATAGCTAAATTTTTCTGACACTCATAAATCTTTCTCTAAACTCTTAAATAGTAGAAACGATGTCATATTTATTTTGTGTTTTCTTTTCCATTCTTTGAATCTTTATGTAAGATAAAGAACAAGTGTTTGGGGACTTCCCTGGCAATCCAGTAATTAAGACTTTGCCTTCCACTGCAGGCACTATGGATTTGATCCCTGGTTGGGCAGCTAAGGTCCCACATGCCTTATAGTAAAAAAAAAAAATCCCAAAATATAAAATAGAAACAATGTTGTAACAAATTCAATAAAGACTTTAAAAATGATCCATAAAAATAATCTTTAAAAAATATTTTGAAAAAAATATTTTATTTCTTATCTAAATTCTAAATGAGTAAGTGTCCAAAACCAAACAAAACAGAGAACTGGTCAGTATAAACCCTACCTATAAAAGCCAATTTTTCTTTGACTGTTACTCTAAATATGATGACAAAGTCTTTTAAATGACTGGATTTGCTGTGAGTCTACAAGAACTACGTTTATTTTATTTGCTTGGACAATTTCTTATCCTAAGAGAATATGTATTTGTTCTGTATCAAACCAGAAAGGAAACAGAGGCCAATTGAATTAAATTCAAAGTTTGCTTTCAATGTGTATCTTAAAAAATAAGTGGAAATTTAATGATTCATTTTGTTCTGATTTTTAAATTCTCAGAATAGCCTTCCCTCTCAATCCTCTCTCGCTAAGGGCCTATTTTTCAATTTTCTATATATGAGCTACACTCTATATATGAGCATTGTCCAAAAGTGTTTGTGAGATATATTTAGCAGTATTATAATGAAGGTCATTATCATGAGAAAAGAGAGACTTTAACAAAAAAGTAGTTTAAACATAGAAGTACTTTCAACAATTATCTTTTTTCAAGTTGTTTGAATCTGTTGGGTGTTCCATGAGATGATTTTAAATTTATGAGAATGAACTTCTTGTGAGAGCTTTTTCCCCCTAAATGTGAGGAGTATCACAAGATGATGTAAGACAAAAATGGCATTGAACATTTGTACAGCTTTAACACTAAGGTGAATTTAAACTTAGAAATAGATAAAATATATCTCTCTAAATTTTTAAAGTGGGGATCTATTTCTCTTATCTCTATGCCTTTACTGTATATCTTACTACATATATATTAATAGATCACATATATGAATTTGTCGTTTCTTCCTTTAAAAATGACTGTACCTATATCAATATTTCTACATGTCTTTGTTCTGTGGTAACACTTAATTCCTGGATAAGCACAAAGCATTATTGCTGCCTCCTGACTTCCAGGTGCCACTCTTCAATGCATCTCATAAACTAAGATCAAATCTTCTAAAACACTGTTTTTTTAGTAACTCTCCTTGCTCAAGAATCATAAATGGTCCTTGACTGGCACTTCAATAGGAAAAGAGCACGGATGTGGGAAGCAGATGAGTGCTCCAACGTCTATACAATAATAAGCCTTCTCCACTATAAAAATGAATAATGACAGTGTATACCTTACAAAGTTGTTAAAAGTGGTTTTGTTTAAAGGATTAAAAAAGATAAATGTCTCAAAGCAGTCTTAAAATTGTAGAGCACTATACAGATGCACTATGTAAGTCTCAAGTTTCTCATAAATGGACTACTGCATCCCTACCTGCAAGGAGATCCAACCAGTCCATTCTGAAGGAGATCAGCCCTGGGATTTCTTTGGAAGGAATGATGCTAAAGCTGAAACTCCAGTTCTTTGGCCACCTCATGCGAAGAGTTGACTCACTGGAAAAGACTCTGATGCTGGGAAGGACTGGGGGCAGGAGGAGAAGGGGACGAAAGAGGATGAGATGGCTGGATGGCATCATGGACTCGATGAACGTGAGTCTGAGTGAACTCCGGGAGATGGTGATGGACAGGGAGGCCTGGCGTGCTGAGATTCATGGGGTCACAGAGTCGGACACGACTGAGCGACTGAACTCAACTGAACTGAACTGATCCCTACCTGTCTAACCTTATTTCCCATCACTGATACATAGGCATACTCTGCTCCAAGGAAACTGAACTCTGTATCCTAATGTGTCATATCTATCCCTGTCTTTACGTCTGCTTGTTCATTCTGTGTGCTCACCTTTCCCCCTTTAGTACTACCTAAATACCCAGGAAAATTCTTCATCTCATCTTGACCTCTTGCTGCATATACCTAAATGGATTAGGTCTGATTGCATGGATTAGATTCAGAGACAGATGACCAAAACATAGAAGGCATTCTGTGAACAAACAGTAAGTATGCAGTAAGTAGTTGTCAGTGGGTTGTTATCGTGTCAACTCTCTCTTTCCTCTGAATGCTGTGGAATTATTTGTAAGCTTGAGAAGACAAAGGATACTAATTAAAGTCATGTATGATGGTTAATTTTATGTGTCAATTTGACTGGATCCATGTATTTGGTGAAACATTATTTTGGATATTTTTATAAAGGTGTTTGGATGAGATTTCATATTTGGATCAGTATACTGAATAGAACAGAAAAGCTAAGTAAGAGGAAACTCTTTCTGCCTGACTGGCTTTGAACTTAGATAATAGTTTTTCCTGCTTTCAGACTTGAACTGAAACACTAGCTCTTCCTGGGTCTCAAGCCTACTGGCCTAAGGACTAGAACTATGCTTTCAGATTTCTTGAGTCTTTAGCTTGCTTACTCACCCTGCAGATCCTGGGACTTCTCAGTCTCCATGACTGCATGAGCAGATTCCTTATAAGACTAAATTGATAGGCATGTGTGCTTAGTTGCTGTGTCATATCTGACTCTTGGCAACTGCATGGATTGTCTCTCCATGGACAGGCTCCACTGTCCATGGGATTCTCTAGGCAAGAATACTGGAGTCGGTAGCCATTTCCTTCTCCAGGAGATCTTCCCCCGCCCAGGACTGAACCTGCATCTCCCGTGTCTCCTGCATTGGCAGGCAGATTCTTTACCACTAGCGCCACCTGGAGTATATATTATAATTATGTCGCTCAGCCGTGTCTGACTCTTTGTGACCTCATGGACTGTAGCCTGCCAGGCTCCTCTGCCCATGGGATCCTCCAGGCAAGAATACTTGGTTTGTCTTTCCTTCTCTAGGGGATCTTCCCGACCCAGGTCTCCCACATTGCAGGCAGATTCTTTACCGTTTGAGCTACCTCGGAAGCTCGGCACCTGGGAAGCCGGGTACCTGGGAAGCTCATATATTCATGTAATATAAATAAATCTATTGAGCTTCCCCTGTGGCTCAGTGGTAAAGAATCTGCTTGCCAATGCAGGAGACCCTGGGTTGGGAATATCCTTGGAGAAAAGCATGGCAACCCATGCTCCAGTATTCTTGCCTGGAGAATCCCATGGACAGAGGAGCCATAGGGGTGCAAAAAGTACACAACTGAAATGCCTTAGCACACATGCACACATGTAAATATATATGAGGTATGAGCCCTTTAGGATGCTTCTTGTCAGTGTCTTTTTCATATATAAACTGTTTACTCTTAAATCTCCATGCAAACAGAAGAAGGTAAAACAAATAAACAACACAAACCAAAGCCAACTGAACAGGAAAGAAAAATCAAATGGTTAAAACCTCTACAATTAAGATATACTCTAGGAAGGATATATATAAAAACTATGTAAAAAAAATTTACCAGAAAATTAGCTATAAGCATGAATAACAATATTCTACCTAACTTAAATTTGTGAGAAAGAAACATTTAGGACACTTTTCCACAAAGCCCAAGGAGTAAACATTCAGCTATAGTGAGCATATTAAGATAGGAGCCTGTACTGTATACTAGTCTATTCTCTCTGCAGATACTTTGGGAGTATGCACATAATGTACACATTTAAATTGTTCCTTTTTAAATGAAATATCACACATTAGAAATCTTAAAATATGATTAATTCCATTCCATTAACTTGAGCAGTTTCATATACATTTCCATCTTGATCCCAAGCGCTGTCTTTCTAGTGGCATTTTTGTACTTTGATTATGATGAAATTTGAAGCAGAGGCTCGCTTTTGAGCATAACAAAAGAGTACAGCATTATTATTGCTATTTTGCTCCGTCTCTCTATTGCACTGAGCTCTTGATTTTTAGAACTTCCCAAGTCCTTCGCACTCTGTTTTGCACTTTAGCTTAGGTCATTGTACTGAACACAGGTTCTGTAGCGCCAGAGCCCTTTTTGATTTTGCTTGCCTTATATTTTCAGCACCTAAAATAGTGTCCGGCCCATTGTAAAAGATCAAAAAATTCTACAGATGGATAAATGGCAAAATAGACTGCCAAAGAACACGCAGGCGGATTTCCACTGGAAGATAGGATTTGAGTAAAATCCTAGCTTGTAAAATTTTGCTACAGTACCTAAATTTTACAGGTAATGTTAATAAGATAAAAATAGTTTCTAAATACACCTAAAGCAATATATACATATATTAATTATCAGAAAGAAATTAATGGAATTAGTTACCTTATTTAAGCGAAACTATTCTTTTTATTTTGTATTATAGAACCTCATTAAGAACAGAATAACTCCTGTTACTGTTAAATATAAAACATATCATACTTAGCGCTAGTAGTTTCAGAGAATTTCCAGTGGTTCCAATGCCATTTTTAAAAAGAACTATGCTTTTATGTGGTAAAACTAACAAAAAAAGTTTCTGAAATTGTGTGGTTTTGGAGCAGAGAGGAAGAAAGCAAACAAATTTCAGAAGTTCTTCACTGTCTATCTCTGGTATAAATTTGCGGGTTTCATAGCAGCACTTCTTATTTGAGTGAAAAATAGTGAAGATTTTTCCTATTTCATGATTATCAGATAAATGAAATATGTAAAAATATAAATGACTAAAAACTCAGTTAAAATACAGAGAATAAATGCATATCCAGTCACTTCAGTCTTGTCCTATTCTTTGTGATCCCATGGACTGCAGCCCACTAAGCTCCTCTGTCCATAAGATTCTCTAGACAAGAATATAGGAGTGGGTTGCTATGCCCTTCTCCAGGGGATCTTCCTGACTTAGGAATCAAGCCCACATCTCCTGTATCTCCTGGATTGTAGGCATAGAGAGGAAGTACAATAATTTAAAAATTCAAGTAAAAATTGCATGAATATTTCTGGTGGTTGGATTTTTAAGGTGTGGTATTTCTTAATGGTTGTTTTACTAATCTTTTTAAAATATAGCTCCTGAAGAATAATGGGAAAATTCCAACTGTCCACTTCTTACCTATTTACATATTTTAATTTCTTGATTTCTAACTTCTTGGATCTTTTTTAATCTGCTTTATCATTTCATAGACTGAAATTCACTTGTCTTTGTTGTTTGTTCCCTTTCACTGTCTGTGTGTTGTACAGAAGAAATGTAGTAATTGTATTGTGTATTTTGATTTACACATTCCATTCTGTCCTCTGGTATATTCATTGACTAAAGTCTTGAATAGAGTAAGTTCTGGTGGCTTAGAAAGTAAAGAATCTGCCTACAGTGTAGGAGACCCGGGTTCAGTCCCTGGGTTGAAAAGATCCCCTGGAGAATGGAATGGCAATCCACTCCAGTATTCTTGTATGGAGAATTCCATGGACGGAGGAGCCTGATGCCCTACAGTCCTTGGGGTTGCGAAGAGTCAGACATGACTGGGCGACCAACAGTTTAGTCTGGTGCTTTTTTATTCAGTTGCACCTCCCTCCGTCTGTAGGTTATTGGAATAGGATTCCACAATAAGCACTAATAAAACATGTTTCAATAAGTGAGTTCATATATTTCCCTTTAGTTAAATTATTTTCACTGGACTGGGCATTTTTCTTTGAGAGGGAACATCTTATTTTTTCTGTTTCTTCCACTTCCTCTGTCAGAGATAAAGCTAGACATGAACGTGGTAAGGATTGTAGTATAATATTGCACAGAGAATTAGTAATATAATATCGCACAGAGAAAAGAGTCTGGTGTGAACTGAACTAAACTTTGATTTGTACAGAAGTGACTGGGCATTTTAAAAGAAGGAGTGACTGGAGAAGGGAGTGAATGAGGACTCATAAAATCAAAGCGAAAAATTACAAAGAGCAAGTAGGAGAATTGGTCCATGTGAAAGCCATCTGGGTTTGCTAACTGGCATTTATTGCTTAATGAAGTTAAACTCCTATCCTCCATCAAGGCTGGAGACAAGGGCTCCCTCTTCAGGTTTTGGCTGGAACACACAGTAAATTTTGGAGGCAGCTGTGAGTTTTCTCTGGTCTTGAGAGATTAGAAACTGTGTGCTAAGTTGCTTCAGTCATGTCTGACACTTTGTGACTCCATGGCGGTAGCCCTCCAGGTTGCTCTGTCCATGGGATTCTCCAGGCGAGAATACTGGAGTGGGTTGTCATGCCCTTCTCAAGTGGATCTTCCTAATCCAGGGGTGGAACCCATGTCTCCTATGTCTCCTGCATTGGCAGGCAGGTTTGTTAGCACTAGTACTACTTGGGAATCCCTGTTTAAATCTTTAAAGACCAAGCTTTAGGTCTGGTAGAGAGGAGGACTTGGAGAAGCCTGATGAGACTGGTCAGAAGAGACAACCTTTGTCTCTTCTTTGAATACTTAAAAAAAACTCTCTTCTCAATTTTATTTTGCTGTTGCTAACTCTTCCATCCAATAGAATTAAAGTAAATTAAGTGTATTAAATAAATCTCAGTATATAATCTAAACTTATCATAGGTATATTAGCTTACATGGATTATGCTTGTAGAATTTAAAACAGAGAAAGTTGATAAGAACTGGTATCAAAAATTGATATCTAATACCTGTGCTGTTTGCCAGTCATGGCTTATGGATCTGGTTTAAGTCTCTTCCTGAAAAGTCCCCATTGGCCATCCTTACAGTGATTCATATTTCTTGTCTGAAGCAAGTAGTCAGGCTTTCTCCATCTTTTTCTGCTCTCATCTTTCTTACTCAATGGTAATGATCGCAATCTACATCAAAAGGGCATGACTTCTTTCACTAACTTAGAAAGGGGAGGTAATAAAATTTTCTTTATAGTAAGCTTTTTTCCACTCCAAGCTCAAAGAAGAAAGTTTTAGGATCATGAAATAAATGTTATCAGTCAAAGCAGACAGACTCATTAAGCCATGAGGGAGGTTCTTTCCTTCTCTTATATTTATGTTCCTATTCTGATCAAGGACAAAATAATGTATGAATAAATTAAGTAGCTCAAGATCATTTTTTGAATATTTGATGCATTCACTAAGTCGTATAGTTTATTATTCCAATTCTCCTTCTGACTTAATTTTTTGGGATATAAATAAAAATACACGGTCTTTCAAATAACTCGATTAATTCCTTACAGTTTAATATAGCCCACTTTATGATATGTCTATTTGCTGTTTGCGTGGTCCAAGGTAATATTTTAAAAATGTATATAAAGAGCTGTGTTGTAAAAATATCTAAGATCTGTTATTAAGAATGCTGGTTATGGGGAAGTTTATCCCTGTGAGGGGCATATGAAAAATGTCCTGATTTTTTCTCAGTTTTGCTGTGTACCTAAAAATTGTCTGTAAAATAGAAAAAGAAAAATCCCAGTTAGGTCTTTGCTTTTATTTCTGATAGTGGAGGCGGGGGGAACTGGAAGTTTTTTTTCTGGCAGAAAGTGAAGAGGAACTAAAGAGCCTCTTGATGAGGATAAAGGAAGAGAGTAAGAGAGCCGACTTAAGACTAAATATTAAAAAAAAAAACTAAGATCATGACATCTGGCCCCATTACTGCATGGCAAATAGAAGGGAAAAAGGTGGAAGTAGTGACAGATTTCCTCTTCCTGGGCTCCAAAATCAGTGACTGCAGCCATGAAATCAGAAGATGATTGCTTCTTGGCAGGAAAGAGATGACAAAACTAGACAGTGTGTTGAAAAGCAGAGACATTACTCTGCTGACAAAGGTCTGTATAGTCAAGGCTATGGTCTTCCCAGTAGTCATTTAGAGTTGTGGGAGCTGGACTGTAAAGAAGGCAGAACGCCAAAGAATTGATGCCTTTGAACTGTGGTGCTGGAGAAGACTCCTGAAATTCCCTTGAACAATAAAGAGATCAAACCAGTCAATCTTAAGGGAGATCAACCCTGAATATTCACTGGAAGAACTGATGCTGAAGCTCCAGTATTTTGGTCATCTGATGTGAGCAGACAACTCACTGGAAAAGTCCCTGATGCTGGGAAAGATTAAGGGCAGAAGGAGACAAGGGCATCAGGGGATGAGATGGTGGGACGGCATCACTGATGCAATGAACATGAACTTGGGCAAACTCTGGGAGATGGTGAGGGACAGGGAGGCCTAGCATGCTGAAGTCCATGGGGGTCACAGAGTTGGACACGATTGAATGTCTGAACAACAACAGTAGAGGAAAGAGAAATAAGGAAGGGACTGGGCAATTGCTGCTTATACCAATTGACAATAATCTCCTTCCCCATAAAACAGTTAAGAATAATCTGTCTTAAAGAGTAGAATAGTGGTTGACAAGGACTGGGATAGGGGGAATGGAGAGATGCTGATCAAACGAACAAACTTCCAGTTAGAAGATTAGTAAGTTCGAGGAGTACAGCATAGTGACTATAGTCAACAATATTTTATTATATACTTGAAGGTTGCTAGGAGAGTAGATCGTAAATGTTCTCACCACACAAACACAATGGGACTTATGTCAGGTGATGGAGGTGTTAATTAACCCTATTATGGCAATTGTTTCACAAAATATATGTGTATCAAATCGCCACATGTATACTTTAAACTTACATGAAGCTATAATTCAGGAGAGCTGGAAAAAAGAATAATCTGCTTTATCTTTAAAATCAGAGTAAGAATAAGTAAAGGTTTTAATAAGGAAAGGAAGGGAAGGGAAGGAAGCTGACTGATTTTTCAAGACAACCAATAGCTTCAGGTAAGTGTTTTATCATTATTTGGTTAAGCTTCCAATAGCTTATGGATGTTACCATTTTATTTTTGGAACATTGTTATCTTTGTAGATTAATGCTTACTTTTCAGGAGGTAGGGAAGTAATACTTCTAATGTAAAAATGTCTCATTACTTTCACAAGGCGTAAAACGGAGAGATTGTAGGGGATGCAAGGTAAAGGCGGAGTTTTAGTTTCTGGAGAAAGGGATTGCTTTTGGACAAAGCCCTCCTTGAGAAATGAATCCAAACAAGCACCGAAGAGAAGAAAATTTCTTTTTCAAAACAATCCTCAAACTATTCCTTACAAAATCCATAAAAGATGGTTGCAAACTGCAATCATACACATATAAGACTGCAGGTAAAATAATTTGGGTTTAATAAGATCAGAGAAACAAAGCAGGTTTATATTCATGTTGATATTTGACAGAAAACACCAAAATTCTGTAAAGCAATTATCCTTCAATTAAAAAATAAACACATTTAAAAAAACAAAAAGGAAAAGAATCCATGCAAAATCAAACAAGTCGTGTTTAAAATTACCACTAGAGGGCACAGAATGGGGAAAAGAATAAAAGTGAGTTGCTAGACTCAGAAAATTTCAAGCTCCTGAAATCTCTGAAGGCAACGATAATAATAACAGTCAACATTTATGAGGTACTTATCATGTACTAGGCCCAATTTTATATGCACATATAATATATATATTATATGCACATATATGCATATTAATATGTGTATTAGATATGTGTATGAGGGAACTCCACAAGTGGCATGAGTGGTAAAGAATCTGCCTGTTAATGCAGGAGACACAAGAGATGTAGGTTCAATCCCTGAGTCAGGAAGATAGCCTGGAGTGGGAAGTGGCAATCCACTCTGGTATTCTTGCCTGCAAAATTCTATGGACAGAGAAACCTGGAAAGCTACAGTCTATGGGACTGCAAAGGATGGGACCTGGCTGAGAGACCCAGCACACATCTATGTATATGAAACCAGCCACAAAATTTCTAGCTTGCCAGATAATGCAGTAGAAATTTATCAAGCTAGAAAAAAACAAACAAACATTACTTTCTATCACAGTTCAGAGCATGATTGTACACACTTTTCTATGTAATAAAGTGCACACACACACACACAGAAAGGACATTCATTCATGGAGAAAGGGAATGAGTATATGTACAGACTTGGAAGTAAAATTGCCTGGATTATATGCATTAATATATATATTAATTATATAATATATATTATATAACATATATTATATGCATTAATATATTAATATAATATATTAATATATTATATATAGCATATAATACATATGCATATTAATATATTCATATGCATATATGTGCATATAATATATATTATATATGCATATATGTGCATATAAAATTGGGCCTAGTACATGATAAGTACCTCATATATATATATATATATATATATATATATATAAATTCATTTTAACTTCACAACAACCCTGTGAAGTAGGTAGCTGGTAGATTGGGGAAACTGAGGTTAAATAATTAGTGCAAGGTCATGTAGTAACTCAAAATTATCACTGGATTCCAATCCAGGCAATTTTACTTCCAAGTCTGTACATATACTCATTCCCTTTCTCCATGAATGAATGTCCTTTTTGTGTGTGTGTGTGTGTGTGTGTGTGTGTGTGTGTGCACTTTATTACATAGAAAAGTGTGTACAATCATGCTCTGAACTGTGATAGAAAGTAATGTTTGTTTGTTTTTTTCTAGCTTGATAAATTTCTACTGCATTATCTGGCAAGCTAGAAATTTTGTGGCTGGTTTCATATACATAGATGTGTGCTGGGTCTCTCAGTCAGGTCCCATCCTTTGCAGTCCCATAGACTGTAGCTTTCCAGGTTTCTCTGTCCATAGAATTTTGCAGGCAAGAATACCAGAGTGGATTGCCACTTCCCACTCCAGGCTATCTTCCTGACTCAGGGATTGAACCTACATCTCTTGTGTCTCCTGCATTAACAGGCAGATTCTTTACCACTCACATCACTTGTGGAGTTCCCTCATACACATATTTTGGGAAATAAAAGTCTAAAAATGTGTTTTATTAACGTTGCAAACTACCAACTCTAATAAGTTTTCTGGATAATCTGAACTAATAAGCAGGACCTGTGATGGTGACATTAACAGGGTCAGGGGAGACTGACCTTAGAATGGAAGAGTAGCTGTGTAAACCAAACACAGAAGGGTGATACAGGGCAGTGCTGGAGCTCTCCTGGTAAACACTGAATGATACCAGGGGTGGGAAGACTGGAGACCCCAGGTTGTCCTTCAGTCTTACTGGTGCTGTATGGAGGAAGGTGCATTTAAAAATAGAATGGTTTAGCCTTGATTGTCAAACCTCATGCTCTCTGGACCCATCCCATTTCTACACTTTCCAGATTATTGCATTTTAGGGCCTGAATTTCAAACCTGCCATGGGCACATATGACTTGTCAAGGTAGCTAATTCTCCAATACCTGCACACAGGAAAAGAAATTAGGAAACTGTCGTGGCAGTGTTATAAAAGAGAGGCAATACACTGAAGCCTAAAAGTCAGTAGGATTAATGGACTAGACAGAATAAGGGTCTAAAATATGCATGGTCAATATTTTCAAGGAGATGCTATCCTATTTTCAATCAAAATTTAATCAGGTATGTTTAGGGGAACTTAGGAATTATATTAAAAATATACATGGGAGAATAAAGGTCTTTTAATAATTTGGTTACTTTTATCTAAAAAAAGCAAAGAATGGGAACACATCCTGCTAGATACAAAGCACAGTAAAAAGCCATAATAATGATACAATAATAATGAAACCAATGTGGAATTCATCACAGATAGAAAGACCTCAGAACACAATGGCAAGCTCAGAAATATATATATAGACATATGTACAAACACATATATGAATTTTCTATATGATAGTGCTGCACTATAAGTGAGTGCAAAAACAATAGATTTTTTTTTGGTAGATGGCATTAGGAAACTGATATAATTCAAGAAAATTAAGTTGGAATCATACCTCACATCACAAGTTATCCCAGGTGTTCAGTTTAGTTCAGTTACTCAGTCGTGTCGGACTCTTTGTGACACCATGAACTGCAGCACACCAAGATTCTCCATCCATCACCAACTCCCAGAGCTTGTGCAAACTCATGTCCATTGAGTCAGTGATGCCATCCACCTCATCCTCTGTCATCGCCTTCTCCTCCTGCAGTCAATCTTTCCTAGCATCAAGGTCTTCTCTAATGAGTCAGCTCTTTGCATCAGGTGGCCAAAGTATTGGAGCTTCAGCTTCAGCATCAGTCCTTCCAATAAATATTCAGGACTGATTTTCTTTAAGATTGACAGGTTTGATCTCCTTGCAGTCCAAGGGACTCTCAAGAGTCTTCTCCAACACCACAGTTCAAAAGCATCAATTCTTCAGTGCTCAGCCTTTTTACAGTCCAATTTTCACATCCACACATGACTATAGGAAAAACCATAGCTTTTAATAGACGGATCTTCGTTGACAAACTAATGTCTCTTCTTTTTAATATGCTATCTACGTTTGTTGTAGCTTTTCTTCCAAGGAGCAAGGGTCTTTTAATTTCGTGGGTGCAGTCAACATCTGCAGTGATTCTGGAGCCCAAGAAAATAGTTTGTCACTGTTTCCATTGTTTCCCCATCTATTTGCCATGAAGTGATGGGACTGGATGCCACGATTTTCATTTTCTGAATGTTGAGGAGTTTTAAGCCAACATTTTCACTCTCCTCTTTCACCTTCATCAAGAAGCTCTTTAGTTCCTCTTTGCTTTCTGCCATAAGTGGGGTGTCATCGGCATATCTGAGGTTATTGATATTTCTCCCTGCAAACTTGATTTTAGCTTGTGCTTCATCCAGCCCGGCATTTCTCATGATGTACTCTGCATAGAAGTTAAATAAGTAGGGTGACAATATACAACTTTGACATACTCCTTTCCCAATTTGGAACCAGTCTGTTCCATGTCTGGTTCTACCTGTTGCTTCTTGACCTGCATATAGGTTTTGCAGAGGGAGGTAAGGTGTTCTGGTACTTCCATCTCTTGAAGAATTTTCTACAGTTTACTGTGATCCACACAGTCAAAGGCTTTAGCATAGTCAATAAAGCAGAAGTAGATGTTCTTTTGGAATTATCTTTCTTTTCTTATGACCCAACGGATGTTGGCAATTTGATCTTCGGATCTGCTGCCTTTTCTAAATCCAGCCTGAACATCTGGGAGTTCTTGTTCACGTACTGTTGAAGCCTGGCTTGGAGAATTTTGAGCATTACTTTGCTAGCATGGGAGATGAGTGCAATTGTGTGGTAGTTCTAACATTCTTTGTCATTGCCCTTTGGGATTGGAATGAAAACTGATAATTTCTGAGCAGTCCTGTGGCCACTGCTGAGTTTTCCAAATTTGCTGACATATTGAGTGCAGCACTTTAGCTGCATCTTTTAGAATTTGAAACAGCTCAGCTGGAATTCCATCACCTCCACTAGTTTTGTTCAAGTGATACTTTCTAAGGCCCACTTGACTTCATACTCCAAGATGTCTGGCTCTAGGCGAGTGATCACACCATCATGATTATCTGGGTCATTAAGATCTTTTTTTTTTAATAAATCTTTTGTGTATTCTTGCCACCTCTTCTTAATACCTTCTGCTTCTGTTAGGTACATACTGTTTCTCTCCTTTAATGTGCCCATCTTTGCATGAAATGTTCCCTTGGTATCTCTAATATTCTTGAAGAGATCTCTAGTTTTTCCCATTATATTGTTTTCCTCTATGTTTCTGCACTGTTCACTTAGGAAATCTTTTTAATTTCTCTTTGCTATTCTTTGAAATTCTACATTCAGATGGGTATATCTTTCCTTTTCTCCTTTGCTTTTCACTTCTCTTCTTTTCTCAGCTATTTGTAAGGGCTCCTCAGACAGCCATTTGCCTTTTTGCATTTCTTTTCTTGGAGATGATTTTGATCACCGCCTCCTGTACAATGTCACAAACCTCCATCCGTATTCTTCAGCGCTCTATCTATCAGATCTAATCCCTTGAACCCATTTGTTACTTTCTCTGTATAATCATAAGGGATTGTTCTTGCTATTTTTACCAGGTAAATTAATTTTTAAAAAATGTCAAAGCATACTAGGAATAACAGTGTGAGAGAGAGGAACACTGAGACCGATGAGCTCTTTAAAGAGCATGGATACATTTTTAAATAATGTTAAACTGAAAAAGTGAAAACTAAGCAGGCCAATAGAATGCAGTCAACTAGTGAAATTCAAAACATTTGCACTCCCTAAATAAAATACAATTTTCAGACTATAGAGGAGCAAAAAATTATTTTCCTGTACCCTTTTTAGGTTCATTGGCTAGACCCTATAACTGGACCCTATGATTTTATTAAACTAATTTCTCTAAGACCTGAGATTTCTATGAATCTTTTACCAAGGTTGCTTATGGTTTCCATTTCTTGTTTCCTGAATTTTACTACCTTGTAATATTAATAGCACAGGCTTGTGAAGAGAGTGAGCTTAATATACTGTGCTATAATGGAATTATGGAATACATACATAGATGATTTCAGTTAGCTAGTTCAATTTTATTTGTTAGAAAATTTCCCCAGTTGTCCATTAGTTAGCTGATTATACAACAAACTTTTGCAGATCATTTTATAGACATGCTGATATGTACTGAACACTGGAAATTAGAAGCACATGTGCACACACACAGATAAACACACACACACACACACACAATATTCCTTGCCTTTGTAGAATGTGCATCCATATTGGGTTTTAGACTTTAAATTGAACCAAAAATTTCCCAAAATTTACCTGTCTCTGTGACATTTTAACTGCTCAACCTCTGCAGCAAACCAAGTAAACTTATTACCTTTTCTACATGAGAGCTCTTTAAAAATTTCAAGAATCACCAGGATCTTTATGTGTATATATATGGATATATCGGAGAAGGCAATGGCATCCCCACTCCAGTACTCGTGCCTGTAAAATCCCATGGACGGAGGAGCCTGGTAGGCTGCAGTCCATGGGGTCACTAAGAGTTGGGCACGACTGAGAGACTTCCCTTTCACTTTCACTTTCATTCATTGGAGAAGGAAATGGCAACCCACTCCAGTATTCTTGCCTGGAGAATCCCAGGGGCAGAGGAGCTCAGTGGGCTGTTGTCTATGGGGTCACACAGAGCTGGACACGACTGAAGTGACTTAGCAGCATATGGACATATATATATATATATATATATATATATATATATATATATATATGCTAAGTCACTTCAGTCATGTTGGACTCTTTGTGACCCCATGGACTGTAGCCCACCAGGCTCCTCTGTCCATGGGGATTCTCCAGATAAGATACTGGAGTGGGTTGCCATGCCCTCCCTCAGGGCATCTTCCCAACCCAGGGATCGAACCTGCATCTCTTATGTCTCCTTCATTGGCAAGCAGGTTCTTTACCACTGGTGCCACCTGGGAATTATAATGTGCATCCTTAGATCCACCAAGACCATCTTAAATACACAGAATCGATTGTAGGTACTGTTTACACAATCAGTTCAATTATTAAGTATGAGAAAACAGATAGTATGGAGTATTTTTAAGTAACCGGTATGTCCACATCATGCCTTTATTGTTTAGGCTTCAAGTGGTGCCCAGAGGACTAAAGAACAAAACAAGCTCGAGAAGCCTCAGAACACAGGGACAGAAAGCACCAGATGCTTATCGTCCTTCTCACAATGTTGCAACTGTTGCTAAATTTTTGAGCCCTCCTGGGCAGCCTGGCTTGTCTCTTTTTGTCTCATATAAGGAAAGGTATTTGTCCTGTTCTTCTTCTCCATATAAGGAAAGTATATGTTTCTCCCCCATAAGGCAAGATTTCTACCTCATTCCTTATTTCCAGGCTATAAAAACAGGCAGATGACGCATGTTGGCCGTTGGCGCTCCCTTGAGCCGTCACCTGTTCTAAAAGAGCCTCCATCTCTCGTAAGCTCTATTTTCCTCTCCTGCTGCCTCGTGTCTGGAAATTCTTTTGCAACCCACGATGCAGACCATGACACTTCATGATGAGGCATTTTGGATATGCGGAACTTTCCATAATTTCCTTTCTGGTGTGCTAGAGTGGACTACGAGGGAGGTCCTGAGGAGACTGGAGGGCCAAGGGAACCAGCAGCTCTGTTTCAGCTCTCACACATTTCTGATCTGCTGACTCACTTCCCTGGGCGGAGGTAGCAGCTGGCTGGGCCTGCAACTGCTCTAGCTTGCCCTGAGTCTGCGGTCAGCTTCATTTCAGTTTCACCTGACCCTGAACCCTGGGTCAAGTGTGTGTGTTACCTCTGTGGCAAAGGACCCTGGAAATTCTGCAGGATATCCTTGTCACCAAGGTCCCAGGCAGCCAAAGTTGACATAGGTTTTAGTTTGCGCTCTTGTGGTTTCAACCTGTGCTTATGGGTTCCTACTTTCCCTTGGTCTCCTCCATTTTATGTCCATCTTCCCTTCCTGCCTGCCTGCCTAGGACTTCATGCTAGAGTTTCCCTTATTGTGATTACGTTGAGTTCAGACCCTCAAACTAGACTGTTGATATTAGCTTGGATCTTAGTTCATCTCTTTAGTATATTAGATTTCCTATCTGAAGCTTTGCTTTCCCTCAAGTCTTACTAAAAGTATTTTTTTATGTTTTTATTCAAATGATAAAAATCCTAATATTAAGAGGAAAGTTTCAAGGTCAATGGAGAGACACATGCTACTGGGAGCTTCACCTTATCATGGCCTTCTAGTTCAATTGATATGTTGCTTTGCAGTGTTACCAAAGTGTTCTCAGCATCATCCTTATCACACATTGCTGTAATTGTTTATTTACTTATCGCTCTCAACAGCCAGACAGTAATATCCTTGGTGAAGGAACAAAGCCTAATTCAATTTTGTATTTTCTGTGCAATCACAATTCTTGGCATTAGAGAGGCACTCAATAATTATTTACTGAATGTTCAGCTTCATTCAGAAGGATAAAGAGGAAATTCAAGAGATGAATAAGGTGGGGAAGGGTGTTTTAGCCAGTGGAAGCCATGAATAGCAGGGTACACTGGGAAAAATTGAGGACAAGCTCAGTACTGTTAAATTTCCTTTAAGGAATTCATACTATAGAAACACAGGTAGGCAAATAAACCGACCATCAGACTCGGCCTTCAGAGAAGCATCTCCAGAAGTTTCAAGTAAATACTACAGGAAAGTAACAATGGGAACTACTGAAAGTAGTGTTCATGTTTTATTTTCAAGATTTTTTGGGTGCAGACCACTTTAAAAGTCTTCATTGAATTTGTTACAATATTGCTTCTGTTTTATGTTTTGGATTTTTGGCCCTGAGGTAGGTTGGATCTTAGCTCTCTGACCAAGGATCGAACCCACACCCTGTGCATTGGAAGGCAAAGTCCCAACCACATTTTAAAGGGTATAAAGTGGAGGCTTTTTTTGGTCTTATATCTGTTTTCAGACACTTTAGTGTGGCTTTTAAATGAGCTGGATAAACCGTCATATTTTCCACTTAAAAAAGAAACCCAGAACTAAGATATTTGAACATTTTCTTTTGTTCTTTTAAGCAAGGATTTTTTGATATTGACTTCTTCATTACTTCTTTGTTTCTCTCTTCCATCTTATACCAGTGACTTTCATCCTAGTAAAATGAAGGGAGAAAAAGGAAGGGAGGAAGGAAAAAGATGAAGGAAGGAAGGGCAAGAGGGATGGAGGCTAGGATTAGGTTTCTAGATTTCCTTCTGAAAGATTCTGGAATCAATAGATCTGAATTGGATTGCACTGTGAAACTGTGATTTTAGACATTTCCAGAATTGATGGTGATGTGTAACTCAGGTTGAGAACCATCATCTAAAGGGGTATGGTAACAAACTGAAAGAAAAATAAGCAGAATCACAAAAGGTCATCTATAATATGAATCCAGTGTAAGCTACTGATTCACCATTAGAATATTAGTGACACTGATAGTCAGGATTGGATCAATGAATCACTATCCTAATTCTAGGGAAAGTGAAAGTCGCTCAGTTGTGTCCGACTCTTTGCGACCCCATGGAATTCTCCAGGCCAGAATACTGGAGTGGGTAGCCTTTCCCTTCCCCAGGGGATCTTTCCAACCAGGGATCGAACCCAGGTCTCCTGTATTTCAGGGAGATTCTTTACTAACTGAACCACAAGGGAAGCCAAAGAATACCAGAGTGGGTAGCCCATCCCTTCTCCAGCGGATCTTTCCGAGCCAGGAATCCAACCGGTGTCTCTTGCACTGCAGGCAGTTTCTTTACTAACTGAGCTATTAGGATTCTAGGTCACATTCTATTGCTCTCTCCATGGATCACCTGTAAATCAAACACCAGTAAATTTTCTGACTTGATCCACATGCAAAAAAAAACTGGCCATTTCCTTAAAAAGATGCTGATATACTATTTTCAGAATTTCTCAGTATTTCATTTGTAATTAGAATAATTTTGAGGCAGCAAGAGATTTTCAATTATATTTCTATTGATCCATTTCTCTTCTGTAATAATTAGATACAGGCTTATAAATTCAATAATATATATGACAGAAATATAGCAACAAGGATTGCCTGTAAGAAAATGCAAATTATGGAGACTGGGTAGGTATGGGGTGATTATGGCAAGAAGGAGCTCTCTAAAGAAAAAAAAGATGACTCAAAATTGGCATTTCAACTCCAAAAGGAGTACATCAAGGCTGTATATTGTCACCCTGCTTATTTAACTTCTATGCAGAGTACATCATGAGAAACACTGGACTGGAAGAAACACAAGCTGGAATCAAGATTTCCGGGAAAAATATCAGTCACCTCAGATATGCAGATGACACCACCCTTATGGCAGAAAGTGAAGAGGAACTAAAAAGCCTCTTGATGAAAGTAAAGAGGAGAGTGAAAAAGTTGGTTTAAAAGCTCAACATTCAGAAAACGAAGATCATGGCATCCGGTCCCATCACTCCATGGGAAATAGATGGGGAAAGAGTGAAAACAGTGTCAGACTTTATTTTTAGGGGCTCCAAAATCAATGCAGATGGTGACTGCAGCCATGAAATTAAAAGACGCTTACTCCTTGGAAGAAAAGTTATGACCAACCTAGATAATATATTCAAAAGCAGAGACATTACTTTGCCGACTAAGGTCCGTCTAGTCAAGGCTGTGGTTTTTCCTGTGGTCATGTATGGATATGAGAGTTGGACTGTGAAGAAGGCTGAGCACCGAAGAATTGATGCTTTTGAACTGCGGTGTTGGAGAAGACTCTTGAGAGTTCCTTGGACTGCAAGGAGACCCAGCCAGTCCATTCTGAAGGAGATCAACCCTGGGATTTCTTTGGAAGGAATGATGCTAAAGCTGAAACTCCAGTACTTTGGCCACCTCATGCGAAGAGTTGACTCATTGGAAAAGACTCTGATGCTGGGAAGGATTGGGAGCAGGAGGAGAAGGGGACGACAGAGGATGAGATGGCTGGATGGCATCACTGGCTCGATGGACATGAGTCTGAGTGAACTCCGAAAGATGGTAATGAACAGGGAGGCCTGGTGTGCTGCAATTCATGGGGTCATACAAAGAGTCGGACACGACTGAGCGACTGAACTGAACTGAAGCTCATTCTCATATCAAAATTACCTGGAATATTATTCCAAATTATTCCATAACAAAATATTGAAAAGTCTAAGAAAACAACTACACAGAATCTGAAGTCATAATAAATTTCAAAGTCAATGCTGTCATGAATATAACGTAGAAGTATTAAACAGAACATTATCTATTCAGAGTCCAGATTTTTTTAACCAAAATAACTTGAATTGATTACAATGTTAAAGTTGGACTTTGCTGTAGTAGTTATATTTTGAGACATGTTGATTTTCAGAGGTTTAAAAGCATTTACTAGTTGAATATCTTTAAAAATCAATCAGTATCAGATTAAAAAAATCACAGTATCAGAGCTTCAGTGATGTGTAGTTTTCAAACTGCATGCATTTCTAGTTTGTCTATTTTACTACATAGTTTAATTTGAGAAATAGGGATTGAAAGTAGCTTAGGACTGATCCGAGATCGAGAAAGTTGAAGTTTAGATGAAACAGCTATTGCTATTTGACAGAACTGTATTGCTATTTTAGTACTCCTAATCAGTTCATATACAAAAATGTTCTGATTATTTTAAAGTTGTATACGTGCTTATATTTTAAAGGATAATAAACACTGAATTTTGCTTTTTGTGGAATATTTGGATTTTAGTTAAATATTCTGACTTCTTTAATCACATATTTTGAGAATACAGATTTATTAAACTGAAAAATTTGTCATATGTATGAATTTTAAATAATATATATAAATACATATATTTCTATATAAATGTGTGTTTGTATGTGTAATTTGCACTGAATTTAAGTATTTAAAGGCCATCTCATTTATTTCCATTCCCTTAGAGTACTACTTTTATAACTTGACAGTTTCTGAATATTTTTTTTTTCTGCAGAAAAAAATAGAATTAAGGAAAATACTCTAGACAAACTAACAAATGTTTTAGATGATTAATTATAATTCAAGTCAATAAAAGGTATTAAATAGATAACTATTTCTAGTTATACTTTAAGTCTAATTGTATGTCTAATGGTATGAAATTTTTATAACATACATATAATGATGAAATTCCTCATTAGAAGAGAATATAGACAAAGATATCATTTTATAGTCCAAGTCTATTTATATGCAATACAGAATACAGCAGTAGAGCTATCTGATGAATATATGTAATCAGTTCAGTTCAGTTCAGTCACTCAGTCGTGTCCGACTTCTTTGCGAACCCGTGAACCGCAGCATGCCAGGCCTCCCTGTCCATCACCAACTCTCAGAGTTCACCCAAACCCAGGTCCATTGAGTCGGTGATGCCATCCAACCATCTCATCCTCTGTCATCCCCTTCTCCTCCAGCCCTCAATCTTTCCTAGCATCAGGGTCTTTTCAAATGAGTCAGCTCTTTGCATCATGTGGCCAAAGTATTCGCGTTTCAGCTTCAACATCTGTCCTTCCAATGAACACCCAGGATTGAACTCCTTTAGGATGGACTGGTTGGATGTCCTTGCAGTCCAAGGGACTTTCAAGAGTCTTCTCCAACATCACAGTTCAAAAGCATCAATTCTTCATTGCTTAGCTTTCTTTATTGTCCAACACTCACATGCACACATGACCACTGGAAAAACCGTAGCCTTGACTAGATGGACCTTTGTTGGCAAAGTAATGTCTCTGCTTTTTAATATGCTGTCTAGGTTGGTCATTACTTTTCTTTCAAGGAGTAAGCGTCTTTTAATTTCATGGTTGCCATCACCATCCACAGTGATTTTGGAGCCCAGAAAAATAAAGTCAGCCATTGTTTCCACTGTTTCCCCATCTATTTGCCATGAAGTGATGGGATGAGATGTCATGATCTTCGTTTTCTGAATGTTGAGCTTTAAGCCAACTTTTTCACTCTCCTCTTTCACTTTCATCAAGGGGCTCTTTAGTTCTTCACTTTCTGCCATAAGGGTGGTGTCATCTGCATATCTGAGGTTATTGATATTTCTCCCGGCAATCTTGATTCCAGCTTGTGCTTCCTCCAGTCCAGCCTTTCTTATGATGTCCTCTGCATATAAGTTAAGTAAGCTAGGTGACAATATACAGGCTTGATGGACTCCTTTTCCTATTTGGAACCAGTCTGTTGTTCCAATGGCACATATCTATTATGTCCAGTTCTAACTGTTGCTTCCTGACCTGCATACAGGTTTCTCAAGAGGCAGGTCAGATGGTCTGGTATTTCCATCTCTTTCAGAATTTTCCACAGTTTATTGTAATCCACACAGTCAAAGGCTTTGTCATAGTCAACAAAGCAGAAATAGAAATAAATATATGTAATATTTAAAGTTAAATATTATCATTTCATAAAAGCAGATTTGCATTTACTTTAACTGAAATTGGTGGTGGTGGTGGTGGTTTAGTTACTAAGTTTTGTCTGACTCTTGTGATCCTGTGGACTGTAGCCTGTCACGCTCCTTTGTCCATAAGATTCTCCAGGAAAGAAAACTGGAGTGGGTTGCCATTTCCTTCTCCAGGGGATCTTCCCAACCCAGGAATTGAACCCAGGTCGCCTGCATTGCAGGCAGATGATTTACCAATTGAGCTATGAGGGAAGCCAAACTGAAATTGGTAGTCTATAAATAAGGTACAGATCCTACTTAATATGCAGTGATGAGTACCTCCATACATTACACACACACATGCACACACACAGACAGCTAGACATATTAGGACCAGACTCTATTTTACTGGAACTTTGGGAAATTTAAATTTAAAACAAATATTTGGCAACTGCTGTCAAAATAAACAATAATTCTGAATTTAAAAAATTTTTGCTATGTATTTATAGTCATTTCTGATATAGTCATTTTGATTACTTTATAAAACATTTTCTCTGTAGATTCTAAAGTTTTGTTATATATAATCTTTTTATTGAGATATAGTTGATATGTAATAGACACATTTATTCAGGAAAGTAAATATTGAAATATAAGGTACATTTATTGTTTGTACATTATAATCTTTTAAAGGCTAATGTACCAAGTATTCATCACTAATAAATGCTGATGTGCAAAAGTTGGGTCACTTTTGAAATCAATATATGTAAGGTATGAGTCCTCATCTTACCCTGAAAAGGACATAGAAGGAAAGCTAGGGCAGCTCTTAGTTGCATTACATGTTAGTCCTTCCTCACTTTGTAGTAGGTTGAAGGTATACGTGCATGAGTCAAAAAGCAAAATAAAAACAGTTGAGTCACTTTTGTGCATTACTTGGTAAGAACCAAATACACACACATATAAGCTATGAAATATGAATTGGGTGATTTCAGTGATTGTGCAAATGAAGTCAGTGCTCTTATATTTGTACCTAATCTGGGACCCCAGGCTTGTCATGATGAAGGCGTTTGTGTAACTCAGTGAAGCTATGAGCCATGCAGTGCAGGGTCACCCAAGACTGAGTAGGGTCATAGTGGATCGCATAGTAGGATCACATAGTAAGATCACAGTGGGTCATAGTGGAGAGTTCTGACAAAACGTGGTCCACTGGAGGAGGGAATGGCACAACACTCTAGTATTCTTGCCACAAGAACTCCATGAATAGTATGAAAAGGCAAAAAGATATGACACTGGGAGAGGAGCCCCCCGGTCAGAAGTTGTCCAATATACTACTGGGGAAGAGCATAGGGTATTGCATAGAGATGAATGATAAAATTCTTTCTAATAATTAAAACAAACTTTTCTTTACTCAGAACACCATTACATGGGAAATAAAAAAGACATGCAAAGTCAAAGGAGAGATCACAGAAGAAAGTAAAAAAAAAATGTATAGTTAAGTACTGGTAATGGAATTTCTTCCTGCTTTTTGAACAAGGGTCCTGCATTTGCATTTTGCCCTGAGTTCTGCAAATTATCAAGCTATCTCTAACCAACTTACCGAGGCTCTGGAGAGGATATTACAGTGGCTTACAGGTTGGTGACTCTGTCTCCCAGGTGCTGTAACAGATACTTTGACCATCCTTCCTGGCTCCACCATTGTGGCAAACCTCTCCAGATTCTCTAAGCCAGCTTGCTGGGGCCAACTCGCTCAGACTCACACCACTGCACTGCCCTGCCCTGCCCTGTTTACTTGCTTTGCCAACCATGGGGCTGGCATTTCTAAAATGTGTTTGTTTGTTTTGTTTTTTTCACAGTATTTCCAAAACAATAGAGTTCTTTTCCTTTGCCTAAGGAGTCTGGCTGACCCACAAACGGAGAATGTAATTCATCCCCTCAAAGGTCTAAAAGATAGAGACCCTGCAGTACTTACTGTGCACCTGGCTCCTCCATGGATCTCATGATGTGAATGAAGCTGCTGGTTACTTTTCGGGTTGTTTCTGTGCCAATGACTTTGCTGATGACTCTACCTGTCCTTTTATTTCTACTCCATGCAGAAGCTCGTTATAGAAGCCATCAGCTGAGATTGGTGTTTGGAGCTTAGTGAAGAAAGTTAAGAAACTGCAACAGACTCCACTTTCTACCCAGACTTTTAAGACTAAGCCTAATCTATCTATCTACATATATTGTCTCATATGCATCCCATTCCATTCTTTTCAAATGGAGTCTTTCACTTTTGTACTGATTTATCAGTATCCTCTCTATATTAAGAATATTAAAGCTTTGTAGATGATACACTGTATATATTTTCTCCCAATCTTTATTTCATTTCTGTTTTGTCATGTCTTTCAGCATGTATGGCCTTCCATCGTGGCTCAGAAGATATAGAATCCACCTGCAATGTGGGAGACCTGGGTTCGATCCCTGGGTTGCGAAGATCCCCTTAAGAAGGGAATGGCTACCCATTCCAGTATTCTGACCTGGGAATTCCACGGACAGAGGAGCCTGGCAGGCTACAGTCCATGCGGTTGCAAAGAGTCGGACATGACTGAGCGACTATGTATATATTTTATTTTAAATTTTACATAGTTAAAATTTGTGATTTACTTTGTTCTTGCTTTGATTGGAATTCTTATAATATTCAGTTGTTAAGTATATATTTTTGTTTTTGTTAGATACCCATAATTACATAAGACAAAGAAAAGCTTCCTTCTACCCTTTGTTTACTCAAAGTTTTGGGTTATTGTTTTCATAGAAAAATTGGTGTTGACTTCTTACCAAACACATTTTGAGTAGGTGTAGAGATAAATGGATATTTTCTCCATTATATAAAATAGTAAATTACCTGCATGGGTGTATGCTCAGTCGTGTCTGACTCTTCGGAACCCCATGGACTGTAAACTGCCAGGCTCCTCTGTCCATTAAATTTTTCAGGCAATAATACTGGAGTGTGTTGCCATTTCCTACTCCAGGGGATCTTCCCGACCCAGGGATTGAGCCCATGTTTCCTGCGTTGGAAGGCAGATCCTATAGTTTCCTAATGTTGAATTATTCTTTCAAAATATACCCCTTTGATCTTGTGGTGTTATTGCTAAATTTCTATTATGGTGTTATTGGTGGTATTGCTAAATATTCAATATTTACTTTATTAAGCCTATGTAAGTATATTTCACAGCTGCTGGTTTTAGTATATTATGAATATTTTTGTTTTCCTTCCTTTTGTTTCTCTCTTGTGTGTGTTTGTGTGCATGTTTGTGAGAATTGCTATTTCCCTCCACCACTTATCATTAGTACTTCTAAGTACAATATAATTTTCAACAAGGCCAATCACATCTGGTAAATTTAGACATTTCAATTATTTCTTTGGAAACAACCCTCCTGGAAACCCTCTTTTTCCTGTCTGAGCTGGTTGGACTCTTCTGAAGCACAACGGTCATTCTAGGACTCCCCTCTTCCTTCATACTTTGAAGTTTTCATCTTTTTCTTCTGGAGCTATTGCTTGTGGCTCCCATCTCCCTCTTACTTGATTTGTTGCAGAGACAGGAATGAGAGCCCTCAACAAGTTACACTACTCCAGTCTGAGTTCATGGTGCTTTGTGCCATGTGCATTTATCATATCCCTTCAACGTTATCCTGATGATTTCTATTCCTGTATTTCCCCTTTCACTTTGATTTACTCTCTTGATTTTGAGAAGGACTTTCTTCAGTAGCTTGCTGAGAAAAAGTACCCATAGGAGATACAATTTTTGAAACAGTTCATAAATTATCATGGTTTATTTCATTCTCATATTTGACCTTTTAACAGGGCTTTGAATTCTAAGTTGGAAATATTTTCCTTCAGAATGTTGGAGGTGTTTCTCTTTTGGTAAGAAACATCAAAGCCATTCTACTTTCTGACCACTTCTGATATCCCTTTCTCCTTCTATGGAAATTATAGCATTTTCTCCTTGACCACAGTGTTCTGAAATTTCACAGTGATGTGCATTTGGTATGGGTCTACTCTCATTCATCTGACTGAAGGAACTCTTTAGCCTGCATTTCCTTATGTTTTAGTTTTTGAGCTATTAATATCCCATTGTTGATCGGCTCCCCTCTGTTGTCTCTGTTTAATCTTTTATTTGAATGTTGAGCCTCTTGGACTAATCATTTAATATTCTTTTCCCTTCTTACAGTAATCTTTGTCCTTCTGCTCCACTTTCTACAAGATTTCTCTTAACTTTATTTTCCAAAATTTCTTTCATTTTTTCTATCATGTTTTAAAATCTGATCTCCTTTTGCTTTTCTAAATGTTCATTTGCATTTGTTCATTTTTTTCATAGATGTAATATTGTCTCAATATGGGTTTTATGATATTTTTCTATTAAAATTTATGTGTGTATATATATATATATTGCTTATAAACCATGCTTTTTCTATTTTGGCTTCTCTTCCATATTAAATATTTCCCTAAGTGTTTGGCAACCTGGTAGTTGTTTATTTTTGTTTAAAACTGTGGGAATATAGATTTATTTTAATCACTCTGAGTGTATGGGACTTCTTCGACTTTAAACTTTACTTGACGATGGTCTTAAATAATATGTTTTGAGGGATCCTTGGGCTTGTCATATATACTTGAAAATATTCTTTCCATCACCTATCTGGAAACAAATGTAATGGCTCATTAGTTAATGGTTTCCAGTGTTCAGTATTCAGTATGTGTGGACATTGGCCCTCTTATTTTTAGTAAAATACTATGTGACCAACTCTATGGAGGCAGAATCAAACTGTACAGTCACACTGGAGCCCTGAGAAGAGCCCTGTACTTGATTTCATCATCTCCTATAATCATCTTGAAATTATAATTTTTGAATCTTAGCCCCCACAAGTTATGTAGCCAGTCCTGGGTATCTACACACTCAAGTCTGTAGATCCAAGGCCAAAGACCCTCAGTTTTATCCTCCAGTTCTCTCTGAGGGTAGAAAAAGGGCATTTGCCTAACAACATATAATACAAATGGGCATCTAGGGATCTACTGTTTCTAAGTTGGACTTCATAGAATTCACTAGCCCTGCCTTTAGCTTCCATCCCCTTCCTCATAAAGTAGCTGTGCCTAAATATAGCTTTCCACTGGCACCAAGGCCACAGCCTACCAGAAGCTGATTTTTCTCTGCCACTCCTATATGTGACCAGCAATCCAAATTCAGAATGTCTATTGATAAGCACTCTATCAACAGTGAGGTAGGGGCTTTCCTCTGACTGCCAACCCCACATTGTATGACCAGTGGAGAACCCTGGCACTAGAATAGCTCTCTGTGTGATAAGGGGAGGTATTGGAAGACCTGTGCCTGTCTTTCTGCTCATTACATACTTTGTGCTTTGCCAATAAAATCTGTTTCTTAACCCACTAGACTGACTTGGTAGCAGCTTCAACAAGGTACAGCCCCAAATGGACGCATTCAATACTGTGAGGGAACAAAATTTGCCACCTCAAAATGTGGCTCTTGGAATAAGGATTGACTTAGGCTGTTTTCTTTTTTTAAATTCTTATTTCCTACTACTGACCATTACTTGCTTTTAAATTTTATTTATTACTTTGATAATACAGCAGGTGGGATCTTAGTTCCCTGATCAGGGATGAAACCCACACGCCTTGCAGTAGAAGCCTGGGATCTTAACCACTGGACAGCCAGGGAAGACCACAGGCTAGCTATTTTTAAGAAACAAAAGACTTAAAATGTTGTTCCTTTTACCTCCCCTTAACTACCTAACAGACTTTATATAGAGGGTCTGTTCCCAGAATAGAGCTATCATTAGAGCTATCTGCAAAGAATCTGGGCTAGGTGTGTTGCAGACTCAGCAAGGCCAGGAGAACAGAGCCCTCTTTGTTTACTATTGTGTCTGGTCCAGACAATATTTATTTACTAAACATTTGCTTTCCCATTTCCGTGTCAGTTGCCTTCCTCCCTCAAAGTCCCAAAGCAAGGGTTTGGGCCATTTTGGATAGTTATTTAGCTTTCCTGAGTCTCTCCCATGTATACATGTTATTAAGCTTTTGATTTTCTCCTGTTACTCTATATCAAATTAATTTAATTCTTAGGCCAGCCAGAAAAACTTAGGAAGGCAGAAAAAATTTTTTCCTCCCTGATAAAACAAAAATGGGGAAAAAAATTGTTTTGAAACCTATAATAGTAAAGAAAATAATAGTAATAGCAACAAACATTCACGTATTTTGTTTTGTCCTTTGCAGTGCTGCCAAGACTGTTATTTTCACCTTTACAACACTGGCAGACATGCATTATCTCCCTATTTTATAGCAAAAGAAACTGCCTGGAGCAGTTAAGTGATGTATCCAGATTTACAAAAGTTAAGTGGTAATGCTCGATCTCAAAAGTGCTGCCTCCAAACGTCCTCTTAACCAGTGTGAACATGCAAGACTGTCTCCACAGGCTGTTTGCTCTTTTTAATATTTTAGAAATATTAAATCCATTTTTGCTAAGTTATTCATTGAAGAAAGCTAATCCTCCTGTCTTTCCCTCTTTGTCAAGAGCTCCTTAAATAACACCAGTTTATTAACTAAACATTCTCCTTAGCAACCATTAATCTTCCAGAATGACTACAAAGCTGCTTTGTATCAGAACGAAAATCAGGGTAATGATTTATTTATTTATTTATTTCTCATACCATGTCATCAAAAACACATTTATAGAGCACCTAACAGGTTGTAAAAACTAAGACAGTATGCTTTTCCGGCAACAGTTTAATGAAAAAGTGAGGGTAACTCTAAATTTAAAATGTACATGGGTGCTTAGTCTGACTCTGTGACCCCAGGAACTATAGCTTCTCTGTGACCCTATGAACATGCCAGGCTTCTCTGTCCAGGGGAATTTTTCAGGCAAGAATACTGGCTGGAGTGGGTTGTCATGTCCTCCTCCAGGAGATCTTCCCAACCTGTCTCCTCGCGGGCCGATTCTTTACCACTGAGCCATAGCGGTCGCCTGAGGACCGCACCACAAATGGCCAAATATCTAATTGTTGAGATCAAGCAGCTTTATTAAACTTGCCAATCTTATTTTTAAAATTTATCAAAACTGTTAAAATGTCATGGAAAATAATACATTGGCTCTATTTTGAAATAAAAGTCTCTGAATGAAATCAAATGTTTGGATAAAAATAGAGACGTTTAAATCATGTATAGTGGAAAATGTCCTCTCTTACCATCCTCTCCTTCACCTCTCATTTTTATTACAAAGGCTGAAATGAAATTTTCTGCATCAGGCTTTGACATCTTTGATTTTGCCTTCGGTAAATTGCTTCATCTCTAAAATGTGAACCTGAACTAGATCTTTTGAGAATCAGTCCAGCTGTGAAATCTTTACTTCCATTAGGCTAAATAATCAGATTATTGGGTATACTCAGGTTATTTAATTTTCCTTTCTCATTCATGTGTGTGGTTAGCCCTCTTCCCAATAGTTTTAATTAAATATTGTCACTTGTTTGAGCTTGCTCCAAATATGAGAAACAGGAATATTAAACAGGTAATAAATGACTAATTCATTTAAATGAGTGGATAACTTTATTGCCCCAAACACAGAAGCAAAATGAAATTCTAAAGTAAAAGATTACTGGATATGACAGGAATACGAGTCATAACTGTTCAGTTTATAAATACATCAAAAATTCATGTATAAAGAGAGAAAGCAAAACAATACTAGAATAAATCACACTTTTATACTTTTCATAAAATAAGGAAGGCTTTTCTATATGTGACAGAAGCAAAAGCCATTTTTTGAAAGATTAATTAATCTAACTGCATAAAACATAATTGTTGGTGATAAAGTCATAAGACAAAAGGCATACTGGGAAAAGTTATCACCAAAACAAAGTTGACAGTGACAAGTGACCCGAGCAGGTTTGGTTTCTCCTGAGGCTTCTTTCCTGGACCCTGTAGATGGCCATCTTTGCTCTGTGTCCTCACATGGCCTTTTCTCTCTCGTACATCCTTGTTGTCTCTTCCATAATCTTGGATTATGTCCAAGATTAGACATATTAGATTCTGAGCCCGCCCATATGACCTCATTTAACCTTGCTTTCCAGTCGCTAAGCCATGCCTGACTCTTTGCAACCTCACGGACTGTAGCACACCAGACTCCTCTGTCCTCCACTAACTCCCCGGAGTTTGCTCAGGCTCATGTCCAGTAAGTCAGTAATCATCTCCAAGTACACTCACACTCCAAGGATGCTGGCAGGTTAGAACTTCAATATACAAATTTGTGGGGAACACAGTTCAGTGCATAACGCTTTGATCTGGCAAAGATATCCTTTTCTCTCTCAACTTAGCTGAGGTGCTAAGTGATAATAGCATATCAGGACTCAGTCTCTCCCCTCTTCACTTTTACGTTGGGATGTCCAGAGTTGCCTCAGTTAATACAGAGTGAGTCCCACAGTAAAATGTCTGTATACCTTTAAGTCATTTCTAGTCTTGGTGGCTAGCAATAACTTGTTTCTATGCTAAAAGAATTGCAAAACACAAAATTTTATTCGAATAAATCTCTACCAAGTTGCTGCAGCCAGCGAAGCAGGTAGGGATTGAAAGCAGTCGACACGCAGTTTGGGAAAAAGAAACTAGAGACAGAATTAAAGTTTTAAAGATGGGACCAGGGGACTCAAGATCTCTTGGATCAAGAGCCCCGTTCCTCCGAGCCACATCACTTTTATTTAGTATCTTGGCAAGAAGAAAGTATCTGTTGTGCTATGATGAAGTCAGCCTCCTATGTCCCTGTAACGTCTCCCATTTTATTGATTACTTCAAATTATCTTTGTGGTTTTCTTGTACAAGGGGTATCACCTAGCTGGATGTCATAGACCTGCATATGCCTTGGGAAAACATCTTGGTGTGTGTACAGGCAGCATTCTGAACTTGCTCTGACCTGGCATTCCAAGGTCCACCCTATGTTTTTCCTTAGCTTAGCAGGGCACAACAACCCCAACTGATTAACCTGATGTACTTTTATTTGGGTTATGCTGTATTGCTATATTTTGCTTTTATTTTTTTCCCATGGTGATTTTCTCATGGCTTAGTCAGAGCAACAGGAGGCTATTAACCCCTGCATATCCCCTTTTTTTGCTTTTGTAACAGAAGATATGCTGATCTTGCAACTTCTTTCTTCATTAGTTCTTGGAAGGTTTTCACATGCATCTGAGGACTAAAGAAGATTATAGTGAAACAGCAAAACATAGCTCGTGTTCCAATGAGACCACCTCTGATGCTTCTGATCCACTTGAGAGGACTCAATGAGTTAAGGCCCTCTGCTATTCCTTGAAGTGTCTCTGTACCTGACAACAGTCTAAGAGAAGCACGCTACGTGCCAATGACTTTTGCCTGTAGCTTTTAATATTTAGAGTAAGGTTGTCAGCTGTATGGCCCTGCAAGTGCCACTGAACTTTTTCCCAGGAGTGTTCAGATGGTTATATTCCTGGTGGGGGGTGGGGGTCACACAAAAGTAGTAATGTTCCACTCACTCTTTAAATGTATTTGTAATTTAAGATTTTGTACTTCTCCTACGAGTAGCACTGCATTTTCCGAATCCGCCAACCTGTTGCTAATCTCCTCGTCTATATGAGTTTTGGCTCCCCAGGCAGAACTGGCATTTTTTGTGCCACTCCTGCACAAAGGTGGTGGTTTGTACCGACTGATGGAGGGCTGTGCCTGCCATTGCTGCTACGGTGGTGATGGCAATAGTGCCCATTATGGTGGCATCAAGGAGCCCAGTGAAATGCTTGGATCTTTTGAAAATAGTATTTAGTGCTGTGAGCAAAGTATGCATGTCAGGGGAGAGTTCCTAAGGCCTATTTTGAGTTACTGGGAGCAAAACTCCTGTCTATGCAAAATCACATAGGAATGAGTGAGTGATAGTTGCTCAGTCATGCCTAACTCTTTGCAACCCCATGGACTGTAGCCTGCCAGGCTCCTCTGTCCATGGATTCTCCAGGCAAGATTACTGGAGTGGGTTGCCATTTCTTTAGCCACACATAGGAATGGTTAGAGTTAAATAAAGAACTGTTCAAGCAGGTATGCAGTTTGCGATCCTGGCAGATCAGGTTCCATTTTGTCTGATTAATAGTTATAATGCCAATCCCAGTCACATATGAATCCCTAACACAGTTCACTTCCAGTTCAGTTGCTCAGTTGTGTCCAACTCTTTGCAACCCCATGGACTGCAGCACTCCAGGCATCCCTGTCCATCACCAACTCCCGGAGTTTACGCAAACTCACGTCCATTGAGTTGGTGATGCCATCCAACCATCTCATCCTCTGTCCTCTCCTTCTCCTCCCACCTTCCATCTTTCCCAGCATCAGGGTTTTTCAAAGGAGTCAGTTCTTCACATCAGATGGCCAAACTACTGGAGTTTCAGCTTCAGCATCAGTCCCTCCAGTGAATATTCAGGACTGATTTCCTTTAGGATGGACTGGTTGGATGTTTTTGCAGTCCAAGGGACTCTCAAGAGTCTTCTCCAACACCACAGTTCAAAAGCATCAATTCTTTGGTGCTCAGCTTTCTTTACAGTCCAACACTCACATCCATACATGATTTCTGGAATAACCATAGCTTTTACTAGATGGACCATTGTTGGCAAGGTAATGTCTCTGCTTTTTTTTTTTTTTAATTAATTAATTAATTAATTTTTTTTTAAATTACAATACTGTATTTGTTTTGCCATACAATGACACGAATCAGCCGTAGGTGAACACAATCTCCCAATGCCGAAGCCCCCTCCCACCTCCCACCCCACATCCTCTACTTGAATCATCCTGTGCATCAGCCCCATGCATCCTGCATCCTACATTGAACATAGATTGGCGCTTCGTTTCTTACACGAAAATATACATGTTTCATTGCCATTCTCCCAAACCATCCCACCCTTTCCCTCTCCCTCAGAGTACAAAAGTCCACTCTATAACTCTGTGTCTCTTTGTTGTCTATGTCTCTGCTTTTTAATATGCTGTCTAGGTTGGTCATAACTTTCCTTCCAAGTAGTAAGCATCTTTTAATTTCATGGCTGCAAACACCATCTGCAGTGATTTTAGAGCCACCCAAAATAAAGTCAGCCACTGTTTCCACTGTTTCCCCATCTATTTCCCATGAAGTGATGGGACCAGATGCCATGATCTTAGTTTTCTGAATACTGAGCTTTAAGCCAACTTTTTCACTCTCCTCTTTCACTTTCATCAATGCTCCTTAGTTCTTTTTCACTTTCTGCCATAAGGGTGGTGTCATCTGCGTATCTGAGGTTATTGATATTTCTCCCAGAACTCTTGATTCCAGCTTGTGCTTCCTCCAGCCAGCATTTCTCATGATGTACTTTGCATAGAAGTTAAATAAGCAGGGTGATAACATACAGCCTTGACGTACTCCTTTCCTATTTGGAATCAGTCTGTTGTTCCATGTCCAGTTCTAGCTGTTGTTTCCTGACCTGCATACTGGTTTCTCAAGAGGCAGGTTAGGTGGTCTGCTATTCCCATCTGTTTCAGAATTTTCCACAGAAGATTGTGATTCACACAGTCAAAGGCTTTGGCATAGTCAATAAAGCAGAAATAGATGTTTTCTGGAACTCTCTTGCTTTTTCGATGATCCAATGAATGTTGGCAATTTGATCTCTGGTTCCTCTGCCTTTTCTAAAACCAGCTTGAACATTAGGGAGTTCATGGTTCGTGTATTGCTGAAGCCTGGCTTGGAGAATTCTGAGCATTACTTTACTAGCATGTGAGATGAGTGCAATTGTGCGGTAGTTTGAGCATTCTTTAGCATTGCCTTTCTTTGGGATTGGAATGAAAACTGACCTTTTCCAGTCCTGTGGCCACTGCTGAGTTTTCCAAATTTGCTGGCATATTGAGTGCAGCACTTTCACAGCATCATCTTCTAGGATTTGGAACAGCTCAACTGGAATTCCATCACCTCCACTAGCTTTGTTCATAGTGATGCTTTCTAAGGCCTACTTGACTTCACATTCCAAGAAGTCTGGCTCTAGATTAGTGATCACATCATCATGATTATCTGGGTCGTGAAGATCTTTGTTGTACAATTTTTCCATGTATTCTTGCCACCTCTTCTTAATATCTTCTGCTTCTGTTAGGTCCAGACCATTTCTGTCCTTTATTGAGCCCATCTTTGCATGAAATGTTCCCTCGGTATCTCTAATTTTCTTGAAGAGATCTCTACTCTTTCCCATTCTGTTGTTTTCCTCTATTTCTTTGCACTGATAGCTGAAGAAGGCTTTCTTATCTCTCCTTGCTATTCTTTGGAACTCTGCATCCAGATGCTTATATCTTTCCTTTTCTCCTTTGCTTTTCACCTCTCTTCTTTTCACAGCTATTTGTAAGGCCTCCCCAGACAGCCATTTTGCTTTTTTGCATTTCTTTTCCACGGGGATGGTCTTGATCCCTGTATCCTGTACAGTGTCACAAACCTCATTCCATAGTTCATCAGGCACTCTATCTATCAGATCTAGGCCCTTAAATCTATTTCTCACTTCCACTGTATAATCATAAGGGATTTGATTAAGGTCATACCTGAATGGTCTAGCGGTTTTCCCTACTTTCTTCAGTTTAAGTCTGAATTTGGTAATAAGGAGTTCATGATCTGAGCCACAGTCAGCTCCTGGTCTTCTTTTTGTTGACTGTATAGAACTTCTCCATCTTTGGCTGCAAAGAATATAATCAATCTGATTTCAGTGTTGACCATCTGGTGATGTCCATGTGTAGAGTCTTCTCTTGTGTTGTTGGAAGAGGGTGTTTGCTATGACCAGTGCATAATTTTCTGGTTGTAGAGCATCTGATCTTTATTCAAAGACTGGTTACTGAGATAAGCTTTAGAAACAAACTTACAGTGTCCTTTCAGTGAAGGATATTTTTAACTTAATGAATGTCCTTCTTAATTTAATTTAATGAAGTCTCTTAGCAATGTAACATAACCAAAATTTAACAAGTGAGTCATAAGGACATTAATTAACAAAACTAGAGCTTAAGATTCAATGAAATATATTAGATATCATAGACCTGACATCAGTTGGGTGGATTTTTTTCTTTTTAGAGCTTCCCAGTATACTCTGAGGTTTTTGTATATGTCTGGAGACAGTCTTTTTGTACCATGATGAGGCTGTTCAGAACCCAAATGTCTCCAGTTTCTGGAGGGATGAGGCAGAGAGAAAAAGAAAAATGTTTTAATTTTACTCACAGGTGTAAATCACTAAATTGTTTTAAACCATCAGTGACTTGAGGAGAACAGTTTCTTTATATCTGAAAACAAAGATTAGAAGACAGTAACACGTCAGGAAAAAAATCATGAAAATTTTAATCACATTTTTGGAGTCTGTTCAATCTCATGTAACCAACCCTTTGTTTTGTGGTCCTTGCCTGACGACAAAGGACGTCAGTGAAAGTAATAGTCTCCAAGAAGCTCATGAAGATTTTGCAGTGTCTGTATGACTTGTCCAGCAAAGTAGATTCCCTGATCAATGGAGATTGCAGAAAATGTATTTTAACCATTTTTTTCCCATTGTGAGATATTAACCCTACAACCAGGAAAGGCTTTATACTATCTTATAAAGTGAGGTTTGTCAGGGAGCGAGGAAAAGCCAAGTGGCCATCTTGGACCTCCCCTAGCCCTGACTGTTGGGTTTATAGCTATTATTTATCCATTTTAAATTTCCTGATGAGAGGTTAATTTTGTAGAAGCAGAATGAGCTTTGTCTATGTGTGTCATAGTCTCCATAGATTATTGTGAAATAACACTCATTCATTTTATCGAAGGAACAAAAGATTTTAAAAGCAAGTATGAATCACTGAAAGACAAGGAAATTTACATAGTCTGTTATCAATAGCTATACTCCAAGAAGACTTTGTTTTTTTTAATAGGAAGAGAAAACCAAATTCCAGATTGGTACCAGCTTATATTCATTGTGAAACAATAGTCATTCACCTAATCAAAGTGACAATAAAAGATTTCAAAGGCGGTATAATGTCTGAATAAAGTTGTATCATGCACAAAATTCTCTTCCACTTGCCACACAACTTTTTACATTTCTGCATTCATTACTTTATTTTTAATTTAAATTTATTTATTTTAATTGGAGGCTAATTACTTTACAATATTGTAGTGGTTTTGTCATACATCAACATGAATCCGCCACAGGTGTACACGTGTTCCCCATCCTGAACCTCCCTCCCTCTTCCCTCCCCATACCATCCCTTTGTGTCATCCCAGTGCACCAGCCCCAAGCATCCTGTATCCTGCATTGAACCTGGACTGGCAATTAGTTTCTTATATGATATTTTACATGTTTCAATGCCATTCTCCCAAATCATCCCACCCATTTGCCCATTCAGAGGACAGCCACCTATAAGTTCAGATTTACTTCCTTTTTCCTTAATAGAACGTAATTCTATCCTTATACCTTTTATTGAAAGTACATGTCCTACTTTCCTTCAGCAACCATGAACTGTACTTTATATTACCTGCTGTTGGTTTTCCACACCTGGAAAATCATTCTGTAGATTGGTAAATGTAAATCACCCAAAGCTATATAATTTGCAAAATTATCTTCACAGTGTCTATGTGAATTAGATCAGTAAACAAACATTAATATCAGGTATCAATTCAATAGTGAATATTTCCTAGTTCACAGAATCCTGAAATTCATTTTAGTTTAAATTTTTTTTTAAATTTAGAATTGTTTGATTCATAAGTGCTTACTTCTCTTTAGGCCAATTAAATAGAGCTCATTGACCAATCACCTTTAGTAATTTTGTCCAAAGACAAATACACACCCTGAGTCACACATAAATTTAGACAGACATATAGACAGATATCTCATAGTTGCTGCTTGATATTTAAAATGTCTTTGCGCCTTCTTTTTTTCTTGGTTTGAGTTCTACCAATTTGTTCATGGCTGGAGTCCCAGACAGAGTGGGCTGTTTATCCCAAGGACATGATATGAGTTAACTTTAGTTTTTTTCCCAGGCCTGTTTTTCTCAGAAAGAACTAGAGCTCCAACAAAGTATGTTAACAAGCCAACTTTTTTCTAATTGCACATGCAAGGAGAACTGGCTTTGCAATTTCAAAAAAAGAGTTTATTTTAACCAGTGTTCTCTGGAGTCTAAATAATATCATGGCCATTCAGTGTCAAAAACACCATCTCTCTTTTTGTAGTCATAGTTTCATAGTTAAAAATTAAACCAGAGAATGTTCAAATTGGCTCTGATGACAGGGGTAGCCTGAATAATAGGATGTTGTCCCAGCAGGGATTGTCTCTCTGGGGAGGTAAAGTCTTCTCTTAAAGTAAGGAAAGCCTGTGCCTTAACCTCTGTTTTCTCCCAGGCTCTTATGCAGTATTGCCTCATCTTTTCTATACCCTGATCTTCCATAAGCACTTGATCTTGAGTTCTCCCCCAATTTCAACTGCCTATCAATTGATCTAAAGAGATGGGGATCTATCTGGCTTGGTCATGAGACACCATAATCAAATGGGAACCCTCAGCTAGTCCCTGCATTATTTCCAAGGTAAAAGGAGAATTTACTCTATAATTTTGAACAGTTTGCTTAAATTCATTTAGTATTTTGTGTACAGTCCCAAACACCCCATTAGGATTATTAGGATCTGTCCCAGGAGCTACTCATTCACGTGTTGTCATTGGAAATGTCATAGTCATAGCCTCCAAGTCACCCTCCTGTCCAGCCCACCAAATACCTTTCTGGAGGGGTGACAGGACTGTTGTTCGTGGCAAGGAAGGAAAAGCTTAAGTCACTCCATTGATTAAGACAGGAGGGGGAGGAAGTGGAGGTAGAGGAAATTCATCCTCTGCAAAAGCTCAGAAGGAACTGTGCTTTTAAGAGTCTCCTGTGTTTTTTGTTCTATCCCTGCTGGCTGTGCATATTCAGGTCTTCCCTCTGATGGCGATTCACATTCATCCTCACTCCCTTCTGAGCTTTCTGGAATCTGAAGAGGTTTTAAAATAGATTTTATCGGCGTCCAAATTGACCAGATAGATACAGGCAAGGGCACTCCCTTGCAAAGAAGTTTCTCTAATTCACTACCTACCATATTCCATGTTCCTAAATCTAAAATACTCAGACAAGGGAACCATGAGCAATGTTTCTCAATGGTCTGTAAAAGCTCCAGTAGCCGGCCCTCACTTATTTTTGTTCCCCTTGCTTTTAGAACCTATGCAAGAGGCATATATATGGCCAGTACCGTTCCAAGCTTTCTGAATTTCCCATGCTTAACTCAAGTTTCAATATCTGAGAGAGTATTACTTGCCACAAAGGGGGTTTTCTGAGGCCTCACCCCGCTCTTCTTCAGGATCGTGAGCCAATGTTGATATTTCAGCTGCAGTTTCATTCTCCTGCAGCCTTCCTTTCCAGCCCCATGTTGGGCACCATTTGTTGGAGCCAGTGCAGCAGGTGGGAATCAAAAGTGATCGATGCACAGTTTGGGGAAAATAAACTAGAGACACAATTAAAGTTTTAAAGATGGGACTGGGGGACTCAAGCCCTCTTGGATCAAGAGACCCATTCCTTGGAGCCAAGTCACTTTTATTATCTTTGTAAGCAGAAAGTATCTGTTGTGGTTTGATGAAGTCAGCCTCCAGTCCCCAGTCATGTCTCCCATATTACTGATTATTTCAAACTATCTTTGAATAGTTCAAAAAACATTCTTTGACTAGTTCAAAATATCACAGTAATACAAGTCTTTGGGACTGGAATGAAACCAGACTGAAAAGGTCAGTTTTCATTCCAATCACAAAGAAAGGCAATGGCAAAAATGCTCAAACTACCACACAATTGCACTCATCTCACATGCTAGTAGAGTAATGCTCAAAATTCTCCAAGCCAGGCTTCAGCCATACATGAATCGTTAACTTCCAGATGTTCAAGGTGGTTTTAGAAAAGGCAGAGGAACCAGAGACCAAATTGCCAACATCTGCTGGATCATGGAAAATGAAGAAAGTTCCAGAAAAACATCTATTTCTGCTTTATTGACTATGCCAAAGCCTTGACTGTGTGGATCACAATAAGCTGCGGAAAATTCTGAAAGAGATGGGAATATCAGAACACCTGACCTGCCTCTTGAGAAACCTATATGCAAGTCAGGAAGCAACAGTTAGAACTGGACATTGAACAACAGACTGGTTCCAAATAGGAAAAGGAGTATGTCAAGGCTGTATATTATCACCCTGCTTATTTAACTTCTATGCAGAGTACATCATGACAAACTCTGGGCTGGAAGAAACACAAGCTGGAATCAAGATTGCCAGAAGAAGTATCAATAACCTCAGATATGCAGATGACACCACCCTAATGGCAGAAAGTGAAGGGGAACTCAAAGCCTCTTGATGAAAGTGAAAGAGGAGAGTGGAAAAAGTTGGCTTAAAGCTCAACATTCAAAAATGAAGATCATGACATCTGGTCCCATCTCTTCATGGGAAATAGATGGGGAAACAGTGGAAACAGTGTCAGACTTTATTTTTTTGGGCTCCAAAATCACTGCAGATGGTGACTGCAGCCATGAAATTAAAAGACGCTTACTCCTTAGTAGGTAAGTTATGACCAACCTAGATAGCATATTGAAAAGCAGAGACATTACTTTGCCAACAAAGGTCCGTCTAGTCAAGGCTATAGTTTTTCCAGTAGTCATGTATGGATATGAGAGTTGGACTGTGAAGAAAGCTGAGCACTGAAGAATTGATGCTTTTGAACTGTGGTGTTGGAGAAGACTCTTGAGAGACCCCTTGGACTGCAAAGAGATCCAACCAGTCCATTCTAAAGGAGATCAGCCCTGGGATTTCTTTGGAAGGAATGGTGCTAAAGCTGAAACTCCAATACTTTGGCCATCTCATGGGAAGAGTTGACTCACTGGAAAAGACTCTGATGCTGGGAGGGACTGGGGGCAGGAGGAGAAGGGGACGACAGAGGATGAGATGGCTGGATGGCATCATGGACTCAATAGATGTGAGTCTGAGTGAACTCTGGGAGTTGCTGATGGACAGGGAGGCCTAGCGTGCTGCGATTCATGGGGTCGCAAAGAGTTGGACACGACTGAGTGACTGAACTGAACTGAATTGAATCCAAGTCTATGCCCCAATCCATAATGCTGAAGAAGCTGAACAGTTCTATGAAGACCTACAAGAACTACTAGAACTAACACCCCAAACAGATGTCCTTTTCATTATAGGGGACTGGAATGCAAAGGTAGAAAGTCAAGAAACACCTGGAGTAACAGGCAAATTTGACCTTGGAGTACAGAATGAAGCAGGACAAAGGCTAATAGAGTTTTGCCAAGAGAACACACTGGTCATAGCAAACACCCTGCACCAACAACACAAGAGAAGACTCTACACTTGGGCATCACCAGGTGGTCAACACCAAAATCAGATTGATTATATTCTTTGCAGCCAAAGATGGAGAAGTTCTATGCAGTCAACAAAAACAAGACCAGGAGCTGACTGTGGCTCATATCATGAACTCCTTATTGCCAAATTCAGACTTAAATTGAAGAAAGCAGGGAAAACCACTAGACCATTCAGGTATGACCTAAATCAAATCCCTAATGAATATACAGTGGAAGTGAGAAATAGATTTAAGGGACTAGATCTGATAGAATGCCTGATGAACTATGGACAGAGGTTCGTGACATTGTAGAAGAGACAGGAAGCAAGACCATCCTCGAGGAAAAGAAATGCAAATAAGCAAAATGGCTGTTCGAGGAGGTTTTACAAACAGCTGTGAAAAGAAGCAAAGTGAAAAGCAAAGGAGAAAAGGTATCATTTGAATGCAGAGTTCCAAAGAATAGCAAGGAGAGATAAGAATGCCTCCCTCAGTGATCAGTGTAAAGAAATAGAGGAAAATGATAGAATGGGAAAGACTAGAGATCTCTCAAGAAACTGAGAAATACCAAGGGAATATTTCACACAAAGATGGGCACAATAAAGGACAGAAATGGCATGGACCTAACAGAAGCAGAAGATACTAAGAAGAGGTGGCAAGAATACACAGAAGAACTGTACAAAAAGATCTTCACGACCCAGATAATCACGATGGTGTGATCACTCACTTAGAACCAGATATCCTGGAATGTGAAGTCAAGTGGGCCTTAGAAAGCATCACTATGAACAAAGCTAGTGGAGGTGATGGAATTCCAGTGGAGCTATTTCAAATCCTAAAAGATAATGCTGTGAAAGCACTGCCCTCAATATGCCAGCAAATTTGGAAAACTCAGCAATGGCCACAGGACTGGGAAAGGTCACTTTTATTCCAATCCCAAAGAAAGGCAATGCCAAAAAAATGCTCAAACTACCGCACAATTGTACTTATCTCACATGCTAGCAATGTAATGCTCAAAATTCTCCAGACCAGGCTTCAACAATACATGAACCGTGAGCTTCCAGATGTTCAAGCTGGTTTTAGAAAAAGAGGAACCATGGATCAAATTGCCATCATCTGCTGGATCATTGGAAAAGCAAGAGAGTTCCAGAAAAACATCTATTTCTGCTTTATTGACTGTGCCAAAGCCTTTGACTGTGTGGATCACAATAAACTGTGGAAAATTCTGAAAGAGATGAGAATACCAGACTACCTGACCAGCCTCTTGAGAAATCTGTATGCAGGTCAAGAAGCAACAGTTAGAAGCAGACATGGAACAACAGACTGGTTCCTAATAGGAAAGGGAGTACATCAAGGCTGTATATTGTCACTCTGCTTATTTAACTTCTATGCAGAGAACATCATGAGAAACGCTAGGCTGGAGGAAGCACAAGTTGGAATCAAGATTGCCGGGAGAAATATCAATAACATCAGATATACAGATGACACCACCTTTATGGCAGAAATGAAGAAAATCTTGAAAGTGAAATAGTAGAGTGAAAAAGTTGGCTTAAAGCTCAACAATCAGCAATCAAAGATCATGGCATCCGGTCCCCTCACCTTGTGGCAAATAGATGGGGAAACAGTGGAAGCAGTGCCAGGCTTTATTTTGGGGGCTCCAAAATCACTGCAGATGGTGACTACAACCATTAAATTAAAAGACTCCTTGGGAGAAACAACCTAGACAGCATATTAAAAAGCAGAGACATTACTTTGCCAACAAAAGTCCGTCAAGTTGAGACTTGATTTTTCCAGTGGTCATATACAGATGTGAGAGCTGGACTATAAAGAGAGCCTAGCAGCGAAGAATTCATGCTTTTGAACTGTGGTGTTGGAGAAAACTCTTGAGAGTCCCTTGGACTGCAAGGAGATCCAACCAGTCCATCCTAAAGGAGATCAGTCCTGAATGTTCATTTGAAGGACTGATGTTGAAACTGTAACTCCAATACTTTGGCTACCTGCTGCGAAGAACTGACTCTCTTGAAAAGACCCTGATGCTGGGAAAGACTGAAGGCAGGAGCAGAAGGGGACGATAGAGGATGAGATGGTTGGATGGCATCACCGGCTCAATAGACATGAGTTGCATAAACTCCGGGAGTTGGTGATGAACAAGGTGGCCTGGTGTGCTGCAGTCCATGGGGTCACAAAGAGTCGGAGACTACTGAGAGACTGAACTGACTGAATTGAACCTATCTTTGTTATTTTCTTGTACAAGGGGTATCACCCAGCTGGTGGTCATAGACCTGCTTATGCCTTGGGAAAACTTTTTGGTTTGTGTACAGGCAGCATTCTGAACTTGCACTGACCTGGCATTCCAAGGTCCACTGTTCTTCCTTAGTTTAGCAGTGAGAACTGCAATTGATCTACCTGACATACTTTTATCTGGGTTATGCTGTAGTGCTATATTTTACTTTTATTTTTTTTTTCTCATGGTGAGTTTCTCATGGCTTAGCCAGAGCAACAGATGGCTAACTATAAACCCCTACACCAAGTGTATCTTTAACTCCCTTCTAGCAGGATCCCCAAATCAGTCACAGCATGCCATTCGATCTGTGAGAAAGTGTGATACATCAGAAGTTAGAGTAGAAATAGATGGCTCTATTAAGCAGTTTCAGTTAAAAACTTTCTTTAGCAGATTTCACAAAAGAATCATACAGAAAATGAACATAATACTATATCCCAGTCCCAGAGCCTTAAAAGGCATCTGTATGAGTCATGGATCTGACTTTCCCTTCTAACCAGACTTGCCTATTACTGGGATTGGAGAGAGTGTCTGTATTTGTTATGAGTAGAACCACTCCAGTGTTCTTGCCTGGAGAATCCCAGGGATGGCGGAGCCTGGTGGGCTGCCATCTATGGGGTCGCACAGAGTCGGACATGACTGAAGGGACTTAGCAGCAGCAGCAACAGCAGAAGTTATATTGGAGCTTCCTAGGTGGCTCAGTGGTAAAGAACCAATGCAGGCCACTCAAGAAATATGGGTTCAACCCCTCAGTCAGGAAGATCCCTTAGAGTAGGAAATGGCAACACACTCCAGTATTCTTGCCGGGAAAATTCCATAGACAGAGGGGTCTGGCAGGTTACAGTCTCTGGGGATGTAAAGAGTTAGATATGAAAGAGTGACTGAGCACACACATACAGAAGATATATTAAGTTGAAGGAGAATCTGCTTTTGTTTCAAACAATAATTATGAAGAAGAGTTGCCTGTTGGATAGGGCTGGTGTGAATATTTGACATTTTTAGGACTTAACATATTTTGTAAACTCTTCTGTATTTGGGAAAATTAATGCTTGAATCTTGCTTGCCTCCCCTCACTGAGGTCAGAACTCAAATACTAACCTCTCCTGCAGCTAGCACTCAGGTATGTACCCTTGCATTTGACCCACCCAGGTGAGTGAGACTGATTCAGAGATAAACAGGGTGGCATTCTTGTTTTGACGGGGCAGCACTCCCATTTGGCTGGTGTAGGTGGCAGCAGGAATTTCAAGAGAAAGCTCCTGATGCACAGACAGCATCAGTGATGGAGGCAGTGGTGGATGTGGGCCATTGGATTGTGGTGTTTCATGTTTGATGGAGGAGGCATCAGTGGGGTTCGTATCAGACCAGTGTACTGCATGCCTTTTGGTGTTCCTGGAAGTGTATCCTTGAGTCTGTTTCTTCAACAATCCACAGTAGTACCTATAAACTTTAAGAGGTTATTTTTCTGATTAAACTAGCTGGACTGGATTTTGTTGTTTGCAATGTTTATGCATAACATAAAAATGCTATGCATAAAAATGTTTACTCGACTTATCACTTTTTATAAAGAAGTAAAAATTCAATTGTAAATGCATAGTTTTTCAATTGTCAGATTGGCAAAGATCAAGGATTTGATTTGTTGGCATTAAAATAGAGAAACAAACCCTTTTATTATTGCTGAGAATATAAACTAATAATTTTGAAGAAAAACAATGGTACAGTATTTATAAAGGATAAAACACAAATACTTTTGATGAAGAAATATTTCCATGATTATAGTCTATATATACACCCTTGTATGAGCCACTAAAGAAATGTACAATGATATTGATTTCTAAGCTGCTTGTAAATGGAAGTATTAAAACAAAATAGATGCAGTCAGGCAAGACCTAGTAAATACATGGTTGAAGATTCACAGAATAGAATATTTACCTGTTTAAAGGAGAAAGCTCTATAAGAATGAAACAGATATACTGTTAAAATAGAAAAGCTAGGTGTGGGACAGTGGGCATGGAATGTCATCATCTATATGAAAAGGAACAGGCATTCAGTAATGTTTTACATAGATTTGGAAAATTCTTGAAGGAGGCAGCACAAATAACCATCATTTCTGAGGAGGGAATCTGGGTTGAGGGACATGCCAAGAGATGGTTACTTTTCAGAAAATATATGTCACTTTTGAGTATTTTATTTTATTTGGCTACTCCAGGTCTTAGTTGTGGCATGCGAGATCCAGCTCCCTGATCCGGGGTTGAACCTGGATCCCCTGCATTGGGAGCTCAGAGTCTTAGTCACTGGACCACCAGCGACGCTCCTTGAGGTTTTTTCTTTAGTTCAACTCTGTGACAACTGTCTGTTGCACATTGTGGCACATGGGACACAAAGGTAAACCACTAAATAACATAAACAGGTGATTGCTGTTGTTCAGTCATTCAGTTGTATCCGACTCTTTGTGACCCCATGGACTGAAGCACATCAAGTTTCCTGTCCTTCACCACATCCTGGAGCATGCTCAAGCTCATGTCCATTGAGTCAGGGATGCCATCGAACCATCTCATCCTCAGTCGACCCCTTCTCCTCCTGCCTTCAATCTTTCCCAGCATCACTGTCTTTTTCAATGAGTTGGCTCTGTGCATCAGGTGGCCAAAGTATTGGAACTTCAGCTTCAGCATCAGTTCTTCCAATGAATAATCAGGACTGTTTTCCTTTAGGATTGACTGGTTTGATCTCCTTGCATTCCTAGGGACTCTCAAGAGTCTTCTCCAACACCTCAGTTCAAGAGCAAAATTTCTTCAGTGCTCAGCCTGGGATTAGGGTGTACACAGATGCAGTGGGAGCCAGAGCAGAAGCTCTTGAAATGCACAAAGGGAATTTTCTGGAGTAAAAGGCACATAGAAATTGAAGAGAGAATTAGGCAGTAGAGCTGTAAGCAAAGCTATTCCAAGCATTATATATATACATATATATATATATATATATATATATATATATAAAGAATCAGAGGTAAACAGAAAAAAAAAGAGGTAAACTTAGTTAGGTACATAAAATAGTCAACTTCAGAGGAATTATAAGCATTTAGGATGAGCATAGTTTGGGTGGAGGAAGATGTGGAAAAGTAAATTAAAAAGTTATTTAATGTCCTTAGATATTGGATATTATCCTTACAGAAAAAATGACTAAAGTTAGGAGGTGCAAGGAGATCCTGTGTGAGACAGAATGGGAGTTCTAAGGCATAGTGCAAAGCTTTTAATTTAAACTAGAGAAGTCCTGGAAGAGATAGGAATGCATTCAACTACTATGACCCCAAATGCCAAATAACAATACCGTAACTAATAGATATTATTGGATACAGATCTAGAGGGAGGCATCTCAGGGCTGGTGTAACAGGTTTAGAGATGGTTTCTTTTTTCATTCTTCTCTGCTATTCTTGGGTAAGTTGGCTGGCCATCACATCATTGCACAGTTGCCACCATTAATCCTGGCATCATGGCTATATTCACGGCAGGAATAAGGAGTCAAAGGGATAGGGCAGAAGGCCTTTTCTGTTTAAAAGTTTTTCTCTTTCTGATGAGGAAAGTCATTCACAGTAGATTTGCTCTTGTAGCTCATCAGTTATGCTCTCCTTAGACCACCATTGCTAAGGGGAACGAGATTTTTACTCATGGTTTTAGACCAATTATAATTTATCTCCTGGGGTATAGTAGATGGCTTCCACCCCTGAGATCAAAAGATCTCCATACACTGTTTAAATCATTTAGCATTTATTAAATATATATATCTGTGTGTATTGTGTGTCTATATATATAGATATATATATATATCTACGTATCTATATAATACACATGTTTATACAGACACAAGTATGGGCATGTGTGTATATATATATACTTTTTCTCCTTTTTCTTCTTCCCAGAGTAGGAGGGCAAATGATTGTTAGAAGGTCATAGGTCCCAATTTAGAGATGATATAACTTTCTAAGTAGCTCTGGAACTTTTTCATCCAATTCTTCTTAATATCCAGAGATGACTAAACTGGCTTCCTTTTCCTTCCATATCCACTCCTGACCTTGTTCAAGTCTAGAATATTTTTTTAATTAAAAAAAAAAAACACAGCATAACTAGAATCACTGATGGGCTGCCCTATATTACTTTATTACCACTAACTTCATGATTTAACACAAATTTATGATCTCACAATTTCCATGAGAGTCAGAAGAGACAGGCATGGTTAATTGTACCCTCTGCTCAGGGTCTCACCAGGCTGCAAAGTGTTGACCTGGGCCGTGATCTCATCTGCAGCTTGTGGCTTCTTCCAAGTACACCAGTTGTTCACAGAATTCAACTTCTCAGGGTTCTGAGACTGACATGCTCAATTTCCAGAGGATTGATGGGCAGTTAGTTCACACTGTGGCTGTTTGCTTTTCCATAAAAGCATAAGGGCATCTGCCTCACTAGGAATGTCTCCCTCCAGCCTGCCAAAGTAGAGTGTTATCAAATGTAACCTTATCAAAATAGTGACTACCACATCATATTCACAAACCTGCCCATATTCCAGGGTTACCCACTTGACTATGGGTCAAGAATCTTGGGGGCTACTGCAGAATTTTGCCAACAATGTCTCATGACTTGCATTTGTATTTTTGTTTGTTTTCTATCAATAGGAAGTAGCAAATTTCCATCTTTATTTTTAGCACTTTACATACTAATGTCTGATATAATGCTTTTCTCCAATACAATCTTAAAGTTAAATATTATTTTCAAAAGAAGCTAAGCCATGCCATATTTCCATTTTCATTTTTGCAGTTTCCTAGGATCTATTTCAAATCCTAAAAGATGATGCTGTCAAAGTGCTGCACTCAACATGCCATTAAATTTGGAAAACTCAGCAGTAGCCACAGGACTAGAAAAGGTCTGTTTTTATTCCAATCCCAAAGAAAGGCAATGCCAAAGAATGCTCAAACTACTGCACAATTACAGTATTCTCACATGCTAGCAAAGTAACGCTCAAAATTCTCCAAGCTAGGCTTCAACAGTATGTGAATTGTGAACTTACAGATATTCAAGCTGGATTTAGAAAAGGCAAAGGAACCAGAGATTAAATTGCCAACATCTGCTGGATCATCGAAAAAGCAAGAGAGTTCCAGAAAAACATCTACTTCTTTTTATTGACTATGCCAAAATCTTTGACTGTGTGGATCACAACAAATTGTGGGAAATTCTGAAAGAGATGGGAAAACCAGACCATCTGACCTGCCTCTTGAGAAGCCTGTATGCAGTTCCAGAAGCAACATTTAGAACCAGATATGGAACAACAGACTAGTTCCAAATTAGGAAAGACATACGGTCAAAGCTGCATGTTATCACCCTGCTTATTTAACTTATACGCAGAGTACATCATGAGAAATGCTGGACTGGATGAAGCAGAAGCTGGAATCAAGATTGCTGGAAGAAATATCAATAACTTCAGATATGCAGATGGCATCACCCTAATGGCAGAAAGTGAAGAAGAACTAAAGAGCCTTTTGATGCAAGTGAAAGAAGAGAATAAAAAAGTTAGCTTAAAACTCAGCATTCAGAAAACTAAGATCATGGCATACAGTCCCATCACTTCATGGCAAATAGATGGAGAAACAATGGAAAACAGTGAGAGACTTTATTTTCTTGGGCTCCAAAATCATTGCAGATGGTGACTGCAACCATGAAATTAAAAGATGCTTGCTCCTTGGAAGAAAAGTTATGATGAACCTAGACAGCATATTAACAAGCAGAGACATTACTTTGTCACCAAAGGTTAATTTAATCAAAGCTATGGTTTTTCTAGTAGTCATAGATGGATGTGAGAGTTGGACTATAAAGAAAGTTGAGAGCCAAAGAATTGATGCTTTTGAACTGTGGTGTTGGAGAAGACTCTTGAGAGTTCCTTGGACTGCAAGGAGATCAAACCAGTCCATCCTAAAGGAGATCAGTCCTGAATATTCATTGGAAAGACTTGCTGAAGCTGAAACTCCAATACTTTTGCCACCTGATGTGAAGAACTGACTCATTTGAAAAGACCCTGATGCTGGCAAAGATTGAAGGTGGGAGGAAAAGGCAATGACAGAAGATGAGGTGGTTAGATGGCATCATGGATCTATGGACATGAGTTTGAGTAAACTCCAGGAGATTGTGATGGACAGGGAAGCCTGGCATGCTGAAGTCCTTGGGGTCACAAAACATCAGAAACGACTGAGTGAGTGAACTGAGGATCTTGTCACACCCTTTCCACTCAATGATGGCTTAAGGGGAAAAAAACCCTAAAGATTTTATAGAATTATTTTACTACAAAAAAGGGAAAACATAGAAAACAATATATTTTGCCTATAGTAAGCCTTTAACAAGTAAAAACAGAGCACAGTAAAAGTATCATTTTTTTAAGACATGGCAGGACATAAAAGGACTACCTTCAGGTACCGAAAAGAGTTGTAATGTAGCTGGGAAAGAAGATATAATCACATGACAACTAAATGTGGTCCACTGGAGAAGGGACTGGCAAACACCTTTAGTGTTCTTGCCTTGAATATCCCATGAACAGTATGAAAGGCAAAAATATATGACATTGGAAGATGACCTTCTCCAGATGAGTAGGTGTCCAATATGCTATGGGGAAAAGTGGATAAGTAGCTCCAGAAGGAATGAAGAGTCTGGGCCAAAGAGGAAATGACACCCAGTTATGGATGTGTCTGATGGTGAAAGTAACGTCCAGTGCTGTAAAGAACAATACTGCATAGGAACCTGGTATTTTAGGTCCATGAATAAAGGTACAATGGACGTGGTCAAGCAGGAGATGGCAAGAATGAACATTGACATTTTAGGAATCAGTGAACTAAAATTGATGGGAATGTGTGAATTTAATTTAGATGACTATATTATAGCTACTACTGTGGGCAAGAATCTCTTAGAAGAAATGGAGTAGCCCTCATAGTCAACAAAAGAGTTTTACATGGAGTACTTGTATACAGTCTCAGAAATGACAGAATTATCTTGGTTCATTTCCAAGTCAAAACATTCAGTATCACAGTAATCCAAGTCTATGCCCCAACCTCTAATGCCAAAGCTGGAGGGTTCTACAAGAACTTCTAGAACTAACACCAAAAACAAACAAACAAAAAATTCCTTTTTCATCATAAGGGACTGGAACGCAAAAGTAGGGAAGTCAAGAGATACCTGGACTAACAGGCAAGCTTGGCCTTGCAGTGCAAAATGAACCAGGGCAAAGTTAACAGAATTTTGCCAAGAGAACACACTGGTCATTGCAAACACCCACTTCCCACAACACAAGAGGTGACTCTACACATGGACATCACCAGATGGTTGATACCAAAATCAGACTGACTATATTATTTGCAGCCAAAGATGGAGAAGCTGTATAGAGTCAGCAAAAACTAGACCTGAGGCTGACTGTGGCACAGATTATGAGCTCCTTATTGCAAAATTCAGACATAAACTAGACAAAGTAGGGAAAACCACTAGCATTCAGGCATGACCTAAATCAAATCCCTTATGATTATACAGTGAAAGTGGGACAAATAGATTCAAGGGATCAGATCTGGTAGACAGAGTGCCTGAAGAATTATGGACAGAGGTTTATAGCATTGTACAGGAGGCAGTGACCAAAATAATACCCCCCAAAAAAGAAATGCAAGAAGGCAAAGTGGTTGGCTGAGGAAGCCTTACAAACAGCTGAAGAAAGAAAAGAAGCAAAAGGCAAAGAAGAAAGGGAAAGCTATACCCAGTGGAATACAGAGTTCCAAAGAATAGCAAGGAGAAACGAGAAAGACTTCCTCAGTGAACACTGCAATGAAATAGAAGAAAACAACAGAATGGGAAAGACTAGAGATCTCTTCAAGAACACTGGAGATACCAAGGGAACATTTCAGGCAAAGATGGGTACAATAAAGTATAGAAACAGTATGGAGCTAACAGAAGCAGAAGATATTAAGAGATGGGAAGAATACACAGAAGAACTGTGCAAAAAGTTCCTAAAGAACCAAATAACCATGATGTTGTGTTCATTCACTTAGAGCCAGACACCCTGAAGTCTGAATTTAAGTGGGCCTTAGAAAGCATCACTACAAATGAACCTAGTGGAGGTAATGGAATTCCAGCAGATTTATTTTAAATCCTAAAAGATGATGCTGTTACAGGGTTGCACTCAATATGCCAGCAAATTTGGAAAACTTAGCAGTGGCCAAAATGACTGGAAAAGGTCAGTTTTCATTCCAACCCCAAAGAAGAGCAATACTAAAGAATGCTCAAACTACCGCACAGTCATACTCATTTCACATGCTAGCAAGATTACGCTTAAAATCCTTCAAGTTAGCCTTCAACAGTATGTAAATCAAGAAATTCCAGATGTACAATATTTAGAAAAGGTAGACATACCAGAGATCAAACTGCCAACTTTCACTGGATGATTGAAAAAGCAAGAGAATTCCAGAGAAAAAAATCTACTACTGTTTCATTGACTAGAGTAAAGCCTTTGACTGTGTGAATCATAATGAACTGTGGAAAATTCTTAAAGAGATGGGGAATACTAGACCACCTTACCTGTCTCCTGAGAAACATGTATGCAGGTCAAGAAGCAATAATTAGAACCAGACATGGAACTGATTCAAAACTGAGAAAGGTGTACATCAAGGCTGTATACTGTCACCCTGCTTGTGAAGTTGTGAAGTTGCTCAGTCGTGTCCGACTCTTTGTGACCCCATGGACTGTAGCCTATCAGGCTCCTCCGTCCATTGGATTATCCAGGCAAGAGTGCTGGAATGGATTGCCATTTCCTTCTACAGGGGATCTTCCTGACCCAGGAATCGAACCCGGGTCTCCCGCACTGTAGGCAGACGCTTTACCGTCTGAGCCACCAAGGAAGATATGCAGAGAACATCATGCAACATGCTGGGCTGGATGACAGCCAACCTGGAATCAAGATTGCTGGGAGAAATATTAACAACCTTAGATATGCAAGTGATACACCCTAATGGCAGAAAGCAAAGAGAAACTAAAGAGCCTCCTGATGAAGGTGAAAGAGGAGAGTGAAAAAGCTCGCTTAAAACACAACATTCAGAAAACTAAGCTCATGGTATCTGATCCCATCACTTCATGCAAATAGATGGGGAAAAAAATAGAAAAAGTAGCAGATTTTATTTTCTGGTGCTTCTAAATCACTGTGGATGATGACTGCAGCCATGAAATTAACAGATGCTGACTTGGAAGAAAAGGTATGACAAACCTAGATAGCAAATTTAAAAATGTAGACATTATTTTTCCAACAGAGGTCCGTATAATCAAAGCTATGGTTTTCCTATTTGTCACGTACGGATGTGAGAGTTGAACCATAAGGAAGGCTGTGCACTGAAGACATCTCTGAATTGTGGTGCTGGAGAAGACTCTTGAGGGTCCCTTGGACTTCAAGGAGATCAAACCAGTCAATCCTAAAGAAATTAACCCTGAATATTCATTGGAAGGACTGATGCTGAAACTGAAGCTCCAATACTTTGGCTACCTGATACGATGAGCTGACTCATTGGAAAAGATCCTGATGCTGGGAAAGATTGAATACAGGGGGAGAAGGGGATGACAGAGGATGAGATGGTTGCATAGCTTCATCAGTTCAATGGACATGAGTTTGAGTGAGCTCTGGGAGATAGTGTAGGACAGGGAAGCCTGGTGTACTGCAGTCCATGGGGTGGCAAAGAGTTGGACATGACTTAACAACTGAATAACAACAAATATTTAAATGGAGATTGAATACAACAATGAAGGCCACGGACAAGGATGTCAATTATTAATTGTCAAATTAACCCCAAGGGCAACATGAGTTTAGAGGAAAGCGTTTGGATAATTTATTGTGGAGAATAAGCTACTCTTGATTTAGTGGCTTAAAGCAATAGTATATCTTGTATCTCACAATTGTGTGGGACAGGCATTCAGGCAGGGATCAGCAGAGCAATTATTCTGCTTCAAGGAGCATCATGTGGCACTCACTGAGTCTTGTTCTAGGTTTCAAGAAGGGTCTTGCAAAAATCTAGTACCTTACTGACCCTCACACCCTCTTTCTAAACGGCATCTCATCCTTCCCGTCCTCCATGTAGTTTGGGCTTCTCACAGCATGGTGATCTTAAGGTTGTCACACTTCTGGCCTGACAGCTGTCTTGTAAGAGAAGGGAGGAAGGAAATGGAGGCTTCTGTGGTCTAGGTCCGGAAACTCACACAATGTCACTTGAGCAACATTCAGTATGTCAACAGGAGTCACAGAGACCACTCAGCCCAAGGAGAGGAAGTGCAGGACACTCAGCATACCTCGTGATAAGGACATGTCAAAGCAGGTGTGGCCTTATTTAATTCACCATGGGGGAAAGGTTAGTTTGGACCAGAAAGATCAGAAAAAGCTCTATATGGAAGGAGTATATCAACTGGTTTTAAAGGATATGGATCATTTGAAAAACAAAATGGAATGGGAATAAGGCTAAAAAATATTAAGTATATAAATAAAAGACAGGAGTAATGGGGAAAACTTTCAAAATACTTAGCAAAACAAGAATTATATTTCTTCATCAATTTATTTTGCTCTAACAAGTGGAAATTAGCTTCAACGTGGCAAGTTACTTTTTCCTGGTCACAGACACATTGCTTTGCCTGGGAAGATAATTTTTCTTTAAATGTCGTCAGCTTATTTGAAAAAAAAGGTGAATTTAAGCTTAAGGAGATAATAGGGTTAATTGGGGAAGGTAGGTCAGAGAACATTTTATTTTGAGAAGTGTTTACTGTCAGAACTCTCCAAAGGCCTAGGGAGGCATTTGTAGATAGTCCCGAGACAGGAAGCAGGGCAGCAAGACAAGGGCGTGATTTAGCAAACTGATCTGGCAGTTTGGGTTTAGAAAGTCTGCTCAAGGTCCTAAGAGGGTAATGGTGAAAAGTGTTTATTCCTTCAGAGTCTCGCAAAAGGTTTCCTTCAGGAAGGTTTACTCATTATAGCCATAATTTCCTAACTGAGAAAAAGGGCTTCCTTAGATATTTGTAGACCACAGATAAATAGCTCTCTAGACTAATATGCATACAGTTCATGCACCGAACACTGTGCCTGGTACTTGGTAGATATTTAATACTGCTTCACGAATTGTATTACTCATATTCTCTGTCTTCAAATTTAGATAAGCTACTTTTTCCCTCAAAGTTTTGTCTATGTAATAAACTGGAAACAGAGGAATATTTTTACAATACATACCAATTAAAAATTGGTCATTCCTGTAGGAGGGGAGCAGAGCTCTTGTTTAGCGCTCCAATTTTCAAAATGTAGATCTAACATTTTCTTTCAATTCTTTTTTTTTTGTTTTTGACAATGATACATTTTCAATTTATGCCTATCAAACTTGACATTGGAAAGACAAAGGGAGAGGGAACAAAGTTCATGAAAAACACTTTAAAACGTATCTTTTAACGTATTATAACATCTTGGAGAATTATCACATCTTACTGCTCTTTTATGTTGTGAAAATTACTCTTTATATATTTAATAATTTTTAGCCTTATCCCCAGTCCATTTTTTTTTTCAATGATCCATAGCCTTCATCCTCCTCCTCAGATAAAGCAGTAGCTTATAGTTGTTTTATTTCATTGGGAGCACTGAAAAATTCCAAGCTACAGTAAGCAAGGGATAACAAGTGTCGGAGTTTGACAAAGGTCAACAGGCTCGTGCATTTTACACAGCTGTCTACTTTCGATAATTTTGTTTCTGGAGCTCTAGGTGCCTTCTCAGAAACTGCTAGGCTAAGCAAACGAAAGGAAAACACACTGGGACACCCTGAGACTCTGAAAGCTTAATCTAGAGCGAACCTGTTAAGCCTTCAGAGACCAGAGGCGAGGCTGTGTACGATTGGTGGACAGAATAAAGACTGATTAGCCTAGATGCAGGGCGGAGGGACACTGCCTTCCACCAGCGCATACATAATCCTCCTTAATAACACAGGATGGCCGGGAAGAAGAGTGTTCTCCATCCTCAGTCCCACTAAAGTAAATAAGTGAACCTTGGTTCATATGAACTGCAGAGGTGTGTGCACCTCTGCACATATAGAGCGCTGATGAATCTATAGACATTAAGGGTTTCACTTTCTCCCCCAGGAGATGGGCTAGGCGTCTCCAGCCAGCGTCGTTAGCAACCTCCCTCCCTGACCTGTTCGGGCGGAGAGGACGGAGGCGGGGGAGGCGGCGGTGCGGGTGTGACCACCGCACGTCCGGGCGCGCCTGCAGGCGGCAGCGCGCTGCATAATTGATGGAGAGCCGGACGGTGTTCTGGGTCGGCTGCGGGCGCGGTGCGAGTGTCTCGGCGTAGGAGGGCAGGGCGGCCGGCCCCTCCCCACTCCGCCTCTTCTCGAGTGTCCATACCTGGGCCTGGCAGCGGGCGCCGGGCTGCGGGCGGGTGTGCGCGGCGACCCCGGGCACCGAAGGCGGCGGGTGTACGAGGACCGCGGCTGACCTGCTGGCGTCATGCGCGCCCTCCGGGGTCTGCGGGGCCCTCGGGCGCCGTCCCTGCCGCTGCTCCTCCTGTGCTTCCTCGCCGCGGTGCGCCGGAGCCTGGAGGACGGCCTTGCCACAGGTGTGATGGGTGCAGGGCCACGGAGCGGGCGGAGCGCGCGCCGGGATCGGGAGGCAGAAGTCCCGGGATGCTGGCGGCCGCGGGCGTGGGTGACGGCCGCCTCCGCCTATTGGCCCCGCGTGCGTTGTCGAAACCTGCCGGGAGAAACGGGGGCGCCCCCGGAGACGGGGACGTGGGTTGTAGGGCAGTGTTTTCGTGTTCCTAGGAGACGGAGTGAGGTTGCGGGTGGGAACAAGGCAGCGACTTGGCCTGTCTAAAGTGGCAGGAGTTCTTTCAGACCCGCAGGCCACCTCCCTTCGCTTGAATCGATGCGTGTGTGCTCAGTCGCGATAGTGAGGCTTAAATATCACCTCCTCCTTCCTGGCAGGCGAGTTGGCTTTGAGGATGTTTTTTAGAGCTGAGTTTAAATAACAACACAACACAACCAACCAACCAACTAACCAAAAAAAGCCCCAGGACCGGAGGATAATGTGAGCATGTATCTTCTTTTACACCTTGGTCTTTTAAAATACAGACTGTAGGTTTTTCGTTTATTTATTTATTTATTTTTGGTTGTGTAAGACACTTTGAAAGGGGAATTTTTGGTGCAAAGCAACACCAGATTTGCCATTTTAGCTTCACCTGTTTATAATTTTTATGATGAAAGTATTCCATCTCACGTACTTTCTAATGCTAGTTTCTGTGTTATAAATTTCAGAGTATTACATGCTAATTAGGACAGTAGATCACCTCTAGCTTGGCAAATATTGCCCATCAGTTTCTCAAGTCAGGATCTTACTCTACACGAGGTTTTGAACGTTTCGTAGGCATTTATTTTTATGAGCTTATTGCATGTAGACTTGTAACATATTTTTAAAATGGAAAGATAATCAAATAATAAGATTATTCATTTTTAAATAAATGTACTTTAACAGGTCTAGCTGTTAACTACTTGGACAAAACATTTTGGGTTGCCTCAGTTTCCAAATTTCCTTGCCCCACTTTCTCATTCATACCATTTATAAAGAATAGTCAAGGACATTTTTTTTTCACCCTGGGGCTATCCCCCATTCACCTGTCATTCACCTGAGAGTATTGCACTTCTGAGGACCAATGCATCTTAGGTGTGTCCTAGAACTTGGTTTCTCACCTTGACTGTATATTCTGTTTACTGCTGCTAAGTCGCTTCAGTCGTGTCCTAATCTGTGCGACCCCATAGACAGCAGCCCACCAGGCTCCCCTGTCCCTGGGATTCTCCAGGCAGGAACACTGGAGTGGGTTGCCGTTTCCTTCTCCAATGCATGAAAGTGAAAAGTGAAAGGGAAGTCACTCAGTCGTGTCCGACCCCAGCGACCCCATGGACTGCAGCCTAGCAGGCTCCTCTCTCCATGGGATTTTAGTGAGCATTAAAAATACTGATTCAGTTATCCTGGGATTCAGACTAGATGTGAGGAGGTTTAAAAGCTCCCATGTGAGTTTTATCATATGATCCTAAGCAGGTTGAAAACCACTGCTTTAAAATGATACGACCTAGAGAGTGCACTGGTTAGGTATTCCATTGGTATCAGGGAGTCAGGTTTAAATTGACACTTAGAGTAGACTTCTAAAGAGAAAAAAGTAAGAAACAAATGAAGGTGGAATAAATTAACAAGTCTTAAATAGAATTAAATAGAATGATGTACGCCACGTATGTTTTGTCGAATGTCTGTGTATATATGTGGTGTAAGTCCTGAACTTTTAACTGCCGCTTAAGCTAACATAATGGAAGAATGTGACATATCAAAAACATGAGGTTGGCATCTCATTTCAAGGGAGAATTAAAAATTGTGAGGCAGCCTCATCTCACTTTATAGATTCTGTATCGAACTTGATGAGATTCAGTTTCCTCTTTGCTAAAGACCATTGTGAAATTTACTGCCTTTTTTTTTTTAACTTAGGTGCTTTTGAACTACTTGAAAAGAGCTGTTCTATAAACCTAAGATTTGGGGCCATATTTAAATAATAAAAATGGTTATTGTATTTTTTATCATAAATGTATCCTATTTACTATGTAACAACTGCATGCCAAGCATTGCACTATATAATTTATAGCTCTGTGGGTTAGTTTGTATTATCTGTGACTTTCAGATGAGGAAATTGGAATTTAAGGAGCTAAATAGTTGCCCAAGTACACATAATTAGTTAAGCAGTAGAGCAGGAAGTTTAGCATTGTTCACCCGACTCCAAATACTGTTTTCTTACACACAATACTCACTTGTCTCTCTGAAGTGGGTGTGTATGTGTATGAAAGTTTGGAATCACTGACAGCAGAGTGTGTAGATGTAAATACTTTATTTGGACTGAAGGGCTTGATGACTCAGTCTGAGTCCTAGAATAAAGTTTGACACAAGGACTCACCTTAACTCTTTTTAGGTGGTTTCTTAATTAAATAAGAAATGTAAAATAACTTTATCGAAGGAGAAATATTACATAAGTGGAAATATTTAAATGCCACTATTACTCTTTGGGGGAACAAATTGAAGAAATGAGCCATGCTTATCTACTGAAAAATGTTTGCAGGGGAGTCATTTGAAATGATCATTTTTAACCTCTAGATGATGTTGCTTACATGCTTTCTTGATCAACGCTCCCTTCTTTTCAAGAGATACACAGAGCAACTTCCCAGTAATATTCATTGCAATAAATATTATTCAAGCACCTACGTATGTCTGACATTGCTAGTCTGCATCTAAAAAGAAAACCTTAGCTGTTTTTACTTTTCATAGCATTTAAACTTTAAAGGAACAGATTGGCTATAAACCTGTCTTTAATAGGGTTGTATCTAATGGATCAAAATTTTGACCCTAAATTGTTACATTTACAATTACATTATATACAGATTGTTCAACTGGCTCTTCCTCTTCCTGGTCTTTTGTCCCCACCTTCTTCCCTCCCTTCTAAGAAGCGGGTCTAGTAGCCATTAGATGAGGAAAGGCAGGAATCATCCCCCTTGATGAAGAGAACGTGAGTTTCAGGTCAGGGCATGAGAAGCTGAGCCAGTCAGGATGGCCTCCAGGTAGAAGAGCAGCCCTGTGTGAAGTGTTAGATCCTAGGCACAGGAGGTGGCTGTTTGTGCAGAAAGGTGGCACCAGACCTCAGGCCTTATAAGCAAGGGCTTCTAAACAGCCATGTCATGGGGGTCTGATCCTTATCATGAGATGGAGGTCAGGTATGCAGGAGCAGATAGGGCAGGCCGCTGGAGCCTGAGTGGGTGAGGAAGACACTTCTTGGAGCTATGAGTGGCAGCAGCAGTGGGAGATTAGATTAATCTAAGTAAAGTTGGCAAGGATAATAGAACCCAGGTTTTCCTCTAGAGAAGGAAATAAACAGGGAAAACTAAAATGAATCTTGCGGTGTTAGATTGCAACTGGCAGCATTAGTGTGAAGCTGTGACTTTAAATATCTATCTGCATCTCATGTCTCTCTCTATATATAAATGGTTGCATCCATATGAACTTGTATGTATAAATATATGTATAATGCATATGCATGCGTGCATGCTAAGTCGTTTCAGTTGTGTCCAACCCTTTGTGACCCTATGGACTGTAGCCCACCAGGCTCCTCTGTCCCTGGGATTCTCCAGGCTAGAATACTGGATTGGATTGCCATGCCCTCCTCCTCCGTGGGGTCTTCCCAACCCAAGGATTGAATCTGCATCTCCTGCACTGGCAGGCAGGTCCTTTACTGCTAGCATCACCTGGGAAACCCATATAATGTATATATATGTCATATATGTTTACAGGTGATCACTCTACAACACAGCTGATTTTGCATGTAATTTATAGTCAGCCTTCTGTATCAGTGCGGTTCCTTTGCATCCAAGGATTGAATCAACCATGAACTACATGCTGCTGCTGCTAAGTCACATCAGTCGTTTCTGACTCTGTGTGACCCCATAGACGGGCGGCCTACCAGGCTCCTGTCCTTGGGATTCTCCAGGCAAGAATAATGCAGTGGGTTGCCACTTCCTTCAGTAATGTATTATTTACTAGTGAAAAAATATGTGTAGACTTGGATCTTTAAAGTTTGAATCCTCATTGTTCATGGCCAACTGTATACATACTATACCCATTACATATAGGTGTATATAAATATGTGTTATGCATCTGTATATGAGAATCTACACAATGATTTCTTAGGTCAGTCCACTGAAATGGAGCAACGATTTTCCCATAGTGATGAGCATACTTAGTACCCAAATCTTGATTCTAAATACATTTCTTCCTAATAATAACTAGAAGTTTATATAGAAATGGCTGGTTTTAGGACTGAAGTGGGGAGAGGATGTGATAAGCTTGGACCCTTTTGTGCCAGAAAGCAATGAAGTATTCAAAGAATGGTGAATAATGTGAAAAGGATACAGAAGCCAGAGGGAAGGGGCTCCCACTTGATAAACAGAGCATCACAGTAAATAATAATACTGATGGACTAGTATCCCTAGCTACTGAAAAATGTCCATTGATTTATATAGGTACTCACGAGTACACACTTAACTAAATTAATTGAGTTTGATGAGGCACAAATTATATAGTTTCAAAGTGGGTGAGAGAGTGATAATTGTGCAGTCATGTCCAACTCTTTGTGACCCCATGGGCTGTAGCCTGCCAGGCTTCTCTGTCCATGGAATTCTCTAGGTAGGAATACTGGAGTGGGTCGTCATTTCCTTCTTCAGTTTCAAAGTAACTTCCCACAAAGTTTGGGGAAGTAACTAGCCACAAAGTATTAATGAAAAAAAAAAAAGAATAAAGTGGAGAATCCCGGCTGACATCACTTGAGTCAAATGATCAAAGTGTAAATCAGTAAGGAAAGAAATAAAAATTGTGTCATCTGATAGGATGCGGTAAGAGGAAGGCAATGTCTCCTCTGTGATATTCCTGCCAAAGACGTCTGCTCTGAATCTAATTGTATTACAATGTAACTATTCTGGAACTTTCATAAGCATCAAGGTCATAAATGTCAGGAGAGACCAAAGCTGTGAGTGAAGAGAATAGAGGGACATGGTGGCCCAAGGCAGCTCATGTGATCCTGAGCTGAAACCTTTGAATAAAAAGTACATTATAAAGACTTTTGTTGAAACTTGGATAAAGTGTGAGATGAGATCAGAGGGCATAAAATGCTGATTTCCTGATTTTCACAGCAGTATTGGGGTGTTGTGAGGTGTGTATTTTTTCCAAGGTCAAGTGGGTCTTTAGGTCAGCAACTTATTCTCCAGTGGGGGAAACACTCTTTATTCTGAACTTAAAATTTTTCTGTTAATTTGAGATGGCTTGAAAAGAAGCAAAAAAAAAAGTTACCTCTGCGAACTCTTGAGTTGACTGATGCACCACAAGTATAGCTGAGAAACAGTCACTGGTTTATATAATTAGGTACTGTTTCTCAAAGGAGTATTTGTCTTCAAACGGAGGCAGATTATAAGTGTTGAGACTGTTTGTCCTGGACTGTAATCGTTTCAAGTTACTTTTGTATAGCTGACCTCACATATTTCACAATATTAGGTGAACCTTAGAAATAAACAACTTTGGACACACACATTGACATAGAAGAAAAAAAAACCCTCACTGTATTTTACTAAAAATAAATTCTCTACTCCCAATAAAACGTCACTATTCAGGCACATCTCAATATATTTTAGTATAGAAATAATAGATATTATGTTTAAAAATGGTGTTTCTCTTTACTTGGAAATAATATTTTTCTGTTATCTGTAAAGTTATTGTGGTTTTATCATTGCTAATGTATCCCTACTCTCAAGATAGAATATTTTTTTATGACAGCCTCATAATTACATTTTTGAGATCCTAAAAAGGAATTTGAATGTCTAATCTGATTGATCTTGAAGCCTAGAGTGCTTCTGTGAGGTAGCCAAGAGCCTGGAGCTAGCTAATGACTGTAACTGGTTTTTTGGTTTGCATTTTAAAACCACATGCAGCACTTGGTGCCTCTTTGTAACAAGTTCTCAAAATAGGCCCCAGCCAGAAAGGTTGCAAGAAAAGTTCACACTTTAAAATTGCTGCACCTAAACCTGTAAAATAGGAACTCAGAGACACAGGGCCATATGAAGATTTTTAAATACTGCGTTGAAAAATCAGGGTTGAAGATGTTTTGAAATCAGGGTTTCTCAACCTTGGCAGTATTGACCTATGGGGCTGGAAAATTCTCCGCTGGGGCGGTGCAGGGGTAGAGGTGGGGGCGTCCTTCCGAATGCTTGGCATTATCACTGGTCTCTACCTGTGAATGAGTGTGTTGTGTCCCCATCCCTCAAGTGTTCAAGCCTTGACCATTGGTATCTATGACAGTGAACTTGAGAGTAGAGTCTTAGATGTAAGATGTAATCACGGTAAAATGAGGTCATATTAAATTAGAGTGGACCCTTAACCCAGTGACTGGTTTTTATGAAAGAAGGGAAAGGGAGATTTGGATAAAGAGACACAGACACACAGAGGAAGGGTGGCCAAATAAAGATGGAGCCAGAGATTGGAGTGATGCAGCTACAAGCCAGGGAATCCCAGGGAATGCTGCCAGGGGCTCCCCAGGTTGCTCAGTGGTAGAGAATCTGCCTGTCCTTGGAGAAAACGCAGGAGGGGTCAATCCCTGGTTTGGGACGATTCCCTGGAGAAGGAAATGGCAACCTACTCCAGTATTCTTGCCTGGAAATCCCATGGGCAGAGGAGCCTGGTGAGCTACTGTCCATGGGGTGGCAAAAAGCAGGATACAACTTAGTGACTAAACCACCATACCCTATATAGATAAAGGGAGAAATGAAAAGAAGAAGGAAAAATTGTGAAGATATATAAATATATACAAGACAATACAAGAAAGAAAACATGGGTGGAGGTTAAGGCCCTTCTTTCTGTGGACGGTCACCAGGTCATTATTGCCATCTAGGACCGTGTGTCCTCAGCTAACATCTCTGCTAATTGGGTTTTACATTGTAAAACCTTTGAGGTTGTAAAGAGTCGGACATGACGTAGTGACTGAACACACACATACTTTCTCTCTCTCTCTCTCTCTGTTTTACCCTCTCACCCACCCCTGGCCCACCCACCCCAGAAGCTAGGAGAGGCAAGGAAGACTCCTTACCGAGCACCTTTAGAAGGAACAAGGCCCTGCACCTTGATTTCAGGCTTCTAGCCTCTAGAACTATGAGAAAATAAACTGTTGTTTTATGGCACCATATTTGTGGTAATTTGATACGGCAACCCTATGAAACTAATATAACCTACTAGATATAAGCAGTACTGTACAAACTGTGACAACTCGAATGTCTCCAGACATTGCTAAGTATTCCCTGGGCATGGTGATGGTGGGGGGCAGAATCACCCCTAGTTGAAAACCATCAAACAATATCTCAGTCTCCAAAGAATAACCTAGTCAGTGAAACATTTAAAAACTCAGTCTCTAGAAAGAGCAGAAATGCTAGTTTTATTTGGCATAAGTTCACTGTTAAATTATCTTGATGATTCATTTAAAGGAAAATCCCATGGATGGAGGAGCCTGGTGGGCTGCAGACCATGAGGTCACTAACAGTCAGACACAATTTAGTGACTTCACTTTCACCTTCATGCATTGGAGAAGGAAATGGCAACCCACTCCAGTGTTCTTGTCTGGAGAATCCCAGGGACGGGGGAGCCTGGTAGGCTGCCGTCTATGGGGTTGCACAGAGTCGGATACGACTGAAACGACTTAGCAGCAGCAGCATGTGAAGGAAGTTTAAAATATGGGTTTCCACACTGCCCTTCAAAATATATTTTATTGCAAACATCATGTTTAAAGAGAAGTTCAATTTGCATTTCTTTGTGACCAAGTTTTAAAAGTAGGTTTATAAGACTCTGTAAAAGTATACATTGCTTTTGTCATTAGGCTTTTAAATTGTTTTTTAATTTTTAAAAGTGAATCTAAAAATGATTCTTGTCTAATAGTTTCCATACTATGTAAAAAAATGCATTCCCTATATAGACTATTATCTGTCCATGACTTAGAAAATCTGACTTATAAATGTTCACATCAGAAATTTATTTTCTTACCAAACGTCTTGACACACTCTCTCTGGGGTCTATAGGAATCAAAGTAACCTTATTCTCCTTCTTTTTGGTAATGCAGCTGTAGAGAGAGGATAGAAATACAGAAATATGATATTTCTAGAACCCAGAGGTAGAACTCTAAATGTATTGCTTACAAGCAGTATTGGTAATTAGATATTTTAATGCTGTAGTTCAGCTTTATCATGACTTAAATGGCTTTTAGAATTTGGCCTGGGATCTCATGGTTATATATAGTATTCCTTCCATGGGAAAATATATTCTGAGTTCCAAACCTTTGTTTCATAAATAGCATACATTATCTATTCCTAGGTTATTTTGTTTCTGTAACTGGGTTGCTCATTTGTAATACTATATGTGTGCTAAGCTGCTTTAGTCTTGTCTGACTCTTTGCCACCCTATGGACTGTAGCCCGCCAGGCTCCTCTGTTCATGGGATTCTCCAGGCATGAATACTAGAGTGGGATGCCATGCCCTCCTCCAGGGGATCTTCCGAACCCAGGGATCGAACCCACGTCTGTTACATCCACCTGCATTGGCAGGCAGGTTCTTCACCACTAGCACCCCCTGGGAAGCCCATAATGCTATATATCAGAATGCTAAAACTAAGACTTCTTAAAATATTAATTTTATAGTTGATAGCAATCAATACAGGTTTCCCTGGTGACTCAGACAGTAAAGAATCCACCTGCAATGCGGGAGACCGGGGTTCCATCCCTGGATTGAGATCCCTTGGAGAGGGCATGGCAATCCACTCCAGTATTCTTGCCTGGAGAATCCCTATGGATAGAAGATCCTGGTGGGCTACAGTCCATGGAGTCACGAAGAGTCAGACAAGACTGAACGACTAAGCAGAGCACAGCACAGCAATCAATACATTATGTGGATAAGAGAAAGACAAGGAATGGTGTTTATCCTACTAATAGCTTTTTCTTACACTTTTTTTTTTCTAAATGGAGTTCAGATCCTTTTGAGATTATAAAATTTAAGAGATTTTCAGGAGGGGTTAGAGAAAATGCTTATTCTTAAACAGAGATATAGTTGAACTTATTATCTGACTTAAGTAAAAGCAAATCTTAAAACCGAATGCAGTTTTCTAGTGTTACTTATCACAAGCTGGAATCAGGATTGACCAGAGAAATATCAGTAACTTCAGATATGCAGATGACACCACCCTTATGACAGAAAGTGAAGAAGAACTAAAGAGCCTCTTGATGAAAGTGAAAGAGGAGAGTGAAAATGTTGGCTTAAAGCTCAACATTCAGAAAACTAAGATTATGGCATCCGGTCTCATCACTTCATGGCAAATAGATGGGGAAATAGTGAAAACAGTGAACGACTTTGATTTTCTTGGTTTTCAAAATCACTGCAGATGGTGACTGCAGCCAGGAAATTTAAAGACTCTTACTCCTTGGAAGAAAAACTATGACCAACTTAGACAGCATATTAAAAATCAGAGACATTACTGTGTAAACAAAGCTCTGTCTAGTCAAGGCTATGATTTTTCCAGTGGTCATGTATGGATGTGAGAGTTGGACTATAACGAGAGCCTAGCACTGAAGAATTGATGCTTTTAAACTGTGGTGTTGGAGAAGACCTTTGAGAGTCCCTTGGACTGCAAGGAGATCCAATCAGTCCATCCTAAAGGAGATCAGTCCTGGGTGTTCATTGGAAGGACTGATGTTGAAGCTGAAACTCCAGTACTCTGGCCACCTGGTGCAAAGAGCTGACTCATTGGAAAAGACCCTGATGCTGGGAAGGATTGAAGGTGGGAGAAGGGGATGACAGAGGATGAGATGGCTGGATGGCATCACCGACTCAATGGACATGAGTTTGGTTAAACTCTGGGAGTTGGTGATGACAGGGAGACTTGGCTTGCTGCAGTCCATGGAGTTGCAAAGAATCGGACACAACTGAGCGACTGAACTGAACTGTTCCTCTTTTTTGTTCCGAATTTACTTCAATTGAGTAGGGCCCCATTTAAATATGTGAAAATGTTTCGTTAATATTAGGTAAAAAGCATGGCATGCTTATTTCATTTAAAAATGTAAATAGTATAAATTATAAACCCTTCCAGCAATGCCTGTTTTAAAAGGTAACTTGTTGAAGATATCTAAGTAGAGACCATTTTGCGATTTTCCATGAAACAATAATAACAAGTGAAAATTACATGTTACTCAATTTTTTTGACGCAGCAGCCTCATGCTCCATTTGCCATGTGTGGTGTACATGCTCAGTCACTCAGTCATGTGTGACTCTCTGTTACCCCCGGAATGTAGCCCTCAAGTCTGCTCTGTCCATGGAATTCTCCAGGCAAGAACACTGGAGTGGATTGCCATTTCCTTCTCCAGGGGATCTTCCTCACCCAGGGATCGAACCCTTGTTTTCTGCATCTGCTGCATTGGCTGGTGGATCTTTTACCATTGTGCTGCCTGGGAAACCCAGTTCCTTGAGGAGAGAAAAAAATGTTTTAATCTCTGGCACAACGACTAGAAGCTAGCTACTCTCTTATGTTGGCATTTTGGCCACTACCTGTAAAAAGAATACTGAGTGGAACGCCTCCAGCAATGACTAAGAAATCAGTGAGCATGGCAACTTGAGGAATGTGTGCTGTGATCTCTGAGTGATGTTCTGCCATCACTCAGTATTATGCAGCTTTTCCGATCCTCCTTTCTTTCCTCTGTGAAATGAAGCCCCAAGGAACACGTCGGTGGCAGTATTTGGATCAGCATACAAATTTCTGCCTCTCTGTTTTGTGTACTCTTTGGCGACTCAGCCTAATCCTTTCAGGAAAGTATTCAAACCACATCTGCCTGACTCTCCTGCCAGTTTCCCTCAAACGCCATCGTTGGCTGAGTCAGCCTCCTGTCGTCCTACTGAAAGCAGTAAGGTTTACATTCTCACTTTTTGATTAAAACATATCTTGGCTAAACAAAGAACTTCTCACTTTACGATTCTGACACCTTGTGCAGACTGCCCTGCTCTTGCATTGAAGACTCTTAAAGGTCTTCCCAAGACAAAATTCGCAACAGTTAGACATGCCCTTTTGCACTTGGGACTTAAGTGGAATCTGGAGCCTGATCATGAATGCTTTAAAGGCAATATGAAGTTAGGATACAGGTGATGGCTGGTTTATGGATGTCTGGTTGTATTTTTAATATAGGAGCTAGCAATTGGAAGTAGTCACAACAGCTAGAATAACTGGAATTATCCCAGTCTTCCTACTCTTTAAGCTTGCTTTTTCCTTTTTCTCCTATTCCTTCAACTTTCGTAAATTCAGATTTTTGCCCAAGCCAAGCCTAGACCTCCCCCTTTTTTTCTCTTGCTCTAATGTAGGCCCTGGGTGGACCCATCTGTCCACGTCCTGATGATGCAAAATGTGAAGATAACCCAGCCTCATCTCCCTGGCATGTTATGTCCAGTTTTCTTGCACCACCAGAGTCATTCAAAGATGTAGATCATGCTTCATATTCTGAAGATCACATGCAAGCTTGTATACAACACACAGGCTAGTTATAGTCAGCATTATGAATGGGTGCCACTCTGAAATTTTAATCACTCTCTGTGGGCCTCAGTCAATATAATTAAGATCCATGTAGCTTTATATTCCATATTGACATCCTGCATGGATGCTTTATATGTTCACTTATTTAAGTGAAATGTGACTGACAGTGTTTCTTCCAGTTTATGTCACTCACTCATATTGTTGTTGATAGTGTGGATAATAATAATGATAATAAATGTCAGACCATCTCAAAAGGGCTATGAGCTTGTTTCAGGGATAGAGTGTGATGAAGACCTTCATGATGGTATGCCACTCTACAGTAGGCTAGGCCAAGTGGAAAGGCCTCCTGAGCAAAGGAAATACAAATATCCAAGCTTGTGTCTGCAGGCTTCACAGATAGAGTGGAGCATCTGTCTTGATCTCCTTGAGATACTTTCTCTTTAATGCAACCTCTAAGTGAGCTATGCCCAATAACAACAAAAAAAGGAACTTTCATGTTGATAAACTTTTTGGCAGGGTCTGTATGTTTGAGAGAAAGAGTGACAGAGAATATGAATGAATGAATATTAGGTGTGGATGAAGGAGAAGTTTGTATTCTTGACAGCCTAGTGAGAAACTCAGGGCACTGTCAGAAAGCAGTGTGATTTAGGTGTGTTATTTGTTAAAGGATATGAGAAACTGCATTCCACCCTCTAAGACTGTATTAGAAGTGATCAAATCTTTGGACCATGGCTTATTGGAGAGTTAGGCTCCTCTGTCTTTGGAGATTCTCCAGGCAAGGATACTGGAGTGGGTTCTATGTCCTCCTCCAGGGGATCTTCCCAACCCAGGGATTGAACCCAGGTCTCCTGCATTGCAGGTGGATTCTTTACCAGCTGAGCCACCAGGGAAGCCCAACATAAATATAAAGCATACATATACTACACAGTCCATGGACTCCTCTAGGCCACAACACTGGAGTGGGTAGCTGTTCCCTTCTCCAGGGCATCTTCCCGGCCCAGGGATCGAACCCAGGTTTCCTTCATTGCAGGCGGGTTCTTTACCAGCTGAGCCACCAGGGAAGCCCTGGAAAGCAGTGTGATTTAGGTATGTTATTTGTTAAAGGATTATTTTATGAGAAACTGCATCCTACCTTCCAAGATTGTATTAGAAGTAACCAAGTCTTTGTAACGTGGTATATTGGAGAGTTAGGTTCTGCAAAGTACTTTTAAAAAATTAGGCAATATTGTAAAGGCGGTGTGTAAGCTGAAGCAACAAAAGTGATAACTTGCTTTGGTAACATTTTTCATACATGTTAGAAAAAGAAACAACTAGAAATCTAATCTTGCAAATGGAATAACTTTTTAAGCAGAGAATTAAAAAAAAACCGTGGTATAAAAGAGGCCCAAGTTTAAAGTAAATGAAAAATTTTTAGAATACAGTCAAGTTTAGAGTAATGAGCCTTTCTCCTTCTCTGCCTTGTTTGATAGAGTTGGGATAGTCTTCCTTGGAGGTAATGTCTGTGTCCTAAAGTCAAGGAGAGAATAGCTGGTGGTTTTTTTTTTTTTTTTTGTAAGAGGAATCTTTGAGGAGAATGCGACAGATGGAAACAGAAACCTTGCTTTTTTGATGAAAGTTTTCGAAAGAAGAGATGAGTGACAGAGCAAGACTGGTCATTTATAATATAGAAAGATGGGAAATTTTGGTACATTTAGTAGCTCAGTGTATTTCTGAATGTTTGTGGAACATAGAAAACCTAGTGAATGAGAATTTCCTGAAAACATTTTTAATTAATAGTATACAGTATGGAGACGGCAATGGCACCTCACTCCAGCACTCTTGCCTGGAAAATCCCATGGGTGGAGGAACCTGGTAGGCTGCAGTCCATGGGGTTGCTAAGAGTTGGACACGACTGAGCGACTTCACTTTGACTTTTCACTTTCATGCACTGGAGAAGGAAATGGCAACCCACTCCAGTGTTCTTGCCTGGAGAATCCCAGGGACGGGGAAGCCTAGTGGGCTGCCGTCTATGGGGTTGCACAGAGTTGGACACGACTGAGGCGACTTAGCAGCAGCAGTATACAATACAGCATTTTAGCTGTTGTGTGAAGTAGCTTTTAGGCACTCATTTAACCGTGATAATAATATGTAATCACGTGTTCTTTTTCTTACAGCTGCACCTTTTACAAGTCTACCTGTCCAGGAAGAAATGATGACAAAGTACTCTAATCTTTCTTTGGAGAGTCATAACATATCAGTGACTGGTAAATGCATCGAGTTTCTAATAATTTAATAACCAGATAATTTTTTATATTTAATTAAGCCACTGTATTTTCCTTATGGAGCACTAATCTCTACTCACAGTCTGGGGAAAGAAACACACCAGTACCTAATACAGTTATAATATAGTGAGATGGGAGTCGAATGTGATGAGGACAATGTGCCCCAGTGCAGGGCGGAGGCGGCCAGTCCAGCTGGGAGGGTTAAGGAAGGCTGTCTAGAAGAAGGACAGCCAGCGGAGGAGAGGGGAGGGTTCATTTTAATTTGCAGATGCTCTTCTGCTGTCCTCAGACCTTGCTGGTACAGCCATTCAAGTCCCTCTGCCTTGAGAGGAGAATTCATGTATCTACTGGAAGACCTTTAGGCAAAGAAATTAAAGACGTCATCTATGAGCCAGGGACAGTGGTATGGAAAAACAAGTAAAGAATCCTGAAATAAAATGCAGGCCTGCTTTCTCCTCACAGTTTTGGATTCCTGTGTTTTAAAAAAGCAATCTCAGAGCCTTTTAAATGTTACCTGTTTAGTAACCATATGAGAAGTATACTTAGAATCTAATCCTGTTTATTAAGTCACTGATAAGTTTCATCTAGTCCTATGTCCAGTCTTTAACTGTCCTCTAGTCTTAAGAAAGGTTTCCCTGTTTCTCTTTAATGTAAGTAAAAGATGTGCCCTCCCTGAAATCTGATACCATTGGAATGTTCGCAGTGAATTTTCTAACAGAAGAACATCCTTATGACTTTGTGCCACTCCTGTTTCTTTCCAGATGTCCCCATTCTAGTATTTGGAGTGTATTTCTTCTTGTAAAAAGGAATCATCACACTCCTATGTTGCTGCCTGTTGGTTTACTTTTCACAAGTTTTAATGGTTGGTTTGCTTTGTTAGGATGGAGTGTTTCTTTAAGAGAGATTTATGTAAGGACATAAGTTTGCAAATCTATTCATTAACCTGGTAATGCTGGCAGGAGCACATCCCTCATTTATCCTGTATAGCTGGAGCTCAGGTGTAAAAAGGATCAGGTGCCCACAGAAAGAGTAAAAATTGGACTTTTAGTTGATATCAGGCTGATTATTTACTTACTTAACCTGTTTGGAGGGTTTCATTCCTAGCCACTCTTCTGTTCTGATCACTGCTATTAAAACCAGTATTCCTACAGTATCCAAGAGAGCAGGTGTTCACAGCTGTCCATTACTCATGGTCTGCCTTGGCCTGATCAGATTGGAATCAGGCTTTTCTTTTCCTCTCAGACCCTTGACCTTCGGCTTGCCCCCCAGTCTGAGCAAGCAATAACGCGTGACCCCAGTCCGGTGCTGCCATCTGCTTTTACCCACTAGGTTGCCCCAATGCTTCTTAAAAGTTCTTTCCAGTCCTCTTACCCCTCTGTATACAATAAAAGTGGTTTTTTTTTCTGTTTGACACTGAGATGCCTGTAGATCCAAAGCTTGTAGCATTTCCCCGACTCCAGTAGGGTTTTTGGGATAAAGACTTTGCTTATTTGGGTGCTCCTGGTGGCTCAGTGGTAAAGAGCCTGCCTGCCAGTGCAGGAGATGCGGGTTCTGTCCCTGGGGCAGGAAGATCCCCTGGAGAAGGAAATGGCCACCCACTCTAGTATTCTTGCCTGGGAAATCCCATGGACAGAGGATCCTGGCGGGCTACAGTTGATGGGGTCAACAAAGAGTTGGACACGACTTAACAACTAAAAACAACAACAAACAAGGCTGTGCTGTCCCCATAGCTGGAAAAGAGCGGCACAGACTTTCCTGTGCATGTGTCGTGTGCCGTCTGTCCTCCAGCACCCAGTACCTTCTCTCTGTCTTCACTTCGATGTCCTTTATTATGATCTGTCTGTCCTTTTCTGTCCTCCCATCTCCTCTCTGCCTTTCGATGTCTTTTATTTTCTGGCACTCTTTATCTAATTTCTCAACGTCTTCATTTATGTTTTAGAAAGAAATGACAAATTGTAGGATGAGGAAAGTTTTTTTTAAAGTCAACTGATACCAGACAGTAGGGATTTTTCAGGAAAAAAAATAGACTAGAAATTTTGTTACATTCATTAGCCCAGTGTATTTCTAAATGTCTATGGAGCATATAAAACATAATGAATCAGAGATTCCTGAAAACATTTTTTGTTAATATTGTGTATACACAGCAGTATTCTAGCTGCTGTGAAATAGATTTTATGCAGTCATTTAACCTTGATAATAATATGTAATCATATGTTCTTTTTCTTACAGCTGCACCTATTACAAGTCTACCTGTCCAGGAAGAAATGACGACAAAGGCTGCACCTATTACTAGTCTGTCTGTCCAGGAAGAAATGACGACAAAGTACTCTAACCTTTCCTTGGAGAGTCATAGCATATCAATGACTGGTAAATGTATCATGTTTCATGTTTCAAATAATATAATACCCAGATAACTTTTATTTTTAATTAAGCCACTGTATTTTGCCTTATGAAGTACTAAATTCTGCTCACAGTCTGGTGGGAGAAACATACCAGTATCTCATACAGCTGAAACACTGTGAGGTACTCCAGTGCAGGGCGGAGGCGGCCAGTCCAGCTGGGAGGGTTAAGGAAGGCTGTCTAGAAGAAGGACAGAGGAGGAGAGGGGAGGGTTCATTTTAATTTGCAGATGCTTTTCTGCTGTCCTCAGACCTTGCTGGTACAGCCATTCAAGTCCCTCTGCCTTGAGAGGAGAATTCATGTATCTACTGGAAGACCTTTAGGCAAAGAAATTAAAGATGTTACCTATAAGTCAGGGATGGTGCTATGGATAAACGGGTAAAGAATCTTGAAATAAAATGCAGGCCTGCTTTCTCCTCACAGTTTTTGGATTCCAGCGTTTTAAAAGTAATCTCAGAGCCCTTTAAATGACTCAGAGTAGTTCTCTGTTTTAGTAACCATATTAGAAGTATAATTAGAATTCTAATCCTGTTTATTAAGTCACTGATAAGTTTTATCCAGTCCTATGTCCAGTCTTTAACTGTCCTCTAGTCTTAAGAAAGATTTCCCTGTTTCTGTTTAATGTGAGTAAAAGGTGTGCCCTCCCTGAAATCTGATACTATTGGAATGTTCGCAGTGAGTTTTCTAACAGAACATCCTTATGACTTTGTGCCACTCCTGTTTCTTTCCAGATGTCCCCATTCTAGTATTTGGAGTGTATTCCTTCTTGTAAAAAGGAATCATCACACTCCTGTGTTTCTGCTTGTTGGTTTACTTTTCACAAGTTTTAATGGTTGGTTTGCTTTGTTAGGATGGAGTGTTTCTTTAAGAGAGATTTATGTAAGGACATAAGTTTGCAAATCTATTCATTAACCTGGTAATGCTGGCAGGAGCACATCCCTCATTTATCCTGTATAGCTGGAGCTCAGGTGTAAAAAGGATCAGGTGCCCACAGAAAGAGTAAAATTGGACTTTTAGTTGATATCAGGCTGATTATTTACTTACTTAACCTGTTTGGAGGGTTTCACTCTTAGCCACTCTTTTTTTCTGATACTGCTATTAAAACCAGTGTTCATACACTATCCGAGACAGGTGTTCACAGCTGTCCATTACTCACTGTCTGCCGTAGGGCTTCCCTAGTGGCTCAGATGGTAAAGAATCTGCCTGCAATGCAGGAGACCCAGGTTCGATCTCTGGGTTAGGAGGATCCCCTGGAGAAGGAATGGCATCCCACTCCAATATGCTTGCCTGAGTTTTCCATGGACAGAGGAGCCTGGTGGTCTACAGTCCATGGGGTCACAAAAGAGTTGGACATGACTGAGCAACTAACACAACACCCTGTCTACCTTGGCCTGATCGAACTTGAGTCATACTTTTCTCTTCCTCTCAGACCCTGGACTTTGGCTTGCCCCCAGTCTGTGCAAGCAGTAAATGCATTACCCCAGTCCAACGGTGCTGTCTGCTTTTACCACTGGGTAAAAACTTCATTTCTTCTCAAGAGTTCTTTCCAGCCCTCTTATCCCTTCTTATAAAATTGGTTTATTCTATTTGACATTGAGATGCCTGTAGATCCAAAGCTTGCAGCATTTCCCCTATTGCAGTAGATATTTGGAATACAATTGTTCCTTATTTAAGTCTGGATTTGATTTTACTCAAAAAAAAATGAAATGACATTAACTTTGGGCTTCCCTTGTGGCTCCGCTGGTAAAGAATCTGCCTGCAATGCAGAAGCCCTGGGTTTAATCCCTGGGTCGGGAAGATCCCCTGGGAAAGGGAAAGGCTACCCACTCCAGTATTCTGGCCTGGAGAATTCCATGGACTGTATAGTCCATGGGATTGCAAAGAGTCGGACAAGACTGATCGACCTTCACTTTTACTTTTCTTTGAAACACAGCGTCTCTGAGCTGTGACCCTTTTCATGGTAGCCTGTTGTTTTGGTTGCCTTTCCATCTAAAAGTTCGGTTTTAGGAACTGCCTTTATTGAAATATAGAATTTAAATCTGAAGATGTGCTTAAGTTTATTAGGAACTATCGGCTTTCTTCATATTGTTATCACTAGGATTTTGAAGGTACTTCATAGAGAATGTTTTCATATACTTTCACCTTGTTTATTTGAATTGTGCTTAACAACATTTCTGTTTTGTTGCTTATTATTTTTTCTTTTCCTATGGCCTTTTTAAAAGTTCATCTCTTTGGGGACAAATGTCTCTTTTCAGTTCAGTTCAGTCACACAGTCGTGTCCGACTCTTTGCAACCCCATGAATCGCAGTACACCAGGCCTCCCTGTCCATCACCAACTCCCAGAGTTCACCCAGACTCACGTTCATCGAGTCCGTGATGCCATCCAGCCATCTCATCCTCTGTCGTCCCCTTCTCCTCCTGCCCCCAATCCCTCCCAGCATCAGAGTCTTTTCCAATGAGTCAACTCTTCCCATGAGATGGCCAAAGTACTGGAGTTTCATCCTCAGCATCATTCCTTCCAAAGAGAGATCTGAATGTGGACACTGGTTTTAGAGTTGACTCTAGTTCATAGCATACTGACTCAAAGATGCTTGAGACTGAGAAACAGGTCCTGTGCCTTGGAGAGTGAACAGCATGACCTTTGAGTCATGATAGCAAATTGTCTACTGGTTTTATGTTTTAAAAATATTGCTGGTAGTTTGCCTAACAGATACAAGGTAATGTCTAGGTACCAGGTGTGTATTTTTACACATAACTGAGTTTAAACCTCATAAGAACCCTAAACAATAGATACTGCTACTATTTGCAACTTGCTCATGAGGAAAAAAGAAGCCCTGAGAGACCAAGTGAACTGACCACAGTCACAGGTGGTAAGCTGGGAGTTTGATTTTCAAACCAGACTCTCTGGCACCAGGGGCTGTGCTATTAACCATTATACCATGTACGCAGCCTTTCTTAATGCCCAGTTACTCATTTCTTTCAACAGTGTTCCTAATATAATTATACCTATTTTAAGGAAGCTTAGCTTTGTTTTTGAGACTACGGAAAAAGTTTCAAAAACAATGAAAAGGAGAGTATTTGAATTGTTCTTTGCTAAATAGGTTTGTCTTGGAAATTGCACTTGCTAAGATAGTGGATATATTTGTAAAAGTATAACTTACCTTACTCAGAATAAAGTATGCTTTTTTCCCAGTTATCTGATACCACTGGGTTTCAAAATTGATCTTTTAATAATGGACTATTTTTACATCACTCTGCAAGGTTTCCCAGTGTCAATATTCGGAAGTCATTGTTTGTATTACAGCAATCAGAGTGTTTTTTATTGTTTTATTTTTTTCTTTCTCTGTGTATGTTATGGTGATTGGTGTCTCCATCAGTGTGTTACAGTTTAACCAAAGAGGTTACAATCAAAACATCTGCTGGCAGTTTTCTTGACTACCCTGGGAATGTTAGCATAGGCTGTTCCCACTGGCACATTTTATTTACCATTTTAAGATGTGATTAGCTGTCCTGGCAAAGACCTGATGAGACAGGGAGGTAGACAAAGAAGGCATTGGAGGTACAGATGAGTATATTAAAGCACAGAGTAAAATTTGAGAAGATTAGTCCAGGTAGGGAAAGGCAGCCATGTTGTTTAGACAGCTAAGCAGGAAGTCTAGGGTTAGGATTCAGATTCCAGGTTCAAGTGACTGGTCAATGAGTTTGAGAAAACGTAAAGAATTGATGTTGAAGCTGAAACTCCAATACTTTGGCCACCTGGTGCGAAGAGCTGACTCATTTGAAAGGACCCTGATGCTGGGAAAGACTGAGGGCAGGAGGAAAAGGGAACGACAGAGGATGAGATGGTTGGATGCCATCACTGACACAGTGGACATGGGTTTGGGTGGACTGCAGGAGTTGGTGATGGACAGGGAGGCCTGGCGTGCTGTGTGGGGTCACAAGGAGTCGGACACGACTGAGCGACTGAACTGAACTGAATTGAAAGAAATGAATGTCCCTTACATTTGGCTGCTCAGACACTTTGTTGCTGAGAAGATCTGAGGGTGATTCTAGTGAGGTGTACTTGTTTAGGATGTTTCTCAGAAGCAGATCACCGGCTATCAAGTCCTACGTAGACTTGTTGATGTAGAGAGGAAAAGGAATGTGAATCCTAATATACACAGAGAGTGAAAGAGAAGGTGGAAGAGGGATCCCTCATAGTAACACAACTGATAGTAGCTGTCAGCAGCTTTTGTTTTACACTAGAGTTTCTCATTATCATAAACATTAACATTTTGGGCTGGATAATTCTCTGTTGCTGGGGTCCGGGGGTGCATGTTTTGGGGCACTGTAGGATGTTTACCATTATCCTTGGCCTCTATCCACTAGATTTGAGTAGCACCTACCAAGTTGTGAAAACCAAAAATGTCTCCAGATATTGTCACATGTCCCCTAGTAGACAAACATATCCTCAATTGTAAACCACTGCTTGACACATAAAAAAGAATAGTGTGTTACTGTTCCCTGTCCCCTCAGCATGGGGAGACACATGATTTAATAATCACATGGTTGTTAACATTTAATAAAAAATTTCACCAAAAAGTTAGATGATGGTGCTGAGCATAAGTGGGACAGGGAACCTGATCAATTAAAAGCCTTTTCCCTGCCCTTTTGCTGATTTCAGATCCTCCCCATCTTTGAGAATTAAGTTAAAAGCTATGTCCCCAATAAAGCGCAAATAGAGAAGTACTGTTTCTGTTTCTCTGATATGTATCCAGCATCTTTAACTTAATTTTAAATTATATAAATAAAAATGAATTCACTTTAAGAAATACTAAAATGTTATTTCTAGCCCACAATAAATTAGAGAATCTGACAGTTCTCTTGACACATCTAGAAAATCTAAAATATAGCGAACATTCATTCTTTTAAATATAAAATCTTTTAAGTATATAGCTAAGTATTTCCAAAATATATAATCAATAAACCAGTCTATAATAGGAATGGAAAAGAGTGTTATTTGAGCCAAATGGAAGACTGTAGCCCAGGATACAGATTCAGGAAGCACTTGAATTGTGTTCTACTGGACTACAAAATGGGGAAGTTTATGAAGGCAAACACTGCAAAATTAACTTAAGTTGTTTGTCAAGAATTATAATTAGACCAGGGATCCAATTGTGAATTGATGTCATATTAGATTTCCTTGTGTTTGTTGCCAAGGCACTTGAGTTCTCATAGCCACAGACTTAGAACAAGGCCTTGAATTTAGGCAAGGAAGGGAGTTAGAACTGAAAAGCCCCAGAAAGCTGGAGCTGAAAACCCTCAGAATTCTATAAACACAGAGAAAGGATTGACATAGTGTAAAAATTAGCACAGGGAGATGCTCAGCTGGCTTCTTGGTTTTAGCCTTGTTCTGCACCAAAACAAAAGACTTCCACGAGTTTTCTAAAACAAGAGCCTGTTCTCCCTGAGGCTGAATTCAGATTTACATTACTTGCAGGATACTGGAGCTTCCAACCTGAGAAATAACACAGAAAATGACGCTGACAGGTGATACTTCTGCAGGAAAGCAAATGAAAAACATTGGTGGAAGGAGGAATCCTTCTCCTTGGCTGTACAGTTATATTTGGACCTGCTTGCAAGACAGAAATGTGAAGTGCAGTGAAGCAGTTCTAACACTGAGCATCCGCTAAGGAGCAGTAGGATTGCACCTTCCAGAACTTCACACTCTAGAATAGTGGGGAAGGACGTGAAGGAAGAAGTACTTGAAACATGGGGAAAGAATATTATGCTATTTAAAAAAATCTGTTGGGGGTAACTGTATAAAGTGATTGATAATCATTTTCCAATATATGTAGGTCTAGTCATTATTACCCACTGAACTTATACAGGGCTGTATGTCAAGCATATCTCAGTAAAACTGAAAGGGGGAAAAAAATCACTGTTGAAAAATAGCTGAATAGAACTTCTGAGGATAAAAACAAAATTTGTCAGACTTGACTATTCACTGCTTCCATTCTCAGATCTCTCTCTTTTTGCCAGTGGTAACCTCTGTTCAATGTATGTGTTTACATATGTAGTAACCATAGAAACTATATAGTATTTTTGGCTATTCTTTAATATTAATAGTATAAGCCCATATGTATCCATCTGAAAATTGCTTTTTGGGGGTCATCATTCAACATTAATTCTGGGGGTTCTAGCCAAATCATCTACACATGCAGCATGTTCTTTTACCTGTGTGCATTGTTTAGATACACAGGCTTGGGTATTTTTCTCTTAAGAGAGCTGATTTTGCTTAAATTTTTTCTACTGTAAACCACAGAGGAACAGACACTTCTACATATCTTTTTCTGGGCATGGTTGTTTGTGTTCTTCTAGGTTAAATACCACAAACTAGAATTGCTGAATTAGAAACCATGCACATTTTAACACATACTTGCAAACTATCCTCCAAATTGTTGTCATAATTTTCTCCTCCCCCCCTTTGCATATTTGAGCATAATTTTCTCTAGATCCTGACCAGCCTTGATACTATTAACCTCTTTGCTATTATGAGCATGAAAAGGTCTACCTGTTGTTTTAACTTGCATTCTGGAGTTAGACAGACATATTTATGTGTGCATTTATATGTTAATATCATTTATGCATTTGTCTATTGGGCTTATGAAGAAAGTGAAAGTGTTAGTTGCTCAGTCGTGTCTGATTCTTTGCGACCCAAGAGATGGTAGCCTGCCAGGCTCCTCTGTCTATGGAATTCTCCATGCAAGAGTACTAAAGTGGATAGCCATTCTCTTCTCCAGGGGATCTTTCAGACTCAGGGATGGAACCCAGGTCTCCCACACTGTGGGAAGATTCTTTACTGTCTGAGTCACCAGGGAAGCCACTGGGGCTATATGGTTTTCAATTTATACAAATGAGACAGCTGTAAATTTTGAGTAGTAATTTTTACTTTTTATAAAAATTGCAACTATTCTTTCTTTAATTTTTTACATGGTTTTTTATTGTGTATTAATTTTTATTTACACATTTCTGTTAATATTTTCATAGGAGTTTTTAACCTTCCATTTTTAAACCATTTAAAACATTTTTTTTGTATTGTGTGTGATAGAACACTAATGTTATTATATAGACATGTTATTTTATATAGACATATTATTTTATATATGTCCCCAAATGTTCCCAAGTCCTTGCCTGAATAGTTCTTTTTTTCCCTACTATTTTGAAATACCACCCTGATCATATTACAAATTCCCCTATGCTATTTTGTTTCTCTACTGTTTCAATGTTTTTCAAACTGTTAATAGTGCTCTACAAAGTAAGGAATGATTTACCTTTTGAACTGATGTACTACCATGCACACATGCACATGTCAAGCAACACCCACACGTAATAGATGTGTTACATTTTGATGATTTCTATCTTGCTGCTACTGCTGCTAAGTCACTTCAGTCATGTCCGACTCTGTGTGACCCCGTAGACGGCAGCCCACCAGGCTCTCCTGTCCCTGGGATTCTCCAGGCAAGAACACTGGAGTGAGTTGCCATTTCCTTCTCCAGTGCATGAAAGTGACAAGTGAAAGTGAAGTCACTCAGTCTTGTCCAATTCTTAGCGACCCCATGGACTGCAGCCTACCAGGCTCCTCCATCCATGGGATTTGCCAGGCAAGAGTACTGGAGTGGGGTGCCATCGCCTTCTCCGGATTTCTATCTTACAACCCATTAAAAAACAAATCTGATGGTAACTAAACTGATTTTCTGGTCTACTGTTTCCAACTTGCAATCTGAAAAATTCTGCTTATTTTATATCATTAATTTTCTTGGTGTTTTCCAGCATCACTAACAAATTAATATTACTTCTTGAAACATTATACTTTTGTTTCAAAAAAATAGCTTTTTCTAATTTCTTTTACTCTTACTTTTACTCTATCAAGTGGATTTTTTGTTTGTAAACAAGTTCCATAAAAAATACTTTTGGATCTGACTGACTTTTAACTGAATCTATGGATTATTTTGCTAAGTCACTTCAGTCATGTCCGACTCTGTGCGACCCTATAGACGGCAGCCCACCAGGCTCTCCTGTCCCTGGGATTCTCCAGGCAAGAACACTGGAGTGAGTTGCCATTTCCTTCTCCAATGCATGAAAGTGAAAAGTGAAAGTGAAGTTGATCAGTTGTGTCCGACTCTTAGTGACCCCATGGACTGCAGCCCACCAGGCTCCTCTGTTCATGGGATTCTCCAGGCAAGAGTACCGGAGTGGGGTGCCATTGCCTTCTCCGATTATTTTGGATTATTATGGATTAGTTTTTGGGGGAGAATTAGTATTTTTATAATCCCGCTATGGTTTTTCCAGTAGTCATGTATGGATGTGAGAGTTGGACTGTGAAAAAGCTGAGCGCCAAAGAATTGATGCTTTTGAACTGTGGTGTTGGAGAAGACTCTTGAGAGTCCCTTGGACTGCAGGGAGACCCAACCAGTCCATTCTAAAGGAGATCTGTCCTGGGTGTTCTTTGGAAGGAATGCTGCTAAAGCTGAAACTCCAGTAATTTGGCCATCTCATGCAAAGAGTTGACTCACTGGAAAAGATTCTGATGCTGGGAAGGATTGGGGGCAGGAGGAGAAGGGGATGACAGAGGATGAGATGGCTGGATGGCATCACTGACTTGATGGACGTGAGTCTGAGTGAACTCTGGGAGTTGGTGATGGACAGGGAGGCCTGGTGTGCTGCAATTCATGGGGTCACAAAGAGTCGGACATGACTGAGCAACTGAACTGAACTGAACTGAATACTCTTTTGTCACTTGTGATTTAGATCTCATTTGACTTGGAGTATCTATTTAGTAAAAATTTTCCATATATATATATATGTATATATATATATATAAAATTTGTACAGAGATATACAATATGACTATACACACACACACACTACATGTTGCTACAGTCAAGCTAATTAACTTGTCATCTTCTCACATAGTTATCATTTTTTGTGTGTGAAGAATGCACTTGAAATCCACTGTCTTAGCATATTTCCAGTGTTCTATACAGAATTATTAATCATAGTCTTTATGCCTGTATATTAGGCATAAAGTCTTAGACTCTCTAGTCTTACTCATTCTATGTAACTGCAACCTCATACATACCCTTTGATTGCCCCATCCCCAACCCTCTTCTGTCCCTGATAACATCAACATTCTGTTCTCTGCTTATTTGAATTTAACTTTCTTTTTAGATTCCACATGTTAGTGAAGGGGATTCCCTCATAGCTTAATTGGTAAAGAATTTGTCTGCAATGCAGGAGACCTGGTTCGATTCCTGGGTTGGGAAGATCTGCTGGAGAAGGGAAAGGCTACCCACTCTAATATTCTTAAGCTTCCCTTGTGGCTTAGCAGGTAAAGAATCTGCTTGCAATGCGGGAGACCTGGGTTTGATCCTTGGATTGGGAGGATTCCTTGGAGAAGGAAAAGGCTTAGTTTTCTGGCCTGGAAAATTACATGGACTATACAGTCCATGGGCTCGCAAAGAGTTGGAGATGACTGACCTACTTTCACTTTCATATTAGTGAAATCATACAGTATTTTTCTTTCTCTCTCTGGGTTATTTCATTTAGCATAATGTCCTTAATGTACTTACCTCTTTTAAATAAGAGTTTCTATTTTTAAAGCATGTTTGGAAACACTGTCCTATGTGTAAAATTTTAATTTGCTTTTTCCATTTGTTTCTTTTTTTAAATGCAAGAACATAATAGATTTTTTTTCACATTATATGATTCCTAAATGAACCCATTAAGGTCTTAAGGTCTAACTGTTGTCATTTCTCTGAAGGTTACAAATGGCTTAAAGGTCCACATACTTTTTTTCCCCTTCCAGTTTTATTGAGATATCATTGACATATAGCACTGTTTAAATTTAAGGTATGCATCATAATATGACTTATATACATCATGAAATTATTACTGTATAAGTTTATTGAATATCCACCATCCTATGTAGATTAAAAAATTAAAAGAGAGTTCCCTAGTACCCTAGTGGTTAGAATTCCAGGCTTTCACTTCTGTGACCCAGATTCAGTTGCAGGTTAGAGAACTGAGATCCTGCAAGCCATGTGGTATGAGCAAAAAAGTAAAAGTTTCATTATGATGAGGACTGTTAGGTTTTACTCTCTTAACAACTTTCATATATAACATGCAGCAGGTGTTAATCATATTTATCCTGTTGTACAAGATAACATCCCTTTTTGTTGTTGTTGAGTCGCTAAGTTGTGTCCAGCTCTTTGCCACTCTGTGGACTGCAGCACACCAGACTTCCCTGTTGTTCCCTGTCTCTCAGAGTTTGCTCAAACTCATGTCCATTGAGTCAGTGATGCCATCCAACCATCTCATCTTCTGTCATTTCCTTCTTCTCTTGCCCTCAGTCTTTCCTTGCATGAGAGTCTTTGCCAATGAGTCTGCTCTTCGCATCAAATGGCCAGAGTATTGGAGCTTCAGCTCTAGCATCAGTCCTTCCAATGAATATTCAGGGTTGATTTTGTTTAGGAGTGAATTTGATCTCCTTGCTGTCCCAAGGACTTTCAAGAGTCTTCTCCAGCACCACAATTCAAAAGCATCAATTGTTCGGTGCTCAGTGTTTTTATGGTCCAGCTGTCACATCTGTCCATGAATTGGAGAAGTCATAGTTTTGACTATATGGACTTTGTTGGCAAAGTAATGTCCTCGCTTTTTAATATGCTGTCTATGTTTGCCGTAGCTTTTTTTCCAAGGACAAGTGTCTTTAATTTTATGGCTTCAGTCACTGTTTGCAGTGATTTTGGAGCCCAAGAAAATGAAATCTGTCACTATTTCCACTTTTCCTCCATCTATTTGCTGAGATGTGATGGGACCAGTTTCTGTGATCTTTGTTTCTTGAACGTTGAGTTTCAAACCTACCTTTTCAGTCTCCTCTTTCACCCTCATCAGGAGGCTCTTTAGTTCTTCTTCACTTTCTGCTATTTAAATGGTATCATCTGCCTATGTGAGGTTGTTGATAATTTTCTTGGAAATCTTGATTCCAGCTTGTGATTCATCCAATCCAGCATTTTGCATGATGTACTCTGCATTTAAGTTAAATAAGCCGGGTGACGATATATAGCCTTGACATACTCCTTTCCCAATTTTGAACCCAGTTCATTGTTCCATATCTACCTGTTGCTTTTTTATCTGCAAGACAGTAAGGGGGCGGGCACAATCACATTAAAATCAAATCCCATACCTTCTGGGTAGGCGGACCACAAACTGAAGAACAATAATGCCAAAGAATCTCTCACAATGTTATGAAGGCTCCACATCAGACTTCCCAACCTGTGGATACAGCAAAGGGACTGGGAATCCCCAAGGAATCTGACTCTGAAGGCCAGCTAGATTTGGTTATAGAACTTCCATGGGATTCAGGGAAACAGAAACTCTTTGAGGGCAGAAACAAAACCTTGTGCAGGGGGCCCAGGGGAAAGGAGCAGTGACCCCACAGGAGACCGAACTAGACCTGCCTGTGTGCGTTTTAGGGTCTCTTGTGGCGTCGTGGGTTAGCAGTGGCCTGCTGTGGGGACCGGGACACGGGCAGCACCAATCCTGGAAGGCACGTGTTGGCATGCGTCCTCTGGTGGTCAGCATTAGCTCTATGTAGACTCCAGGACTGGGTCGTCTCAAGGCAAACAACCAACAGTGAGGGAGCGCTGCTCTACCTATCAGCATACAATTGGATTAAAGGCTTACTGAGCGTGGCCCTGCCCATCAGAGCAAGACCCAGCTTTCCCCGCAGGCAGTCCCTCCCATCATGAAGCTTGCACAAGCCTCTTCTCCTCATCCAACAGAGGGCACACAGAAGAAGCAAGAAGTACATTCCACCCCTAGTACTTATCTCTCTTAAAACTGGAAGTTTGTACCTTTTTGGCGACCATCCTGTTTTCCTTCCCCAGACCCCCCGCTCTGGTAATCACCGGTCTGATACCTTTTTCTATGAGTTTCTTTGTTTTTAAAGTATAACACTACGACACGGTTTTAGTTCCTGGTGCATATTACAGTGATTATGTATTTCTCTATATTTCAAAATGATTAACACTATAAGTCTAGTTAAGTCTACACCATCTGTAACCATAAAAAGATCTTACATTATTATTGGCTATATTCCCCACACTGTATATTTCTCATCTGTGACTTCTGTATTTTGTAACGAAGTTTATACCTCCTAATCTCTCTCGCCTATTTCTCTCAACCCTCTACCCATCTCCCCTCTGGCAGCCATATGTTTGTTCTCTGTTTCTGTGACTATGTTTCTGGTTGGTTGTGTTTGTTCAGTTGTTCTGCTTTTTATATCCTATATAGAAGTGAAATCATTCAGTCATTTTCTTTCTCTGACATATTTTGGTTTGCATAATACCCTCTAGGTCAGTCATGTTGCAAATGGAACATAACTTACTTTGGTTTGCATAATACCCTCTAAGTCATTCATGTCGTTGCAAAATGGCAAGATTTCATTATTTTTTTTAATGGCTGAGTAATATTCCTGTGTGTGTGTGTGTGTATGTATGTATTGAGCACTTAGGTTGCTTCCATAGCTTGGCCATTGTAAATAATGCTGCAGTGGCTATAGGAGTGCATATATCTTTTAGAATTAATGCTTCTGTTTTTTTGAATAAATACCCAGGAATGGAGTTTCTGGATTGTATGGTGCTTCTATATTTAATTTTTGATAAACCTCCATAGTGTTATTGCATAATGGGTGCACCAATTCACATGTCTGCCAGTAGTGCACAAGGGTTCCCTTTTCCCCACGTTCTTATCAGTCCTTGCTACTTCTTGTTTCTGGGTAATAGCCATTCTGATAGGTGTAATATCTCGCTGTGCTGTTGGTGTGCACCTCCCTTCATGATTAGTGATGTTGAGCATCTCTTCATGTGCATGTTGACCATCTGTGTGCCTTCTTTAGAAAAGGTTGAGAAAGGTTCATATACTTTAAAATTTTAAGACTGTATTGGGACAGAGGTAAATTACTCTATGAATTAAAGAACATTCTTTTAAAACTATAATTCAGGAACTGAGCAAATGAGTATGGTTTGAGAAAGGTAGATGTCATGGATACTTTCATAACACAGTAAAACAGCAGAAATGCATTACACTTGTGGAGTTTTGGGGAAGTTGAAACATTGTCCATTGAGTTAAAAAGACAGACTATTTTTTTGGCTAACCAAAAATATTTTCATGTTAGAGATAAAACTTTTACATGTTTTCAATGCTTATGACTTCCTTGTGGGAAGGAAATCAGGCTGCAGAAACACTAGCATATATAAAAAGCAGTGAGATAACAGTTAGGGCTTGGAGAGTGACTTGGCAAGAAGAAAGGCTACACTGAAGTTTTAATGGAAGCATTTAGTTGAAAGTATAAATGTTTAAAATATGTTGATCAAGGTAAAATATTTTTTCTTTTTCATTTATTTTCTATCTGTATAAGGTGATGGATTTGCCTTAAACTTCTATGGTAATCATTTCATAATGTACATAAATCAGAACATTATGCTGTAAACTAATTATAGTGTTATATGGCAATTATGTCTCAAACTGGAGAAGAAAAGCATTTTTAATTAAAGATGTTAATCACATCATTCATCTAGTAACACACTGCTGTATTGCTTTGTTGTTGTTGCTCAATTGTATCTGATTCTTTGCTACCCCATGGACTGTAGCATGCCAAGCTTCCCTGTCCTTCACTATCTCCTGGAGTTTGCTCAAACTCTTGTCCATTGAGTCAGTGATGCCATCTAACGGTCTTGTCCTCTGTTGCCCTCTTCTCCTCCTGCTCTCAGTCTTTCCCATCAGCAGTGTCTTTCCCAGTGACTTGGCTCTTCCCATCAGGTGGCCAAAGTATTGGAACTTCAGCTTCAGCATCAGTCCTTTCAATGAATATTGAAGGTTGATTTCTTTTAGGATTGGCTGGTTTGATCCTTACTGTCCAAGGGACTCTCAAGAGTCTTTTCCAGCACAATTCAAAAGCATCAATTCTTTGATGCTCAGCCTTCTTTATGGTCCAGTTCTCACATCTGTACATGACTACTGGAAAAAACCATAGCTTTGACTATATGGACCTTTGTTGGCAAAGTAATGTCTCTGCTTTTTAATACACTGTCTAGGTTTGTCATAGCTTTTCTTCTGAGGAGCAAGCAGAGGAAATATATTGCTATGTTATAAATTTGTTTCAAATTCTATTAATGTTTTCTTTCATTTAAAATCTTGGGTCAGTAGTTTTAAAGTGATGAAGTTATTTCCATTGTAATGAGCATTTCACATCTTTGAGAGCTGGGATATACTATTTATTGGTTATCAGAATCTGGACTCAGCCACACCTAAGTTTGAGATTCTCTGCTATTATTATATTTATGCTTGATTTTGGTCAAGATAGTCAAACTCTGCTTGCTTTAGCTTCCTTATCCATGAAATAGTGAGAGAATAATGGTACTTAACACTGTAGAACTGCTGTGAAGATTAAGTGATATAATTAATATATAACTTTTAGCAATATACATGATAACTTTGCTATATCCCCCAGTGAGATAAATGGTGAGAGGAAAGAAGTGGGTAGTTATTCAGCAATTACTATATTATATGACTGCTACTTTTCTCATGATAGCTCATTCAATCCTTTCTCCTGTCTCATAAAATATATATTGTCCCATTTTATAAATGAGGAAATTGAAGTGTCCAGTATACTTTGTTTTGCTTTGTAAGTAACTCTTTACAAGAGCCCCTGACATCAGGCCGCTCTCTTGTGAAATGGGGGAATGATTCATATTCTAACTTCCTGCTATGTTGGGAGGCTCCAGTTAACCGCGAAGATCACCAAGAAGAGCATGGTGCCCTGGAACTACCTTCTGGAACATAAATCTCTACACTGCTTCCTGCCAGGAGTGATAATGGCACTACATCTCCCTGCCAGTTCTTCCCAGGAAAGTTTCTCATCAGCCTTATGAGGGGCCAGAGATATAATGCAAGAGTCAAATAGCCTTTTCTGGGTTCTCTGACCTTGAGCATCTCTTGCCCTGCAGTGAGGCCCGGCTCTCCTCACTCTGAACAGGGGAACCCTGCAGGAGTTAACACTTGGGCTGAGCAGCATTCAGCATTCAGCAGGAATAAACTCAACTCAGACCTGGGAAAGAGATTCACAGATGTCTACAGAGACTATATCCCTAAAGCAGAGTTTTGTCAGACCTGAAAGGGTGTTTTGGAGATTTGAGTGATTGTGCATCTTTCTACCACATGTCCTAGACGTTGACTTCCTGAGACTTTCTTTACAAACTAAGCTTTCCTTTCAAAAATGAAGGAGGGGAATAAACCAAACCAGTTCAGTCTTCTGAGGAGCCATGCAGTACCAGCAAAGGCTGTGACTGCTATGAGCAGACTGCAGAGATGCAGACCTCTCCATATGTGTGGAATTGTGTAGTGTTTGTCCTGTGGCTGCCTTATTTCACATGGTGTGGTGTCTGTGGGCATGGTATCCTTGGGGTTCATCAATGTATATTGTATATTGCTGAATGAATTGCCTTCTTTTTAAGGCTGAGTAATGTTTCACTGTTTGTATATACCCAATTGTTTTTGTCTGTTCATCATTGGTAGATGGATGGGGTGTTTCTATATCTTGGCTCTTGTGATATGAGGTATCCAAAATGGTCAAATTCAAAGAAGCAAGGGCTTTCCTTGTGGCTCAGATGGTAAAGAATCCACCTGTAATGCAGGAGACCCAGGTTTGAGCCCTAAGTTGAGAAGATCCCCTGGAGAAGAGAATGGCTACCCACCTCCATATTCTTGCCTGGAGAATTCCATGGACAGAGGAGCATGGTGGGCTTCAATCCGTGGGATCACAAAGAGTCAGACAGAAGTGAGTGACTGACACTTTCATGGAAACAAAGAATATAGTGGCAGTTGCCAGGGGCTAGTGGGAGGGGGGGCTGCTTCTGTTGCTGCTAAGTCACTTCAGTCGTGTCCGACTATGTGCAGCCCCACAGACGGCAGCCTACCAGGCTCCCCCGTCCCTGGGATTCTCCAGGCAACAACACTGGAGTGGGCTGCCATTTCCTTCTCCAATGCATGAAAGTGAAAAGTGAAAGTAAAGTCGCTCAGTCGTGTCCGACCCTCGGCGACCGCATGGACTGCAGCCCACCAGGCTCCATCCACGGGATTTTCCAGGCAAGAGTACTGGAGTGGGTGCCGTTGCCTTCGAAATGGGGAGGTATTAGTCAAATGCACTGAGTTTCAGTTATGCAAGATGACTGAGTTCTACTATACAACAGAGTGCCTACAGAGGAGATGGTAGGTCTTGTGGTGAGTGTCCCTTCTATGATTAAAAGAAAAAGAATACCACCCCCCTTTTTTGGCAGATGAAGGGTACCTAATTAGAGTAGATAAATAATCCAAGTCTTCCTTTAGGACAACTTTGTTGTTGTCATAGAGAACAAGTAGAAGAGGAACTCTAGTCAAGAGAAGCTAGGAAGTCATTTTTCTGGTCCTGGTGAGAGAAAATGAAAGTGTAGGGGAGGAGAAGGTTTTCCTGGACCCTCTTAGGGGTCCCTGACTGGGTCTGAAAATTAAACTGAAAAAATAGATTAATAGTAGAAAAGCATGAAATTAATTTAATGTAAGTTTTATGTGACACACATCCTTCATAAGGAAATGAAGACCCAAGGAAACAGTTAAATCTGCAAATTTGTATGCTAGGCTTGATGAAAAGTGAATAGTTGTAGGAGAATATGATAGAGAGTATGAGATACATGTAATAAACTGGGAGAAATTTAGAAGATCCTGTTGCTAGAATTCTTCTATGTGTCCCTCTGTCTTTGGAGATAAACATGCTCCTTTCCCCCAGGTACAGAGAGGGCATCTCTGCATCGGGGTTTTATGAGCTGTTTCAAGAGAGGTGGGCAAGGGGAATGCCAGTGACCTTCCTGCTTCTGCTGTTTTCACAGACTCCTTCAGCTTAAGATAATTAGCATACCAAGGTGCCATATTTTGGGGATAGCATGTTCTCAATCTCATCAAAGCCCCTAAGTAAGGAGGGGCTGGAGACAACTGTGCAAATCTGGCATTTTAGAGATAAAAATCAACTGGATTCTGCTGGATGTGATTTTCTTAGAGGTCAGGAGAAGAGAAGGCTAATGCATCTTCTTTGGCCCTTTTGAGTCTGAAGAACATTCGGGATATCTAGATTTAGATGCTCAGTAGACAGCTGGAGCTGTGGGCCTAGAGGTCAGGAAGAGAGTCTTGAATGGAGCCAACAGTTTTACAAATAAAGGATGTTAGAAATAAGAGTTGAGTCCAACATGGGAAGGTCAAATTGAAAAGTAAAAAGACTAGAGACCAGTATTTAGAGGTAGTTGGAAGAATTAATGTACACATTAATTAATGTACACAGTTTTATAATGTTACGATTGTGAAACAGGAGCAAAGTTAAGGGAATTTCAGGTTTCCCAGGTGGTTCAGTGGTAAAGTATCCTCCTGCCAATGCAGGAGATACAGGAGACACTGGTTCGATCCCATGGAGAAGGAAATAGCAACTCATTCCAGTATTCTTGCCTGGAGAATCCCATGGACAGAGGAGCCTGGTGGGCTACAGACCATGAGGTCCCAAAGAGTTGGACATGACTTAGCAACTGAGCACACAGAGGGAATTTTACGGAGTGGGCTTCCCTGGTGGTTCAGATGGTAAAGAATCCGCCTGCAATGTGGGAAACTTGGTTTCTATCCCTGAGTTGGGAAGATCCCCTGGAGGAGGGCATGGCAGTCCACTCCAGTATTCTTGCTTGGAGAATCCCCATGGACAGAGGAGCCTGGTGGGCTACAGTCCATAGGGTCACAAAGTGGGATATGACTGAGAGAGTAAGCACATAGAGGTAGTCTCTGGCAACATCTGATATTTCAAAGACATCAGACAAAACGTGAGCTTGGAAAAGAAGTCATCAGGTTAAACAGGCCATTTTTAACCCAAGAGAAAGCACTTTCTGTAATGTGGTAAGATAGAATATTCTATATTGAAATGAGGGTGTGCGTGAAGACAGAGACTCTTAGGAAGAAGTAGATTTCTTTGACAGACAGGACTAAGATTTATGGCTGTCTTAGAGCGAGGAAAATTTACAGAAAACAGAAGCTCAGGACCAAATACAGCAGATCTAGAAACATTTTCTCCTGTTATTAGTACCTAGTATAATTTGTGCATGTACATCTGCTGAAATGTATAAATCCCTTCAGTTTTACCTGACTCCTATTTTTTCTCCTGTATAATTGGATTTTGTTAGGATCTTTCTATACTTAGGAGTTTTGTTTTGTTTTGCTTTTGGGGCATAAAATTCAATTCAGCAGTTTTGGAATTACATGGATAGTCATTTCAAGCATGTGCTCGCTCACAAAGCACTTCACGCTAGCTGTACTTCACTGTTTGAAAAACTTTGCACCTAGCCCTTGCTTAAGGAAGCATTTTTGTAAAGTTTTAAATGTAATTAAGAATGATGTTATGCTGTTTTAAATTCAATTTTTTTTCTTTCTGCATTATGGCTCTGCATTATGCTTTTAATATACTACTGAACATGCGATGGAAAAATGTGTTTCTATAAAGCAATGTCCTCTCCCAAACCCAGCCCTCTCCTTCCCAGTAGAAGTAAGCATCACTGTTCTGATTTTTGTATAGTCTTTTCCTTGCTTTTTAAAATTGTTTTATCACTTAGGTGTACATCCCTAAGTATTATAATTTATTTTACTTTTTAAAAAATGCATGTTTTAAAATGTTTTCCTATTCTCTGTATTTCCCAAAAGCTAGTGATTGGATTGAGAGACTTAGTTTTAGGGCTCCCTTCCACTTTACTTTTTGTTGTTTTGGACAAATTTAATTCATAGGTAGTACAGTGTTCTTCCTCAGCAGAAACACAGTTCTGTTTTTGAGATGATTGTAGCAGTTGATGCAAAATGCCTGTTCCTATGATTTCTGCATTTATTTGTTGGAATTCTATAAAGAGAAAGTTATCCTTCTTTATTATTTGGTTACCAGTGATACAATTAGTATAGAAAGAGCAGTGTGCCTACTTGATTTTTTTTTTTTTTATTTACCACTGTTCAAGATCTTAATAAGTTGGCTCTACATATCTTCTTAAAGTTTGATACATATATGTGTTTACATATATATGTAAATGTTTACATCTTCCTATCTATATATAGATATATCACCTAATGGCTTTGTACTGGTATTTCAAATGCAGTGAAAACTCAGAATTGGAGGATGTTTATTTAAAATCTGTCTCACAATGCATCTTTATCCCATTCCTACAAGTTCTTAAGGGTTTAAGAAAGCTGGGAATGAGAGAATTAGTATATCATACAAAGTATATTCACAAAACATTCTTGTAGTAACTACCAGTAACATGATTAGTAAAAGGAACTGAAACAGTCACTCCTTTCTGTTCCCACTAGTTTTTGCTTTTACAGTTGTGCTGTTTCTGCCCCATCAAGAGCATATGGCACTTCTTTAAATAGAACTCTTCCCTCTATAGCCTTGTCAGCTAGCAAGAGTTTGAGTAGATTAAGATCTTAGAATTAGGCTTTTGTGATTCTATTACTGTTGCAACAAACCTTTTTTTTCAGCTGTGCCTATGAAAGAAAATAATAAAGGGAACCAAATCTGTGTTGACAGAGGAATAATGCTTCAAAAGAATGTTACATTAGGTAACTGTAGATATAGCACTATTGTTGATTATTTAAATTTTTTATATGTTGAATTTTCCCTAAATGTAACTTTTACATCCTTTTTTGTTTGTTTTATTTTGTGGCTAGTAGAACGTTCCAATATGCCAGTAGAAAAAAATATCACTTTAGAAAGACCTTCTAATGTAGAACTCACATGCCAATTTACACCATCTGGAGATTTGAATTCAGTAAATGTGACTTGGAAAAAGGTGATAAGCTACTTGAGGATAATTATCTCGTCAATGCAACGGGAAGTATCCTATATACCCAATATAGGTGAGTATACAAAATTGTAACCTGTGTGGCTAGATGAAATCAGTTAAATTCTAGACACTTTTGCTTACTGAGCATTCTTTTCTTTGCTGTCACTTGAATGTTATGCTAATACTCTAATTTGCACATTTACAGAATTGTTTCTTTTTAAAATTTTGGTTAATGGCTGAATCTTTTTGTTTTCATTAAGAAGCATTTTTGAGAACTAAGCCCGTATTAATAACACAAATGATCTTTAGGGTCGCCGTCATTAACAGCAAACAGATGGGAAGCTATTCTTGTTTCTTCGGTGAGAAAAAGCAACAAAGGGGCACATTTAATTTGAAAGGTCAGTACTAATCATTTATAGAGTAATAACTGTAAGTAATCTAGCATTATACTCAGAATTCCGAATCCTCAAATTTTAAAATGATTATTACAATACTAAGAAACTCATCATATGGTTTCCGTGAAATTATAAGTGGTGATGTTGAAAATGGAGTTTCCTAGTGCCTTCCCAGTTGAAAATACAGGTTTTAGACCAGGCTGCCAGGTTATTTCTACATTTCTTGTAGCACTCTTGAATTTATTTATTTATTTAGCTCTCTAAACTCAGAGCTTTCATAATATTCTTCTGGGTGTCTGAGTTATTGCACTCCTAACCTGTGAGATTACGCTTTTGTTTTTCTGTATCAGTGGCTCTAGGACTTGAGATTTTACGGACCTATAAAATTTGAAAATAATGTGGGGATGCATAAAGGTTGCCTGCTTTTGATTTAATCAAATAAGGCCAAACCCTAGAATGTAATCTACAGCTCTCCTCCATGGGGAAAAAACAACAACAACAACATAAGTCAAAGTATTTTACTCTTACCACCATTAAACCAAAACTTTAAAGGTCTTAATCTCATAATATAGACTAGTTGTTCAAACTGGGTAATTATCTTCACAGAAAATCATATTTTATGATATTAACAGCTTAGTGAATGTCACTGTCCCTGATGGTAATTGGGAAATGCAGTCTGCTGCCATGTTTTGGCTTTGTTTCATGTTAATTTCCCAGGGCACACGAGAAATTCTTTTTTTGCGTTTCCTAAAGATTGTGAAATCTGGCTAGCTGCTATGACAAAATATACTGTCCCCAGAGTCCCATCAATAGCAGGATGGCCTGCTCCATCATTGCCATGACTTCAGATCATTCCCTCATTCATGCCTCCCTGTAGTCCCTTTGCACACGAACTCATTTCCTTCAAGTGGTTTTGTATATGTTCCTACTGAATAAATATAATAAATCCTGTATTTATGCACTTCGGACTTTGCAAAGGCAGAATCTGTTATCATCTTTTGATTATTTTGATCATGGATGTTCTCTTTTAACCATCTTTCCTCCATTTGCCTAATTTAACCTAGTGAATGTTAGATACGTTGTATAAATTTCCTTCCCTTATTTCTTTTCTTCCCTTCTCTTTTCCTTTCTTTCCCCAGTCTTTTTCTCTGCCCCCTGCAACCATTCTAATGAGCTAACAGATACTAAACATGTGGGCACACACACAACCCTAGTAAACAATTTATTGTGTCTCCTTTAAATGCATAAAGAAAGGCTAGAGGTCTTGAGGAAATGCCTATCAAATCTTGAAGCTCAAATGCCTCCAGGAGATTCAACTTAAACAATTGCTTTTTCTTTTCTTCTAGATAGTACTGTTTTCTAGAAGTATGTACTGTCATACCTGTTCAAAGTTTAAATATTAAATTCATTTTTTCTTATTAGCACTCATAATAAATTACTTACATTACTACTTGGAACCGATCCTCTAATGGGAAGAGAAGCATTTTCATTTTCAATGTACCGTGTTTTGGGTACTTCCCTGGTGGCTCAGACAGTAAAGAATATGCCTGCAATGCAGAAGACCCTGGTTTGATCCCAGGGTTTGGAAGATCCCCTGGAGAAGAGAATGGCTGCCCACTCCAGTATTCTTGCCTGGAGAATTCCACGCACAGAGGAGCCTGGTAGACTACAGTCCATGGGGTAGCAAAGAGTCAGACACGACTGAGTGACTAACACTTTAATAAAGTTAGCACCAGTCTTAAAGAAGGCCTCTTGATTTATATCTATTTTGAGTAGCTAGGTTGATGCTGGCTTTTTAGAAGCACCTACACAAGGTCTAGGTTTGAAATCAAGTGCTTGAGGAATGAAAAGAGCCACTGAATACTTACGTTTTTGCTTTTGATAGTTTTCTTGAAACAGTTTATTTTCAGTTTATTAGTTTTAAATGTCCACTTAACAGTATAACTTTTAAGTGTGTCCTATATCTTAAAGATTTTATGTAACTAATAATTTGGGCCCTTCCAGATTCTTGTTGATAAAATAATTCTGTTTATTTAAGGTGACTATTACTTGGAGGAATTATTTGAGTATAATTTAATGGCATTTCCAGAATAATCCATATTTTAGTTGTTTAGATCTTGTAAGACTTCTAGACTAGTGTTATTTTTACAAATATTCTGTATTCCTGTTTTTCCATGTGGATTGCTTATGACTTTTCCTAAGAAAGGTTATCTTTTCAATTGAGTATAGATGAAAAGCCCGTTTTCCCCTCTATTTGAGCCTATTTTATCTCTAATTGAGCACCTCCCCCTCCCAAATTCTGCTATTGACTACATGAGTCAACTGGAGTGTGTACGCCTCAGACCTCCAAACAGTATCAGCAAAGTCCCTCTTTCTCCTTTTATGGGAATTGGTCGATTTATTGCTGTTGTTTTTCAGTCATTAAGTTGTGTCCAACTCTTTGTGACCCCACAGGCTGCAGCACACCAGGCTCCTTTGTCCTCCACTGTCTCCTGGAGTTTGGTCAAATTCATGTACATTGAGTTGGTGATGCCATCTCACCATCTCACCTTCCGTTGCTTCCTTGTCCTTTTGCCTTCAGTTTCTCTAAGCATCAAGGTCTTTTCCAATTAAAATTAGTAATTTCTGCTAAGGCCCACTTGACTTCAGACTCCAGGATGTCAGGCTCTGAGGGAGTGACTATACCGTCCTGGTTATCTGGGTCATTAAGACCTTATCTGTATAGTTCTTTTGTGTATTCTTGCCACCTGTTCTTAATCTTTTTTGTTTTGTTAGGTTCTTACTGTTTCTGTCCTTTATCATGCCCATGCTTGGATGAAATGTTCCCTTGAGATCTCTGATGCTCTTGAAGAGAGATCTCCCATCTTTCCCATTCTACTGTTTTCATGTTTCTTTGCATTGTTCATTTAAGAAGGCCTTCTTATTTTTCCTTGCTGTTCTTTGGAATTCTGCATTCAGATGGATATATCTTTGACCTTACTCCTTTGCCTTTCAGTTCTCTTCTTTCCTCAGCTATTTGCCAGGCCTCCTCAGACAGCCATTTTGCCTGTTTGCATTTCTTTTTCTTTGGGATGGTTTTGGTCACTGCCTCCTGTACAGTGTTAGAAACCGCCATCCATAGTTCTTCAGGCTTTCTGTCTGCCAGATCTAATCCCTTGAACCTATTTGTCACCTCCACTGTATAGTCATAGGGATTTGATTTAGCTCATCCCTGAATGGCCTAGTGTTTCTCCCTACTTTCTTCAATTTAAGCCTGAATTTTTCAATAAGGAGCTCATGATCTGAGCCACAGTCAGCTCTGAGTCTTGTTTTTACTAACTCTATAGATCTTCTCCATCTTTGACTGTACTACAAGATTATAAAAACCTGAACATCCCTGATTAGTATGTTGTGAAAAAAACATGCTGACTTTGTGTGTTTGTCTGTTGGTGACAGTACAGGGAGAAAGCAAAGGTCACACCTGAAGCTTGCAACTGCTAATATGTCAGTGATTACCTTTCACCAACTGCTAATATGTCAGTGATTACCTTTCACCAACTGCTAATATGTCAGTGATTACCTTGCAGCCACTAATATGTGAGTGATGGTCTACCATATTTTTCAGTAGAAGGTGAAATATTCTAAAGTGGATACTGAAAACTTCTATAATAACAATCAGTGTTAAAATCTCTTAGTACCAAGATGCAGAAATTTTGTTGGTAAAGAATAAGTAATAGGACAAAGAACTTAGAAGACACAGTGAGATTTTGATAGTACCAAGAAACCTCTCTTCTCCCAGCCATCTGTCCTCACATGGGAGCATCCAACAAGTCAAAGTAGGGAAGAACAGAAAAATAGAAACAGTTGGAACTTCAGCGTCAAAGTGTATTGATAGAAGTGTATAGTGTATTAACAGAATGCTAGTTAGCTGGCTTTGACTACATGGGAGAATCTTTTTCTAATTCAATAACACCTAAACATCCTTAAGCCAAAAGTGACACAGGCTGATGTTTTATAGTTCACAAATATGCAAATAGAAATCTCTAAGCTTACAACTCCATAGGGCTTTCACTTCCACTAAGTAGTTCCTAGACCTTACCTTCCTTGACACGTCTGAATCAGCAAATTTACTGTCTTGAAACTTGAATTCTTTCAACCGAACGAGTATGTGTCCTACTTTATCCAGAGTTCCATAAAGCCAACAGGACACATTAGAATGCTCTAACACTGCCCTTCTATTTGTAAATATTTCTAAACATAAGCAGAAACCCAGAACCAGCTGTTACCTCTGGAGAAGTTTGAACAAATCACTGTTCCCTGAGTATAGTGCCTTTTCTAATTTGGGTGCATATCACTCTTATCAGCCAAAGGAAGCATACCAGAGCAGTGATTAATGTCATTTGGCTTTTAGTTTAGGGTATCATCAAGGAAACAGAAGAGATGCAAAGAATACAGAATATGAGTTTTGTTTCCCTGTGGTATCCCTCAATCACTGTCAGTTATCTGCAGTTAACATTAACCTCGGAGAAGGCGATGGCACCCCAATCCAGTACTCTTGCCTGGAAAATCCCATAGAGGGAGGAGCCTGGTAGGCTGCAGCCCGTGGGGTCACGAAGAGTCGGATACAACTGAGCAACTTCACTTTCATGCATTGGAGAAGGAAATGGCAACCCACTCCAGTGTTCTTGGCTGGAGAATCCCAGGGACGGGGGGAGCCTGGTGGGCTGCTGTCTATGGGGTCACACAGAGTCGGACACGACTGAAGCGACTTGGCAGCAGCAGCAGCAACATTTCACCTGGGATCCTTTCATAGCATTTCCATGTGTTCCTCACTCAAACCTCAAAAATACCCAGGATTTTCTTGAAAAGCACCCTTCAGCTACCAGCTGTGCCTCCCAAGCCTGTGCCTCTTAGAGGCTCACTGCAGACCAATGTATCTTCTGCCATCTCAAATGTTACCTGTCTTCCACTTTTGAGTCTTAGCTTGTGGGTGAATTTCAATATTTTGATCATATTTCAACACACATTCCCATGCTGAAGCACAGCCTGATTAATTTCCCAAAAGAAGCACGCTGAAGTTGAGAAGCAGGATAGGTGTCTGGGAGATCCACAAGCTGGGAAAGCAGAAATTGTGCCCTTACCTGGTGCTCAACCAAACCAGTTTGACAGTCTATCTTCAAAGCAGTACTTATTTTAAGGTGAGCCTAGCCTGGCTCTAGAAACAACTGTATCAGAGCTACACTATGAAAAAGCAGTGCCAAATATGTACATGTTGTACCTCTCCATGTGGAACTCAAGAAGGGTGGCTCTGTTCCATCTGAGGTTTGAAGGAAACTTGTGGCTTCAAAAAAGAATCCATATGTTAGCCAAGCTCAAAACTACTTAATCTGCAGGTATTTAGTTGCTTAGTTATTCAGTTGTGTCTCATTCTTTGCAATTCCATGGACTGTAGCCTGCCAGGTTCCTCTCCATGGGATTTTCCAGGCAACAATACTGGAGTGGGTTGCCATTTTCTTCTCCAGGAAATATTGGAGTGGAGTCCAATTAGAAGGTGCTACTGAGTTGATAGTGTTTTTTCAGGAGATCCAAGAATAACTCCATTCTTACCTGGTGCAGTCATTCCTCTTCACAACAAAATCTCAAACATGGAAATAAACACAGAAAAGAGACACCAAAGAAAAGTAACATCTCATTATCAGCCAGACTTGGCTACAAACCTTGCTGAAATCCTTGGGCGGCTTTCTTCTCACATAGGTCTTACTAACCTTAAACCAAAGCAGAGTTACCTATGCTTTCACAGTCCAAGCTCAATTTGGTACTTATTTCCCCAGACAGGAGGAGAGACCCTCCCAAACCAGAAAATAACATGCTGAGTATGAGGCTGAGTTATTTATACCTCCAGATTCCTAGCCCTAGGAAACAAGGCCCAGTCTGTGCCCTGGAATATGACCCATCCAGGACTCACCCCGCGCCCCCCCACCCCAGGACTGAAAAACTGGAGGGTTGAATGAGAGTAGGGAATTTAATATTGAGGTCACCAGGGAATTCAGTCCAGCCCCTCCCCAGACTTCTGTCTTCTTCTCCAGTGCCTCCTGAGGAAACTGGCTCTACCATAAGAAAAATGAAACAAAATATGTTCTGTGGTTCAAGCTAAATTAAACCTTTTAACATTGTGATGTTTAAAGTTACTGTCTTATTTTTAAGGAACTTAAAATACAGTTCTCATGTTCATGTCAGTATGTATAGTCTGTCTTCTCTTGGGTGCCGGTTTTGCTCCTGGTTTTCTTGTGTGGGTTCTTCTACTAGAGTGCTGTCTGGATCTACAGATGGCACCAAAGGGGTAGCCCAAGACTGAGGAAATTGAACTGGATTAAAAAAAAATAACTTGATCTAGTGAGAACACTTACGTGAGAGATACCCTCTTTACTTTTATTATAAAAAGACACGTAAAAAGACACATGTATAGTATTTAAAAATTTAGCTCACGGTATCAAAGTATTACTTGCTTTATTCTGCCTTGTTAAATTCAGTATGTGTTGAATGGGCCATTTCCTTTATATTCTTAGGTTTTATAATAATATGTAAAGTTATTATTCCATTTATTCTTTCTGCTCCATATACGGCATAGTTCTGGAAACGATAATTTCTTTTTAACTTTTAACCAATTTCATTTCTTTTTATGGTAAGGAGAGGTAATTAGGTCCCCTGATTTAAATTGTTCTAATTTATACTTAAATTGTAATTCTTAAACAAACTCTTATTCATCTGTGTTAGCCAAGGACTTGAATGAGTTTTTCAAGCAGTAGAATTTGTTTTACAGCTTCACAGCAAACTTTTAAAATATACATATTATTAAAGGATGAATTGGTACCACCACCAGCATCTCAAAGCTACTGTTTCTTCATTCTTCTGGGCCTTGTCCCCTGTGAATTCATTTTTTATTTTCCATCATTTTAATCCCTTTTAATCACTTTTCTCAAATGAGCTGGGTGTTCTGTAAAAGACTCAGTTTGGATGATTTTCCTCATTCAGGGGTGTTTTTATACATTCTTAAAGTTCTGAAATTTCAATCTGTGTTTTATTTCTTCTGTCTTCCACATGGCCTAGAAATCATTCCTGCACATGCTAATAATCCACGCCATTAAGCTGGCTAATGGAGGAAGGCCATGGGCGTTATAAATTATAAGAAAGCTCTGTTAAGAAGAGCAGTACCAGTACCTGGACACAACAAAAGTTTGAATTTTGTGGTGTTCACTCTACACCAAGGGCTTTCCTGGTGGCTCAGTGGTAAAGAATCTGCCTGCCAGTGCAGGAGATGTGGATTTGATCCCTGGGTCAGCAAGTTCCCTGGGAGAAGGAAATGGAACCCCATTCCAATTATTGTTGCCTGAGAAATCCCATGGACACAGGAGCCTGGGGGCTACATTCCATGGAGTTGCAAAAGAGTTGGACACAACTTAGCAACTAAAGCACAACTGCTCTATACCAAGCAATGTTATATTTCTTGCTCCTGTACTTAGTTCTTTACGTAACACTGTAGGGGAGGGTATAATCCACCTATGTGCTCAACACTAGTAACATTGAAACTATAATTCTAACTCAGATATTTCCTGGACCTAAAACTAATGTTTGTCACATCACCGTCACATTGTGCTGACTAATTCAAACACTCATGATTTGATCTTTGAAATGGACAAATAATGACCACATTTTCCTTAAAGTCCTTCAGCCTCATGGTGACCAAAAGGGAATATGGGACACTAAGAGGCTCTCAGGAGGAGTGCTCAGAATATTCTCTGGCAAGATCAGCTCACCAGTTTCTTGTGACTGGGATGACCTCAGTCACAACAGTCACATGAGTTTCACGTCTCTCCTTCCTCAGGAGCACCCTCGTGGTACCTTACTAGGTGCTTATAAACTGTTAGTGGGGGTGATTATAAATTATGATCGGCAGTTCACACATGTGGTTAATGTAAAATTGTACATCATTCCATCTTGTCAAAACAGGTTTCCTTGGTTATAATAGGTATAGTAATCATTGACTTACAGATTGCTCGGCCACCTTAAGATTTCTGGAACATTTGCACTGGTGATATAGCTTTCTCATTGGCATCTTTTTATTTTAGCAGTACCTCATTGAGTACTATGCTGGGCAGATTTACTGATGAAGGAGAGGGTGATGTGCGCAATTGTATTTAGCCCCGTGTGAAACAAGGAAAATGAAAGACTTCCCACATTCATCACAATAATGTTAATCACCTAAAGACAAACTGTGAAGAAATCCAACCCTATTTTTATCCCCTATACAAGTGGTTATGTGGAGGAGTGTGTGTGTGTGTGTGTGTGTGTGTGTGTGTGAGAGAGTCGTTCAGTTGTGTCTGACTCTTTGCAACCCCATAGACTGTAGCCCTCCAGGCTTTCCTGTCCATGGAATTCTCTAGGCAAGAATACTGGAGTGGGTTGGCATTCCCTTCTCCTGGGGATTGTCCCGATTCAGAGATCGAACCCTGGTCTCCTGCACTGCAGGCAGATTCTTTACCATCTGAGCCACCAGGGAAGCCCATACAAGTGGATATAGAAGTCAGAATTTATTTTCTAGTTATGATTATTTTGCCCTTCCTCATCGTCATAATTCACATATCCATAAAATACTCAGTTAGCTTTGGGTAGTAGAAAGCCAAGAGCATTTAGAAAATGTATTTAATCTGGAAACCTAATTTTAGCAACTAAAATTGATCTTTCCATTTTCCACCCTGACCCTCCCCAAAATAAAATATAAAAATAAGATAACAAATGCATAGCAAATAATATCTATAAAATTTGTCAACATAATATTATTAAAATGTACATATAATGTCAAACACTCTCTGCTAGCAAACCAACAAAAAGGAAAACCAAAACACAAAACCTGCTAAAATTAGCAAAAGAAAAATATCAACAAAAGTCATCTTTGTTGATAAGTTTCTATCTCTAGTATAAGTGTATATTCTCTAATATATCCCTTGAGGTCCATCAGAAGGAATTGATTTCATCATGGAGGCTACTGGTTAACCTTTATTGCTTTGCTTATGTTGTTCTATTTTAATTTTCTTACAAAGTTATTCTGGAGAAGGAAATGGCAACCAACTCCAGTATTGCGTGGCGAATCCCATGGACAGAGGAGCCTGGAGGGCTAGAGTTCATAGGGTTGCAAAGAGTCGGACACGATTGAAGTGACTTAGCACACACATACCAAGTTATTCATAGCCTTGAAACTTAATTTTTCTAAATTCAGTACTCAATTTTAGTCTGTTACTAATGGCATCTGCTTCTAACTTTATGAAATAGATTATCACAGTGACAGTTTTTTTTTTAACAAAACCACATGAAAGAATTTTTCATCTCGTTTTCCTTCTTTTCTCTTAAATTTCCTTTGTTCATTTCTCACCTTCTCCAACCCTTTTCATAAATTTGTATGAACTAAGAATTTTAAATCCTAAAAATTTTGTCTCCTTACTTAAGTGCCATCTAACGGTAAACTTTAAGAGAAATATTTGTTCTAAAGTAATTTAGTAGGTAGGACGAAAAAATAGACTTGAAAAACATGAAGTTTCTTTCCTATCCAAAGTATGTAACAGTTTATTACAATATTTATAACTGTTTAGGCTGATAATAGAAGACCTTTCTTCTCTTTCTATACTACTGACAATTACATTGCATTACCTACCTACTATAGCAGTCCATGCTAACTACTGTACATTGATTCATTTTATATAGAACTAAAACTACAGAAAGAAAATCATATATAAATGAAAAATGAAAGGATAAATTATATTCAACTTGAATACATCCCACAATTCAGACTTTTTATTAATATGTATATTTCTACATTTTCCTTAGTTCCTGAAATTAATGGAAAAAAAAAAACCACTGATCACTTACGTGGGGGATTCAGTTGTCTTGATGTGTAAATGTCAAGATTGTCTTCCTTTAAATTGGACCTGGTACAGTGGCAATGGGAGTGTACAGGTAAGATAATATTTCTTTTACTTATCAAATAAACACATTTATTTGATAAGTAATAAGATTGTATTATACTTAAAGTTCTTAGGACTATTTCTTCTATCTTGTTCTTAAATACATGATCATGGAGAAAGAACAGTATGAATGGAGTTGTTTGATGTTTTTAGCACTTTACATTATACGTCTGGATACTCCCAATGTTTCATTAGCTGGCACTTTGTTTTACATTTAGCAGCTTATTTGAATTCACTGAAAGTTACAGTTCATTTTTAGTTGATAAGCTTAGGTATAATCCCAACAAAAATTTTTTTTTCCTTATCATTTCGTGAAAGTAACTTGAAAAAAAGGAAGGTATCTTTTCTTGCTTCTGTCTCTGGAAACGTTTGTGATAGAATGCAATATAATGGCACTATTTAAGGAAAGAATGAAAATTAGGTAATTTAAACTTAGGTTTTGGGTTCTTTTAGTGTCATTGACCGCTTTTATGCCTCCAGGCACCTAGGGGAAGCCAGATACTTTAAATTCCTACTAAAAAATGAATGGTTTTTCAAAGACCTGATATTAAGAAAAACATGCTGCTGCTGACAAGTGCTCAGCCCTGTCTGACTTTTTGCAACCTCATAGACCGTAGCCCGCCAGACTCCTCTGTCCATGGGATTCTCCAGGCAAGAATACTAGAGTGGGGTGCCATGACCTCTCCAGGGGATCTTTCCACCCAGGAATTGAATCCAGATCTCCTGCATTCCAGGCATATTCTTTGCCATCTGAACCACCAGGAAGCCCAAGAATACTGGAGTAGCCTATCCCTTCTCCAGGGAACTTCTGGACCTAGGAAATGAACCAGGGTCTCCTGCATGGCAGGTGGATTCTTTACCAGCTAAGCTACCTGGAAAGCCCACATATGTCATACTAGACAAAAAGTAGCCAAATCTAATTAGATTGAACTTTTAGAGTACAGTCTGTGCTTCTTTCCATTTTACTAACTGTCTCTCAATTTAGCCCCAAGCATGGATCATCATATTAGGATATAAGAAAAGTGCAGCAAAGAGAGTACAAGTCAAAACTTTAGGTCAAGTGTTTTTTAAAAATGCACATGAATCATCTGCATTAGACTCAACCTGGGGTGCCTACAAAACATGAGGTGCTTTGAATTATCAGCCCTGAGTTAGAGAGTACCTTTGTAACAAGATCACAGGCAATGCTGTGCACAGAGAGCCTAGTTGATACAACTTTTTTGGCAAATAATAAACTCACAGTTCTTCATCAGATAATCTCCAAGAATACTTGTATTCAGATTAGCATTTATTGATCACTGCAGTTGAATGATAGAGCAATGAAGGCAGCAAATGGCCTACGAATAAAATTTAATTTAAATAGATTAAATAAATCAGCCCCCAGATAGCTTGGTATGGATCTTAAAAGACTGAAGAAAACCCAGTGAATTCCAGAAACTGACTTGATTAAAAGAGAAATTCAGCTTTGAAAGGACAGAAAATATACAGACCACCTTGCTTACCAGGCTCACAGGAAGGTCTACCAGTCCTTCTACATCAGCTTCAAAGGCCTGAAGATGTCTGTTCCAGTCTGAGGAACTCCCAGTGTCAAGAACCAGGGAGCTTCCTAATAGGAATGATCAGTTTAATAGCTTTTATTAACTTAATAGTTGATTTAATGAATGTATACCTGCACTTGTGAAGGAGGAAGTACTTTGAACAACTAGTCAGGTATACTAACATGAAACCTAGATGGATGGTTTCAATCCATCCTCCTGCTTTCAATCTTTCCCAGCATCAGGGTCTTTCAATTGAGTCAGTTCTTTGGTTCAAGTGGCCAAAGTATTGGAATTTCAGCTTCAGCATCAGTCCTTTCAATGAATATTCAGGACCGATCTTCTTTAGGATGGATGGGTTGATTCTACTTGCAGTCCAAAAGGGTCTCTCAAGTGTCTTCTCCAACACCACAGTTCAAAAGCATCAATTCTTTGGCGCTCAGCTTTCTTTATAGTCCAACTCTAATATCCATACACAGCTACTGGAAAAACCATAGCTTTGACTAAATAGACCATTGTTGGCAAAGTAATGTCTCTGCTTTTTAATATGCTGTCTAGGTTGTTCATAGCTTTTCTTCCAAGGAGCAAACGTCTTTTAATTTCATGGCTGCAGTCAACAATGGCAGTGATTTTGGAGACCCCCAAAATAAAGTCTGTCACTGTTTGCATTGTTTCCCCATCTGTTTGCCATGAAGTGATGGGACTGGATGCCGTGATCTTAGTTTTCTGAATGTTGAGCTTTAAGCCAACTTTTTCACTCCTCTTTTACTTTATCAAGAGGCTCTTTAGTTCTTCTTTACTTTCTGCCATAAGGGTGGTGTTATCTGCATATCTCAGGTTGTAGATATTCCTCCTGGCAATCTTAATTCAAGCTTGTGCTTCATCCAGTCCAGCATTTCTCATGATGTACTCTGCATATAAGTTAAACAAGCAGGGTAACGATATACAGCCTTGACGTACTCCTTTCCCGATTTGGAACCAGTCTGTTGTTCCATGTCTGGTTCTAGCACTTTCTTCTTAACCTGCATACATGTTTCTCAAGAGCAGGTGAGGTGGTCTGGTATTCTCATCTCTTGAAGAATTTTTCACAGGTTGTTGTGATCCACACAGTCAAAGGCTTTGGCATAGTCAATAAAGCAGAAGTAGATATTTTTCTGGAACTCCCTTGCTTTTTTTATGATCCAATGGATATTGGCAATTTGATCTCTGGTTCTTCTGCCTTTTCTAAATCCAGCTTGAACATCGATAAGTTCACAGTTAATGTACTGTTGAAGCCTGACTTGGAGAATTTTGAGCATTACTTTGCCTGTGTGTGAGATGAGTGCAATTGTGTGGTAGTTTGAGCATTCTTTCACATTGCCTTTCTTTGGGATTGGAATGAAAACTGACCTTCTCAAGTCCTGTGGCCACTGCTGAGTTTTCCAAATTTCCTGGCATATTGAGTGCAGCATTTTCACAGCATCATCTTTTAAGATTTGAAATAGATCAACTGGAATTCCTTCACCTCCAGTAGCTTTGTTCTAGTGATGCTTCCTAATGACCCCTGACTGCATTCCAGGATTTCTGACTCTAGGTGAGTGATCACACTGTCGTGGTTATCTGGGTCATGAATATCTTTTTTGCATAGTTCTTCTGCATATTCTTTCTACCTCTTCTTAATATCTTCTGCTTCTATTAGGTCCATACCTTTTCTGTCCTTTATTGTGCCCATCTTTGCAAGAAATGTTCTCTTGGCATCTCTAATTTTCTTGAACAGATCTCTTGTCTTTCCCATTCTATTGTTTCCCTCTGTTTCTTTGCATTGATCGCTGAGGAAGGCTTTCTTTATCCTTCCTTGCTATTTGGAACTCTGCATTCCAATGGGTATATGTTTCCTTTTCTCCTTTGCTTTTAGCTTCTCTTCTTTTTACAGCTATTTTTAAGGCCTCTTCAGGCAACCATTTTGCCTTTTTGCATTTCTTATTCTTGGGGATGGTCTTGACTACTGCCTCCTGTACAGTGTCATGAACCTCCATCCATAGTTCTTCAGGCACTCTGTCTATCAGATCTAATCCCTTAAATCTATTTGTCACTTCCACTGTATAATTGTAAGGGATTTGATTCAGGTCATACCTGAATGGTCTAGTGGTTTTCCCTGATTTCTTCAATTTAAGTCTGAATTTGGCAATAAGGAGTTCATGATCTGAGTCACAGTCAGCTCTTGGTCTTGTTTTTGCTGACCGTGTAGAGCTTCACCATCTTCGGCTGCACATAATATAGTCAATCTGATTTCAATATTGACCATCTGGCGATGTCCACATGTAGAGTCTTCTCTTGTGTTGTTGGGAGAGGGTGTTTTCTATGACAATGTGTTCTTTGGCAAAACTCTGTTAACCTGTGACTTGCTTCATTTTGTCTCCAAGGCCAAATTTGCCTGTTACTTCAGATATTTCTTGACTTCCTACTATTGCATTCCAGTCACCTGTAATGAAATGGACCTCTTTTTTGGTGTTAGTTCTAAAAGGTCTTGTAGGTCTTCATAGAGCCATTCAGCTTCAGTTTCTTCAGCATTACTGGCTGGGGCATAGACTTGGATTACTGTGATATTGAATGGTTTGCCTTGGAAACGAACAGAGATCATTCTGTCATTTTTCTGACTGAATCCAAGTACTGCATTCCAGATTGTTTTGTATACTATGATGGCTACTCCATTTCTTTGAAGGGATTCTTGCCCACAGTAGTATATATAATGGTCATCTGAGTTCAATTCATCCATTCTAGTCCATTTTAGTTCACTGATTCCTAGAATGTTGATGTTCAGTCTTGCCATCTCCTGTTTGGCCACTTCCAATGTGCCTTGATTCATGTACCTAACATTCCAGTTTCCTATGTAATATTGCTCTTTACAGCATCAGATTTTACTTCTATTACCAGTCACATCCACAACTGGGTGGTGTTTTTGCTTTGGCTCTGTCCTTTCATTCTTTTTGGAGTTATTTCCCCACTGGTCTCCAGTAGCATATTTGGCACCTACTGACCTGAGGAGTTTATCTTTCAGTGTTCTATCTTCTTGCCTTTTCATACTATTCATGGGGTTCTCAAGGCAAGAAAACTGAAGTGTTTTGCCATTCCCTTCTCCAGTGGACCATGTTTTGTCAGAACTCTACACCATGACCCGTCCATCTTGGGTGGTCCTGCACAGCATGGCTCATAGTTTCACTGAGTTAGACAAGGCTGTTATGTATAACTTCTCACAAATTTCAATATGCCCTTTTGCTACTAAGCTGTTTTCTTGGTACTGTCTTGTAGCTTTCACTCAAAACTAGATCACTCAGGACATATTTTTTTTTTATGGAATATGACAGGAATGGATTTTAATGTCTCCTTATATTAGGTTCCTATTGGTGTTCCAGTGAATGATAAGTATGTGATCAGTGGAAAACATGCTAATGAAACAAGGCTGAAGATAACGCAACTTTCGGAGGATGATCAGGGAGCTTACTGGTGCCATGCAATATTCGAGTTAGGGGAGAGTGAAGGACACGTTAAACTCGTCGTGCTCAGCTATTTGGTACCTCTTAAAGCATTTTGTGCAATAGCTGCCGAGGTTATTCTCTTAGTGGCTATTATTCTGCTTTTGAAATGTATACTCAAAAGAAAAAAGAAGCCCTCAGGTAAGATTTCTTTTTTAGATAACATTCTCATGTTATGACTTACTACATTACAGTGGCTTTAGAGTTTGGGGGAAAAAAACCTAATTTTTGTTATTTGTAGTGGCATTTACATTAGTATCAGTGATGACTGTGAGCTAGGAGCTTATACTGATGGACTTCTTTTTCAACTCCCTGAGAAGCTTTAGTGCTAAAACATGCCTTTTATCCCCCTTTCTTTGGTATTGGAGAAGGCAGTGGCACCCCACTCCAGTACTCTTGCCTGGAAAATCCTGGTACCAACACACCAATTAAGTGATAACATGCTTAGGTACTAGAAAATTAGAAAATTCTGTCGTAACTTAATAGGAAAGATCTCAAAGATAAACAGTTATTCTTTCACTTAGATAACTCATTTTTAAAATGTTTTATCAAACATTTTTGAATTCTCATAAAAGAGACATTGCCTGCCAGATCTGTTTCCATAGCCTGTTCCTAATGGTTTACAGACTGAGAAACCACTGGCCCCCTAGGGAAATTGTTCTTGCATTCTGTATTTTTTCCTATTTTGTGCTGCTTAGTAACTTTAATAGTTACAGGTCAGTCAGTCCTGTTTTTGATGATCCCAGGCACTAGACGAGGCTTAATCAATTTTTGTCAGTTACACCTCAGCATGTTCCTTGCGTTTAGCCATGTCTGACGCTTTGCGACCCCATGGCCTGTAACCAGCCAGGTTCCTCTGCTGATGGGATTTTCCAGGCAAGAATACTGGGGCAGATTGCCCTTTCCTTCTCCAGGGGCTCTTCCCCACCCAGGGATTGAACCCGTGTCCTCTGTGTCCTGCATTGCAGGTGGATTCCTTATGCGCCGAGCCATCAGGGAAGCCAGTGTTTTGCTTGATCAAAGCTGCAAGTCAGGAGAGCAGGGAAGGAGTGGACAAGACAGACGTGCAGCTGTCGCCTGTCATTGCAGAGCAGGAAAACAGCGTGCACAGTCAGGGGTTAGAATTCAGGGGAAAGTAGAATTGAGCATACATGTTCCACAAGAATAATAAGCCAGCCTTACAGTTAAGTTCTTCTTTTGTTACACAGATGATGGGAAAGAATTTGAACAAGGTGAACAGCTGTAAGTATTATTTTTCATAGAATAATTTTCCCTTAAATAAAATACAGATAAATATGAAATTAAATAAAATGTTTTTAGTTAGAGAAAAAAAAGGTACAAGAGTATATTGTGTGTGATTTTCTGCACATGTCTATTTGTGGTGAAGAGTGGCATTTACCTGTCTGCAACACCTCTCTGTACTTGCGTTTTCTCTTCGACAAAATGGGTTTAATGTCATCATCACATAAGGTTTTAGGATTAAATGACTTACTCTGTGTAAAAGTGCTTAGCATAAGCTTTGGTTATTGAATGCCTTCTATGCCTGAGCATCTGTATTTCTTTAAAGTCTCCATCACTGATTCTGATTCTCTGTCATGTTGAAAATCACTGACCTAGGATTCTATTTGTTATTATTTTTCTGAGAACACAAATGGTGTCACCGTTTCTTTTACAGTCCCCTTGGTTTAGAGTTGAGCTGAGCCGGAGGAGAATTAGAAAATGGCCAGTGATGTCATTTGGTTTGGTGACAGTGGGAGTTGTTGGTTCCACCATGCCAGGGAACTGAGAGTGGTGCCCAGCTCCACTGGGCTGATGGAGTTGCCCAAAACTGGGTTTGAAGTTCAAGTAATAGAGCCAGGGTCTGGAAAATGAGATCAGAGTAAAGCAGCCAAAGGAAACCTAGGAAGGGGGGAAGACTGAGCAACTACCAGATGGACACTTGCAATTTATCTTTGTCAGTCAAGACGAGCTCTGAGGTGTGAGTGCTATAAGCACAGTTAAATAGCAAGACTAGAGTGGAGAGTTGTCATGCGTATATTCATAGATATTATTCAAATAGTTATTTTTACTCAGTTCACTCAAATCTACAGGGCAAAGCTTCTAAAGTAAGGGCATAAAATAATTATATCAGGAGTTCCATAACCCCAGATAAGGAAAAAAAAAGTTAATCTTAGAATCAGACTCTTATGATTGAAAAGGATGTGAACCTCTTTCTGGAGAACTTGTTCATATTAATTTGAACATTTTATGTTTCTGGTTTGCATGTGCTGATTACCTTTCTTACACTTGGACTCATGAAAAACATGACGATCATTCCGATATTTGGAACAGTTACACCCTTGCCTGGAGTCCTCTGTTCTCCCAGCTCAGCCTCCACAGTGTTCCCCTCCATTCCCCTGCAGTCACATTTCTCATCTTTAGGTTTTGTCAGTATCTTTAGATTTAATACAAGTATGAAGGGCACTTGGACTCATTTAGAGAATCCTCTCACTAATGCTTTCTTTAGAATTTTTAGTTTAGGAGAAAAATTTGTCTTTAAAGAGAATATCGTTTATCAATATATTTTATATTTGATGCTTACATATGTGTTTAGATACCAGCCATTCACAGAATGAATGGCTTTTAAAATGGCTTTAAAAAATAGTACTAAGAGTATAACAAGCTAGTCATTTCAATGAAGAGCTCGTTCATTTATCTGATCCACCAAGATATTTAATCCACACAATTTTACCTACAACTCCTTCTCCCAGTTTTGATGTAACTGATTATATGGTTCAATTTATTATCTGGTGAGACTAGTTTAATAAGCTCAAGCTTGCCCATAAGATCTAGAAGGGTATTAATTATGTACCCTTATAACCTAGTTTAATCTTTCTTATCTTAAGAATCTGGAGCCCATGTTGAGGAGACAAAGAGCCATGCTTAACCTCTAATTCAGTGTATAAACATGTCGGATTATAGCACCTTTCTACGTACTGGCTGACCTCTAGATTGGCTATTATCTTGATGGGTCAAAGCAACTTATGTTAGGCCATATACTGAAGCCTTCACTCACTCTTCACGTTTATGCAACTCTCTCTGCATAAAATAAACAGGACTTTGTCACTCATCTGTGGCAATGGTTCCTCTCCAAGCAATGGCATACAAATAAAATCAACATTATGAGTAAAACACCATTTTTAGCAAGAATAAATCCTATCTCTGTTGACCTCATATTTTAACTTGATGGCCATGATATAGATCGTGTACTGACTTAGTCTGATGCAATGTGAACATATAGTAATTTTCTTTTTTGTTTTCTATACAGGAAATTGGACGATAGCAATGGTATAGAAAATAGTGGCCCTAGGCACAGAAAAAATGTAAGTTGCTTCCAAACGCTTACCTTCTCAATAAAACATAAAATTCAATATGCACAGCCTGTTAATCCATCTCCTTTATTTTAGTTTCATGAAAGACCTAGTCATTCACTATGTGCTTGGATTTTATACGAGAATGTACTTGTTACACAATAAATAAATGGCATCCCTTTTCCACCAGAGAACCTGTAACAACCAATCTAAAAGTGAATTGGTTGCACTGTAGATGTGTATTTTTTCTTCTGTCACCACAGGCCAAGTTATTTTATAACTTTCTATGGAGTCTTCTTTTTTTCTCTGTTTTTCTGGATTCTCCTATTTTATTCTCAGATATTTCTATACATCTAGTCTGTGAATGAATAAATATTAGTTTATTTTCTTTACTGATGAGGATCAAAATTTCCATATTTCATCATTTTCCTTTTGAGTATTTAGAAACTGTTTGGTTTAGCAATTTTAGATCACCTCCTTCCAGAAAATTTTGTTTTGCTAAAATGATGATAAGTTGTTACAGAATAACCAGGATGTGCTAATTATGTTTCATTATGCTTTATGTAACTCAGGAATCCGTGGCCAGTGAGTGACAGACATCATGTCAAGAGTCACAGGAAGACGTACAAAGAGTTTGCATTTCAGCTTTATTTCTGCTTCTTGTTAAGAACATGTGATTTTTACTTTTAAAAGGAAAAAAAGTTTATGCAAAATGCTCAGTAGTAGCTTTGTAAATAATCTATGCAACTTCAGATCTACAGATATATTTTCATTCTATATTTTACACTGAAGCAAGGTAAATTGTATTAAGTTTGTGCTATGAGCTATAACCCAGGATAATTAATTTCATTCCAGTCCTTAAGGGACACGCAGAACAGACACCAGCGAAAACCAAATAGTACACAGAGTGAATGTCACTCAAGACCTGTTTATAACCAAAGAATTCATGAAAAAAAAGCTGTGCCATTTGTCTTGAAAAGGTTTTTTCCCCAACCATGTTTACTAGGTGCAGAAGTGATTCCCTGTAAAGCTCATTCTTCAGTCATATTGAAAAGAAGTATCATCAAGGGGAAATTATCACTTTCTACCTTTGTTACTGATGGTTACTGTGCAGTTACCACAAGGAAAACATACTTTTCCTATGAAAACATTGGTTGAAGGCAAAGAAATAAAACCATTTGCCCATTTCCATCTCCATGGAAGCAAATTTCTCAGTCTCATTCCACTCATCTCCACTGTTTTCCCACATTAAGCTGAAGTGATTCTTAGACTTCCGAGAGAGCATTTTTTATTTTAAGCTGTGGGTTTTGGATTTCTTAAGTTACAGCTGTTGTTGATGTTGTAGGATTAAGGTTCACATAGACATGATGTCTCACTGCTATAGGCATGCTTCTATGTTTCACAGTGGTATCCATGGCTGGCTAAATATCTCAAAATGCGTTGTTAGTGGTTTATAATACTAATGCCTTTGTCTGAAATCAAGAAGTATTAAAGTTGTTCTATGTTGTTGCCAGTGCCTTAGGCTTTCTATGGCATGTATAACTAAACTATTTTATAAAACTCAGTTTAACCAAGTCGAATGAAATCTGAATAGACATGAAAAGTTGTCAGTGGCTTTGAATGGAATATTGGTATCATTCAGCAGGATACTAGGTTAGTTTGAAGACAATATGTGAAACCTGCTGGGGGATCCTTGGTGCTTATGAGTCCACTGTCCCCCAGCTCACAGTGCAGCAGGGATCAGAACAATTACAGGCAAAGAGGGAGGGTTTGGGATGGTGGTGAAGAACCCACAGTCTTGGTGACCTAGGGGATTAATGCTTGAAAAAGAGAAGTTCAATTATTTGAAAAAATACTTTATAGAAATTTGCATGATATTCTGGGTGAAAAATTATAATAAAATTGAGATAGTGAAAAATTATGCTTTATATGGTATCTTAACTAACATTAAAATATTACTAGTATGAATAATACACATGAAGTGTGACTTGGAAGCTTCTCTGTTGCAGCACTGTTTTGCATAAGATGTGTGAACTATCCACAAAAGTTTTACTGAATAGACTACATCATTTAAGTAACGGCAGGTTTCATCATATTCTTGTCTCAGAGCCACGAGCCAGGCATTTGTTTTGTTTTAGTTAATTATTAATTTGACAAAATGATCTTGGGTGGTATCTGTATGATTACAACCAAGCAGTTCACTTAGTTAATCTGAACAATTTGAATTCAATGAAAAATTAGTGAGACCCGCTTTTGACTAAATCCAATTCAAATGCATTTGTGACTATATATATATGAATCCCCATACAATTTGTAGCTCATATGCAGCATGTATTCTTCTGTTTTGCCACCATTATTGAGGCTAAAATGGGTCTCAGGCAGAAAAATTGCTGTCCCAATGTAAAATAATCTGAAATATTTATGTAGTAAATTGAAATTTTAAGTGTCAGTGTTTGCTGTTTTTCCTAGCAAAGAAAATTAAGTTCAGTAACTTTAATCAGAAAAGGTACTCAGGATATTAAAGTTGAATTTTGACTTTTCAGAGTTTCTCTGGGGAACCTCCAGAAAATTATTTCACCACTGTTAGGTCAAAAAATGGAATGCTTGCATTAAGTAACCTCATGGAAATGAATGGATTAACTAAAAATGACCAATGGTAAATTGACTAAAAATACAAAGCAAGCAGAAAAGCTGAAATAGGAAAATTATACCACATTGATATATTAGACACCTTGGGAAATTCTGTTCATCTTTCCAGCTAACAGAGTTTTGCTGCATATTAAGTAGATTTAATGATGTCTTAAAATTCCCAGATATTTTCATATTCAGTTTATGCTCTAATGTAAATCTTCACTTTGTAATCTTTTTCTCTCTTTTTTTCCTTAGCATCTAGTTACCCAGGCCAAAGCCTAAAGTTCACTGTGCCATTTTCTTTTCCTCTATTAACTAATGTTTATTAGTCATGAATCTCTGTTCCTTTGTCCTCTTTAATAGCTCATCAATCACTCGTTGCCTCCCCTACTCCCATGCTCACCAGCTGCAATAGCTAAGATCTTGGTTTTCCTACATCAGCCTCATCTACTGTTAATCCATTTTTTGTATTGCTTTGTGTGTGTGTGTGTGTGTGTGTGTGCACTTAGTTGCTCGGTCGTGTCCAACTCTTTGCAGCGCCATGGAGTGTAGCCTACCAGGCTCCTCCTATGTCCATGGGATTTTCCAGGCAAAAATACTGGAGTGGGTTGCCATTTCCTTCTCCAGAGGATCTTTCCACCTCAGGGATCAAACCTACATCTCCTGCATTGGCAGGCAGGGTTTTTACCACTGACCCTCCTGAGATGCCCCTTTAGCCTTGCTGCTGGGCCATATTTCTAAAACACAAATCTCACTATGGAGCATAATGTACCAATTCCCATGACAGACCTGTATAGGCTCCCCTTTGCCATATCTTAATGCTGCAGTTTTCCAAATTGCTAATCTTTCTCCACTGTCTTGATTTAGCCTTGCTAAAGAGAGACTCTATCCAGAATGCTGCCCCCTGTGCACCTCCCCTTTGATGACCTCAAGTTTAGCCTTCAAGACTTGAATCTGATGTTACTTCCTGGCATATCCCTCATTCCCAGTTGACTATGTACCATCATACGTGCTCAAATAACTCCACATTTTTTGTGCTTATTTACCTGTATTATACATAGGCTTTTCTATGTCTCCTTCTTGGATTCTGATTTTGTTTGCATGTCCCATACCTATCACAGAGAAGGTACATTGTAGATGTCATGAAGTGTGTAGTAAATGGATAAATGTATAAGTGAAAATAAAATTTTATAAATTTATACTTATTTTTAGAAGAAAATATAAATTGTGACATCAGAAGTGAGACAAAATATTTTAACAGAGATAAACCAATACTTTATAACTTCAGTGATTGATTCTGCTTCTTTGAAAAACAGTAGCAATATAATAAAAACTTCTGTCAAATTTTAATAATGTGTGATAATCTAATGAGCAAAGAGAATTCTGATTCTCTCTGATACAGGGTATGTTGCTTAGAACTTATCTAAATTCCCATTGTCCTTTATTTTTTATTGGCAGTACAAATGTTAACCTTATTTTTCTCCTTTATTTCAGTAAGGTAATGTGTTGACTTTATATGTATGTAAAGCATTTTAGCAATTGTAGTTCTCTGCATGGCACTGTAGATATTAGTGTCCACTCCACTAACTTTCTCATTCCTCCTCCCTGCCAATACCTCATAGTACCTTAGAATATCTCAGAATCCAATGCAAAAATTTATCTTAAATATATTTTTTCGAAAGCTTTCATTGTTTAGTTTTGGTCCCTATTAAGTTTGTCTTTACTTTGGTCTCTGTAAGTTTGTATTTGATAATCAAATACATAAAAAAGAAATGTCAGTTCTGTTCACATACTCCCTGGATTTTCATCTTTGAGGCATTTAAGTAGATTTATGCAAAATTATTTACTGAATCTACTTCTTTATAGAAAATGAATCTTCTCTAATGGAACAAGTTTTGCAATGAATTAGGTACTTCTGATTAACATTTTTAGGTGGGAGCAAGTTCAAAAGTATGTGTTCTAGTATTAATTAAAAGGCACACTGACCTATTATAGCTTTCTCTGAATTAATGAAAAATAGATGAATGACTGAATTATTTTGGAATATTAAATTATATATATATATGTTATCTACTTTGATTTTGATTAATTAACTGAATTTATCTTCTCTAGGAGAGATAATAAAGAAAACTGGAACTCTATTTGTATTTCTTTCACATGATATTTAGGAATGTATTTGCAGTATATCTGGAAGGTCAGTTACATGTGCAGCTTTATCAACTGATTTCTTTATTGATGGTATATATCATATTGTTAAATAGTAATGACTCACATTGTCGAGTGCTTAGCATGTGACAGGTACAGCACTATATACTTTGAAATGTTTTATCTCATTTAATTTCTGCATCATCTTATGCTATAGAAACTATTACATACTGTGTTATACATGAGGAAACAAGCTTGAGAGATTAAGTATTTGGAGCTGGGAATTGAAATCCAAGGAATTCTCCTTAAGAGTCTAGGTTAAACAACTATGGTGAACAGCTTTGGCCTTCTACTAAGGAGAGTCTTAGAAAAATCAGTCTATTATCTATAAACTGTCTTTTTTTTTTTTTTTTAAATTTGACTCCTTTAGATGGTTAGTTAAATCATAAGTTCCATACTTTTATTCTTAAGGCTTATAGAACCTATGCTATGGCATATTTATGCTATCTCTGCAGTGGTGCTAAGGAATCAATATATTTTTGCTTGTTTGGAGAGTCTTTATTTTTTTCCCTAATTTTACTTCTCAATAACTAGTGTGACCATAAAATTTATTATCCAAACAATGAGAATGAAAGAAAGTGCTATTTCTAATTTTATCAGGACAAATGGAAAACAGATGTTAAGTCACATTTTTACCTGCAGGTAGGAGCAAAGAATTGAATGGATAGTCTAGTATGAGGGAAGCCCTAGGCACAGCAGTAACATCTTAAATCTGAATAATAAACACTTTGAAATTCACCTTCAGGGAAAGAACTAACCTTAGTAAATGCCAAGTGAGATGTCTATGAGATAATTTAGTAAGCTTAAAGATTTATTACTTTTCAGCAGTACTATAAATGTATCCGCATTCAAAAATGTGATTCACAAGTTGTAAGAGAAGCTAGGAAGCAAAGTTGTATTTTTGATGGTCTGTGAAATGAACTGGACAATTCTTTGGATTTGCTTATCTTTATGATTAATGTGTCATAATGATAATATCTGTATGATTCTCAATAAGTCAGGAATGCCTGATTATGCCTTCATAATAAAATTTATTTGTAAAATCAGTGAAGCTCACTCATGACTAATATTGTCAAATTTACTTTTAATCATGTGATTAACCTATAACATCTATTTCTTCATTTCTCATGTCCCAAATGGGAGAAAGCTAGTGAAATTTGTTTATGGTATTGGTTAAAGTCCTTGTATTATTTGGTGTGCTATCTATTATGTTTAAGCACTTTTGTTCATAAAAATTGATTCTGCTATTTAATTTGTAATTTACCTCAGAATATAATTAGCACAATTTATTTTTAAAAATTATTTGATAAACAAATGAAAATATTAGACTTAATAGTATTTGTAATTAACTATAATGCTACAAAAATATCACACACTATGATTACATGAACTGCTTTTGTGTCTTTTAAGACAGAAATTTGCCCATAAATTTTACTTAAAAAACAACAAGCACCGTGGATTTATTATGACATATTTCCAAATAATTGCCGGTTTACTTTTTTAACATGTATGTCTAAATTCTTACTAATGCCATTCTGCATTATGTAAACAGTACAGAAAATGTTTGTATTAGAATGTTTAAAGGTTTCTTGTTGTGTTAACTCAAAGGATATGCCTAATATGTAATTAAATTCAATAAAATGTACTCTGAATTAAAAATTTAAGCATTATAGAATGTATTTTAATTTTTAATTATTTAAATGTGAATTTAAAGGCACTAGAATAGAAAACACTGACTTTTTAAAATTATACACATAGGAGATTCAAATCTTGTAAAACAATTCATCCTTCCCAAGCCCAACAAAAAAAGTGTACCTACAGCTGGGAATCTATATTTTGACACATCAAATAGGAAGTTAGAAAGGAATTTTCAAAACATAGCAAGATATATTAGAAATAAAACAACAGTGGCCTTGACATAAATGGACATTTAAATGAAATTAATGTATAGGACATATTTGTTTGTCCTGCACAATTTTTTTTTCAACATTTCAGTGTCATTTTCAATTGATTTTAGTAAAACTGGTTACAAAATATTTCAAAATTTGTAATCTATGCAAATGTCTACTTCTACAAAAGAGAATCAATATTCCAAATAGAGCATTTTAATGATCCTAACAGTCAAAGCAAAAAGAAAAACTCATTAGGGAGGATAATAGCATATTTCACTATATATTTATACTTGACTCAACTGAATTATATATACATAGTAAAATGACTAATGGCTAATAAATGTTTGTGTTGTAAAGCATTTTAGGTCAAGTTAAAGGGGTGAATAACTGTATTTGGGTAATGACTAGATTAAACAAGCAAACAATGATTGGGGAGACCCACTTCTGGAAAGATATAGTTGACATATTTTCCCCTATTCTGCTCCCTAAATATAGCTAACAACATTTTGCCTTGTTAAAAAACCAGTAAAATATTCTGAAATGTGAAGAGAAGAATGCGGATCAACTAGGAACTTTGGGACACAAGTATGACACACCAGCGAGGTTCCTGGTTGCCTCATATATCCCAGACTAGGTGCTACAGCAGCCACCGGTCTGGAAACACCAGTGAGTACAGATCCAGGAAACTCTCTCTTCATCCAAAGAACCATGAAAGAAATGCTCTAGTAAGGCAGAAAAACATTTAGATAGTAACTGTTCTACTCCAGCCAGATACTGCCACCGTGGCCTCACCCCCACAAGCAGCACAAAAAGCTGAGCGGGGAGGCGTTCACCCCACCTGGGGGTAACACCTGGAAGGGTAACAAGGCCCCCTTCTCATTCCTGGTGGAAGGCTGAAATCTCACTTCCATCCTAGAGGAACAAGGTACCCCTCCTTCCTTAGATGTCAGTGAAGGCAAAAGAATTCACACTTCCGACTTCCTGACAGTAATGAGGAATCTTTAATCAGGAATCTTTCCCCACTAAAGTGTCTCACAATACCTAAAGGAACCAAATTTCAATAAAAACCTCACTTGTTATATAAATCATGAACATCTCTCTTTGAATAAGAAAAAACAATCAACAGAGGCTAATATCGAGATGAAAATAGAATTATATGATGATAATTTTAAAGCAGCCATCAAAACACTTCAGTGAACATTTATGAACAAATGTAAAAATAATGGACAGAAAGCATCAGAAATAGAAGCTATAAGGAAAACCCAGATAGAAATTTCACAACTGAAAAATGCAATAACTGAAATATTAAAAGAAACAGTGGATGGGGAGGGAGGTGGGAGGAGGGTTCAGGATTGGGAACATGAAAGGTTGTTGTTTTATTATGACACCGGGATTCTTGGCCCCCGGAGGAGAAGAATTCGATCCGGGGCCAGAGACGAGGCTTGATCACTCAGAGCTTTTGTGTAACAAAGTTTTATTAAAGTATAAAGGAGACAGAGAAAGCTTCTGACATAGGCATCAGAAGGGGGCAGAAAGAGTACCCCCCTGCTAGTCTTTAGCTGGGTGTTATATAGTCACCAGCAGTCTGTTAATGAAAGAAAGGAATGTCTCAAAACTTAGAATGGCACCAGGCCCCTCACCCATAGGATGTATTTTGGGATAATCTTGGCTCCAAACGGTTCATCTTGGGCCATAAAAGGATTAACTTGAATCTTGAAGAAGGGCAAAGCACCATACAAATAGTTTCATTTACATAGATTAGAGGAACAATATTGGAGTATAACATACTGGTTTATCAAGTAGGTTCTGAGCCCAAAAGGCGTGACTTGAAGACAGTACATTAGCATAGCTTAAGATAAACATTTCCATAAGAAAAGGCAATGGTTAACTTCAAGTGAAACCAGGTGTCATTATGGCAACACAGAATTTTAAGAGAAACCCCCTTTTAAATTTGTTTCCTCCTGCCGCTTAAGAGAGAGAAAATGTCTGACACTTGCAGGCTATTTCCTCCATTTGGAGACCCCTGGCCTTCCTGCCTGTTACCCTCTCAAACACATATACACCCATGGTGGATTCATATTGATGTATGGCAAAACTGTTAGGTAGGTAGAATAGGGAAACGGAGTCCAAAATGGCGGTGGCTAAAAAAAAACAAGGAAGGTCAAAGGAAGGTCCGAGGACCAGAGTGAAGACTTCAGGTAGAACAAACAGCACTCCTGGCTAAGCCCAATTTGCATAGGGCGGGCCCAGGTGGAAGAAAACATATACAAGGAAGAGCCAAAGCGTTCTTTGGGTCTCTCTCTCTCTCTCTCTCTCTCTCTCTCTCTCTCTCTCTCTCTCTCTCTCTCTCTCCCTCCCCCCTCTCTCTCTCTCCCCCATTCTCCTGCTATCTTCTAAATAAAATAGAGCTGTAACACTGATTTGCGTAAGAGCTGTAACACGGTTTGTCTAAAACCTGAGCGCTGTGACGGGCTGAGGGCTCTAATGTCCATTGCTCCTAATCTTTGTTGTAACGAGACAAAGAACCAGGGAACATACACTCGTGTGACAAAACCAATACAATATTGTAAAGTAATTAGCCTCCAGTAAGAAAAAAAAAAAGACATAAGGGATAGCTAACAGGTACATGAAAATTCTACAGCCATAAAAAAGAAAATTTGCCATTTGTAGCAACATGAATGGACTCAGAGTATTATGCTTAGTGAAATAAGTCAGGGAAATACAAATGCTGTATGATATCACTTACATGTGAAATCTAAAAACATAGCAAACTAGTGAATATAACAAAAAAGAAGCTGATTCACAAATATAGAGAACAAATTAGTGGTTACCAGTGGGGAGAGGGAAGTGAGGAGGGGCAGGATAGGGGTAGGGGATCGACAGGAATAACTGTTAAATGTAAAATAAGCTACAAGGATATGTTATACAATAAGATTATATAGTTAATATTTTATTATAACTTTAAATGGAATATAATCTATAAAAAAATTTCTAAACACTTGGATCACTGTTGTATACCTGAAACTAATATAATATTGTACATCAACTCTCCCTCAGTAAAATTTTTTAATAAGAAAAAGTAATGGTGGAAAAAAAAAAGAAACTTAACAGATAAGCTCAACAGCAGGATGGAGGTGATCGAAGAACAAATCAGTGATACTGAAGACAACAACAGAAACTGCCCAACCTACAACATAGATAATGTAGACTAAAAACACGGACAGAGCCTTAGGGACCTGTGGGATGACAGCAAAAGACGAACATTTGTGTCATTTGAGTGCCAGAAGGAAAAGGGAACTAGTAGCACTGAAAAAGTACTCCAATAAATAAATAATGGCTGAAACTTTCCCCAAATTTGGTAAGTGACATAAACCAACAGATTTCAGAAGCTGTGCAAATAAAAACCTGAAGAAATCTATGCCAAGACCCACTGTAATCAATGCTGTGAAAATTAAGAATAAAAAAATAATATTGAAAGCAGCAATATGGAAACACTTTATCTACTGAGGAAAAAAATGAATGACAGCAGACTTTTTATCGAAAACCATGAAGGAGAGACAGAAGTGTCACAGCATTTTTCAAATGCTCAAAATTCTGTAAGTCTCGTGTTCTATGTCTGGTGAAATGATCCTTCAGTAATGTAGAAATCAAGAGGCATGTTCTCAATGAGGCAACTTTGTCACCAGAAGGCCGACCCTAAAAGAATGATTAAAAGAAATTCTTTGAAGAGACAGGAATTGTAAAAGAAGAAATTCTGGAATATTATAAACAGAGAATAATAGGAAGAGTTAAAATATCAGTGAATACAGTAGACTTTCTTTTCCTTTTGACTTTTCTCTATTGTTTTTTATTATTAAAGCAAAAATTTCCTGATCTGGTTGTCAGTGTAATGTAAATATAAACAAAATATTTAATATCCTTACATTATAAACAGGAGTATAAAGGGACATAAGAGAAGATAAAGTTTCTACACTTCACTCAAACTGGTGAAATGTCTATATCAAAAAACTGTAAGAAATTATTTATTATAATATGATACCTAGAGCAACCACTAACAAAGATATAAAAAGCCATTATAGATAAAATGGAGTGTAAAGCAATATTCTAGTAATCCACAGGAATGCGAGAAAAAGAAAATGGAATGATAAAACAGTAAAGTAAAAGAATGGAAATATATGCCATGTAAATCAAAAGAAAGTAGGAGTGCCAGTTCTCCCTAGAGTGATATACAAATTTACTCATTATAATCCAATAAGATTTTAACCTGAAGATATTTACTAAACAATAAGTAAATCAAAATTATTCTAAAATTTGGAAAGGGAAAAAGAAAAGCTGAAATAATATTTAAAAATCAGGATAAAGTTGGAGGAACTGCTTCATTCAATTTTAAGATTTATTACACAACTGTTAACACAAGACTGTGTGGTACTGACAGAAGGACAGATACACAGAAAAATGGAACAGAATAAAGAAATCAGAAATAGCCCCATACAAGTACTGCCAAAGAGTCAACAAATGTTGCTGGAGGAATTGATTATGCAAATGATGAACCTCATCTTAAACCACACATGTTTTTGCAAAAATATCTCAAAATGGATCACAAATTTCATTATAAGGCTTACACCTAAATCTTCCACATCCATGTTCGTACAGCAAGCACTATTCACAATAGCCAAGAGGTGGAAGCAAAGCAAAAATCTGTTAACTGGATGAACTGGATAAAAAGGTACAGTATAGCCATACTGTTGTTGCTGTTCAGTTGCCAAGTTGTGTCTGACTCTTCACAGTCCCATGGACTGCAGCACGCCAGGTTTCCCTGTCCATCACCATTTCCTGGAGTTTGCCCAAGTTCATGTCCAGTGAATCAGTGACGCCATCCAACCATCTCATCCTGTCATCCCCTTCTCCTGCCTCAGTCTTTCTCAGCATTAGGATCTTTTCCAGTGAATCAGACCTTGGCATCAGGTGGCCAAAGTATTGCAGTTTCAGCTTCAGCATCAATCCTTCTGAAGAATATTCAGGGTTGATTTCCTTTAAGATTAACTGGTTTGATCTCCTTACTTTTCAAGGGACTCTCAAAAGTCTTCTTCAGGACCACAGTTTGAAAGCACCAATTGTTTGGCACTCTGCCTTATTGTTCAGCTCTCACATCCATACATGACCTCTGGAAAGACCATAGCTTTGACCATACAGACTTTTGTTGGCAAAGTGATATCCTTGCTTTTTAACACATTGTCTAGGTTTCTCATAGCTTTTCTTTCAAGAGGAAATTGTCAACTAATTTCACGGCTACAATCACCATCCACAATGATTTTAGAGACTAAGAAGAGGAAATCTCTCAGTGCTTCCACCTTTTCCTCTTCTATTTGCCATGAAGTGACTGGACTAGATGCCATGATCTTAGATCTTAGTTTTTTAAATATTGAGCTTTAAGCTGGCTTATTCACCTCTCCTCCTTTACCCTCATCAAGAGGCTCTTTAGTTCTTCTTCACTTTCTGCCACTAGAATGGTATCATCTACATGTCTGAGGTTGTTGTTATTTCTCCTGGCAATCTTGACTCCAGCTTGTAATTCATCCAGTTTCTCATTTCACATGATGTGCTCTATGTATAAGTGACGATAAAAGCATTGCTGTACTCCTTTCTCAGTCCTGAACCAGTTGTTTCATACAAGGTTCTAACTTGCTCCTTGACCAGTATACTAGCTGTGAGAACCCCACAAACTATGAAAAGCATAGCCATGCAATGTGATGTATTCAACTTTAAAAGAGAAGGAAATCCTGTTTCCTGCTACAACATGGATGAGCCTTGAGGACTGTATGCTAAGTGAAATAAGCCAGTCACAAACACTGTATGATTTCACTTCTGTGAGGTGTCTAAAATTGTCAAATCCATAGAAAAAAAGGGAGAATCTTGGTTACCAGGGGCTGGGGAGGAGGGGGGGAAGAAAGGGTTATTTGAGAGTACAGAGTTTTAGCCTTGCAAAATGAAAAAGTTCAGACCTTTTTAACAAAAATGTGAATATACCCAATACTACTAAACTGTACTCTTAAAAATGGATAAGGTGGCAAATTTTATGTACTTAAAAAAAAATCCACAATGAAAAAACTTATAGGTGAAAAAATAACCTATGAATCTTTAGTAGAATAACCTTTAGTAGAAAAATAGGAGAAAATCTTTGAAACCTAGGGCTTGGTAAAGAGTACACAGAAATGATACCAAAAGAACAATCTGTAAAAAATGGGTAATTATGATTCATCAAAATTATAAACCTTTACTCTGCAAAAGATGTTTTTAAGAAGATGAAAAGACAAACTACTCACTTGGTGAAAACATTTGCAAGTCACATATCTGGCAAAGAATTCATATTTAGAAAATATAAAGAACTCTCAAAACTCAGTACTAACAACAAAACAAACAATCCAAGTAGAAAATTAGCAAAATGCATGAAGAAGCATTTTGCAAAAGGCATGAAGAAACATTTCACAAAAGAGTATATATAAATGGTAAATAAGTACATACAAAGGTGTTCAACATCACTAGTTATTATGGAAATAAAGATCACAAAGAGCTATCACTACATACATATGGGACTAGCTAAAATATTGACAATACAGATGCTGACACGGATGCACAGAATGAGATCTAATATATTGTTTGTAAGAATGTACAGACACTGAAAGATGGTGCAGCCGTCTCTCTAAAATAATAAATATGACACAGCAACCACATTCCTAGGCATTTATCTCAGAGGAATGAAAACATAGGTTTACACTAAAAACCAATACATCACTGCACACAGCAGCTTTAATTATTGTAGCCTGAAACTGGAAACAACTAAACTGTTTTGCAAGGGTAACTATTGATATTTACGCGATCTGCACTACATCCACACCATGGAATATCACTTAGAAATTAAATGAACAAATACACAACAACTTAGATGGATTTCAAGGTTTGCAGTTAATTATGTAACTAATTATGCTGAGTGAAGAAGCCCATCTCAAAAGGTATGATTCCATTTCTATGAAATTCTTGAAATGAGAAGATGATAAAGATGGAAAACAAACGAGCATTTGCAATGACAGTAGAGAGGTAGAATTAAGATACTTGTAATGATGTCTTACTTTTGTATCTCAGTGTTTACATGAACCTTGTTGTTGTTCAGTCCCTAAGTCTTTTCTGAATCTGCTACCCCATGGACTGTAGCAAACTCAGGAGACAGCAAACTCTGGGAGACCGCACAATTGCACTCATCTCACACACTAGTAAAGTAATGCTCAAAATTCTCTAAGCCAGGCTTCAACAATAAGTGAACCATGAACTTCCAGATGTTCAAGCTGGTTTTAGAAAGGCAGAGGAACCAGAGATCAAATTGCCAACATCCACTGGATCATCGAAAAAGCAAGAGTTCCAGAAAAGCATCTATTTCTGCTTTATTGACTATGCCAAAGCCTTTAACTCTGTGGATCACATTAAACTGGAAAATTCTTCAAGAAATGGGAATACCAGATCATCTGGCCTGCTTCTTAAGAAATCTGTATGCAGGTCAGGAAGCAACAGTTAGAATAGATTTCTCAAGAGGCAGGTCAGGTGGTCTGGTATGTCCATCTCTGAAAGAATTTTCCACAGTTTATTGTGATCCACACAGTCAAAGGCTTTGGCATGGTCAATAAAGCAGAAATAGATGCTTTTCTGGAACTCTCTTGTTTTTTCAATGATCCAGTGGATGTTGGCACTTTGACCTCTGGCTCCTCTGCCTTTTCTAAAACCAGCTTGAACATCTGGAAGTTCACGGTTCAGGTATTGCTGAAGCCTAGCTGGAGAATTTTGAGCATTACTTTACTAGCATGTGAGATGCGTGCAATGTGTGGTAGTTTGAGCATTCTTTGGCACCGCCTTTCTTTGGGATTGGAATGAAAACTGACCTTTTCCAGCCCTGTGGCCACTGCTGAGTTTTCCAAATTTGCTAGCATATTGAGTGCAGCACTTTCACAGCATCATCTTTCAGGATTTGAAATAGCTCAACTGGAATGCCATCACCTCCACTAGCTTTGTTCATAGTGATGCTTCCTAAGGCCCACTTGACTTCACATTCCAGGATGTCTGGCTCTAGGTGAGTAATCATACTGTCATGATGAAATGTGGTGTTGAAGAAGACTCTGGAGAGTCCCTTGGACTGCAAAGAGATCCAACCAGTCCATCCTAAAGGAGATCAGCCCTGGATGTTCATTGGAAGGACTGATGTTGAAGCTGAAACTCCAATACTTTGGCCACCTGATGCAAAGAGCTGACTTATTTGAAAAAACCCTGATGCTGGGAAAGATTGAGGGCAGGAGCAGAAGGGGACAACAGACGATGAGATGGTTGGGTGGTATCACCGACTTAATACATGGGTTTGGATGGACTCCAGGAGTTGGTGATGGACAGGGCGGCCTGGTGTGCTGTGGTTCATGAGGTCGCAAAGAGTTGGACATGACTGAGCGATTAAACTAAAATTACTTTAAAATATTGTAGTGGTTTTGGCATACATTGACATGAATCAGCCATGGGTGTACATGTGTTCTCCATCCTGAACCCCTCTCCCACCTCCCTTCCGATCCCTCCCTCAGGGTCATCCCAGTGCACCAGCCCTGAGCACCCTGTCTCATGCACCGAACATGGACTGGTGATCTATTTTACATGTAGTAATACACACGTTTCAATGCTATTCTCTCAAATCGTCTCCCCCTTGCCTTCTCCCATAGAATCCAAAAGTCTGTTCTTACATCTGTGTCTCTTTTGCTATCTCACATATAGGGTAATTGTTATCATCTTTCTAAATTCCATATATATGCTTTAATATACTGTTCTGGTGTTTTTCTTTCTGACTTATTTCACTCTGTATAATAGGCTCCAGTTTCATCCACCTCATTAGAACTGATTCAAATGCATTCTTTTTAATGGTTGAGTAAAATTGCGTATATGTACCACAGCTTTCTTATCCATTCGTCTGCTGATGGACACCTAGGTTGCTTCCATGTCCTGGCTATTGTAAACAGTGCTGCAATGAACACTGGGGATACATATGTCTCTTTCAAGTCTGGATTCCTAGGTGTTTATGCCCAGAAGTGGGATTGCTGGGTCATATGTCAGTTCTCTTTCCAGTTTTTTAAGGAATCTCCACACTGTTCTCCGTAGTGGCTGTACTAGTTTGTATTCCCACCAACAGTGTAAGAGGGTTCCCTTTTCTCCAGACCCTTTCCAGAATTTATTGCTTGTAGACTTTTGGATTGCAGCCATTCAGACTGGTGTGAGATGGTACCTCATTGTGGTTTTGATTTGCATTTCTCTGATAATGAGTGATGTTGAGCATCTTTTCATGTGTTTGTTAGCCATCTGTATGTCTTCTTTGAAGAAATGTCTGTTTAGTTCTTTGGCCCATTTTTTTGATTGGGTCATTTATTTTCCTGGAATTGAGCTGTATGAGCTCTGTGTATATTTTTGAGATTAATTCTTTGTCAGTTGCTTCATTTGCTATTATTTTCTCCCAATCTGAGGGCTGTCTTTTTACCTTACTTATAGTCTCCTTCATTGTGCAAAAGCTTTTTAGTTTAATTAGGTCCCATTTGTTTATTTTTGCATTTATTTCCATTACTCTGGTGTGGGTCATAGAGGATCCTGCTGTGATTTATGTCAGAGAGTGTTTTGTCTATGTTTTCCTCTAACTCACAACTTTTAAGTGTGCTTTTTTTCTTCAGTTGACAGCAGTTATACAAAAGGTAGAAATTATTTATAAATAATATATATATAATTTGCATATATAAATTATATAAATAATTTCTATTTAATCTCTCATTGTTTCCCATCAGAGCTACAAGAACCACTTTAGCTTTCTGCTGACAAGAAGAAAAAGCTGTTTTATTTGGAAATAAATCCATAATCAAGGTTCAATCAAAACGTTGCCCATTTATAAAAATATATCTGCACACACAAAATACCAGAATGCATATATATATATATAACCATTCATGTCACCTCCCTATCCTAATTACATTCACTCATATGTTTGTTTCTTTGAGTAGGGGTTTTGGGGCCATTCTAGTAGCTATCATGTGGAGCATGAGATAAGGGTGATCAACCAGTGTTCACAGTGATTATAGTGGCAGGAGACAGTTTGTGGCTAAGACAGTATTCAGCACTATAAGTTTGCAAGTGAGACAGACACCAGTCTCTTGATGACACTCTTCTAGGTCAGGTAGATCAGAAAGCATTAAAATTCTGAGTTAAGAAATATTCTGTTTTAAAAACGTCTCCTGAAATTCTGAAAACAAGGATCAAATTATAGTCTAATTTTGCCTTCAGTGATGCACTGAAGGTTCCTTAGCTGGTACAAAGAAAAACCTTTAAATTAAAAAAAAAAAAGAGTTAAAGCTCTATAAAATAGGTATATTTTATCTAAAGAGAAATCAAAGTTTTGTGCTCTTTTAAAATGTTACGAAAGTATTCGAAGAAATGACAGAAATAATACAAATTTATATAGGGAAAACCACAATTTACAAAATTGGTTCTCATTTATGTATATTAGATTTCTGGTTTCACACCTATTAAGTGGTGCCTTGCTATTTTCTATGGTATTGTTTAGATTCAATTCATGTTGAAAGTACAGTCTGAGTTCATGATGCAAAAATGTGTACGTTAAAGTCAGTTGTAGAAAGAAATGATACTCCTTTGTTAAATGGCAGCAGACACTGTATTATTTGGGGCACTTAACCTGACTTTAAACAATGTGAAATGCGTCTACCATTCTTACTTTTCTGTTTTAATCATAGAAATTTGCCAAAGTACTAATTATTTTGTATCTGTGCCCCTACCATTGTGCACTAAAATAAATGGGCCCCAATTACATAACATGTTTCAGGAAAGAAATCAGTATCCATAGGACTGAGTTTTGTCTGGAAACTTCTCAACCCAAATGAGACAGGTGCCCTTATACTGGAGAGACTTGAGAAAGAATGTTGCCAAATGAATGGTCTATGACACAGCTGAATTGCGAAATTCTGTGATCTTTGGCAAACAGTTGACTTCTATGAGTTTTGAACCACTGAGAATCAAACAAAAACTTAACATGTTCATTTTCTACCTGGCTTTCCTTTTACACCACATAGAATTTGGTAGAGTTTACTAATTTATACCTAGTAAAACTGTTGCAAACTAGTTATCTAGTGAGGGAGAAAGCTGGGCATCAGCCAGTCCTTTACTTTAGCCTCAGAAACCTCAAGGATTTACCTTTGGGGAAGGAAATTAAGGTATTTAAGAGAGATCATAATTTGAAGCTGGGTTGTTTTCTTAGAATTGGGTCACAGCTGGGCTGAGAGAAAGGCATCCATGTATTCCCATGTTTCTTCCCAGGCTCCATGCTTATGTAGTTAGTTTCTAAGTCCTGTCTGACTCTGCGACCCCAAGGACTGTATCCCACCAGGGTCCTCTGTCCTTGGGACTTGTTCTGGCAAGAGTAGTGGAGTGTGTTGACATCCTACTCCAGGGGATCTTCTCAACCCACGGAACAAACCCAGCATCGTCTTCAGCTTTGCAGGTGGCTCTTTACTGCTGAGCCACCAAGGAAGTCTCAGGCTCTCTCCCATTCCAAATTCTAGTTTTGTGTGTCTTGAAAGACAGAATAGAATAGCAAGAATGTGGGAATTAAATTCTTGAATTTAAATGACACAGAGCATTCTTTTCACTTCATTTCATATCCTCTTCTGTGACAATACCAAGAGCATTTTTGCAATAAGTGTTACTGAAATTTTCTTTGCTATTTTTCAGTGTGTGTTTATAAAAGGCCCTCAGCACCACTTAAGATTCAATTAACATTGTTATGACAAATATTTTATGTACATTATTTCATTCAAATCATGGGAATGACTGTAAATGCTCCGAGAAAGCCTTGTTTATGCCTTCCACAAGCAATTATTGAGGATTTACTTTGCTCAGTAGGGTGCTAGCCACTGGGAATACATAGATGAAAGAAGCAGGTCCTAAAGAATTTACAGGCTAGAGCTGGTGGCGGGGGAGGAATTAAGCAGCAATTTTCAGTACAATGTGAAAAATGCTTTCTTCTTTGCTGAAAACTTTCTGGACAAGAAAAGAAAAGAAAATACAGAAGAGATCTTATCTAGGTAGACTTCATTAAAATGGAATTACCCTCCCAAAGGCTTCAGTGCAAAAATGAATACTTTCTCAAAATTCTCAACTTTAACAATTTGTGACAGTTTTTCAGAGTTCAGGCTCTGGTTTGTCCCTCCAGCTTCCTTTTTAGGCTATGATGATGCTGCCTCAGCTGTACTGCCTGAGTTAATTGCCACTATTTTGGGGACAGACCCGGCACCATGAATCTTGGAAGAGGCTTCTGCTTTCTTTCTGATTCATTCTAAGATGTGGAATAGTTTCCTTTCTCTTTATTCATCATAACATAGAAAAGATCCAGATGTCATTGAAGGCTTGACCATACTGGAAGGGAAATATTGCATAGAAAATAATTTATAATAACTCAGTGATAAGCCCTATACTACAGAGTTCTTACCTAACTTCATTCCTGTTTAAATCCAGCCTGCCTCTACCAATAGCACTCCCAGCGTCTCTCTTAGAGCCCAGGCTGCATGTCCAAAATGTTTAGAGAAGATGAAAGCTTTTCAAACTTTTCTGCCGGTAGCACACCACTGCAGGTTGATTTTCTTCCCCAGAATTAACATCTTACCAGTATGACTGACTGTACAATAATTCACTGAGGGAAAATTGCACTCTTGCTCATAAAACAATACAGCCAAACAATCCCATAGTAGTGTGAGATCAGTATATTTCCTGAATTATGAATTGTAATAATGTGAGATTATACCTTGTCAAAAACAGTCAAATTCAGGATGGGATACCTGGAATTCACTGCATTTACATTTTGGTCTTTTCCCATCAAAAACAAAGAAAACTAAATTTAGGGTCTTATTTCACCAAGATTCTTCCTGTTTCCTGTGTGTAAAAATGAAACCAACAACACAAAAACGAACAAAATGGAGCTTTGAAGGATCTAAGGGAAATTTAACAAATTCATCATCAAAAAATGACGAGCATCATATTAGTTTACCAGCCTAAACTATCCTGAGTATAACAGGTAGGAAAATAATATAAGAAGAATAAATGGGTATGCACATGAATAATCAACTATTCATATGCTCATACATTCAAGAATGCACACTGGAATGTGCATTCTTGGTTTTGGGATGGACCAAATGCCTGGAATGGTTCTTGGTCTGGGAGACAGAGGTGTTAGGGGAAGCACACCAATTGAAACAGCCTACCCTGGCCAGGCACCATAGTAACCATTTGCGTGAGTTGTTTTACGACAGGAGATTCTGATAAGGAATATGGAACTAATAAGCCACCACCAACCAGAAGAATTTGGGAAAAGTCTAAAGGAGACACCACATGTCCATCCACTTCCCAGAATCCCTCTCGATAGAATCCATCTTGGCTGAGCGATGCGTGCACCACCAGGAAAAACTCTGAATTAGAATGATTGGCCAAAGACCACCCGGAAACTAATCCCATCACCATAAAACCCGAGATTGAGAGCCATGTGGCAGAGCAGTTCCCTGGGTTTCCTTACCCTACTGCTCTCCACTCGGTGCCCTTTCCCAGTAAAAATCTCTTGCTTTGTCAGCACATGTGTCTCCTCGGACAATTCATTTCCGAGTGTTAGACAAGAGCCCAGTTTTGGGCCCTGGAAGGGGTCCACCTTCCTACAACAGAGGGGCAATTAAATGTGTACCTCATGGAATTTAGCTTCTAGGGGAAGATAGATAAACTAAGAGGCAAATAAAAATACATTAACTGGGATTAATACATGCTATAACAATAAAGTAGATGATGAAAGCTTAACTTGTGCTTTTATTTAAGATATACTGGTTAGAAGTCTTTCCTAGAGGAAGTCCAAACAGAGACCAGACATGCACAGGTGTCCTGTGCTCCAGGACAGAATGACAGACTGAAGGATAAAAAGCACCTAGACCCAAAGACAATAATGTGCTTGATGTGTCCAGGGAAAGAAGTTCAGTGTAGCTGGAATAGACTGAATGTGGATGAAGGGTAGGAAATAAGGGATAAAATTAGCAAAGGAACACATAGGGCAAGGAGAGAATTTTAATTTTATTCTCAGTCACGTGAAAGTTAGAATTAGGTACAGCTGCAAATGATGAAAAATTTATATTTAGATTAGCTTCTGAAAGACAGACGATTGCTTGTCTTTCATGTAAAGACATCAATATACAGACATCAGAAATTTCAAAAAATTGGCAGGGTCATAGCTCCTTCTATCTTTCTTTTCAGTTATGCTCAGAATGGCTTTTAGCCTCAGGAACTGAGATGACTGAAGGAGCTCCAGCTATCAACCCCGCATTTCAATAATCAGAAAGTACAAGGGAACAAAGAAAATGCTTCTACAGTTAAGTCCCCTACATACAAATGTTGTAAAATTTCAGACTTGAATGTTTGTTCAGATGTCCAATAAGTTAGTTCACACATCTAGTGTACATTGTCACATGCATTCATCCTCTACAAGTAGTTGTGCTTTTGTGTATTTTATTGTACAGTATTTTATTAGAGTGGTTAAGAATCTGCCTGCAGTGTGGGAGATCTATGTTCAAACTCTGGGCTGGGAAGATCCCCTGGAGAAGGGAATAGCTACCTACTCCAGTATTCCTGACTACAGAATTCCATGGACAGAGGAGCCTGGCAGGAAATGGTCAATGGTGTTGCAAAGAGTCAGACATGACTGAGCAGCTAACACACACATATCTTTATTTCAAGCCCAGGGTGTCCAGAAGCAAGTGTAAAAGCAGCACTGATGTAGCTGGTGCTGCTAAGAAGCACCAGCAGCTCTGTACTACTGCATTCTTCAAGGTACTGTTCAGTTCAGTTCAGTTCAGTCGCTCAGTCGTGTCTGACTCTGCGACCCCATGAATCACAGCACGCCAGGCCTCCTTGTTCATCACCATCTCCCGAAGTTCACTCAGACTCATGTCCATTGAGTCCATGATGCCATCCAGCCATCTCATCCTCCGTCATCCCCTTCTCCTCCTGCCCCCAACCCCTCCCAGCATCAGAGTCTTTTCCAATGAGTCAACTCTTCGCATGAGGTGCCATAAGTACTGGAGTTTCAGCTTTAGCATCATTCCTTCCAAAGAAATCCCAGGGCTGATCTCCTTGCAGGCCAAGGGACTCTCAAGAGTCTTCTCCAACACCACAGTTCAAAAGCATCAATTCTTCGGCGATCAGCCTTCTTCACAGTCCAACTCTCACATCCATACATGACCACAGGAAAAACAGGAAAAACCATAGCCTTGACTAGACAGACCTCAGTCAGCAAAGTAATGTCTCTGCTTTTGAATATACTATCTAGGTTGGTCATAGCTTTTTTTCCAAGGTACTGTACTGTAAGATTAAAAATGTTTTATTTTTGTTTGCTTTTTAATGTATTATTTGTGTAAAAATATTGTAAACCCATTACAGTACAGTACTAAATAAGCAGTTGTGCTAGGTGGGTACCTAGGCTAACTGTTGGATGAACAAATGGGACTTAACAAAAGTGCTCTTGGAATGGAACTCATTCCTATGAAAGGGACTTACTCTGTTTATAAAGTTATATCCCAAAAAGTGTTTAAGATATTTTAAAATTAATAATATACTTGACTTAAATGCTGTTTTAGTTTCTGGTGTACAGCAAAGTCATTCAGTTATAAATGCATACACATTTTTTTTTTCCATGATGGTTTATTTCAGGCTATTGAATACAGTTTCTTGGGCTATACAGTAGTAGGTCCTATGGTTTATCTATTTCATATTTAATAGCTTGTATCTGCTAATTCCAAACTCCTAATTTATCCCTGCCCCATGCACTTTTCCCCTTGGTAACCATAAGTTTGTTTTCTATGTCTTTGAGTCTGTTTCTACGTCATAAATAAGCCCATCTGTGTCATGTTTCAGATTCCACACACAAGTGCTATCATATAGTATTTGCCTTTCTTTTTCTGACTCAGTATGCTAATCTCTAGGTCCATGTTTGTTGCTGCAAATGGCATTATTTCATTAATTTTTAAGGCCAAGTAGTAGTATTCTTTTTGTATATTATACCACATCCTCTTTATCCATTCATCTGTAGGAGGACATTAGGTTGCTACCATGTCTCAGCTATTATAAACAGTGCTGTTATGAACGCTAGGGTACATATATCTTTTTTTTCCCAAATATATGCCCAGGAGTAGGATTAATGGATCATATGGTAACTTTATTTTTAGTTGTTTTAAGGAACTTCCATACTGTTTTCCACAGTGACTGCACCAATTTATGTTCCCATCAACACTGTAGGAAGGTGCTTTCTCCACACTCTCTCTAGAATTTGTTACTTGTATATTTTTAATGATGGCCATTCTGATTAGTATGTGGTACCTCATTGTAGTTTGATCTGCATTTCTCTAATAATTAGTGACGGCCAATTGTATGTCTTCTTAAGAGAAACGTCTCTTTAGGTCTTCTGCCCATTTTTGACTCAATTGTTTGTGTTTTTTCTGCTATTGAGTTGTATGAGCTATTTGTATATTTTGGAAATTAAACCTTTGTAGGTTGCATGGTTTGCAAATGTTTTCTCCTAGTCTGCAGGTTGTCTTTTTGCTTTGCTTATGGTTTCCTTTGTTGTGCAAAAGCTTGTTAGTTTTGATAAGTTTCAACTGTTTATGTTTGCCTTTATTTTTAGTCTTGGAGACTGACATAAAAACATTTCTATGATTTATGTCAGAGAATGTTTTGCCTATGTTCTCATCTAGGAGTATTATGGCATCAAAGCATAACTACATTCCATTGAATAAAACTTTGTCTTATGGCCACACTTATCTTTGAGAGAAAGTAGAACACATAGTGTTCATTCTAGACATTTGTGAATATACCAAGGGTTAAACTCACAAAGAAGAATAGCAAATAGGTACTGGTAAATAGGTATTTTCTTATGTCAGAAACACGCAGGCTCTGACATAAGAGTCACAGGATGATGACTCGAGCAGAAGCATGGCATGACCTAATTTACATTATTAAAGGATTGCTTTGCCTGCTGTGTGGAGAATGGAGGATAGCAAATGTTGAAGCAGGGAGACAGCTGAAAGTGTACAGTAGTTATCTAAATTCTTTAAGGTCACCTTAGTTATGGTTTGATTTCCCTGGTGGCTCAGATGGTAAAGAATCTGCCTGCAATACAGGAGACCTGGGTTCGATTCCTGGGTCAAGAAGATCCCCCAGAGAAGGGAAAGGCAATCCACTCCAGTACTCTTGCCTGGAGAATTAGAATTCCATGGACTGAGGAGCCTGGCAGCCTACAGTCCATGGGGTCACAAAGAGACACGACTTGAGAGACTAACACTTTCACTAGTTATGGTTTAATAGATACATATATTCAATCTTTGTAGAGTTTACTTTGGAACAAGCCAAATACCAGTTGTTGTTGTTAATTTCCCAAGTTTATCTTTCCTTAATTATTCACTTAATACTTGCTTTGAAAACAAGATAAAGTCAATTGTCAATACAGAAGTCTTTTTCTGAACCCTATTCCAGTGAGGTACACATGAAATCTCATTGACAGGAAATTCTATCTGTATATTAAATATACAAATTAGTGCAAAATTTATGATAAAACAAATTAATATATATTTGGTGATATTAGCATTCTTTAGAGAAATCACTGAAATCAATCTGAAACACTGCAGAGCATAATCTTGGTACAAAGCATTTTGCCATCATTCTCCTGCCAGTCTACATGGATTAGAATTTGAAATATTATTTCCACTTAGTACAAATCTCTTTCCAGTTCCTCTATTCGAATCTATTCTCATGTATGAGAATGCAGGCAATGGTTGAGAGTGAGATAAAGACAGAGAGAAGGAAGGAAGAGAGAAAAAGGAAGAAAAGATGACAGTCATCCTTCTGGAAGGAAGGTCATGGCTAAAAGGCAGCAAAGAAGAAATCTGGCAAGGTTACTAGCAGTTTTGACTGTTTTCCTACTATTTTTCATATTAATAATTCTTACCAAATTTTTAAAATAACATATGTTGGGTTTTTTTTTTTTTTTGACTGAGGAGAGAAAATTATGCTTTGCTTCTGAGCAGACACACCTTCCATCTTGGCTGGAAAAATGCAGTTCGTGTGCATGCTTGAGGGCAAGGTAGAAGGAGAGAAAAAAAGAAAGTAAGAAAAGTAGCCAGGAAACAAGTCATTATTTTTTCATCAGCTAAAGAGCATTAAACTTGATTTCTGAAAAGGCTTGTGTTTGGTGTCTTGATATCAAGGCCAGCTGTCTGTGCAGTGGTCTGATTTGAGGAGTATTAGGAAAATTCCACTAATTATAAAAACTTCCTACACTCCTTCAGTGAAATGATTGATTTGGTAAAGCACCATTTAGAAAGTCAGGATCATATAAAGAAGACACCAAAAATCAATTTTCTAAGGGGCAGCTTGGTAGATGATGCAGTGTGTGCCTGTATATAGGCTAGGATGAATAATGTTTCAATATTTCTATACTTCATTTTAGTATACTTTGGGGTTTACCAGAATTATATCAAGATGCTCTTCAATAAACAAAATACAAAAATCAGTATCAAACTTATGCCATAAAGTTGGAACTACAAGGACCAGGTAAATTTAAGTTGACAGGAACAATCCCCACAGTCTTAAGGATGGCTAGGAACTGAACTGCAGTAGCTGCTTTAGAACCTTGATAGTCATAATGGATTGTCAGAGAATTAGACTTCCCCGAAGCTTTACTTCCTTCTTATTCTGCTGTAAATGTTTGTATACAATGCAAAGAACACGCAAGTTCATGAATCAAGGACAGTATAGGTCAATTACCCCACAGTTATAAATTAGACAATATCAAAGTGGCCTATTTTTCTAAAGCCTATTTTTCTGGCTTTCTAAAAAAAAAACTGAAATGGGCATTCAAGCTCCTGATTATGTTTCATGTAGCAGTTAGACAACAGTAGAAAATATTCATGCTACGAATGAAAATCCAGGTATTTAATAATATAATTTTTCTGTGTCTTTAAAATGTCTCTTTGTAAGAATATGAAATATTGCAGGAACTGAAACGATAATTATGTTTATCTAGGAAAAGTTCACCGTATGTTATCAAAATGCTAAGTGGGAATTCAACTTTAATGAGTCATAGATGATTGATTTACTTGAATTTATTCATTTTGTAGAGAAAGAGAAAAATACTCTCTTGTATGTTACTTCTAGTTATCCCATGCTGAGGTACCAATATGAAGAGTGGAAAACGACTCCTAATTTGAGTTCTTTTTATATGATCATAGAGTAAGCATTTGATTACAACTAAAGGAAGGAAAAGGTAGAAACTCAATGGACAAATAGTATTTTTAAATACTGAATAATTAATGGAGACATTTGTCAAGGAGAAGAAAGCATAAACAAATGTACAGAGATAAGAAATACAAGGCAAAATCAAGGAATGCTAAAAATTGTAACACCAATTACTAAAAGGAAGGACAGAAAGAGGAGACCGAGAGTTAAGTGTTGGTTAATGAACCTACAAAAGTAAATTAGATTCATAATATGAAAATCTTAAAATCTTAAGGAGTTAATTAAGAGCTTACTGATAGAACACAATTACTATTCTTTAAATTATGTACCTTAATTTGGGATAGTCAAAGTAATGGGAGCCACCAGAATTAATATATCCCAACACATCTTTCAAAACTGCACAAATCAACAAGGACAACACAGAAAATCACACAAATCCCAAGGCTTCAGTGTATGTGGAATACAGAGGACATTACAACTTCAACTTGCCTGTAAGAAAAATTTGAGATGAGCTGTTTCTTGAGTTCCTACCAAATGTTTGTATGCAGTAAAGGGTAGATATCTAGAAAAAAACTGTCTGGAAGATACGAGAAGGAAATAGAGGACCTAATGTTGAACTAAAATTACCACCATAAAAAGGAAGTCTATACTAAGTGCTAAAATACTGCCAAAAACCCTTGTATATCAGAGCATTGACTATAGATAAAGGACTCAAAAGTATGTAGTTTAGAAAGTTGTTTCTTCTGTGAAAAATAAGATAGAAAGGAAGAGAGGACCACACTCTGGAAATTGTACACAGGAAGAGAAAAAGGAGCAAGTATGGAGAAATTTTGAAAGACACAATAAAAACAATAAACTCAAAACACAAATATTGCCCCTAAAGTGCCATACTATTAAAAATACTGCATTATCCTATGCTGACAAATGGGCAAAGGAGAGTCATTTTTTGACTAAGAATATTCTAGACCACCATAAACCAGTAGCTTTGTTCGTAAAATGCAATGCAAATGAATTTTTTGATCTCTACAAAGCTATTATAAGAGCACAGTTCAGTTCAGTTCAGTTGCTCAGTCTTGTCTGACTCCTTGTTACACCATGAACTGCAGCATGTCAAGCCTCCCTGTCCATTACCAACTACCAGAGTCTATCCAGACCCATGTCCATTGAGTCTGTGATGCCATCCAACCATCTCATCCTCTGCTGTCCCCTTCTCCTGCCCTCAATCTTTCCCAGCATCAGGGTCTTTTCCAATGAGTCGGCTCTTCGCATCAGGTGGCCAAAATATTGGAGTTTCAGCCTCAGCATCAGTCCTTCCAATGAATATTCAGGACTGATTTCCTTTAGGATTGACTGGTTGAATTTCCTTGCAGTCTAAGGGACTCTCAATTCTCCAACACCACAGTTCAAAAGCATCTAATATTTAGCACTCAGCTTTCTTTATAGTCCAACTCCCACATGCATACATGACTAATGGAAGAACCATAGCTTTGACTAGACAGACTTGTGTTGGCAAAGTAATGCCTCTGCTTTTTAATATGCTGTCTAGGTTGGTCATAGCTTTCCTTCCAAGGAGCAAGCATCTTTTAATTTCATGGCTGCAGTCACCATCTGCAGTGATTTTGGAGTCCCCCAAAATAAAGTCAGCCACTGTGTCCACTGTTTCCCCATCTATTTGCCATAAGTGATAAGACTACAAATGAGAATTAAACTGTTATAGCTAGTGAAAGTTTCCAATACACACACAAGCATGTACACACACACACACACACACCACACACATGCACCACAGATGGAAACTAGCCAATATTCTGAAATAAAATATTCCCAAACATTTGTTAATATAACAAAATCCCAATAATAGCAAATTAGAAATTTTAAAAAGAATTGTACCAAAACTATAAAGAAATAAAATGATGATTGATCTGACAAAAGGAAATAGAAAAGAGAGGAAAATAATATAAGACTAAATTACAAGTTACCTCAGAAATAAAACTAGGAAAACATCAAAGAGAATAAAAATTAAAACAAAGTAAGGAGTAAAATTCATCAGAGAGGCAATGGTTGAAATAGACAAGCAAAGAAAATCTACATAAATATAACAAATTACTAAAGAAGGAAAAACACTAAAATAATATTAATATCCTATATTTATTAGATAAGAACACTTTCCAGAAATAAAATATATATAAATCTGCAGAGCTTCCCAGTTATCTGTGAAAACTGATCTAGAATAAGCAAGCCATAGGTATATTTCAGTAAACTACTGAAAAAATTATCATGGCCTCCAGGCCTAACCAGACAAACAAATCAAAATTAGAATCTCATCAGTTTCCTCAAAAGCAATCATAAAGAAAGAAAACAATCAGCAATATTTTCAGACTACTCAAGAAAAGACCATATGAATAAGGACTTTTTTACCTATTTAACTGTCCTTCAAGTGTTAAGGCTACAGATGAAAAATGTGAAGCGTTCAAGATATTAGGGATTCCTTTTTAAGCAATCGAAGAGAGCAGGAACTTTATTCAACCAAGAGGAAACTGCAGCAAAAGAACAAATAGTGAGCATTTAATAGTTTACACTGATGATCTAAGACTGAAAAAAACTGTGGAATGGAGCATTAAAGAATAACTTAATAGCAGATCTTATGATGACAAAATAACACAGTTAGGGTGGGAGAAGGGGGTGGGAAAAAGAGTAACAGTAAATCCATTAAATGTACAGATGATACGTGTAGTTGAATGGTACCTTTACAAAATAATGAGATAGGGTAAATAAGAAAACTAGAATAAAGGGACTCTTGAAAAGGTATAAGGATAACCGTTAGGACAAGAATACAATTATTTTTAAAAATAAACCTGTAAAGAAAGCATATCTCTCTGAGAAAGTAAATATAATAGACATAGTAATTGTAACATGAATACTTGAACAGATAAGAGACATATTAGACTTATAAAGAATATGCATGGGCATAACTCATCTATTGAAAAAAAGATTTTCAGTTTAACTGACAAAATGGGATTCAACTCTGTGATGCATTCAAGAGCATACCCAAACAAAAAGATTTATGAAGATTAAAAGCAAAAGGGTGGACAAAGGTATATCAGGCAAATGGAAACAGTAAGAAAGCATGGATTGCAATTCTGATATCAGACAAGAAGAACTTTAGTCAACGTGTATTAAACATGGGAAAAAAAGTTACATCTTATTTCAAAGCCAAAATTTAAATTGAAAATACAATCATTATGAATATCTATGTACCAAATAACTATATAAAATGGACATTACACGCAATGTAAGGAAGACACTGATAGAAACATACTCTTAAAAATAAGAGACTTTTTACATACTTTTCTAAGATTAAAATCATCTTTGGTGACTCAGATGGTAAAGAATCCGCTTGCAATGCAGAAGATCTGGGTTGGGAAGATCCCCTAGAGGAGGGCATGGCAACCCACTCCAGCATTTTTGCCTGGAGAATTCCCATGGACAGAGGTGCCTGGTGGGCTACCGTCCATGGGGCCACAAAGAGGACAAACAGTAAGTATATAAAAGATCTGTATAATGAAATTAACTGGGTCGACCTTATAGTTAGATTCTGTTTTCTACACACTGATAGAATAGATTGATTTTTTTTTAACAATCCAATAAATCTAGGAATCAGTTGCAAGGCACAAAAATCAAAAGAGTCTTTCCACCAGAAATAAAACACTTCTATTATACAACTCCTTGATTATTTTAAAATATGGGTTTTATTATTATTTAGGTATAACAACACCAACAAATTGGGAGACAATTGCCATTGAAAACATAGTTTGTTATACTCACAGATCCCAAGAAAGAGGGGCATACCTTGCTTTAGGGGTTCACAGAGAAGCCCCAGGGCTGGTCAGAAAGCAGACAGAGTGAAATAAATAAATAAATATATAAATATATATATAAAAATATGTAGGCAATAACTTTTATTGTGGTTTCTACTGGAAAGAACAGGCAAGGCTGTTCCAGGATAAACAGACTTTGGATTGGCTTGTTGTTCAGTTGCTCAGTCATGTCCAATTTTTGTGACCTCATGGACTGCAGCATCAGGTTTCCCTGTACTTCACTATCTCCTGGAGCTTGCTCAAACTCATGTCCATCAAGTCAGTGATGCTATCAAACCAGCTCATCCTTTGTCATCCCCTTCTCCTGCCTTCAATCTTTCCCAGCATCAGGGTCTTTTCCAATGAGTTGGCTCTGTGCATCAGGTGGCCAAAGTATTGAAGTTTTCAGCTTCAGCATCAGTCATTCCAATGAATATTCAGGACTGATTTCCTTTAGGATTGACTGGTTTGATCTCCTTGCAGTCCAAGGGACTCTCAAGAATCTTCTCCAACACCACAGTTCAAAAGCATTGATACTTTGGCATTCATTCTTCTTATGTTCCAACTCCCACATCCAAACATGACTGCTGGAGAAACCATAACTTTGACAATACAACAGACCTTGGTTCGCAAAGTAATGTCTCTGCTTTTTAATATGTTGTCTATGCATTGACTAGTGCAAAGAATTTTAGCAGACTCTAGAGCAAAGGGGCTGTCCCTAGTTGTCTGATACCAGGCTGGCTTTGGGGCATTTAGGACAGGAAGACAGTGGCCCAGATGGTGAAACCTGATAAAGGAAGTGGTTGGGAGTATGGGCTTTGAATTGTTTGATTTTCATATGAAAGACGTGCTCCAGGTAAGTTGTTTACCATCTATAGGAATTAGGTTGCCTTGAGAGGGCAGTCTCTCCTGAGTCAGTAAGTCTCTAAGATATCAAAGGATGAAAAATACATAAAAGACAATTTACATATTGGTGAAAGAGAAAACACAATTTAAAATGAAAGAACTTCAAAAAATAATGATAAAAACTATAGCCAGTGCAATAAGGTAAGAAAAATAATAAAAATGCTTACAAGTGGAAAGAAAGAAAGAAATGGTTTATATTTACTGTTGCAATTATTGTTTATGTAAAATATTACAGGAGGCTTCCTAGTTGGTGCTAGTAGTAAAGAACATGCCTGCCAATAAAGGATATATAAGAGATGTGAGTTTGATCCCTGGGTGGGGCAGATCCCCTGGAGAAGGAAATGAAAACCCACTCTATTATTCTTAATTAGAGAAACCCATGGACAGAGCAGCCTGGCTGGCTACAGTCCATAGTGTTCCAAAGAATCAGACATGACAAAAACAACTTTGCATAGCACAGCACACAGAAAAAGAAATTTATCAGACTAAAAAAGTGAACTCGGGTTACAGGATACAAGGTTAACAGACAAAATTTAATTCCTGTACTAAGAATGAAGTCAAACCAAAAAACACAATATCAAGTTGCTCCAGAGAAAATGAAATTCTTAAGTAATAAATGTGCAAAAATATAAAAGGCATGTATGGTTAAAATTACAAAATATTGATGAAGAAATATAAAAAGATCTAAATAAATGAAGGGGCAAACTACGTTTATTTACTGAAGCCTCAGATGGTAAGAATCTGCCTGCAACGCAAGAGACCTGGGTTGCTTCTCTGAGTTTGGAAGATCTCCTGGAGAAGGGAATGGACACCCACTCCAACATTCTTGCTTGGAGAACTCCATGGAGAGAGGAGCCTGGTGAGCTGCAGTCCATGGAACCATAAAGAGTTGGACATGACTAAACAACTTAACACTTTCACTTCTCACTTTCAGTATAACAAAAAAGTCAGCTATCCCCAAACTGACCTATAGTTATAATGTAATGTCTTTAAAAAAAAAAAATTCCAGCAAGTTTCTTTTGTAGACATAGATAAGCATATACTAAAATTTACATGGAAAATCACTGGACCTAGAATAGTGAAAATATTTTAGAAAAAAAAAAGAGAGAATAAAGTGGGAGGAAAGAGTTTACCTGATATTAAAGCTTTTTATATAGCTGTAGGAATCAGGACTATGTGGTATTGGTAGAAGAACAGCTATATTTTTGAAAACATAGTTTGGGCAACAAACAATGCTGGAGCAACTGGGCATAGCAGAAAAAATAAACCTTAATCTAAATCTCATACCTTTTACAAAAATTAACTAAAATGGATTATGAACTTAAGTATAAAGTGCAACTCTATCAGATTTTAGAAAAAAATATAGGAAAAAAATCGTCAAGATAAAGGACTAGGTGAAAAATTCTTAGATTTGATACAGGAAGCATGACCCATAGGAGTAAAAACCGATAAAATGGATCTCATCAATGTTATAAGTCTTTGCTCTACAATAATACCTTTGCTCTATCCTGTAAAGAGGATGAAATGACAAGCTAGCAGTTGGGAGAAAATATTTGCAAACTGAATATGTGAAAAAGAACTTGTAGCTAGAATATGTAAAACAAAATTCTCAAATTCAACTCTAAAATAATAAAAATATCCAGTTAGAAAATTGATGAAAGACGTAAGACATTTCACTGAAGAGAATATATAGATGGCAAATAAGCATGTGAAAAGAGGGAAAACATTATTTACTAGTAGGAAAATGTAAATTCAAACCAAATTGAGATAATCCTATACATGTGTCAGAATGGCTAAAATAAAAAAGTAGTTATAACACCGAATGCTAATGAGGATATCAAGAAACCAGACCACTCATATATTGCTAATGGGAATGTAAAATGATACAACCACTCTGGACAAAAATATGGCAGATTTTTCATAAAACTAAACTTGTTTACTGTACAATCTAATAATTAAACTCTTGGACATGATTTCAAGGGAAACAAAAATGTATGTCCATGCAAAATCCTGTACATGAATGTTTGTGAGAAGTTTTATTCATAACAGCTAAACCTTGGAAACATTTCAGATGTCCTACCATAGGTGGCATCCTACAACCATGATCCTAAGATCATGGCATCTGGTCCCATCCCTTCATGGCAAATAGATGAGGAAATAATGGAAATAGTGAAAGACTTTATTTTGGGGGGCTCCAAAATTACTGCAGATGGTGACTGCAGCCATGAAATTAAAAGATGCTTGCTCCTTGGAAGGAAAGCTATGACTAACCTAGACAGCATATTAAAAAGCAGAGACATTACTTTGCCAACACAAATCTGTCTAGTCAAAGCTATGGTTCTTCCAGTAGTCATGCATGCATGTGGGAGTTGGACTATAAAGAAAGCTGAGTGCTAAATAATAGATGCTTTTGAACTGTGGTGTTGGAGAAGATTCTTGAGAGTCCCTTGACTGCAAGGAAATCAACCAGTCAATCCTAAAGGAAATCAGTCCTGAATATTCATTGGAAGGACTGATGCTGAAGCTGAAACTCCAATACTTTGGCTACCTGATTCGAAGAACTGACTCATTGGAAAAGATCCTGATGCTGGGAAAGATTGAGGGTAGGGAAGAGAAGGGGACGACAGAGGATGAAATGGTTGGATGGCATCAATGACTCGATGGACGTGGATCTGAGTAAACTCAGGGAGTTGGTGATGGACAGGGAATCTTGGCGTGCTGCAGTCCATGGGGTCCCCAAGAGTCGGACGCGACTGAGTGACTGAACTGAACTGAACCATAGGCAAATGGTGAAACAAAGTGTCCTACATACATGTCATGGAATACTACTCTGAAGTAATAAAAAGGAACGAGCTATAGATGTACACTACTTGGATGGATCTTAAAGTGAAACCAATCTGAAAAGACTATATACTGTTTCCTTCCATTTATACAGGATTCTTGAAATTACAAAATTATAGGAATGAGGACCAGATTTATTTCTTGCTAAGGGTCAGACTTTGCCGACTAAGGTCCATCTAGTCAAGGCTGTGGTTTTTCCAGTAGTCATGTACTGATGTGAGAGTTGGACTGTGAAGAAGGCTGAGCACCGAAGAATTGATGCTTTTGAACTGTGGTGTTGGAGAAGACTCTTGAGAGTCCCTTGGACTGCAAGGAGATCCAACCAGTCCATTCTGAAGGAGATCAGCCCTGGGATTTCTTTGGAAGGAATGATGCTAAAGCTGAAACTCCAGTACTTTGGCCACCTCATATGAAGAGTTGACTCATTGGAAAATACTTTGATGCTGGGAGGGATTGGGGGCAGGAGGAGAAGGGGACGACAGAGGATGAGATGGCTGGATGGCATCACTGACTCGATGGCCGTGAGTCTGAGTGAACTCTGGGAGTTGGTGATGGACAGGGAGGCCTGGCATGCCGCGATTTATGGGGTCACAAAGAGTTGGACACGACTGAGCAACTGAACTGAACTGAACTGAAGGGTCAGACTAGCAACACCAGGGGTCTTTGTAACAAAACTGCTCAGTATCTTGATTGTGATGGGTAGTTACACAACTCTATACAAGTGATAAAATTGCATAGAATTAAATACACACAAACACATGAAAAACTGGTGAGATGTGAATAAGGTTGATAGATATGCAAATTGTTATCACTGGGGGAAGGTGAATGAAGGATACACCGGATCTCTGTATCACTTTTATAAAGTACATGTAAATCTACAATTATCTTAAAATAAAATGTTAATTACTATATCTCAGAATTTATGAAGAATCAATGAAAAATGTATATATAACCCTAAATATTTGTACTAATAAAAATGAAAATTAATATAATCCCCAACTCAAAAATCTAATAAAAGAACGCCAAATAAAGCAACACATACACATCAAACACACACAAGGAACTAATAAATATAAAAATGGAAGTTAAATTAGGCAGGAATATAAAAACATTGTATCAAATTTATAACTCAAATTCTTGTTCTTTTGAAAAGAATAAATCACTAACAGATTTAATTAGAAAAATGAAAAGAAACACCAAAAATGGAAGAAAAATGCAACAAAACAGAAAATGTAATACATGACAATGAGTAAAATAAGATACTAAGAATACATTTTAAGCATATGAAACTGCTGACATTTCCTATAAATAATGTAAAAGACTAGATTAAAGAGATACTGTTTCTAGAAGACATAACAAGTTCTGTAGCAGAAATAGAGAAAAATTTCTAGGAAATACTCTACAGAAAAGCACCAATGTCAGATGTTTTTATAGGAAAATTCTACAAAACCTTTAAAAATAAAATTTCCCCACTGGTTTGTGAAATTTCTTAATTCTTTTAGATCAAAGTGTAACAATGATGCCTATACCTGATGAGGTCAGTACAACAATATAAAATTACTATCTAATTACACCTATAAATGTTACTGCAAAAATATGAAAGGAAATATTGGCCAACAGGCTCTGTTACCACAGTAATGAAATGATGCATTATACATAAATGGAATTTACTTCAGGAATGCAAGGGTTCAATATTTTAAAATGTAATAATATAAAACCCTTAGCAATCCTACCTTTATGAATTAACTCTGAAGATATGGCTCCAGAAGAGAAAAACTTCTTTGCTTAAACTGAATTGCAACATTATTTGTTAGTGTGAGACTGGTTACTTACAGTGAAAGGGTGGGATCACAGTGGGAGAATGAAGGGTTATGAATGAGGGAGAGGGATGTGGAGAGCATTGATAGATCTCTGAGTGTGTTTTTATCTTGTGGAACCATGTTATGTTTCTCAAACCAGGGTGAAGGAGTGAATGAATGAATAAAATTAACAGAAACTGAAGAAAAAAATCTTTAGGAAATACAAACAGAAACGATCCAATCTAAGTGTATTTCAAATGAATACCAAGAGCACACTGAAGGGAAGAAAGAAAGAACACTAGTAACCTCTGAACACAGTGATTGAATTACATACCTTAAGATGAGAAAAACAGCTAAACCAATGTTGAACGCTAGTTACTAGTTTTCCTCCTTCAAACCCTCAATGAGGTAGGTTGGCGGTTTTGAAAATATTTTTGGTATATTCTAGCATTGAACAAATAAGTAAATATATATTGATAGCAATCAGATTTGGGTATGTTAAAATGAGGATCATAGTGAAAACTGTGTGTCCCCAAATCCCCTTTTGGACTAAAGGAATTTTTCTCAAAAATTGCTGGGAATGCTGCAGGCAGACAGCCCTCAGCTGTCAGCAATCCAGGAGAATTACCCTTGGCTAAATGGAACTGCCTAGCCAATTATGGAGAGTCAGATCCAAAAATACAACTTACTACTTACAGAACTCTTTGATTCTTACTTTAAATAATGTGCATGAAAAATAATGTTAATTAGGGATTGGCAATCTATGACCCATAAGCCAAATCCAGACTATTATATGTCTTATAGTTAAAATGTTACTGAGCTATAGGCATGTCCAATTGTTTATACATTTTCCATGGTTGCTTCCTTCTGTATCTTCAGAGCTGAGTAGTTGCAACAGAGACATACAGCTCACAAAGCCTGAAATATTTGCTATCTGGTTTCTTCCAAAAAGGTGACTTCTGGTCTAAATTACAATATTATAAATTTAGTTGCTATAAAATATGAATCAAGGTAAAAGGACTTGAAGACTTAAGTTAACTACATTTTATCATCTCTATAATTACCAACAAGAAGGAACACACTCAATGAATATTTTATTGATAGGTGAAGTCAAAATTTTCTAACATTTCTTGTGGGAAATATTGGTCTCTGAGGATATTCTTTTTAAAAAAAGTCCTGCAGTTAAATAATTTTGAAACATTCCATACATCTTCCTATCCTGCAAAGTCCCCACACTCATAGCCATGATTAAGGCCCTAAGCAGCCAGACTTCCAATTTTCTTTGTTAAAACATGTACCTATGACTTATGATTCTTTTTAAAAAGCACATAATAGTCTAGAAAGGAAAAGATTAGATTAGCCCCTAATCTCACTTTACACCTAACATAAGTGGTATTAAAAGCAATTAGAAACAACAGTAAAAACTATAAACACACAAAGATAGATAACTAAGCAGTATGGAAAGTTATAGGATTAAAAAATAAAAATTTCTTCCCCTATTTTCTCTCATTCCACCTCCCAAAGGCAGTTATCATTAAACTTTTTTTTTCTGAGTTCTTCCAGTTTTTCAAAAGAAGGAAAAAGAAAATTGAGGTGTGTCTTCTCATATATTCTTTTTGTTGTTGTTTCATACAAAAAGGAGATCATATAATATACCACATTTTGCACCTTGAATTTTACATTTGACTATGCACTTTGAAGAGCTTTAACTATTCACAGTCATTTTTGTTTTCCATTTTGGTAAGTAAGTATCCCCAAATGCATTAACCTACTGTAAACAAAACAGATTTTGCTCTTTTGTACTTGGTGTTTTGTTGTTGCTGTTTATTTGCAAATGCAAAGATGCTGAAATTACATCCTTGACCATATATTTTGATACAATTTGTGGATCTATCTATAAAAACAAAATCTTGACACTGGGATTTCTAGCTGAACATTTTAAATATAATTAAATCATCATTAATAGTCGGACACGACTGAGCGACTGAACTGAACTGAACTGACTGAATAAATATATAGGGGTAAGCATTGGGCTGTTATATACTCAACAGTGAATGTGGTTTTCTTTTTCTGTACTCCTACCAGCAATAAAACTCTTTTCATTTGAGAAATACCTTTGTCTTACATTTAAAGGTAAATACTGAGGAAATATAATGCTCTATTATAATTAATTTTTTCTGAAATAATGCACATGAATAGTGACATGTCAATAGATATGAATTAAGCATATTATATTTATTATTTATAAGGATATTATCTATTCCTTATATGATATTTAGAAATTTTAAATTTATAAAGATGTATCATTGAGTTCAAGAAACTTAAGTAGCATTATTTAAGAAAGATTTCAGCTGATTATTTAGGAAAATTAATATTATGTGATTATTAAATTTTAAACTTATCGGTGTAATTCTTAAGAATTCCTTCCTAAAATTAGATGGCTCAGATACTAGATAAAGTATATTGGTGTGCTGTAGATGTTATTTTCACATTATTTACGTTTGTTTGCTAGAGTCAAATGGCCAGGGATTTGAAACATAACTCATGACCTCCATCTGTTTTCCTGTTTGTCCTTATTGTTAGGTAATAATCCTGTTGGGTATTTTATATTTCTCTCAGGAATATCATGTTTACATTAACCACACACCAACAATGAGAGGCTATAGCCATGGAAAGAATCAGGTGTAGAGCTAAGGCTTGTGTTAGAGAGACTCAGGTTTCCTCCTGTGTTTCTCTCCAGTGTGTTTCCTTTACTCACATAGAACACCTCATTTCTGACACTTCAGGCCACCAACTGTGTGACATTTTCCCCCTACACTAAGCAATTTTTGTAACACCAGTTGGGTATCCTACAACTTAACTAAATTCTAATACTCTGAAACTAGAGATAGTGTCAGATGCCACAGATTAAAGGCTCAGTCGCACAAGATAGCTCCCACCCTACTTCAGATGCTAACAGCAAGTAGAAGGTCCCTAGGTTGTCCATAACTTCTACAAATCAAAGATTCCTCATGACACTCTCCTGAGGTTTGATATTGCTAGAGTAGCTTACAGAACACAAGGAAATACTTACATTTACCAGTTTATTAAAGAAAATGATAAAGGATACAGATGAAAAGATATATAGGGTGAGGTCTGGGAGGGCTGCGTGGGAGCTTCTGTCCCATGGATTTGGGGGAGGGGGTGTTACCCTCCTGGCCTGTGGAGATGTTCACTCACTTGGAAGCTCCCACATTACTGGGATTTTTATAGTGGCTTCTGTATATTGTTGTTGATTGGCTGTGAAGTCATGACCTCATGATTCTTTTGTGACCTCCTGGACTGCAGCCCGCCAGGCTCCTCTGGCCATGGGATTTTCCAGGCAAGAATACTGGAGTGAGTTGCCAGCCATTCCTTCTCCAGGGCATCTTCCTGACCCAAGGGATCGAACCCAAGTCTCCAGCATTTCAGGCAGATTCTTTCCTGCCTGAACCACCAGGGAATGGGCATGATCAGTTATTCACTACATTTTCAGCCTCTTTCCATGCTCTGGAGAAGTGGGGGTTGGGGGAGGTTGAAAATTCCAAGCTTCTCGTCATGGCTTGTTCTTTGTGGTGATAAGCCCCTATCAAAGAGTGCCCTCAAGGTCACCTCATTAGAAGAAAAGATGTCCCTAATGTTTTCATTTTGGAGAAGGAAATGGCAACCTACTCCAGTATTCTTGCTTGGAGAATCCCAGGGACAGAGGAGCCTGGTGAGCTGCCATCTATGCGGTCGCACAGAGTCGAACAAAACTGAAGTGACTTAGCAGCAGCACCAGCAGCAGCAGCAGCAGTGTTTTCATTACTTAGGGAATTACAAGGGTTTTAGGAGCACTATGCAAGGAACTAATGGCAGAGAACAGCACATATATCTTTTGTAACTGAGCAGGACCTTATGTGGCCTTCCTGGAACAGACCCTGCCCCCATGTCCTCTGATCTAGTTCCTTTCTGACTACTTAGATAACTATCTCATGTACATTTCCTGAGTTGCTTTACAGATGCTAAAATGCCCATCAAACAGAAGAGGTTAAGCACTTGATGGTCATGAGTACTTAGTCCCAAGACCTACAGGAGCTTTAGGATTAATAACATTAACTTCTGTCATACTGCCCTGTTACTTCACCATCAACCAATCAGAGGATCATGCCTGAGCTGATTTGATCACGAACCCTGTGATCACCTTGCCTTTAAAAATGCCTCCCTGAAAACCCACTGGGGAACTTGGGCTTTCTGAACATTAGTTGCCCCAGGCTCCTTCTCCAGCACATTGCAATAAACTCTGTCTTTTCCTTCATCACAACCCATCGTCAGTAGGTTGACTTTACTGCTTGTGGGCTAGTAGAATCGTTTGGCTCAGTAGCATTTTCTGTTATCTCCCAGGACTATAGCTGTTTTCACAAAGAACTTCTCTCTGGCAGCCTTTCTGCAGCTTTCTGTTTGGCAGTCAGTCTGACTCTTCAAAATGAAGGCTTTTGGACATTGGTGCCATTTTGGCATTTGGCACTAAATGCATTTATATGTGTATTATGATGAATGTAATGATACAGTAAGAATTTACATTTAAAGGAGATTGTGAAAGCTTGTCATATGTAAGTTGGTCTCTTGTCTGATTTAGAAAGTTAGGTATTCTCTTAACTAAGTGGTAAGAACCAGATAGTTTCTTACTGTTCCTTCCCTTTCTGTAATTTTAACTCCTGACATCTCATGGAGTCAGAGTTGAGAATCGCTTAAAACACTGGAAAATCCCAAGAGTCACGACAAAAGTCTTTTTTTCCAATCACACTTGACAGGAATGAGTGTAGGTTAGGCTGTTTTTCTTCTGGTTCAAGGAAAATGTTATATTACTTCTTGAACTTTTGGCCCTCCTCCCTTCATCCAGCTGGAACACTTTTTTTTTTTTTTCCAGCTCCTCATTCTAAGGGTATTCACGCTTTAAATCTCAGCTATTCTCTCCTCTTGCAAGTGTTCCCTAAAAGCTTTAGAATCTGTTGCCAGATTCTTCTCTGAATTTCTCTATGAGTGTCTTTACTTTTGAAAACACTTCATTCTAATTGATTCCACAACTGAATGTGAGATAGGCACAGCATATAGAAATTTGCTTATTTTATAGAGTGTGGAACAGAGAAGAACAAACTTGAGGATTGAATCTATTCCTCTAAATCTAACCTTTGTGCTCTGTTGCCCGTGCTTACTCCTGTTGGCTCAGTCCCTCTGTAAAAGAAAGTTGCCTATAGACTGAATTATAAGTGACAGCACATTTTCAAGGGACTGCCTCCCAGGCTTAACTTTTAAAGGTATAAATGAACAGTCTCAGAAAACAAAATAACAATTGTCTTGCTGGAGTTTTATAGGAACACTGTAACCAGACCTAGGACAGCTGTAAGAACAAAGGATTCTGGAACCGAAAAGTTTTCAATAAGCAGCCACATCCTCTCCTCTTTTAGTATAAAAGCAGTTTGAATTCTAACTCGGGTAAGATGGTTCTTTGGGACACTACACTAGTTCACCGTCTTCTCAGTCTGCTGACCTTCCAGATAAAGTGGCTATTTCTTGCCCCAACACCTCATCTCTTGATTGGCCTGTCATGTGATGAGCAGTATGAGCTTGGACTCAGTAACAATAGGAATAATGAGGCTTGTAGGTTAAATAACTTGTGCAAAATTGGACAGTGAGTAAGGGATAGGGCTGATACTAAAGGCACAAGTCTATTTTCAACTTCATTGCTCTTTGCCTCAAAATGTTGCCTATTTGATGATAAGAGGATTATCCTGCAATTGTTTATTGAGTACAGATTATGTGCTTGATAATCGATTTGATACTGAAAGCAGATATGAAAGATGTTACACATATCCTGAGCTTCTAATGTATGTATAATCTAGTTGGATTGAAAGAAACATAGATAACTGAAGAATAAAGTCAATTAAAGGAATATTGAGAGAGGGAAGAAAATGTGATTCAGAAAGATTAAATGTCAGTTGTGAGTAAGACCCAAAACATGAGTAGAGAATGAGTTACTAGGGTGGAAAACAAAGGGAAGGTACTGGAGATGCCATTTTGAGAAATATCCTACTTGGAGTTGAGAGCAATAAAAATTAGAAAACTGGAACTGAATGTAGTAGACATCTGTTCATTTCTTCCCTGACATTTATTCCATCTATATATGTTCAAAGTAGTCTTTCCTGTTTAAAGCTATTGGGATTAAATTGTTTAAGCTAATAAATTTGTACCACTTTTATCCTCAGTGATTAGTACAGGATTGGGCAAATTAAAGTCATTTATATGTGGTATCTAAAAAAATAAAGCAAACAGGAAACAGACACACAGATACAGAGAACAAGCTAGCAGTTACCAGCAGGTAGAGAAGACAGGGGAGGGGCAATACTAGGGTAGGGGATTAAGAAGTACAAACTATTACGTATAAAATAAGCTACAAAGACATATTGTACACAGAGAATATGGCCAATATTTTGCACTAAGTATAAATGGAGTATATGTATGTGCGTTCAGTCCATGTCTGACTCTTTGCAACCCTATGGACTGTGGCCCACCTGGCTCCTCTGTCCATGGAATTTTCCAGGCAAGAATACTAGAGTGGGTTGCCATTTCCTCTTCCGGGGGATCTTCCCCACCCAGGGACTGAACTTGTGTCTCTTCATTTGCAGGCTGATTCTGTACTACTGCACCACCTGGGAAGCAGCGCCCCCAACCCTTGCCTCACAAATGGAGCATAACCTTTAAATTTTTGAATCATTATATACTTTACTTGTAATATATAATATTGTACATCAATTATACCTTTTATATGACTGAACTGAACTGATATGTTTATGTATATAAAGTATATATAAGTTATATAAAGTATGTAACTCAACTATATACTTATAAAAAGTATAATGAAAATACTCAGTTACACACAAAAAGTAAAGTCAAGTGAGATATGAGAGATGTTTATGAGACTATGGGAAATGGGAAAATTCTCTTTCTTTTCTAGGAAGTGAGGTCTACATCTTTGATAACCGCTTTCCCCCCATAAGGGAAGGGCTCAGATATTCCAGAGACAACTAAGTTAAGTCTAAAGATCAACAGAGGACCTCAGAAGACAAGAGGAAGGAAAAGGTAAAAAAAAAAGTTATTGGTGATAAAAGTTTGAGCAGGACCAAGTCTTGCCTGAAGATGTCCTTACTCTTTTCTAGATAACAGATCTCACTTTTGGTTTAAATCATGGGCAGGGTGGGGGTGGGGGTAGGAGGTGGGGAGGGAGGGGAAGGGGAGAGAGAAAATGAATTGGATGCATAAGTTTGAAAATCAAATGTGTGGCAGGTTTAATTAAAGTCATAAATTGGATCTGTTCATGAACACCAAAACTGACCTTTGTAGAATATCCATTGTTTGTAGAATATCCATTGTTTGAAAGCAAGAGGTATAAGTGAAAGTTGCTCAGTCGTGTGCAACTCTTTGTGAGCCCCTGGACAGTAGCTCCCTCGGGCTCTTCTGTCCATGGGTATTCTCCAGGCAAGGATACTATAGTGGGTTGTCATGCCCTTCTCCAGAAGATCTTCCCAACCCAGAGATCAAACACAGGTCTCTGGCATTGCAGGTGGATTCTTTACCAACTCAGACATCAGGGAAGCCCAAGAATACTGGAGTTAGACCCAGGGTCTAACCAGGGTCTCTTGCATTGCAGGTGGATTCTTTAACAACTGAGCTACCAGGAAAGCCCCTTAGAGGTATCAGTTCAGTTCAGTCACAGTCATGTCCAACTCTGCAACCCAATGGACTGCAGCATTCCAGGCTTCCCTGTCCATTACTAACTGCCGGAGTTTACTACAACTCATATCCATTGAGTTGGTGAAGCTATCCAACCATCTCATCCTCTGTTGTCCCCTTCTCCTCCCACTTTTAATCTTTCCCAGAATTAGGGTCTTTTCAAATGAGTTAGTTCTTCACATCAGGTGGCCAAAGGATTGAAATTTCAGCATCAGTCCTTATAATGAATATTCAGGACTATTTCCTCTACTATGGACTGGTTGGATTTCCTTGCATCCAAGGGACTCTCAAGAGTCTTCTCCAAAACCACAGTTCAAAAGCATCAATTCTTTGGCACTCAGCTTTCTTTATAGTCCAACTCTCATATCCGTACATGACTACTGGAAAAACTATAGCCTTGACTAGATGGACCTTTGTTGGCAAAGTAATGTCTCTGCTTTTAATACGCTGTTTAGGTTGGTCGTACCTTTTCTTCTAAGGAGTAAGCGTCTCTTAAATTCATGGCTGCAGTCACAACTGGCAGTGATTTTGGAACCCCTGAAAATAAAGTCAGCCACTGTTTCCATTGTTTCCCCATCTATTTGCCATGAAGTGATGGAACTGGATGCCATGATCTTAGTTTTCTGAATATTAAGCTTTAAGTCAACTTTTTCAGTCTCCACTTTCACTTTCATCAAAAGGGTCTTTAAGTTCCTCTTCACTTTCTGCCATAAGGGTAGTGTCATCTGCATATCTGAGGTTATTGATATGTCTCCTGGCAATCTTGATTCTAGCCTGTGCTTCATCCAGCCCAGCATTTCTCATGATGTCCTCTGCATATAAGTTAAATAAGCAGGGTGACAATATACAGCCTTGACGTACTTCTTTCCTATTTGGAAGCAGTCTGTTGTTCCATGTCTAGTTCTAACTGTTGCTTCCTGACCGGCATATAGCTTTCTCAAGAAGCAGGTCAGGTGGTCTGGTATTTCCATCTCTTTCAGAATTTTCCAGAGTTTGTGGTGATCCACATAGTCAAGGGCTTTGACATAGTCAATAAAGCAGAAATAGATGTTTTTCTGCTGCTGCTAAGTTACTTCAGTTGTGTCCGACTCTGTGCAACCCCATGGATGGCAGCCCACCAGGCTCCCTCGTCTCTGGGATTCTCCAGGCAAGAACACTGGAGTGGGTTGCCATTTCCTTCTCCAATTTCTTCTCCATTTCTTTCACTTTAGACAAAGATAAAATCAGGTATATCGTAGTACAGATGAATTGTAACCCCAAATAATTATTATTTCAAATATTATTTTCAAAGCATAAATTTAATTTAGTCTTCATTCGTTCAATAATTAATTAATTCTTTCAACAATATTTTCTGACAATAAACTATTCTATTCATTGTTCTAGATTCTAAGTATACAACAGTAAACAAAACAGACAACGTTTCTTGCTCTCTTATGGCTTACATTCCAGTTGGGGAAGCAGAAGAGAAATATAAAAATGTATTAACTGTACGGAATGTTAGAAAGTGATGAGTGCTATGGAAAATTATATTGCTGATAAGAAAGGCGGTATGGAAGTGCTAGGAGATTTGTCATTTAAATGGGATGATTATATAGGCATCAATGAAAAAGTGCTATTTGAGTAAAAACTTGAAGGAGGTGAAGATCCATATAAAGATTTTTCCCAGCATAAAAAACAGTCAGCATAATGTTCTGAGGTTGGAGTATACTTGGAATACTCAGAAAAACAGCCAACAAACCAGTGTGGCTATATAACAGTGAGCAGAAGAAGCAGACAGAGATGAGAGTGAAGATGTCACATAATAAAATTGTGAAAAATCACTCATACAGAGATAAATATTAAAAGTCCTCTCCTTCTTCCAGGCAGATTGGGGACCAAGTTACATTTGAAGAAATAAAAATAAAGATGACAGCATATTTGTTTTAGGAAACAAAAGGAGTGAAAATATCAAATATTTAAGGAAGAAAAAAGTGCTTACAGAAAACAGGAGTGGAGGGGTTGCTTCCAAACTATTTTATGAGGCAAATATCACCCTAATATCCAAACTAGACAGGGAGGTTACAATTAAAAGCTGAACAAACTGTAGATCAACATCTCTCATGATATGCATGAACAATTCTTAACAAAATTTCACCAATATCAAATCCAACAATATATTAAAAGAATAACATATCATGATCAAATGTGTGTGCTAAATTGCTTCAGTTGTGTCTGACTCTTTGCAACCCTATGGACTGTCACCTACTGGGCTCCTCTGTCCTCTGTCCACCAGGCTCCACCAGGATTCTCCAGGCAAGAATACTGGAATGGGTTGTCATGCCCTCCTCCAGTGGATCTTCCCAACCCAGGGCTCGAACCTGCATCTCTTATGTCTTCGGCATTAGCAGGCAAGTTCTTTACCATTCGCACCACCTGGGAAGACCAAACTGGATTATCCCCAAAATGCGAAGTTTGTTTAATATTAAAAAATTATAAACAATGCTGCAATGAACATTGGGGTACATGTGTCTCTTTTAATTCTGGTTTCCTCGGTGTGTATGCCCAGCAGTGGGATTGCTGGGTCATAAGGCAGTTCTGTTTGCAATTTTTAAGGAATCTCCACACTGTTTTCCATAATGGCTGTACTAGTTTGCATTCCCACCAACAGTGTAAGAGGGTTCCCTTTTCTCCACATCCTCTCCAGCATTTATTGCTTGTAGACTTTTGGATCCCAGCCATTCTGACTGGTGTGAAATGACCCTGTATGAGAGACAACAAAGGGACACAGAGGTATAGAACGGACTTTTGGCCTCTGAGGGAGAGGGAGAGGGTGGGATGATTTGGGAGAATGGCATTGAAACAAGTGTACAATCATATAATAAATGAAGCGCCAGTATATGTTCAATACAGGATACAGGATGTTTGGGGCTGGTGCAGGATGATCCAGAGAGATGATATGGGGTGGGAGGTGGGAGGGGGCTTTGGCATTGGGAGATCGTGTACACCTGTGGCTGATTCATGTTAATGTATGGCAAAACCAATACAGTATTGTAACGTAGAATAAAGTAAAAATAAATAAATAAATAAATAATCAATTTACCTTAGTAACAAACTAAAAGAGAAAAGTATATGAGCATCTTAATACATGCGAGAAAAATCATTTCAAAAAAATTCCAACAGTCGCTTCTAATTTAAACTCTTTTGCAAGTAAAAATAGAAAGGAACTTTCTTAACTTAATAAATGGCATCGATTACAACTACAATTAATATTGTACTTAATAGTGAGAAACTACTTTCCCTCTAAGATCAGGGACAAAGATTCATACTCTGAGCCCTTCTGTTCAACAGCTAGCCAGTGAAATACAAAAATAAAAAGGTGCTCAGACTGGAAAGGAAAAACCAAAACTCTTTGTGGGCAATATGAGTCAATAGAAAATTGTTGAATTGGCAAAAGAACCAAATATAACACCTAGAAAAATTAATTCATGAGTTAAGTTTGTAGGATACAAGATTAACATAAAGATTAATTGTACTTCTCCATCAAAGACCACCAGTAACACACATTGGAAGTATATACACCATAGGAAACCATGGTGGTCTCAAAAAGAGTGTGTTGGAAAGAACTTAATACAAGACTTGAGTTTTAGTTAGGTGATTGGAGGAAGGGTCCAAGTGAGCATAAAGTATATTACTATATATTATATCATTCTAGAGAAGAAATATATTCAATGTAGTCATATTAGCTTGGAGAGGAAGCTATGAGATATTTTGCTGTTTGCTTAGAGATCTTGTTTTTTCTCTGCTTAGATAAAACTATTAAGCAGTCTTGTTTTGTCACACAGCTTCATGGTTGAAGAGTGACCTTCTTGTTCTGTGAGATTCTTTATGTCCAGCAAGACAAGAACATGAGCACCCAGACAGCTTCTAAAAACACTGTGGCTGTGGTGTGAGGTTGGTTCTCTAATGTCAGGGGCTGCTTTTTTTCTTTCTGCTATAGCTCCTCGAAGAAGGGTAAGTTTCAGTGAGAGGAAGCAAGAGTGGAGGTAAGTGTTGGGGAAGTCTGACTAGCTCTTTCACAGGCTTCTTCCCACTTGGTTTAACGCAGAGCTGCAATTTAAGCTACTTTGTATGTTCATTTTATGTTCTTCATAAAATTCCTTCTATTACTTGAAAGCCACACTGTATCTTTATTAATATGTCATAATATGTGTGTCTTTATTAATATGTCAGAACAGAGGCAGTGATTGTGTGATGTGTGGACTGAATATGATCTTGCAAGGAATAGGTAAATCTGCGAAAAATAGCCATATCTGTGAAAAATAGCCATATCTGCAGAAAGTCAGCCCTACTAGTATTTCTTTGACCACAATGTGCCACAATTTTTAAAAAATAATTAACCATAGGAAATATGTAGCAAATTCTACCTAATTCCACTTCAATGTCTAGTAATAGTACCTCATAGGTTTCTCACATGATTCAGACCATAAAAATAATAATTTTGCTAACATGTAGAAATGGAATGGGTGAAGGAAGAAATATGGAATTCATACTTTGCTATAGATGAAGCCTTCCTTGAATATTCTTTCTAGAAGTCACATCTTTTTTTGACTTTTTCCATTCAGTGATTCAGTTCTGCTTTGCATTAGAAATGGTCATTGCATCTCATCTCCACAAAAATAGTGTTTTTCAGTGCAAGAAATGAGACAACTGTGTCTCATTCCTTAGGTCAGTTTTTCACACAAATGAAGATCAAATGAACTGTTGTCTATTAGAAATATTTTGGATCACAACATAAATCTCTATCATACCTAGCTGGCTTTAGAATTTACATATATTTAATACTAGGTTTAAATGCTCAAATAACATTCATCTTGGACACTACTTTAAATCTCTGAAGTGTAAGAGCGTCTAATTTTTTTAAATAAAGTATCTATGATAAATGATTAATTTGCTTAATTTTGAGTGAAACAAAATTGGAAACAGTGAGCACTTAAAAAGGTGGATGATTAAATAAATCAGGATGTACTCAAAGCAGCCATGAAAAGTAAAGATGCTAATGATTATATGGGGGAAAAATTTTAAGTAGTGCAAAGATCAAAATACTGATATACTGTCATTATAATTACAATACTGGTAAGCTGATAGGTTTCAGCTTTAGAAACTAATAATAAAAATTCCTGAATGGGAGTTTTATTTTCTGTTTGAATGGTGGAGTAATATTTCTTTGTTTTAAAAAATGTTTTAAAGAATAATCAATTTGGTAATATTAATTTAAAAAGACTGCTAATATATTATACTTGGTAGTAAGCTAAAATATTATCAAATGATGGTTTTTAAATAAAATTTAAGTAATATTAAGTTTTAAGTCTTTCTTAAGCTTCAACTTAAAATATTGACCCATTTCAAGAATCAAAAATATGAAGTAATAAATAAGTTTATTAAAAAAATTAGAATCCAAAATACTTGCCAAAAATGACAAATGATCTTTACTTCAGAAAGAAACACTGAGACCAGATTCTCCTTGTTCTGTAAAGTGAAATTACAATTTAAATTTAAACAGGTAATTGTGCAACTTCACAGGTAACCAGCAGGTGTCAGTCTCATACTGCCTTATGTAATATAACAAATTCCTGTCAGACAAGAAGCTAGTTTTGAGACTCTGAGATACTCAAAAAGAAATTAGAATATAGGGAGGAAAATGTACATTACTGTACTGGTGGAAAAGAACATTTAAGACATGTTTCTAGATAATAAATATCTATTTATAAAATGGCAAGATCTGGAAAGTAACTTGGTATTATTTATTTAATCAAGATAAAAAATTCATAGTTTCTGAATTAAAAGTGAGGTAAACGTTATGTATAAATATTAAAATGTTTTTATAGTGGTGTTAAGTGAAAAATAGTGTAAACAATATAAAGCACACATATATTGTTATATAATAAAATGGGTATTATGATATATGTTAAATAATGATAATTTTAAAAAGTATATATCGTAGAGGGCATCACATTGTTAACAGTGAAGGTTTATGAAGGGTGATGTTGTATTTAAATGTCTCACTTCTCTGCACCTTTTTCTCAATACATGATAGGGACCTTTAATGAAGAATGCAGTTGTGGCTGGCATGGTTTTGGAATTTGATTCGTGCATCCCCTTACCCTGTGCTTTACAGTGCTTTATTTAGCATTTGTACTATCTTTGAGTAAACTGGTTCAGTTTCTTCATTTTTGATGTCACCTATTTTTTTAAATTATGAAAGTAAGATAACACATTCACAGGAGACTTGGAAAATACAGAACAAGTTTATATATAGTTACATTATATATTATACTCTTTTTAAGTAGATAAATTAAGTTTTAGTTGGAGTTTAAATATCAAACTCTGAAAAAAATTAACAGAATGAATATACAGAGAAGTAGAAGGATATCGTAGACCTGAAAACTCTGTGAACCAATTCAACATAATTAAGATTTATATAATTTTTACATAACAGTAGGAAACAAATTCTATTCAACTTCTCATAGACTGTAAAGTAGGAGACAGTGGAACATATCAAGGACATAAAACCAGGTGAAAAAAATGTCATGGTCTAAAAATGTATTGAAATTGTACAGAGTCTTATTACTGTGGAATTATGTTAGAATTCAGTATCAAAAGATATTTGAAAATAACCCACATATTTTCAAGAGAAATGTGACATTTACCAAGCAAGATCTTCAACTTAGCCATCAAAAGCCTCACTGAAGTCAGACTGAAAAAAACACAGAGGGTGATTGCAAAGAAGAAAGCATTTAAATGAGGAATTAGTATCAAAGTGAGATATTAATATTAAAGATACTTTAATTCCATGTATCTGGAAATTAAATGTCCACTTTTAAATAACAGGTGTATCTATGAAGCCATAACAAGGAAAATTAGAAAATACTTGTAATAGAATAAAAATGAAAAGAGAATTTACCAGGATTTATTGCATGCAGCTGAAGCTGCTCAATGCAGTTAAATACAATGTGGAGTCTTGAGTAAAGTAAGAAAACAAATAATAGACATTAGCATAAAATTTTGTGAAATTTGAAAAAAAATCTGTAATGAGTTAATAACACTGTATCACTTGTTAATTTTCCTTTTTTTTTTTAAACAAGATAGCATTTCTTTATATTCTCAGAACAGAATTAGAAGTTTTTTTTTTCAATCACTGAAAGACAGTTAAAGTTAGTCACGCAGTCGTGTCCGGCTCTTTGCTATCCTGTGGGCTCTCGTCCGCCAGGCTCCTCTGTCCATGGAATTCTTCAGGGAAGAGTACTGGAGTGGGTTGACATTTCCTTCTTCAGGGGATCTTCCTGACCCAGGGATCGAACCCAGGTCTCCTGCACTGCAGATTCTTTTACCAGCTGAGCTACTAGGGAAGCCTTTAAATCACTAAGATAATCAATTTCCTAGACTTTTAGCAGTAATACTAGGAACTTCTGGAACCAGAAGTTTTGAGTGACTATAAATTAGAAATTTAGCAGTCTACTCATATAAAATCAAACAAGTGGAACCAAAATGTCATGTTTTTTTTTTAGCTAAGCAAAATTAATATATTTAATATATATATATACTATATTATACATACTATATATGTGTGTGTGCCTACAGAAGCTTTTCTACTACAGTTGATAAAGGCTTAAGAAAGAACAACAACAACAAAAAGAGACAGAGAAACTGGAAAATATAAACCAGATGAAATAGGAGTACTGAATATGAAACAGAAAAAGTGGAAAAACTAAATAAAAGTAAAAGATAATCATATAGTCCAATTGTTTTAAACATGGCTGCTCATTGTTTTGGAGAAGGCAATGGCACCTCACTCCAGTACTCTTGCCTGGAAAATCCCATGGATGGAGGAGCTTGGTAGGCTGCAGTCCATCAGGTCACTAAGAGTTGGATACGACTGAGCGACTTCACTTTCACTTTTCACTTTCCTGCATCAGAGAAGGAAATGGCAACCTACTCAAGTGTTCTTGCCTAGAGAATCCCAGGGACGGGAGAGCCTGGCAGGCTGCCTTTATGGGGTTGCACAGAGTCGGACACAAGTGACTTAGCAGCAGCAGCAGCTCACTGTTTAACATGTCTGCTCATGGATGCTCAAGAAATATATCTGGAACTTTGGAGAAAAATAGCATTACCTGGGCATTTGCATTTTTCAAAAAATTCTAGATAATTCAGTTATGTAGCCGATGAAAAAATGATTTCAAGTTTTTGTATTAAATGGTAGTTTTAGTGATATAGAATTTTATTATTTTATGTTGACAAATCATCATACAATGGCATTAAGTGAATAATAGTTACATAACACAATAGTAAAAGATATTTATCAGTTTTCACAATCAATAGCCAGATAAAAGAGAAAAAGATAATTACAATTGCAAGCCATAATGGAAACATGATTAACCTAACAACACAAAATAATTACATACAATTTGGGGGTTAAGTAGAGTGATGTGATACGTGGAAGTGCATACATGCACATGTTCTCATCTGCCCAGCCAATCTGTCTTTTACTTAGTGCATTTAATCCATTAACAATTAAGGTAATTATCAATATGTATGATCCTATTACCATTTTCTTAATTGTTTTGGGTTTATTTTGTGTAGGTCTTTTCCTTCTCTTGTGCTTCCCTGCCTAGGGAACTTCCTTAGTATTTGTTGTAAAGCTGGTTTGGTGGTGCTGAATTCTCTTAACTTTTGCTTGTCTGGAAAACTTTTGATTTATCCATCAAACCTGTGAGAAAGTCTTGCTGGGTAGAGTATTCTTTGTTGCAGGTTCTTCCCTTTTATCATTTTAAATATATCATGCCATTCTTTCCTGGCTTGTAGAGTTTCTGTTGAGAAATCACCTGATAACCTCCTGGGAGTTCCCTTACATATTATTTGCATTTTTTTCCTTGTTACTTTTAATGTTGTATTTGTCTTTAATTTTCATCATTATGATTACTATGTGTCTCAGTGTGTTCCTCCTTGGGTTTATCCTGCCTGGGCTTCTCTGTGCTTCCTGGTCTTGTTTGACCATTTCCTTTCCCACTTTAGGGAAGTTTTCAGCTACTATTTCTTCAAATATTTTCTCACATCCTTTCCCTGTCTCTTCTCCTTCCAGGACAACTATAATATGAATGTTGATTTTTGTTTGTTTGTTTGTTTCTTTTGTTGTTGATGCATTTAATGTTGTCCCAGAGGCCTCTTATGCTATCTTCATTTTTTTCTTTCTTTTTTCTATATTCTGTTCTGCAGCAGTGATTTTCACCATTCCGTCCTCCAGGTCACTTATCTGTTCATTTGCATCAGTTATTCTGCTATTGATTCTGGACTTCCTGATAGCTCAGCTGGTAAAGAACCTACCTGCAATGCAAGAGACCCTGGTTCAATTCCTGGGTCAGAAAGATGCCCTAGAAAAGGGATAGGCTACCAACTCCAGTATTCTTGGGCTTCCCTGGTGGCTTAGACAGTAAAGAATCTGGCTGCAATGTGGGAGAACTGGGTTCAGTCCCTGGGTTGGGAAGATCCCCTGGAGAAGGACATGGGAACCCACTCCAGTATTCTTGCCTGGAGAATCCCATGAACAGAGGAACCCAGTGGGCTATAGCCCATGGGGTCACAAAGAGTTGGAAATGACTGAGTGATTAAGCACAGCAGAGTCTGTTTGTTTGTTCTTTAGTTCTTTTAGGCCTTTGGCAAACATTTCTTGCATCTTCTCAATCTTTGTCTCTATTCTTTTTCAAGATTTTGAATCATCTTCACTATCATTATTCTGAATTTTTTTTTTTTCTGGAAAGTTGGTCTATCTCCACATCATTTGGTTATCTTTCTGGGGTTTTATCTTGTCTCTTCATTTGGGACAAAATTCTCTGCTTTTTCGTCCTGGTTAACTTTCTTTGATGTGGTTTTGGTTCTAGCTATTGAGGCATTGTGGTTCTTTTTGCTTCTTCTGTCTATCCTTTAGTGCATGAGGCTAAGAGGTTAGTATAAGCTTTCCGATGGGAGGGAATGGTGGTGGGAAAAACTGGGTTTTTCTCTGGTGGACAACTTTAATCCAGTTATCCACTGATGGGTGGGGCTATGCACACTCCCTGTTAGTTGTTTGCTCTGAGGTGACCCAGACCTGGGGTCTACCGGCTCTATAGTAGGGATAATGGCAACCTCTAAGAGTACGTATGCCAAGAGGCCCCTTCCAGGACTGATGATGTCAATTCCCCTGTCTCCATGGCAAGTCACTGCCAACCCACACCTCCACAGAATACCCTACATCACTAACAAGTAGGTCTGGTACAGTCTCCTGTGAGGTCACTGCTCCTTTCTCCTGGGTCCTGGATTGCACAAGATTTTGTTTCTGCCTTCCAAGAGTAGAGTCTGTGTTTCCCTCAGTCCTATGTTGTTGCTGTTGTTCAGTTGCTCAGTTGTGTCTGACTAGTTGTGACCCCATGGACTGCAGCATGCCAGGCTTCCCATCCTTCACTATCTTCTGGAGTTTACTCAAGCTCATGTCCATTGAGTCAGTATTGCCATCTAACCATCTCACCCTCTGTTGACGTCTTCTCCTCCTGCTCTCAATCTTTCCCAGCATCAGGGTCTTTTCCAATGAGTTTGATCATCACATCAGGTGGCCAAAGTACTGGAGCTTCAGCTTCACTATCAATCCTTCCAATGAATATTCAAGGCTCAATCCCTTTAGAATTGACTGGTTTTATCTCTTTGCTATCCAAAGGACTTTCAAGAGTCTTCTTCAGTACCACAATTTGAAAGCAATTTGGTGCTCAATCTTCTTTATGGTCCAACTTTCACATCTGTACATGACTACTGGAAAAACCATAGCTTTGACTATATGGACCACTGTCAGCAAAGTGACGTCTCTGCTTTTTAATACGCTGTCTAGGTTTATCATAGCTATTCTTCCAAGGAGCAAGCGTCTTTAAATTTCAGAGCTGCAGTCACTGTCCCTAGTGATTTTGGAACCCAAGTAAATAAAATCTGTCACTTTTCCCCATCTATTTGCCATGAAGTGATGGGACAAGATGCCATGCATGATCTTAGGTTATTGAATGTTGAGTTTTAAGCCAGCTTTTTCACTCTCCTCTTTGAAACTTATCAAGAGGCTCTTTAGTTTCTCTTCGCTTTCTGCCATTAGAGTGGTATTATCTCCATATCTGAAGAGATGAAATCCATATCCATATCATCTCCATATTTTTCCCAGCAATTTTGATACCAGTTTCACATGATGTACTCTGTATATGTTAAAAAGCAGGGTGACAGTATATAACCATGACATACTCCTTTCCCAATTTAGAACCAGTCTGTTGTTTCATGCATGTCTGGTTCTAACTGTTGCTTGATCTGCATACAGGTTTCACAAGAGACAGGTGAGGTGGTCTGGTATTCCCATCTCTTTAAGAATTTTCCACAGTTCATTGTGATCCACACAGTCAAAGGCTCTAGAGTAGTCAATGAAGCAGAAGTACATGTTTTTCTGGAATTCCCTTGTTTTTCTATGATCCAATGGATGGTAGCATTTTGATCTCTGGTTCTTCTGCCTTTTCTAAATCCAACTAGTACATCTGGAATTTCTCAGTGCACATACCGAAGCATTACTACAAATAAAGCTAGTGGAGGTGATGTAATTTCAGCTGAGCTATTTCAAATTCTAAAAGAGGATGCTGTGAAAGTGCTGCACTCAATATGCCAGCAAATTTGGAAAACTCAGCAGTGGCCACAAGGGTCAGTTAAAGGAAAGGCAATGCCAAAGGATGTTCAAACTACCATACAAATGCTGGACTTCACATGTTAGCAAGGTAGTGCTCAAAATCCTTGAAACTAGTCTTCAGCAGTATGTGAACCAGTCCTATGAATGTTGTGTAATCAAATCCCACTGGTCTTCAAAGTCAGATTCCTTGGTGATTTCCAGTCTTTTTCCAGATCCCCAGACTGGGAAGCCTGACATGAGACCCAGAACCTTCAAAACAGTGAGAGAACTTCCTTGGTATTATTGTTTTCTAGATTGTGGATCGCCCAGCCAGCAGTTAAGGGATTTAATTTTATCATGTTTTCACCCCTCCTACCATCTTCTTGCAGCCTCTTTTTTATCTTTGAATGTGGGGTGTATTTTTGGCAGGTTCTCCTGTCTTCCTCCTATCTATGGTTGCTCAACAGCTAGTTGTGATTTTAGTGGTCTCATAGGAGGAGATGAGTCCACATCCTTCTACTCCACCATCTTGAATTGGAAGCCCCATCTCTCGATGTCATCTGTTTTATATATTATTTCTTATTTCATTATTAAGTATTTAAGTAGCACAGATATTGACATTAATTCTCATAATGACTTTAGCAAGTAGGTGTTATTTTTATTAAATTAGGAGACTGAAGCACAGAGCAGCTAAGTAACTTTCTCAGCTCATAAGCAGAGGAGGTAGGATCTGAAATGAAGCAGTCAGATTCCATGTTCTACCTCCTCAGCTAAACCCAGAAATGCCATATGGATACGGGATGACATTTTAAAGTGGTAATTATTTTGAAAATTAGCTGGATACAAATCTCAGTCCATGGAAATTAGATGTAGAGTAATATAACTTTATGTTCTGTCTTTAACATTATTTTAGATCAGCAGGTACTTCTGTTTGCATGCCATCCTTGTGATAATGGGAATTGTCTCACTGCTTTCTTGCCTCACCAGCTCTGGGGACTCTCTTGGAGAATTAGGTCTACAGCCCTGTCTGCCCATGCTCTGCTACAGGTGCATGCTCAGTTGTGTCCAACTCTTTCCAACACCACGAACTGTGCCTGCCAGGCTCCTCTGCCCATGGAATTTTCTAGGCAAGAATACTGGACTGGGTTGCCATTTCCTTCTCCAGGGGATCTTCCTGCCTCAGGTACTGAACCTATATCTCTACCACTGTGTCACCTGGGGAGCCCATGCACAATAGATATCTATTTTTTTTCCCCTGGGGTCTCGCTGCTTCTGGGGTGTTTTATTCTCCAAGTAGCCTACCGATCTTCCTATTCTCAGATTCCACCAATTTATCCATGGTGTGGATACTTTCTTATGACTCTCTGGGCTATTGAGCAGCTGTTCCTTGTTTCCCAGACCCTCAAATAATTCCTTTTATCTAATGTATCCCTCTCCTGAGGAATGGGCATTAAAAAAGAAGCTAATAGTAATTTGAACATGGTAAAAGGCAAAAAGGATAGTATGGGAGAAAATAGGAAAAAGATTGATTAATATTTCACAAATATTTCCAGCACATCAAGAAATATTAAAAGGGGAAAATTAAGTTTTAAAAGTCAAATGTATATCTCTTACATCAGTGCAATTGTTTATAGATCTCATGTTGCATTAACTCAGATGAAGCTTCCCACAATTTCTAAGATGTATGGGAATAATTTTATTTGTGGACTGGTTAAGAGTAGTCACATGAAAAACTATCATTTTCAAATTCTTCTTTCTTTGTTTCATAAAGGCGAGAGAGAATCAGAGGCAATGGCAGAGACTTTGAGAGAGAGAGACTCATGATTAATCCAGGACAAATTAATCTTTTTCATGCTGCTGCTATTTCCTAGGTCTCCACTGTTTGGAGCCATTTCTTCATACTTCAGTGGGGTTTTGTTGTTTTAATTTTCATATGCTATTTTTTTTACAATATTTTTATTTTAGTTTCTCAGATATGCAGTTTGCATTTCCCATTAGCATATGTCTTTTCAGTAGAATTATCATTTAATTACACCTTGTCTGATTGAAAAGATAAACAAGGATATTAAGTTGTGCACAACACTAGCTAAACTATTTGAGAAGTTGTGGAGATAGTGAAGGACAGGGAAGCCTAGGATGCTGTAGTCCATGGGGTCTCAAAGAAACGGACACAACTGAGTGATTCAACAACAACAACTGTGAAATGTTAGGCATTCTGAAGCTTTGTCATTGGTTTTTCATTATCTGTTGAGTTGCATTATGGTACTTTACCTGGAACTCAACACATGCATATGAAGTCAAGGTTTATTGTTGTTTATATTCACTTGCTTGCTTTATTTTTGATGTGAGGGGACAAGATATGGGCAAAGAACCTTGGAAAGAAATGTAAATGTGTTGATGAAATCGATATGCGAGATTCTTGTCCCCAACTATTTCTTGCTAGAGTACATCTTTCATATCTGCTGAGATGAGGATGTACTATTCATAGTACAGCATTATGGAATATATTTCCTTATGTATGAAGAATGATGACTTTGGAATTAACTAGGCAGATTATTTTTTATAGGAGAAACTATGGGCAAAAGTACTATGTATTCTTCATAGCTTTCAGAAATCTTTGTCCATTAGAAGATAATTTACATATTCCCTAAAATAAAAATTCTGACAGGAAGTGTTACAATTGCTGCCATCTATGACTCAAAGGTTCTTAGAATTTTTTTACTGATAAATAAAGTTCTGAAAAGAGCTGGCCACTATCCAAAATGTAATTTAAAATGTATCTTAATTGTGAAATGGTGAATGGAATTGTTTCCTTAATTTTGAAATCATATAGAAAGGCTTCTAACTAGGCTTCTGAACCCTAAAAACTTTCAGGCTACTCACGTAGCCATCAGCTGTCTAGACATATTATTTTTGTCTACTGTGAATGCATATAATTAATGCAACATTTATGCAAAAAATACATTAAATATTAGAAGTATATTTGAATTCATTTTCTATTTTATTTAAAAATTACTGGAGGTTTGGTAAGCTTTATTGCTTTTTGTAAGGATTAAATTTTCCTTCCTGAAATTTTAAGCATGGCTTTGAAGTAAAGTCAACTCAAAAGGATTTTAAGTGACAATTATTATTTCAAGTATTTAAAATTAACCTAAATTTATAATACCAATTATATTTTATTGTTTTCTGGTTACAATATATTTTGTTCAAATGCTTCTGTTGAGAAATAGTTCTACGTAGAAAGAAAATCTCTATAATGGTCTGTAGTAAAAAGCAAAACAAAACCAAAACATATTGCACTAGGAGTTGGAAGGGATCCAGAAGTGAAGGAAGGAAGAAGAAACAGAATAGAAAGGAAGGGAAAAACTTATTTCATGAAGACTGACCAAACCTGTTGAGACAATGTTTCAAGCTTCTCATGAAAACAAACAGAACAATTGGACCCTTAGGGTCTACAGCCCACATGAAAAGAGCTGAAGCACAGAATCAATGGTGGGAAAAATTAAGTTTATGAAAAACAGACCAGAGCTATCTATTGTTAGCCATGGAGGACAGATTCAATGAAGATTCTGAAATAACTCACTCATCTTTTTTCTGATAACATATGTGTGGACTCTTACATCTTTCTCTGAAGACTGGATTACTTGACTATATTTGTTAGTTGATTTTTATACACACAAATTTGTTTTTACACTGAATTGGTTTTTATTTTCTTCCTTTTTCCTTTCTTTCTCTATTTCCTTTTCTTTCCCTTCCTTTATTTTTAACCTCCCACCTTTTTTTTTTTTTTAATAAGAGTAGGGCTTATGGAATGGGATAGAAGAAATAAAATTTGTTGTTTTGAGAAAGAACTTACCAAAAAGCCAGTAGTCTCAAAACATGAAAAACATGTTCTTTCTCTAGGAAGGCTATCTTATTGATTTCCCTTAATTCCTACTTTCACAAGTTTCAAAATATTTTTTGCATAACACATTATCAGAGGATGTCTGCATGGTCTTGAACTCCATAAAATAAAATAGTGATTTGTGTTACTCTAAGTGTCCCTTAAAACATTTAATTTCATGTTTTTAAAAATCTTTATTGAATTCACAGTATGATCAACCAAACGATTAATGGAAATCTCTTGTTTATAACATCCAGAGGTAGCTCCTAATTGGAGAAACAATAATTGAATTTTGAGACTCTAAAATAGTTTGATATTACTGTATGAATTAAAAGAATCTGCTCTTCATTTGTATATATCTGTAGCTATTTGACTCAGCCCCTATCTTCTTTGACTCTACAAGAGAGCCCACTTCTGAAATGTCAAGGAGACCTCTTTGTTACAAGAACAAGTTGTCTTAACTACTTAAGTCTGTTTCCTCAAGGACTGTGATCTTCAGTCTAACTTTATCTTTTCTCCTTTTTGTATTACCAAACTTCCTGCAATGGAACCACCATGCTTCATATCAATATTATTCACTATTGTCATGTATTACATATTGACTTGCCAAAGCAGTATCTGTTAAGATGAGTAAACTTTCATTTGTATACAAAAATGATTCCACCATAGGTTAGTTTCCAGAAATTGTACTACATTTCTATTTCTTTCTTCACCTTTTCTTCGATTTCTTTGATTTTCTTCCTACTTTGATAGTTTGGCCAGATGGAATCAGGGGCACAGTCCATTGAACATGTTCTTTCATTGCAAAGACTTGTCCTAACTAAGCACTAATCTCTCCTTAGACTGTGGTCCAGGATTGGCCAATACTAAGCACTTAATAAATGGCTGAATGAATGACCATTTCATGTTCTGGATGAGAAACAAAGGAAGCTAATTGGTCTATGAGGGATAGAACTTGTAATCTTAGTTTCATCAGTATGTCTCAGTACTAAATGTGAATGTCTAGATCCTATGCATTTAAAAAAAAGCTTTAGAAGCAACAGTTTGAATTTTCAAATATAAATTTTTCTTTTTAATCACTTAATAAATCAAAATGTGCAAATAAAATAATAATAAAATAAATTTTTAAAAGTTAAAATAAAAATGAGTGCAGACAAGAGAGAGAACCATGCTTGTCAGGATACTGAATCAAGTCTGTGCATGAAGTCTGACAGAGAAAGTGCTCTCTTGGGCCCTGAAATTGTTGAAGGACATGAACTGCAGCTTATGCATACAGGCTTCTGGGGAGAAAACCAGCCGTAGACATTGTCACACTATATAGGGACGTCCTTTGTCACTAGGAAGGCATCAGGTGAGCTCAAATGCTGAAAATGTCTGTTTATTTGCTCCTAGTTTTAAGCCACAAAGTATTTTAGTCTACTTGTTTGTATTGCCTTGTTTTCACCTCATTCAAAGACCCCTATTTCACAATACCACCAACAGTTTAAAAAACAAACCCAGGCTGAGAAATGGAAGGTTCTTAGCATCAGAAATCACTATATTACTTAGAAAAATCATTCTAAATACAGTATGGCTCTTTTTACTATAAATACATCTCAACTTTCCTTAATAACCCCTCCTTCCCAGGAAAGCAATGATGCTGAGAAATGTGACATTTAGACAACAGTATCTTAGTCACTATTTATTGTACCTAGAAATAATAAATTACCACATGCATTTAACATTTTGTAAGTGTGACGGTTTCTTCCAGTTCTAATGTTTTGTGATTCTAAGAATAGAAAGATATATTTTAATAGTAGAAATCATGAGTCACCAGTATTTACCGAGCATTTTCTATGTGCCAGACACTGTTAAATAACATGCCTTATTCATTTCATTCTCAAAAAGCATTTGTAAGGAAGGCAGTACTATTATGCCCCACTGACAGTGAGGTTTAATGAAGCTGAGACTTGCTTGGGTTTCCAGAGAGTAAAGTGTAGAACTGACCTTTGAACCTGTGTGATTTAACTCAAGGGCCTGAGAGTTAGGCACTCTCTAATACCACCCAACACACTAAGTGCTTTTGTCTGTTGCTGCAAGATTTTACCTGCAACAATTTTATTGATAAAGTGTGTAGATTTAAAAGAAATTCTAAAGAGAGCATTTCTAAGCTAAGCAAGATCTCCATAGACTTCACTCTCCCTGTCAAACCCTGAAAACATGAGAAAAAAATGGAAAAGAGAATAAAAGCAACTAACAATAAATTTACCAACACCATTCACATAGGGTAAATAGGACAATTTAATTTAAAAACCACAGCAAAAAACAACAACAACAACAACAAAAACCCAGACTCTCTGGGAAGAATGAGACATATTTCCGAGCAGAACAGAAAAGCACAGCTTGGTATGGTTCCTCACACTAAGCCCAAGCTCAGAACCCCTCTTAGAGAGGGGAGAATTTCCATTAATACCCCCAACTTGGAAGCAAACAGAATGTTGATCCTCACCCATTCCCCAGCTCCTACCTTCTGAAGAAGCATAGTGGAGATCCTTGGTCTTTGGAATTGAAGTTCTAGGGCTATCTTCTGAACTGGGGAAATGATCCCACATAGAACTGTCCTCTCTCTCCACTCTACCCTCATTCTAAATTTGGTGGGATATAGAGTTGCCAAATAAAAGACTTATAATAAACAATTATTCATTGTTTATCTGAAATTAAAATTTAGCTGAATGTCTTATATTTTTATTTGCTATAGCTTGTGCACTTAAACTTGAATATCAGACAAACAATATTATTTATAACACGTATACCCAACTATTGCATGGGACATACTTACACACAAAAATACTTCTTACCTGGAGTTCAAATTTAACTGCACCCCACATTTTTCTTTGCTATATCTGGCAGCTCTAGTGAGGTAGAATCCCTAGTATAAAACAAATAATCAAATCTCAGGATTGACAAAACAAACATCAAAACAGAGGCCATGAATTCTAATAATGACAAGCTAAAAATACTGGACTCACTTAAACATATAAACTCATACTGAAGAACATGCTAAAAATGGATATATACAAGAAAATAAAGGCTAAGGTCTAAAATAATGTAACTCTGAGAAATAAGAAAGTGAATTAAAAATAAACAACTATGCTCCAAAAGGATAAGTTATTAAAAATGGATAAATCTTTGTGGTAATTTTTATTTTCTTCTAGGTACTGTTCTATATGTTTTAAAAAATTAAAGCAATTCTAAGGATATAAATAGTCTCCAGTATCATTCAGAACTAAAAAGCTAAAAGAAATGGGAAGAAGGTTTATAAAATGTTAGATATAATTTTATTTTCCCTGAGAAATGAATCTGCCTGTTTGTAAGAGACAATAATATACATATTGGGTACAAAGGGGAAAACAAGGCAAGAAGAGGGAATAAAAAGACAAAGGAATAGAGAGACTTAAGAAAAATTCTTCTGTCTAAAGCTAAGTTTAGACATTTTACAGAAAACCATTATAAGATTATTCCTTGGAACAATTCTCATTTAGTAAGTTCTGTGAGGCCTCATTTAGTAAGTTATGTTAGGACTGGTTTAATTTCCATTTGATTGTCTTCTATTCTTGGAATTTGTTGATTACTAAGAGCAGGGAGAGTAACAATTTTCCTATCCTAATTTTCCACTTTTCCTAACAACTGGTGACTGACAGCTGGACTCAGAGTGAGAGACAATAAATAGACTTGTGCCTTGGGTACTGACAGTGAGGATTGATGATCTGGTATATCTGCACACTCCTCTCTTTACTGTTAGGCTATTTTTCTTTACCTTCCCCAGATCTTCAACTAAGTGCAAATATCTCATCCTTAATTATTGGTTATTTTATCCAACCTATAATTAATCTAAAATGGCTGCTGCTGCTGCTGCTAAGTCGTTTCAGTCATGTCTGACTCTGTGCAACCCCATAGACAGCCCACCAGGCTCCCCCGTCCCTGGGATTCTCCAGGCAAGAACACTGGAGTGGGTTGCCATTTCCTTCTCCAATGCATGAAGTGAAAAGTCAAAGTGAAGCTGCTCACTCGTGTCTGACTCCTAGCGACCTCAGGGACTGCAGCCTACCAGGCTCCTCCATCCATGGGATTTTCCAGGCTAGCTAGATTATTAAATTAAATCTAAATAGATAAGCCAGGGAATTTTTATTTTATTTCTTTGATAGAAAAACTTTTGGATAGAGGGGTGTTTTGTTGCTGCTGCTACAACTATGCAACCTTAACAAAAATAAAAAGTAATAACATCAATGCTCATTAATAATAGTGATGAAATTATGGTTGTTTATATGTTTGTCTACTTTTTATACAAAGGTGTGATTCATGAGCATCTTTTTATATTATCTAATTCACATGTAAAAACAAATATTTTAAGAACACTATATTAATTAGTCTTTTGGCTATAAATGTTAGGAACCTTCCCCCTCATCTCTCTCATTCCACACGAATAATAATCTAAGCAAGTTAGATGTCCACTCATTCATTCGGGCCGCCTGTGTCACCTTGATTCAGGTTTCTATGCCTTCCCGCCCTTTCTTGAACCTGATGAGTCTCGCGAGATCATGTCAAAGCGATTTCCGAACAACTGCATTAACTAGATCTGCTAAGTCACTTCAGTCGTGTCCGACTCTCTGCGATCCCATAGACGGCCTCCTACCAGGCTCCTCTGTCCCGGGATTCTCCAGGCAAGAACACTGGAGTGGGCGCCATTTCCTTCTCCAATGCATGAAAGTGAAAATAAAAGTGAAGTCGCTCAGTCGTGTCCGACTCTTAGCGACCTCATAGACTGCAGCCCACCAGGCTCCTCCATCCATGGGATTTTCCAGGCAAGAGTACTGGAGTGGGGTGCCATTGCCTTCGCAACTCAAAGCAAGAAGCTACTTACTGACAGAACCAAGGAACACCTGCTGGATGAGGCCTTGTGTGACTCTACCCAGGCTCGTCCTTCTGAAGTCTGCTCGGGGCACCTAGCAAGCGAGGACGCATCCTTGCAGACACTTCCTGGACCCAATGGACCCAACAAGGAGAGTCACACGGTGGCTCTAATTTGTCCTGGGGGCTGGCAAAGAGCGAGAAGTGGGACTCTTGTACCAGAAGAGGTGAAGGGCAGTAACAACTGAGGCCTTGCTTACGGAGGGATCTGACTGCACCTACGGAGTCTGCCGTTTTCCGGAAGTCCAGGACACCAGGCGGAAGCAGTAGGATACGGGCGCAGGCTCCTAGAAGACCAGGTCTATCTCTGGCAAGGTCAAAGGCTGCAGCAAGCTGAGCTCACGGATTCTTTATCTTTGAGGGCGGTCGTTCCTCCAGGCAGCTGTGAGGCATCTAGAATTTGCCTCAGGAGACTGCTCCTCACGCCTTTCTGCTGAACAGCCTGAAGACATTGCTCTCTCTCTCTAACCCAGCCTTCTGCCAGCATCCTGCTATGGGGAGCTGGGCCCTTCCGCTAAGCCTCTTCATTAGGAAAAGTTCTTTTTTGACATCTTTAATGACTGAGGGATTGTGGGACTTCCCGGAAGGCAGACAGGAACCCACAGAAGCAGCCAGCGTGTGCCATGTGGCTTTGGTGTGTTGCAGAAGTAAGTGCAGGTCTCGTGGAAGGGCAGGGTGAGCAAGAGCCCAGAGGCTGATGTTCTGAGGCTCCGAGAAAGGCAAAATCGATCGATCCCGCCGGGGCTGCTGTCAACCACTCTTCTCAGAGGAAGGGTGATTGCTTGGGATCTCATGAGACTACCAGGTGTTCCAAGAGTTCCTGGGATGACACATACCTAGGTGCTTCAGGTGCCTGAGGCTTCTTGTCTCACACACTTTCTTAGGAAGTGTGGCTCATACCACCTGTCAAGTAAATCCAAATTCTCCTTTATGCCTTGTCCCCAAAGTGCTGGGGCTCTTTTGGAGCAGGGGAGTCAGGGGGCAGGTTCTGGTGCAAAAGCTGTAGAGGGGCGGAAACACCTGAGGCCAGGAGAGAAGTAAACTGTACCTGCAAGTGCTGTGACTCTATAGCTCAGAGCAGCGACTTGGGATTCTGGTGTGGAACACTGGGGCCCCGGTTCCAAGCATGCTCTCCAAAACCACAGAAACAATAACCACAGTGTCATTATCCTTAGGGTGCTTGATCCCCTCTGCAGCTTCAAGGTGTCTACATTTCCTCTCAGGAGATCATATCCAGGTGAATTTAAAGAAAGAATACTTACACTGTTTCTAATGATAATTATATCACTTCTACCAAAATAGCAGGTGAGAGAGAGATTTGGGTTGTGAGGTACTTATATATTTTGGAAAGTCTTCCCTATTTATGATCCTATATGACACCTAATATTTTAAATATTATTTTAAAACAATCATTCTTTGTAGGCTATTACGTTTTTATTTTTCTAAAATTCAATATTTTTGTCTAGATAATTGTGGTAAAAACGAAGTAAAATTTCTTCAATAATGTTCAGTTCAGTTCAGTTCAGTCAGTCAGTCGTGTCCGACTCTTTGTAACCCCATGAACTGCAGCACGCCAGGTCTCCCTGTCCCTCACCATCTTCCAGAGTTTACCCAAACTCACATCCATCGAGTCAGTGATGCCATCCAGCCATCTCATCCTCTGTCAACCCCTTCTTCTCCTGCCCCCAATCCCTCCCAGCATCAGGGTCTTTTCCAATGAGCCAACTCTTTGCATGAGGTGGCCAAAGTACTGGAGTTTCAGCTTTAGCATCAGTCCTTCAATGAACACCCAGGACTGATCTCCTTTAGGATGCACTGGTTGGATCTCCTTGTAGTCCAAGGGACTCTCAAGAGTCTTCTCCAACACCACAGTTCAAAAGAATGAATTCTTTTGCACTCAACTTTCTTCACAGTCCAACTCTCACATCCATACATGACCACTGGAAAAACCATAGCCTTAACCAGATGGACATTTGTTGGCAAAGCAATGTCTCTGCTTTTCAATATGTTCTCTAGTTTGGTCATAACTTTCCTTCCAAGGAGTAAGTGTCTTTTAATTTCATGGCTGCAATCACCATCTGCAGTGATTTTGGAGCCCAGAAAAATAAAGTCTGACACTGTTCCCACTGTTTCCTCATCTATTTCCCATGAAGTGATGGGATCAGATGCCATGATCTTTGTTTTCTGAATGTTGAGCTTTAAGCCAGCTTTTAGAGGATGCTGTGAAAGTGCTGCTCTCAGTATGCCAGCAAATTTGGAAAACTCAGCAGTGGCCACAGAACTGGAAAAGGTCAGTTTCCATTCCAATCCCAAAGAAAGGCAGTGCCAAAGAATGCTCAAACTACCACACAATTGCGCTGATCTCAGTTCAGTTCAGTTCATTTCAGTTCAGTTCAGTTGCTCAGTCATGTCCAACTCTTTGTGACCCCATGAATTGCAGCACGCCAGGCCTCCCTGTCCATCACCAACTCCCAGAGTTCAGTCAAACTCACGTCCATCAAGTCTATGATACCATCCAGCCATCTCATCCTCTTTCATCTCCTTCTCCTCCTGCCCCCAATCCTTCCCATTATCAAGGTCTTTTTCAATGAGTCAACTCTTCTCATGAGGTGGCCAAAGTACTGGAGTTTCAGCTTTAGCATCATTCCTTCCAAAGAACACCCATGGCTGATCTCCTTTAGAATGGAGTTGTTGGATCTCTTTGAAGTCCAAAGGACTTTCAAGAGTCTTCTCCAACACCAGAGTTCAAAAGCAAAAAACATCTCACACACTAGCAATGTAGTGCTCAAAATTCTCCAAGCCTTGCTTTAGCAATACGTGAACCGTGAGCTTCCAGATGTTCAAGCTGGTTTTAGAAAAAGCAGAGGAACCAAAGATCAAATTGCCAACATCTGCCAGATCATGGAAAAAGGAAGAGAGTTCCAGAAAAATATCTATTTCTGCTTTATTGACTATGCCAAAACCTTTGACTGCGTGGATCACAATAAACTGTGGAAAATTCTGAAAGAGATGGGAATACCAAACCACCTGACTTGCCTCTTGAGAAACTTACACACAGGTCAGGAAGCAACAATTTGAACTGGACATGGAACAACAGACTGGTTCCAAATAGGAAAAGGAATATGTCAAGGCTGTATATTGTAACCCTGCTTATTTAACTTATATGCAGAGTATATCATGAGAAACAACTGGCCTGAAAGAAGCACAAGCTGGAATCAAGATTGCTGGAAGAAATATCAATAGCATCAGATATGCAGATTTGATAATGTTAATGAAGGACAAATACTCCATTTTGTGATTTATATTTCATGTGATTAGTATAGAATACTCTAGTACATAAGAAAGGAAAGCATCCATTCAAAATCAAATAGTTTTCTGGGAAGCACAAGTTGATATTTTATTTCTAGAATGAGTCTGATATGTGGAGAGTTTAATAGATATATTTTCTGAACAAATTTCTTTTAGTTTTGAGAGGTAACCAGATTTTACCCACCAAACTTGGTCATCCATGCACCTACTGGTAGGAAGAGAATTAAATCCATTGCTTTACAATCTTAAAAGGCTGTACTCCATAGGGAAAAGTTATTTCCTTAAATCAGATCTGTGATACTTTTACCAGAAAAAGAATAGATCCTGGACAAACAAAATTATTTCCATTTAAGATAGGTGGTCATTAGTGTCCAAATAGCATTGGTATCCTATTCTATAATTGAGTTTTCTGTTCACTGATACTTTATTGGCTCCCATTCATTCTTTATTTAGAAGTTGTTAGAAACTTCTTCAAGTTGAAATCTTTCATTTTAAAAGACAGTAATCAAGGTCAGTTTTTAAAATGCAGTGTGGTATATTGCATTTGTACTGTACATTTTTCTTCTGTTGAAAAAAAACTGAGGCACATTAAATTTTTCAAGAATTATTAGTAACCATCAATTTGAATTGAGCAGCACCAAACCAAAAGCTTCCCAGGTGGCGCTAGTGGTAAAGAACCGCTCTGCCAATGCAGGCGATATGAGAGACACTGGTTCAATCCCTGCACTGCGAAGATCCTCTGGAGAAGGGACTGGAACCTACTCCAGTATTCTTGCATGAAGAATCCCATAGACAGAGAAGCCTGGTGGGCTACAGTTCATGTGGTCACAAACAGTCAAACACAACTCAAGTGTCTTAGCATGTGTGCAGACCAAAAGTGGTTAGAAGCTTTTTGCTGACAGGACTCAGAGGAAAGGCTTTGGAAGAGCTTCTGTGGTAGTGAAGCAAGAAAAGTGTTTGACTGTAACTCAAGGTGATACCTTAATTGGGAAAGCCTAGTTTTCTGTTTGTGATTGGTTCATAAATTTCATCTTCTTAGATACAAATATGTTTACTTGAATTGACTCTAGGTTAGAGTTTGGTTTCCTTACACAGGCTACTAATGCATTAGAACCACCTTAGTCTAATGGTTTCCTTTTTTAATTAATATCTTAATATCATTAACCAACTGAAGAAACGATAAGTGGGAGAGTAGGTAAAATAATTATATCCAGGAACACATTAGAACTATGGGATACATTGGAAAAAGTGAGAGATGTTAGGTTACTATTAGTTCAGTTTGCTTGCATGCTACCTGAACTTTCATACACCTAAAAAGGCCTCATTTAAATCTCTGAGTGAACTCATTTTCATCTATATTTTTTAGTCTATCTATATGATGATCCCTGGTGGTTCAGACAGGAAAGCGTCTACCCACAATGTGGGGGACCCGGGTTTGATCCCTGGGTTGAAAAGATCACCTGCAGAAGGAAATGGCAACCCACTCCAGTACTCTTGCCTAGAAAATTCCATGGATGGAGGAGCCTGGTGGGCTACAGTTCATGGGATCGCAAAGAGTCGGACACGACTGAGTGATTTCACTGATATGATGATGCATCCTATACCTGTCTGGGGCAGACCTCTCCTTTTGATCACTGGTCTATTTGTCTTGCTGCTTACTTGACAACCCTGCCTAGACAGCTTTCTTCCCCAACTTTCTCTTTTGCAATGCTCTAAATCTTAGTTAATGGCTAAACTACAAACCTTGGAGTCATCATGAGTCATCCCTCACCAAAGATATTCAATTGTTTAAAAATTAATTGGCTCTCCCTCTAATTCAATTTGTTCTTTGATCCCATTTTAATCCATGTTGCTAACACTGACCATTAATTAAATATAGCATGTTGCCTGCTAATTGAATAATTGGCAGAATTGGAGAAGATTCACACAAAAAATAATTTTAGCTATGTAGTAAATGCTGCTGTGGTCGTACAGTAGGTAAATTGGCTTATCTACTTCTAGATGGTGTGCAGTAATGGGAAAGAACACTACAGAAAAGGAGGCCTGGATTTGAATTCTGATTAGTTGTATGACTTTGGGTAGATTATATGATTTCTTTTAACCTCCTTTCCCTCATCTGTTAAAATGGAGATTAAAACATTTATCTTACAGAACTCATGAAAGCATTATATGAGCTTATATATATGTGCATCATATATATATAGTATTGCTGTTCAGTTGCTAAGTCATGTCTGACTGTTTGCAACCCCAAGGACTGCAGCAAGCCAGGCTCCTCTGTCCATGGAATTTTCCAGGCAAGAATTCTGGAGTGGGTTGCCATTTCCTTCTCCAACATATTGTATATATGGATATTACATGAGATTTTGGATATGGCAACCTACTCCAGTATTCTTGCCTGGAGAATTCCATAGATAGAAGAGCCTGGCAGGCTACAGTCCCTGGGGTCACAGAGTGGGGCACACCTGAGCGACTATCACTCATTAACTCATTCATATATGCTACACATTTGATGTGCCTGTATTAAGCAAACACTGTTTGTCAGGCACTGTTAAGGTTTTCATAGTGCCAGTACTTAAGGAATTTATAATCTAGGGGAAAATATGGAAAAATAAAGTCTAACCTTTTGAGTTGGCTTATTATGTGATTTGTACTTTTTCAAATACCCTACGGATAGTAATGCATTTAATTTGTAGGATAATCCTTTGAGGTAGGTGCTGTTACTTTACTAACATTACAGATAAATACATTGAATCTCAGATATGATAACTAATTTTCTCAAGGTCATACACCTAGTAAGTAGTGGAGCCTGGGTGTGAACTCTGAGACTGGTAGATCTGGGACTTTGAATATGCTTTCCAAAGGATGCAAACCTTATGTTTCGTTATGACAACTAGCAGGGCTCTTGTGCCTCTTCCCCTTATTCTACAGCCTCTTAAACTAGTTTCCTATCTCTCCACACTTAACATTTATTGCTGACATGTAAAATGAGGAAGTGTTAGTCACTCAGCTATGTCCAACTCTTTGTGACCCCATGGACTGAAGCCTCTCAGGCTCCTCCATCCATGGGATTTTCCAGGCAATAGTACTGGAGTGGGTTGCCATTTCCTTCCCGACCCAGAAATAAAACCCAGGTCTCCTGCATTGCAGGGTGATTCTTCACCATCAGAGCCACCACTTTAGGAAGCACTAAAATGAGAAAGTCATTGTAAAACCATAGTATTAATCTCTTTCTCCTCCAAGATTGTTTCACAAGATGGAAAGAGTATAGGTCTCCAAATGGCTATTACATGGAGCACTGACCTGTACTGAAGAGTGACATGGGCGAGGGGTGTGTGTGTGTGTGTGTGTGTGTGTGTGTGTGTGTGTATGCACAAGTGCACACATGCCCACACTTAACAGTAGAGAAGATTGTTTATAATGAATAATACAAAGAGAAAAAGTATTTTTTCTTACATTCACCATTCATTGCAGGAATTTGGGAGTAAAAGAAATAAAGAGAAGACAGTAATAATGTCAAATTAATATTGTGTTTTCAAAGGGCAACATTTGATTGGTGGGAGTTAGAAGAAGTTTACCAGAGAGGTAGTATCAGTTATATAAAACATTAAAAAAATCCCAGTGAAAGTTGAGTATTATAAGAGGGATTCTTTGTCTTGCATGTTAATATCTCCCTCTCCCAACTCCTTTGAGGCAGAAGCCTTAGAGGTAAAGTTCATTGAAAGCAATTGTAGGTAAGAATAAAGTGTAATCGATCTATGGGAGTTTATATCTGATAGATGCTATTTTCTTGATGAAGCTGAATTTAAATTAATCTTCTAAGAGTAAAAGGAAGTGCTGGGAATTTTAAAACTTATCTTAAAACTTAGTGAATTACACATTCAGATAAACTATTGTACTTTTCACAGAAACACAATTTTATAATTTTACAAAATATATTTTGTAAACAAAACCTAACCTATGGTATTGGATTAGATTCCTGAAATGACATTACCTGGATAAATCTATTCATTGAACATGGTGGTTAGTGCAGTTTTCTTTGGGTGTGTGCATGCAGAGAGTCATCCTCATTCTCTCCTCACAGAATGCTTCAGCCAAGTGCCAGAAACTGGACTGAAAGTGGGAAGAAGGAAACTTTACTTTGTTTGGCTTCTTCTAGATGATGAGTGAAATTTCACAGTCATATCCATCTTACTTTTAATAGGTTGCCATCTTTAAAGAAACTTGTTATCTTCTGAAGTGGACAGAAATTGCTTAGAACTGTTAGGTAGTTAGAATAGGAAAAAGGAGTCCAGAATGGCAGTGGCTAAAAGACAAAGGAAGGGAAAAGCCTGGAAAAATAAAACAAAGGAAGCTCCGAGGCTGGAGTGAGGAACCCAAGTAGAACAAACAGCACTCCTGGCTAGCCAGATTTACACAGGGCAGGCCCGGTGGGGGAGGAGAAGAAAACATACGAAAAGGGAAGCCAAAGGGCTGGGGTCTCTCTCTTCTCTTAGCGTCCTTCGAGTTGGCATGCCCTCACGCCTCGAAGATGTATTTTTCTTTATTTTCTAAATAAAATGGAGCTGTAACACTGACCTGTCCAAGAACTGTGACACCATTTGTCTGAGGGCTTTAACGTCCGTTGCTCCAAATTTTTGTTGTGACGAGACAGAACCAAGGAAATTACACACTCCCCTGACAGAACGACTGCTTCCTCTTTTTCCCCAAGGGGAAGGTAACCAGCCATTGTACCTGTCTTTTAGCTGGTACAGCATAGTTAGTGGTTTATATTTGATTTACCTGCACACTGCTCAGTAGACCTTAATATATATTTTTTAATGTACCATTAGGTTAGCAAGACGACTTATATAAGATCTTAAGAAAGAGCTTGAATTGCATTTGGATTTCCATCTGAGCTTTTTAAAATGCTGATGCACTGGCAGACGCTTACATGAACACTTGATATTGTTCTTTGACACCACCTTAGACTAAAATACACCTTTCTTTGTGTTTTGCATACTCCAGGGGAAACCACAAAACGTAAGGAGCTGCCAGAAGCAAAGATCAGCAAGACTATAAAAGGACAAACAACCCAAGGTACCAAACGTTTCTTCTCTGGTTGGAAATTTTGCTCAGAGCATAAATGATGAAAATGAGAGCAAAGGCTGCATCAAAACAATGCAGACTTTTAAAATAAAAAGGAAATGTGAACGCTGTGAGAATATATCCTCACCTCTTTGTTGCCTTCCTCAAATATCCTTTACTTGACAATGCCCTGTTATCATGCAGTACTTAAGCAATTCTGAAGAAAATACTCTTTCTTAAAGTAGTTGGAAAACTATATGAAAGAAAATGTTTTGAAAGATTTGTGCATAGAATGAAAACATTTTGGCTGTTAACATTTCTGTTAGATATTTGTAGCAGTAGATATTTTGTAGATATTCAAAGCAGTAGTTGCTCTGTGTATATGTTCATGTACACTTTTTCATGTATTTTTAAAAGTCTTTGAAGACAAATTTAATCTTATCTGAAATGCATTTTTATCATATAGGCTGGATATATTAGAGTACTTTGGTGAGATCTGAAATGGTGTTTTAATTAGAGAAAAAGAATATACTTTAAAAAATTTCATATATCATGTGGAAATAATAGACAAGACATTTTTAGGTCATACTCTTAATTAGCAGAAATTAGATAGTTTCTAATACAGATAGTTTCTTGTACATTTTGCTTAATTTTCAGGCGGTAGACTTCTACTCCAGCCCCTGGAAATTAATCATGATTTGTAGAATTAAGGTAATTGCTAAATTCTCCAGTGGGCTTCCCTGGTGGCTCAGTAGTAAAGAACCCACCTGCCAGTGCAGGGGCTGCAGGTTTGATCCCTGGCTCAGGAAGATCCCCTGGAGAAGGAATGGCAACACCCTCTGTATTTTTGCCTGGAGAATTCCAAGGAGAGAGGAGCCTGGTGAACTACAGTCCATGGAATCACCAGAGAGTCAGATACAACTTAGTGACTAAATAGCAACAACAACTGAATTCTTCACTAGTGATTGAATACACAATCAGGGTACAGTGGTGGGTGAATGATTCAATTTTGGCCAATAAAATTTAAAGAGAGTTTGCTGGAGTGGGTGGCCTCTGGAAAGGCTTTTTGAGTTCTTGATAAGGGCAGATATGACTTTCTTCTTAACCACATCTTCCAGCCTTAAGCAAGAGCTTAATACCTGGAGCCAGTGTGGCCATATTTTAGTCAAGGGGCAACGTTAGCAGAAGGATGAGAAGTCAACAGGCTAAGGATAATGACCTGCAAATAGAGAGTACCGTGTATTGACAGCATTTTCAAGCAGCTAATCATTTTAATGCCTATTTGGAAACTACTTATATATGAAAATAAAGCATTTTTGGTTAAGGTAATATTAGTTTAGCTCCCTATTATCTTAGGCTGAGAATTATCCTGAAAACAAGTAGCTTCTGTTGCTCTATATTTTAATTTCACTTAATTTTAAAAATTAACATGCAATAAAATTGCCTTTTGGGAGGTATAGCTCTGTGAATTTTATAAATTTGTGTAAATACTACAACAGCAAGGTAGTATTTATACAAATTACACGAAGAGCTCTGTGACTCCCAAAATCTCCCTCTTGCTACCCCTTTGTAGTAATACCCTACCGCTACTTCTAAACTTTGGCACCCAATAATTTGTTCTCTGTCACTACAGATGTCTTTTTGAGAATATCATAAAAATTGAATTGTACAGTACACATTTTGAGACTGGCTTAATTCACTCACCATAATGTTTTTGAGATTTATTCAAAGCACTCTATGTATTGAGTTTGTTCATTTTTGCTGTTGAGTTCATTGCATAAACGTACCACAGTTTGTTTAATCAGTAACTACTAAAGGGCATTGTGTTGTTCTCAGTTTTGGAGGGTTATAAGTAGAGCTGTTGAAAATGTCTGTGAAAAAAAGTTTTTATGTAAACATATGTTTTCATTATACTAGGGCAAATACTTAGGAGTGGAAATTCTGAGTCATATGGTAAATATATCCATATTTCACTTTGTAAGAAACTGTCAAACTGCTTTCAAGAATGGCTGTTTCATTTTGCATTTTCATAATGAATGAGAGTTTCAGTTGTTCCACATTCAAACTAGTGCTTTACATTGTCAGAAATTTATAATTTAAAATAATTTTAAAATGTAACAATCACCATAGACTTCTTCATTTATTTATGCTATCTTTAATTTTTCATCAGTTTCACTTCTCAGAATTCAGAAGCTTTTATATTCATACTTAATAATTTCATTTTTTGGAGATATTGTACATACTATTACTTTTAAATTTTGGTTTGTAATTGTTACAATTTCCAATTGGTGATATATAGAAATATATTGTGTATTTTCCTTGTATTATATGATTTTACTTTACTCACAAATTAGTTCTAGGATTTTCAAAATAGATTTATTATGATTTTTTAATATAGACAATCATGTTATAAATGAGTAGGAAAAGTCTTATTTCTTCCTTTTCAATCCATATACCTTTAATTTCTATTTGGGGGCTTACTTCACTGATTAGGACTTCTAGTAAGGTGTTGAATAGGAATGGTGAAAACCAACATCCTTATCTTGTTCACAGTGTTAGAGGCAAATCATTCAGTTTTTCACCTTTAAATAAGATATTCTTTGAAGGTTTCTAAATACTTTAAAAAATAAGAAGAAATTCCTTTTTATTCTGAGTTAGCTGAGAGTTTTTATTAGGAATAAATTTTGAATTTTGTCAAATGCTTTTTCTACATGAAATGATAATTATTTTTTTCTATTAATGTGAGAGAGTATATAGATTGATTTTCAAATACTAAGCCAGCCTTTGCATACCTCATAGCTCAGTTGGTAAAGAATCTGCCTGCAATCCAAGAGACCCCAGTTCAATTACTGGGTCAGGAAGCTCTGCTGGAGAAGGGATAGGCTACCCACTCCAGTATTCTTGAGCTTCCCTTGTTACTCAGCTGGTAAAGAATCCGCCTGCAATGTTGGAGACCTGGGTTCCATCCCTGGGTTGGGAAGATCCCCTGGAGAAGGGAAAGGCTACCCATTCCAGTATTCTGGCAAGAGAATTCCATGGACTGTATAGTCTATGGTGGGGCAAAGAGCTGGACAGGAGTAAGGTGATGGACAGGGAGGCCTGGCGCTGCGATTCATGGGGTCGCAAAGAGTCGGACACGACTGGGCGACTGAACTGAGCTGAAGCGATTTTAACTTCACTTTGCATTCTAACTATAATTCTCCACTTAGTTGTTGTTTATTGTGCTTTTACTATATTGCTAGATTTAATTTGTGAATATTTTGCTGAAGATTTTTTTGCTTCTTTACTCATGAGGAATATTGGTAGGTAGTTGTTTCTTATTATCCTGTCTGCCCACCTGTGGTGTCAGATTAATGCTGGAGTTGAGAAAATGAGTTAGAAAGCGTTCTCTACTCTTCTATTTTCAGGAAGATGTTTTATAGGATTGATGTTATTTTTTCCTTATATGTTTGGCAAAAGTCATCAGACCTGTAGATTTATTTAAAAGAAGATTTTAAACTATTGATTCAATTTCTTTAGTAGTTCTAAAACTATTCAGATTATTTATTTAATTTTAGATTAGTTTTGGTAGCTACGTTTTCAAGAAATTGGTCCATTTTATCTGAGCTGTTGAATGTATATGTGTAGAGTTGTTTATAGTATTCCATAATGGCCATTTTAATGTCTACATGCTCTGTAGTGATATTCTTTCTCTAATTCTCCACATTGGGAATTTATGTCCTCTGTATTTTTTTTCTTCATGTGTCTTGCTAGGATTTTATTAATTTTATTAATTAGTTTTTAGGTTCAATGATTTCCCTTATTATTTTTGTTTTCTATTTCATTAATTTCTTTTTTTTTTTTTTTTAATTTTATTTTTACTTTATTCTATGTTACAATACTGTATTGGTTTTGCCATACATTGACATGAATCAGCCACAGGTGTACACAAGCTCCCAATCCTGAAACCTCCTCCCACCTCCCACCCCATATCATCTCTCTGGATCATCCCAGTGCTCCAGCCCCAAGCATCCTGTATCCTGTATTGAACATAGACTAGCACTTCGTTACTTACATGGTAGTATACATGTTTCAATGCCATTTCTATTTCTACTTTCTATTCTTTTTCTTTTTTAAGATAGTAGTTCCCAGCTTTTTCAAATATTAAACATTTTTAACCAATATATTTTTACATGTTTAAATTCTTGACACTACAGAACTATACTGACATTTATTAACATTCCACTCTTACATTTCTTATGAATAAACATAAATAAAACTCATAAGCCAAAAGCCTAAAACAAAGCTGTTTAAAACAGGGAAAAGCTTATAAAGCTAATATGGATCTTAGCATTAACAGCTGACCAGAGAATGTGATTTTTAAATTCTTAGCAGGTGATAAAGTTGTGTAGAAACTGAACACTTACAAATTATTTAAAACTTAGAATCAGAAATCCAGAGAAAGCAATGGCACCCCACTCCAGTACTCTTGCCTGGAGAATCCCAGGGATGGGGGAGCCTGGTGGGCTGCCATCTATGGGGTCACACAGAGTCAGATACGACTAAAACAACTTAGCAACAGCAGCAGCAGCAGAATCAGAAATCACACAACTGGATGATGGGAAAACAGCAGAAAATACTCATGAGTGAGCCTATACTATTACAGCTATACCCCATGCCCTTGGAGAGGAAAGCCTGACATTAGTTAAATATCGGTCCAGACTAATACTGTCAGAAGAACCAGTGATAGTAACCTAGAAGAGCTTTCCACTGGATTGGCATTTAAGTATTTTAAAAAATTCTTTCTATCTGTTAAAGAAAATGCATAATTTCTATTGATTTGTTTTAAAGTTTTATCTACTCTTTACTCTCTCAGCTCTGATTATTGAGCCCATCAAATGATACTTTAAAATTTTGGTTATTGTCTTGGTTAGAAAATTTCAATTTGATTTTCTGTGTAACTTCTGTTTCTTAGTAGTATGTTTCCATCTTTTCATTCATTTCAAGAGTTTCTGTCTTTATTTTTTGTAAGATTTAAAAAGAAAAAAAAACAGCTTCATTAAAGTCTTTGTCAAACAAGTCCTGGTATCTCTGTCAACTTGGTGTTGGTATATGTTGATTGTCTTTTTCCATGCATATTTAGAGTTCCCTGATTCTTCATATCCAAGTAATTTTGGATTGTATCATAGACATTTTGCTTTATGAGACACTGAGTCTCTTAAAATTTTATTAGAAATATTTACATTTTTGTTTTAGCAGGAAAAACACTCAATGCCACTTGGACGAAAAGTTCCAGTTTGGCCTTTGATTGTGTTTACAACATCAGTTCAATTTCAAAGCCTTTACAGTGCTCTTTGTATCTGCCACATGTGTGCTACCCAGTGGCCAGTCTGAGATCTAGACAGTGATCTATATCTCACTTGTTTTCAAAAAGTCTATGATATAGTGTTTAGGGTCAGAAGTATATAGGCACAACTCAGTGGTGAGTTCAGTAGTTCATAAGCTCATTTATAAGAATTATTTCCCAATACTCTCCCTCTTTATAATCCCATTAATATTTTTTGATTCCCCAGGAATCCTCTGGCTTGCAATATGGGATTTTATTTGCCCTGTTCTTCCATTCATTTCTTTTGAATGTGATCATGTCTGGAGCCAAGCAGTAGAATCACAGAGACATAAGAGCAGTCGATATATCCCCTACATCTTGCATTCATGGTTCCATTTTTTTATATTTATCCTCCTTCATAGTGTTAAGCCCTCATGAGTCATCATGGGCTGGGGCAAGAGACAACAGTGAGAATAAAGAGAGAGCTATCCACTTCTCTTTCTGAGTACTATGAAGCCACTTTCCTAATCCTCCGACATGACTTGATGTCTTCTCTTCTCCTCCATGTGTGTGCTGATGTCCACCTACAGATCTTAAATTTTGTTGTAACCAGATAAGAAAATACTGATGTTCTCAGATAGCTGCTCCATCTATTATGTCTAAGATTTATAGATGCATTCAGTAAGAGAGACAAGATTAAGGATGCTTGCTGAAACAAAAATTTCACTTTATTTCTAAAAATGTACTGTGGTTGGTACAGTTTCTGAGTCTAGTCATTCAAAACTAACAATTAAACCTGTCATCCATCCAATAGGCAATCACCCTATAGATGCTTATCACATCAGACCAACCAGGAATCACAAATTCATATTCAGAGAGAAGACAAGGTTTGTGGTAAGTATGATTTATAGAAATTAATCATTGTGTCTTCCCATTCCTACGTCTTTAATGGTATCATCATGTGTATCATTATATTTTAATATTAATAACAACTATGATGACTGGTGTTTACCATGTAAGTGCTTCTCTTGTTTTATATAATTTGATCGTTACTGTTAATGGCATACAATAGAGTGCTATTTTTGATATGGAAAAGTTGGAATTAGAAAAATTTAATTCATACCTCAAATATCAGACAGCTAGAAAAAAAAATGTGCTACCAGGATTCAAACAGGAGTTATTTGACACAAGTATTTATTCTCTTGGTCAGTATGTGCAATTTACCTTACATGTAATTCATACTATTCCGTGAGTACAATCAAGCTATGTACTGCTAAAACTGAAGTACATAAATTTAGAGTTCTGGCTTATTAAATCTACTCAGTTAATAAGGAGTTTTCATATTACTAAAACAACTTAAGAACTAGAGTATGTCCTTATAAAAAGGTTATAAAAATTGTTATTATACTCTACGTGTAAAATATGTCAGTCAGTTCTTGCCATACAATAAGCTCTTGCTATCTTTTCATACCTTTTCCAATTTATTTCTTTAAAGTCACTATATTAAATTATATTTGTTAGGGTTTCAGGCATTATGTCCTGTAGTATCCATCACATCAATAAAAAAGCAATAAAGATAACAAACACTTTAGTGTATTATAATACAATTTGACATCCCATATAATAATGATGTTGAAGATTTTATTGTACCAAATGGCTGCATGGTCACTGAAGTTTGTTCAGCCAGTGATCTGTTCAGCATAATGTAACTGGAAGGTATTACCTTTGTCAAAATCTACCTTCTTCAAGAAATCATTAATGAGAAGAAAGGAAAAGTTGCCCTTTCATATATGCAATATCTTTGTCTTTCTGTTTTCACACACACACACACACACATAAAATATTACTGTGATTAACAGTGCAAATATGTAGTCAATGCACTTCGACTGAATTTCAGTCTAGCCATTACTAGCTGACCTCAGGTAAGATATTTATTTTGATGAACATTAGTACTGTCATCTATAAAATGGTGATGATGATATTACCTTTCTCATAGTTTTGAGCACTGAATAATATTTGCATATAAAACATCTGGCCATATGCCTAGATACTGTGTAATCTTTCTAAATTTTATTATTTATTCATATGTGTTTTATTCTGAATTTTTTATGTTGCATTAGAATTTTTACTATCATTGGAGACTGCATTATTTTCATGAAGGCACATAATTATACATATATCTATGAAGCATGATGTTTGATTAAATAAAGGGAAAAAACGTTCTGTTATTTCTTAGAGGTTTGTTTAAGTCTGGGGTCAAAAATATCAAATGATCTCAGAAAGTGCCAGGGGGACTGTGCACATGTGTAAGAAGGCTAACATAGAATAAGGGAAAGTGGTATTAACTATGGCAAACTGGTGGATACATGATCCTTGTAAAGGCATTCAGTTTTACAGATATATCTGCCTGAAGGCATTCTATCTATAATCCCTGAGTTTGCAGCTCTTGACATTGAGAGGTGTGGGAAATCTCTGATTTACACAATTGATGCTATCAGTGTGATATTTGGAAAAAAAAAAGTGAAAGAAGGGAATAACAGAAATTGTATATTCAAAGTTTGCACATTTTAAGTTAAAATTCATAAACTTCTCATTGTCAGTCTTTTGATGTGAGTCAGTTGTCTCTCTTTTGAGTATGCAAAATAATGCCTGTCATCTTTCTGAAATAAATCACACTATATATACTATAGTTCTGATTTTTAGTTTCATGAAAATAAAATGGGAAATCAAAGTCAGTTTTGAAGTAATCTGAAGGCAGAGCCTTTTTAGATTTTATGATTTTTCCTCCCAATATTAATCATACCTAATTTGGTGGCATCTTTATTTTTATTATTGTACTTGTCAAAAATTTCTAAAACTTCCAAAAGAATTTTGACAGAAGTAGCAACAGTACTTATTTGGAAGAAAATATTTAACTGTTTTATCATTTCAATGATAATTCAAGGGAAATAAAAGTTTTGGAATGATACAACTGCCTCTATTTATATCATGTATGCTTTATCTCTCTTTATATGATTCTTTTATATATATTCTCTCTATGTGTGCATGTACATGCTGAGTTTCTTCAGTTGTGTCCAACTGATTGTGACCCTATGGACTGTAGCCCACCAGGCTCTCTGTCCATGGGATTCTCCAGGCAAGAATAATGGAGTGGATTGTCATGCCCTCCTCCAGGGGACTTTTACCACCCAGGGATCAAACCTGCATCTCTTATGTCTCCTGTATTGGCAGGTGGGTTCTTTACCACTAGCGCCACTTGGGAAACCCCTATTCTCTCTATGTATTCTTTATTTATGTATATTTATTTATTTTACACACATACCTACAAATATTTACTAGGAGTGGTTTAGGAAACTAGGAATGATATTTATTATTATTAACATGATAATTATTTTCCTGTAATAATGAAACATGAAGTCAGCTTAAAACTCCACATATTTTAACTTGAAACTTCAGAAGTTACAATAATCTAAACTTTCTTTTTTTTTAATACTTTATTCTACATTACAGTACTGTATTTGTTTTGCCATACATTGACATGAATCAGCCACAGGTGTACACAATCTCCCAATGCCAAAGCCCCTCCCACCTCCCACCCCATATCATCTCCCTGGATCATCCCGTGCACCAGCCCCAAGCATCCTGTATCCTGTATTGAACACAGACTGGCACTTTGTTTCTTACATGATAGTATACATGTTTCAATGCCATTCTCCCAAATCATCCCACCCTGTCCCTCTCCCTCAGAGTCCAAAAGTCCGTTCTATACCTCTGTGTCTCTTTTGTTGTCTCACATAGAGGGTCATCATTACTATCTTTCTAAATTCCATATATATGTGTCAGTATACTGTATTGGTGTTTTTCTTTCTGGCTTACTTCACTCTGTATAATTGGCTTCAGTTTCATCCATCTCATTAGAACTGAGTCAAATTTATTCTTTTTAAGGGCTGAGTAATACTCCATTGTGTATATGTACCACAGCTTTCTTATCCATTCATCTGCTGATGGACATCTAGGTTGTTTCCATGTCCTGGCTATTAGAAACAGTGCTGCAATGAACATTGGGGTACATGTGTCTTTCAATTCTGGTTTCCTTGGTGTGTATGCCCAGCAGGGGGATTGCTGGGTCATAAGGCAGTTCTATTTGCAATTTTTAAGGAATCTCCACACTGTTTTCCATAATGGCTGTACTAGTTTGCATTGCCACCAGCAGTGTAAGAGGGTTCTCTGCACATCCTTTCCAGCATTTATTGCTAAACTTTCTTTAAAATACCTAAATTTAGGAGGAAGTCATGCCAATTTGGGGCTTCCCTGGTGGCTCAGATGTTAAAGAATCCACCTGCAATGTGGGAGACCTGGGTTTGTTCCCTGGGTCAGGAAAATCTCCTGGAGGGAGGCTTGGCAACCCATTGAAATATTCTTGCCTGGAGAATCCCCATGGACAGAGAAGCTTAGTGGGTTACAATTCATAGGGTTGCAAAGAGTCAGGCACGACTGAGCAACTAAGCACAGCACAGCACATTCCAATTTTATTTCAAAACATTTAATTCAAACAATCACTCTTTTTCAGGTTTGTAAGACTTTTCAGTTAATAAACAGCACTTTATTAAACACTATCTGTTAGACACTGCTAGTCTCTGAGCACACAACCATGGAGAAAGTAGAATTAGCTCCTGACCTTGTGGTACTTACAGGAAGAATGCTGTTAAAGAAATAATTATAAGAGCTATATGTGATATGAAGAAGTACAGGATGATTTGATAGTCTGAAATATGAGACTTAGAAGGGATGTTAAAGACTGTATCTATACCTAAAATCTCTATTAAGTGGTATTTTGGCCTATGATTGAACTCTTGTGATGGGAAATCCATGGTCAGTTACTTAGTCCATTTGTTCCTGAAAAAAAAAAATCAACAATTTGTAGCCTAGTGAACTTGGACTTTCTCACTCACTTGGGCTTCCCCACTCATTTGAGTACAGTGCTGAGACAGATGACAAAATGCCTGAAAAATAGATCTGTGTGCCACCACATGCTATGGTTCTTAAATTCCTTGACTCTTGTGAAAATAAATTTTCGATACTATGGCAGGTCCCATTGCTATGCCAACATTTTAGAGATGGGGCTTTTTTTCTATGTGTCTGATCTCTAAATCATATATCTGAGAATCAAATTTCTTTTCTTAAATCATTTATCCTTTGTAGCACTTTGGCCATGTCATATTCTTTATATAAAAGGTCCTGATTCTCTTGCTTTCCTAACGCCACAGTGGTAGGACTGCAATGTCAGATTCAAAGTTGTTATTTCTCTCTTGATTGTCTCAGTCAGAGATGAATCAAGTATGTGATGCACATATGTAGTGACCTTGCAAAAGAATTTGTTCTGTAGCCCCAAACGACAGTCATTTGTTGTTTGGAGTGAGTCATTAATTTTATCTGACAGATTGAAGATGGTATGGGAATTAAGGTGCAGCCTACAGACCACCTGTCTCAGATGACTTAACCAATGACATCATTTTGCTTTTACTGTCCAATCACATTTGTTCAAATCTCTGACCAGTGCATGCTAGCTCCAGAAGATACTTTTCCAAATGACCTGAATCAAAACTAATAACATTTTTATCTGAGTTTTCCATCTGTCCTGCATGATAAATAGAGACTGAACCTGATTAATATTTTACAGTCTGCATTCACAACTATTTGGGAGAAATAACCAAAAAGTCATAATTCATTGAATAGGACCTGTTTTGTGTGTTGTTTTAAATTGTTTTTCTCTCTCTTAAAAATTTGCCTCTTTATTTTTGGAAAGAGCCCCAGTAAATAAGAAACTCCCTTTCTCCATGTATCTTTCCAGTTTATTGCAATTATGTTGGCTGTATTGTACCTTAATTTTAAGCTGTTTCACCAAGTATTATGTTATTTGTTTAATAGCCTCACCAAAATGATGATATTGATATGAATGAAGGGTAGTCCAGCAGCACTCAGGGCTGCTGAGAGTAGCATGCTAATCCAACATAAATGAATCTGGGAAAGATAAGATAGATCTGCTTTTATTTTGTTCAGAAAATAAGCCATTACAGAAAAGTTTTAAGGTTATTTAGGTGTATATACACTTCTCATAAATGGAAGGAATGTATTAATGAAAAGAGAGAAAGAGAGAGGGAGCATAAATCCAATTATTATTACTTATTTACCACTGATGTCTGGTAGTAAAGTGGTCATTATTTAATCTAGTAACCAATTTACATTTAATGAGGGCTCACTATATTTAAGACAGTGAGAATAAGGTACACTGCCTGCAGCGTATCTTAAAGGTTCACACAGTTAAGTTGAGAACACAAATATTTATCGGTTTAAGGAGAGTCTACAGGATATGTGAACAGACTGATGAAACTAACACCAGAGAATCAAGAGAGACCTCTCTGAAGGAACAATGGCTAGACTGAGATCTGAAGGGTAAACAGAACTTTAGTGACTCATCTGTACATGCCTAGCACCTCTCAGATGGTAAAGAATCTGCAATGTGGGAGACCTGAATTCAATCCCTGGGTCAGAAAGATCCCCTGCAAAAGGAAATGTCAAATCCCACTCAATATTTTTGTCTGGAGAATTCCATGGGCAGAGGACCCTGGCAGGCTGCAGTCCATGAGGTTGCAGTTGGACATGACTGAGCAACTAACACTCTTACTTATCATATGCATTCAGAGATATACCTTTCTCCCTCAGCGATGGCACTCTTCCCTAACCCAGCAGAAGGTACTGGCTCTGGGTCTGAATCCAGATTATAAAATAAGAATATACTGAGCTTACCTCCTTTCATGGGCACACCAGCATTGCCACTACTTACAGAGCAACCTGAAGATTAGCAGAAAAAATGTTCTACAATAATACATATAAAGAAAGGGCCACAACAAGATAGGTTGGCTGCTGCTGCTAAGTCACTTCAGTTGTGTCCAACTCTGTGTGACCCCATAGATGGCAGACCACCAGGCTCTTCTGTCCATGGGATTCTCCAAGCAAGAGTACTGGAGTCGGTTGCCATTTCCTTCTCCAAAGATAGGTAGGAGGGGTGGAGATATGGTCTAGTCAGGACCCATAGCCCCGGTACTGTGAACCAGAAAAGCGGAAGAAAAGTCACAACTACAAAGTTCTTTCTTGAGGAGCAAGGAGTCTGACCCTCACTCAGGCTCACCAGCCTGGGGGTCTGTACCAGGAATATGAGCCCCCAAAATGTTGGGCTTTGAAAACTAAGCAGGGGTTATGCTCAGAGAGCCAAACAACTGTGGGAAACTGAGATTCCACTCTTAAAGGGCACATGCAGAAGTTTACTCAATCTGAGTCCCAGTGTAGAGGCAGCAATGGGAAAGGTGCCACTTGCTAAACTTGAAGAGAGATAGGAAGTAGCTGTAACACTCCCTGGGGACTGAGATTTTGGCAGCAGTAATTTTGTGATCTGATTCTACTTTGCAGATGGCTATACTAGAGGAGTGCCATTTTGAAATACTCCTTCTAGACTATTACTTACAGGGCCTGTGCCATCAACCCGTTTCTGCAGTGGTTATGCAACACCAGGTCTCATAGCCAGTTGTGCTAGGGGCTTGCCTTGCCTATCAAGACCTCTGCAGTGGTTGTAAGCTGGGGATCTCTGCCCCCTAGCAGCAGTAACATGCCATTGTTCATTATACCCAGTCACACTGAGGGCCTACCTTACTTGCAGTGTACCTACAGTCATACACTGCTGGGCATTGCAGCCAGCTGGGCCAGGAGCCAGCCCTGAATACCAATGTGATTGTAGCAGTCAACACCACCACAACAGAAAGGTGCATACAGCTCACATTGGGAATACCTGTTACACATCTGGCTCTGGTGGCCAGAGATGGGTGTGCTTCTGGGTCCCAGAGGATATCTACTACATAAGACCACTTCTCCAAGGTTGAGAGATATAACTCACCTATCAAATACAAAGAAGTAAACACAGAGACTTCCCTGGTGGCTCAGATGGTAAAGCATCTGTCTATAATGTGGGAGACCTGGGTTTGATCCCTGGGTCAGGAAGATCCCCTGGAGAAGAAAATGGCAACCCACTCTAGTACTATTGCCTTGAAAATCCCATGGATGGAGGAGCCTGGTAGGCTTCAGTCCATGGGGTCTCAAAGAGATGGACATGACTGAGCAGCTTCACTTAAGTCTTAAAAACAGAGACTGAGGCAAAATGAGGAGACAGAAGAATATGTTCCAAATGAAAGACCAATACAAAACCTCAGAAAAAGGACTAAACAAAATGGAAATATTTTGATCTACTTAATAAAAAGTTCAGGATAATGGTCATAAATATGGTCACAAAACTTGGGATAAAAATGGATGAACACCATGAGAATTTCAACAAAGAGATAAAAAATGTATAAAGAATCAACCAGAACTGAAGAATACAACTGAAGTAAAAAGTACACTAGAGGGAATCAACAGTAGATTAGATGATATAGAAGAATGAACCAGAGATCTAGAAGACAAGAGTAGTGAAAATAATGGAAGCTGAAAAGAAAAAAAAGTATGAGAAAAATGAATATAGTTTAAAGGATCTTGGGGATAGCATCAAGTGCACAAATACTCACATATAGGGGTCTTGGAAGGAGAAGAGATAGAGAAAGGGGCAGAGAACTTTTTGAAGAAATAATAGCTGAAAACATCCTTAACCTGGCAAGGAAACAGACATCTAGGTCCAAGAACACAGAGAGTCCCAAACAAGATGAATCTAGAGGTCCACACCAAGATATACTATAATTAAAATAAAAAAAAAGCAAAGATAAAGAAACTAATAGTGGCAATGGAGATCCAACTAGTTATGTACAAGGGAGCTCCCAGAATACAATAAACTGACTTTTCAGCAGAAACTTTGCAGGTTAGAAGGAAGTGGGATGATATGATAGGGAAAACACTGACAACCAAGTGTACTTGACTTGGCAAGATTATCATTTAGAGTTTTATATATAAGCAAAAGCTGAAGGAATTAATCACCACTAAATAGGCCTTACAAGAAATGTTAAAAGGATTATTCTAAGTGGAGAAGAGATGGCTACAACTGGAAATAAGAAAATTATGAAAGAAAAAAATCTCATGTAGAGGCAAACCTATAGCAACATTACAAAACTAGTAAGAAGGTTAAAAGACAAAAGTAGTAAAAATCATCCAAATCTATAATAACCACTTACAGAATATGCAAAATAAAAACATGTAAAATATAACATCAAAAATATAAAAACTTGGGGGTATGAAAATATAAGGCTTTGAAAATGTGCTTCAACTTAAGAGATAGACAACCTAAAAGGGGCAACCATATGTATATGGTTATAACCTATAACCATATAATATAAAACCTATATATGTGAATATATATATATATATACACACACATATAAAACCTAGATATATAGGTTTTATGTTGTCTTTATGTCATTATTTATAAACTTCATGATAATCACAAACCAAAAGTCTACAGTAGACACACAAACACTAAAAGAAAAGGAATTCAGTTATGACATTAGAGATAGTCATCAAGTCACAAGGGAAGGGAGAAAGAGAAGAAAGAAAGAACTATAAAAAGAACTTAAAAAACCCATTTAACAGTACTACCCAAAACAGTCTACAAATTCAGTGTAATCCCTATCAAATTACCAATGGAAATTTACATAGAACAAAAATTTTTACAACTTATATAGAAATACAAAAAATCCCACATAGCCAAAGCAATCTTGAGAAAGAAAATGGAGCTGGAGGAATCAGGCTCCTTGACTTCCGACTATAATACAAAGCTACAAATCAAGACAGTATGCTACTGGCACATTACCAGAAAAAAATGGATGAATGGAACCGTATAGAAAGCCCATAGATAAACCCACATACCTAATCTGTGACAAAGAATGGAAGAATATATGATAGAGAAAAGACAGTCTCACCAGTAAGTGGTGCTGGGAAAACTGGATAGCTATATGTAAAAGAATGAAATTAGAACACTCTCTAACACAACACACACACACACACACACACACACACACACACACACACACACCCCTCAGAATGGATTAAAGATATAAAAGTAAGGCTAGACACTAAAACTCTTAGAGGAAAACATAGGCATAACACTCTGACATAAATTGCAGAAAGATCTTTTGTAACCCATGTCCTGGAGTAATGAAAATAAAAACAAAAATAAGAGGGATCTAATTAAACTTAAAAGTTTTTTTTAGAACAAAAGGAACTATAAACAAAACAAAAAGACAGTCTTCAGAATGAGAGAAAATATTTGCAAATGAGGTAACTGATGAAAGATTAATCTCTAAAATATACAAACAGCACATGCAGCTCAATAATAAAAAGAACAACCTGGTGAAAACATGGCAGAAGACCTAAATAGATATTTCACCAAAGAAGACACACAGATTGAAAACAAACACATGAAAAGATTCTCAATATCACTAATTATTAGAGAGTTGCAAATCAAAACTACAGTGAGGTATCACCTCACACCGATCAGAATGGTTGTCATCAAAAATCTACAAGCAATAAATGCTAGAGAGGATGTGGAGAAAAGGGAACCCTCTTACACTATTGGTGAGAATATAAATTTGTGTGGCCACTAAGGTAGATAGCATAGAGATTCTTCAAAAAATTAAAAATAGAACTACCATACCACCCACCAATTCCACTCTTTGACATCTATACAAAGAAAAAAACTCACTAATTTGAAGAAATATATGCACCTCTTTTTTCATCACAGTGGTTTATAGTTGCCAAAACTTGGAGGCCACCTAAGTGTTCATTGATAGGTGAATGGATAAAGAAGATGCTGTTAATATATGAAATGGAATATTAGTCATGAGAAAGAATGCAATCTTTCCATTTACAACAGCATAGATGGATTGAGAATATATTAAGCAAAGTGAAATAAGTCAGACAGAGAAAGACAAATCCTGTATAATTTCACTTGTATGTGGAACATAAAAACAAATCAACAAACAAAAGAAAGCAGAAAGAGACTCATAGGTACAGGTAACAAACTGGTGGGTTGCCAGAAGAGAGGCGGGTGGAGAAATGGATAAGATTGGCAAAGGAGATTAAGTACAAACTTTTGCACAGCACATCATTTACACTCAGTTGTGTCTGACTCTTTGTGACCCCGTTGACTATACAGCCCATGGAATTCTCCAGGCCAGAATTCGGGTGTGGGTAGCCTTTCCCTTCTCCAGGAGATCTTCCCAACCCAGGAATTGAACCCAAGTCTCCTGCATTACAGCCAGATTCTTTAACAGCTGAAACACGGGGAAGCCTATAAATACTGTAGTGGGTAGCCTATCCGTTCTCCAGCATATCTTCCCAACCCAGGAATCGAACCAGGGTCTCCTGCATTGCAGGTGGATTCTTTACCAACTGAGCTATCAGGGAAGCCCAGTACAAACTTCCAGTCATATAATAAATAAGTCCTGGGGAGGTAATGTACAGCATAGGGAATATAATCAACAATAATTTAAAAGTTTGTATGGTGATAGACAGTTACTAGACTTATGGAGGTCATTTCATAATGTGTATGTGTTGAACAACTATGTTGTACACCTGCAACAAATATTATAGTCAATTATATAGTCAGTTGATAAAAGAAGGAAAAGAAAGTTCTTGTTCAGATTTCTAATCATACTGCCTTACCTTATGCTGTCTGACTACTGTGGAGCCTAAAACCTTAGTTTTCTTTTGGCAAAATCGTGGCATTCACTTCTAAGTTCAGTCGCTGTTGATCTAAAGATGAGCCAAAGCTGGGAACATCATTGTTTTTTCCCTTGAATTTTTCTTAATTTAACCTAAAATATAATTTCTTTTTCTTCTCTGATCTCAAGACATGACCAGTAGTACCATAGTCGTAGTAGTTCCCCTAGTAATGAAAAACATCTTTAAAATATCAGCTTTCCTGGTGGAAAGGTGGACTTCCCCTGGTGGATCAGACAGTAGAGAATCTGCCTACCTTTTAGGAAACCTGGGTTTGATCCCTGGGTAGGGAATATCCCCTGGAGAAAGGCCTGGCAACTCATTCCAGTATTCCTGCCTGGGAAATCCCCATGGACAGAGGAGCCTGGTGGGCTGCAGTCCATGGGGTTGCAAGAATCAGACACAAATGAGTGAATAAAATACCAACAGTCTTCACTAACTGAAGAGCAGATAGTCCTTCTCTGGAGCACTAGAGGCCTCAATGTTATCCTAAGCATGTGATCTTTACATGGAAACCTTTAGATTTTTTTCTGGGTCATTCTTCTCCAGCCGAGTATGCTTTGGGAATATAAAGCTGGAAATAAGCATGGTTATCTTAGAAAGCAGTGATTTTATTCAAAGATTTATGAAAAGGGCTAGTAATTTAACTTGTAGGTAGCTGAAGCCATTTTTACTTCAGAAGAAGCATTGATATATTAAGGAGAAGAATACAAAATTTGCAAGCATTTTTAAAGGTTATACTGGGACTTTAAATATTTCAAATTTTAGATGGTACCTTTGTGTTTTGCCCACAGACTCCCTGAAGGCTGTATTAAATTTTCTAGGCCATGAACTCAATGGAAAACTTAGCAGGATTATCTCAGGTGCTTCTTGATTAAAAAGTAATAATAATCTGGCTATTTTCATCTTGCATTCTTCATCCTAGTTTTTTTTTTTAAAGTAGAAGTTAATGTTATGGATTAACATTTATGTTAATGGATTAACATTTTAATCCATTCATCTAAAAATAACAGAGACATTTTATATGAGGTGTAACCTACTCAAAAAGTCTTCTGTAGATGAGAGAGCCAGACTGCAGATTACAGAGCCAGACATTCAAGTTCAAGGTACAGTGTGGGACAAGACCATCATGGGAGAGGTTTTCCTCCTTTCTGCTCATAAACATAAGTTGTTAGCTTAAAAAGAAAACCTCAGACAGAAGGAGAAAGCTTTCCCTCTATATAGCCTCTTTATTTTACATCTGTCTGTAATGTTTGAAGGCAAAACAGATAATTAGAAAACCAACCTCCCAAGCAGGTACGAGGATCTGAGCTGGACTCCTGGGACTACAGACTGGCTTAGTTCTATTTCTACCAATACTGTGATGTATGGTACTATGGTTCTTGTTTTAGTTACAAGAGGTATTAGGAATGAATGAATGCCCACACACAATTAATAATAGCTTATCTAGCACGTAACTCTGCAGCACAATACTAACAACAGGAGTACTTTACAGCAGGGTGGAGAAGAAAGTAGACATTAATACAACTGAAGATTTCCTTTTTTCTTTCCCCTCTTTTCTCAATGAGAATTCAGTTCAAAAATGAGGCTCCAGAATGCCCCTGTGGCCCTTTGGCCCACAACACTACTGAGGAGCCTCACAGGCTTTGGTGATGCATCCTTCTTAGATGAGGAAATTATAGATTTTCTGGGTTTTGCTCACATCTATCTTGATGAGTGCTCTTTCCTGTGCCAGTTTCAAGCCCCTTTGCTTGTTACATTTGTTCAATAGAGCAGATATGTATTCTAAATAGGCTCCTGGGAACAACCTCACATCTGACAGAGTTCCTTTTCTTTCTCACTTAACTTCTCTGTGCCAGGGAGGCCACTGAGTTTCAAGGGCAGTACACTTTGTCTATCTGAATTCGAAGACATTCGAACAGAAGGACTCAAGCCAGAATCAATGTCAGCCTGCTGGCGGAGACCCTCCTGGCAGGCGCTGCTGTCCTGGATGCACTGGAGGACCTTGGAGTGCATTCTGCATTTGAGGGGTTCCTCCTCTTGAGTCTTCTTGAGGTGACTGTAGGTTCTGAAGCTACAAAATTGGTAATGCCTGCTGTCCTGTATTCCTGGAGCCTTTGATTTCCCTTCGGAGTTCAAATTCCAATGCTTGGCTTTCAGTGAACTTGTCAGGCTCCACTGGCCTCACTATCCTTGCAAGTCACCTCATTTTTTCATAAAGGTCTTGGACTTCCTTGGGGTATCGTCGTTCCATTAACTGAAACTTCCTAAGATTGATTAATTTGTGGTCTCATAATTTTTTTTTCATCTTTGTCCTCCTTTAACCTGGAATGATAGATATCTACTACAGCCATCTTCAGAGCATGTAAAATGTCCCAGTCATCTTTGACAAAATCAATATCTCTCAAGTCCCACTTCGCATAATTGTCAAACTGCTCTATGAAATCTGCTTGAGCTGGCATGTACCCCGCCATGTCCTGAGAAAGCAAGGAGTCAAAGGTGGGTCAGGGAGGGTCCTCTGCAGAGTGAAATGGGATGGCAGTGTCAGCAGTTTTTAGTGTCAGCAGTTTTTGCCTCCGCTTGCTTCAGGTTCAGCAGGGTAGATGTGAACAGAAGGTTCTCGATGAAATGGTTCATATTGTGCTTCTCCCGCTCCTCCTTGGTCTTGGTGCGCATCTGATTGGTTACATCCTACCAATTTCCAAAGCCACAGTCCATCACAGTTTGTAAAAGGGCCATTTCTTCTTGAGAAGGCCAGCTAAGGTCAAGAAGAGGAAAATCTGAGGTCATTATTTCATAAGTAAGATCACTTTGATGTTTGTTATACTCAAATCCTCAGGTGAAACACAGTAAGCAGAGGAAAAAGGAAACTGCACACTTGATATAAAGCTCTATGAGGTAGGAGGAACAGCCTCAGCAAAGTGGCTTATCAGAAGGATCATTGCTAAAGGAACCCAAACTGTCCATTCTGCAGTTGGCAAAGACTGTTGCTCTGATGATCTTTAATCTGAGCTGCTTCAGGGAGATTTCAGAACCTCACTGCTTCCCTCTCCTCCGCCCATCCTAGTTTTAAGTAGATAAAGAGTTCCCTGTTTCTTCTCTGACAATGTCAACATTTTCTTTGTTTTCTTCTAGTGGTATTACCAAAAGCTAGTGTGGGAGAATCCTAGAGTCTGATTACTGTGGGCTACATGCGCAAGTCAAGTAATTTTCCATTTCTAATTGGTAGCCCAGGAATTCACATTAGGAAAAACCCAGTAGGTGTTAATAATTCCTCCCAGGGATCTAGTATACAAGTGCTTACTAACGATTTTAATGTTGTTTACTTTAAAGTTTCTTGTCTCTTTTCTTTGAGTACTCCTCCAGCACTCTATTAAAAAACTATATTTAAGTATATTTCCTTTATTTCTAAAATTTCCCAAAACTATCTCCTAAATAGATCTTTGCATTAAAATTCTTATTTTTCTTCCATACTGGATTATAACCATGTGATTATAAGCCATTAATTCCTCATTCTTATAAATTAGAGAAAAAAATTAAATAGTGTTACTTTAAGCCCTGAAAAAATTTAAAGTCTGAAAAGTGAACTTAGAACATCTCATGTTATTAGGAGTATGTTGTATACATAGCAAGCTTCCCACGTGGAACCACGGTAAAGAATCAGCCTGCCAGCGCAGGAGATGTGGGTTGATCCCTAGGTCGGAAATCCCATGGAGAAGGAGATGGCAACCCACTCCAGTATTCTTGCCTTGAAAATTCCCATGGGCAAAGAAGCCTGCTGGGTTACAGTCCATGGGGTCGCAGAGTCAGACATGACTTTTTCACTCTGAAACATGAGTTTTTCATGCTCCTGTTTCAACCTCATCAAGAGGTAAGACCAGAAACTATGAAACTCTTTGAGGAAAATATAGGCAGAACACTTGATGACATAAATCAAGGCAAGATCCTCTATGACCCACCTTCTAGAGTAATGGAAATAAAAACAAAAGTAAACAAATGGTATCTGATTAAACTTTTGCTTTTTGCTTAATGCTTTTGCAGAGCAAAGGAATCTATAAGCAAGGTGACAAGACAACCCTCAGACTGGGAGAAAATAAGAACAAATTAAACAACTGACAAAGGAGTAATTTCCAAAATATACAAGCAACTCATACAACTCAATACCAGAAAAACAAACAACCCAAAAAAGTGTGAAAAAGACCTAAACAGACATTTCTCCAAAGAAGACACACAGATGGCTAACAAACACATGAAAAGATGCTCAACATCACTCATTACTAGAGAAATGCAAACCCAAACTACAATGAGATATCACCTCACACCAGTCAGAATGGCCTTCATCAAAAAATCTACAAACAGTAAATTCTGGAGAGGATGTGGAGAAAAGGGAAGTATACAGCCACTATGGAAGATGGTATGGAAATTCCTTAAAAAACTAGGAATAAAACCACCATATGACCCAGCAATCCCACTTCTAGGCATATACCCTGAGGAAAACAAAATTGAAAAGACACATGTATCCCATTGTTCACTGCAGCGCTGTTTACAATTGCTAAAACATGGAAGCAACCTAGATGTCCATCGACAGATGAATGGATAAAGTTGTGGTACATATACACAATGGAATATTACTCAGTCATAAAAAGGAATGCCTTGGAGTCAGTGCTAATGAGGTAGATGAACCCAGAACCTGTTATACAGAGTGAAGTAAGCCAGAAAGAGAAAGATAAATGCCGTACTCTCATGCATGTATATGGAATCTAGAAAAATGGTACTGGAGAATTCACTGGGGGAACAGACATAAAGAATAGCCTTGTGGATATGGAGAGAGGGAGGAGGGGGTGAGATGTATGGAGAGAGTAACATGGAAACTTACATTACCATATGTAAAACAGATAGCCAACGGGAATTTGCTGTATGACTAAGAAACTCAAATAGAGGCTCTGTATCAACCTAGAGGGATGCCGTAGGGAGGGAGACAGGAGGAAAATTCAAAAGGGAGGGCAGATATGTATATCTATGGCTGATGAACAGGGAGGCCTGGTGTGCTGCGATTCATGGGGTTGCAAAGAGTCGGACACGACTGAGCGACTGAACTGAACTGAACTGAACTGAACTGAACTGAATGGCTGATTCAGACTGAGGTTTGACAGAAAACAAAATTCTGTAAAGCAATTATCCTTCAATAAAAAAATAAATAAAGAGGCTCTTTAGTTCCTCTTCACTTTGTGCCATTAAAGTGGTATCATTTGCATATCTGAGGCTGTTGATATTTGTCCCAGAAATCTTGATTCTAGCTTGTGCTTCATCCAGCCTGGCATTTTTCATGATGTGCTTCGCATAGTAGTTAAATATGTCAGGTGGTAATACACAACATTACCAGCATATACACAGCATCTGACAAAAGTAAAATGAAAAATTACTTAAAATGTACTTTCTTGCAGTGTCCAGTATATATGATTTATGAAGAAAACGTTAAAATTAAAAAAATTGGGAAACTGAGTCTGAGGATGCACCCAAACTAATCTTACAGTGACCAAATTTTAAAAGGTAAATATAGGCTTAAACAAAATCAGACAGCAGTAGAGGTGTAGCTCTCTTTATTAGCATATAAAGGTGGATTTTTCAAAATGCAAAGTGCATATGGAAACATAGTTTCTATATTGGATAATCATTTTACTGAGACCTTATCTTCATTTGCCAGTTGGTATCCAGTGTCAACTCCTAAAAATTTAGGAGGGTTGTTTGTTCATAGGCTTGAATGAATAGGCAATTATCTTTGATGAAAAAAAAAATTCAGTGGATTAACACACTGGTGAAAAGTTCTTCAAAGTTTTTGTTGTTCAGTCACTAACTCTTGTCTGAACCTTTACCCATGAATGGCAGCAGAGCAGGCTTCCCTGTCCTTCACTCTCTCCCTGAGTTTGCTCAAGCTCATGTCCATTGAGTTGGTGATGTCATCCAACAAGTTCATCCTCTGTCATCCCCTTCTCCCCCTGCCCTCAATCTTTCCCAGCATCAGGGTCTTTTCCATGAGCCAGCTCTTCGCATCAAGTGGCCAAGGTATTGGAGCTTCAGCTTCAGCATCAGCCCTTCCAATGAATATTCAGAGTTGATCAGTTGCTAAATTGTGTCTGACTCTTTGTGACCCCATGGACTGCAGCATGCCAGGCCTCCCTGTCCCTCACTATCTCCCAGAGTTTGCCCAAGTTCATGTCCATTGAATTGGTGATGCTATCCAACATCAGGGTTGATTTCCTTTAAAAGTTAATCTTCTAATATTTGTGAACCATTTTCCCTAAATTGTCTTTTCTTTGGTTTAGTTTTTAGTCCTTATATGTGCATGTCATATTTTCTTAATTGACACATATTTATCTATGTGTTATTTAATTAACAGCTTCTAGTATTTAATCTCCATTGGTATGCTTTCTCTGGGCCTAATTGTTTAGACTTGGCTCACTTAATCAGAAAAATTGTCATTATTTTCTTCAAATTGTTGTAAAATTTAAGATTATTTCTGTACGATGCTAACCAAGAAGCTGCTTTGATCCAGGAGTTCAAATAACTACTCAATTGATAAGTCATGGATTAATGAGCATTCCATACCCTTTCTTGCATATGTGCATGTGTAATCGCTTAGTTGTGTTCAACTCTTTGTGACCCTATGTACTGTAGCCCACCAGGCTTCTCTGTCCAGGGGCATTCCAGGCAAGAATACTGGAGTGGATTGCCATTTCCTCCTCCAGGGGATCTTCCCAACCCAGGGATTAAACTCACATCTCCTGTTTCCTAAACTGTCAGGCAGAATTTTTACCACTGAACCACCAGGGAAGCCCATCCTTTTCTTAACAACTCTTGAAAAATTGTGATATAATTGACATGTAACATTGTTAGTTTCAGATGTATGCAATAATGATTCCCTATTTGTATATATTATGGGGTGATCACCACAATAAGTCAAGCTAACACAATTTAAAAATTTTTAAGGATTCATACTGCCTCTAGGAAAATATTGTGACTCTTTAGTAGAATGTACTCTTCTTATCAGAACCCCAGTTTGCATGACTTTCCAGACTCATCTCTCACTCTTTCCCTCTCATGCTCAGTGGCCTAGTCACCTAGAGTGTACTGTTTCCTAACCCTTTTACTCTATTTCAGGGTTCTACAGTGATGGCCATCCTTTGCCTCTGCCAATGTCTTCCCTGTTCATGTATATATTTTTAAGTCCCTCTGTAAGCATCACTCCCTGTGGAAATCTTTTCTTCACATCTGTAGATGAATTATTTTCTTCCCCTTTTATGCTTTCAAGTACCTTGCTACCCTCTGCTAGTACCATGTGTGCTTATGTGCTCAGTCATGTCTGACTCTTTGAGACCCTATAGATTGTAGGCCGCCAGTCTCCTCTGTCCATAGGATTTTCCAGGCAAGAATACTGGAGTGGGTTGCCATTACCTCCTCCACTGCTAGTACTATATTCATTACAAACTACAATAGTTGTTATATTGGCATACCTCTAATTAGACTACTGCACTATGAAGTCAGGAACTTTGTTTTACCTCAGTACCTCTGTTAGCAAATATATCCACAAAGTATTCAGTAATTTTTATATCTGCTTCATTTGTTTAATCTATATTATCATCTATAACTTTCTCTGTGTATATGTATGTATATTTATTTTTGGATTAAATTCAACAAGTTGCAGATATCATTACACTTTACCTACAAATACTTCAATTGGTATTTCCTAAAAACAGACTTCCCCCTAAAAGCATAATATCATATTACACCTAATAAAAGAACACAATTTCCTAATATCATTTAACATCCAGTCCATAATAAAATTTTCCTCAATTCTTCTACAATTGACTTGAGAGTTTTTCTTCAACCAGTTTATTACTTATTTTTTGATCAGATGCATGAATCCTGAAACCAAATACTAGCACAGTTTGAATGTTTTTGTAGGAAGAGAAATATGGAATGTGTATTTGATATTTGAAATTCTGTTTTTGAAATGTCAGATTAAAGCTGATAGTTACGGTAATTGGCATGAAGCATGTAGGATTTAGATTATAATGGAAAGAGCTTAGTTAAAGTGAAGCAATATAGCTGCATTGGTGTTACTGCAGCAGTAGAAAAGCCTTTGAAAGCAGCTTTAGAATGGCAGGAATCAATGCTGGTATAATGCATCCGCTGCTATGGCGAAGACAGGAGGGAAGTGGAAGGTCATCACTTACAGACATTAACTAGCTGTCATTCTTATTTAATGCTGCACCATAAAATTCCTTGGTTGTGTATAAATTGTGGCAGTACATGCAAATTCTCAGGTCATTTTCTATGGTTAGCCCACTTAAAATTGCTTACTCCAGTCCTACATTCTAGATCATTGTCATCTACTGATGACTGAAGAAAAATTGTGAAGAGATCCATGTATAAAGTGCTGTGTAGCTTTTAAGGGAAGCTTTAGTCTTGTTCCCAGAATTTTCCATTCTAGCCCCTCTACAGCCTTTGCTATCATCAGCAGATGTTCTTTGTAATTTTTCCTTTGTTATTTTTCCTACTGCTCTGAGTCAAGGTGGAAATTGCTATCACATGGTAACCCTGCTAGAGGAAAGTACCTCATTAGCAATATTTTCCACAGACACTAAGGTAGAATAAAGGGGAATAAGAACACTATAGTACCAAAAGATCAGTAGCAAAATGGCATGATTTAAAAACTAAAAGAGTTCAGGATGTGGAAGCATTAACCTTGGGGTGATGACTTTGGAAAAATCACCTCAGTTCTGTACCCTTCAGTTTCCTCATCTATAAAATCGAAATAAAACACTTATATCTCCCAAATGCTTACAAGAAAGAAATCAAATGAGGCCTCTCTGAGTACTCTGTGAGCTAAAATAGCTTCTAATATATATAAAAATATTATTGATTTATTCCTAGGGACTTAGAGTCTTTTTACATCTTATCTATTATAATGCTGAGGCACAAAAATGCATCTAGATCCTTCCCTTTAAAAATATTTACATGAACCAAGCTAAGCAGCATCAGCAATTTTATTTTGGAAACTCTTTACAGGAGTTAAATAAGTGATGACATTTCTCCATGTATTTTCTTGAATCATGGGCCTTGGGTATTCTGAAGTATCAGAGAGGGCATTTGTTTTATTTTTAGCTGTCAGAGTATTGTGCTCTGAAAATTCATCTATTTCCAATCAAAGCACATATTTGAAGCTGTTGGGAGAGAGGGCCCGCAACATTGTTTTTATTTTTATCCTGTGTATCCAAATCTCTACTGAGAAGACCTCATAGGTAGCATTTCCTTGGATGCTTTCACAGAATGCAGGATTATTTATGCATTCCTATAATGGATTGGTTACTTACTGCTCTACACTACGAGCAGCATGAGTTCCAGAAAGAGAACCATTATACAGCATTCTAAACTCCAAACCTGAATAAAACCCAATGTTATTAATTCAAAACACAGTTAAGGGCCTTCTGTAGGAAGAGAATTGGGAGAGGTGATATGAAAAAACTGTAAGACAGAGAAGACACAGGCCCTGCCCTCAGGGAGTTTATAGTTTGAAGGGAAAGATCAGATAAATAGATATATGTAAAACATCAACTATGGTGAAAGCTATATAAAGATAGTTTAAATCAAGTCCTTGCCAGGAGGAATTCTCAAAATTTTTATTTACTACATAGAAGAATACTCTTCAGCTAGCTCTGATCCTCCCCTTGCTGTCCTAATATCAATTCTTTTGAAGAGACATGCTATACAGAAAAAACCTGTCTCCTTTCCTCAACTAGATACTCAAATCACTTGTGCTAGATTTTGGCATAGGAGATGAAGTGGAGCCACAGTGAAATGATTGCTGAACCAAGTTACTTAAGGAAACTAAAGCTAACCTTATTGGAGAGAAATTCTGAGATTCACCGTTTGTACTTTCTGAAATCTAAATATATTGATTTTATTTCTGGTACATATCTACTATTTTATTATTTATTTAATTTTTGGCCGCATGAAATCTTTGTTGCTGTGGCAGTCTTTCCCTAGTTGCAATGAGCAGGAGGCTACTGTCTAGTTGCAGTGGGTGGGCTTCTCACTGCGGTGGCTCCACTTGTTGCCAAAATGGGCTTTTAGGGTGTTTGAACTTGGGTAGTTGTGGCTTATGGGCTTCAGAGTGTGGTGCACGGGCTTAGTTGCTGGGCAACATGTAGAATCTTCCCAGACTAGGCATCGACCCCATGTCCCCTGCATTGGCAGGCAGATTATCAACCACTGGATCATCAGGGAAGTCTGCTGAGATGCAAATTTAGAACAGCATAACTCAAGTGGAGATTTCATGAGGATCCCAAACTAAAATCACTTGGTAGAAATTTTGGACTAGTGTTTTATGCCCGACACAAGTTAAAAAAATTCTTTTTAACATTTCAATAGTTTAATATTTCATGAAGTGGGAAGTATTCATTCCCAAGGATCCAGAGAACTGCAAAATAGGGCAGAAAGCAGGGACGTTTTTATAGGGTAAAGAATAGGAAGCAAGGGTAAGAAAAATAAAAAATGGATTAAGCACAGGGAAGCAAGTATAGAGCCAACGGTTGGCTTGGTATTTGGGATTGGCTGACTGGATATACTGCATTTCTGATCAAATGGCTTTATACAGATATCAAAGTTACATAAGTTCTGGTGCTGACATGTCACCAAAGATATGCCAAGACGGGAGTGGCTCCATCTTGAACATAGAAATTTATTTCAACTCTGTGAAACTTAGAGTGGGATAGAATGGGAAAGACTAAGAATCTCTTTAAAAAAATCAGAGATACAAGGGAATATTTTGTGCAAAGATGGGCACAATAAAGGACAGAAATGGTATGGATCTAACAGAAGCAGAAGATATTAAGACGAGTTGGCAAGAATACACAGAACTATAAAAAAGATCTTCATGACCCAGATAACCACGATAGTGTGATCACTCACCTAAAGCCAGACATCCTGGAATGTGAAATCAAATGGGCCTTAGAAAACATCACTGCGAAAAAATCTAGTGAAGGTGATGGAATTCCAGTTGAATGAGTGAGTGAAGTCTCTCAGTCATGTCCAACTCTTTGCGACCCTATGGACTGTAGCTTACCAGGCTTCTCTGTCCGTGGGATTCTCCAGGCAAGAATGCTGGAGTGGGTTACCATTTCCTTCTCCAGGGGATCTTCCCAACACAGGGATCGAACCTGGGTCTCCCGCATTGGAGGCAGACGCTTTAACCTCTGAGCCACCAGGGAAGCTGAGCTATTTTAAATCCTAAAAGATGATGCTGTGAAAGTGCTGCACTCAATATGCCAGCAAATTTGGAAAACTCAGCAGTGGCCACAGGACTGGAAAACGTCAGTTTTCATTCCAATCTCAAAGAAAGGCAATGCCAAAGAATACTCAAACTACTGAACAATTGCACTCATCTCACATGCTAGCAAAGTAATGCTCAAAATAATCCAAGCCAGGCTTCAACAGTACATGGAAAACTGTGAACTTCCAGATATTCAAGCTGGGTTTAGTAAAGGCAGAGAAACCAGAGATCAAATTGCCAACATTTGTTGAATCATTGAAAAGGCAATAGAATAACAACAACAACAAAATCTACTTCTGCTTTATTGATTCTGCTAAAGTCTTTGACTGTATGGATAACAACAAACTGGAAAATTCTTCAAGAGATGGGAATACCAGACCACCTTACCTGCCTCCTGAGAAATCTGTATTCAGAAAAGAAGCAAGAGTTAGAACTGGATATGAAACAATGGATTGGTTCCAAATTGGGAAAGGAGTACATCAAGGCTGTATATTGTCACTCTGCTTATTTAATTTAAGTGCAGAGTACATCATGAGAAATGCCTGGCTGTATGAAGCACAAGCTGGAGTCAAGATTACTAGGAGAAATATCAATAACCTCAGATATACAGATGATACCACCCTTATGGCAGAAAGCAAAGAAGAACTAAAGAGCCTCTTGATGAAAGTGAAAGAGGAGAGTGAAAAAGTTCTCTTAAAATTCAACATGCAAAAAACAAAGATCATGGCATCCAGTCCCATCACTTCATGGCAAATAGCTGGGGAAACAATCAAAACAGTGACAGACTTTGTATTTTGGGGCTCCCGAATCACTCTAGATGATAATTACAGCAATGAAATTAAAAGATGCTTGCTCCTTGAAGAAAAGCTGTGACCAACCTAGACAGCATATTAAAAAGCACAGACATTACTTTGCCTGCAAAGGTCCATCTAGTCAAAGCAATGGTTTTTCCAGTAGTCATGTATGGTTGTGAGAGTTGGACTACAAAGAAAGCTGAACACCGAAGAATTGATGCTTTTGAACTGTGGTGTTAGAGCAGACTCTTGAGAGTCCCTTGGATTGCAAGGAGATCCAATCAGTCAATTCTAAAGGTTATCAGTCCTGAATACTCATTGGAATGACTGATGTTGAAGCTGAAACTCCAATACTCTGGCCACCTGATATGAACTGACTCCTTGGAAAAGACCCTGATGCTGGGACAGATTTAAGGCAGGCGGAGAAGGGAATGGCAGAGGATGAGGTGGTTGTATGGCATCACAGACTTGATGGACATGAGTTTGGTAAGGGGAGTTTGTGGTGGACAGGGAGGCCTGGTGTGCTGCAGTCCATGGATTTCAAGGAGTCAGACACGACTGAGTGACTGAACTGAACTGACTGAAACTTAACCTTTTAAAGTGCACAATTCACATTTTTTAGTATATTTTTAAGACTGGAGAACCATCAAAGCCCTTTAAAAAGATCCAGGGAAGCTGAGTTTGGCAACGTACATGAGCGATGCTATAAGTTTGTTCAAGCCAGAATCTCTAACCCATTGTGGAGTTTCAGTTCCCAGTGACTGCATATATGCATATAAACCAGGTGCTCTGTGAACACAGACTGCAGGAGGGAATCTCACAACTGGGTCTGGCTGGAAAAGAGCCTCCAAAAGAGACAACCAATATGTTTCAGAATAATGTTTAGGACCAACTTTCAACAGCAATTCTTTGTGGAAACAAGGAAAATGGAAGTGGGTTGATTATCCTGTTTGTTAAAAACATGTCAGATTTATATGTGTTATCCTGTCATGATTATTAATAGTATGGTCTTTTGTTCCCCAAAGTAGTTTAGATGATTAATCATATGATATCATTAGACTCTCTAGTTCTCTCTTTTGGAGATGCTTTGTCTCTAGTACCCTTTCCAGCCTCCTCTTCAGTCCCCAGATTCCAATTTCTGTCTCCAAAGCTCAGTGAGACCATCACTCTGTTGTCCATTACTGAGTGTAGAGTACCACTAGTCATGGACCACATTTGGGGCTCACTTCATTTTTATCTCTTTGCTGCCTGTTGCCCAGCATCTGAAAAGCTGTATCCACTATAGTTTTAGTTTGTTATTAGTTCTATTCCATCATGACATTATGTTTGTGAGGTTTCTCCATGTCATTGCATATGGCAGCAGTTCATTCTTTTTCTTTGTTTTTTTAGAATGCCTTGACTAAATAATAAGCAACAATGCATTTATTTAATTTTTGATAGATATTTTGGTTATTCCAGCTTTTGTACATATCTTTCGATGGACATGTATTTATTTCAATTGGATGTATGTCTTTCTGATTGAGTTTTTGAGATATATGTGTTGATTTTTTTAAAATATTTAAGTAGTTTTCTGAAGTGGTTTTACCATTTTTACTTTCTGCTGTAAAAACATTTCAGTTACTCAAATTTTTATCAGCACTTGGTATTGTCAGTCTTTTAAATTTTAGCCGTTTTGGTAAGATGTTGATATTTCACAGTTTTTAATGTGAACACTTTATTGTTTATTTCATATCCAATATTTTTAAATTAAAATAATATTTAAACCTCTATAATTTATACATGTATCTTTAAATGAACATAAAATCTACTGTAAAGTTTGAGAGCTATTTCACAACCAGTTTCTTTATATGTAAATAAAAGTTTAAAAATAAAAATATTTAATTTATTATATGTATTCTGCTAAATGATGGCAGTAAGACTACATCATTTCTAAAATAATTAATAATTTTTAAGCTCTTTAAGTTTACCTTAAATACTTTCACTATACGTTAAATTGATACATGGTATTTTTTAGATTTTTTTAGTCCTTCTGGACATTAAATTATCATATTTTAAAATGTTGTGCCTACTAAATTCTTCAGATGAGGAGCAGGATTTGCTGGGGGATGCTTTTCACTAAGTGTCGTGTGCTGTGTACATGACACTGTAAATCCAGCACTGTACACATCTATGAATAAGGCATGGCACATTTTTCAAGTGTGTTCTCTAAGTCATCTTTTGATGAACACAGCAATGGTTACAAACAACCACTTCCCAAATGCTTTCCAAAGAACATCTTATTTAAGATGATAACTTGGGGAAAAAAAGCAAAACATAAAAAAGAAAACCCAGATGGGTTTGTGATCAAATAATTTGAGGAAACAATTGCTATAAAATAAGATAGACTGTAATAAGAAATGCCAACTACTATGGATTTCTGAAAAAGAACAGTCCATGTTTATTTCAGGGGATCAGACCAGTTGGTGTATACATAATATAATGTAATAATTAGAAATTGATCTAATTTTAGAATCCCATACTGGGGCTTACAAGCTCATTTATGATTGAACATCTCTTGTGGGAAATTGAGCTCTTGGCATTCCTTGGCCCTTTGGTTAATTTATTGTATCTACAGTATTTATTAGTACTGCCTAGATAATTTTTTCAAAATCATTTATTATCAGTCTGGTAGATTGTCTATCTCTTGCCCTTTCCATTTTGTAGTTTTATGCTAAAATAAAATAATACTGCCAAAGTAACATGGAACTCTTTATAGTCCATTTATATTACTATATATATATATTTGATTTTTATTCAGTATTGGATGTATCTTTTCAGTTTAAATAGATTCTTATTTTAATGTCTATAGATCAAATGATATTTATGAAATTTAAAAAATTGTGCCTATATATTTTAAAAGAGCTTCAATAAATAAAATTAATTGTTGTTTTATATTATACAGTTGAAATTTTCAACATATACCTGAAAATAAAATGGACATGATTAGTTCTCAGGACATGGGATTGATTAGTAATTTTAATGGCTAAGATATTTAAATGAATCATTTCCTAAGGCTTCCTTTTAAAAGCTTAATTCAGTTTATATGACTACTCTTCCTAAAAGCTATCTGTCTAGTAAATAGTGGATATTTACTATATTTTAGAAGTTGGTTAAATATCTCTTATTTTGGATTATTCTTTTCAATTTATATTACTTAGCCATTTAAAAATTTTACAAGATGCTCTTAAAGTGAAGTCGCTCAGTCGTGTCCGACTCTTTGTGACCCCATGGACTGTCGCCCACCAGGCTCCTCTGTCCATGGGATTCTCCAGGCAGGAATACTGGAGTGGGTTGCCATTTCCTTCTCCAGGGGATCTTCCCAACCCAGGGATCGAACCCAGGTTTCCTGCATTGCAGGCAGACGCTTTATCCTCTGAGCCTCCAGAACACTGGATTTTCTAGAACCTTAATACAACTCTGTGATTGGTGGGATAGAAATAGCTTTTTATATGTACTATGTGTGGGGTTGACTCACACTAGTAATTGATTTACCAAAGTTTGCAAAGTCAGTTAGTGTCAGTGGTTACTATAACCTTGATATCTGGCCTCTATGTCAAGTAGGTACTATGCCAGATTAAATGCTTAGGGTTTTTTTATGAATACTTAATAGAAGCAGTATCCAAATAAACATGTTATTCAAGAGAAGCTTAATGACTTCTTAAAAACTGAATTTGGTTGTAAATGATTTTAGTTTAAAAACTCATTGGGGATTAATTCATAGCAAAGCTGTTTTCCCAGTGCATATATTTTGCAGTAAATTCACAAGCTCAGTATACTAAAAATGTGCTTATTTTCCAATCTGCTTTTATTTAATTAGCTGTATAGTTTTAATTACTTCTCAGCAAAAATTTCACTTCTCACTATTAAAATCTCAAAAAGTTTGAAATAAAATGAGACTAGAAAGACTCATTTCTTAACTTGGGCCTGAACAATAGCCTCATTCTTTACTCTCACCACACTTGTACTTGGGCCAGTGACATCTACTACTATGGCAATGACTCTATCTAAAATTTCATCATGTTCTTTGTTAAATATAGAGATTCCAATCTGAAGGGGGGACGGTCTCAGTTTTTTTCATGGCCTGCATCTTTTCTATCCTCATCTGTGCTTTATTTAGCTGTTTACTCTGAATCTTTCCTTTGTCTTTCTCCTTTCTCTAATACCCCTTCCCCCAAACAGAGAACATTTTTCTCAGTGTTGCCTATAGATTTCCAGGTAGATTTGTTACTGAGTCTAAGCTCTTATTACTTGCCACACTACAGGCCAGTCAATCAATCAAGAGACAAGTTGTTGGGTCAAGGAATGGCAAATTTATTTGGAAAGCAGCAGACTTAGAGGATGGTGGGCTAGTGTCCCAAGGAATCATGTTACCTGAATTAGATTAGTCACAAATAACTATTATTTAAATTTCAATGTTTTATAAAAAAATGTTCTATCCCGTGTCAAAGTTAATTTTTGAGGTAAACATTTAAATTTAGAAAGCTTTGGATTTACATAAAAGATTCAGTTAGTACAGAGTTGCTGTATACCCCATATGTAGTATCTTCTGTTATTATCTTCTATTAGTATTGTGTATTTGTCATACAATTAATGAACCAATATGAACATGTTATCATTAACTAATGATTATGTATAAAACTGCTCTAAACATTTGCTGTAGATTTCTATGTGGGTGTACATGGGTAAGTCATTTGGGTAAATATCTAAGAATGGAATTTTGTCGTCCTATGATAAGACCAGTTTTCTAAGAAACTTCCAAACTGCCATCCAGAGTGGTTGTACCATTTGCATTCCCATAAGCAATGAAGGAGAGTTTCTGTTGCTGCATATCCTTGCCAGCAGTTGGCTTTGTCTGTTTTGGAATTTAGCCATTTTAATAAATGTGTGATAGTATCTCCTTGTTGCTTTAAGTTGAATTTCCTTAATGAGAAAAGTTGTGGAGCATCTTTTCATATGCTTATTTGCCATTTGTTTATCTTCTTTGGTGAGATACTTCTTTAGATCTTTTGGTTAATTTTAACCATGTTGTTTATTTTCTTATTGCTGAGTTTTAAGAGTTCTTTGCATATTTTGCATAAATCCTTTGTCATATATCTTTTGCAAATATTGCCTTCTAGTCCATAATTTGTCTTGTCATTCCATTTTCTTAAGAATGGCTTTTGCAGAGCAAAAGTTTTAATTTTAATTGTCTAACTTACCTTTTTATTTTCATGGATCATACTTTTGATATTATACCTAAAAACTCATCTCAAAACTCAAATTTACATAATTTTTCTCCTACATTTCTTCTAGAAATTTTGTGATTTTACATTTTACATTAAATATGTTACCCACTCTGAGTGGTGTGTGTGTATAAGATATGAGATCTCTGTAAGAAAATGCCGCGGGAAGAAAAAGCCACCTCTAGGGACCGTTAGTAAAAGGCCTTTATTTGGGCGGTCGCTCCCGGGCAGAACTCCCGGGGCAAGCGAGCGAGGGAACAAAGGAGTCTGCGAGGCGGGGAGGGGTGCGGGAAGGTTTTATAGCAAGGGCTGGCGGACAGGCCAAGTTTTTCCCTACAAGCGCAGGCTACAGCGGTGATTGGTGTCCAAGGGCTCTGTGTCAGCACCTGATTGGGCCAGGATGCCGGGGTTGGCCCCCGGAAGCCTGGTCCACTTCCGGTTCGTGTTTGGTCTCCTGTTTGGTCGTTGTCCCGCCTCCAAGGCTTGTCTGGGGCCCTTTTTGGGGCGTGCCTCAGCCAGCCTGGGCATGTTCTAACCTTTCAATCTCCATCTAGGTTCCTTTTTTTTTACTTTTGCATGTGGACATCGATTGTTTCAGCATCATTTTTTGAAAAGATCATGCTTACTTCATTCATTCAATTGCCTTTGCACTTTTGTTAAAAAATCAGATGTTGATTTCTGATAGCTATTTGGAAATTTGCCCAGTTTTTTTCCTTTGTAAATATTTTCTAATGTATCTTCTCTGTATTGGTTGGTTTTGCTCAGAGCTCCATTCTTTTCTCCCTTCCCATTTTACCCTATTTTATTTAACCTGGCTCAGCATTTTACTCTGGCATAAACTTCCACTTAGATACTGATAACTCTCAGTACAACCTTTTTATTTAGCTTTATTTCCTTGTGTCCACCTGTTTACAAAGATTCACTCTGAAGAGACAGCTTTGATTTACCATATTGAAAGCAAAACTCATGTTTCTTCAAAACTTGTTTCTCTACCTACTTATCCCATTTAGTTCTTGGTGTCAAAATTTAAAAAAAAAAATCTTAGAAAACTTGGCATCATTCCTCCTTCTTACACCCAATATCTTATTGTTTTCTAAGACCATTTGTTAATATATCTTGACATGACTTAACCCTTTTTCCACTCTGATATCCACAGCTGCCACAAACACTCTACTCTCACACAACCTACTTATCTCTTCCCTGTGTTCTGTTAATCTTCAGATCCCCAGACAAAAGCATGAGGCTGAAGCAGAGTAGGTCATGCTATTTCATGTCCTCTTGCTTTCACATATAGATGTCCATTCCTATTGTGATCTTCCTGAAGAACTCAAAATTGCCTTTAAGCTCAATGAAATTTCTTCTAATCTTTCAGGGCAAAGTTTCATGGCTTTTCCTTTCACTAACTTGTGGAACCTTAAAGACTAGCTATTATTCTATCTGGCTGTGTTCAAGGGCATGCAGGAAACCAGGTACTTAGGACATATTTAAAAAGTGATTACTAAATGGGTAAACAAATAAAATATAGATAAAAATATTCATTTTTCCAGGGAAGAAAAGCATTTAGTATAGTCCTGATACTTAATCTTTGTTGTATTCTCTTTTTTAGTCATTAAGGCACATGTTTTATGACATTTATCCTTATTTTTATATACCCTGTATACTTTTTGTATATGCATGCTAAGTCACTCTGTCATGTCCAACTCTTTGTGACCCCATGGACTGTAGGCCTCCAGGCTCCTCTGTTCATGGGGATTCTCCAGGCAAGAATACTGAAGTAGGTTGTCATGCCCTCCTCCAGGGGATCTTCCTGACCCAGGGATTGAACCCATATCTCTTGCATCTCCTGCATTGGCAAGCAGATTCTTTACCACTGTGCCATCTGGAAAACCCATACAGTTGATCTTAATTAATAACAACCTTGTTGGTTGAATGAATAAAATAGAGCCCAGTGCCTTTTCAATCCCATCTGTCTGGTTTAGTTTGTCTCAAATGATACACATCTATATATATATATATATATTTTGTACAATATGTAAGCACTGTAAGTATGCATGTAAAATTGGAGAATTTTCCTTTTTGTCATCACACAATTCACAATTTCCCTTTCAGGATAATGGTTTAGCTTGTATATTCTCTCTCTCTCTGTTTTGATCTAGCACATACATAGTACTAGCACAATAGCATGTATATGTGCATGTTTGTATCTGTTTTATTAATATGTTTTCCTCATAATTTTCTCTCATTATCTATAATTTACTGTATTTCTCAGAGATATTTAAATATTATATGAGCATTTTCTTTACATTCATCACTTGGTGAAAGGTTCTAATGTATTAATTAGATAGAATCTCCTCTGTTAATGAATATTTAGGTTGTTTCCAACTTTTTCACTTCAACAAATAATGCTACATTAAACATATTTTTTTATACTTTTGGAGATACTACTAATAGTGGAATTGTTCTATCAAAGGTTATACATATTTGTTCTAATAAATATTATCAAATTGTTCTCCAAAGACAAAAAAAAAAAGCCTCACTAGTTCCTGATCTGTTGCAAGTAGAGACTCTTATGCAGTATTCTAATATGTGTCCTTGTGCTGTAGAAAACAGAAGCAGAAATGTATGTAGTTCAATTTGCATTTTCTTGATTTATTCAACACCACTTTCTTATAATTTTGCCTATTAGGATACTTTTGTGAGGGTTTCCCTGGTGGCTTATCTATCATAATCATAATATATTTTCTATTGGGTCATTTATTTTATATTACATTTTATTTATTTTATATTACATTTTATTTTACAATAGTTTTAAATTGTAAATAGTCAAATATTGTAAACATTTTCCACTTAGGCTTTCCGAATTACATTTAGAGATATCCACAGAAAGAGAGAGATTAAGTCCTCTATAAAAATTTTAATTGGAATATAACCTTGTTCTTATAGGACTTGGCATTTTATCAGTTTTTAACTACTTCACTCTAACAAATTAATTTATGAGATAAATGAGAAATTATTATCATTCATAATTTACATATGTGGACTGTGACTGCAGCCACGGAATTAAAAGATGCTGTCTCCCTGGAAGACGAACTATGACAAACCTAGACAGCATATTAAAAGCAGAGATATTACTTTGCCAACAAAGGTCTGTCTAGTCAAGGCTATGGTTTTTCCTGTGGTCATGTATGGATGTGAGAGTTGGGCTGTGAAGAAAGCTGAGTGCTGAAGAATTGATGCTTTTGAACTGTGGTGTTGTGGAAGACTCTTGAGAGTCCATTGGACTGCAAAGAGATCCAACCAGTCAATCCTAAAGGAAATCAGTCCTGAATATTCATTGGAAGGACTGATGCTGAAGCTGAAACTCCAATACTTTGGCCACCTGATGCAAAGAACTGACTCATTTGAGATGACACTGATACTGGGACAGATTTAAGGCAGGAGGAAAAGGAGATGACAGAAGATGAAATAATAGGCTAGCATCATCAACTGAATGGACATGAGTTTGAGCAAGATCCAGGAATTGGTGATGGACAGGGAGGCCTGGTGTGCTGCAGTTCATGGGGTCGCAAAGAGTCAGACACAATTGAGCAATAGAACTGAATTGAACTGGTGCCTCAGAGGGTAAAGAATCTGCCTGCAAGGCAGGAAAACTGGGTTCAATCCCTGGGTTGGGAAGATCCCCTGGAGGAGAGCATGGCAACTCACTCCAGTATTCGTGCCTGGAGAATCCCCGTGAACAGAGGAGCCTGATGGGCTCCACGGAGTCCATGGGGTCCACAGAGTCGGACACGACTGAGCGACTAAGCACACACACATGAAGCAAACGTGTGTTTCTTATTCCTTTGAGTGAGAATTTTTAGAATCTTTATTGTCAAGTGCTGAGAAAATTGAAGTCTGAGAGACTGAAGTAGAGTTCTGGAATGAAACCAGTTGATAAACCCAGTGGGGACAACCTTTGATGTATACTGACCATGGCCAAAGACTACACTTCAGTCAACAGGGGTAGAAGTCCTGGTCTGTTTTATTTCAAATTTAAATAACTGAATTAGCAAGGTCTTTCTTATTGTACCTGTGCATGTATCTAGGATTAACAACTTTTTGGTACATTTGCAACTTTATAAAATTAAACTTCATTAATTTTATTTCTGCAAACTTCTTAGAGATAATGTGTACTGCCTTTTAAGAAAAATGAAATGGGTTGGCAGAATTTTGCAATTATTCTCATAGTTGCATGTCCTTAGACATAGGAACAGTAGTGGCTGTTTCAGGAGAATAAAATGTAGGTGGCATTTTTCAGTTTCTAAGGGTCTGTGTTATGAAGTAATAGTCTTGGGTATTAGCATTTGAATATATACTTAAAATGCTACAAATACTACTCCCTCTTTGGAACATGTCTGACTCATTTTGCTGGATTACTGATTCCAGACTCCAGGATGAAATCAGGTGTTATAATGCACATGAAAACATTTAGAAAAATATATTACATGCATTAAAAAGGCAGTATACATTACTGTTGATCTAATTTTGAATATATATATGTGTGTGTGTGTGTGTGTGTGTGTGTGTGTGTGTGTGTGTGTGTATGTATATATACATATAGCTTCAAATATATAATTTGATGCATGGACAGAAAGTCCTAGGAGAGTTATGTTTTTTAAAAAAAATTGTTTTTGTTATTTTGTTTAAAAGAAATTGTTCATTTCTCTGGCATATGATTTAAGATAGTTGGTTTCTCAACACAATTCAACATTTTTACGTATGCCATAAAAGCTTGCAATGTTGATAAATGCCCTATTATACTTGTGTGATAAAGAAATTCAAATAGAGAATTCCATTGAAATATACCAGCAATTATAACAGTTTCTTCAGTTCTCTTTGAGGATTATGCTACTTCAGTATTTTCATTTTTATCTTTTGTGATACAACTGGAGAAAGAACCAAATAATAAATACACAAAATAAGATGACAAAAAATGCAAATTTCTTTTTCTTGAAAGCCAATTTGCCTTGAGCAAAAAATAATGCTTTTCTTAATCCAATAAATCCTAGTGCAGACACCTGGGGGCAGTGCATCTTCACTATCTACAATTCAAATTCAATAAATGACTTCCTGCCATTAAAAAAATGTGCTATAAACTGACTAGAATAGAAACTCCTGGCCGTCATCTTTCTTTTAGAGAGACCATCAGTTCACACACTTTACACAACAACAGCAAAAGTCAACTCCTCTAATTTTGGTAGTGGTTTCCTATGAAATTAAAGAATGGTTAATTTTTTCCCTGTCTAGACATCTTTTCTTATTGCCTATATTATCTATATAATGATTTTGTCATCAAAGTGACAGTTCATCATTATCTGATATTTCACATAGTAGGTGTGGCATTTGTAACTTTTAGTGAACTGAAATCTTTACTGATTAATTTTCATGATCCTAGTATAGCTTACATTCAGAACTATATGCATGTGTGTATTTAATAAATCATGTAACACCACTGTGAGACAGTTTTCTTTGTTCTTAATATCATGTCCACACCTTTAGCCCATATTTCTTATCTTGACTTATGCAATTCAAAATGATTGAGGCCAGATTGCTAAATCCATTAGCAGAAATACATCTGTAATCCTCTTATTCCACTTGACCTGATTCAGCATCATCCCCATGAAGAAAAGAGATTTGGATTTGGCATGAACTATTCTAAGACTTGGAAAAATGTTCGATGACAATCAGAAAAGGAAATTTTATTGATTTATCTTTTCCCAACTTTACTGAGCTATTGACAAGAAAAATTATAAAACATTTATATTATACAGTGTGATAATTTGATATATGTGATTTTAAGTGAAAGTGATTCCTACAGTCAAGGTATTAATAGTTAACACAACCATTCCCTGGAGTCACCATACTATACAAGAGAGCCTTAGAACTTATTCATCTTGTAACTGAAAGTCTGTACCATTTAATCAACCTCACTCCATTTTTCTACCTCTCTCACAGTTATACTTTCTGGCTCAACTTTTTTTTTTTTTTAAGATTCTACATATAAATGATAATATAGAGTATTTGTCTTCTTTAAAAAATGTTGGCTGAGCTGGGTCTTCATTGCAGCCTGTGGGTTCTCTGATGTGGCATGTGGGCTTCTCTAGTTGTGGCACAAGGGCTTAGTTGCCCCAAGGCATATGAGATCTTAGTTCTCTGACCAGGGATCAAAGCTGGGTCCCCTGCATTGGGAGGCAGATTCTTAACCACTGTACCATCAGCATAGTCCTAGTATGTATCTTTTCCTGTCTCATTTTATTTAGCATAATATCCTGCAAGTTAACCAATTTGCTAAAATAACAGAATTTCCTTCTTTTTAAGGATGAATAATGTTCCACTGTGTGTGTGTGTCTGTGTGTATGTATCTCATTATCCCGTTCATCTGTCAGCAGACACTTAGGTTGTTCCATATCTTGACTGTTTTAAATAATGTTGCAGCAAACATGGGAATTCAGGTATTTCTTCAATCAGTGATTTCATTTCCTGTAGATATATACCCAGAAGTGAGACTGATGACAGCTCTATTTTTAATATTTTTGAGAAAACTCCATACCATTTTCCATAATTGATATACCAATGTACATTCACACTAATAACATACAAGGGTTCTCTTTTTTCTACATTCTTTCCACCATCTATTATCTCTGTCTTTTTGATAACAGGCATTCTAACAAGTTTGAGGTGGTATTTCATTGTGGTTTTGATTTGTGGTTCCCAGATGTTTGAAACTGATAGTGAAGTCACTCAGTCGTTTCCGACTCTTTGTGACTTCATGGACTGTAACCTACCAGGCTCCTCCGTCCATAGGATTCTCTAGGCAAGAATACTGGAGTGGGTTGCCATTTCCTTCTCCAGGGGATCTTCCCAACCCAGGGATTGAACCCAGGTCTCCTGCCTTGCAAGCAGACGCTTTAACCTCTGAGCCACCAGGGAATGCGGACTACCTTTTCATATTCCAATTGGCCATTTGTAGATCATTGGAAAATGTCAGAAGCTTCATTCCAATCCCAAAGAAGTGAAGTGAAGTGAAGTGAAGTGAAGTCGCTCAGTTGTGTCCGACTCTGCGACCCCATGGGCTGTAGCCTACCAGGCTCCTCTGTCCATGGGATTTTCCAGGCAATAGTCCTGGAGTGGATTGCCATTTCCTTCTCCAGGGGATCTTCCCAACCCAGGGACTGAACCTGGGTCTCCCGCATTGTAAACAGACACTTTACCGTCTGAGCCACCAGGGAAGTCCCATCATCCTAAAGAAAGGCAATGCCAAAGAATGCTCAAACTACTGCACAATTGCACTCATCTCACATGCTATGAAAGTAATGCTCAAAATTCTCCAAGCCAGGCTTCAGCAATACATGAACCATGAACTTCCAGATGTTCAAGCTGGTTTTAGAAAAGGCAGAGGAACTAGAGATCAAATTGCCAACATCCACTGGATCATGGAAAAAGGAAGAGAGTTCCAGAAAAAAAACATCTATTTCTGCCTATTGACTATCCCAAAGCCTTTGACTGTGTGAATTACAATAAACTGGAAAATTCTGAAAGAGATGGGAATACCAGACCAGCTGATCTGCCTCTTGAGAACCCTATATGCAGGTCAGGAAGCAAAGTTAGAACTGGACATGGAACAACAGACTGGTTCCAAATAGGAAAAGGAGTATGTCAAGGCTGTATATTGTCACCCTGCTTATTTAACTTATATGCCGAGTACATTATGAGAAACGCTGGGTTGGAAGAAGCACAAACTGGAATCAAGATTGTCAGGAGAAATATCAATAACCTAAGATATGCAGATGACTCCACCCTTATGGCAGAAAGTGAAGAGGAACTAAAAAGCCTCTTGATGAAAGTGAAAGAGGAGAGTGAAAAAGTTGGCTTAAAGCTCAACATTCAGAAAATGAAGATCATGGCATCTGGTCCCATCATTCATGGGAAATAGATGGGAAAACAGTGGAAACAGTGTCAGACTTTACTTTTTTGGGCTCCAAAATCGCTGCAGATGGTGACTCAGCCATGAAATTAAAAGACACTTACTTCTTGGAAGGAAAGTTATGACCAACCTAGTTAGCATATTGAAAAGCAGAGACATTACTTTGCCAACAAAGGTCTGTCTAGGCTATGGTTTTTCCAATGGTCATGTATGGATGTGAGAGTTGGACTATGAAGAAAGCTGAGCACCGAAGAATTGATCCTTTTGAACTGTGGTGTTGGAGAAGACTCTTGAGAGTCCCTTGGACTGCAAGGAGATCCAACCAGTCCGTTGTAAAGATCAGCCCTGGGTGTTCTTTGGAAGGAATGATGCTAAAGCTGAAACTCCAGTACTTTGGCCACCTCATGGGAAGAGATGACTCACTGGAAAGACTCTGATGCTGGGAGGGATTAGGGGCAGGAGGAGAAGGGGATGACCGAGGATGAGATGGCTGGATGGCATCACTGACTTGATGCACATGAGTTTGAGTGTTTGAGTGAACTCTGGGAGTTGGTGATGGACAGGGAGACCTGGCGTGCTGAGATTCATGGGGTCGCAAAGAGTCAGACACGACTGAACGACTGAACTGAACTTAACTGAGGCCAGTGAAACAACGTTGTCTTTGAAATGTAGAGGAGAGTCAGAACTACTTGCAATATATCTGATTGGTTTCCGTGTCTCTTGGATTGCCGAGAACATGATGCATATCTTATCTTAGTGCTGAAATATGGTGTCCATTGCTGTTGTTTTTCAGTCACTAAGTTGTATCTGACTTTTTTGTGACCCTATGGGCTGTAACCTGCCAGGCTCTTCTGTCCTCCATTATCTCCCAGAATTTGCTCAAATGTATGTCCGTTGAGTTGGCGATGCTATATAACCATCTCATTCTCTGATAGCCTCTTCTTTTGCCTTCAATCTTTCCCAGCATCAGAGTCTTTACCAGTAAGTTAGCTCTTCACATCAGGTAGCCAAAGTATTGGAGCTTCAGCTTCAGCGTCAGTCCTTCCAGTGAATATTCAGGGTTGATTTCATCTGGGATTGACAGCTTTGATCTCCTTCCTGTCCAAGGGACTCTCAGGAGTCCTTTCTAGCACCACAATTTTAAAGCATTGATTTGTTGCTGCTGAGCTTTCTTTGTGGTCCAGCTCTCACATCCATACATGATTACTGGAAAAACCATAGCTTTGAGTATATATGGACATTTGTTTGCAAAGTTATCTGCTTTTTAATACACTGTCTAGGTTTGTCATACTGTTGCTTCCAAGGATCCAGTGTCTTTTAATTTCATGGTTGCAGTCACTGTCCACAGTGATTTTAGAGCCTCAAGATAATAAAATCTGTCACAGTTTCCACTTTTTCCCCATCTGTTTGCCATGAAGTTATGGGACTCATGATCTTTGTGTTTTGAATGTTGAGTTTTAAGCCAGCTCTTTCACTCTCCTCTTTCACCCTCATCAAGAGCCCCTTTTCCTCAGAGCTAAGGGAATGCAGAGGATGAGATGGCTGGATGGCATCACCGACTCGATGGACATGAGTTTGAGTGAACTCCAGGAGTTGGTGACGAACAGGGAGGCACGGCGTGCTGCGATTCATGGGGTCGCAGAGAGTCAGACACGACTGAGCTACTGAACTGAATTGAAGAGTCTCTTTAGTTCCTTTTCACTTTCTGCCATTAATGCGATATCATTTGCATACCTGAGATTGTTGATATTTTCCCGAGCAATCTTGATTCCAGCTTGTGCTTCATCCAGCCTGGCATTTCGCATGATGTACTCTGCATATAAGTTAAATAAGCAGGTTGACAATATACAGCCTGGAAATATTCCTTTCCCAATTTAGAATCAGTCTGTTGTTTTAACTGTTGCATCTTGACCTGCATACTGATTTCTCAGGAGGTAGGTAAGGTGGTTTGGCATTTTTATCTCTTTAAGAATTTTCTACAGTTTGTTGTGACCCACACAGCCAAATGCTTTAGCATTGTCAAAGAAGCAGAGAGAGATGTTTTTTCTGGAATTCCCTTGCTTTTTCTATGATCCAAAGTTTGTTGACAGTTTGATCTCTGGTTCCTCTGTCTTCTAAATCCAGCTTGTATACCTGGAAGTTCTTGGTTCACATCCTGCTGAAGTCTATCTTGAAGGATTCTGAGCATTACCTTCTTACCATGTGAAAGGAGCATAATTATACGGTAGTGTGAACATTCTTCGGCATTGTGTTTCTTTGGGATTGGAAAGAAAACTGGTCTCTTCTAGGGCACTTTTGAGTTTTCCAAATTTGTTGACATATTGAGTGCAGCACTTTAACAGCATTGTCTTTTAGGATTTTAAATAGCTTAACTGGAATTACATGTATATAATGCATTGTCTTTAAAATTGTAATGTGACTGTATATTCTAAATATTGGTTTATATAATTTTTCAACTTGGACAACTGAAGAATCTCCACATTAGCCTAAATTAGAAAGAACAGATGATGATTTTCTAAATTTTATTTTGTACTTTTTAAACATTTGCCTGTAGTTACCTAAGAGGGAGCAAGTTTTTATTTATCTAGGAAGATAAGATGGACAGCTGTAATTGTCTGATAAAGTAAGCATTGACTACCGTAACCCTCTTAGAGTTGCAGACATGCAGGTTTTGTGGCCTGATTTGACTGAGATATAATTATCTTGAGTTGATGTGATTCAGTTAATAAATGCTTACATTTGTGCTTCACTCTGCACTTTCAGACTGGCCAAGTGAAAGAACTGAAATAGTGCTGAGAGGGCCTCTCCCTTAGGATTTGCCTACCTAACCTCTTAGGTAACTTATCTTTTTCTGAACTTTTGAAAAGGAATTGCCTGCTTTTCAAATACTTCTCTCTCTCTCTCTCTCTCTCTCTCTCTTTTTTTTTTTCACTTAAAGAGACGTGCTAAAAGTTCAGTTGGAAATTTAGCTATGGTCCCTAGGCATGTGATACCTTTGTGGGGCTTCTGGTCCTTAGAGACTAGATTTTCCAGCTTTGTGAGCCCAGAAATTCAACCCCACCATTAAACACAAACTTTATCTGACTCAGGGGAACTGACTCATGCTAATGAAACTTATAAGAGACCCATGATAAGCCAGAAGGCTAGTTCTGTAATTCATAATTAGAAATAAATCTGCCAAGAGGAAGCAAATATAGCTGGCCAGCACATTCTCTCTCAGAAAAAAAAAATTTACATGAAAATGCAAAAGGTAGCTTGATTTATATAGAACCAGTGGAAAGAGAGCTGGATGATATTAGTGAACAGTTTGATCTGATTATGTTAGCTTCCTATTCCCTTTTCCTTGTAAGCTTCTACCTGGCAAAATGAAGTAAAATTCTCCTTTACATGAGAAGTGTCCCTTCTGGGCTAAAGAAACAAGGATCATCTTTGTCAGTTAAGTTACACTTTAACTGAATGACCAATTTCTTTACAATGTTATGTTCACAGTATCTTGTGAATATAATTTGATTCTTTTGATGGAGACTGAGGAAAACTTCATCTTAACCAGCAGCGATATATTTACAAATCATCCCTAAGGACTAGTTACTATGAGAGTGCTAGTTTCTTAGTTTAGAGTGTTTTTGCAGTCTTGGACAGTGACCTCTTCAAATTCAGGTTCCCATATCCTGTAAGAAACTATTATATCTTACACAGTTTTATGTTGATATGAATATTCTGTAGCAAGAATCAGGCTCATTTAAAATAAATATCATCATATATTCTCTGGAATACTTTAAGGCATTGCAAAGACATGTAATTATTGTGTATGTTCTGGCTATCTTCAGACTGTTTATGATATTCTTTCTATAGCATCCATGCAACATGCTTAAAAGAAAAGTGACCATAGGGGACAGATTAACTTCCTTTTCATGAACAGTTTGGACACCCAATTCATGTGTGTTCGAAGGGCATTGACTAGTAGTGAGGCAATATTGATATAGTGAGGCTAAAAATAAATGCCAGTCTTAATTGCTACTGACAGTTCAGTTCAGTTCACTTCAGTTCAGTCGTTCAGTTGTGTCTGACTCTTTGCGACCCCATGAATCGCAGCACGCCAGACCTCCGTGTCCATCACTAACTCCCGGAGTTCACTCAAACTCATGTCCATCGAGTCAGTGATGCCATCCAGCCATCTCATCCTCTGTCATCCCCTTCTCTTCTTGCCCCCAATCCCTCCCAGTATCAGAGTCTTTTGCAATGAGTCAACTCTTCGCATGAGGTGGCCAAAGTACTGGAGTTTCAGCTTTAGCATCAGTCCTTCCAAAGAAATCCCAGGGCTGATCTCCTTCAGAATGGACTGGTTGCATCTCCTTGCAGTCCAAGGGACTCTCAAGAGTCTTCTCCAACACCACAGTTCAAAAGCATCAATTCTTCGATGCTCAGCTTTCTTCACAGTCCAACTCTCACATCCATACATGACCACAGGAAAAACCATAGCCTTGACTAGATGGACCTTTGTTGGCAAAGTAATGTCTCTACTATTCAATAAGCTATCTATGTTGGTCATAACTTTCCTTCCAAGCAGTAAGTGCTTTTAATTTCATGGCTGCAGTGATTTTGGAGTCCCCAAAAATAAAGTCTGACACTGTTTCCACTGTTTCCCCATCTATTTCCCATGAAGTGATGGGACCGGATGCCATAATCTTCGTTTTCTGAATATTGAACTTTAAGCCAACTTTTTCAATCTCCTCTTTCACTTTCATCAAGAGGCTTTTTAGTTCCTCTTCACCTTTTGCCTTAGGGTGGTGTCATCTGCATATCTGAGGCTATTGATATTTCTCCCGGCAATCTTGATTCCAGCTTGTGTTTCTTCCAGTCCAGCGTTTCTCATGATGTACTCTGCATAGAAGTTAAATAAGCAGGGTGACAATATACAGCCTTGACATACTCCTTTTCCTATTTGGAACCAGTCTGTTGTTCCATGTCCAGTTCTCACTGTTGCTTCCTGACCTGCATATAGGTTTCTTAAGAGGCAGGTCAGGTGGTCTGGTATTCCCATCTCTTTCAGAATTTTCCACAGTTTATTGTGATCCACACAGTCAAAGGCTTTGGCATAGTCAATAAAGCAGAAATAGATATTTTTCTGGAACTCTCTTGCTTTTTTGATGATCCAGCAGATGTTGGCAATTTGGTCTCCAGTTACTCTGCCTTTTCTAAAACCAGCTTAAACATCAGGGAGTTCACAGTTCACGTATTGCTGAAGCCTGGCTTGGAGAATTTTGAGCATTACTTTCATAGCATGTGAGATGAGTACAATTGTGCAGTAGTTTGAGCATTCTTTGGCATTGCCTTTCTTTGAGACTGGAATGAAAACTGACGTTTTCCAGTCCTGTGGTCACTGCTGAGTTTTCCAGATTTGCTGGCATATTGAGTGCAGCACTTTCACAGGATCATCTTTCAGGATTTGAAACAGCTCAACTGGAATTCCATCTCCTCCACTAGCTTTGTTCGTAGTGATGCTTTCTAAGACCCACTTGACTTCACATTCCAGGATGTTTGGCCTTAGGTGAGTGATCACACCACTGTTATTATGGGTCGTGAAGATCTTTTTTGTACAGTTCTTCTATGCATTCTTGCCACCTCTTCTTAATATCGTCTTCTTCTGTTAGGTCCATACCATTTCTGTCCTTTATCAAGCCCATCTTTGCATGAAATATTCCCTTGGTATCTCTAATTTTCTTGAAGAGATCTCTAGTCTTTCCCATTCTGTTGTTTTCCTCTGTTTCTTTGCATTGATCACTGAGGAAGGCTTTCTTATCTCTTCTTGCTTATTTTTGGAACTCTGCATTCAGATTCTTCTATCTTTCCTTTTCTCCTTTGCTTTTTACTTCTCTGCTTTTCACAGCTATTTGTAAGGCCTCCCCAGACAGCCATTTTGCTTTTTTGCTTTTATTTTCCATGGGGATGACAATTATACTGCAATGCAGTTGTTCTATATTTGATAAAAATACACAGGGCATCAGAACTAGTCAAAATATAATATTCTCTCTTTGGGATGACTTAGGAGGAATCTTAGCACTAGTGTCATGAATATCCAATATCACTCTAGAGAAGAGAAATCTGATAGATTTTAGATAATATGATATACATTAAAATGTAAAATAGATGCATCAAGTAGGGAGAGAGATCATTATATTAGTAGGTGGCTTATGGATTAAAATAGATTGGGAAACTCTAGTAAGCACTAAGATGTTTAGTTATGTCTCCTAGAAATATTTTTAATTAAAAAAATAAAATTATTCTAATTTTTGGAATCTAGTATGCTAAGAGAAAATGAGATGATTGGAATAAAGTTGACCTTAATTTTGACCAGAGTTTCTTTCAACATGATAAAAGTTTAGTTGCTATTCTTATTTTATGAAATATGTTTTTAGTATTTAATATTTTATGGGATATTTAGTATTTTTGAATAATTTACTTGATATTTTTCCCTTAAAAGTTTCAAAATTCCAGTACTGGCTGTATTTAGCTATTTATTGAAGTAAAAGTCACTCAGTCATGTCTGACTCTTTGTGACCTAGTGGGCTATACAATGCATGGGATTCTCTAAGCCAGAATACTGGAGTGGGTAGCCTTTCCCTTCTCCAGGGGATCTTCCCAACCCAGAAATGGAACTGGGATCTCCTGTATTGCAGGTGGATTCTTTACCAGCTGAACCACAAGGGAATCCCAATAATACTGGAGTGAGTAGCCTATCCCTTCTCCAGTGGATTTTCCTGACCCAGGAATTGAACCAGGGTCTCCTGCTTTGCAGGTGGATTCTTTACCAACTGAGCTATCAGGGAAGCCCATTAGCTATTTACAGATAATACATTCTACCACTGAAAACTGCATGAATTTAGATTTTTTAACTATGTGCTAAGAATTCTAGAAGACTATTTTCATTACTTACAAACTCCTCTTGCATATTCAGGCTTAACAGGTGATTCAGACATAATGCTTTATATATCTCTGTCTAAATATGTCTATTCCATGAATTCATTTATTAACTGAGAGACATTTGGTGGTTGCAAGAAAACATATCCAAGTGTGTCACTCATCTTACCATTCTGATGAGGAAAGAGTTGTGAAAAACAGGGAAAGATGAGCAAAGACTGGACCTGAGAGAGTTCACATTCCTAGAGCCCCCATCACAAGTTTGTTCCCATACCTGCCACAGGCTGCCACAGCCCCAGCCCTGGCTCTGAGATAGAAGGTGCCAAATTTGGATCCCTCCCAATGTAAGAAGTTAGAAGTGTTTGGGGAAAGAAGTTTTGTATTGGACCCATGTTTTAAAAAAGAGTAACATGGAATCTGTAACTATTTTTCTTTTTTTAATCTTCTGACTCACTAAAGAATCAGCAAACTTGCATAAAGAGACTCAAGAAATGGTTCAGTTCTATTTTCTATTGCTTGTCTCCTTTACTTCTCACTCTCCAAACTCTTAAGAACACTTTCATGTAAGTTTTGTTCTTATTCAGTTGAAGTACTTTTTTTTAAAAAGATGATGCATGAGAAGTATTCTGGCTTTTAGAAATTCACTTTTGGCAACAACAAATTAACTCTTTTGTAAGAAATTTGTATAATTCGTCATTATACTTGTTTTATGTGATCTGAACTCAAATTGAGTTCTGACATAGCCATACATATTTTTATCCAGGTCAAAGGAGCAGTGACTTCTAAATAGAATAGTGCCTTCATTTATGTTTAGTTCTTGACTATTAAGTTCTGCCTAGGTTTCATGAATCAGCTGATATGAAAGCTAATTAAATATTTTTAAAATCTACTTTTAAAGTGAAAGGACAAAGCTTTAGGTTTAAACAAACAAACAAACAAACAAAAGCTTCAGGTAGCCCAAGTAAGATTTTTATAAATTCATATACAACATAGCTATTGTTTCCTCTCAGTGTTACAATTGCAATTTGAGATTTTTTAAGCTTAAATTTTATATTGTTTCTAGTTTTGCATAAGAACAAGAATTTTTATGGATTCGAAAAAAAAATCTTTCAGTGCTTTCCCTCAAGCAAAAATTCTCGGTAACAGAAAGGATCCCATCTAGAAAATGATACCTTCTTAAAAGGATGATATTGCAGTCAACTCAAAGGGAAAGAAATTAAAGAAGGGAAAAATGAGACAGAATGAAAAAGGCTGAGGGGTGATGCTGCCTGATGATTCTATATCCTCTTCTTATATTGACTCATATCATTATATGGTAGCCTCCTTTTCTTTATGGACTTTGTTTTAGAGTCCATTTTGTCTGATATGAGTATTGCTACTCCTACTTTCTCATCATTTCCATTTGCATAAAGTGTCTTTTGCACTCCCTCACTTTCAGTATGTGTGGATCTTTTGCCCTAAAGTGTGTCTCTTGTAGGCAGCATATTGTAGGTTCTTGTTTTATTAACCAACCTGCCATTCTAGTCTTTTAGTCATAACATTTAGTTCATTGATATTTAAAGTTATTATTTAAAAGTATATATTTACTGCTATTTTAAACTTTATTTCCCAGTTTATTTTGTGCTTATTCTTTGTTCCTTTCTTTTTTTCATTTTCCCTTTCGTAGTTTAATGGTTTTATTTTGTATTATGCTTGTGTTTATTTTTTTAAATCTATCATATGTCTTTGATATGTGATAAACCCAATTTTCAAGTACGTTAATCCATAACTATATCTACTTGCTTCAGACTGGAAGTCATGTAAGTGTAGATTTATTCTAAAAGACCAATGTTTTTTTACTCCCCTCCCCCAAATTTTGCGATTTTGATGTCCTGTTTTACATCTTCTTATTCATTCTTTTGCTGAATTTTTTTATTATTCTTTAATCTATGTGCTGGATTATTTAATTGATCTTCAGTCATTTTATACATTTGCGTTTCTTACTGCGGTTTTTTTTTTCTCCTTCATATAGATTCTTGCTTCTTTTCCATTTAGAGAAAACCCTTCAACACCTCTGGTGTAGGTTTAGTATTGCTGTATTCTTTTAATTTGTGCTTTTCTGAGAAATTTTTTATTTCTCCTTCTATTCTAAATGATAACCTGCATAGAGTATTCTAGTTTGTAGGTTTTTGACTTGTCAGAATGTTGAATATATTTTGCTACTCCCTTGTGGCCTGAACAATTTCTGCAGAGAAATCCAGCTGATAGCCTTATGGGGGTTCCCTTATAACTAACTCTTTGTTTTTCTCTTGCTTCCTTTAGAATCTTCTCTTTAACTTTTGCCATTTTAATTACGATACATCCTGTTGTATGTCTCTTTCGGGTCATCTTGTTTGGGACACTCCCCTATGCTTCCTGTAGCTGGATATGTTTCCTTATCTGGGTTTTGGAAATACTATCCCATAGTTTTTATAATTGGATCATCATTTAAAAAGAGCGTTTCTGATAGTATCTGCTGTTGGTCTTACTGTAGCAAATCTATTCTATTATTCTGACAATGTATCTAAAATTTCACATTGGAAAATTAAATCTTATTCAGAGCAAACTTGATGAAATTAAGACCTCTGAGATGAACAGGATATAAGAATTGCCCTATCCTAGATGGAGCTTGACATTTATTCTACTCATCTGACAACCTTCTCAAACCTAGTAGAAGCTCCTTCTTGAATGCACATTATAAAGACAATATTATCAGGATAGTTGATTTCGATTATTCAGATCTTTGCATTTCTGAGCACTATTCTTCTGTTTTAAGCCTGGCTACTTTTTAAAGGGAATATATTTATTGGATCCACATTTAAATTTACTTATGCACTCATATTTTTCACTTCAGTCAATTATCCTTTCTTAAAAACACATGGCTCACCTACTTTCATATTGATACTCTAAACTTTGATTCTTTACAGACTGAAATGTGTTTTATTGCTGGATTGAATGTTGATTTAATATTAAAATTTACTTTTACTTGAATCTTTTGTGAAGATTGCTTATCTGTGTTCCTGATGCCAATATACTCTCATTATCCACTTTCTGATTGTACCTGGTCTTCAGCGATTTCAAGTTGATTTTTTGAAATGGAGGAGTTTTAGATTCACAGCAAAACTGAATAGAAAGTACAAAGATTTCCCAGTTATTCTCAGACCTTACATAGATAAGACCTTCCTTCTATCAATATTTCCCACCAGAATGGTACAGTTTGAACCTTCATTGACACATCATTATCACCTGAAGTCCTCAGTTTATATAAGGGTTTACTCATGATATTGTACATTCCGTGCATTTTGATAAGTGTATTTACCATTGTAGAATCATACAGAATAATGCCATCAACCTAAAAATGGTCTGTGCTCTTTCTATTCTGTCTAAGGGCTTCCCTGGTGGCTCAGACGGTAAAGCGTTTGCCTGCAATGTTGGAGACCCTGGTTCGATCCCTGGGTCGGTAAGATCCTCTGGAGAAGGAAATGGCAACCCACTCCAGTATTCTTGCCTGGAAAATCTCATGGATGGAGCCTGGTAGGCTACAGTCCATGGGGTCGCAAAGAGTCGGACATGACTGAGTGACTTCACTTCCTGTCTATTCATCCCTCCTTCTCCCCTTCCCTCAACACCTGAGAATCACTAATCATTTTACTGTCTCTAGTTTTGCCTTGTCTAGAAATGTCTTACATTTGAGATCCTACATTATTTAGCTTTCTCAGATTGGCTTCGTTACTTAGTGATATGCATTTAATTTTCCTCCATTTCTTTTCATGGCTTGATAGCTTATTTCTTTTTAGTGTTGAATAATATTCCATTGGCTGGATATATCAAAGTTTGTCTATCCATTCTCCTACTTAAAGACTTCTTGGTTGTTTCCAAGTTTATGCAGTTATGATTAAAGCTGCTGTACAAATATGTGTACAGTTTCTGTGAGGACTTAATTTTTAACTCACTTGTGTAAACACCAAGGAGCAAGATTACTAGATCTTAGGATAAAAGATAACTGCCAATCTGTCCTTCAAATAGCTGAAGTATTTTGAATTCCCACTAGCAATGAATGAGAGTAATTTTTGGTTCATAGCTTTGCCAGCATTTGGTGGTATTAGTGTTTTGGATTTTTGTCATTCTAATAGGTGGCTTCTATAGTGACTCAGATGGTAAAGAATCGGCCTACAATGCAGGAGATCCAGATTCGATACCTGAGTTGGAAAGATCTCCTGGAGAAGGGAATGGCTACCCACTCCGTTATTCTTGCCTGGAGAATTCCATGGATAGAGGAGCCTAGCAGGCTATAAAATCCATGGCATTGCAAAGACCTGGACATGACTGAGCGACTAATACACAGTAGGTTGTTTAGTGTTGTTGTTCAGCCACCCAGTCATGTCTGACTTTGCAACACCATGGACTGCAGCATGCCTGCAGGGACAGGCCTCCCTGTCCCTCATCATCTCCTGCAGTTTGCCCATATTTATGTCCATTGCATTGGTGATGCCATCTAGCCATCTCATCCTCTGACACTCTCTTCTCTTTCTGCCCTCAGTCTTTCCCAGTATCAGGGATTTTACCAATGAGTCACCTGTTTGCAGATATTTATTGGTACCTCATCATTGTTTTAATTTGCAATTCCTTAACGACATATGACTTTGAACATCTCCCCATATGCTTGTTTGACATCTGTATATCTTCTGTGCAGAGTTATCTGTTCAGGTATTTTGCCCATTTTTAATTGGACTGTTCTTTTTCTTATTGCTACATTTTAAAAGTTTTTGTATATTTTGGTTAAAGTCCTTTATTAGATATGTCTTCTGTAAATATTTTGTCTCTGTCTGTGGCTTGTCTTATCCTTTTATTTTTTTAAAAAAGTTATTTTTATTAAACTTTGAAATACCTCCTATGTTATTTCTGTCTTCTTGCAACTTGAAATATTTCTTGAATTAACTAGCGCCTTGCTCTGACATTGCTCACCAGGGTGGCTCAGCTGGTAAAGGATCTGTCTGCAATGCAGAGAGCTGAGTATGATCCCTGATATGCTATCCCTTGAGGAGGGATAGCAACCTACTCCAGTTTTCTTGCCTGTAGAATCCCCACAGATAGAGGAACCTGGTAAGCTACAGTCCATGGGGTTGCAAAGCGTGGGACATGACTGGGCGACTAAGCACAGTAACTTGAAATATTTCTTGAATTAGCTACTGCCTTGCTCTGACATTGTTCACCAAGGTGAGTTTTGCCTTTCAGCCAGATTCATGTGTCCAGTTTCAATTTCTTTGTCTGCTTTTGTCTTCAAAAGGCCAGAGAGCTGTCAGAGTTCTTATCAAGCATATCTCCCAGAGAGTTTTCTTGGCCTTGTGGCAGCACCTCCAGTCCTCATGCATGCAGCTTGGGAGCTAATCATTAATGAAAAAAAAAAAAGGAAATCCATGACATCTTTCCAGTACTTCTGCACACATTTAGCCTTGTTTAACCTAGTGCCAGTCTTCAGCAATGTATGAATGTAACTGTTTTCTTCTGTGCTTCTTTCAAAAAATTAATAATATTTGAATTATATCAAAGGGTATATGAAAACTGTGAAGCATGAAATTAAAATAAACACCTGAGAATCCACCTTCCAATTTAAGATTAATTACATTGGCAATAACATTGACGCTACCTAAGTGCTCTGCCAGCTTCCCTCAGGCAACCACAAATCTAATTTTTGTTTTATTATTCCCTTTATTTTAAAAAACAGTTTATCAGAAACGTAGAGTCCTAAATGATATACTCTTTAGATATGATTGTTTTGAGCTCTTTAGGACTTGTAGTCTTTAGCTACTTGCTGTACTTTCTTAACCTTATTTCCTGAGATTCATCAAAGTCCTGTGTGTGTGCTGAGTAAGGTTCTCAGATGTGCTGAGATGTGCTTAGTTGCTCAGTCGTGTCTGACTCTTTGTGACCCATGGACTGTAGCCCGCCAGGCTCCTCTGTCCGTGAGGATTCTTCAGGCAAGAATACTGGAGTGGGTTGCCATTTCCTACTCCAGGGGATCTTCCCAACCCAGGGATCAAACCCAGGTCTCCTACATTGCAGGCAGATTCTTTACCATCTGAGCCACCAAGAAAGCCCAAGAATACTGGAGTGGGTAGCCTATCCCTTCTCCAGGGGAACTTCCCGACCCAGGAATGGAACCAGGGTCTCCTGCATTACAGGCAGATTCTTTACCAGCTGAGCTACCAGGAAAGCCTATCCTTCCCCAAATTACTTCTCATTCCTACCCAAGTTTTTCTCCTTTCGATATTACATCCCAGAATCATGATGTTGTTTCCTATTCAAATTATATCCTTTTTCAAAATATAAAGTTATTGAGAAACTTTTGACATTTAAAAATTGTATAGATTTAATGTAGTACACTTGATGCTTCAATATATTTACACATTGTGAAAGATCCATAATCAAGCTAAATAACTTATCTGTCACCTTTATAAAGTTACCATTGTGTGTGTATATTGAAAATAACTAATTTACGATCTGTCTTCTTAGCAGATTCCAAATATAGAATGCAGTACTATTAACTGTAGTCCCCTTGATGTATGCTTCCAGAACTCATTCATCTTGCATCACTGAAACTTTGTACCTTGTGACCAAATCTTTTCATTCCAGTTCTCTACCCCTCCATCCCTGGCAACTATCACTCTACTCTCTGTTTCTATGAGTTACACTGTTTTAGATTTCACATGGAATTGACATCATGCAATATTTATCTTTCTGTTTCTGGCTTATTTCAGTTGGCATAATGTCCTGAAGTTTCATCCACGGTGTTGCAAGTGGCAGGATTTCCTTTTTTTAAAGATTAAATAGAATTTCATTAAGTATATATATCACATTCATGTCTTCATCTATTCATGCATCGATGGACATGTACGTTATTTTCATATCTTTGTTATTTTGAGTAAGTGGTAGTTAAATGTGAGTGCAGGTATCTCTTCAATAGATTGCTTTTGCGTATTTGCATATATATCCAGAGGTAGGATTACTGGATCATATGGGAATTCTATTTTTAAGTTTTTGAGAAACCTCCACACTGTTCTATAATGGCTACACCAATTTGCATTCCTACCAATTGTATATGAATTCCCGATTTCCATATCTTTCCCAACACTTGTTATTCTTTGCCTTTTTGATAACAGCCATTCTAATCTGAATGAATCTCCCTTGTTCTGAAGGATATTTAACAGATAATTTCCTTAAAGTATTACCCTTTCCATGTGGTTTTAATTTTAATGGATTCAAAAACATGAAAAGAATTATAAACTCCTATACAGGAAGTATAGGTACTAACAAGCATGGAGAGATTGATTAAGGCAGGTGGCAGTCTTTCCAGCAAACTTGGATTGCAAGAAAGTAGCTTTTGTTTCCAGCTTTATCTGAGTTAGGGGCTTTACAGGTAGTTCTAGTGATAAAGAGTTCCCCTGCCAATATAGGAGACACTAAGAGTCATGGGTTTATACCTGGGTCAGAAAGATCCCCTGGAGTAGGAAATGAAAACCCACTCCATTATTCTTGCCTGGAAAATTCCATGGAGAGAGGAGCCTGGCAGACTACAGTCCATAGGGTCGCAAAGAGTCAGACACTTTGAAAGCAACTTAGCACACATATCTAAGCCTTAATAATAATAAATTTATGTTTCAAATGTCAGCTTTTGACATGCTAATATAGTTTCAGTTCAGTTCAGTTCAGTTGCTCAGTCGTGTCCTACTCTTTGCGACCCCATGAATCTCAGCACGCCAGGCCTCCCTGTCCATTACCGACTCCTGCAGTTCACTCAGACTCACGTCCATCGAGTCAGTGATGCCATCCAGCCATCTCATCCTCGGTCATCCCCTTCTCCTCCTGCCCCCAATCTCTCCCAGCATCAGAGTCTTTTCCAATGAGTCAGCTCTTCGCATGAGGTGGCCAAAGTACTGGAGTTTCAGCTTTAGCATCATTCCTTCCAAAGAAATCTCAGGGTTGATCTCCTTCAGAATGGACTGGTTGGACCTCCTGCAGTCCAAGGGACTCTCAAGAGTCTTCTCCAACACCACAGTTCAAAAGCATCAATTCTTTCACTCTCAGCCTTCTTCACAGTCCAACTCTCACATCCATACATGACCACAGGAAAAACGATAGCCTTGACTAGATGGATCTTAGTCGGCAAAGTAATGTCTCTGCTTTTCAATATACTATCTAGGTTGGTCATAACTTTTCTTAGAAGAAGTGTCTTTTAATATCATGGCTGCAATCACCATCTGCGGTGAGTTTGGAGCCCCCAGAATAAAGTCTGACACTGTTTCCACTGTTTCCCCATCTATTTCCCATGAAGTAATGGGACCAGAATGCCATGATCTTTATATTCGGAATGTTGAACTTTAAGCCAACTGTCTCACTCTCCTCTTTCACTTTCATCAAGAGGCTTTTTAGTTCCTCTTCACTTTCTGCCATAAGGCTGGTGTCATCTGCATATCTGAGGTTACTGATATTTCTCCCAGCAATCTTGATTCCAGCTTGTGCTTCTTCCAGCCCAGCGTTTCTCATGATGTACTCTGCATATATAGTTTACTCATTGGCTGCTTCTGCTGCTGGTTAGGAACTAAACAGAAATGAAAAGATTTTTATAACAGAGTGAATAACCCTTAAATGATCTAGCTGCATATACAGTGCAGAAATATATACTGAGTTAAACTTGATCATGTTTAATTTTATAATATTTTTTACTAGACTCTAGGTAGAAATGGGAAACATTATATTAGAGTGGGAACACACTATGTCGACACTAATAAAGCCACTCTAATAAGCATCTATTTTAGATACTCTCAATTATTATAGAGTTATACTACTAGAAAATACAGTTTCATGAATATTAACTTGTTTGGATTAAGTAATCTTTGAGATTTCAGTAACAAATGTTATTTATTTTTATTCTTCTTGCCTTTATAATTGTTACCTTAAAATATTTCTCTTCTCTTCTCATCAACACACTAACATTCAAAATGAACATATGCCTTTGTAAAGTAAACATAAATCCACTTCTCCAAAAAGTCTGAGTTAAAGCTAAATATAATCTTGCTTTTCCACCATCAGATGTTTGACATCTGCACAGATTTTACACTAAAAAGCAGAATATTTCTTGGAAAATTCTCACCTAAGAAAGTGCTACATTTGAGGAGATTTAAAATTTCTAGTGTTTAAGAGAAAAAGCAGCTTAATATATGACATCTTTCTGTTTAGTAATTTTTTTCTAAGTAATAATACTTTATCCACTTTAATAATTGTACCAATTTTATTTCAGTTCACTTCTATAAGTGGTATTGTTTTTAGTAATCAAATTTGACAACCCAAGAAAATTACTATACCAAACAAGCAAATAGAGCACCACCTTTTAATTTCAAATATACTGCCTCTATTTTCCCCTGGGAATGGCTTTTAGCTATGAAGTATATTGGGCTTCCCTCATAGCTGGGAGGTAAAGAATCCACCTGCAGTGCAGGAGCCCTGGGTCCATCCCGGGTCCGGAAGATCTCTGGGACGGGATAGGCTACCCACTCCAGTATTCTCAGGCTTCCCTGGTGGCTCAAATGATTAAAAAAATCTGCTGGCAATGCAGGAGACCTGGGTTCGATCCTTGAGTTGGGAAGATCCCCTGGAGGAGAGATGGCAACCCACTCCAATATTCATGCCTGGAGGATCCCCATGGGTAGACGAGCCAGTCCACAGGGTTTCAAAGAGGTGGACAAGACTATGACCAAGCAAAGCACAGCACAGCATGACTGATATTATCAAGGTCCTGGTGGCACAAACGGTAAAGAATCCCCCTGCAATGCGGGAGACCTGTGTTCGATTCCTGGGTGGGAAGATCCCCTGAAGAAGGAAATGGCAACCCACTCCAGTATTCTTGCCTGGAGAATCCCATGGACAGAGAAGCCTGGCGGGCTATATTCCATGGGGTCTCAAAGAGTCAGATACGACTGAGGGACTAAGCACAGCACACATCTGGAGTGAGAATGCTTTATTTTTATTCATTTATTTTTAAAAATAAAGTGGCAACAAATTCTGAATAATTTTTCAGTGCCTCTTGAACAAAATGTGCTCTTTTCTGTATTTGTTGCTGTTTGTCGGCTTGACTTTTGTGTGTGTACATTTACCTACTCTTTCAGGTCAACTAGTAAAGTTTACTGTTTTCATGAGTTTGAGTTCAGGTCTTATTTCCTCGTTGTTTTCTTCAATCTTCTTAGTGCTTCTGAAACTTTGGTGTGGATGTATTTTTAAACTGAAGATATATGTGCTTTTGACATTTTAATATTTACACCATCTATATGCTCTGTAATTGACTAGAATGTTTAATTTGATAGATTTTGTTATTCCCCAAAGTTGGACAATTGTATTATTCATTTATTTACTGAGAATCCTTAACTTTCTCTTGCATGTCTTTTTTTTTTCTTTTGAAGCCTGCTTCATAGAATAATGTTTTACTTGCCTCCACCCATTGGCAGGGAGAGAGGGGGTGTCATTTTATTTGCCAGATGAGGGTAGGCACTTCACTTAAGTTAGGCCAGTCTGATCCTAAATTTCTTTTTCTAACTTTACCTGAAATTGAGGAGAGATAGAGAGAGCAAGAAAGAACAAGAGAGAGAGAGAGAACTTGTCCTGTTAGTGGCATTTGAGTCCTGTTTTCTGTTTTTATTGAAAAATATTTGACATACATTGTTGTTGTTTAGTCACTAAATTGTTGTCTGACTCTTTGAGACTCCGTGGACTATAGTCCACCAACAGCATCATGTAAATTCAAAGTCTATAGCTTGTTGATTTGATATGTTTATATATTGTCATATGATAGCCATTGTAGTGATAGTTTAATGTACCTGTCTTACGTTAAGGGCAGAAGTTTAAAACTAGTAGCAAATAAGTCCCAGAGATCTAATCACAGTATAGTGAAATAGACAATATTGCATTATAATCATCAAGCCTACTAACAGACTAGATCTGAATTATTCCATTCACACACATACAAAAAAAGAAAATTGAGTTTTATTTTTCCTAAGGCTTAAATGGGCTCTCTCGGCAATTCTGATGGTTTGCTCACTTGACCTTTACTTTCATACATAATATACCCAAGTATACTTATGATTAATTATCCCCTTTACCTAGAAAACAGTAGAGTTCTCACTAATGAAAGTGAAAGTGTTAGTCACTCAGTCATGTCTGGCTCTTTGCAACCCTGTGGACTGTAGCCCACCAGGCTCCTCTGTGCATGGAATTCTCCAGGCGAGAATATTGGAGTTGGTTACCATGCCCTCTTCCAGGGGAATCTTCCTATCCCAAGGATTGAACCTGGGTCTCCGGCATTGTAGGCAGATTCTTAAATCATCTGAGCCACCAGGGAAATCCATAATCAATGTTGAGTTGAAGAAACCTACATTTTTCTCCTTTTTTATTCTTTTACTTTCAGTCTAGAACAATCTTTGCAGCATCATTTTCCGGTCCACTGTCATCTGTTCTGTCTTAGAGCAGAATTGATGTACATTTTACTTGTCACCATATCAGATGTGTTAATCTTGTCCCCTCGTTTGAGTTATAACTTCTTGAAATCAGGAATTATCAAGAAATATTCAGCATCTCTAGAATAGTTATTTATTTTTACATCAGTATTTAGGAAGTTTCCAGGGATTAAGTCATGAGTGATGAGAATATGCAGTGATTGTGACTGATTAAGTGATTTTTAAAAGCAAGAGTGGACTTCCTGTATTGAGTTCATTAATTTCCAACCTGATTTTCAATCCCCAATCCAACCACTGTCAATCAAGAACACAATTACAAATGGCCACAGGCCACAAAACTGACAATGAATTGAACCACCATTACCAAACAGCTCTCTTTAGGTAGGTGCTGACTCACTACGACAGTTCCTTGGATCTTGCCTTTGAATTGAATGAAACTGACTTGCATTGTTATGACATTTATTATTGTTTAAAACTTTTTGGCCTTCAAAATCTCCTAGAGGTTGAATTTTCCCCCTTAGCATTTTATATTTACCACATCAGAACCAATATAAGTCTTCTATCATTTAATCTTAGAATGTCCTTTGCAGCAGAAAAATTGTTTTCACTTGTCTCTTATTTCTAAAGAGATAAAACTGTATTTGAGATGGATGAAATCTTAATTCTTGGAATCCTCAACTAGCTTATTATAGCTGCCTCGGTGTCACAGAGGAGAGATGTAAGTTAAAGACAAAGCCAAGCAAATTACTGAACTACTAGTTAGAGATATGGTGTCATACCTCTGTGGTAAACTAATTTCTCTCTTTATTCTAAGTCTTAATATTATCTGAAATATGAAATCAGGGCTCCATAACTCTTTTCTTTACAATCAAACCCTAATTTCATTTTGGAAGGCAAGTCAGAAGAGCCAAGTAGAAATGAAGACAAATAATAGCATACCAAAATAAAGGAAAAATATTTTTATCTGAGATCTAGTGATGAGCTGGTCTAATCTGTCACTGATATCTTCTCATGAGCACAGAATGTGACAGTTCATGGAACAGGAGATTCTTCATCAGGAAAAATTTAACTCAAAATTATTTGACCTACGGTAAACAGTGTCCAACTCTTTGTGAGTCCGTGGACTATACAGTCCATGGAATTCTCCAGGCCAGAATACTTCTCCAGGGGATCTTCCCAACCCAGGGATCAAGCCCAGGTCTCCCGTATTGCAGGCAGATTCTTTATCAGTTGAATCACCCGGGAAGCCCAAATATTGTTTTATCAGGTCACCTGTTTGGGTTGTAGGATTCCAGAAAAAGATGAATAATAATAATAGTTACCCCACCAAACACTGCTACCACCATGAACAATAAGAGCAACAGCAAAAACAATAGCAAATAGCATTCCTATGTGGCTTTAACTTTCTTCTCTAGGTAGAACTAACTTCTTAAATTTCTATCATCCATAAGGTGATGGTTTTGGTTCTGAACTATACTGCATTCTCTCTTTGTTTTCTTCTAATAAATTATTTTTACAGTGACCAGCATTACTTATTTTTCACCTATAGTCATTTAGTCCACACTCCACCATGATGGTTTTGGTCAACAGTTGGAAATTTACATTGACTTTTAAAATGTAGTTCTTTGGTTTAGCTCTTTCTTTGGAATCTAATTCATTGTAAATAGATTTGGGATTAAATTTGACAAACATATCATACATAGAAGGTTAAAAATAAGTCACTATTTTTCTATCCACTCATATTATTTTACATTAAGGCTGCTTTCTATCCATCAGAATGACATTTGAGTCCATGGAAACTTTAACATTATTTGAAAGATTGGAGATCTTTATAAAATAAGATGTAAAGCTGGTCCAAGTGTCATCCTTAGGGAATCCGTTGTTTATGCAGGCTTAGGAAGACTTTCCATTTTTTCTCTTCCTGCTTCCTCTCTCTAAGCCAGGAAATAATTTCTTTTACATATTTCTGTCACATAATTTCTTTTTGAAAAAATCTTATCATATGTTTAAATAAAAAATAAATACATTACAAATCCTGGTTTACCCAAATTTGCATTCTCATTTTCTCCCTTGGTGAATACTTCAAGATTAGTTAGACATGAGTCTCCTGACAGTCCTTGGCCCTCACCAAGCACAAACAATTTATGTTGGCTTATTTGGTATTTCACCTCAGAGTTGGTCAGTTTGCCCAAAATGAGATGAATTCCTTTTCTGTATTTTCCTCAAATGATTTTTCATTAGTAGAGCTAATTCAAGCATTCTGCATATTTTTAACACCAGGGTTGTTTTGAAAAGCAGGATTCACATTTCCTCTCGTTCTTTTCACCTTTGAATTAATACAATATAAGCTCAATGATATTCTTATTTACGTGTATCAGTGTCTTCAGCTACACTGAACCTTGACTGTTACAAGACCTTGTTTTGAAAACAAGACAAGTACTGTTCTGTTACTAAGGACTGATTATTTTTTCTCTGTGTTTCCCATAACAATGGCATTGAGGGACAACTATTTCTGTAAAACAGACTTTTGGGTAGCATCTTTATAAAATACCATGTAAAGCTGGTCCAAGTGTCATCCTCGGGGAATCTGCTGTTTACACAGGCTTAGGGGGACTTTTCAATTATCCTCTTCTTGCTTCCTCTCTGTAAGCCAGGAAATAATTCCTTTTACATATTTCTGTCACATAATTTCTTTTTGAAAAAATCTTATTAAATGTTTAAATAAAAAATAAATACAAATCCTGGTTTACCCATATTTGCATTCTCATTTTCTCCCTGGGTGGATACTTAAGATTAATTAGCAATATGGGAAATCTGGGTTTGATCCCTGGGCCAGAAGGATCACCTGGAGAAGGGCATGGCAACCCACTCCAGTATCCTTACCTGGAGAATCCCATAGTCAGAGGAGCCTGGTAAGACTGATTATTTTTCCTCCATGTTTCACATGATAATTGCATTGAGGGGCGACTATTTCTGTAAAACAGACTTTTAAATAAAATTTTTATTTTGTTTAAAATGTTGATCTCTTTATATATATATATATATATATATATATAATCATAATTATTCCAGTGAAAAATGGTGAGTTGAAAGTATATATACCTATAGGTCATTTAAATTAGATTTACTTTCATTTTTTCAAGAAATGCACAATAACTTTCTTCTATGAAAAATATTATTGAAAGAAGATTAACTAATGAGTTGGTATGTGTACACATACTTAGTTACTAAGTCCTGTCTGACTTTTCATGACCTCATGGCTCTTCTATCCATGGGATTTCTACTGGAATGGGTTGCCATTTCCTTTTCCAGGGGAGCTTCTCAAGCCAGAGATTGAACCTGAGTCTCCTGCATCTTCTGGATTGGCAGGTGAATTCTTTACCAGTGAGTCACCAGGAAAGCCCAATGGATTGGTACAGCAGTATTATTGCTTTTTAAGATTTCTGATACTATACTATTTAATCAAATAAATATTTCATTCTGTTTGTATAAAAGTGTTTTTTAGATGGCATGATTATGGACAGTAGAGCACCCAGTTATCAACATTGTGTCAAAATTTATCTAAAGTTTTTTTAAAACCATAGCTATAGTTAAAAATTTTAGTTAAAATTATTATAGACTGGTTTACTTTTATAACACCAGTAGGCCAGCCACTCACACAAATTAAGTTTTTCCTTGCAGTGTTTCTTTCTCCCTCTTTCTTTATCTATTTCTTTTTCTGTCTGTCTGTCTCTGTCTTTTCTCTTTCTCCAATTCACCTGGATCTGTACTCTCTGTTGTAAATGCAAAATTTTATGAAAAACCACTCTAATGATCAAATTATCTCTATCCTTTGACTTTCTGGTCATTATAACCTTGTCCTATATTGGTAGAAGAGAAAATAGCTTCCAAAACAGTCTGAGCTTGTTGCAAAATAGTTTGAAAATAGAAGATGAATTTATTTTTAAACATATGAACATCTTTTAGATTCCATTATACAAGCTCAGAACATTTTGTACTCTTCAGTATTTACTTTTCTGTTAATGACATACATGAATCATATCTTTTACAATATTCAATCCTGATAAAAATATATCTATCTATATTCATTATAACAAATGACAAACATAAATTAGAAAATACAGAGAGGATCTTTAAAAAAAAAAAAAGAGTAGGTCTTGGAGCAATAGAAATCAGTTAATCCTATTGAGTTCAGTAAGGAAACCAAAGCACATATCAGTGGGAGAATATCTTTGCTTGATCTCCACAGTTTACTTAGACCTCGCTGAAGGTACATAAGAGAATTGTCTCAGTCACTAAGTTTCTCCCCTTCCCCTTTCTGCACCCTCACTCTAAAAAGTGAGTTCAGTATGGAATTTTTATATTGTGGCATATTTTCTACGCTATAGTACATATTAAGCATTAACATTTTTAACTACTGGAAAAGATAATTATGTAAATGAGGTACAGTGATGACAACCATCTTAATATTTTCTAGAATTTTTAGCCAATGTTAATAACAAAAGAAATAGGATGTAAAGGTATTGAAAACAAAGTCAATATGTACTTTGCATATGAAATGATTTACTTAGACTATCCCTGGTGGCTCAGATGGTAAAGCATCTGCCTGCAATGTGGGAGACCCAGGTTCGATTCCTGGGTTGGGAAGATCCCCTGGAGAAGGAAATGGCAATCCACTCTTGCCTGGAAAATCCCATGGACGGAGGAGCCTGATAGGCTACAGTCTGTGGGGTCACAAAGAATCAGACATGACTGAGCGACTTCACTTCACTTCATAGAGCACTAATTGAATTACCAGAACTTTTAAGAATGCATAGAAATTGACTGGATATTAGGGGCTTCCCAGGTGGCACAAGTGGTAAGATCCTGCCTGCCAATGCTGAAGATATAAGAGATGTAAGAGATGCAAGTTCATCCCTGGGTCAGGGAAGATCCCCTGGAGGAAGGCATGGGAACCCACTGCCTGGAGAATCCCATAGATAGAGGAGCCTGGCAGGCTATAGTCCTTGGTGTTGCAAAGAGTCAGACATAACCAAAGCAACTTAGCATGCATGCAAAACACAAATGTAAAAAATAGAGTAACATCTTTGAATATAAGGAATAAACTGTCTAAAAACATTATGAACCATAATATCCTGTTTACAATATCAGCCTAATTAAATATCAAATTGGAAACTTTAATACCCCTCAATAATTCACAGAACAACTAGAAAGAAAATCAGTATGAATATTGAAGAACTCTCACTCTTATCAAACAAAAGGATATTACCAACATTTATAGAACAATTTTCACAACCCTAGCTGAAAATAACTTTTCTTTTTAAATCAATTGTCCACAGAACATATACTAAGATAAACCATAGCCTGGATCATAGAACAAGTTTCAGCCAGTATAGAACTGAAATCATACAGGAAATCCTTGAAACACTGGAAAACTAAACAGTACACTTCTAAATAATCCATGGGTCAAAGAAGCCTCAAGGGAAACAAACTGAAGTGAACAAAAATCAAAATACATTATAACATGTGGAAAGCAGCTAAAACAGTGTTGACAGGGAAACATACAATACTAACTGCTTACATTTGAATGAGAAAAAAATTCTTAAAGTCTTAAGTTTCCATATCAAGAAATTAGAAAAAGGGGAGCAAACTAAAGCAAGCAGAATAAAGAAAATAATAAATATAGAGCAGGAATCAAATAAAATGAAGACAAAATATTTGAGAAAATGGATAAAACAAACAGTTGCTTGAAAAGATCAGTAAAAGTGACTCTTTTTAGTAGACTGAAAAAGCAAAACAGGGACAAGTCACAAATTATTACTAATTGAAACAAGATATGTCTATAGATCTTAGAGGCATCAAAAATAATAAAAGGACATTATTATATATGTGTGTACAGCTCTACACATGTATATTTAAAAACATAGATGAAATGAACAAATTCCTTGAAATGCACAAAATAACGTAACTCATTCAAAATGATATTGATTATTTAACTATTGAAGGAATTGAATTTAAAATTTAAAACCTCTCCAAAAATAAATCTCCAGGTTTTTATAGGTTCACAAGAGAGTTCTACCAAATATTTATAGTAGAGTTAACATCAATTCTGTACAGTCTTTTTCCAAAAAAATTAAAGAGGGAACACTTCTCAATTCATTTCATGATGCTAATGTTACCCCGATACCAAACTAAGTAACGATAGTACACCCCCACAAAAGAAAATGACAGATCAGTATCCACGTGAATATAGAAGTAAAACTTCTTGAAAGTGAAAGTTGTTCAGTCCTGTCCCACTCTTTGCAACTCATGTATAGTCCATGGAATTCTCCAGGCCAGAATACTGGAGTGGGTAGCTGTTCCCTTCTCCGGGAAATCTTCCCAGTGATATTCCCAGTGATAAAATCCAGGTCTCCCACATTGCCTGGAGATTATTTACCAGCTGAGCCACCAGGGAAGCCCTGAATCGCCTCTTAGCATAATATTAACAAGTAGAATTCAGCAACATGTGAGAAGAATTAAGCAACATTACCAAGTGAGTTTCATCTCAAAGATGCAAATATGATTCAATAGTTTAAATCAAGGTATTTCAGCATATTAAGAGGCTAAAGACGTGGTATCACATGATCATATCAATTGAGGCACAAAGAACATGTGAGAAAATTCAACATTGATTCATGATAAACATTAACAAAAAAGTGGAAACAGAACTTTTTCAACTTGATAAAAATATATACTAGAAAAACCTGAAACTAACATATTTGTGAAAGATGGAATGCTTTCCTCTAAAATTGGTTAAAGGTAGGATGAGTCCTCTCACCATTGCTATTCAACACATTATTGGAAGTTCTAGCCAAGACCATAAAGCAAGAAAAGGCAATAAAAGGCATATAGGTCAGAAAAATAAACTGTCCCTATTTATAGATGACAATTTTATATATAGAAAATCCAAAATTTCTATATAATCTATACCTGATAAGCCAGTTTAAGGGCATAGGCTATAAAATATATATACAAAAATCAACTATAGTTTTATTTCTAGCAATGAAAATGTGGAAACTGAAATAAAAACTACAGTACCATTTAAATTACTCAAAAGAGAGATCTGCAAAGAACATGACTTGTGTTAAAAACTACTAACTACTGATGAAAAGGAAATCAAAGATCTAAATAACTGAAGAGACATACTGTCTAATAGTTTGGAATACTCAACACTGTAAAGATCTCAAGATCTCCCCAAATTAGTAAACAGATTTAACATAATTCCTATCAAAATCTCAGTATGATTTTTTATAGATGTTAATAAGATTATTGTAAAATTTATATGAAAAGAAAAAGAAAAAAATTTTCAAAAGAAGATAAAAATCAGTTATCATTCTATGAAATTTTAAGATATAATATAGATACAGTACTGAAGTCATATTAGTGGAGGAACAGATCCATGGATCTATGGAACTGAACAGAGAGCCCAGAGATGACCCCATAAAGCTATTTCCCACACACTTTTGACAAAGTTACAAAAGCAGTTAAATGGAAGAAAGCTAGTATATTCATTAAATGGAATTGGATTAATTGCATGTCTATGGGCAAAACAAATGAACAAACCTTGATCCTACCCTCAGAACTTTTACCAAAGAATAGCTTCTAGATTCAGTGCAAGAAGTAAAATTATAAAACTTTTAGAAGATAACATGAGAAAATCACTGGGCCCAAGGCATGTGGAAGAGTTTTTAAGCATGCCACCAAAAACATATTCCATTAAAAATAAAAGATAAATGGGACCTTATAAAAAAAAAAAAACTCAAAAATTTGTGCTCTCTGAAAGATCTAAGAGGATAAAAATAGCACTGCTCATTGATAAAATCATTTGTATACCACATATCTGACAAAGGAGTCATATCTAGAATATACGCATAGCTCTCAGAAGTCAGCTAAAAAAGGAAGACAATACATTTTTAACATAGACAAAAAAGTTTCATTTCATTGAAGGGAATATATGGATGGTAAATAAAAATGTTAAAAGATGTCTGAACTCAGTATCCACTAGGAAATATACAAATTTAAATCACTGTGAAATAGCACCACAATAAACCTAGTGTGCTATGTGCTTGGTCACTCAGTTGTGTCTGACTCTTTGTAACCCTGTGGACTGCAGCCCACCAGGCTCCACTGTCCATGAGCTTCTTCAGGCAAGAATATTGGAGTGGATACTCTTTCCCTTCTCCAGGGAATCTTCCTGATCCAGGGATCAAATCTGAGTCTCCTGCATCGCAGGTGGATTTTTTACTGTCTGAGCCGTCAAGGAAGCCCATATACCTATCAGAAAAATTAAAATTAAAATAGTGACAGTATCTGTTGAGGTCCTTTAATGGACTGGAAGTTGATGATAAGAAAGTAAAGGAGAGAAAGAGGCTGATATTCCTTGGTTTACACAGAAAGCCAATAAAGCCCCTTGCATGGGGCTTGCTCTGTTCACGGAGGCCTCAGGCGCCCTCTCGATGGGGTGAAGGCACAGAGTGAAGCCTGGGAAGGAAAGTGAACTCAGAGGGCCTTTGCGCTCCAAAGAAATAGCCTGAGAGAGAAAGAGAGAGAGAAAGAGAAAGAAAGACACGGGGACCAGAGCTCTGATGGAGCAAAGGTGTTTTAATGAACATGGTGCAGGCATATATACTGTCTTACAAGGTAGTTATTCTCAGCAAAGATAAAGATTAAAATTCCAGACTTACAAAACATAGGCGATCCATATTAAAGAGAGAGAGAGAGAGTTGTAAACAATCACTTTTACCATATGGTTCACAAGAAGGAAGAGGATACTTTTCACCATGTAGAAATACTGATGAAGGAAATGCCTGGATTCCTCAGTCCCAGGAGAGGCTTGCCTCTTCTCTTAATTCCTGAGTATTCAGGAATTAATAAGGAACAGAGAATTCCTGACAGATCCAAAACAGCACACAGGAAGCCTCCTGCTAAATGCTTCCTGACAGGTAGATTCTTACTGTCTGAGCCACCAAGGAAACCCATACACTTATCAGAAAAATTAAAATTGTGACAATACCAACTACTTTGACTGTGTGGATGACAATAAACTGTGGAAAATTCTGAGAGAGATGGGAATACCAGACCACCTGACCTGCCTCTTGAGAAATCTGTATGCAGGTCAGGAAGTAACAGTTCGAACTGGACATGGAACAACAGACTGGTTCCAAATAGGAAAAGGAGTACGTCAAAGCTGTATATTGTCACCCTGCTTATTTAACTTCCATGCAGACTACATCATGAGAAACGCTGGACTGGAAGAAACACAAGCTGGAATCAAGATTGCCGGGAGAAATATCAATAACCTCAGATATGCAGATGACACCCCCCTTATGGCAGAAAGTGAAGAGGAACTAAAAAGCCTCCTGATGAAAGTTGGCTTAAAGCTCAATATTCAGAAAACGAAGATCATAGCATCTGGTCCCATCACTTCATGGAAAATAGATGGGGAAACAGTGGAAACAGTGTCAGACTTTATTTTTGGGGGCTCTAAAATCACTGCAGATTGTGACTGCAGCCCTGAAGTTAAAAGACGCTTTCTCCTTGGAAGAAAAGTTATGACAAACCTAGATAGCATATTGAAAAGCAGAGACATTACTTTGCCAACAAAGGTCTGTTTAGTCAAGGCTATGGTTTTCCAGTAGTCATGTGTGGATGTGAGAGTTGGACTGTGAAGAAAGCTGAGCATCGAAGAATTGATGCTTTTGAACTATGGTGTTGGAGAAGACTCTTGAGAGTCCCTTGGACTGCAAGGAGATCCAACCAGTCCATTCTGAAGGAGATCAGCCCTGGATGTTCTTTGGAAGGAATGATGCTAAAGCTGAAACTCCAGTACTTTGGCCACCTCATGCAAAGAGTTGACTCATTGGAAAAGACTCTGATGCTGGGAGGGATTGGGGGCAGGAGGAGAAGGGGATGACAGTGGATGAGATGGCTGGATGGCATCACCGACTGGATGGACGTGGGTCTGAGTGAACTCTGGGAGATGGTGATGGACAGGGAGGCCTGGCGTGCTACAATTCATGGAGTCGCAAATAGTTGGACACGACTGAGCGACTGAACTGAACTGAGCACAAGGCAAATCTTTGTCATGATGAGACAGTACTATAGATTAATAATGGTAGTGGTTATGTGAATCTGCACATGTGACAAAAGACCTAGAATTACATACACACATTGTCCATTGTGAAAGTCCTGGTTTTGATATTGTACTATAATTATGTAAGATATAATCATTGAGAAAAATGGGTAAAAGTACAAAGGAGTTCGCTGAACTATCTTTTCAACTTTGCGTGTTTTTAAATCAAAATAAGAGCTCTCAAAAGTATATAATGGAATTAATATCCCATTTTACAGTAATACCTGTACTAGCTAGGGTTCTCCAGAGAAATAAAACTTATGTGATGAAACCAACTGTCATAGCAAACCCAGCCAAATACTGAGGAATTAAAAGAATAAGGTATAAGCATAAAGTAATGTATTTGATTTAATCCTAGTTTGACATTTTCTTCTTTTGACATAATAGTTTAGGCCAAGGATATTGCCAACATATATTTTTAATTCTGCTTTTGGAATTATCATTCATTGGTAGTATTTTTTTTTTTAACCATTCTGAGTATAGCAGAGTTTAATCCATTAGGATGTATGTTACTTTTTGAAATAATTAAAATTTGTTCCAAGTTAACAAAAACAGTGATTTAGTAGGCTATGCCATCTTATTTGTTTTAAAAGAAAAATATGTACTTAAATTAGTCAATCTTATTTCTTTGTATAGCAAATAAAATTCTCATAGTAAAAGACCCCCAAATTAACAAGTATTTGGTGTAATTGCAAAATCAACAGAATAAGTGAGAATAAGTGTGTAGTTTTCCACATACCAATATTAAAGAACAGAAACTTTTGAATTTTTAAAATTCTTCAGTGTTTGTTAAAAATCAGACCCATTATGTTGCAGCCATATATCCTATTTCATACTCTTTAAAGTATTGAAAATGATCTTTAATACTGTTAAGTCCGAACCATCATATTATTGAGAATACTGAGGCTTAGAGAAGTTAAAGAGATTTGTCTAAGATCACATAGCTAGTGGTGGCAGAAATAAGACTCGAATCCATGTGACTGGAAATGTTTTAATAATAAACTGGGAAATATCATATTAAAATTACACTCTCACTTTCTTTTTCTGTGTATTGTTAAAGAATGCTTTCACTTTATCTTTTAAATAGAAGTAAGATTCCAGGTTTTATGTAGTAGAATATTTTGGAGAAGTGAATAGAAAAGAGGAGCTGTTTTTAACTATGTTGTTCTCATTAAAGGAAAACAGTTTTTATTTTAGCTCCTTTCACTTCAGGATTTTAAAATTAGGTATTATTTTGTTACATTTCTTTTTCAGAAGAAAAGCCAGACTACAAAATTGAATGATGTCATCTAGTATTGCAGACTTTTACTGGACTTTTACTCTAAATTGAAGTAATTAGTTTTTTCTGAAACTTTTCATTGCTAATCTTTACTTTTCATTACTACTATTCATTACTATTACTTATGGTTAGAAGTAGTTTAGTTAATACACTAAGGTTAAATTGTAGAAAGGTATTTAAATAGAAATTTTAGATAATTATTTGGATAATCCAAATCAAAATGTGCTACCCTATTCCAAGCAGCTAATCAGGGCCAATATAATTATTTCTGTTTGATTTTACCCTGAATTGACCAGAAAACAGGACCTCTTTTCCATTTTACTTAGAAATTTATTGTTTTCTACAATCTGAAACTTTATTAAACAGATTAAAGCTTGTATAAATGTGATTTTTAAAGTCACATCCTTTTCCTAACACTAAAGAAAAGAGAAATCTCTTTTACTAAGGAGAACTTTGAATCTGTTCAATTCCCAATCTGGGGGCAGAAGTAGTTTATAGAGGAGAGATGAACAGAGAGAGAAGTGCCTGGAGAGCTGAATTTACTTGCTTTGGAAAGGACAGTAATCTGCAGGTGCATAAAAGAAGCTAGATTTGTAGCCTATTTGCATTCCTTTCTTATCCTCTAGGATCGCTTGTCATTTTTGTGCTCCTGGACTCCCACTGCGCTTTCAGGTCAGCCCCTGGAGCTCTGTGGAGGATTGCCCTCAGGCTGATGGAAACTATTGTGTGTCTGGAGAACAGAAATCCCTGAGAATTGACATCCTCCCTGCTTAGCTCGAAGGCAGTGGCACCCCACGCCAGTACTCCTGCCTGGAAAATCCCATGGATGGAGGAGCCTGGTGGGCTGCAGTCCATGGGGTCGCTGAGGGTCGGACAAGACTGAGCGACTTCACTTCACTTTCACTGCTTAGCTCTTAACCAGTGATGCTGCAGCCTAGAAATACTTCCACTTTCTTACCCCAGACTGATATTGCCTTCAGAGCTTCTCTGTGGGATTGAGCCATGGTGATGCTCCATGAAACTTTAACTGATATTTCTTCCCTTCCTTGGATTCCTTGCCTGTCCAGAATGTTTTCCACACTTCCCTGTTGAGGAACTTTTCCAAAAAAATCACTCTCTTGTGAGTCTTTATCTCAGAGTCTCTGAGAAATCTGACCCAGGGAGGAAAGACAATCTCAAAGACAAATTTCACAGTGGATAGGGAATTGGAGGAGTTTAGAATGAAAGAAGAGAGACAAGAGGGCAGGAAGGAGCTTCTTGGGTGAAAGATCTCCATTTGTAGAGGACAAAAAAAAATTTTTTTTTTTTTGTAGCTTTTGAATGCGATCCTGCTGTCTTAGATTGCATTTCCTGGAAACAAGTTTTGAGACTGATGACTGCACATAGTTAATGGGAGTGCTCTTGGGAGATACACCATTCTGCTTTTGCTTTTTCCCTGAATTGTTCATTCTTCTGAGTGTGCAGTATTATTAAAAAGGCATTACTGTGTGTATAATCTAGCTTTTTTGGCTTAACAGAAGATCCTGTCTTTGTATATATTAGGGACTGTTAAGCAGAAGTGAGTTTCAAAAAAATATTTTCCCCAATCAGCAAAAGCTGATATATGCAACAAAAACAGATATTGGAAAAAAGATCTTTTGTGCACATGTATATATATTAACAATAATGTTGAACTACTTCTAAATATTGCCTATAAATTTTGGGTTGTTATTGTTAAGTCTCTAAATCATGTCCGACTCTTTTGTGACCCCAGGGACTGAAGCCTGCCAGGCTCCTCTATTCATGGGATTTCCCAGGCAAGAATACTGGAATGGGTTGCCATTTTCTTCTGCAAGGGATCTTCCCCACCCAGGGATTGAACCTGTGTCTGTTGGATTGGCAGGTGGATTCTTTACCACTGATCCACCAAGGAAACCCATGAATCCTGAGTAATATTGATAGGTGATAATCAATTAATACTGAAGAAGAGATGAACCTAAGCCAAGGTATAAACTTAAAAAAAAAGTATATGCAATTTATTCAGGCTTGTCCTGGTGGTTGAGGCCTGTGGGAATATCTGTGCATTTAGAAAGTGGCAAAGAAAACTGTTGTTATATGTTGCAATCTGATGCTGTTCCCCTGCTGCAATTGATTGGTGTAAATTAAACACTTGTCTTAAACTGAGTCAAACATAAGAGCCTGTCTATTGTCTACTGAATGTTCAGTTTTTCTTGAATCATTTCCTTTTACTTTTGAACTTGTTTGTTATTTAATATTTTATTTTCTTAAGGCATAATCTGTTTTACATTCTTGTGTACCTTCTAGTTTAGTCTCTTCCTGAAATAATTATTTTTTCTTTTTTACTTTCCTGAGTTCTATGTTCTTATTTTTGAGTATTTCTATTTCTAATTAATTTTATTTTTTCATGTTTTTGTTTATTTTATTAACGTATTTTAGCTTGTTTTCAAGAAGAATATTATTGTTTTTATCTCTTCTACAAGATGTCTAGCAGACGTTTTACAAATATTATTCTGCTCCTTTTTCTCTTTTTACTTTGTATGGAATTTGACCTCAGTAGTTTTCTCTTGCTCATTTCAACGTAAAATTAGTTTTCTTTAGATATAGGTAAGCTTCCCAAGTGGCACAGTGGTAAAGAATCTGCCTGCCAACGCAGGAGACTCAGGTTTGATCTCTGGGTCAGGAATATCCCCTGGAGAAGGAAACGGCAGCCCACTCCAGTATTCCTGCTTGAAGAATCCCAAGGACAGAGGAGCCTGCTGGGTTTAGGAGCCTGACCCCAGTCCATGGGGTCACAAAGAGTCACGACTGAGTATGCACACACCTAGATGTAGTTCAGAGGAGATTTTCTAAGTTCACACTTCCCGTTTCTGTGGTTTTCCTACTGTGTTAAAATTAGAGAATTTGCTCTGAGATTGCCTGCGTATGTCTATCTGCCTCTACTTTTATGCGGTCATTCTCTTTCCTTTGAGCTCTTCTGGTGGCTCAGACAGTAAATCATCTCTATTACACCTTCTTTATTCAGTTTTGCTTCTACTCTGTGTTATTCCCCATTGTGTGAGGCTAAGTGCAGGAAGGACACCTTGCCAGGTCTCAAGTCTATAAGGAGGTGGACTGCACCCACCATTGTGATCATGCTGTAGGCCACTGGAGCTCATCTGCTACTTTAGTGAGCCAAATCACTCCCAGTGGCAGCTGTTGTTTTCCCATTGCCTGACCTTATGTTCCTTCCAGTGAATATCTGTTGACTATTTCCAGGCTTTCTCTATCCTCAGATTTTTAGATGACATTTCTTTCCTCTACTTGATCCCACACCAACACTGAAATCATGCTGTTCTTATGCTGTTGATGCCACTCAAATGTCTCTTTTTATTTTGATATTAATAGATATTCAAAGTTTCATTAGAAATGCTGTCCTTGGGCTCTTGGCTATGTCGTTAGACTTATTTTGTGTTGTAATTTGGAGAGTATCAGAGACTATGACACTATTATTATTGTCTCCCCAGAATCTCCTTCATTTACTTTTAAACTACAGTTCAATTACTGTTTATTGTTGTTGTTCAGTCACTGAATCATATTGGACTCTTTGCAACCCCATGGACTGTAGCCCACCAAGCTCCTTACTGTTTGTGTTTCCCTTTATAAAATCACTTTATAAACTTTGAGTGATTTATCATATATTTATGGAATTTTTTTCAATGCCCCTGTACTGATTTATTTAGCACAATTTGGGAGACACTTCTAGACAATATTCTGATACAAGAATTGCAACTAATTGATTGGTTAAATAAGTTAGTCAAGACACAAATGTTAATTCATTTAGGAGACAGAAGTTGGGATCTATATAGCGCCGAACTTTGTGCATCTTCATAGATTTCATTTGATGTCTCCTTTTTTTCCTCATGGTCATCATCCCATCTACATTGGGCCCTGTCTCCACTGTTAGACCCGAGGTCATGTCTGTGTCCTAAGAGACTTGTGAAGGACTAGACAATACAAATCAGATATGGGGAAGGCTAGTGTTTGATTTGTAACTTTATTTACCATTTCTCAAACTAAATAGTTTTCTAAGATTCTCTAAAGCTGACCAATTAGTTGTTTTGTTTCTTAAATTATTATGAACTCAATGATCTAAGCATATTTAATGTATTTTGTTCTCCTGCAATCAATATCCTTAGCTATTTTTAATTTATCCTATCTTTAGCCAGTGATAATCCCTTTAAGTTAGCTCTTTTGTTCTTTTTACATGCCCTTGTACTTAGGTTTTTCTAGTTAGGTTTTTAAAACCATCAAAAGTTAAAAGTCATCTTTTAACTTTTACATGGACATCTTTTACTCATCTCCTATTCAGAAATCCCTCCCAATTTTAGCTAGTATCTTCAAGTGGCCTTGTTGAGTTATCAGTAAGAATGTATTGTATATATTTTTGAGTTTTCAGGCTTGTAAGACAACCTGTTACTTTCTCCTCCATAGCCACTAACACCAGACAGGTCTTGTAGCTGTTAGTTGCCACCCATTTGTATTTTAGAGTTTTTGAGACTATCTCATATTACTTTATCTTTGATTTTAGGTGACGCTTGTGGGAAATCTTTTTCATGGGAAAAATTTTGAACAATTCCAAAACTATGGTATTTCCACCATCTCTCCAGCATATCCTAGTGAGACACTTGTGTATGCAGTCTACTAGTCCTCCAAGCATGGGGGAACTTTAAGATGAGTGTAGTTTTCTTTCCATTTGAGACCTTTGTTATATACATTTATATTTCTATAGGGTTTATGTAGTGGCTGGATATTTTAACCAAGAAAAACATAATTTCATACCTTTCTATAATTGAATGGAATTTCTATTAATAAAACTACATCTAATTTCTAAAATTTTGATAGCAGACAACTGTCCCCAATCAATCCAAGGCTTTCTTATTTTCCCAAGTTTGTCTCTTAAGTCCTTCAGTTCAGTTCAGTCACTCAGTCATGTCCAACTCTTTGCAACCCCATGGACTGCAGCATGCCAGGCTTCCCTGTCCATCACCAACTCCTGGAGCTTACTCAAACTCATGTCCATTGAGTCAGTGATGCCATCCAACCATCTTATCCTCTGTCATCCCCTTCTCTTTCTGCCTTCAATCTCTCCCAGCATCAGGGTCTTTTCCAATGAGTCAGTTCTTCGCATCAGGTGGCCAAAGTTTTAGCTTCAGCATCAGTCCTTCCAATGAATATTCAGGACTGATTTCCTTTAGGATTGACTGGTTATATCTCTTTGCAGCCCAAGGGACTCTCAAGAGTCTTCTTCAACACCACAGTTCAAAAGCATCAATTCTTTGGCACTTAGCTTTTTTATAATCCAACTCAGCTTGGTCGTTCCTTCTAAAGAAATTTCATTTTGATTCACCCTTATGATATCACTGGCTATTGTTTGGCCACAAATTTCTCATTGGTAACTCATAGCTTAAAGAATGATGAAGTTGTTTTTTGTTTTTTTCCTCTTTACCTGGGGATATCCAACTATTCTAAACAAATGTGAATTTAATTAATAAGAAGGGAATAGTTACTAGCCAATTTATAGTTCTCTCATCTCATTTTATATGAAAAACTATTGTAGAAAATTTAAGCAATTTTTCAGACATTCCTCAATCCAGGAAATGATGAAGCTGGAAGTTTGCTCTACTGGCTAGAGGTTAGTTCTCATACATAGGCTGAGTTTAATTTTGGTGGTCTTTTTTCCTTCTTTACAGTTTAGCCTCCTGGCTGGAATCTATTCACTTTATGACTACTTTTCCTGTTCAAGATAGAAATAGTTTTATTTAAAGTTATATTTTTAGTACTTAAGATTTTAAAGTGATTTCACATAGTTCAGTTTGTCTGTTCTGTTAATCTATGAATTAGGAAGGTTAAAAGATGCTGTTCTCATTGTTTCAGTTAAGAGATTGGGATTATGATTTTAAATTACTTGTCCAAGGTCACATACCTGGGTAATGTGGACTCAGGACTCAAACTCGTACCCTCTGATTCCTGTTCTAATTATTTGTATGATATACTGTGTGGTCTTAAGACAGTCTTTTTCCCATAGCAGTTGTACTCAAAATTTTATAGTGAGAAGCTCTTTCTATTGTCAAAATTTATGCATGCTCTATAAGATAGTAATTGTATTTTCAGTTTAAATTGATTGTTAATATGTGAAATTGAATAATTAAGAACTTCTATATGTTCTTCAATATAAATATTTTCAAAGTAGAATCTATACTGAATAAAAATAAATAATATTTAATAATTTTATAATTACTGTGTATTTTTGTGTGTCAGAGACTTTCTCCTTAATTCTCCAGGCATGAATACTGGAGTGGGTTTCCATGCACTCCTCCAGGGGATCTTCCTGACCCAGGGATGGATCCCATGTCTTTTATGTCTTCTGAATTGGCAGATGGGTTCTTTACCACTAGTGCCACTTGGGAAAGCTCTTATTATTTATTAAACCTGCAAAAATACATTTCAAAGGATCAAATGTCTAAAATTACATTCCAAGTTATGTGGGAATTGAAATTAAAATCTATCTGCTTTCAAGTCTTTTAGCCTCATGTGCTCAAGTATTTGTGAAATAACATATTTATTGAATATACATAAAGTGCTTAGTTCATAAAATTTGGAGCACCTTGCTATATATTAACAGCATCTCTAGTAGTAAAAAATGGGCCTAAGGGGTTAGTGGCTTAATGCTTTAGTGTTATTAATGTATTATTTTTAGGAAGTGATACTTAATTCAAAATAATGAAAGATTTAAATGTTTTCCCTAAAATGATGCTTAGCATAAAGATGTGGAGATTATGTATCAAAAGCAATATTTCTGGATTAGGCCAATCTCTCCCCAAAAACTTCTAAGCTCCTATATGAAAGGCAAGTCATTCCCTTTTTACTAGTTTTGCCTCCTAGAGGAGTGTTTTATAAGGATCTATCAGAAACCCAAGACTCTAATAAAACACCTCCAAGGTGGGACTTGAGTTTAGAAAAGTAAACCAAAGAACTGAAATAAATAGACCTTGACTCAGGTTATTAAGTTAGAATAATGTACCTTCCAAGATCTGGTTGTCTTTAATCTTAGGATTAACATATGTGGTGTGAGCCTTAGTTAATGTGCTTGAGTTCCAAAGACACATTAGCAAAATCAATGTCATTAATTTATAGTTACACCTCATTTTCCCAACCAGCAACTCAATGACTTTTAATTGTTAATTACATTACAGTTAGAGGAAAATGTGTCTTTGTGAAGTATATCTTCACTGTCTAAAATGTTTTTCTGTTTTCTGAATTTATTGGAGAGACTGCTTACAATAGCTTTGTGAACTAGTGTGTAAATAATTAAAAAAAAAAACATATCAATAGACCTGTATAAGGTCAGAACCTGAGAATGGAATGAGATCAGTTAAACAATGTTGTTGCTATATAAGGAAATAGAGCCCATATCAGTTGGCAAAGACATTGTTATTAACATAAAATTTGAACCTCTGTATACTTAAATTTGAGCACAGTTTAACCATGTGTCATGCAAGCTAGAAAAATTATCAAATGAACAGGTAATCATAAGTAGATACATAAAGAAATGAGCTCATTAGATTATACATGCATACATGTCTTAGTCCCCAGTATCATATAATACCAATTCACTTTTTGATTGAAAATTGTACCAGTTTGTAAAACCAAGACAATGAAATCATTAATGGGCCAGCTGATGCTAATGATATTGTAGAGCTGAATTTTGTATTTATAAAGTTACATCAAACTCTAAATAATCAGAGAATTCAACTAAATGTAACCTTAGCAGAGAACCATAAGGAAATGAAGGTAATCAAACTTTTTTCCCTTGCGGGGCGCTCCGCAGAAAGAGTAGAGGCAGTGGAACTTCCCTCAGCAAAGCCGAGGGGTTCCCCCAAGGAGAGGTGAGCCTGCTGTCTGCCAACCCAGCCCCTCAGCGAGCGAGAGACAATCAGATGCGACAGGGGTTCCGTGGAAGCAGTTCCGGTTTATTGTTGCACACTCCCAGCTTATATAGACAAACAGGAGGGTTTTAGGAGGGACTTTCCATAGTTGCACCAATCATGTTAAAGGTCAAATTGTCATGTCCCTTCATTATAACAGGAGTCTATGGAGATCACACATAGAAATCAAGAGAGCCAATCAAAAACATTGACAAACAACATAGACCCTGCCTCCATCTCTTCCGCCAGGCGCCATCTTAGGTTTTCGACTGCAAAGCTAGCCCCTTTGTTTTTAGGTTTCCCATTTAGGGCCCCACATTCCCTGACCTAATTCTCCAGAAAAATCTCGGGAATATCTTCTCATGGAATGTATATATTAATAGGGAAATAAGACTAAATAGTGTAGGCCTACATATACTTGTGTGTTTAAAAACATTTGCAACTCTAGTCTTTAGTTTCACAGCACCTGCAATCTGCAGTACTTTTAAAAAGTTTCTGTTTCCTAGATATGAGTCATGCCTTGTCCTCAGGCATCACTTTTTAAAAGCACCTATATCTTATGCAAAACAGTCTGCTAAAAATATAAATAACTAGCCAAAATCATGTTGAATGAACAGCATGTTTCAAGCAAACTTCTTTGGAATGAGTGGTAAATCTACAGGGCATGAACTATTAGAAAATTCTTCATAGCTTAAGAGTAACAACTGTGGCTTACAACTGCACTATCTTTAAAATGGTCAACACGTGACTTATGTACACTCTCCCCATCTTTGAACCACTTTCTACTCTTTCTTTTCAAACCACATCAGAAAAAATGTTGCTTTATTAAAGATTATTCTTAAAGGAAGTGGCATGACAGTTGTCTAATTTTCCAGAGACTTATGCCTGTTTTTTTCCATATTGAACTATCATCGTAAGAAACTACCTTTTCTTGTTCAATCTCTTTCTAGCTCACTCATTAAAAATAAAATCCCATAACAATTTGCTGCCCCAGGATTTTCTTTTGGAAATTAACAATCTTATAACTGTCAAAGTAAAAATATCTTAGCCTATTAATATACCATGTATATTTTCACTATCTAATTCTAAAGGAAATTATTGTTATAACCAGAAATATTCTATAATCATTATGTTGATAATGCTGCTCACAGAATTGTAGAATTTTAGGAAAATTTTCAGTGTTTGAGGACCATAAATTATACTTATGTAAAAAAACGAAGTGATTTTGGAGTAACAAATCTTGATAACCCAAGAATTTGATTATTTTTTTAGCTCAGTGGTTCTCGGCTAGGGGTGGTTTTGTCTCTTTTCCTTCCCCAAGGGAACATTTGGGTACATGTATTGAAATTTTGGGGAGAGTGCTCCTGGCATTTAGAGGGCAGAGGTCAGGAATGCAGTTAAAACCCTACAGTGCACAGTTCAGCCTCTCCCTTGATGCAGAGTCATCGGTTTCAAAGTGTTAATAGGGCCAAAGCTGAGAAAGCCTCCCACCTGATATGATTTTTGTATTGCAATGATGTGGCCCGTAAGTCTCAATATTTAGAATGTTGTATTTTTGAGGTCCTGGAGAAAGATCTTTTCCCTAAATGTGGCTGTTAACTTCAGAGAAATTGTTCAACAAATTAATCTTTGATAATAATTTTCTTGTACATATGTAGTTAGTAATTATATGAAGAAAATCAAAACCAGAAAGTTAAATGTAGATGTAAACATAAGAGTCAACTAGAACTAATTTCTTGTTTAATATACAAGATAATAGAGACTCGTAGACCTTATTTGACTTGTGGTCACGTATTTTGTGGCAAGGTTGGTGTCACAGTCTGTTGCCCTTCAGACTAAACTGAGACCAAAATTTTACCCATAATTTACAATATAAATTAATCTAATACTATGTTTTATTGAAATTAAAATGATGCCCCAAAATTAGTTGAGTAAAGGAAGTAGAATTGGTTTCAAAATGGTTAAATTATTTTCAACATGTCTGGATATTGATTTATATAAAAAGATGTCCTTTAAATAAGACCTCAGTTTAGAAATCCACAGTAAATATTCCCTAAAAAGAATCTGAACCTGAAATGTTAAATATCACAAAAGTTGAAATGCTATTTCTATTTTAGAGAAAGCAATTATGGAAACTCATAGACATTCTCACTCTTTTGATATCAACTTATAATTATTTAGAGTTTGATTATCTTTTGTGTGAAATGTAAAGTCCTTGCTTTCCTGATGTTTTGCTTTTTCTCATTTTGTTCCTCATTAACACCTATCTTGAGAGAGAGAAAGAGCAAGGAAAAGGGATGAAGCTTCAGGCAGACAATGTTTTTACTTGTTAATAATAACCAGAAATGAAGAGGAGGAAAAGTAGAAGTAAGACTTTCTTACCCTCTATGCATTTGAATGTGACTCACTACACAAGACAGAGGAACTGAGAAACAATGCTTCACAAATCCTTTACTAAGGATGATGTTCAATAGTTAAATAAATCGGTCCATTATCTTTTAGCTCATTAGTCATAAATAAAAACATGCATTTACTGTGTTTACAAGTTAAAATTAACTTCTGCTTTGCATCATTTATATTACTGTCATATTATCCCTGAAAGGTAATCAGACAGGTATTAATATCTCTTTTGTACAGATGAAGAAACTGAAGCTCAGATAAGTTATTTTTGTCAAGGTCACATGCATGGAGAATCATCAGTCTGAGAATGAGACTAGGGTCTTATGACTTCTCAACAATACTGGGACTCTTTGTAATGTTCTAAGCAATCCATTTTTGTGGAACAAATTTTTATAAGAATTATTCTTATACCTACAATAAAGGTAATGCATCCTTATAGATCAAAAAGTGTTTTGGGAAAGCTCAGAACTTTTTGTTTTGGCTTCTTAGCATATGTTTAATGCTTTGTTTTGAAGTAGATTTGTAATGAAGATTGTATAGGGGACCCTCCATGTATATTTCAACCACTTCCATTTGAATACCTTTCCCTTAAGATTGCAAGGTCTTGGGGAACTGAATGTCTAAGCAATGTTGTATTTGCTGGAGTGTGTGGCACACAATAGATTTGCATATGTGTGCTGTGCTAAGTTGTTCACTTGTGTCTGCCTCTGTGACTCTGTGAGAGCCTCTGGACTGTGGCCCACCAGGCTCCTCTGTCCAGGCAGATATTGGAAGAGGCTGAAATGCCCTCCTCCAGGTGATCTTCTGGACACAGTGACTGAACCCTCGTCTCATGTCTCCTGCATTGGCAGGCAGGTTCTTCACCACTAGCACCACCTGGGAAAAACCACTGCAATATACATAAGAAGCAAACAAATTAAAGAACGCATGAGTGGATTGCTTGGAACTCTTGACAGAGTGAAAGTAGTTATAGACTGGGTAGCATACAGAAAGACTGAAGTTCTGAGTGAGGAAGAATCACAACCTTGAGCTATCTTTAGGACTTGGCTGATTATTGTCTTGGGAATGAATATAAATGCAAAATTCTTTCCAAGTAAATTTAATTTGTGACTTTAAATGAGGATCTGCCACTCCTCTTAATGATAATACTCAAAGTCAAGATCTAAGCACATAGGTCAATAAAATATTGAAAAAATGTTTGGAACAACCACTTTTTTCTTGAACCTCCTTTCTCCATAAAGATCTAGGTGAATTCAGAGAAGCAAACTGTGCCCCATTGAACCCATGTTTTATTAAAAGCTGGACTCAATTCATGAAAATACATTAATAACTTTATGGCAACTAACAATATCAGTGTAGTCACCTGAAGGCTAAGAGGAACTTGGGTTGTTTCTCAGACTTTAAGGGTAGAAGTTGGCAGTTGAGTAACCTCAAATAACAACCCTTGGATGAACAGTTTTTGTTAGTGTTTCAGGGAAGAGAACTGGACAGCTGAGAAAGATTTGTTTTTTGTTTTGAGGGCAAACCCTAACTGAAATTTAGTCTTAGCAAAATAAGAGAGATGGCAGAGCAGAAGCTCATTCTCTCCAGGTGAGCATGCATCAGCAGGAGAAAAATAGGCTTGTTTTTGGTAAAAACGTATAAAAGAAAATCTGTTTTCTATACAATAATTTCACACAAAGAATAATAGTTCTAAGAAAACCTAGTCTAATTAGTGCAAATAACAATTCTTATTCACTAAACCATCAAAAATAAAATAACCAACAAATAAGTTATACATTTTGATTTTACTATCATAAATACATTCTGATTTTTAATTAAATGGCTATAGTAACGCTTCTCTAAGTCACAATGTCACTTTCCTCCCCTTCTTTTTACTGGGACTACACCTCTGTCTTATAGGTTTGTGTATTCTGTTAGGGTTTTATTCACCTTTGTATTTCTCACCCCCACTCCTCAAAGCTTGAACAAGACGTATCCAATATAAGTATGTTGACTACATGAGTGACTGAGAGGACCAGAGTGCACAAAACAGGGGTAAGGAAATGGTTTAAAAAATATTTAAGATCATGTTTCAATATGATTTTTACACTTTCAGAGATCAAAAGAATTTTAAAAATTGAGTTTGCAGAAATCACAGAAATCATTTGATCCAATCTTATTGTTGTAGCTATAAAAGATGAATCTGAGTATTTGACTGAATTTAAGAGAGAAATAAGTAGGAAAAATATTTCAACACTGGCTTCTTTTTTCCCCAGTGTATTGATTTTCATTTAATCACATCTCATCAAAGTATTCGCACTATTATTTTAGATATAGTGTCTTATTTTATTTGTCTTCATGTTGAAGCAGAAAAACCTAAGTTCATGTACATAATGAAATGCAATAAGATAGAGCATTCTTCAAACTTAAAGTGAAAGTGAAGTCGCTCAGTCGTGTCCAACTCTTTGTGACCCCATGGAAGGTAGCCCACCAGGCTCTTCCGTCCATGGGGTTCTCCAGGCAAGAATACTGGAGTGGGTTGCCATTTCCTTCTCCAGGGGATCTTCCCAACCCAGGGATCGAACCCAGGTCTCCCACATTGCTGGCAGACGCTTTAACCTCTGAGCCACTTAAGGTGCATTTAAATCACTGGAATCTTGTTCAAATTCAAAGTGCTGGAACCCACCTTCAGAGACTCTGATTTGTTTGGGGAAAGAGCCCAGAGCATTCGTAGCACACTCTGCAGATGCTTCGAGAAACAAGCCTGAGCATTGTTTTGTGTTGGTGAAGAGGAGACGTAAAGATAACACCTTCTAGATAGAAAAAGAACTGTTTGTGTGACATTCCTTGTTTCTTTCTTTTTAACCTCTTAAGACCTCCTGGGTGTGGAGTGATTTATTTAATGGGTCACTGTGAGAAGCTGGTTTAGCAGGCCTTTTCCCCTTAGCCTGCTGGGATGTGGAGCATGAGGCCATTCTAGTGCTTAGGATCTCAGCCCCTTCTGGGATGGGTGCACTTCTAGCACTGACAGAACTGATTGGGAACATCAACTTTGCTCACAAGTCATATTGGCCAAAATAAGTAGAACACATGCACCTGCTTCACCTCCTAGGAATAAGGATGATGCTTCAATCTCTATGTTGACTTTTTGTTTTTAATAAAACAGAATTAAGAAGGGAGATCATGAACTTCTTATTGCTGAATTCAGGTTTAAATTGAAGAAAGTAGGGAAACCACTGGACCATTCAGGTATGCTGCTGCTGCTGCTGCTGCTAAGTTGCTTCAGTCGTGTCCGACTCTGTGTGACTCCATAGACGGCAGCCCACCAGGCTCCCCCATCCCTGGGGTTCTCCAGGCAAGAACACTGGAGTAGGTTGCTATTTCCTTCTCCAATGCATGAAAGTGGAAAGTGAAAGTGAAATCACTCAATCGTGTCCGACCATCAGCGACCCCATGGACTGCAGCTTTCTAGGCTCCTCCGTCCATGGGATTTTCCAGGCAAGAGTACTGGAGTGGGGGCCATTGCCTTCTCCGATTCGGGTATGACCTAAATCAAAGCCCTTATGATAATACAGTGGAAGTGACAAATAGATTCAAGGGATTAGATTTGATAGACAGAGTGCCTGAAGGACTATGGACAGAGGTTCATGACATTGTACAGAAGGTGGTGATCAAGACCATCCCAAAGGAAAAGAAATGCAAAAAGGCAAAATGGTTGTTTGAGGAGGCCTTTCAAATAGCTGTGAAAAGAAACAAAGCAAAAGACAAAGGAGTAAAGGAAAGATATACTCATCTGAATGCAGAGTTCCAAAGAATAACAAGGAGAGATAAGAAAGCCTTCCTCATTGATCAATGCAAAGAAATAGATGAAAACAATAGAATGGCAAAGACTAGAGATCTCTTCAAGAAAACTAGAGAGGCTGTCTTAAGATGGTAGAGAAATAGTACAGGCAGACCACTTTCTCCCCCACGTATTCGTCGAAAGATCGTTTGAATGCTGAACAACTCCCACAAAACAACCTCTGAACGCTGGCAGAGGACACCGGGCACCCAGAAAGGCAGCCTGTGGGGAGTGTTGGAATCTCAGAGGGCAACATAACCAGGAGGAAAAAAAAATCCCACAGAACACTCACCTAACCGCAATTCCCAGCAACGAAGTAGCCCAGACTCTCCCACCACCCATCTGGGGGTGCTGGACAGGGAGGCACGGATTGCATGCTTAGGCTAGGGCCTGAATGTCCTGAGGACAATCTGAGGGAGGTAACCTGAGATAGGCAGAGAGAGAGAGAGGGAAAAAAAAAGCTAGGTAGGGAGAGCTTTTTTTTTTTTTTTTTTTTTTTTTTTAAATTTATTTATTTTTTTTTAATTACAATATTGTAACTTTCCTGTGAAAAGCTCTAACCTAAGGCACAGCCTGGCCCATTCACAGAACAAAGGATTGAGCCAATACTAAAGGAGAGCTAGCTGGCTGTGGTCCAGCCCATCCGAGCTCCCCACCCCCTGCCTGAGGCAGAGAGGCAGGCGAGGGACAACCAGAGCTGAAAGACAAGGGACAATCTTGGCCTCCAGAGATGGCATCTTCCACCACAGTGTGAGCAGGCTCCCAGTTGCTAACCAAATCTTCCTGGGATCCTGGACAGTTGACATCTGCCAGGAGGGTTGCAGGCAGAGATCAGCTCCCCAGAGGAGACACCTGGCACAGTTGAGACAGCACTCTCATGGCACACCCAGGAAACCAAGTGGCTGGGACCCTGGAGGTGATTAAGACACATAGCCCCACCCACAGGCAGCAACCTTCACAATAAAGAGGAACCACAAACTTCAGCCTACAGAAAGGCCACCCCAAACAGAGCAGTCTAAACAAAGTGAAAAAGGCAGAGAAAAGCAGGTAAAGGAACATGATAAACGCACACCAAACCAAACAAAGAGGAGCAGATAGGGAGTCTACCTGAAAAAGAATTCAGAATAATGATCGTAAAGATGATCCTAAATCTCAAAAACAGAATGCAGTTACAGATAAATAGACTAGAGACAAGAATTGAGAAGATGCAAGAAATGTTTAACAAGGACCTAGATGAAATAAAAAGAGTCGATCAATAATGAATAATACAATAACAAAGATAAAAAGCACTCTGGAGGGAACCAACAGTAGTATAACTGAGGCAAAAGATAGGATAAGTTAAGGTAGAAGATAGAATGATGGAAGTAAATGAGTCCGAGAGGAAAAAGGAAAAAAGAATTAAAAGAAATGAGGACAGACTCAGAGACCTCTGGGACAATGTTAAATTCCCCTACATTTGAATCATAGGAGTCCCAGAAGAAGACAAAAAGAAAGGCCGTGAGAAAATACTTGAGGAGATAATAGTTGAAAACTTCCCTAAAATGGGGGAGGAAATAGCCACCCAAGCCCAAGAAACCCAGAGTCCCAAACAGGATAAACCCAAGGCAAAACACCTCAAGACAAATATTGATCAAATTAATGAAGATCAAACACGAAGAACAAATATTAAAAGCAGCAAGGGAAAAGAAACAGATAACACACAAGGGGATTCCCATAAGGATAATGGCTGATCTTTCAATAGAAACCCTTCAGACCAGAAGGGAATGGCAGAACATACTTAAACTGATGAAAGAGAAAAACCTACAACCCAGATTACTGAACCCAGCAAGGATCTCATTCAAATATGAAGGAGAAATCAAAAACTTTTCAGACAAGCAAAAGCTGAGAGAATTTAGACCACCAAATCAACTCTTCAACAAATGCTAAAGGATCTTCTCTAGACAGGAAACACAAAGGCTTATACACTCAAACCCAAAGCAATAAAGTAAATGGTAACAGGATCATACTTATCAATAGTTACCTTAAATGTAAATGGGTTGAATGTCCCAAAAGACAAAGACTAGCTGAATGGATACAAAAACAAGACCCCTATATATGCTGTCTACAAGAGACCCACCTCTAAACAAGGGACACATACAGACTGAAAGTGAAGGGCTGGAAAAAGATATTCCATGCAAATAGAGACCAAAAGAAAGCAGGAGTAGCAATACTCATAAGAGATAAAATAAACTTTGAAATAAAGGCCATGAAAAGAGAAAAAGAAGGACACTACATAATGATCCAAGGATCAATCCAAGAAAAAGATATAACAATTACAAATATATATGCACCCAACATAGGAGCACCGCAATATGTAAGGCAAGTGCTAACAAGTATGAAAGGGGAAATTAACAGTAACAATAATAGTGGGAGACTTTAATACCCCCTCACACCTATGGATAGATCAACTAAACACACAATTAGCAAGGAAACACAAACTTTAAATGATACAATGGGCCACTTAGATCTAATTGATATCTATAGGACATTTTATCCCTAAACAGTGAATTTCACCTTTTCTCAACTGCACATGGAACATTCTCCAGGATAGATCACATACTGGGCCATAAATCTAGCCTTGGTAAATTCAAAAACATATGAAATCATTTCAAGCTTCTTTTCTGTTCACAATGAGGTCAGATTAGATGTCAATTACAGGAAAAAAACTATCAAAAATACAAACATATGAAGGCTAAACAACATGCTTCTGAAATCAACAAATCAAAGAAGAAATCAAAATATACATTAAAAACAAATGAAAATGAAAACACAACAACCCAAAACTTATGGGATTCAGTAAAAACAGTGCTAAGGGGAAGGTTCATAGCAATATAAGCTTACTTCAAGAAACAAGAGAAAAATCAAATAAACAACCTAACTTAATACCTAAAGCAACTAGAAAAAGAGGAAATGAAGAACCCCAGGATTAGTAGCAGGAAAGAAATCATAAAAATTAAGGCAGAAATAATTGGAAAATAAACAAAGGTGACTATAGCAAAAATCAACAAAACCAAAAGCTGGTTCTTTGAGAAGATACATAAAATAGACAAACCATTAGACAGAGTCATCAAGAAAAAAAAAGGATAGGAATCAAATCAACAAAATTAGAAATGAAAATGGAGAAATCATAACAGACAACACAGAAATACAAAGGATCATAAGAGACTACTATCAGCTACTACTATTGTCCTAAAACTGTAGGACAACAAAATGGACAACTTGGAAGAAATGGATGAATTCTTAGAAAAGTATAACCTCCCAAAACTGAATTAAGAAGAAATAGAAAATATTAACAGACCTACCACAGGCACAGAAATCAAAACTCTAATCAAAAATCTTCCAGCAAATAAAAGCCCAGGACCAGATGGTTTCACAGCTGAATTATACCAAAAATTTAGAAAAGAGCTAACACTTATCCTACTCAAACTCTTCCAGAAAATTGCAGAGGAAAGTAAACTGCCAAACTTATTCAATGAGGCCACCATCATCCTAACACCAAAACCAAACAAAGATACCACACAAAAAAAGAAAACTATAGGCCATTATCATTGATGAACATAGATGCAAAAATCCCCCCAAAGTCTAGCAAACAGAATCCAACAACATATTAAAAAGATCATACATCATGACCAAGTGTGCTTTATCCCCAGGATGTAAGGATTTTTCAATATTTGCAAATCAATCAGTGTAGATGCACTACATTAACAAATTGAAAGATAAAAATCATATGATTATCTCAACAGATGCAGAGAAAGCCTTTGACAAAATTCAACATCCATTTATGATAAAAACCTTCCAGAAAGCAGGCATAGAAGGAACATACCTCAACATAATAAAAGCCATATATGATAAACCCACAGCAAACATTGTCTTCAATGGTGAAAATTTGGAAGCACTTCCCCTAAAGTCAGGAACAAGACAAGTGTGCCCACTCTCACCACTATTATTCAACATAGTTTTTGAACTTTTAGTCACAGCAATCAGAGAAGTAAAGAAATAAAAGGAATCCAGACTGGAAAAAAGAAGTAAAACTCTCACTGTTTGCAGATGACATGATCCTCTACATAGAAAACCCTGAAGACGCCACCAAAAAGTTACTAATCAATGAATACAGTAAAATTGCAGGACATAAAATTAACACACAGAAATCCCTTGCATTTCTATCCACTAACAATGAGAAAACAAAAAGAAGTTAAGGAAACAATTCCATTCACCATTGCAATGAAAAGAATAAAATACTTAAGAATAGATCTACCTAAAGAAACAGAAGACCTATATGTAGAAAATTATAAGACACTGATGAAAGAAATCAAAGATGACAGAAATAGATGGAGAAATATACCATGTTAGTGGATCAGATGAATCAATATAGTGAAAATGAAATATGAAAATGAAAATACCCAAAACAGTCTATAGATTCAATGCAATCCCTATCAAGCTACCAACAGTATTTTTAGAGAACTAGAACAACTAATTTCACAATTTGTATGGAAATATAAAAACCTAGAACAGCCAAAGTGATCTTGAGAAGGAAGAATGGAACTGGAGGAATCAACCTGCCTGACTTCAGACTATACTACAAAGCTACAGTCATCAAGAAGTATGGTACTGGCACAAAGAAGAAATATAGATCAATGGAACAAAATAGAAAACCCTGAGATAATCCACCCATCTATGGACACCTTATCTTTGACAAAGGAGGCAAGAATATACAATGGAGAAAAGATAATCTCTTTAACAAATGGTTTTGGGAAAACTGATCAACCACTTGTAAAAGAATGAAACTTGAACACTTTCTAACACAATATATAAAAATAAACTCAAAATGGATTAAAGATCTCAATGTAAGACCAGAAACTATAAAACTCCTAGGAAGGAACATAGGCAAAACACTCTCTGACATAAATCACAGCAGAATCCTCTATGACCCGCTTTCCAGAGTAATGGAAATAAAAGCAAAAATAAACAAATGGGACTTAAAAGCTTTTGCATAATGTGTACCCCAATGTTCATTGCAGCACTGTTTACAATACCTAGGACATGGAAGCAACCTAGATGTCCATTGGCAGACTAATGGATAAGGAAGTCATGGTACATATACACAATGGAATATTACTCAGCTATTAAAATGAATGCATTTGAATCAGTTCTAATGAGGTGGATGAAACTGGAACATTATACAGAGTTAAGTAAGTCAGAAAGAAAAACACCAAAACAGTATATTAACACATATATATGGAATTTAGAAAGATGGTAATGATGATCCTTTATGTGAGATAGCAAAGAGACACAGATGTAAAGAACAGACTTTTGGTCTCTGTGAGAGAAGGTGAGGGTAAGATGATTTGAGAGAACAGCATTGAAACATGTATATTATCATATGTGAAATAGATCACCAGTTCAGGTTCGATACATGAGACAGGGTGCTCAGGCCTGGTGCACTTGGATGACCCTGAGGGATGGGATGGTGAGGGAGGTAGGAGAGAGGTTCATGATGGGGGACACATGTACACCCATGGCTGATTCATGTTGATGTATGGCAAAAACCACCACAATATTGTAAAGTAATTAGCCTCCAATTAAAATTAATTAATTAAAAAAAAGAAAGAGATACTAATAGAACATTTCATGCAAAAATGGGCACAATAAAGGACAGAAATGGTATGGACCTAAAAGAGGCAGAAGATATTAAGAAAAGGTGGCAAGAATATGCAGAAGAACTATGCAAAAAGATCTTCATGACCCAGATAACCATGATGGTGTGATCACTCACCTAGAGCAAGACATCCTGGAATCCAAAGTCAAGTGGGCCTTAGGAAGTATCACAACGAACAAAGCTAGTAGAGGTGATGGAATTCCAGTTGAGCTATTTCAACTCTTAAAAGATGATCCTGTAAAAGTGCTGCACTTAATATGCCAGCAAATTTGGAAAATTCAGAGTGGCCGCAGGACTGGAAAAGGTCAGTTTTCATTCCAATCCCAAAGAAAGGCAATGCCAAGGAATGTTCCAGCTACCACACAATTGCACTCATCTCACATGCTAGCAAAGTAATGCTCAAAATTCTTCAAGCCAGGCTTCAACAGTATGTGAACCAAGAACTTCCAGATGTGCAAGCTGGATTTACAAGAGGCAGAAGAAGCAGAGATCAAATTGCCAATATTGCCAATATCCAATGGATTATAGAAAAACCAAGAGAATACTAGAAAAACATCTACTTCTGCTTTATTGATTATGCCTAAGCCTTTGACTGTGTGAATCACAATAAACTGTGGAAAATTCTTCAAGAGATGGGAATGCCAGACCACCTAACTGCCTCCTGAGAAATCTGTATGCAGGTCAAGAAGCAACAGTTACAACCAGACATGGAACAATGGACTGGTTCCAAATCAGGAAAGGTTTATGTCAAGGCTTTATATTGTCACCCTGTTTATTTAACTTCTACACAGAATACATCTTGTGAAATGCTGGGCTGGATGAAGCACAAACTGAGATCAACATTGCTGGGAGAAATATCAATAAGCTCAGATATGCAGATGACATCGCCCTTATGGCAGAAAACAAAGAGGAAATAAAAGCCTCTTGATGAAAGTGAAAAAGGAGAGTGGAAAAGCCGGTTTAAAACTCAACATTCAGAAAACGAAGATCATGGCATCCAGTCCCATCACTTCATGGCAAATAGAAAGGGAAGCAGTGGAAATAGTGAGAGACTTTATTTTCTTGGGCTTCAAAATCACTGCAAATCGTGACTATATCCATGAAATTAAAAGACACTTGCTCCTTGGAAGAAGAGCTATGATCAACCTAGGCAGCATATTAAAAAGCAGAGACATTACTTTGCTGACAAAGGTCTTTCTAGTCAAAGCGATGATTTTTCCAGTAGTCATGTACGGATATGAGATTTGGACTATAAGGAGAGCTGAACGCTGAAGAATTGATGCTTTTGAACTGTGGTGTTGAATACTCTTGATAGTCCCTTGGACTGTAAGGAGATCCAATCAGTCAATCCTAAAGGAAATCCATCCTGAATATTGATTGGAAGGACTGATGCTGAAGCTGAAACTCCAATATTTTGGCCACCTGATGCGAAGAAATGACTCACTGGAAAGACCCTGATGCTGGGAAAGATTGAAGGCAGGTGGAGAAGGGGATGACAGAGGATGAAATGGTTGGATGGCATCAATGACTTGATGGACATGAGTTTGAGTAAGGTCTGGAAGTTGGTGATGGACCGGGAAGCCTGGCGTGTTGCAGTCCATGAGGTCACAAAAAGTGGGACAGGACTGAGTGAGTGAAATTTAAGAAGGGGAAAGGATATTAATTTATTTGGGGGCCTCTTCAGGTGATTTCTACTCCTTGATGCAGAGGCATTTGTTATAAATTGCTGAAGTATTTCAGGTTATTACATTCATTTATATAGTCCCTAGCAATTTTAAATAATGACTATCATAGCAGCTATTTCTAGATATTTAAGCATACCCCCAAAAACATGACATTCAATTTTCCATTTTATTATATATTTTATATATCATATATAAATATGCACAATTTAATTATATAAATTATAAATATATTGTTTATATTAGTTATATAACATGTTACTTTTTTATGCTAGTCTATTGTCTGAGGTCATATTAGCTGAAATACCTGGGCTCTGTTTCCAGAATAGATCAGTGTAGTCTGCAGCCCAACTCTAACTTCTTGGGTTAAAAAAATTTTATGGATACTCATGTTATTTGGCATAAGTGAAACCAGGAAGATGGTACATTTTTATATCTTATAATACAAATGATATATAAAGATTTATATTAAGAAGTTTTTGGCCAAGTTCACATTTTTTATTAATATTTTAAAATTAATGAAGCAAAAGTATGAGTGAATTCTTATGGTGAAAAGATAGTGCACCAAAATAATGCATTGTTCTTTCTGAATACATTCTCCCTTTCAGAGATTAAAAGCTGTTACAAGTTTGGTGTGAATTTTGCCACATTTTTTTAAAATGCACTTAAATGTATAGTTTTAATTTTTGTATTTATTTAAATGATGATATATTATTTTGCTACTGTATTTAAAATGTTTTATTTAAAACATCAATATGTAATACAAAATAGTACATTTATAGGTGGATTATGAAGCATAATGAAACAAAATTCACATCTGAAAAATCTGAAGATTATGAGTACCACAGAAGCTACTTGTATGTACTGCTTTCATCTTCTTGCTAGTTTTGCCCCAGTGTGTTGCTATCTTGAATTTTGTATTTTTTTCTCTTGAGTTTAAAAGTTATTTTCTCTTTCTGAGACCCACAACCACCTCTTTCAGTTGCTGTGGCATTCTAGTAAGTCTTGATAACATCATACGGCAATTTCACCTGCCTCGTTTTTCTTCCTCAAGGCATATTGACCATACTTATGTTTTTGCATTCAAGTAAGAATCAGCTTGTAAATTTCCCCAAATATTCAGTTTGAATTTTTTTTTTTAGTTTTTTTTTGAATACTTTATTCTACATTACAATACTGTATTTGTTTTGCCATACATTGACATCAGTCAGCCACAGGTGTACATGATCTCCCAATGCCGAAGCCCCCTGCCATCTCCCACTCCATATCATCTCCCTGGATCATCCCATGCACCAGCCCCAAGCATCCTGTATCCTGTATTGAACATAGACTGGCACTTCATTTCTTACATGATAGTATACATGTTTCAACGCCATTCTCCCAATTTTTTTTGGAAATTATTTTGCATCTAAAGACCAATAAAGGGAGAATATGTCTTTTAGAAACTTCAACTTTTACATCTATTAACATGCTGTATCTGTCTGTACAACATGTTTTCTCTGATTTCTCTTCCACAAGGTAGATTTCAAGAAGCCGTATACCAAAATCTATATGCAAGTAAAGACCATTCTCTTACTACTTTACTTCCCCAAATTCCTTTTATCTTTTAGCTATGAATGATGAGTCCAGCTGTTAGTATTGTAAACATGATAATCAGATAACACCTGAATGGGTATCAGTGCTGTATTATACATGGAACAGAAACTAGCTCGTCCTGTCAGTGAAATTAATTATAGCAGTAGTGGAGCAGTGGTGGTCAGCTAGGAAACGAAAGAACAGATCTGAGGCCTCACGGGGAATCATGATGTTCTGCTTGTGGTCAGAAAGCCCAGAAAAAGAATGAGAAAGCAAAATATCTGAGTAATGACAAAATCTAATTTAAGACAGGGAGCAACCTAGTTGTGAAAAGATGGAAACTTGCTCTCACAGAAATGCTTATTATTATTTTGAATATGAAAAGTGAGAATTTGGAGTAGTCAGAATTATGCAGGTGATTAGATTACATCAACATCACATTTTATGATCCTGACACACTTTAAGATCCCTGGCTACCTACCAAGATACGCTTGTCCTAGGAGTACAGATATTAGCTTCCAGATGAACCAGTGGATAATATGTCAGTGACTATCAAAGTATTTCTCCTTGCTCTTCACTTTTACAACACTGATTGCGTCTCATCTACTTTATACAATTTATGTAACTTTGAGATTTTTATTCACTTAAAAATACAAAAAAGTAAAATATATTTGATAAATAATTACAGTGATTTCTTTTCAATTTTAAAGACTTGGAAGCTGAAATCTTTCTATTTTTCTCTTCATCAAACCTCAAACAAAGATTACTGAACATTCTGTTCCCTAGGAATACCATTCAGAAAGACCATTTCTACATTACCTTCTCTGGCCCCTGAATAATATGATTTCCTTCACAAGCTATGATTTTTATGTGCATAAAATGTGACTGCAATAGAACAAACCAAAAACAAAAAACAAACCCCAACAACAATAATATGACACTGGCTCTTTATCTTGTATTGATTATATGGCTAACCTGTACTTTACTGATGACTTTAATATGATGTTTTACCACCCTGTTTCTCTTTGTTTCAATACATGATGTTTGACTTAATGGTTTTGTTTAAAGTGAGTCATGCCATATGGAGATTTCTATTGTCAAAATTCTGAAAGGTACAAGTAGTCCATTATCTTTGATTTAAAGTGAGAGTTACAGGGCAGAGAAAATAATCTATCTTGGCCTCAAGAACATAGTATAAAATCAGTACTAAAGTATTGTTGAAAAAATAGGTGGCATATCTACAACATAATGGAAACCTCTTCAGTGTGTTTTCCAGCAGCATTAATGAGCCACAATACCTAGACCTTAGCAGTGCTTAGTAACAATAGTAACAATGCTGAAAATAGCATAAGTTTACTTTTGCACACATTATTTCTTCCTGATGAAACTCACCGAAACATTCTTCTTTGTAACTATGAACAAAAAGGTAAAATGTTAAACAAGAAAAGAAAAGCCACCCAATATGCACTAACAGCTGTCTTCTTTCCTTAAACATGTAGCTATAAATAAGTGTTTGACATCATACAGCATATGCTATTTAGCTTGCATTATGAGCATCGTTTTTAAAAGAATTAACCAATTCAGAAAAAAAAAAACACCAGAGATATGCCATTAGAATAAAGTAATAATTGTTTTGAGAAAATTGAGGAAGAACTGAGTTATTGTTCAATATTTTACTTTCTTAATGAATAGATGATACAACATAATTTGAGAAGGAGAATGGACCTAATATTTGTTAAATATTAAATACGTATCAGGAATTATGCTCAATAGAATTAAAACAGAAAGAAATATAGTTTTATGTCAAATGTGATATAGATATGGCTACTCTTATAGACAATTTGAAGGGAAGAAGCCTGATGGATTTGCAGAGTCTGAAATAAAAGAGGTATAATGAGAGGGACCTTGAAAAAGAGGTAGGCAAGTGACGTGGAAAGAAAAAAAAAAATCTGAGGAAAGAGTACAAATATACATAAGGCAAGGTAAAGTTTCATCATGTTGTCCCTGAGAAGTACGGAACATCAGTTAAACTGGGGCATGGGGTCATATAGAAGAACAATTGCAGATAGAGTGGAAAATTTAGGGACAGGATCCAGGAAAAAAATCCAGTTATACAGGCTCTCAAATTCGAATTCAACAGTTAGTCAACAGAGAAGAATGATTGCTTTGTTTGTTCACTTGTTTTCCTGTTGAAAGTTTCTGACCCACACAAGGAAAAGCTAATCAACAACGTTTGCTCCTGGCCCTCTGATGTTCCTTTCCAGTTTACTGGCTCTCAGGAAATTTCCCCAGATGGATACTTTTCAGACCTTGAGCATCTTGCTAAACTCATTCCTCGTATTTGGGAGACTTCCTTAGGTTGACTAGATTTGAGACACTGACCCATCTAGCTAACATTCTTTCTAAGGAATATATTGCCTAATTTTTATCCCTTTCTGCCTAGTTACCATACTCCAAAGCTATGCTTCTAGAGACCATCAATAAAACCTATCTGTAAGGAAAATTAAAGAGAAAAGAAGTGGAAAAAAATTCCAGATATCTAGAAATTACAGATATTTAGAAATGAAACCTTTTCTATATTCAGAATTATTGCCTCACCTTTGCACTTCCTTAACAGTTGTTTTGAAAATTAAATATATTTTTCTGTCTCACTCATTGTTAGATCTTATCATACATACTACAGTTTAGTTTCTTTGGGGTAATTCCTATTTTATTAGCTTGCTATTACCCCTTTGAGGATTAAAATGTTCAGGGACTTGATACAAATTTACTGTTGAGATATTTCTTATCTCTTAGTCAATGAGTATGAACTACTCTAGAGTATCCCCTTTGTCAGATGTGACATATTTTATGTATAAATTCAGGAACTTAATAAGAAGGCCTTATAGGAAATTACAAATTGGCCCAAAATTCTAATTTTTCACTGGATTTTATTAACTACAAATTTGTCAGTCACAAGTACTCATTCACATAAATGTAGATACACACGTTCCCATGAAGGTACATTTCAGTTATAATTTTGGACCACAGCAACTCTTCTGAGCTATATCCAAATGAGTATTGTAAGAAATAAGTGAGAAAAGAGAAACAGGGAAGGGGAAAGGCAGGAAGGAAAGACAGGAGAGATTAATAGATTGTTAACCAGGAGGAGAAGGGGGTGATAGAGGATAAGATGGTTGGATGGCATCATCAGTTCAATGGACACGAGTTTGAGCAAACTCCAGGAGATGATGAAGAGACAGGGAACCTTGGCGTGCTGCATTCCCTGGAGTTGCAAAGAGTCAGACACGACTGAGTGACTGAACAACAACAACCAGGGAAAACAATGTATTTTACAAACAGAAGATACAGAGGTAGAATGGAGTGATAAAGGCAGGGTTGGTGTGGGTATGTGGGTGGAGAGCATGGGCATGGTATGTCTAGATACAGGTAAGTCATAGATTCTGAATTAATTGTTTTCTTATTGCACCCTGGTCTCCTGGTAGGAGATGCCACAATTCAGCCTTGTTGCTTGGCTTCCTGCATTTTTCTAAATTTTACTGCAAAAGTCACTTACTGTTCATCTATAGCATGAACCCAAATTTGTATTCTGAGTTTCTTATTCTGGTTTTATGAAAATTCTCAGTTGATCACTTTTTTAAAGTAATGGCTAGAAATTTGACTAGTCTGTTGGATTATTTTGGTTTTAACAGAACAGTGTAAAGATAACTTGCACATGATTTGCATATGTTATACTAATAGTTTAAAAATAATCTGCATTCAATATGGTTTCAAATTTTAAAATCTTGCTGATTATAAGAAATGAATTATTTTTTATGATATATATCATAATAAGATTTTGTAGTTTAATATGAGGGACTGCAGAATCATAGGTTAGCTCTTAGAATCATGGATTCATATTAAGTGACATAATTTACTGATAGACACAACTCATATTCTGAAATCAGATTGCTTGTGTGGAAATCTAGCATTTAATACATTCCAGCAAAGAGATCTTCAGGAATAATTTTACCTCTCTGATCCTCATCTTCCTCATATGTTGAAAAGGATTAATAACAGTAACTACTTCAAAGAATTGAGATATTGAATACCGGAGACCCAAGGTGAAACTAAGCTTATTTTGGCTTGGCACACTATGTATGTGGTTCTTTCTATCTACCCATTGCTCCCTCAGCTCTTTTCTTGACTCCGTCCCTTATTTTATTCAGGTTCAGCATCACTGATCAGTCATTCTGAAAGAATATCCATCCTCTTCCCTGTTCTCTCCTTTTTTCTTTTACTTTCCTTCAGCACCTACATTATAATAACATAAAATATATTGGACTACCTCTTGCACTTCAAATTATCCATTTATCACTATATCCTTGGGACATGGAAGATGTTCCAACAGATATTTATTAAATGACCAAATGAATTGATATAATTCTTATGAAACACTCAGCAAAGGAAACTGCCATTAACTTTAACTATTAAATGCTAGGGGAGAGAGAAAAGATGGCGGAGGAATAGGATGGGGAGAACACTTTCTCCCTCACTACTTCATCAAAAGAACATTTCAACGCTGAGTAAATTCCACAAAACAACTTCTGATTGCTGGCAGAGGACATCAGGCATCCAGCAAAGCAGATCTTTGGCTTCAAAACCAGGTAGGAATAAATATAAAAGACAAAAATAGAGACAAAGGAGGTAGGGAGGGAGCCCCATCCCTGGAAGGGAATCCCGTCCCAGGAAGAGACTCTTAAAAAGAGGTTTCCTAACATCAGGAAACATTCTCACAGCCGTGTCTGGGGCGAGCCCTGGAAGCACAGAGGGCAACATAACAGGAAGGAAGAATAAATAAATAATTAAAACCAACAGATTACGAATTCAACAGTAAAACCCCAGTGGATAAACAGCACAAACGCCTGCATCCGACAGTAGCAGGCAGGGGAGGAGTGCGAGGCGCCAGCGACAGTGCTTTCTGGGAATTGGGCTGCAGGGCTTTTCTCGAGAATCGGGTCATAACGGGGCCAGAATCGGGTCCGCGCGTGGCTAGAATGAACTATCTTGGACTAGCAAACCAGACTGTGGGATAGCTAACATGTGAAACGCTCAAACATAAGACACTGACAGGCCCGCACACAGAACAAAGGACGGATCGGAAATAGCTGGCTGCAGACCATCCCCTCCAGCAACAGGCAGCCAGAGCCTTAAGTGCTGGAAGGGGGCAATCGCAGCTCAAGAGAGACATTACCTACCAAATTGCAAGCAGGTTTCTTTGCTAATTAAGACTTCTGGGGGGCTCTGAACAGTCATCATCTGCCTGAGAAAGAGCCCCAGCGGTACTCCCAGAAAATTGAGCGACCTGAAAGGCCAGAAGTCGCAGCAATTGCTCGCGCCAAACTCCCTAGCTACTCGGACCTGGGAAGGGAACAAAGCCCAGGCTCAACCAAATCTGAGCCTCGGAGGGCTTCCTGAGTGCCAAACCTGAGTGGCTTAGACTGGGGAGGTGCATGAAGCCTTGGGCAGGCCCCAGATGGTTATCCCACGGAGCAACAGACAGCCTGAGCAGTGTGCGCCATGAGAAGGGGCAAGCCCAGTGCAGAGTCCACCACTACCCTCCCTGTGTCAAGACGGAAATCAGACACGGAAGAGACCAGCAAACAGAGGAAGTCAAACAGAGGGAACTGCCTTGGTAGGGAACCCACACAGCCCACAACTCCAGAGAAAGCACCAGATATACCGTTAATACTTTTATGATCAATTTTTTTTTTGGGGGGGTGGGTTGATGTGGAAGCATGATTTTTTTTAAGAATTTTTTTCTTTTAAATTTTTTTGAAAAAAATTTGTTTTTTCTTCTTTTCTTTTTCATCTTTTTTTCTTTCTAAACTTGCTTAAATTTTTAAGTCCTCTATAGTTCTATTTATTATTTTTATAACCTAATATTACTTAAAAAAAACCCTATCTTTAAAGCAAACACCATATATAGTCCTTTTGGTGGTGGAAGTTGTTGTCTTTTAATAATTCTGGAGTTTTTATTTTATTTATTTTCTTTTTAAAATTTTTTCTCCCTCTTCTTCTTTTCTTTAATATTTTATCTTTGAAAATCCAATCTCTACTCCAGATTTTTAATCTCGGTATTTTGGTATGTTGCCAATTTTGTACTTTTAAAAACCTAATCTTCAGTACCCAATTTTACATGAGTGCGAGATTACTGGCTTGACCACTCTCTCCTCCTTTGGACTCTCTCTTTTCTCCAAAAGAGAGAGTCTGGCTGGCTTCTGTATCCTCCCTCCCCCTCCTCTTCTCTACCCAACTCTATGAATCTCTGTGTGTTCCAGAAGGTGGAGAACTCTCAGGGATCTTGTCACTGGCCAGATCTGTATGCCTCCTTTGCATCTCCCTCTTTTATCCTCCTGGCCACCTCTATCTACTTCCTCCCTCTCCTCTTCCATGTATAACTCTGTGACCACCTCTGAGAGGTCCAGACTTTGGAGCACACACAAGAAAGGGTTATGGGCTAGCTTGCTCTTTCCTCTTTTGATTCCACCTCATCCCATTCCACTCACCTCTAACTACTCCCTCCCTCTTCTCTCCTTCAAGTAACTCAGCGATCCTCTAGGGGCAACCCTCAAGGTGGAGAAACCTATCATCTTTAACCTAGATGTTTTAACATTAGTGCTGTATAGATGGAGAAATCATGATGCTATTGTAAAAATAAATCTGAAAACCAGAATCAGGAGGCTTAAGTCCAAATCCTGAGATCATCAGAGAATTCCTGAATACAGGGAACATTATCCAATAGGAGCTCATCAAACGCCTTCATACCTATACTGAAATTGAGCACTGCCCAAGGGCCAACAAGTTCCAGAGCAAGACATACCATGCAAATTCTCTAACAACACAAGAACAAGCCCCTGAGCTTCAATATACAGGCAGCTCAAAATACTCGAAAACCATTGATGTCTCATAACCCATTACTAGACACTTCACAGCACTCCAGAGAGAGGAAATCCAGCTCCACCCACCAGAACTCCAACACAAGCCTCCTTAATCAAGAAACTTTGACAAGCCACTGATACAACCCCACACACAGAGAGGAAGCTCAATAATAAAGAGAATTCCACAAATTCCCAGAATATAGAAAGGCCACCCCAGACTCAGCAATATAACCAAGATGAAGAGACAGAGGAATACCCAGCAGGTAAAGGAACAGGAGACATGCTCACCAAACCAAACAAAAGAGGAAGAGATAGGGAATCTACCTGAGAAAGAATTCCGAATACTGATAGTGAAAATGATCCAAAATCTTGAAATCAAAATGGAATCACAGATAAATAGCCTGGAGACAAGGATTGAGAAGATGCAAGAAAGGTTTAACAAGGACCTAGAAGAAATAAAAAGAGTCAACATATAATGAATAATGCAATAAATGAGATCAGAAACACTCTGGAGGCAACAAAGAGTAGAATATCGGAGGCAGAATATAGGATTGGTGAAATAGAAGATAGAATGGTAGAAATAAATGAATCAGTGAGGGAAAAAGAAAGTTGAATTAAAAGAAATGAGGACAACCTCAGAGACCTCCAAGACAATATGAAATGCTCCAACATTCGAATTATAGGAGTCCCAGAAGAAGAAGACAAAAAGAAAGACCATGAGAAAATACTTGAGGAGATAATAGTTGAAAACTTCCCTAAAATGGGGAAGGAAATAATCACCTAAGTCCAAGAAACCCAGAGAGTGCCAAACAGGATAAACCCAAGGCAAAACACCCCAAGACATATAGTAATCAAACTAACAAAGACCAAACACAAAGAAGAAATATTAAAAGCAGCAAGGAAAAACAACAAATAACACACAAGGGGATCCCCATAAGAATAACTGCAGATCTTTCAATAGAAACTCTTCAGGCCAGGAGGGAATGGCAAGACATACTTAAAGTGATGAAAGATAATAACCTTCAGCCAAGACTACTGTACCCAGCAAGGATCTCATTCAAATATGAAGGAGAAATCAAAAGCTTTCCAGACAAGCAAAAGCTGAGAGAATTCAGCACCACCAAACCAGCTCTCCAACAAATGCTAAAGGATAGACTTTAGACAGAAAACACAAAAAGGGTGTATAAACCCGAACCCAAAACAATAAAGTAAATGGCAACAGGAGCATACTTATCAATAATTACCTTAAATGTAAATGGGTTGAATGCCCCAACCAAAAGGCAAAGACTGGCTGAATGGATACAAAAACAAGACCCCTATATATGCTGCTTCCAAGAGACCCACCTCAAAACAACGGACACATACAGACTGAAAGTGAAGGGCTGGAAAAAGATATTCCATGCAAATAAAGACCAAAAGAAAGCAGGAGTAGCAATACTCATATCCGATAAAATAGACTTTAAAACAAAGGCTGTGAAAAGGGACAAAGAAGGCCACTACATAATGATTAAAGGATCAATCCAAGAAGAAGATATAACAATTATAAATATATATGCACCCAACATAGGAGCACCGCAATATGTAAGACAATTGCTAACAAGCATGAAAGGGGAAATTAATAATAACACAATAATAGTGGGAGACTTTAATACCCCCACTCACACCTATGGACAGATCAACTAAACAGAAAATTAGCAAAGAAACTCAAAGTTTAAATGATACAATAGACCAGTTAGACCTAATTGATATCTATAGGACATTTCATCCCAAAACAATGAATTTCACCTTTTTCTCAAGTGCACACAGAACCTTTTCCAGGATAGATCACATCCTGGGTCATAAATCTAACCTTGATGAATTCAAAAAAATCGAAATTATTCCAAGCATCTTCTCTGACCATAATGCACTAAGGTTAGATCTCAGTTACAGGAGAAAAACTATTAAAAATTCCAACATTTGGAGGCTGAACAACACCCTTCTGAATAATCAACAAATCACAGAAGAAATCAAAAAGAAATCAAAATATGCATCGAAATGAATGAAAATGAAAACACAACTACACAGAACCTGTGGGACACTATAAAAGCAGTGCTAAGAGGAAAGTTCATAGCAATACAGGCATACCTCAAGAAACAACAAAAAGTCAAATAAATAACCTAACTCTACACCTAAAGCAACTAGAAAAGGAAGAAATAGAGAACCCCAGAGTTAGTAGAAGGAAAGAAATCCTAAAAATTAGGGCAGAAATAAATGCAAAAGAAACAAAAGAGACCATAGCAAAAATCAACAAAGCAAAAAGCTGGTTCTTTGAAAGGATAAATAAAATTGACAAACCATTAGCCAGACTCATCAAGAAAGAGAAAAAATCAAATCAATAAAATCAGAAATGAAAATGGAGAGATCACAACAGACAACACAGAAATACAAAGAATCATAAGAGACTACTATCAGCAATTATATGCCAATAAAATGGACAACTTGGAAGAAATGGACACATTCTTAGAAAAGTACAACTTTCCAAAACTGAACCAGGAAGAAATAGAAAATCTTAACAGACCCATCACAAGCACGGAAATTGAAACTGTAATCAGAAATCTTCCAGCAAACAAAAGCCCAGGTCCAGACGGCTTCACAGCTGAATTCTACCAAAAATTTTGAAAAGAGCTAACACCTATCTTACTGAAACTATTCCAGAAAACTGCAGAGGAAGGTAAACTTCCAAACTCATTCTATGAGGCCACCATCACCCTAATACCAAAACCTGACAAAGACACCACAAAAAAGAAAACTACAGGCCAATATCACTGATGAACATAGATGCAAAAATCCTCAACAAAATCCTAGCAATCAGAATCCAGCAACACATTAAAAAGATCATACACTATGACCAAGTGGGCTTTATCCCAGGGATGCAAGGATTCCTCAGTATCTGCAAATCAATCAATGTAATTCACCACATTAACAAATTGAAAACTAAAAATCATATGATTATCTCAATAGATGCAGAAAAAGCCTTTGACAAAATTCAACATCCATTTATGATAAAAACTCTCCAGAAAGCAGGAATAGAAGGAACATACCTCAACATAATAAAAGCTATATATGACAAACCCACAGTTAACATTATCCTCAATGGTGAAAAATTGAAAGCATTTCCCCTAAAGTCAGGAACAAGACAAGGGTGTCCACTTTCACCACTACTATTCAATATAGTTCTGGAAGTTTTGGCCAGAGCAATCAGAGCAGAAAAAGAAATAAAAGGAATCCAAATTGGAAAAGAAGAAGTAAAACTCTCACTGTTTGCAGATAACATGATCCTCTACATAGAAAATCCTAAAGACTCCACCAGAAAACTACTAGAGCTAATCAATGAATATAGTAAAGTGGCAGGATATAAAATCAACACTCAGAAATCCCTTGCATTCCTATACACTAATAATGAGAAAGTAGAAAAAGAAGTTAAGGAAACAATTCCATTCACCATTGCAACAAAAAGAATAAAGTACTTAGGAATATACCTACCTAAAGAAACTGAAGACCTATATATTGAAAACTATAAAACACTGATGAAAGAAATCAAAGAGGACACTAATAGATGGAGAAATATACCATGCTCATGGGTCAGAAGAGTCAATATAGTGAAAATGAGTATACTACCCAAAGCAATCTACAGATTCAATGCAATTCTTATCAAGCTACCAGCAGTATTTTTCACAGAACTAGATAAAATAATCTCAAGATTTGTATGGAAATACAAAAACCTCGAATAGCCAAAGCAATCTTGAGAAAGAAGAATGAAACTGGAGGAATCAACTTGCCTGACTTCAGGCTCTACTACAAAGCCACAGTCATTAAGGCAGTATGGTACTGGCACAAAGACAGAAATATAGATCAATGGAACAAAACAGAAAGCCCTGAGATAAATCCACACACCTATGGACACCTTATCTTCGACAAAGGAGGCAAGAATATACAATGGAGTAAAGACAGTCTCTTTAACAGGCGGTGCTGGGAAAACTGGTCAACCACTTGTAAAAGAATGAAACTAGACCTCTTTCTAACACTACACACAAAAATAAACTCAAAATGGATTAAAGATCTAAATGTAAGACCAGAAACTATAAACTCCTAGAGGAAAACATAGGCAAAACACTCTCTGACATAAATCACAGCAGGATCCTCTATGATCCACCTCCCAGTATAATGGAAATAAAAGCAAAAATAAACAAATGGGATCTAATTAAAATTAAAAGCTTCTGCACAACAAAGGAAACTATAAGCAAGGTGAAAAGACAGCCTTCTGAATGGGAGAAAACAATAGCAAATGAAACAACTGACAAACAACTAAGCTCAAGGATATACAAGCAACTTATGCAGCTCAACTCCAGAAAAATAAACAAACCAATAAAAAAAAATGGGCCAAAGAACTAAATAGACATTTCTCCAAAGAAGACATATGGATGGCTAACAAACACATGAAAAGATGCTCAACATCACTTATTATCAGAGAAATGCAAATAAGACCACAATGAGGTACCATTTCACACCAGTCAGAATGGCTGTGATCCAAAAGTCTACAAGCAATAAATGCTGGAGAGGATGTGGAGAAAAGGGAACCCTCTTACACTGCTGGTGGGAATGGAAACTAGTACAGCCACTTTGGAAAACAGTGTGGAGATTCCTTAAAAATTGCAAATAGAACTGCCTTATGACCCAGCAATCCCCTGCTGGGCACACACACCAAGGAAACCAGAATTGAAAGAGACACATGTATCCCAATGTTCATTGCAGCACTGTTTATAATAGCCAGGACATGGAAGCAACCTAGATGTCCATCAGCAGATGAATGGATAAGAAAGCTGTGGTACATATACACAATGGAGTACTACTCAGCCCTTAAAAAGAATAAATTTGACTGGGTTCTAATGAGATGAATGAAACTGGAGCCAATTATACAGAGTGAAATAAGCCAGAACGAAAAACACCAATACAGTATACTGACACATATATATGGAATTTAGAAAGATAGTAATGATGACCCTCTATGTGAGACAACAAAAGAGACACAGAGGTATAGAATGGACTTTTGGACTGTGAGGGAGAGGGAGAGGGTGGGATGATTTGGGAGAATGGCATTGAAACATGTATACTATCATGTAAGAAACGAAGCGCCAGTCTATGTTCAATACAGGATACAGGATGCTTAGGGCTGGTGCACAGGATGATCCAGGGAGATGATATGGGGTGGAAGGTGGGAGGGGGTTTCAGTATTGGGAGCTTGTGTACACTTGTGGCTGATTCATGTCAATGTATGGCAAAACAAATACAGTATTGTAATGTAGAATAAAGTATTAAAATAAAGAAAGAAAGAAAGAAAAAGAAAACTGGTCTCAGGGATGGTGACTGGCTGTCCTACCATGGGCGTGGCCCCTGATGGCCAGCCCAGTACTCTGCCCCCTTGGTCTCCCCATGTGGATGCTGGGCAAAGGGGTGGGAGAGGACAAGAAAAGCAATGCTCACCTTCACTGGGCAAACGGTGGGAAGACTTAGTTGTGATAAAGGATCAAATACCCAAAGCTGTAATCCCTGGATGGATTATGTCTGGCAGACAATCTGGGATGCAGAAGCTCAAGGAGGGAGAGGCCGGTTGTTCTGGAATGTTAGTGACGAGAAGATGACTTAGGCTGGACCCTGAAGGGTGAGGACTTGGAGGAACAAAAAGGAGAGAGAGGGGAGACATTGGGGAGGAAGGTGTGAGAAAAGGGCTCAGCAGCAGAAGGCGGAAAGGTCCTGAGAAACGTAGTATTTCCTACCATATCAGTAGACGAATGTCACAGTCATCAGCAATTGCAGCCCTCCAATATGAGTTCCAAGCCCTAAAGGCACTCAGGAAGGAGAAGCATACCTGAGATTTGGCAACCATCAAGTCATAGCCACTTCGTACGTGAGCTAAAGGGAGCTCAGGATGTGAAAAACACAGGATACTGGCCCCAGATAGCTGAGGTGCACATGAAAGGAATGGCTTCAGTGAGCCCAGACTCTTGCATCTTCCCATACATAGAAATGTGCTAAATTCCTTAGCTTGGGATGTCTGGTTTTAAGTCATAAAAATACTTTGATTTCAGACTACCTCCCCTTTGTTGCAAACTTCTATATAACCTGATTCTTCCCCTCTGCCCTCTCAGAGCAGTTCTCTCAGGGTTACTTGAGATGGCTGTCTCCCAGGTTGAAGTCCTAGAAATTCCCACTGAATAAAATAGTACTTTCAACTTAAAAAAAAAAAAAGTTAAATGCTAAAATGATAAATCTGAATTTTTCCATTCTGTTTGTGTTAAAAGTACATAGTAGGTACATTTCAGTCTAACTCTGGGATTATGAATTTACAGTCTTTTTTAAATAAATGCTGGTCAATATCATTTTTATACTTCTGATGTTTAAATCAGCTTATTGATATTTGAACATGTTAAGAAATATGGACTAACATATTTCTGAGGTGTTGTAATTCTAGAATGTAAATTTTTGTTAAAAAATAAAACCGGGAGGGGAAAAGATGGCGGAGGAATAGGATGGGGAGAACACTTTCTCCTCTCTCTACCTCATCGAAAGAACATTTCAACGCTGAGCAAATTCCACAAGATAACTTCTGACTGCTGGCAGAGGACATCAGGCATCCAGCAAAGCAGATCATTGGCTTCAAAGCCAGGTAGGAAATACTTTATTTTATTTTAAAGAACGAAGTTATAGACAAAGGAGGTAGGGAGGGAACCCCGGCACAGGAAGAGACTCTTAAGAGAGAGGTTCCCTAAAATTGGGGAACTTTCTCACAGCTGTGCATGGGGCGAGCCCTGGAAACACAGAGGGCAACATAACAGGAAGGAGGAATAAATAAATAATTAAAACCAACAGATTATGAATTCAACAGTATAACCCCCAGCGGATAAGCAGCGCAAACGCCTGCGCCCGACAGCAGTGGGGGTTGGGCAGGGAGGAGCACGCCCGCGACAGTGCTTTCTAAGAATTGGGCTGCGGGAGACGTAGGCTGCAGGGCTTTTCTCGAGAATCGGGGCGTAACAGGGCCAGAATCGGGTCCGCGCGTGGATAGAACGATTTATCCCGGACCAACAAACCAGACTGGGGGATAACTAACACGCGAAACGCTCGAACGTAAGACACTGACAGGCCCGCACACAGAACAAAGGACGGATCGGAAATAGCCGGCTGCAGACCATCCCCCACCGGCGACGGGCAGCCAGAGCCTCAAGCGCTGGAAGAGGGCAGTCGCAGCTCAAGAGAGACATTACCTACCAAATTGCAAGCAAGCTTCTTTATTGAGACTTCTGCAACAATAGTCCGCGCCAAACTCCCTACCACTTGGACTTGGAACCAAACCCGGCACCCAGAGGGGGCTTCCTGAGCGCCAATCCTGAGCGGCTTAAACCGGGGAATTGCATGAAACATAGGGCAGGCCCCACACGGTTATCCCGCGGATTGGGAAGGGGCAAGCCCAGTGCAGAGCTCATCACCACCCTCCTTGTGGCACGACAGAAATCAGACACGGAAGAGACCAGCAAACAGAAGAAGTCAAACAGAGGGAACTGTCTTGGTAGTGACGCCACACAGCTCTCAACGACAGAGAAAGCGCCAGATACGCCGTTCCTACTTTTATGATCAAAAAAAAAAAAATTTTTTTTTTTTGTGGGGGAGATGATGTGGAAGCGTGATTTTTTTTTCTTTTTAAGAATTTTGTTTTCTTTCTTTAAAAATTTTTTTTCCTTTTTAAATTAGTTTATTCTTTCTTTTTCATCCTTTTTCCCTAAACTTCCTTAAATTTTTAAGTATTCTATATTTCTAGATATTATTTTAGAACCTAATATTACTTAAAAAAAAAAAAAACCCTATCGTTTAAGCAAACGCCGTATATAGTCTTACTGGTGAAGGAAGTTGTCTTTTAATAATTCTGGAGTCTTTTATTATATTTTACTTTTTTTTTCTTTTTTTCTTTTTCTCTATTTTTTTTTTTAAATTTCTCTCTACTTCTTCATCTTCTCTTCAATAATCTATCTTTGAAAATCCAATTTATACTCCAGATTTTTAATCTTGGCATTTTGGTATTTGTTGCCAATTTTGTTCTTTTGAAAACCTAATCCTCAGTACCCAGTTTTACATGAGTGCAAGACTACTGGCTTGACCACTCTCTCCACCTCTGGAATCTCCCTTTTCGCCACCAGGTGGCTTTTGTCTCCTCCCCTCCCCTCCCCCCTCTCTACCCAACCCTATGAACCTCTGTGCGTTCCAGAAGGAGGAGAACTCTAAGGGAACTGGTCACTGACCGGATCTGTATCCCTCCTTCCCATCTCCCTCTTTTATCCTCCTGTCCATCTCTATCTACTTCCTTCCTCTCCTCTTCCATGTATAACTCTGTGACCACCTCTGAGCGGTCCAGACTTCAGAGCACACACAAGAAAGTGGTTACGGGCTAATTTGCTTTTCCCTCTTATGATTCCACCTCATCCCATTACACTCACCTCTAACTACTCCCTCCCTCTTCTCTCCTCCAAGTAACTCACCGATCCTCTAGGGACGACCCTCAAGGTGGAGAAACCTATCATCATTAACCTAGATGTTTTAACATTAGTGCTGAATAGACGGAGAAATCATGAGGCTATTGTAAAAATAAATCTGAAAACCAGAATCAGGAGGCGTAATTCCAAATCCTGAGATCATCAAAGAATTCCTGAATACAGGGTACATTATCCAATTAGAGCTCATCAAACGCCTTCATACCTATACTAAAACTGAGCACTGCCCAAGGGCCAACAAGCTCCAGAGCAAGACATACCACGCAAATTCTCCAGCAACACAAGAACAAGCCCCTGAGCTCTAATACACAGGCAACTCAAAATACTCCAAAACCACTGACGTCGCATAACCCATTACTTCACACGTCACAACACTCCAGAGAGAGGAAATCCAGATCCACCCACCAGAACTCCAACATAAGCCTCCCTGATCAAGAAACTTTGACAAGCCACTGATATAACCCCAAACACAGAGAGGAAACTCTATAATAAAGAGAACTCCACAAATTCCCAGAATATAGAAAAGCCACCCCAAACGCAGCAATATAACCAGGATGAAGAGACAGAGGAATTCCCAGCAGGTAAAGGAACAGGAGACATGCCCACCAAACCAAACAAAAGAGGAAGAGATAGGGAATCTACCTGAGAAAGAATTCCGAATACTGATAGTGAAAATGATCCAAAATCTTGAAATCAAAGTGGAATCACAGATAAATAGCCTGGGGTCAAGGATTGAGAAGATGCAAGAAAGGTTTAACAAGGACCTAGAAGAAATAAAAAAGAGTCAACATATAATGAATAATGCAATAAATGAGATCAGAAACACTCTGGAGGCTACAAATAGTAGAATATCGGAGGCAGAAGATAGGATTAGTGAAATAGAAGATAGAATGGTAGAAATAAATGAATCAGCGAGGGAAAAAGAAAGGCGAATTAAAAGAAATGAGGACAACCTCAGAGACCTCCAAGACAATATGAAACGCTCCGACATTCGAATTATAGGAGTCCCAGAGGAAGAAGACAAAAAGAAAGACCATGAGAAAATACTTGAGGAGATAATAGTTGAAAACTTCCCTAAAATGGGGAAGGAAATAATCACCCAAGTCCAAGAAACCCAGAGAGTGCCAAACAGGATAAACCCAAGGCGAAACACCCCAAGACATATTTTAATCAAACTAACAAAGACCAAACACAAAGAACAAATATTAAAAGCAGCAAGGAAAAACAACAAATAACACACAAGGGGATCCCCATAAGAATAACTGCAGATCTTTCAATAGAAACTCTTCAGGCCAGGAGGGAATGGCAAGACATACTTAAAGTGATGAAAGATAATAACCTTCAGCCAAGACTACTGTACCCAGCAAGGATCTCATTCAAATATGAAGGAGAAATCAAAAGCTTTCCAGACAAGCAAAAGCTGAGAGAATTCAGCACCACCAAACCAGCTCTCCAACAAATACTAAAGGATAGACTTTAGAAAGGAAGCACAAAAAAGGACGTATAAACCCGAACCCAAAGCAATAAAGTAAATGGCAACAGGAGCATACTTATCAATAATTACCTTAAATGTAAATGGGTTGAATGCCCCAACCAAAAGGCAAAGACTGGCTGAATGGATACAAAAACAAGATCCCTATATATGCTGCTTACAAGAGACCCACTTCAAAACAACGGACACATACAGACTAAAAGTGAAGGGCTGGAAAAAGATATTCCATGCAAATAAAGACCAAAAGAAAGCAGGAGTAGCAATACTCATATCCGATAAAATAGACTTTAAAACAAAGGCTGTGAAAAGGGACAAAGAAGGCCACTACATAATGATTAAAGGATCAATCCAAGAAGAAGATATAACAATTATAAATATATATGCACCCAACATAGGAGCACCGCAATATGTAAGACAATTGCTAACAAGCATGAAAGGGGAAATTAATAATAACACAATAATAGTGGGAGACTTTAATACCCCACTCACACCTATGGACAGATCAACTAAACAGAAAATTAACAAAGAAACACAAACGTTAAATGATACAATAGACCAGTTAGACCTAATTGATATCTATAGGACATTTCACCCCAAAACAATGAATTTCACCTTTTACTCAAGTGCACACGGAACCTTCTCCAGAATAGATCACATTCTGGGTCATAAATCTAACCTTGATAAATTCAAAAAAATTGAAATTATTCCAAGCATCTTCTCTGACCATAATGCACTAAGGTTAGATCTCAATTATAGGAGAAAAACTATTAAAAATTCCAACATTTGGAGGCTGAACAACACCCTACTGAATAATCAACAAATCACAGAAGAAATCAAAAAGAAATCAAAATATGCATCGAAACAAATGAAAATGAAAACACAACTACACAGAACCTTTGGGACACTATAAAAGCAGTCCTAAGAGGAAAGTTCATAGCAATACAGGCATACCTCAAGAAACAAGAAAAAAATCAAATAAATAACCTAACTCTACACCTAAAGCAACTAGAAAAGGAAGAAATAGAGAACCCCAGAGTTAGTAGAAGGAAAGAAATCCTAAAAATTAGGGCAGAAATAAATGCAAAAGAAACGAAAGAGACCATAGCAAAAATCAACAAAGCAAAAAGCTGGTTCTTTGAAAGGATAAATAAAATTGACAAACCATTAGCCAGACTCATCAAGAAACAAAGAGAAAAAAATCAAATCAACAAAATTAGAAATGAAAATGGAGAGATCACGACAGACAACTCAGAAATACAAAGAATCATAAGAGACTACTATCAGCAATTATATGCCAATAAAATGGACAACTTGGAAGAAATGGACACATTCTTAGAAAAGTACAATTTTCCAAAACTGAACCAGGAAGAAATAGAAAATCTTAACAGACCCATCACAAGCACGGAAATTGAAACTGTAATCAGAAATCTTCCAGCAAACAAAAGCCCAGGTCCAGACGGCTTCACAGCTGAATTCTACCAAAAATTTCGAGAAGAGCTAACACCTATCTTACTGAAACTATTCCAGAAAATTGCAGAGGAAGGTAAACTTCCAAACTCATTCTATGAGGCCTCCATCACCCTAATACCAAAACCTGACAAAGACACCACAAAAAAGAAAACTACAGGCCAATATCACTGATGAACATAGATGCAAAAATCCTCAACAAAATCCTAGCAATCACAATCCAGCAACACATTAAAAAGATCATACACCATGACCAAGTGGGCTTTATCCCAGGGATGCAAGGATTCTTCAATATCCGCAAGTCAATCAATGTAATTCATCACATTAACAAACTGAGAAATAAAAATCATATGATTATCTCAATAGATGCAGAAAAAGCCTTTGACAAAATTCAGCATCCATTTATGATAAAAACTCTCCAGAAAGCAGGACTGGAAGGAACATACCTCAACATAATAAAAGCTATATATGACAAACCCACAGCTCACATTATCCTCAATGGCGAAAAAATTGAAACCATTTCCCCTAAAGTCAGGAACAAGACAAGGGTGTCCACTTTCACCACTACTCTTCAACATCGTACTGGAAGTTTTGGCCACAGCAATCAGAGCAGAAAAAGAAATACAAGGAATCCAAATTGGAAAAGAAGAAGTAAAACTCTCACTGTTTGCAGATGACATGATCCTCTACATAGAAAATCCTAAAGACTCGACCAGAAAACTACTAGAGCTAATCAGTGAATATAGTAAAGTTGCAGGATATAAAATCAACACTCAGAAATCCCTTGCATTCCTATACACTAATAATGAGAAAGTAGAAAAAGAAGTTAAGGAAACAATTCCATTCACCATTGCAACGAAAAGAATAAAATACTTAGGAATATTCCTACCTAAAGAAACTAAAGACCTATATATCGAAAACTATAAAACACTGATGAAAGAAATCAAAGAGGACACTAATAGATGGAGGAATATACCATGCTCATGGCTTGGAAGAATCAATATAGTGAAAATGAGTATACTACCCAAAGCAATCTACAGATTCAATGCAATTCCCATCAAGCTACCAGCAGTATTTTTCTCAGAACTAGATCAAATAATCTCAAGATTTGTATGGAAATACAAAAAACCTCGAATAGCCAAAGCAATCTTGAGAAAGAAAAATGGAACTGGAGGAATCAACTTGCCTGACTTCAGGCTCTACTACAAAGCCACAGTCATTAAGACGGTATGGTACTGGCACAAAGACAGAAATATAGATCAATGGAACAAAATAGAAAGCCCTGAGATTAACCCACATACCTATGGACACCTTATCCTCGACAAAGGAGGCAAGAATATACAATGGAGTAAAGATAGTCTCTTTAACAGGTGGTGCTGGGAAAACTGGTCAACCACTTGTAAAAGAATGAAACTAGACCCCTCTCTAACACCATACACAAAAATAAACTCAAAATGGATTAAAGATCTAAATGTAAGACCAGAAACTATAAAACTCCTAGAGGAGAACATAGGCAAAACACTCTCCGACATAAATCACAGCAGGATCCTCTATGATCTAACTCCCAGTATACTGGAAATAAAAGCAAAGATAAACAAATGGGATCTAATTAAAATTAAAAGCTTCTGCACAACAAAGGAAACTATAAGCAAGGTGAAAAGACAGCCTTCTGAATGGGAGAAAACAATAGCAAATGAAACAACTGACAAACAACTAATCTCAAAGATATATAAGCAACTTATGCAGCTCAACTCCAGAAAAATAAATGATCCAATAAAAAAATGGGCCAAAGAACTAAATAGGCATTTCTCCAAAGAAGACATACGGATGGCTAACAAACACATGAAAAGATGTTCAACATCACTCATTATCAGAGAAATGCAAATCAAGACCACAATGAGGTACCATTTCACACCAGTCAGAATGGCTGCGATCCAAAAGTCTACAAGCAATAAATGCTGGAGAGGATGTGAAGAAAAGGGAACCCTCTTACACTGCTGGTGGGAATGCAAACTAGTACAGCCATTATGGAAAACAGTGTGGAGATTCCTTAAAAAATTGCAAATAGAACTGCCTTATGACCCAGCAATCCCACTGCTGGGCATACACACTGAGGAAACCAGAAGTGAAAGAGACACATGTACCCCAATGTTCATTGCAGCGCTGTTTATAATAGCCAGGACATGGAAGCAACCTAGATGTCCATCAGCAGATGAATGGATAAGAAAGCTGTGGTTCATATACACTATGGAATACTACTCAGCCCTTAAAAAGAATAAATTTGACTCAGTTCTAATGAGATGGATGGAATTGGAACCGATTATACAGAGTGAAGTAAGCCAGAAAGAAAAACACCAATACAGTATACTGACACATATATATGGAATTTAGAAGACAGTAATGATGACCCTACATGTGAGACAACAAGAGACACAGAGGTATAGAGTGGACTTTTGGACTCTGAGGGAGAGGGAAAGGGTGGGATGGTATGGGAGAATGGCAATGAAACATGTATATTTTCCCGTAAGAAACGAAACGCTAATCTATGTTCAATGTAGGATGCAGGATGCATGGGGCTGATGCACAGGATGATTCAAGTAGAGGATGGGGGTGGGAGGTGGGAGGGGGATTTGGCATTGGGAGATTGTGTTCACCTATGGCTGATTCGTGTCAATGTATGGCAAAACAAATACAGTATTGTAATTTTAAAAATAAATAAATTTAATTAAAAAAATAAAAAAAAAAAAGAAAAAGAAAAAAAATAAAACCTATCTTTTCATCTGTGAGATATATTTACATATGAAAATGAGATATTAAAAATAGACTTCCAGTTTTTGAAGACTGTGATTAAAAATGTGAATCAAAAAGAGTGGATATATGCCAGAAACTAACACAGTGTTGTAAATCAACTCTACTTCAGTTTTAAAAAATTGAAAAAGAAAAGAGTGAATAGTTTTTCTTATTTGTTAAGACTCATTTTTTTCTAAGTTTAAAATAAAGTCTAAATATCTTTCTATTATAGTAAAATTAAGTTCATTGAGTTTTTAAAAATTAATGAAATAATGCACTATTAGTGAAATGAATTGTTCATCCTAAGTGGATTTTCTGGTTGACTAGAGCTTATGCTACTCTGTTAAACATCTACACACATACACACAATTGATTCTTCTCCTTCTTAAACAGAATATACTTAAATAATTAGACTCAGCATTGCTCTGAGTTAAACAAAGAGATCACTGAATGTGTTGAGACACTTACAAAAATATCAGAAGCAAGCCATGAAAGTAACTACAGAGGCAGAGCAGTGTTAGAAAGTTCTTATCCTTTTAGATGTAGGTCTCTTCCACACTCTTAAAAGTTATTGAGGATGCTAAAGTGCTTTCACTTATGTAGGTTATATAATTTGATTTTTAGAATATTAGAAATTTAAGTTGAGATATTAAAATTTTGTTTATTCATTTAAACACAAATTCATAGCACTTCAACATAAATTCATCTATTTTAATGAAAAATAGCTATACTTTCCAAAACAAAAATAGTGAGAAGAGTGACACTGTTTTTACTTTTATACAATTAAAAAATATCTCTGGCTTGGGAAGGCAGCAGATTCTCATAACTGTTCTGCTTTCAATCTGTTGCACTAGGTTGTTTTGGCTGACATAGATAATGAATATTCAGACACACACAGAGCAATAGTTGGAAAAGGGTATAACAGCCTTTCCATAACATTTTAGATATTGTATTTGCATACTATTACCAACTAAATAAGTGGTAGTTTCTTACAGGGTTTTTGCAATGTGAAATGTCTTATCAGTGAATTTTTCTTACTTTATTACGTTAAAATTCATTGTTCTATGTCACATTTTAAAAGTATCTCTTGCCCATACTAGACTTTGCAATATCATTCATTTGTCATTTGGAAAATATTAGTTTACTGAGATAGGCAGATTTTCAAAACGTTGACCTAGTTTGTTAGGCAATAGCAAAAAAAAAAAAAAATCACATGTATTAATATTACTCTGCTCTTCCTAGAATCATTTACAAAACTCCAAGTTCATGGTGACAGTTAAGTTTCCCAGAATTTCTTGAAAGCTCAAAATGTCTTATTGGCAAAAAAAAAAAAAAAAAAATCTGTTATTGTGAGGCTTACTTTGTTCATTTTGGGGAAAAAATGCTGTTGTTTCCAAGTGTGAACCAGTATCTCTGTGGTTATTTCTTTCAAATAAAATTGATATTCCATGAACAAAGTGGCTAATTTAACTCACAACTTAAATAATTGCATATGTGTGATTACTTGAGATAACCATCATACTATAATGGAACCAGAGTGTTTATGCATGCTTCCTATTTTGTCACATAGAACAATAAAAAGACATTAAAAACATGGCATTCAAGGGTTCATTTTTATTTATTTATTTTTGTTGAATTATGATTAACATGCCAAATTATGTTAGTTTTGTGTGTACAATGTAGCGAGTCCATATTTTTTATCCATTGTAACATCATCACTACAATAAGGCCAGTTGCCATCTGTCACTACACAAAGTTTACAGTGTTATTGACTATTCCCTATATTGTACATTATATCCCTATGACATTTATTTAATAGCTGAAATTTGTACCTGTTAATCCTCTTCACCTGTTTTGTCTGTCCTACTACTTCCTTCCTTTTGGCAACCACCAGTTTGTTCTCTGTATCTATAAGTCTGTTTTGTTTGTTCATTAGTTTTGTTTTTTTAGACTATGCATGTAAGTGAAGTCCTATGGTATTTGTTTTTCTTTGTATGGCTTATTTCACTTAGCATAATACTCTGGGTACATTAATTTTGCTGCAAACAGCAAGATTCATTCTTTTTATGGCTGAGTAATATTTCACATATATGTGCGTATAGGATTCTCAGGTGACTCAGTGGTACAGAATCTGCTTGCCTATGCAGGAGCCATTGGAGATATGGATTCAGACCCTGGGTTGGGAAGATCACCTGGAGGAGGAAATGGCAAACCACTCCAGTATTCTGGTCAGAATAACCGTGTAGACAGAGAAGTCTGGTGGGCTGCAGCCCATAGGATTACAAAGAGTCAGACACAGCTGAGCGACTAAGCACTGAGCACATATATATGTATGTGTGTGTGTGTGTGTGTGTGTGTAATACACATCTTCTTCATCTGTGATATCTTTATCACATCTTCTTTACCTGTTCATCTTTTGGTGAGCACTTAGGTTGCTTCCATATCTTTGCTATTGTAAATAGTGCTGCAATAAACATAAGGGCCCATATATCTTTTCAAATTAGTGTTTGTTTTTTTTTTTCTTTCAGATAAATACTCAGAAGTGGCACTGCTGGGTCACATGGGGGCATTATGTTTAATTTTTGTGGAACCTCTATATATGGACAGAGGAGGCTGCATGGCTGTAGTCCATGGAGTCACAGAAGAGTTGGACTGACTTAGCGACTAAACAACAGCAGTACCGTACTGTTTTCCATCGTGGCCGCACCAGTTTACCTTCCCACCAAGTGCTCCAGTGTTCTATTTTCTCCACATTTCCACCAACACTTCTTTCTTGTCTTTTTGATGAATTCCATTTATGCAAGTGTGGAATGATATCGCATTGTTCTTTCCCCTAATAATTAGTGATATTGAACATCTTTTCATGTGAATGTTGGGAATCTGTATATCATCTATGAAAATATATTCTGGTCCACTGCCCATTTTTTAAGCAGGTTTAAAAAATTTGATATGTATGTATGTGTTCTTTGTTTTGAATATCAATCCCTTCCTTATCTGACATATTCTTTTCAAATATCTTCTCCCATCCAGTAGGCTGCTTTTTCATTTTGTTGATGGTTTCCTTAGCTGTGCAAAAGCTTTTTCAGTGAATATAGCCCCTTTTGTTTATCTTTGCTTTCATTCCCCTTGTGTGGAAAAATATATACAAAAAATGCTAAGATCAACATCAAAGAGGTTACTGCCTGTATTTTTTCTAAAAGTTTTATCATTTCAGGTGTTACATTTAAGTCTTGAATTCATTTGGGTACATTTATATATATGGCATAAGAAAGTGGCCCAGTTTTATTATTTTGGATGTAACTGACCAGTTTCCCAATAACATTTATTGAAAAGACTGTCTTTTCCCCATTGAATGTTCTTGCCTCCTTTTTCATAGATTAATTATCATTTGTTATTAATGGATGTAAATGCAGCTAATTTCTACATATTAATTTTGTATCCTGCAACTTTACTGAATTCATTTATTAGTTCTAATATATATATTTTTGGCAGAGTCTTTGTGATTTTCTATATGTTATATCATGTAATCTGTAAATAGTGACAGTTCTTTCTTTTTTTATTTGGCTGCTTTTTATTTCTTTTTATTGTCTGAATGATGTGACTTGGACTTCTGATGCTATATTTAAATGAAGTGGCAAGAGTGCGCATCCATATCTTGTTCCTGATCTTAGAGGAAAAGCTTTTATCTTTTCATCATTTATTATGATGTTAGCTCAGAATTTGTAATACATGGTCTTTATTGTATGGAGCAATGTTTCCTGTATACCCACTTTTTAAAAAATAATTTATCGTAAATGGATGTTGGATTCTGTCAAATACTTTTTCTATATTATTGAGATGATTATGTGATTTTTACCTTTCAGTTTGTTAATTTGGTATACCACAATGATTGATTTATGGATGTCAAACCCTGTTTGCATCCTTGGAATGAATGCCACTTTCTCATCGTGTGTGATCCTACTAAACAATTGTTGAATTTTGTTTGCGAATATTTTATTGATGATTTTTGCATCTATGTTCATCAGGCATACATGCCTGTGGTTTTCTTTTTTTTTTTTTTAAATTGTCTTGTTTTGCTTCTAGGGTAAAGATGGTCTTGTAAAATGAGTTTGGAAATGTTCCTTCCTCATCAGTTGTTTTGGAATAAATAATTGGAGAAGAATGAGTATTAACTCTTTTTTTAATGTTTGGCAGAATTCACCGTGAAGCCATCTGGCCCTGGACTTTTGTTTAAGTAGAGTTCTTTGGTTACTGGTTCAAGTTTGTTATTAGTAATTGGTCTACTCATATTTTCCATTTCTTCATGATTCAGTCTGGAAAGTTTATATTTCTGGGATATTGCCCATTTCTTCAAGGTTGTATAATTTGTTGGCATATAATTGTTCATAGTATTCTCTTATAGCCATTTGTGTTTATTTGCTGTTAGTTATAATTTCTCCTCTTTCATTTCGGATTTAACTTATTTCAGTGCCCTCTTTTTGATACAGCTGGCTAAAAGTTGTCAATTTTGTCTTTTCCAAGAATCAACTGTTAGCTTCATTGACCTTTGTGATGTAGTCTCTATTTCATTTATTTTTGCTCTGATCTTTATTATTTTCTTCTGTCTATTAACTTTGGACTTTACTTTGTTCTTTTTTAAAATTTCTCTAAATGTACCTTTCAGTTAAGGTTTTTCTTGTTTCTTGAGATAAGCCTGTATCACTATAAACACCCTTCTCATAACTGCTTTTACTGCATTGCATAGATTTTTGACAGCTGTAATTCCATTTTTGTTTATCTCATAGTATTTTTAATTTCCTCTTTGATTTTTTCATTGATGGTTTGATTATTGTTTAGTCTCTCAATGTTTATGGTTGTTTTCTCTTCCCCCAGTTTTCTCCTTGTAGTTGATTTCACCATCATCAGAATAGACACTGCATATGATTTCAATTTTTAAAAATATTATGACTAATTAATTTGTAACCTAAAATGTGATCTATTCTGGAGAATGTTACATGTGTACTTGAAAAGAATGTGTAGTTTGCTTCTTTTCTCCCTTTATTTTTGTTAATACTAGTTTTACATATTAAAGTGCTCCTATGTTGAGTGTATAAATATATTCTATCTTATATCCTCTTGTTGAATTGACCCTTTTTCATTATATAATGTCCTTCTTTGGCTTTTGTTACAGCTTGGTTTTCAAATCTATTTTGTTTGATATGAGTATTTCTACCCTAGATTTCTTTTGCTTCCACTTGTTTGCATTTCCACTTTCAGTCCATGTGTGTCTTTAGATCAGATATTAGTCTCTTGTAGGTAGCATATACATAGGTCTAAATTGTTTAAAATCTATTTCATTTCCCTATGTCTTTTGATTAGAGCATTTTGTCCATTTACATTTAAACTAATTATTAGTAGGTATGTAGTTATTCCCATTTTGTTAATTGCTTTTTGGTTGTTTTTGTTCATTTTCATAGTTTTTTTTTTCCTGTTCCTGTCTTCTCTTGGTTTCTTCCTTTGTGACTTGATAGATTACTTTAAAGTTATGTTTTAATTCCACTCTCTTTATTTTTTGTGTACCCATAGTAGGATTTTGGTTATGGTTATCATGATGTTTATATATATATATATATATATATATATAGACTGTATATATGGTCATCTGTTTTAAGCTGCCAGTAACATATTTAAAAGCATTCTAAAAGCACTACATTTTTACTCCCACCTGCATGCTTTAGGTATTTGATGCAATATTTTATATATTTTTATTTTGTGATCCCTTTCCTGCTTATTATAGTTATAGTTGATTATATTGCTTCTGTCTTTTAATCTTATACTAGCTTTTTAAGTGACTGATACACTGCCTTTACTATCAATGTTCCTTTATCAGGGAGATTTTTCCTTTCATATATCTTTTTGTTTCTAGTTGTGGCCTTTTCTTTTATGTTTAAAGAAGACCTTTTAACATTTCTTGTAAGGCCAGTAAACTTTTTGCCCCTTATCTAGGAAACTTTTTCTCTCATTCAATCTGAATAATAATCTTACTGGATAGAGTATTCTGGTTGTACATATTTTTTCTTTCAGTTCTTTAATATATTCTGCCACTCCATTTGACCTCTAAAATTTCTGATGAAAAATCAGTGGATCGTATTATAGCATTTCCTTACGAGATTATTTTTTTGCCTTTTTTTTTTTTTAATCTTACTGCCTTTACAATTTTCTGACTTTTCTCCTTTTAATATGACATCTGCTGGTGTGGACCTTTTTAGATTCATCTTCTTTGGGACTGTCTGTGATTCCTGTACCTGAACATCTGTTTTCTTCCACACCTTAGGGAAGTTCTGAGGCATTATTTTTTTCAATATGTTTTCTGTCCCCTTCTCTCAAACTTTTCCTTTTGGGGTGCTTATAATGAGGATATTAGTTCAGTTGATGTTGTTTCAGGATTCCTTAAACACTCATCATTTAAAAAGTTTCTTTCTTCTTTTTGCTGTTCTGATTTATTTCCACTAAGATCACTTATATGTTCTTCTGTATCATCTAATATGATGTTGATTCCCTTTAGTGTTTTTTTTTAATTTCAATTATTATACTCTTCAGTTCTGGTTAGTTATATTTTCTAAGTTGTTGTTGAAGTTCTTACTTAGTTTCTCCATTCTCCTGAGTTTAGTGAGTATCCTAAAGACTTTTCTTTGAATTCTTTAATCAGATTAATTACTTTTCTCTGTTTCACTAGATTTTTTTTCCTGGGGTTTTATTTTGTTCTTTCGTTTGGAGCTCATTCCTCTGTATCCTCACTTTGTTTGACTTTCAGTTTTTGTTTCTATGAATTAAGCACAGCAGCTACCTCTCCTGGTCTTGAAGGAATGGCCCTGTGTGGGAGTGTCTCCTCTGTGGACCTCCTGCACCTGAGTGCCTTGACCGACTGACTGGAGCTGGAATGGATGTGGGCCGATGGCAGGCCCTGGCGATTGCTGCACCGAGGTCACGTTGGTGGGCTGGATAGGGCTGGAGCAAACGGAGGCAGGAAAGAGTCCCAGGGGGCTCAAACAATGGTGCTTACCAGCACCTCCAACCCCCAAAGAGGGCTCCAGCAGTTTCTTGCCTGTTTGAAAGAAATTATAGGGTTAGTGAACGGATTTTCTTCCCCTGTAATCTAGGTTCCCTTTAAACTGCTGTCTTTTCACGGTGTCCTAAAATGGGTGAGACTGTGCTCTGGCTTCTCAGAAATATCCCTCCCTATTGCAGGTCACTGTGATAACAATAGGGTTCCTGTTTCTCCATCTTTTTACCCATTTCCATGTAGTCATTCTGTGTGTGTTGTCTGTTCAATTACTCCTCAGTGTTCTTTAGGAGGAATTGCTCTATATGTAGGTGTAGATTTGCTGAGTGTGTGGGAGGAGGTGAATGCAGGGTCTTCTAATGCCAACATCTTGGACCCCTCTCAAGGACTGATATTTAATAATAAGAATGTGGAGATGATAAATTCAATGACTACTGAAAAATTTTCTTTGGTCAGAAGTTTATCTTCTGGATTTTCAATCATATTTTGGAAATTTCAGATTCAGTGTAACATAAGAAATATTATTCTGTATATGTTGTATATCAGAAACTATATGATTCCTGAAAATATATAATAAAGAAAATACAGTTGTTATGGCTACTTTAAACATTCAAGCTTTGAATTCACAATATAAATAATTTAATATAATTAGATAAGTACTCTTACAGTAGCATTTACAAAGTGCTTTTGTACACAAAAGAAAAGTAACTTATTTTTTTCTGGAGCTAAGCTTATTGTTGTTGATGTTCAGCTGTTCAGTCATGTCTGACTGTTTTGTGAACCAATGGACTGCAGCTTCTCTGTCCTTCACGGTCTCCTGGAGCTTTCTCTAACTCATATCCATCGAGTCAGTGATGACATCCAACCATCTCATCCTCAGTTGTCCCATTCTCCTCCTACCTTTTATCTTTACCAACATCAGAGGCTTTTCCAATAAGCTAACTCTTTGCATCAGGTGACCAAAGCATTGGAGCTTCAGTTTTAGGATCAGCCTTTCCAATGAATATTGAGGATTGATTTGCTTTAGGACTGACTGGTTTGGTCTCCTTGCTGTCCAAGGGAATCTTAAGTGTCTTCTCCAACACCACAGTTTGAAAGCAGCAATTCTTTGGTGCTCACTCATCCTTCTTTATGGTTCAACACTCATATCCATACATGACTACTGGAAAAACCATAGCTTTGACTATAGGGAACTTTGTCAGCAAAGTAATGTCTCTGCTTTTTAATGCCATGTCTAGGTTTATTATTTTAAAAAGTCTGAGCACCAAAGACTTGATCCTTTGAATTGTGGTGCTGGAGAAGACTCAGACTTTGGCCACCTGATATGAAGAGTTGACTCATTGGAAAAGACCCTGATGCTGGGAAAGACTGAAGGCAGGAGGAGAAGGGGATGACAGAGGAAGAGATGGCTGGATGACTAAATGGACATGATTTTGAGCAGGCTCTGGGAGATCGTAAAGGACAAGGAAACCTGGCATGCTGCAGTCCAGGGGTGGCAAAGAGTCTGATATGACTGAGCGACTGAACAACAACAAGGTTTGCCATAGCTTTTCTTCCAAGAATTTAGAGTCTTTTAATTTCATAGCTTCAGTCACCATCTGCAGTGATTTTAGAGCTCCCAAAAATAGTCTCACTTTTTCCATTGTTTCCCAATATATTTGTCATGAAGTGATGGGACCAGAGGCCATGATCTTAGTTTTTTGAATGTTGAGTTTTAAGCCAACTTTTGCACGCTCCTCTTTCACCTTCATCAAGAGGCTCTTTAATTCCTCTTTGTTTTCTGCCCAAAGGGTTTTGTCATCTGAATATCTGAGGTTATTGATATTTCTCCTGGTAGTCTTGATTCCAGCTTTGCTTCATCCAGCCCTGCATTTCACCTGATGTACTGTGCACATAAGTTGAATAAGCAGGACGACAATATACAGTCTTGATGTAATCTTTTCCCAATTTGGAACCAGTCTGTTGTTCTATGTTGCTTCTAACTGTTGCATTTGACCTGCATACAAATTTCTCAGGAGGCAGGTAAGGTGGTTTGGTATTCCCATCTCTTTAAGAATTTTCCACAGTTTGTTGTGATCCACACAGTCAAAGGCTTCAGTGTAGTCAATGAAGCAGAAGTAAATGATTTTTGGAATTCCCTTGCTTTTTCTGTGATTGAGTGGATGTTGGCAGTTTGATCTTAGTTCCTCTGCCTTTTCTAAATCCAACTTGCAGATCTGAAATTTCTTGATTCATGTACTCTTGAAGCCTCTGTTGGAGGATTTTGAGTATGACCTTACTAGCGTGTGAAATGACAGCAATTATGTGGTAGTTTAAACATTCTTTGGCATTGCTTTTCTTTGGGATTGGAATGAAAACTGAACTTTTTCAGTCCTGTGGCCACTGCTGAGTTTTCCAAACTTGTTGGCATATTGAGTGCAGCACTTCCACAGTACAATCTTTTAAGATTTGAAATAGCTCAACTGGAATTCTATCACCTCCACTAGGTTTGTTTGTAGTGATGCTTCCTAATGCCCATTTGACTTCACACACTCCAGTATGTCTGGCTGTACATGAGTGATCACACCATCTTGGTTACTTGGGTCATTAAGATCTTTTTTGTTTAGCTTTTCTGTTTATTCTTGTCATCTCTTCTTAATATCTTCTGCTTATAGATCCATAACCTTTTGTCCCTTGTGGTGGTCAAGTAAACCAAAGGGTACATTTGGTTGAATGTTCAGTGTTACTGATTATAGTTGTGCCTTCTATCAAATATAGAGTAGATTAACCAGTACCACTGTGGGAATTACTAATGTCAGTAAACTTACCTATGTTGTATTTTAAAGTGCTGAACTCTACTGAAGTAATGACTTAATATTAGTTAATAAAAATCAGTATCAATGACAACAACTGTTTGATGTTCAGAGGTGTGTGTGGCAAATGAACATATACTTCATGAAAAAAAATGAACTCTAAAGTTGGACCCAAAACCATTCTCAACTAGAGAACTAAGCCAGAAGCAGGTCTAACAACAATAGCAAATCCACCTGCATAGCTTAAAGTTGAAGATTCACTGGCTGTCTCATGCCACAAATAACATAAAACTAAAGTATTAAAGGACTGCAAGGAGATCCAACCAGTCCCTTCTGAAGGAGATCAGCCCTGGGTGTTCTTTGGAATGAATGATGCTAAAGCTGAAACTCCAGTACCTTGGCCACCTCATGTGAAGAGTTGACTCATTGGAAAAGACTCTGATGCTGGGAGGGATTGGGGGCAGGAAGAAAAGGGGACGACAGAGGATGAGATGATTGGATGGCATCACCAACTCGATGGACATGAATTTGAGTGAACTCCGGGAGTTGGTGATTTTCAGGGAGGCCTGGCATGCTGCAATTCATGGGTCGCAAAGAGTTGGACATGACTGAGTGACTGAACTGAACTGACTGAAAGTATTAATAATAGCCTATCTTCAGTTAATTGTGAGTAACACTAAGTTATCCAGCCTGTATCCTTTCATTTATAATGTTTGTCTTCCCAAGTATGTAGGCAATAGATTAGGACAATATGAATGAGTGTAAATGTATGTTTAGTTAGATGTGATTAAAATGCTTGCATCAATCAGTTCTGTTCAGTTGCCCAGTCATGACCAACTCTGTGACCTCATGGACTGTGGTACACCAGGCTTCCCTGTCCATCACCAATTCCCGGAGCTTACTCAGACTCATGCCCATCGAGTTGGTGATGCCATCCAATCATCTCATCTACTGTCATCTCCTTCTCCTCCTGCCTTCAATCTTTCCCAGCATTAGGGTCTTTTCCAATCAGTCAGTTCTTCACATAGGTGGCCAAAGTATTGGAGTTTCAGCTTCAGCATTAGTCCTTCCAATGAATATTCAGGATTGATTTCCTTTTGGATTAGCTGGTTTGATCTCCTTGCAGTCCAAGAAACTCTTAAGAATCTTCTCCAACACCACAGTTCAAAAGCATCAGTTCTTCAGTTCTCGGTATTTTTCATCGTCCAACTCTCACGTCCATACATAGCTGCTGGTAAAGCCATAGCTTTGACTGGACAGACCTTTTTCTGAAAGTAATATTTCTGGATTTTAATGTCTCTACTTGTATAAATACTCTATGCCATTTTATTTTGAGTCTGTTCCCTCTTCTCCATGATAAGGTCATTCCCTCACATGAAACAATTTTGGCTTGGCTGTAATCAATACCAAATAGTATTTTATGAGAAAAGGACGGACATGGGGGACAGTTTGGTCTAGACCTCAAACATGGATTGGTTCACTGCAGCTAGAGAAGAGCATCATGCTTGGGAATGAAGAGCAGAGATGGTGTTGAAGAGCTTGGAGGCTGTAGTAAATCTCATACTATACTTAGACATTGAAATAACAGTCTACAGATAATTAATTTCAATGGAGGAGTTATCATCAGGTCATCTTGGTAGCAGTAGGAAAGATACTTTGGAGCTTACTTAAATGGATACAAGAGATCAATTAGCAAGTAATTGAAATAATATGATATCTAAACCTCCTCTTGATGAGTGAGGCACCACTATAACAAAATATATGAACATGTATTTTTATTTGGTACATATGATTGTATATATAAATTGCCAGGCAGTTTAGAACACTGAGTTAGTCTTTCAGGATCTCAGGAATGTGTCAGAGTTTTTCAAATCTTCCTATGGACATCTCATCCAAGTTTTCCTTTTGAGCTGTTTTTTTTTTTTTAAGTCTGTTGCTTTCCCAATTTTTTTCTTTTCTTCTTCTTCTTCTTTTTTTTTTTGGCTTGGCAGAAATGTTTATTTTCTCTGTTTTCAACAAATGCTTTCTAAGAAAAGGCTGTTTGCACTGAGAAAGTTCTGAGTCAGGTCATTTAAAGACTCTCATGGAGGTTGAGCCTTCAAAGGAACCACCAGACAGGTCAGTAACGACAGTTCTCTGGGAAAGTAGCTTTGTAAGAGTTTCAACACCATTCTAACCTTTCCCATGACTGCCAGGTTGTTGGTTTTCATCATGATTACAGGAGCTTGGATTTGAGGCTATTGCATAGCTTTTGAGTGTGAAATAGAAATAGGACAAGTTGAAACATGACAAAGGTCACTGTTCCTACAAATTTCAGTGTTTTTCCTGAATAAATGCACCCTAGATTGCTACAGCTATGGGAGTTCCAGAGTTCTGAAAAGTCTGAATCTTCCAACACTTACCACTGCTAATATTATAAATGAGATTACTTTTAGACATGCCATTTTCACTGGTGTCACACATTTATACTCATTTAAATTGTATTAATATATTTATTTGCAGTGCAGATTCACTAAAGTTCTTTTTCCCTCCAGCTTAATGGAAATATAATTGACAAATAGAATTGTATAAATTTAAAGTGTACAATGTGATGATTTGATATATGTATACACTGTGAAATGATTGTCACAGTCATAATTATTATCTCATATAGTTGCCCTTTTTGTATGAGAACACTTAAGATAATTGTATTAGCAACTTTCAAGTGTACAATAGTGTATTAAGCATAGTTACTGTGCTGAGTATTCAGTTCAGTTCAGTTGCTCTGTTGTGTCCCACTCTTTGTGACCCCATGGACTGCAGTACGCCAGGCTTCCCTGTCCATCACCAACTTCCAGAGCTTACTCAAACTCCTGTCCATTGAGTCAGTGATGCCATCCAGCTATCTCATCTTCTGTCATCCCCGTCTCCTCCTGCCTTCAGTCTTCCCCAGCATCAGGGTCTTTTCAAATGAATTAATTCTTCGCATCATGTGGCCAAAGTATTGGAGTTTCAGCTTCAGCATCAGTCTTTCCAATGAATATTCAGGACTAATTTCCTTTAGGATGGACTGGTTGGATCTTCTTGCTATCCAAGGGACTCTCAAGAGTCTTCTCCAACACCACAGTTCAAAAGCATCAGTTTTTCAATACTCTGCTTTCTTTACAGTCCAACTCTCACATCCATATATGATTACTAGAAAAAAAAACAAAGCTTTGACTAGATGGACTTTGTTGGCAGAGTAATGTCTCTGCTTTTAATATGCTCTCTAGGTAGGTCATAATTTTTTTCCAAGGAGCAAGCATCTTTTAATTTCATGGATGCAGTCACCATCTGCAGTGATTTTGGAGCACCACCCCCTCCAAAAAAAATAATAAAGTCTTTCACTGTTTCCATTGTTACCATCTATTTGCCATAAAGTGATAGGACTGGATGCCATGATCTTAGTTTTCTGAATATTGAGTTTTAAGCCTACATTTTCACTCTCCTCTTTCACTTTCATCAAGAGGCTCTTTAGTTCTTCTTCACTTTCTGCCTTAAGTGTGGTGTCATCTGCATATCTGAGGCTATTGATATTTCTCCTGGCAATCTTGATTCCAGCTTGTGCTTCATCCAGTCCTGCATTCCTCATGATGTACTCTGCATATAAGTTAAATAAGCAGGGTGACAGTATATAGTCTTGATGTATTCCTTTCCTAATTTGGAACCAGTCTGTTTTTCCATGTCCAGTTCTAACTGTTGCTTCTTGACCTGCATGCAGATTTCTGAGGAGGCAGGTCAGGTGGTCTGGTAATGCCATCTCTTTTAGAATATTCCAGTTTGTTGTGATCCACACAGTCAGTGGCTTTGGTATAATCAAGATTACTAGAATTTAGTTATCTTATAACTTAAGACTTATATTCATTAATGGGCATCTTACTGTTTCTCCCTTACTTTAGTTCCTGGTAACCACCTTACTATTCTATTGCTATGAGTTTGGAATTTTTTTAAAGATTATCCATATAAGGGGAACCATACAGTTTTTGTCTTTGTCTGGCTTATTTCACTTAATATAATGTCCTCAAGTTTCATTCAAGTTGTCTAAAATGATAGAATTTTTTTCTTTTCTATAGCTGAATAAGAGTCCTATATATCTAGGAATATATAAATATATATAAATATATGTATGTATAATATGCTACATCTTCTTTATCCATTCATCTGTCAATGGACACTTAGTTTATGTCCATATTTTGGCCATTGTGAATGATACACAATGAGCATGGAAGTGCAGATAGCTGTTTAAGATACAGATTTCATTTCTTTTGTATATATACCAAGCAGTGGAATTGCTGGAGGGTAAAGTAGTTCACTATGAACAAAGCTAGTGGAGGTGATGGATTTCCAGTTGAACTACTTCAAATCCTGGAAGATGATGCTGTGAAAATACTGGACTCAATATGCCAGCAAATTTGGAAAACTTCAGCAGTGGCCACAGGACTGGAGAAGGTCAGTTTTCATTCCAATCCCAAAGAAATGCAATGTCAAAGAACACTCAAACTACCGCACAATTGCACTCATCTCACACGCTAAGAAAGTAATGCTCAAAATTCTCCAAGCCAGGCTCCAGCAATATGTGAACCATGAACTTCCAGATGTTCAAACTGGTTTTAGACAAGGCAAAGGAACCAAAAATCAAATTGCCAACATTCGCTGGATCATGAAAAAGGAAGAGAGTTCCAGAAAAACATCTATTTCTGCTTTATTGACTATGCCAAAGCCTTTGACTGTGTGGATCACAATAAACTGTGGAAAATTCTGAAACTGATGGGAATACCAGTACACTTGACCTGCCTCTTAAGAATCCTATATGCAGATCAGGAAGCACCGGTTAGAACTGGACATAGAACAACAGACTGGTTCCAAAAAGGAAAAGGAGTACGTCAAGGCTGTATATTGTCACCTTACTTATTTAACTTACATGCAGAGTACATCATGAAAAACATGGCTGGAAGAAGCACAAACTGGAATCAAGACTGCCAGGAGAAATATCAAATAACCTCAGATATGCAGATGAGAGCACCCTTATGGCAGAAAGTGAAGAGGAACTAAAAAGTCTCTTGATGAAAGTGAAAGAGGAGAGTGAAAAAGTTGGCTTAAAGCTCAACATTCAGAAAACAAAGATCATGGCATCTGGTCCCATCACTTCATGGGAAATAGATGGGGAAACAGTGGAAACAATGTCAGACCTTATTTTTTGGGGCCTCCAAAATCACTGCAGATGGTGACTGCAGCCATGAAATTAAAAGAAGCTTACTCCTTGGAAGGAAAGTTATGAGCAAACTAGATAGCATATTAAGAAGCAGAGATATTACTTTGCCAACAAAGGTCTGTCTAGTCAAGGCTATGGTTTTTCCAGTGGTCATGTATGGATGTGAGAGTTGGACTGTGAAGAAAGCTGAGCACTGAAGAATTGATGCTTTTGAACTGTGGTGTCAGAGAAGACTCTTGAGAGTCCCTTGGATTGCAAGGAGATCCAACCAGTCCATTCTTAAGGAGATCAGTCCTGGGTGTTCATTGGAAGGTCTGACACTAAAGCTGAAACTCCAATACTTTGGCCACCTCGTGTGAAGAGCTGACTCATTGGAAAAGACTGATGCTGGGAGGGATTGGGGGCAGGAGGAGAAGGGGACAACAGGGGATTAGATGGCTGGATGTCATCACCAGCTCGATGGACATGAGTTTGGGTGATCTCTGGGAGTTGGTGATGTACAGGGAAGCCTGGCAAGCTGCAATTCATGGGGTTACAAAGAGTCAGACACAACTGAGTGAATGAACTGAACTGAACTAAACTGAACTGAAAGTAGTTCACAAAAGGGCTTCCCAGGAGGGCTAGTGGTAAAGAACCAGCCTGACAGTGCAGGAGGCATAAAAATGTGGGTTCGATCCCTTAGTTGGGAAGATAGCCTGGAAAAGAGAATGGCTACCCACTCCAGTATTCTTGCATGGAGAATTTCATGGACAGAGGAGCCTGGTGGGCTACAGTTCATGGGATCACAAAAAGTCAGACACAACTAAGCAGCTATCACTTTTCTTTACTTTCAAGGTAGTCACTTTCAGCCTGTACATGTCCTTAAAGCTGAAGTTAGCTTAGACTCATAATATCATTGGGCTGCTATATAATTTTCCAATATCAGATTCCCTGTCCTATTAGCCTGTATGATAATTTCTTATATCATACTCATAATTTTATTATTCAGTTACTCCTGCATTGGGGCCATATTTTCCCCCAATGCTTCTGGTGCCTAATGTACAATAGTATGACAAAGGGAATATAGTTCCAGACAAAGGACCTGAGTTTGAATTTGTTCTTACATACTTTACTTGCTTGTTGTGTTCAAGAGCAGCACTTAGCTTTTATAACTCTTTGTTTCCACAAAATTTGACTTTAAAAGATCTCTTTATATCATTTAGGAAAAAGTTATGAAGGAAATTCATCCATCCAAACTAGTAACTAAATAGTTAATGAAGATAGAATCTAGACATTTCCCTCTTTTCTAGCGGAAAGGTTCATTACTCTTATGGCTATTTCATTGAGTAACCCCTAGTATCTGCATCAAGCATTAATTTGTATAGGCATGCTATATAAAATAAGCCATGTAAGATACTTTGCTTTTGTTTAAAAATACAAACCATTAAAAAGAATTTATTCTTCACTGAATACACAACGAAAATTCTATGCATTAAATGAACTACCCCTTAATTAGAAAAAAGTATCATAGTTACCTAAGTCAGTGATATTTTTGAGAGAATGCATTTTTCAAATGAAAACTTGGCTTCACCTACTGTTCTAATCTATCTACTGAGTACAACATCAATCACCATCTGTTTTTCTCCTATCATTTATGTAACTTGCCTCAACATATAGTTGTACATGGTTTTTTGGGGGTGGAGGTAGGGTGGGATAGTCATACATTCTGCTTAAATTTCCTTTTTAAAAATAGTCAAATGTTAATGAATTTTGTTTCATTTTTAGAATTTAATTTCAATATTTTGTGTATAAAAGTAAAAAGGAAAATAGGTAATAAAAAGATTAGTTCATATTTCTAAAGTAATGTACAATTTTATGCAGAAACCAACATTTATTCATTTTGTTATTAATATATGAGATTGATCATCTTTTAAACAACATTTTTTATTAAAATCAACATAAATTTATTATTAAAAAATTAGAAACAAGAGAGTACAGGGAAAAAAAAGTCCAAAATAAATTATGGGGGGCGGTCCTAAGATGGCAGAGGAATAGGACGGGGATACCACTTTCTCCCCCACAAATTCATCAAAAGAACATTTCAACGCTGAGTAAATTCTACAAAACAACTTCTGAATGCTGTAGAGGACATCAGGCACCCAGAAAAGCAGATCATTGTCTTCAAAAACTGGTAGGAAAAATATAAAAGATGAAAAAAGAGACAAAGGAGGTAGGGAGGGAGCTCCTTCCTGGGAAGGGAGTCCCATCCCAGGAAGGGAGTCTTAAAAAGAGAGGTTTCCAAACACCAGGAAACACTCTCACTGGTGAGTCTGTGGCGAGCCTTGGAAGCACAGAGGGCAACATAACAGGGAAGAAAAATAAATAAATAATTAAAACCAACAGATTACGAGCCCAATGGTAACCTCCTCAGCGGAGAAGCAGTGCAGACACCTGCATCCACCACTAGCAAGTGGGGGCTGGGCAGGAGGTGCAGGCTGCAGTGCTTTTTAAGAATCGGGCCGGAATGCCCTGAATGTAACCAGAGTGAACTAACTTGGGCTAGCATACCAGACTGTGGGATAGTTACCACACGAAAAACTCTAACATAAGACACCGCCAGGACTGCGCACAGAACAAAGGATGGAACAGAAATAGCCAGCTGCAGACCATCCCCTGCTGGTAACAGGCAGCCATAGTGGTAAGGGCTGGAAGTGGGCAATCGCAGCCCCAGAGAGACTTTACCTACCAAACTGCAAGCAGGCTGCTTTGCTAACTAAGACTTCTTGGGGTTCTGGACAGTTACCATCTGCCTGACAAGATGCACCAGCGGTATACCCAGAAAACTGAGCAGCAGGGAAAGGCGATAAGTTGCAGTGACTGTGCTTGCCAAACACCTGAGCTACTCGATCCTGGGAAGCAGCCCCAACCAAATCTGTGCCTCTGGGGGCTACCTGAGAGCTGAGCTTGAGTGGCTTAGACTGGGGAGGTGCATGCAGCCTAGGGCCAGCTTCAGACGGTTCTCGGCGGAGCAGCATATAGCCTGAGTGGTGTGCACCATGTTCAGGGGCATGCCCAGCATGGCTGAGACACTGTGAGCACATGCTAGTTTTGTTTGCAGCATCCCTCCCTCCCCACAGTGTGACTGAACAAGTGAGCCTAAAAAAAGTGTCCACCACCGCCCCCCTTGTGTCAGGGCGGAAATCAGACACTGAAGAGACAAGCAAATAGAAGAAGCTAAACAGAGGGAACCACCTTGGAAGTGACCCCACACTGCCCACAACACCAGAGAAAGTCCCAGAAATATCTTTACTATTTTTATGACCATTCTCTTTTTTTTTTTGTTCATGTTGTTATTTGATTGTTTTTTCTTCTTTTCTTTTTCTTCTCCCTTTTAAAAACTTTTTAAAAATTTTAAGTCCTCTATTTCTCCTTTACTTTTAAATTTTATAAACTACTATCACTTTTCAAAAAAAAGACCCTATTTTTAAAGCTGTTGCTGCTAAGTCACTTCAGTTGTGTCCAACTCTGTGTGACCCCATAGACAGCAGCCCACCAGGCTCCCCCATCCCTGGGATTCTCCTGGCAAGAACACTGAAGTCGGTTGCCATTTCAAATGCCATACATATATATATATATATATATATATATATATATATATAAATTTGTGGTTGTTGTTGTTTTTAATAATTCTTGTGACTTTTTTTTCTTCTTGTTCTTCTTCTTTTCTTTAATATTGTATTTTTGAAAATCCAATCTCTACTCTAGATTTTTAATCTTTGCTTCTTGGTATTTGTTGTCAATTTTGTGCATTAAAAAACCCAATCTTCAGTACCCAATTTTACCTGAAAGCAAGATTACTGGCTTGACCACTCTCTCCTCCTTTGGATTGTCCTTTTTCACCACCAGGTGGCCTCTGTCTCTTCCCTCCCCCTTCTCTTCTCTACCCAACTATGTGAATCTCTGTGTGTTCCAGACGATGGAGAACACTTAGGGAACTGGTTACTGGCTGGATCTGTCTCTCTCCTTTTCATTTCCCTCTTTTATCCTCCTGGCCACCTCTGTCTAGTTCCTTCCTCTCCTCTTCCCTGTATAACTCCAGGAACACCTCTGAGTGGTCCAGACTGAGGAACGTACACAGGGATATGATTACTGGCTAGCTTGCTCTCTTCTCTTTTGATCTCACTTCATCTAATTCAAGTCACCTCTAACTACCCCCTCCCTCTTCTCTTCTCCATGTAACTCTGTGAACCTCTCTTGGTGTCCCTCAATGTGGAGAAACTTTTCATCTTTAACCTAGATGTTTTATCATTGGTGCTGTATAGATGGAGAAGTCTTGAGGCTACTGTAAAAACAAAACTGAAAACCAGAAGCAGGAGGCTTAAGTCCAAATCCTGAGAACATCAGAGAACTCCTGAATCCAGGGAACATTAATCAATAAGAGCTCATCAAACGCCTCCATACCTGCACTGAAACCAAGCACCACCCAAGGGCCAACAAGTTCCAGAACAAGACATACCACGCAAATTCTCCAACAACACAGGAACACATCCCTGAGCTTCAATATAGAGGCAAGTCAAGTTACTCCAAAACCACAGAGTCTCATAACTCATTACTGGACACTTCATTGCATTCCAGATAGAAGAAATCCAGCTCTACCCACCAGAATTCCAACACAAGCTTCCCTAACCAAGAAACCTTGACAAGCCACTGATACAACCCAACCCACAGTGAGGAAAATCCATAATAAAGAGAACTCCACAAATTCCCAGAATACAGAAAGGCCACCCCAAATGTAGCAATATAACCAAGATGCAGAGACAGAGGAATACCCAGCAGGTAAAGGAACAGTAGAAATGCCCACCAAACCAAACAAAAGAGGAAGAGATAGGGAATCTACCTGAGAAAAAAATTCTGAATACTGATAGTGAAAATGATCCAAAATCTTGAAATCAGAATGGAATCACAGATAAATAGCCTGGAGACAAGGATTGAGAAGATGCAAGAAAGGTTTAACAAGGACCTAGAAGAAATTTAAAAGAGTCAACATATAATGAATAATGCAATAAATGAGATCAGAAACACTCTGGAGGCAACAAAGAGTAGAATATCAGAGGCAGAAGATAGGATTAGTGAAATAGAAGATAGAATGGTAGAAATAAATGAATCAGAGGGGGAAAAAAAAACGAATTAAAAGACATGAGGACAATCCCAGAGACCTCCAGGACAATATGAAATGCTCCAACATTCGAATTATAGGAGTCCCAGAAGAAGAAGACAAAAGAAAGACCATGAGCAAATACTTGAGGAGATAATAGTTGAAAACTTCCCTAAAATGGGGAAGGAAATAATTACCCAAGTCCAAGAAACCCAGAGAGTGCCAAACAGGATAAACCCAAGGCGAAACACCCCAATACACATATTAATCAAATTAATAAAGACCAAACACAAAGAACAAATATTAAAAGCAACAAGGGAAAAACAACAAATAATACACAAGGGGATTCCCATAAGGATAGCTGCAGATCTTTCAATAGAAATGCTTCAGGCCAGGAGGGAATGGCAAGACATACTTAAAGTGATGAAAGAAAATAACCTGCAGCCCAGATTACTGTACCCAGCAAGCATCTCATTCAAATATGAAGGAGAAATCAAAAGCTTTCCAGACAAGCAAAAGCTGAGAGAATTCAGCACCACCAAACCAGCTCTCCAACAAATACTAAAGGATATTCTCTAGACAGGAAACACAAAAAGGGTGTATAAACCTGAACCCCAAACAATAAAGTAAATGGCAACAGGATTATACTTATCAATAATTATCTTAAACGTAAATGGGTTGAATGCCCCAACCAAAAGGCAAAGACTGGCTGAATGGATACAAAAACAAGACCCCTATATATGCTGCCTACAAGAGACCCACCTCAAAACAAGGGACACATACAGACTGAAAGTGAAGGGATGGAAAAAGATATTCCACGCAAATAGAGAAGACCAAAAGAAAGCAGGAGTAACAATACTCATACCCAATAAAATAGACTTTAAAACAAAGGCTGTGAAAAGAGACAAAGAAGGACACTACATAATGATTAAAGAATCAAACCAAGAAGAAGATATAACAATTATAGATATATATGCACCCAACATAGGAGCACTGCAATATGTAAGACAAATGCCAACAAGTATGAAAGGGGAAATTAACAATAACACAATAATAGTGGGAGACTTTAATGCCCCACTCACACCTATGGACAGATCAGCTAAACAGAAAATTAACAAAGAAAAGCAAACTTTAAATGACACAATAGACCACTTAGACCTAATTGATATCTATAGGACATTTCACCCCAAAACAGTGAATTTCACTTTTTTCTCAAATGCTCACAGAACCTTCTCCAGAATAGATCACATCCTGGGCCATATATCTAACCTTGATAAATTCAAAAAATTGAAATCATTCCAAGCATCTTTTCTGACCATAATGCATTAAGACTAGATCTTAATTACAGGAGAAAAACTATTAGAAATTCCAACATATAGAGGCTGAACAACACGCTTCTGAATAACCAACAAATCACAGAAGAAATAAAAAAAAGAAATCAAAACCTGCATAGAAACGAATGAAAATGAAAACACAACAACCCAAAACCTGTGAGACACTGTAAAAGCAGTGCTAAGAGGAAAGTTCATAGCAATACAGGCATACCTCAAGAAACAAGAAAAAAAGTCAAACAAGAAAAAAAGTCAAATAAATAACCTAACTCTACACCTAAAGCAACTAGAAAAGGAAGAAATAGAGAACCCCAGAGTTAGTAGAAGGAAAGAAATCCTAAAAATTAGGGCAGAAATAAATGCAAAAGAAACAAAAGAGACCATAGCAAAAATTAACAAAACCAAAAGCTGGTTATTTGAGAGGATAAATACAATTGACAAGCCATTAGCCAGACTCATCTAGAAACAAAGGGAGAAAAATCAAATCAATAAAATTAGAAATGAAAATGGAGAGATCACGACAGACAACACAGAAATACAAAGGATCATAAAAGACTACTATCAGCAATTGTTGCCATTAAAATGGACAACGTGGACGAAATGGATAAATTCTTAGAAAAGTACAACTTTCCAAAACTGAACCAGGAAGAAATAGAAAATCTTAACAGACCCATCACAAGCATGGGAATTGAGACTGTAATCAGAAATCTTCCAGCAAACAAAAGCCCAGGTCCAGATGGCTTCACAGCTGAATTCTACCAAAAATTTAGAGAAGAGCTAATGCCTATCCTACTCAAACTCTTCCAGAAAATTACAGAGGAAGGTAACTTCCAAACTCATTCTATGAGGCCACCATCACCCTAATACCAAAATCTGACAAAGATGCCACAAAAAAGAAAATTACAGGCCAATATCACTGATGAACATAGATGCAAAAATCCTTAACAAAATTCTAACAATCAGAATCCAACAACACATTAAAAAGATCATACACCATGACCAAGTGGGCTTTATCCCAGGGATACAAGGATTCCTCCAATATCCACAAATCAATCAATGTAATTCACCACATTAACAAACTGAAAATTAAAAGCCATATGATTATCTCAATAGATGCAGAGAAGGCCTTTGACAAAATTCAACATCCATTTATGACAAAAACTCTCCAGAAAGCAGGAATAGAAGGAACATACCTCAACATAATAAAAGCTATATATGACAAACCCACAGCAAACATTATCCTCAATGGTGAAAAATTGAAAGCATTTCCCCTAAAGTCAAGAACAAGACAAGGGTGCTCACTTTCACTGCTACTATTAAACGTAGTTCTCTAAGTTTTGGCCACAGCAATCAGAGCAGAAAAAGAAATAAAAGGAATTCAAATTGAAAAATAAGAAGTAAAACTCTCACTGTTTGCAGATGCATGATCCTCTACATAGAAAACCCTAAAGACTCCACTAGAAAATTCTAAAGCTAATCAATGAATATAGTAAAGTGGCAGGATATAAAATCAACACACAGAAATCCCTTGCATTCCTATACACTAATAATGAGAAAGTAGAAAAAGAAATTAAGGAAACAATTTCATTCACCATTGCAACAAAAAATAAAGTACTTAGGAATATACCTACCTAAAGAAACTAAAGACCTATATATTGAAAATTATAAGACACTGATGAAAGAAATCAGAGAGGACACTAATAGATGGAGAAATATACCATGTTCATGGGTCGGAAGAGTCAATATAGTGAAAATGAGTATACTACCCAAAGCAATCTATAGATTCAATGCAATGCCTATCAAGCTACCAGCGGTATTTTTCACAGAGCTAGAACAAATAATTTCACAATTTGTATAGAAATACAAAAAACCTCAAATAGCCAAAGCAATCTTGAGAAAGAAGAATGGAACTGGATTAATCAACCTGCCTGACTTCAGGCTCTACTACAAAGCCTCAGTCATCAAGACAATATGGTACTGGCACAAAGACAGAAATATAGATCAATGGAACAAAATAGAAAGCCCTGAGATAAATCCACACACCTATGGACACCTTATCTTTGACAAAGGTGGCAAGAATATACAATGGATTAAAGACAATTTCTTTAACAAGTGGTGCTGGGAAAACTGGTCAACCACATGTAAAAGAATGAAACTAGATCACTTTCTAACACCATACACAAAAATAAACTCAAAATGAATTAAGGATCTAAACGTAAGACCAGAAACTATGAAACTCCTAGAGGAGAATATAGGCAAAACACTCTCCGACATAAATCACAGCAGGATCCTCTATGATCCACCTCCCAGTATAATGGAAATAAAAGCAAAGATAAACAAATGGGATCTAATTAAAATTAAAAGCTTCTGCACAACAAAGGAAACTATAAGCAAGGTGAAAAGACAGCCTTCTGAATGGGAGAAAACAATAGCAAATGAAGCAATGGACAAACAACTAATCTCAAAAATATACAAGCAATTTATGCAGTTCAAGTCCAGAAAAATAAACGACCCAATCAAAAAATGGGCCAAAGAACTAAATAGGCATTTCTCCAAAGAAGACATACAGATGGCTAACAAACACATGAAAAGATGCTCAACATCACGCATTATCAGAGAAATGCAAATCAAGACCACAATGAAGTACCATTTCACACCAGTCAGAATGGAAATGATCCAAAACTCTATAAGAAATAACTGCTGGAGAGGGTGTGGAAGAAAGGGAACCCTCTTACACTGTTGGTGGGAATGCAAACTAGTCCAGCCACTATGGAGAACAGTGTGGAGATTCCTTAAAAAATTGCAAATAGAACTGCCTTATGACCCAGCAATCCCACTGCTGGGCATACACACCAAGGAAACCAGAATTGGAAGAGACACGTGTACCCCAATGTTTATCACAGCACTGTTTATAATAGCCAGCATATGGAAACAACCTAGGTGTCAATCAGCAGATGAATGGATAAGAAAGCTGTGGTACATATACACAATGGAGTATTACTCAACCATTAAAAAGAATACATTTGAATCAGTTCTAATGAGGTGGATGAAACTGGAGCCTATTATACAGAGTGAAGTAAGCCAGAAAGAAAAACACCAATACAGTATACTAACACATATATATGGAATTTAGAAAGATGGTAATGATAACCCAATATACGAGACAGCGAAAGAGACACAGATGTATAGAACAGACTTTTAGACTGTGGGAGGGGAGAGGGTGGGATGATTTGGGAGAATGGCATTGAAACATGTATACTATCAGGTAAGAAACAAATTGCCAGTCTATGTTCAATACAGGATACAGGATGCTTGGGGCTGGTGCATGGGATGATCCAGGGAGATGATATGGGTTAGGAGGTGGGAGGGGGTTCAGGATTGGGAACTCATGTACACCCGTGGCTGATTCATGTCAATGTATGGCAAAACCAATACAGTATTGTAAAGCAAAATAAAGTAAAAATTAAAATTAAAAAAATAAAATTTTAGGGAGTGAAAACAACAACAACAACAACAACAAAAATTACGCAACCTCTAGGGAAAAGAATACTACAAAATAAAAATGATGTTCATATGTAGAATTTTATTTAAAACTTTAATTAACATATATATCCACATATATTACATGAGGGCTTAAATCTTGCTTATTCTTACCTCAATGTCTTTCTGTTTTGTCCAAGTACCTGTTTGTTTTTGTTTCATTTTTTAGATTGTGTTTTTCTATGACTGTATCTCCTGTGTACAATTACCTTGTTTATCTAAAAATAAACATTAAAAAATCAACAGTTGCAATAATTTTCCTAGTTTGCTGAAAAGAGTTGAAATTAATCTTTGTCTCTTTGAACTAGAGAATTGGAGAGTTTTAATCTTACTAAATTTATGTGTATATATATATATATTTATAGAATTAAAGACGTTTGAAAATGGAAGTTTATGCTTTGGTTATGAGAGTCAACCTTGAGTCAGTAATGCACCCAAAGTTACAGTAACTTCTTCACCTTTCATTGATGGCCTAATGTATAAGACAGTGGAAATACAACATACCTTTTGCTCATCAAGTAGAATTACATGAATGATGTGTCACTCTTAGACCCCACATGAAGTAGGAGACTTATTATTAAGTACCAATTCTGTTTTCAAAGGTTTATTTAACACAGCACACCTCACCAACAGTATTATTTCTGGAGACATCATGCACTACCTGGTGATTTCCTTCAAAACTTCCACTCTGTGTAAGGGTATATCAACTCATTATTTTTTTGTAATATTCAATCATTCATGAGGCTTCTCACCCATCTTTCAGGCAATAGCACTGGCTTGTTGACCTTCAGTTTGTATGGTGCTCTTAGGACATTTCCTTAATTTTTTTCAAAATAACAAACTTACACAGTCATACTTCATTGTGCTAAATTGAAATGGGCTTTCCAAAAAGCCATGTTAAGGCTGAAAGTCAGCTAAATAGTTTAATGCTGGAATTGAAAATATAGGGTCATATTAGCATGTTTTTAAAATTTTTTACCACAACTTGCCAAAATTATTTTTAAGTGGCACACTTTTTCTGCATTAATTAAGAAATAAACAGGAATATAATTTAGGAGAATTGATTAAATAAAGACATAAAAGTTTGGTGCAATCTACTTCTAACTCTTGTTTCATTGTGCTTTCCCTATTGTCTTCCTTAAATATCTTCTTTTTAATGAACTTTATGCTCCCCTTTTTTGATGGATATAGCTTTTGATAGCTGTTATACTAAAAAGAAAGCTATTAAAAAAAAACTAAACTAAAATACTAAGACATTGACCCATAATAGTTGATAGTATTTACATTGCTTATCTCCTTTATACTCAACAGTTATTTTAGTTTACCTTTTACGCTATATTGGAGTGTAGTTGATTGACAATATTGTGGTAGTTTCTGGTATACAGCAAAGTGATTCAGTTATACATATATGTATATAGTTACTTTATATTCTTAGGTTATTGACACATGTAATTATAAAAAGTTTTGAGGTGACTGGAAATGAACAAAGAAAAATGCTTTCATAAGGGAGTGCTAAGTGAAAAATTAGATTTTGAACAGAAAAAAACATACGATTGATAAGGCCATTCAAGAGTCTCATGGAAAGAGAAAGCCCACTGATAGTCTAGAGATAGAGAAGCAAGAAAGAGATTCATATTTTGGAAATTTCTTAGTAAAATACCATTACTTGTTTTATGTGATTGAATAATATAACGTAGATGTCTCCAAAGTACCCAATCATCTGAGGCTATCCATTATGTTAATGAGAGAGCAATATGGCTATGTCCCATTTATGTCCCACAATATGTAACCCCAGTCTTATCTCCAGTATTTCCAAAAGGGCTTATATCATCATCATGATTATATATTTTTAATTTATCATAAATATCTTCATAAATTATCCCTGTAATTCATATTTCTTTTCAGCATCATGCTTTTTAGTGTGACATAATCTGCTTTCTCTTGTTTTGACAGTTTATTACAAAGTACTTGTGTGCTGACAAAGGTCCATATAGTAAAATCTATGGTTTCCCCAGTAGTTGTGTACAGATATGAGAGTTGGACCATAAAGAAGGTTGAATGCAAAAAAATTGATGCTTTTGAACTGTGGTGTTAGAGAAGACTCTTGAGAGTCCCTTGGACTGCAAGTAGATCAAACCAGTCAGCCCTAAGGAAATGAGTCCTGAATATTCATTGGAAGCACTGTTGCTAAAGCTCCAATACTTTGGCCACCTGATGCAAAGAACTGACTCAGGTATGGAAAAGACCCTGATGTTGGGAAAGATTGAAGGTAAAAGGAGAAGGGGGCAACAGATGAGATGGTTAGATAGCATCACTGACTCAATGGACATGAATTTGATCAAATTCCAGGAGATAATGGAGAACATAGGAGCCTGGTATGTGGCAGTCCATGGGGGTGCAATGAGTCAGACATGACTAGTGATTTAACACCAGCAACTTGTGTGTAGCAGAAATTTACAAAGGTTTACTAATGTTTTGAGGGAGGCAGAAAGTTATTACATAGGTCATAAGAAAGCAACTTCATATTTGACACAACATGCCATTCTTCTTAGAACTGCTTTAGTTATTTCCTTCTCAAGAGAGATTGTGTGCAGTGCTCCTCTGATGACACCTTGCTGTGAGCATTCATCTCTTTCCATGAAATCAATTTTTCTTCTCCTTCTTTCCCAAGCCTAAAAAATATCTTTCATGTGTCTAGTGAACACCTGAATACCATTGACTTTTTATTTCAGTGAAAGTGTTATTCTTAGTCATCTCTGACTCTTTGTGACTCCACGGACTGTAGCCTACCAGGCTCCTCTGACCATGGAATTCTCCATGCAAGAATATTGGAGTGGGTAGCCATTCCCTTCTCCAGGAGATCTTCCTAACCAAGGGATCCAACTGAGGTGTTCCACATTGCAGGCAAATTCTTTACTGTCTGAGCCATTAGGGAATTCAGAGAATTATGCACTTTGTTTTTCTATTTTTAGACAGTGAGTAAAGGAAGAACTTTGTCTTTTATATTCAAAGAGAGTTAATTAAATATTTTACTAGACTTTACAACACTAAAATTCTCTTGAATTATCTTCTTTAAATGGTATTTCTGTTTGCAAATAATTGTTTCCCTCCAGGTATTTCAGCTATTCAAGTGAAGAAGTAACATGAGTATTTGACCATTTTTTGGCTCTGAACTGTTTACCTCTGAGTAAAGTTTTTCAAAGTAATTCTATTTGCAAACAAAGTATTTCTAAAGATCTACATAGAGGCCAAATTTTGTATCCTGCTAATTTCATATGTTTAAGTCCTTACCTCCAGTACCTCACAATGTGACTGTATTTGAAGATAGGACCTTTTCAATAGCACCCCACTCCAGTACTCTTGCCTGGAAAATCACATGGACAGAGGAGCCTGGTGAGCTGCAGTCCATGGGGTGGCTAAGAGTCGGACACGACTGAGCGACTTCACTTTAACTTTTCATTTTCATGCATTGTGGAAGGAAATGGCAACCCACACCAGTACTCTTGCCTGGAGAATCCCAGGGATGGAGGAGCCTGGTAGGCTGCTGTCTATGGGGTCACATAGAGTTGGACACGACTGAAGTGACTTAGCAGCAAGTTTTTGAATGGAGGTCATTAGTATGGGCCCAACTCCAATCTGACTAATGTCCTTAAAGAAGGAAATTTTGACTTGGAAAAAATACCTGGGATATATGCACAGAGAGGACATATGAGAACACAGAGAGAAGAGGTCATCTATAAATTCAGGAGAAAGGCCTTGGGGGAACTTAAACCAGCAAACACCTTCATCTTGAACTTCCAACATCCATAAATGTAGGAAAATAAGTCTCTGTTGGTTAAGCTATTCAGCCTATGGTATTTTGTTACAGCAACTCTAGAAAATTAATATTTACTCAGTCATGTCTGACTCTTTGTGACCCCAAGGACTCTACAGTCCATGGAATTCCCCTGGCCAGGATATTGGAGTGGGTAGCTGTTCCCTTCTCCAGGGGATCTTTTCAACCCAGGGATTGAACCCAGGTCTCCCACATTACAGGCAGATTCTTTACCAACTGAGCCACAAGGGAAGCCCAATATAATATATAAACACTATTTTTGAAACTTTGCCACAACAAGTAAAAGGCAATAATGATCCATTAAGAGTGAGAAAGAGGAATTACTCTAAATACCAAATTATATAAATGTTTCTTTGGAAAGGTTGAAGATAGTTTTTCAAATGACAATAATATAAGAAATAGATAAAATACTCTCTGGATGATTATTTAAATTTATATATTTTAAAGAAAGTAAGTACATGATGGCAAAGATAGAGGACAGTGTAAAAGAGACTAAAAATACTTTAAAAGACCCACACACATGAATCTAAGCTGGACTGGTGGAGGTTTATAGCACTATCCCTTAGCTACTTTGAATATGAAGTATGTGAACTTTTTGAAGTTACATTTTAAGCACTTAGTTTTTCTTCATGAATATGATAAACAAAAAGTTTAAATGTATTACATATATTTGGCATTACATGTTCAAATAAGTATTTTCTAATTCAATTAACAGCAGAGACTATGTTTTCCACATGATGGAAAGTGAAAATATATTTAATTTAGTGTTCTAATTTCAACTGTACTCTGCTTAATAATCAATATTTATTTAGAAATCCAGAGAAATGGAATATTTCAAGTATTTTCTCAGAGTGTTCTTTTGATTCTTCACCCCCTTTGGATAGCTGGAGCTCTTGAGAATAGACAGAATGAGGAAAAACTGATACAAGTGTTAAAAGCTTCTTATATTATTTAACAACTTCATTTATATAAACTTTCTAAGTAATTAGGAATAATTATTAAAATTGGAAATCAATTAGATGACAACTGATAAAGAAAACTGTTTTACTTAATATTAGCTCCTGGGCTTTCTTTGTGGCTCAGCAGTAAAATATCTGCCTGCAATGCAGGAGTCATAGGAGGCCTAGGTTCAGTCCCTGGGTTGGGAAGCTCTCCTGGAGGAGGGCTTGGCAACCCACTCCAATATTCTTGCTTGGAGAATCCATAGACAGAGGAGCCTGGCAGGCTGCAGTCCATAGGATTACAAAGAGTTGGATATGACTGAAGCAACTTAGCACACATGCATGGAGTCACAGGAAAAAATAAACTGATCCTGGTTCATTTTTTCAAATTTCAAAGTGATCTTTAAAAACAACCACATCTTTTTTTCCTTTGACTGGATGTATGATTCAGTTGTGGAAGGCTTGAAATTTCTGACCAGGTCTTTTTCAATGAGAGAATTGAAAAAATTTCACATCCACATACATTTATAACGATTTAACAAAATGCAATTTTTGACTTTAAAATTTCCACTGGTATTAGCAGCTTTTAGGAAATTAAGAAATTTACATTGAGAGGTCTTCCACTGAAGCAATGATTTGTAAAAACTTAGAAACTGTCAAGGAGCGAGTGTGGGTTTCATATGAACTCTGAGAGATAGCTTGAGGAATCTTATTTTCTGTTTTTCTCTCAGATTCAAGCCACATAATTAGACAGTCACAGTCTTGAATAACACCTGTGATAGGATTTGTCCCCATGTTCTCATGCAAATTCCTTATCTAGAATTTTCTTTCTCACAGATTCCAGTCAAATAGCAACATATTTTAAGTCACCACAAGAATTTTCCAGTCCTTAAAATCTGTGGTACAATCTACACTGCTGTTTCCATGACTCTTAGTTTTCTCTTCTGATTCTCCTGTCTATCCATCTAACCAATATCTTGCTTCAGGCCTGCTTCAGGTATTGGCTTTGCTCAGGTGAGAGATCACTGATCTAATCAACCTCTCAGATGACCACTGCTTTTCATTCCGTTTATATTCTCTGACCTCTAAATGATTACAGCTTTTGTAGTAGCTTTAAAGAATACTTTTTCTTTCAGTCAGCTTTACATATCTCTCTAAAAAGGAACTTGGAAGGTCAGAGAATACCAAAAGGGTATGACCAAACAAATGTCCTCTTTCCATTTTGAGCACAAGTTGGGAGATGAAGGTGTATGTGCGTATGTTTACATTTATTCTTCAATTGACTTCCACAAGGTATGTATTATTTCATTCAGAGTTATCTTGAAAAAAATGGGTCACAAAGAAGTTAAATAACTTGTTTAAACTTACAAAACCAGTGTTTCACAAGAGAAGATTCAAACTTATAACTCTTTAATCCAAAATTCCATGCTTTTTCCATGCCACCATGCTGTGTCTTGAACCAGTTTTTTTATCAACTTGACTGGCCAACCAAGTTAAACAGTTGAATTTTACATCCCTGTTCACATCTTTCTTATTCACGCCACTGCTGTGAATTCTTGAAAGTTTAATGAATGTGATCTGATAATTAGCATCTATTTTTTAAGTGGAATGGAAGTGTTCATGGCCAGGTTTCTTGACCATGGTGGGGGAAAGACCATTTTTAGATGAAGTCATGGCCTGATGAGTAATCACAGTACACCTGTCAACATTATGAAAACACTCTTTTGAAGGCTGTGATTTTTTTCAAAAGACTGTCATAAAAAGAACCAGTCTTTTTAAACTTCATGTGGTTATGCCTCATCATCATGACTCAGCAGATATTTTTATGACTCCCTAGGCATAAGACAGTTTTGAAATGATTGCATATCTTAAAATGCAGTAATCTTCTAAAGAAATTAAACAGTTTTATTTGTTATTAAATAGATGAGGTCAGATTTGACTTGAAATAAAATCATGCAGTAGATGATATGTGCCTTTGTTTTGCCAATTTTATTATAATTTTTTCCATGACCTTTCTTCAGTTATCCTACATTTATTTACCTTTCTGAGTGTCTCCTATAGTAAGAAAATGAGGGATGGATTAATTTGTATTGAGATGTGGATAACTAGCAAAATGATATCATTGAAAATTTATTTTTCTAAACCCTGAATTGTCTTAGTCCCTGGGTTGGGAAGATCCTCTGAAGAAGGAAATGGCAACCTACTCCAGTATTCTTGCCTGGAAAATCCCATGGACAGAGAAGCCTGGTGAGCTGCAGTCCATGGGGTTGCAAAGAGTCGGACATGACTGAGAGACTTCACTTTCACTTTCAAAGACTTTTATAACTGCTAGGGTATCTTCCTGACTCACTCACCTCTGTCCTATGTAAATGATGATCTTTCCCATCTGCAGTACTAGAGAAAGCTTTGGGCTTTCCTTCTGGTTCAGTTGGTAAAAAAATCCACCTGTAACACAGGAGATCTGGGTTCTATCCCTGTTTGGGAAGATCCCCTGGAGAATGGAAAGGCTACCCACTCCAGTATTCTGGCCTGGAGAATTCCATGGACTGTATAGTTCACAAGGTCACAAAGAGTGGGACATGACTGAATGACTTTTACTCACTCAAAAAGCTTTACCTAATGACCCAGAGCCCAGTTTTGTTCACTCAACCATTGCTACTTTAAAGCCTGGAAGCCAACATTTTCATATTTATCTTGGATCAAAATAAACACCATTCTTTTTAAAATATATACTTTTATGTATTTATGGCTGTGCTGGGTCTTCATTGGTGAGAGAGGGCTTTCTCTAGTTGCAGAGAGTGTGGGGTACTCTTTATTGTGGGGCCTAGAGCACACAGATTTCAGTAGTTATGGCACATGGGCTTAGTCTTCCTGGACCAGAGATCAAATCCATGTCCTCAGCATTGGTAGGCAGATTCTTTTTTTTTTTTTTTATTTTTATTACAAAGTAACCAGAGACTTTTCAACTCTGGCACATGGGCAGATTCTTATCCACTGTGCCACGTGGGAGGTCCCAAAATAAACACCGTTCTTGTCCAAACTGAAATTATGATTTATTGTAGAGTTGCTGTTTATGAAGTTTTATAAAAATGGTGGCTGATAATTTTATCTTTTCACAATGTGGGGTTATATAAATTGTTGAAGGATGCTAAGTTAGTTTTATTGCCTTACTAAAATTTTCCTGGTTTATATTCCACATTTGTGTTTTTACCACTGTTTATTTGCATGGGCACTTACAGAAAGCCATTGAAGGTCACAACTTTATTGTGAAGTGAGTTGGGGATATTGTTAATGATTAAAAATGTTTTTCAAAGATTCTGTGTGCTGGTGGATGTTATACTTAAACTCACATCTTAAAAGAAAACTATCTGATATCCAACTCAGTTCATTCAGTCACTCAGTCATGTCCGACTCTTTGCGACCCCGTGAATCGCAGCACGCCAGGCCTCCCTGTCCATCACCAGCTCCTGGAGTTCACTCAGATTCACGTCCGTCGAGTCAGTGATGCCATCCAGCCATCTCATCCTCTGTTGTCCCCTTCTCCTCCTGCCCCCAACCCCTCCCAGCATCAGGGTCTTTTCCAATGAGTCAGCTCTTCGCATGAGGTGGCCAAAGTACTGGAGTTTCAGCCTCAGCATCAGTCCTTCCCAGGGCTGATCTCCTTTAGGATGGACTGGTTGGATCTCCTTGCAGTGCAAGGGACTCTCAAGAGTCTTCTCCAGCACCCCAGTTCAAAAGCATCAGTTCTTCGGCGCTCAGCTTTCTTCACAGTCCAACTCTCACATCCATACATGACCACAGGAAAAACCATAGCCTTGACTAGACGGACCTTTGTTGGCAAAGTAATATCTCTGCTTTTAATATGCTATCTAAGGGCATGGGAATTTCTCTTCCAGTTATACCTGTACTTGTCTCAGGCCAATAGTGAAGGTGGCTTTCTATAGTACCCCTGTAATCTTTTCTTTGATTCCCATCATGGAAAGAACTCCATTTCTTCCCTCTTCCAACTTTTTATCCTATGTTCTAAGGTCACCAGCACATTAAGCTAATTTCTTAATTTCTCAACTATTTACGTATCTGCCATATTCTCTCCCATAGCTTTAAACACTGCATTCTTTAATCATAAAATTAATAACTGTAGATTTTATATTTATTGAAAAATAATATTCAATTATTTGCAAGTACCGTAACTTATTTTAAAAATTTATATGAAGTTTTAAAATTTTTTTCAAAATAATAAAACTTCAGGGAGAAAATCTTTGTCCATAAATTTTGAGCATGCATATTAATAACTATTTGCTATGAATGAAATTAATAACTAAAAGATAGACTATTTTTAAAGGTTCTGTGTATTATATATAGAATATATATAATATATATATAAAATATATATATATATTGCTTTCCAGAAAGGTTATTAAAATTAGCACTCCTGTTCCCATAATGTATGTCTTTTTAGCACATCATATATTTTAAAAATTTGTTCCAATTTGATTGGTAAAAGCATTATTAATTTGCATTGCTTTAATTATTATAGAAGTTGAAATTTTTTTCAAGTAGTAATTGTCTTATTGGTTACATTTTAATATTTAAATGTGTTTTCTTTATTTTTATATTTGAAATTTATGTTTTTGCAGAAACTTTTGATTGAATAATATAAATAACTTTTCGAGAGTAAAATTCCAAGGAACTATGATAGTGATGGGGCATATTATCTGGGAATCAAAAAGCAGGAAAAGGAAGAGAATCAATACTTAAATAATGATGCAAGTTAATGAATGCAGTCTTTACCAGTGCTCTGCAAGATTGATATAGAATGCTAAGATAATATTTTGCAAAGGGACTTCATCTAGCCTAGAGTCAGTGAGTGAAAGAACTTTGAACTGAAAGCCACCCACCATGTGTAGAAATTAATTAGGTAAGAGGGAAGGATGTTATACATATCCCAGAAATTACCAGGACTTTTCCTTCATGTTTTATTTAAATTTTAGGACATTTAGGAATAAGCTTAGTCCATGTAAGTTTTTTTAAAAATTTTAAAGTAATAGTTTTTAATAAAATTTATCTAGGTGTAAGATGAAGGAAAAACTGAAGTAATATCTTTTGAGTCTCTCAACTTTATGAGATATGGGCTTTAACCACTTCTATTTATTGCTGCACCCTCATATCTAGGACAATGTCTGGCAAAAAGTACTCAATAAGTATTTATTGACTGAATTAATTTACATATCTAAGAAAAACACTGATTTTTTTGTTACTACTTCTTCACTAGTCATTATGTACTCCATAAACATATACCAAAAATGCACACTTATATTTTTGAGTTCCTTGATGTAATTATCTTCCAAAGACATAGTATTTCAACTCTCCTACAAAATGTGTGAAAGCTTTGAAAGCAGGTGGACCCTGAAAATATATTCTCTTGTTCATGATGATTTGATTCAATGTGCAAATGATGTGGTTAATCATACCCAAATAATTCCAAACGCCTGCCTTTTCTCTAATTTTCATATTGTCCTTTAAACAGTGCACAGTAAAAGACTGATTGATATACTTATACTACTTTATATATTCAAATTTTTACTAGGTGATTATACTTGCTGCTACTAAGATTTTAAAATAGAAAATGTGCTCTATTCCAAATATTTTTGACAAGATTAGAACCATAATATCTTGCTAAACATAAAAAAATCACATCTATAACCGATTAATACTATGGGCTATGTATTTCTCATAACTCTAAATCTTTGTTTTGTCTAAGTTCATCTCTCTCTGAATTCTTGAATACCAATGCATATTTAATTATCTTATTTAATTACTTTCTTAAGTTATTTCTGAATAGTCATTCAATGATATGCTTTTACCATGCAAGTGAAAACTGAGAATATTTTTAACTCAGTTATACAAGATGGAAAAAAATCTCTTAGTCATTCATAGTTATAGAAGGAAATGACAGTAGTTGAATATAAATAAATAGAAAAGTTGGAAATGGTAATTACAAATTTGTTTACAATTGATTTTAAAACAAAGATAATTCATTCTGATAAGGCTTCTCTTTTCTGGTTACTAAAATTTCCAGGGAGATATGTTAAAATATTAGCATATATATTTATAATAATACATATTTATATGTATGAATACATCATTTATTATTAATAATTGGCTGATTATTTTTATATGGATTGATAAACATGCATTGAGGCTATACATTTCTACAAATTCAATGTCAGAGTTATGAAGTCATTAATATTTAATTGTAATTAACAATTCTAAAATATTTATAAAATAAAAATGATTAGTGTTAGTTTTTAGTATAAGTCCACTCAGACGTGTCTGATTCTTTGCAACTCCATGGACTGTAGCCCACCAGGCTCCTCTGTCCATGAGATTCTTCAAGCAAGAATACTGGAGTAGGTAGCTGTTCCCTTCTCCAGGGAATCTTTTCAACCCAGGGATCGAACCTAGGTCTCCTGCATTACAGGCAGGTTCTTTACCATCTGAACCACCAGGGAAGTCCAGAAATGGTTATATAATACTTAACAATTGCTATGGATGCTGTGGTAAACTGACTAGATCTCCCCTTCTGAACTGAGGCACTCAGACCTGGACTCCTGATAGATTTGACTGTTAATGTGTCTGGGCTGAAACTCTTGTTTGGAATTATCTTCAGCCAAAATCATGTCCCCTCCACAGGGGGCAGTCATTACCAAGGACTAGTAGAGGCTGGCTGTAGATCCCCAGCCCCTTTGGTTCAAGTTGCAACACCATGAAACAGCCTTCTCATTTTAGTGTTCCCTGTGGGATCAAGTGAAGCCTCTGTTGTGGCTGTTAAAGTTCAGTTCCTCCTTTTAGCCAGTCCCTCAAAGTGTTGATTTCTAAGGGTGCTCCCCAAATTTCTGTCCTGTATGCAAATTTTTGTCTTAGAATATCTTCTAGGAGATCCGATCTTAGACAGCTGGTGCCGGGGGTGGTCTAAGGAATCTGATTCTAAAATGGATTTTGAAGTTGGGCCACTAGCCAGCTGCTGACTTTGGGAACCCTATCACTAGTGGCAAGTGGAAAAGTGATACCTCTGGCATGCTATCAAGGTGCCATAACAACATTCACTGGGATGGGCTAACAGAGGAAGGGAATGCAGCTGTTGGCACAATATCTCAGCATTTTGAGAATTCAGAATATCTAGTATTTATAAGGACAGGGAAATCAAATGGCTGTTGCCAAGTACCACTTATGCAGTAGAAAAAACCATGAAAATCTGAGGCAAAGTGTGACTGTGGAAGGACTTCCTCAGCAGCACTTAAAGTAACTGTGATTTCTCACAGCTTAAAGACAAAGGGCTCTAAATCATGCATAGGACTTACTTCTATGAGTAGCTCATCTGCAGAGAATGTTGACTGTCCAGCTCTGACAAGTTTACTGTATTGAGGCCAAGTCCCTGAATGGCAAGTGCACAACTTAAGAGGAAGTTCCTTCTTAAAATATGTGCTTAGCTCCTTACTGACCTTACACTAGACTTGACCTTGACTGAAGAAGGAGAATCCAGCTGGCTAGTGCTGTGCTTCTGGGTGGTGGCACAATGAATCCAGTTTTGAAAGTGTTGAAAACAATGCAAAATACATTCAACTGCTGTTACAGTTGGATACTGCTACTGTCAGAGTGAAGAATCATTGCTTGAATAATATACCCCCCCCCCCCCAACACACAAAAGAAGCAGACAGGAAATCTATAATGGCAAATAGGAAGAGCAAGTCATTTCATCTTTTTCCAGCCTTGCAGACTCTCATTAGTGACACATATTTGTAAATCAGAAAGGTAGTTGGCAGAGTCCCAGAACCAACATATTGCAATATAAAGTTGAATATACAGTGGAATATAGAAGGGTGAACCTTAAAGACAATCAGTAATCACTTTGGTAGATTGAAGGAAATAAAGCTTAATTATAGTGGGTAAGAGAGAGGATTGGAATGGAAGACATTGAGGCAGTGAATACACAAAAATCTTCAAATTTCTATAAAGTGATGTATAAAAATGGGCCATTAGCTAAAAGGGAATGAGAAATTTAAATATATATATGTGTGTATATATATATATATCTCTTAAATATAAGAAGCTATATTTTGAAATATAAATGCTTATCTGTTGATCCAAATGATTGAATAAGAGAAAAGGAAATCCCACAGTGAGAAAAACGAGAAAATTACTGATGTTCTTGAGTTGGTGAAATGGGGCAGTGCAGGGTTTGGCCTTGGATATGGGCAGAGAGGTTCGTACATATTAGTAATGATGGCAGAGCTCATTCCAACTCATGAACTTGATTTTACAGATGTGGTAGAATGAACTGGTGTATGTTCTCACTGCTTTTCTCAGTGAAGTAGAAAGCAAGGCTACCCAGCTAACCTATGCCCAGACCCAAAGAAATTGTGAGATAATAAATGTTTTAAGCCCCTAAGATTGGCGTGATGTGTTTATTATGCAGCAGTCAAAAACAAATACACTAAATATCAGCATATTTATCTAATATCAGACTTTCCTCATTACTATTTGCATTGAGTAGTAACTGCTCACAACTGCTCACAATACAGTTGCATTAAAAGCAACTGTATCATAAACTCTGCCCAATCCAATCATTACCTTCCAAGAACTGCTTAAAAACATTTAGCCTAGATCCTAAACCTGCATAAATAACTTCCCCTGATCCCCCTCTCTTATGCAGTAGATTTTATAAAATAAGTTTTTCTTGAGCACCAGAGTTTCTGGTGGTCCTTTGGAGAGTTAACATTAACTCAGCCTCTAATATTTTGAATAATGTCGCATAGCAAAATAATTAGATGATCAGATAAAAGAAAGAAAAAGGAGTTTAAATGTATATTAAATTAATAAATATGGATATACATAAAGTGAATTAAACATATGTTCTGCTGTTTTTTTTTTTTCTATACATTTTTAGAATGTTTCAAGCTCTGACTCACTGTAGGTAGATGAAAAAGAGTTACAGTCTGGGAATATGTTATAAGTAACCCATAGGGCTGATTTATTGAATAAGGATTCATTTTCCACAGGCATCAAAATAGAAAATGTTCCAAGCTGCCTGAATGTTCCCAATTGGTCTTTAGGGCAAAATGGAATTCCCACTTGTCTCAAGAACAGAACTTAATGTCTCAATGTACAGAAATAAATTATTTACTTCGTGTGGCTTTCCAAGGATGCAAACTGGAATAAGAAAAACAGTCAAAGAAGTTTTAAAAAATCTGAATGTAAGTTGTTGTAGTTGTTATTTCTTGAATTCTTTCAGAGGAAAAATTGAAAGCATTATTTTTAAAGTCTAAATGTACAACCAGTGAAAATGTTGGTACTGTACATTTTAAAACAATCCAGCATTGTACCAGTATAATCTGATCCAAATAAGTAGATGTGGCTCAAGATAAGCCCAAATTTTTGTTGTTCAATCACTAAGTCTGTGTCCAACTCTGTGATCCCATGGACTATAAACCCAAATTATTGTACTTTACTAGTACCCAGTAGATAATTGGCTTCTATTTATAAATAGATACTTCAGAGTATATTTCTATTTCCTCTCTAATAAACAGCAGGTATTTTTTTTACTAATACAGATTTAGAGGATATACTTCTATTTACAGAAACTATGTTAAATAAACACACCAGCGTGTCATTTTTCACAATACACAATTAATATTTCCTGATTGCCTGCTTTGTGGGTAGGCCTACATTAAGCACAGGGGTCAACAAACTATGGCCTGTGGGCAAGGGAAACCCATTACTTGTTTTTCTATAGTCCTTTTGCTAAGACTGCTTTCACATTTTAAAATGATTGGATAATAATAACAAAACAATGACAGTTATTGATACCTGAAAATGATGAAATTCAAAGTTAAGTGGTCACAAATAAACTTACTGGGATCACATCAACTTTCATTTGTTTATATGTGTCTTGGCTGACTTCATGCTACAATGACAGAATTGAATAACTGGAATATAGAACTTATATTGTGCTCTGCTTATCACTGTGCACTTCACTACAAAATTTTTGAGACACGGTTATAACTCAAGGATGTTTCAAGTGTCATGTGTATTAGCTCAATATTTTGTTTCATGTGTTTATGTATGTATGGATGGATTACCAGTGAAAATCCATTATGCCAAAACAAGTAAAGAAGATATAAGTGCCCTTTGAATGTTGCTCTTTGAGGTAGAGTGGAGGGGGATTATTTTGTTATTAAATTACATGGCAAAGCATTGTGTTATTTAAGCAATGACACTGTAACTGGGTTTAAAGAGCATTACCAGACTAAATACCATAATAATATCTCTAATATGGGAGGGCAATGGTCTAAAAAGATTAGAAAATTTAAGGTTACCTTATCAGGACAGAATTTTTTCCAAGAAAGAAAAGAGAAATGAAAATGATGCTATAATCAAAGTTTCCAAGCATCTCCTTAATCAAACAGGGAAGGAAATTTACCGATAGTGAGTTAATTAAATCGTGCTTTATTGCAGGAGATGAAATTTGCTAAAAGGAAAATACTTGTTTAAATCTATTAGCCCTTAGGCAAGAATAACGTATGAATTGTTGAGAACATTGAGAACATTAAAGGGAAAACAGGCAGGTTGCTTAGCGTAATCGGACTTGATTCCGGATGAGTTCCTTAATGTTAACAATGCTGTCACTTTTTTCAAGAATGCAGTGATGAGATTGATGTGACTAAAGGATGAGCTTCTGTGAACAGTCTGTGAGAATATTTTCAAGGTTTCAGTTCAGTTCAGTCACTCAGTCATGCCCTACTCTTTTAGAAAACTTTAATTCAGTACATATTTAAGTAGAACCCTCTAAGGGTTTTAACATGTAGGGTGTTAAAAATATGTGTGAAGCAGAAAAGGACATAGTTGAACAAGTTAATAAAGCTTGTGAAAAATATAAGGAGTGTGAAACCTATAATTTATCCATTGTATTATTAACAGGTATTTTATGGAAAATATTTTAATGTATCATGTGTTATTGAACCAATAGTGCCAGTAATGAACTTCATTTGTTTTTGTGGACTTGAATATCCTGACTTGCCTTCCCAAAGAGGGGTCTGAAGGCTTAGCAGTGTTCTTTTGGTTGTTGTTTTATTTTCTGGTGTGTGTGTGTGTGTGTGTGTGTGTGTGTGTGTCTGTGTGTGTTGCTCAAGAATGAGGTGAAATTTTCCTGAGGGAGAAGAACCATCCTCAGATGCTATTACCAAATTCTGAACAATTTTGGAAGTTAGTTTTTGCTTCAGACTTGATAATATTTCTTAATGAAATTAACCACAATTGTGAGACAAAATAGTGTGTATATGTGGAATTTACACAACAGTAAAGTCATTTTGACAGCTAACATTCTTGAATCACAAGTAATATCATGCTGCTTTATACTTCCTGCAGTGTCAAAAGTTAAAATGAGAAGCAAGATCTCCATTCCCACATAAATTGTAGTGAGTGTATTTCCTCAAAGCACAATTACATTAACATTTTTCAAACTGCAAGACAAGCACAAAAGAAATTTGCATATATTTAACTTTGCAATTGAGGAGTATCCACCTAAACTTCAATTGGAGGGATTAATTTACAAAGCAATGGCATACTTAAAGGTAAATATCAAGAGAAGAGCCTAACAGAATTATATAAATGCCTTCCAAGTGATGAATATATTTAATTAAAATCTTGTGGATGGATATCAGCATCATCAATCTTTGACAATATCTGTTTACAGGAAAAGACATTTTTAAAGATGAAATATACAAAATCTTACTATAGATCAGCAGTAATATATATTTGTAATTAAGTTTGATTATAGAAAGCATTAACTTTGAGCTCTAAATAAGGAAAATCTTATCTTCTCCCACAAATAATTGCAATGTATTCTTCTCATTAATAAATCTGCATTGCATGCATTTGTACTCAATTATTATTAACATGTATAAATTTCATCAGACATTTTGGAAAACTTCTCTCTGCTTTATGAATACTTATACAGTATCTTAGATTATGACCCTTGGTACTCAAATATTTACTATTTGGCTCTTTACAGAAGAACTCTTCTTACCTCTGATGGCTGAAAGACCACAGAACTTAAACATAAAAAGATAAGTGAAAATATAAGTTAAGATTTTTAATGTGTCAAATGAGAGACATTGATTGTAAAGAAATATGTTGGGGCAAATGGAGGAAGACATCTCAAGGGAAATAGGATTCAAGCTGTGCCTTGAGGTTGACTAGGAAGGAGACAGAAGCAGGGGACATGACACCAAAGACAAAAAGAGGGATGTAACAGTTATATTCAAGAAACAATGAGTTGGCCTGTTAGACTAGATAAGAAACTTCACTTAGAAGGGTGTTAAAATGGAGGGTGAATGGGCAAGACTGTCAAGACTCCTGAGTGCTAAGTGTTAGGGATTGAATGTTTGTCCATTCCATCTCCCCATCCAAATTAACACTCCACTCTCCCAATGTGACTGTCTTAGGATGTGGGTTCTTTGAGAGATAATTAGGATTAGAAGAGATTATGGGAGTGCATCTGGCATGAGTGGGAAGAGTGCCCTAAGAAGAGTCATCAGAGAGTTGATTGCTTCTCTCCTTCTCTGCCATGTCAGGATACAAGGAAAAGTTGACAGTCTGCAATCCACAAGAGGGCCCTTACAGGAACCTAACCAGGCTGCACTCTGAACTTGGACTTCCAGCCTCCAGACTGAGAAATACATTTCTGTTGTTTACAAACCACCTAGTCTATGATATCTTTATTATCACACTCCAAGCTGACTAAGGCACTAGGCTAAAGAGCAGACTTATTTTGTGGCACTTTGGAGATTTGCAGTATTAAAGAAATTACTCTTATATGCTTGAAGAGGAAATAGCAACCCATTCCAGTATTCTTGTCTGGAAAATTCCATGGACAGAGGAATCTGGTGGGCTGTACAGTCCATGGGGTTGCAAAAAGTTAAACATGACTGAGCGATTGAGCACTCAATCTTACATGCAATTTTCTGTTTATCCTTCATAACTTTAAATATCACTTACTCCTTGGTGTTTTCCTCAACTCTTTCAAACAGAATAGTGAGTAGGAAAAAGATTCAATAACAACAAGAACAAAAAGAGTAGGTTTGCAAGCATGGCAGAAAGAACACAGTTAAGGGATATTTAACAGTAATTTATTCCAGTGTTATATGGTTCAAGGCAGCTGTAAATTTGTGGGCTCTAAAATATAATATCTTAAGTCAAGAAAATGATACACTCTGTGGTTTCAGAGAAAGAAGTAAAACATCGAATATTTCTTAAATTGAAGTTTAGTTGATTTACAATGTTATGCTAGTCTCTGCTGTACTGCAAAGTGATTCAGTTATGCACACACACACACACACACACACATACATACATATTCTCTTTCAGGATCTTTTCCATTATAGTTTATTAAAAAATATTAAATGCAGTTCTCTGTGCTATACAGTAGGAACTTGTTATTTACATATTTTATATATGGTAGCTTTTAAATTTAGTTTGATAGCAGATAGATGTTATATATACAAGAAGGCAAATTGGTTGTCTGAGGAAGCTTTATGAATAGCTGAGGAAAGAAGAGAAGCAAAAAGCAAGAGAGAAAAGGAAAGATATAGCCAACTGAATGCAGAGTTCCAGGGACTAGCAAGGAGAGAAAAGAAAGTCTTCTTAGATGAACAATACAAAGAAATAGAGGGAAACAATAGAATGGGAAAGACTGGACATCTCTTCAACAGAATTGGAGATATCAGAGGAATATTTCATGCAAAGATGGGCATGATAAAGGAAAGAAATGGTATGGACCTAACAGAAGCAGAAAAGATTAAGAAGAGGTGGCAAGAATACACAGAAGAACCATACAAAAAGGTTTAAATGACCCGGATAACCACAATGGTGTGATCACTCACCTAGAGCCAGACGTCCTGGAGTGTGAAGTCAAGGGGCCATAGGAAGCATTACTGCAAACAAAGCTAGTGGAGGTGATGGAATTCCTGCTGAACTACTGCAAATCCTAAAAGATAATCCTGTGAAAGTGCTATACTCGATATGCCAGCAAATTTGGAAAACTCAACAGTGGCCACAGGACTGGAAAAGGTCAGTTTTCATTCCAATCCTAAAGAAAATAAGTGCTAAAAAATGTTCAAACTACAAGACAATTGCACTCATTTCACATGCTAGTAAGGTTATACTCAAAATCCTTCAAGCTAGGCTTCAGTGATAGGTGAACTGAGAACTTCCAGATGTATGAGCTGGGTTTAGAAAAGGCAGAGTTTAGAGACTGAACAGCAGCAACAGAAAACGCCATACATGCCACACCAGTGATGTCATTGACCAAAATATCAATTTTTAAAAACCTGGTCACTTTTATTGATTCCTAAATACAATTAAGGCTTAATCCAAATCCAAGCTTTTGTTTTCAGACTGTGCTAGAAAAAAATATTGAAAAAGAAGGAAGAGGTGTGAAAGGAGAAGGATTGTTGTTATTGTTCTGTTCTGTCTGACTCTTTGCAACCCCATGGACTGCAATACACCAGGCTTCCCTGTCCATCACCAACTCCTGGAGCTTAGTCAAACTCCTGTCCATTGAGTTGGTGATGTCATCCAACTATCTCATCCTCTATCATCCCCTTCTCCTCCTGCCTTCAATCATTCCCAGCTTCAAGGTCTTTTCAAACGAGTCAGTTCTTCACATCAGGTGGCCACAGGCTTCAGCTTCAGTACCAGCCCTTGCAATGAGTATTCAAGATTGATTTCTTTAGGATTGACTGGCTGGATCTCCTTGCAGTCCAAGGGAGTCCCAAGAGTCTTCTCCAGCACCATAATTCAAAAGCATCAGTTCTTCAGTGCTTAGCCTTCTTTATGATCTAACTCTCCCATCCATACATGACTATTGGAAAAACCATAGCATTGACTGTATGGATATTTGTCAGGGAGATAATGCATATGTTTAAATAAACATTGATGTAAGAGATAAATGAAATAAATAAAAATGATGTAGATTATTTTGTGAAAGGAAATTGAATAGAAACAGTCTATAGTGTATGAGTTAAGATGCCTAAGTGTTAGTTGTTCATGTCCGAATCTTTGCAACTCCATGGTCTGTAGCCCACCAAGCTTCTCTGTTCATGGAGTTTCCCAGGCAAGAATACTGGAGTGGGTTGCCATATCCTTCTCCAGGGGAATCTTCCTGATCCAGGCATAGAAGCCAGATCTCCCACATTGCAGGCAAATTTTTTACTGTCTGAGCCACCAGGGAATCCCATAATGTATGAGCTAGGGAAGCTTTATTTCTCACCTGAAGAGTTCTCTCAGAGCATTACTTGGGTATATTCATAAGAATTTACACATAAGCACACTATACATACACATACACACAAACTTACTGTGATCAAGCAGTCAGTCAGTTCAGTCACTCAGGGTCCGAAGCTACAACCCCACAGACTGCAGCACATCAGGCTTCTCTGTCCATTACCCTCTCCTGGAGCTTGCTCATGTCCATTGAGTCACTGATGCCACTGAACCATCTCATCCTCAAACAGTACTTTCAGTACTATTCAAACAATACTGTTCAAACAGATCACAAGAGTACTTTCCAAATTTATTTGGCCATATAAACTTGTTTTTTCCAATCGAATATTTTGTGTGTGGCCAGTCTTTTATGAAACAAAACTTGAAATTTACACACCAGATTTAATTCTATGATGACAAGAAAATCCTCGAGAAAGCAATTCAGTCTTTTGTATCACTGTATTCCCAAGGCCTGGCATGTGACGAATGGTCATGAAAATTTGTTGACCCTCCTTATTTGACCCGATAAAGTTAGCTAAATCTGGATTACTTTACCTTTATAAGTGAAAAAGCTGAAGGAGAAAAATGTTGCAAGTTATGTGCCTGAGAATTAAGGGGATTGAAAGCAAATTTGTTTGTTTACAACTGGGAAGACACAATCGATGTTGATTTTCAGGTGCCTGGCACACTCAGGCACAGGTCTAAGAACCACTGTGCCACTGACAAGTCCCCTGAACTGTGTCACGTGTGTCCTTGCCAAAGCTGTGCACTTTCCATTCTTTGTTGGACAAGAGTGCCCTCACCTCTGTGTCCTCTAACAACCACCCATCTCTAGCAGATGTAAACGGCTTTAAGAGAATTTCTGTGGATATTGAGCAACCCTCAAGGCTTCATCCTAGCTGGGTTAGGAAGATCCCTTGAAGGAGGGCACAGTAACCCACTCCAGTATTCTTGCCTGGAGAATTCCATGGACAGAAGAGCCTGGCAGACTACAGTTCATAGGGTCACAAAGAATCAGACACAAATGAAGCAAATTAGCACACACACACACACAATGGGAAATTTACAAAGTACAGTCATTTCTTGGGAACCCTTAGTTCTAGGATTTCTTTTATTTCCATAATCTTTAAGGAGCACAGGAATATGGCTTAACAGTTATATTGTAATCTCTTCCAGAGAAGTGCTTCTCAAAACTTTATATGCATACTAATTACTTAAGGATCTTTAAAAATGCAGATTCTTATTTTGTAGGTCTAGAAGGTGGCTGAAATTCTGTATTTTTAATTAACAAGTTGATGATAATGATGCTGATCTGTACATCACACTTGGAGTAGTAAAATCCTAGAGCGTGTTGAAAATCAGAGGCAGACCCTTCCCCCATTTGAAATTTACAATCTTTTTGATACTCTTACCATGATGAGACTAGTGTTTTCTTTTCTAATTGGAGAGTCTTATAGTGGAGAAGATTTGTTTTCCTGAGTTGTCACAAAACTCAGTTGTCTTAAAGTTGTAAGAGGCTTTTATAGAGTTTCTACCTGGTTTGTCACTGTGACTTTGGAGCCTGATTTTCAAATAATACAGAACAGTTTGGCAGAAAATTAGAGGAGTCTTTGATATGAATAAAGTATTTGAGAATTTATAAGGTCAGTGATAATTCAAACTAGAAGAAAAGGAATTATTCAGATCAGTGACATTCAGTCACCTATTATTTTAGATCAAGAATTCAAAGATTACCAAGGTAGCCCTGTCCTTCTGGAGGCAGCTGAGAGAAGTGAAAAAATAATAATAATAAATAAAAACCCACATATAAATATAAGGCAGTTCAGTAACTATGAATCAATTTTGCACCCCAATACTGTGGGTGCAGAAAAATACTGTGTATCTAATTCTATGTGGGGCATTTGAAAGGGTTTCAAAGGAATAAAATGAAGAAAAAAGTGGTGGGGGCTTTTCCAGGTAACCTGAAGAGGGCAGTCAACAACCCAAGGAGGGGAGTCGCAAGTGTGTTTAGAGTATCACAGCTCCTGATATGTACACAAGTTCTAGCTTGGAATTGTGGTACTGTGAGGATGGGTAAAGGTGAGTTTGAGGAAGACTATCAGACCCCCTTACCTGCCTCCTGAGAAATCTGGATGAAGGTCAAGAAGCAACATTGGAACCGGACGTGGAACAACAGACTGGTTCCAATGTGGGAATGGAGTACGTCAAGGCTGTCTATTGCCATCCTACTTATTTAACTGATATTCAGAGTACATCATGTGAAATACCAGGCTGGATGAAGCATGAGCTGGAATCAAGATTGCCGAGAGAAATGTCAATAACCTCAGATATGCAGATGACCGGAGAAGGCAATGGCATCCCACTCCAGAACTCTTGCCTGGAAACTCCCATGGATGGAGGAGCCTGGTAGGCTGTAGTCCATGGGGTCGCTGAGTCAGACACGACTGAATGATTTCACTTTCACTTTTCACTTTCATGCATTGGAGAAGGAAATGGCAACCACTCCAGTGTTCTTGCCTGGAGAATCCCAGGGATGGCGGAGTCCAATGGGCTGCCGTCTGTGGGGTCGCACAGAGTTGGACATGACTGAAGCGACTTAGCAGCAGCAGCAGCAGCATGCAGATGACACCACCCTTATGGCAGAAGCAAAGAGGAACTAAAGAGCCTCTTGATGAAGATGAAAAAGGAGAGTGAAAAAGCTGGCTTAAAACTCAACATTTGAAAAACTAAGATTATGGCATCTGGTCCCATCACTTCATGGCAAATAGATGGGGAAACAATGGAAACAGAGAGAGACTTTATTTTGGGGGAGGGTGGGGCTCCAAAAACACTGCAGGTGGTGATTGTAGCCATGAAATTAAAAGACACTTGCTCCTTGGAAGAAAAGCTATGCCTAACCTGAAGAAGTGAAGTGAAGTCGCTCAGTCGTGTCCGACTCTTTGCGACCCCGTGGACTGTAGCCTACCAGGCTTCTATGTCCATGGGATCCTCTAGGCAAGAATACTGGAGTGGGTTACCATTTCCTTCTCCAGGGGATCTTCCCAACCCAGGGACTGAACCCAGGTCTCCTGCATCGGAGGCATGCCTAACCTAACCTAGACAGCATATTAAAAAGCAGACACATTACTTTGCCAAAAAGGTCCATCTAGTTAATGCTATTATTTTTCCAGCAGTCATGTATGGATGTGAATGATAGTCACTTGGTCGTGTCTGACTCTTTGCAACCCCATGGACTACACAGTCCATAGAATTCTCCAGGTCAGAATACTGGAGTAGGTAACCTTTGCCTTCTCCAGGGGATCTTCACAACCCAAGAGGTGAACTTAGGTCTCCTGCATTACAGGCGGATTCTTTACCAGCTGAGCCACAAGGGAAGCCACAAGGAATGCATGTGAGAGTTGGACCATAAAAAAGCTGAGCCCCAAAGATTTGATGCTTTTGTATTGTGGAGTTGAGGAAGACTCTTGAGAGTCTCTTGGACTACAAGAGATCCAACCAGTCAATCTTGAAGAAAATCAGTCCTGAATATTCATTGGAAGCTTCATGCTGAAGCTGAATCTCCCATACTTTGGCCACATGATGCAAAGAACTGACTCACTGGAAAAGCCCCTGATGCTGGGAAAGATTGCAAGCAGGAGGAGAAGGCAACAACAGAGGATGAGATGGTTGGAAGGCATCACCAACTCAGTGGACATGAGTTTGAGCAAGCTCCAGAAGTTGGTGATGGACAAGAAAGCCTGGCATGCTGCAGTCCATGGGGGTCACTAAAAGTCAGACACAACTGAGTGACTGAACTGAACTGATAGGGTCATATATGAAAGGGCTTTGTATATTATGCTAAAGAAGATTAACTTTTTCTAGTTGGTAAGACAGAGTTATTAGTAGTTGTTAAGTATGAAAGGACACATCAAATATTTGTAATTGAAATTCATCCTGGTAGAAGATATAGCAGAGAGACAAGTAACTGGTGTACAGGACTGTGGAGGGAACTCATGAAACTCATGAAAAAGGAAAAAAATACTATAATAAAAATGATGGGGCCTGACCTAAGGCAAATAACATCTGTAAGCTGAAGAAAGAAAAGCAGATTCCAATTCAGAGAATGAGAAAGAGAACTGTGCTGAGGATCAGGTGACAATTGGAGAAATTTTAGCTGTTAGTAGAAGTTACATTATTCTCTTTAGAGTTCCAAAGAGCATTTGGTTATTATGATAGGTTTCTCAGTGTTACAGCCTATTTTTAAAACATGCACTTGCTTTTTAAATTTAGGTTGCATTTTTGTGTGTGACCAAGAGCACAAATTCAGATCCACTTGTCCTTTCAGCCCTTCCCCGCATAGACACTGGCTGTATCCAGGGAAACTGGTTGGGTCATAGTGACATAAGGATGAACTGTCCAAGACATAGGAGAAAAATGTACTCCATCTCAGGAACTTGCTTGGGTCACTTTGCCCTCTAATCAGCCTATGTGAATTTCTGACAATCATTTTTCTCTGCTTGTGATATTTCTTGACCACTCAAGAGGCAGACCTCTTTTTCACACAGATCCTCTGGCCATGCATTCTACTGTTTCTACTGTTTCCTCTGCCTGTTTCTCACCCTGTGAAGCCATCCATAGTGATCAATACAGAGGAAATTTCTCTTTGTGTTTTTTTCCAAGAGAAAGAAGGCAAACAAAGATGGACTCACAGATTGAGGTTTCTGTAAACTAAACTTTATGATATCTCCACTAGAAATGCCAAATTATGTGTTATCCATTTATTAGAGCCTTGAAACTTTAGAAGATGGATCCTTATTCAATTATATTATTTGTTTGATTTAATAAATACTTCCTTTTCATTGGAAAATCATTTTTGGAAACCCAAAGGTAAAATACTACATATAATCTGAGAAAGTTGAACACATTATGGTAAAATCTAGGAAAAAGTTTTTGTTATTATACATATAAATGTTGTACAAATTATCCAATCTAATAAACAGTTGTTGAAATTTTTTATATATACTTAACTGAGATAAAGTCCATAAGTATTCATAAATAGAGAAGATAGAGGTATACATTTTCATTGTCTTCTAGCATTGTTGAATAAATAGTTAAAGAGAGAGAGACTGGGTGAGATAGATTTATCCAAATATTGGCATGATACGTGAATGTTACATGAATGTAAACAGAGCCAGTGAGAACAATGAATTGCCTTTGAAGCCTTCAAAGAAAATTTCAGAATAAAAATGGTGGGAAGGAGAGCTATGTAGAAAATCAGGAGTCTTCTACTTAATTTTGTAATATTTTGGAAATATTTTCTTCATCAACTCCAAAACACTTTAAAATATATTTTAAGCAACTTCTCACAGCACATTTCTTGCCTACCCTCTCCAACAACTGTTATTCTCTCTGTCCACTTCTTTTAGGTGCAGTTTTGAATGAATTCCTCTGAGAAAGGCCTCATTTTATAGAATTTATGCCCTTCATCCTTCAGAAATCTTCCAAGTCACATCCATGGCCTTACTAAGCTCAAGTGTGAGTCAATTCACTGTCACTAAACCATTCGACTGCAAGCTCCAAGAGGTGAGAATTATCTGTACTTTAAAAATATCAATCCCTATCACCATAGTTCTCTATTGCCCTTCTGAGTAGCTAGATGACCTCTCTATGTCTTTCAGAACAGATTTTGTTATGTGCTTGGTGTAGCACTAGGGAAAAACAATCACAGAAACTTTTAAAAATAATGATTCTTATAATGACAAAAGATGTTTCTCTGCAGAATAAACGTTATGGCATTTTACAAGTGAAGAAACTTGGGTAAATAATTAAAAATTATTGAGCCTGCACAGTAACAATAACTTATTTCCTGGTCTTAATCAGAACAGCAATACACATTACTACCCTACTTCTAATTAAACACCAATGTTGCTAAGCTCCCTAGTCCACATGTTATGTTTATTTGCCTCCATAAACTTAAAGATTTATCTTCCCCTGTGAAACAACAGTGAACAGCATTTCTTCATTTCTCAATAGAAAATTTAGTTTTTCTGCTTTAAACTGCGTATGTTCCTTGGCAAAAGTAGTATTCTAAGTAGGTTTTTATCAAGTTTAACAAGGTCTAGAAACTTTTATTTGCCTTCTATTTGTCCTGTTAACTGGTACTTAAAAGAATCTTTCTACTTCACAGTCATGAGTTTCTTGGATTTCTCACTCTTGTGTTACCAGTGCCAAAACTTCTAGAATAACTAAACTAATCTTTATGTAAATAGAAACATGCCCCACAGTGCTCTGCAGCTGCTATCAAGATGAAAATACCAATCTTTCCCCCTCACTCTGCGTACACCCAGCTAAGCAGCATCTGTAGCCCAATCTCTTTTTCTTTCATACAAAGAATTGTAATGATTTAGTCTAGCTTTACAAAGAAAAGATTTTTAATTTGACTTTTTATATTTCCAGAGATGGTGTAAAGTATTAGCAGGATCAAATATTAAGAAATCACTTTGTGCCATCCTCATGAAACCCTTCCAAATTTGAGCTTGTTTGCTATTATACAGTGTGATCACAACTGGCCATTGCTGGTATCTTTGACTTTAAGGTATTAGTTTATATATTCCTAACTCAATCCTGGGAGATTCCATGGGATGGCTTTTAGAAGGTGTTGATTCTTATTTCTTTATGGGAAAGAAGCTGAAGCTCTAGGTCATCACCATGGGAACTAGTCCTCTTCCCAGTTGGGAATTGCAATTTGGTAATAAACATCAAATGTGTGAAATTCCAGTATTATTTAAGAATACAACTGATATAAATTTTAGATAAAAAATTTCAGGTGTTATTGGAGCTGAAAATACAAATTAAAGGAAAAGCCAATGTAGTCAGTTATGTAAAATTTCAAAGTCTAGAGTGAGTGTACTATCTTCAATAATTTTTTAAATTTAAAACTATATACATGACTACACTTGAAGTACCTGAATGTCAGCTCAAATAAATTACTTCACAGTTAAAAGGATTAGTATAAAAATGAATATGACTCAGAGTTGGGAGTGGGAAGTGTGAGAGCAATAGTTTGAAGACAAGAAGTGAGTCTTTAAAGTATCTTACATAAGATCCATAATAAAAATACAGGGTGATACAAGCATTATCTTTATAGCTATTGATGGTAATGAATGTGGACAATTTGTATCATTTTAGAATTAACATTTATATAAATTTTTGTGAGTAACATGCCACACTGGACTATGCAGATTCAAGCAGGAATATCTTTTTTATTTATTCATCAGTGTTTTATATTAGTAATATATAAGTTTTATCTCATGACAGAGAATCAAAGAAGTTGAGCTCGGGGTAAAATGATCCAAAATGAAAGATTAAACCTGGAGATTATACAGTTGAACCTTAGGCTTAGTCTTTGATTTTTTCTAATTATTTTTAAATTGTTTTCACATAATCAGGTCATGAAATGAAAAATGAAGAATCATCACAAAATATAACAAACTTTTATTCACAAAAGTATTTAAAAAGTGACTTGTTCTGAATGCTGTATTTGTGAAAATAAGATTTTAGGTTTTACTTGTTGGCAATTTTCAGAAACTGTCATTTTTCCTCTAACTGATTATGACAGGCAGAATTCCAAGATGGCACCCCAAATTCCTCTTTGTATACAGATCCCATTTGATCTCCAAGATTGTAAATGTGGTAGATTTGCTCCTGTGATGAGGTTATGTTTTAAGGCACAGTTATGCTCAAAATGTGGTCCACTGGAGAAGGAAATGGCAAACCACTTCAGTATTCTTGTCTTGAGAAACCCATGAACAGCATGAAAAAGCAAAAAGATAGAACACTAAAAGATGAACTCCCCAGGTTGGGGAGTGCCCAAAATGCTACAGGAGATCAGTGGAGAAATAACTTCAGAAAGAATGAAGAGATGGAGCCAAAGCAAGAAAAAAACCACCCAGTTGTGGATGTGACTGGTAATGGAAGTTAAAGTCTGATGCTATAAAGAGCAATATTGCATAGGAACCTGGAATGTTAGGCCCATGAATCAAGGCAAACTGGAAGTGGTCAAACAGGAGATGACAAGAGTGAACGTCGACATTTTAGGAATCAGTGAACTAAAATGGACTGGAATAGGTGAATTTAACTCAGATGACCATTATATCTACTACTGTGGGCAAGAATCCCTTAGAAGAAATGGAGTAGCCATAATAATATACAAAAGAGTCCAAAATGCAGTACTTGGATGCAGTCTCAAAAATGACACAAAGATCTCTATTCCTTTCTAAGGCAAATCATTCAGTACACAGTATTCCAAGTCTATGCCCTGAGCAGTAATGCTGAAGAAGCTGAAGTTGAATGGTTGGCTCTATGAAGACCTACAAGACCTACTAGAACTAACACCCCCCCCCCCAAAAAAAAAAAGATGTCCTTTTCATTACAGGGGATTGAAATACAAAAATAGGAAGTCAAGAGATACCTGGAGTAACAGGCAAACTTGGCCTTGGAGTACAGAATGAAACAGGGCAAAGCAAGCACCCTCTTCCAACAACACAAGAGAAGACTCTACACATGGACATCACCAGATGGTGAATACCAAAACAAGATTGATTATATCCTTTGCAGCCAAAGATGGAGACGCTTGATACAGTCAGCAAAAACAAGACCAGAAGCTGACTGTGGCTTAGATCATGAACTCCTTATTGCCAAATTCAGACTTAAATTGAAGAAAGTAGGAAAAACCATTGACCATTCAGGTTGACCTAAATCAAATCCCTTACAATTATACAGTGGAAGTGACAAACAGACTCAAGGGATTAGATCTGATAGAGTGCCTAAAGAACTCTAATGGAGGTTCATGACACTGTACAGGAGGCAGTGATCAAGATCACCCCCCACCACCAAAAAAGTGCAAAAGGCAAAATGGTTTTGGGAGGAGGTCTTACAAATAGCTGAGGAAAAGAGAGAAGCTAAAGGCAAAGGAGAAAAGGAAAGATATACCCATTTGAATGCAGAGTTCCAAAGAATAGCAAGGAGAGATAAGAAAGCCTTCTTCATGATCAATGCAATAGAGGAAAATAATAGAATGGGAAAGACTAGAGATCTCTTCAAGAAAATTAGAGATACTAAGGGAACGTTTCATGCAAAGATGGGCACAATAAAGGGCAGAAATGGTATGGACCTAACAGAAGCAGAAGATACTAAGAAGAGGTGACAAGAATACATAGAAGAACTATACAGAAAAAGATCTTCATGACTCAGATAACCTTGATGGTGTGACCATTTACCTGGATATCTTGGAGTCTGAAGTCAAGTGGGCCTTAGGAAGCATCACTACGAACAAAGATAGTGGAGGTGATGGAATTCCAGTTGAGCTATTTCAAATCCTAAAATATGATGCTGTGAAAATGCTGCACTCAATATGCCAGCAAATTTGGAAAGCTCAGCAGTGGCCACAGGACTGGAAAAGGTCAGTTTTCAGTCCAATCCCAAAGAAAGGCAATGCCAAAGAATGCCCAAACTATTGCACAATTGCACTCATCTCACATGCTAGCGAAGTAATGCTCAAAAATCTCCAAGACAGGCTTCAGCAGTTTGTGAATAGTGAACTTCCAAATGTTCAAGCTGGATTAAGAAAAGGCAGAGGAACCAGAGATCAAATCACCAACATCTGTTGGATCACTGAAAAAGCAAGAGTTCCAGAAAAATATCTACTTCTGCTTTACTGACTATGTCAAACCCTTTGACTGTGTGGATCACAATAAACTGTGGAAAATTCATCAAGAGATGGGAATACCAGATCACCTTACCTGTATGCAGGTCAAGTAGCAACTGTTAGAACTGGACATGGAACAACAGACTGGTTCCAAATCAGGAAAGGAGTACATCTAGGCTGCATATTGTCACCCTGTTATTTAACTTATATGCAGATTATATCATGTGAAATGACAGGCTGGATGAAACACAAGCTGGGATTAAGACTGTCGGGAGAAATATCAGTAACCTCAGATATGCAGATGACACCTCCATTATGGCAGAAAGCAAAGAACTAAAGAGCCTCTTGATGAAAGTGAAAGAGGAGAGTGGAAAAGTTGGCTTAAAGCTCAACATTCAGAAAACTCAGATCATGGCATCTGGTCCCATCTCTTCATGGCAAATAGATGGGGAAACAGTGGAAACAGTGAGAGACTTTAATTTATTGAGCTCCAAAAATCACTGCAGATGGTGACTGCAGCCATGAAATTAAAAGATGCTTGCTCCTTGGAAGAAAATCTATGATCAACCTAGACAGCATAGTAAAAAGCAGAGACACTACTTTCCCAACAAAGGTCCATCTAGTCAAAGCTTTGATTTTTCCAGTAGACATGTATGGATGTGAGAGTTGGACTATAAAGAAAGCTGAGTGCCGAAGAATTTATGCTTTTGAACTGTGGTGTTGTGGAAGACTCTTGAGAGTCACTTGGACTGCAGGGAGATCCAACCAGTGCATCCTAAAAGAAATCAGTCTTGAATATTCATTGGAAGGACTGATGCTGAATCTGAAACTCCAATACTTTGGCCACCTGATGCGAAGAGCTGACTCATTTGAAAAGACTCTGATGCTGGGAAAGATCGAAGGTGAGCGAAGAAGGGGACAACAGAGGATGAGACGGCTGGATGACATCACCGACTCGATGGACATGAGTGTGAGTAAGCTCTGGGAGTTGGTGATAGACAGGAAGGCCTGTCATGGTGCAGTCCATGGGGTCACAAAGAGTCATATGTGACTAAGCGACTGATTTGAACTGAAGGTCAAACTGGGAGATCATCCCAGCTATTTTTGAACTAATCATATGAGCCATTTAAAGCAGAGATTTTTTTTTCTCCGGATGGTCTCAGAAACAGTAGTCAGGGAAAATCAAAGTCAGAAAGGAATTTGATACACAGCCTATTCTCTGTTGCTGAGCTGGACAAAGCCGTTTGGCAAGGACCCGAGAACAGCCTCTAGGATTTGGGATCTGTCCGCCATCCACAGCTAGCAATACAACAGGGAGCTTGGGTTCTTTAACCCCAAAGGAATTAATTTTTCCAACAACTTCAGTGAGTTTGGAAGCAGATCTTCTGTCAGAGTTTCCAAGTGATAATGCTGCCTGGTTGACAGTGTCTTCAGCCTGTGAGACCTTGAGCTGAGCACTCAGCCACACTGTGGCTGAACTCCTGACCTATAAAGCTGTGAGTTAATAAATAGATGTTTAAGGCCACTAAGCTGTCATAATCAGATATACAGTAATAGAAAGCAAATACTCTAGCTTTACCCAACATGATTGTTTTGTGCCTGGATAGACTTAGAAGCTCAAAGCTAAATAGAGCAAAAAGAGGACAGTATGAGGCATGCATTAGTCTCTTATGTTTTATAGGTTTGAAGAGAGAATCAAGTATGTAGTTACCGTGTAAAATTCTTCAGCCTACTCTTTTCTTTAATAACACAGCAATTCCATTGTATTTGTTAGGACTATCCAGAGAAACATTCAGAAACTAAGATCATGGCATCTGGTCCCATCATTTCATGGGAAATAGATGGGGAAACAGTGGAAACAGTGCCAGACTTTTATTTTTGGGGGCTCCAAAATCACTGCAGATAGTGACTGCAGCCATGAAATTAAAAGACACTTACTCCTTGGAAGAAAAGTTACGATCAACCTAGACAGTATATTCAAAAGCAGAGACATTACTTTGCCTACTAAGGTCTGTCTAGTCAAGGCTATGGTTTTTCCAGTGGTCATGTATGGATGTGAGAGTTGGACTATAAAGAAAGCTGAGCACTGAAGAATTGATGCTTTTGAACTGTGGTGTTGGAGAAGACTCTTGAGAGTCCCTTGTACTGCAAGGAGATCCAACCAGTCCATCCTAAAGGAGATCAGCCCTGGGATTTCTTTGGAAGGGCTGATGCTGAAGCTGAAACTCCAGTACTTTGGCCACCTCATGCGAAGAGTTGACTTAGTGGAAAAGACCATGATGCTTGGAGGGATTGGGGGCAGGAGGAGAAGGGGACAACAGAAGATGAGATGGCTGGACAGCATCACTGACTTGATGGACATGAGTCTGAGTGAACTCCAGGAGCTGGTGATGGACAGGGAAGCCTGGTGTGCTGTGATTCATGGGGTCAGAGTCGGACACGACTGAGTGACTGAACTGAACTGAACTGATCCAGAGAAACAGAACCACTGAAATCTCTCTCTTTCTCTCAGTGGAGACAGAGACAGAAAGAGCTGGAGAGATTGACTCACTGTAAGCAATTGGCTCATGTGGTATTATGGAAGATGAGAGTTTCCAAGATCTGCAGTTGACAGGCCAGAGACTCAGAAGTGCCAATGGTGTCTTGTAGTCTGAGTGTCAGTTGACCAAAGACAAAGGAAAAGCCAGTGTTTCAGTTACAGTGTTAAGGAAGGGAAAAAGAAACTCATGTACCAGCTAGAAGGCAGTCAGGCAACAGTTCCTCACAGGAGGATCATCATTTTTGTTTTATTCAGTTTTTCAACCAATGCATGGAGCCCACTTGCATTAGAAGGGCAATCTGCTTTCTGCAGTCTACTGATTCAAATGTTAATCTCATCTAGGAACATCCTCATAGATACTTCCAGAATGTTTGACCAAATATTTGGACACTCTGTGACCCAGTCATGTTGACATGTAAAATTAACCATCATATTTATTAAGAATTATAGTTTATAATTGGTGTTTACATGTACTTCAATGTGTAACTTTCATACAGATATTTGAAATGAAGAGAAACACAGGAGGAAAGGTAGCAAGTGGTGGGGTGAGAAGAGAGGGAGAGGGAGAAGAATGGGAGAGAGAGGCAATGGGAGGAGGAAGGGGGGGGGAGTAAATACAGAGATATCAGGAAGCCAAAAGCTTTACCTGATAACGTAAAAGGGATGATGTTCATGGCTGACAGTGAAGGACTAGCCTACACATGTTGTTCAAACTCCTTCATGCAGCATTTTTCTCCTTCAAGTGCTGTCGTAAGACTACAGTAGGCCCTCCAAATCCACAAATTCCCCATTTGCGGATTCAACCATGTACTATATTTAGGATCCATGGTTGGCTGAGTCTGCAGATACAGAATCCCTTATATGGAAGGCCAGCTATAGGAATTGGAGCATCAGTGGAGTTTGGTATCTAAGGCAAGTTTGGTCTGACACATTTGAGGTAAACAAAGTAGGAAAGAGGATTAGAAAGGAAGAGTCTGAGACTCTAGAGAATTCCAGAATCTAAGTTTGTTTGGCCAGCTTGATGGAATATCCTCAAGCATGGCTCTCTGTTACAAGAGTGCATCATCTACGCAGAAAAGACCTCCATTAAGTATTCCCACTGTGCTCAGTCATTGGCTTTAAGCAGTGCACCGGAAGCGTGAAGGTGAAAGTGTTAGTTGCTCAGTTGTGTCCGACTCTGCAACCCCATAGAATTCTCCAAGCAAGGATAATGGAGTGAGTTGCCACTCGCTTGCAAACATGCTGGTGGATTCACAAGGGCAGCAGCCGGGCTGTTAGTCAGTCATGCTCCCTGGTGCAGCAGTGATGAATTTTCTATGCCACCAGAGTCTATTATATAGCACAGTTCTGCTTCTCCATGCTTCCTGGGGCTTCCCTGGCTCAGACAATAAAGAATTTGCCTGCAATGTGGAAGAGCCAGGTTGAATCCCTGGGTCAGGAAGATCCCCTGGAGAAGAAAATGGCAACCCACTCCAGTATTCTTGCCTGGGAAATCCCATGGACAGAGGAGCCTGGTGGGCTATAGACCATGGAGTTGCAAAGATCCGGACATGACTAACACTTTGGCTTAAGTAACTTCTCTATGCATGTCTGGGAGCACCTTCTCTGTGGTTCCTGTGGTCTTTTCCTGAGAGCAAATTGAGAAAGGAGAAGTTAGTGGGATGAATTTCACTTATTGCAATTGGTCTTGAGGTTGAAACTAGTACTCATCCTTTCTCCTTTCCTCTTCATTTTATATTACCCACAGCCTTACTTATCACCTCACCTGGCTTAGTTGGTATAATGACATAGAACTTCTCCTTGAGACAGTTGAGCCCTTGCTAGTTATACCCATTTCAGGCTGGTTGCCATTTGTGGTCATTCACAGTTAAGATGAGAAAAGTTATAAAACCAGGAGTTCTCAAGTGATCATTTTGATTTTATTGATCACTTTGGTATATTCTTGTGTAAAAGAAGTCCTTCTCTTCCTGCTGATCAGAGTCAATTACCCCTTGCACAAGGATGACTTCTCTTGACAGATGGTCTCTGGACACAGGGAGTCCAAAGTGTCCTTCTGGCAGCCATGGTTTTTAAATCAGTGGGCTAATTGTTGTGCAACCTAAAAGACTATGCTTCCTTTGAAGACTAGGACTAAAATTTGAGCAAAGTGGATTACTGAGTCAGATGGTAACTGGAGCCACTTATGGTTTTACCTATTTGATTTTGGACCTATGTATTCTTTTGGACCTAGGTATTCTTTGTATAGTAGATAGAGTGCCATACAGAAGTCTGTGGTTTATGGTATACTGCATCCTAAAGGATTGTACCCTATTCTTCCAAGTGTTGCCTCTGAAATGGAACTTAAGTTTAGCTGTGCTAAAGGTTATTCTTTGGCCACCTGATGTGAAGTGCCAACTCATTGGGAAAAAAACCCTGATGCTGGAAAAAATTGAGGTCAGGAGGAGAAGGGGGTGACAGAGAATGAGATGGTTGGATGGCATCACTGATTCAGTGGACATGAGTTTGAGCAAGCTTTGGAGATAGTGAAGGACAGGGAAGCCTTGGCATCCTGCAGTCCATGAGATTGCAAAGGGCCGGGCACAACTTAGTGAATGAACAGCAGCAACAAAGGCTATTCCAGTGCTCAGTGAGACCTGCCCGCTTTGGGGTGGTGTGTTTTGTGATATGGCCAGTAGATTTGATGGTCATGTGTCCACTGAAACACTTCCTGATCAGATACCATACTGTGTGGGATTCCTTGCTTGTGAACCAGGCATTTAGTCAACATCCAGATAATGGTGCTGAGGCACTATATTCAGGAAAGACCAACCAACACCTGGAATAAATGTTTATCCTTATGGGGAAAAACAAAACCAACTCTGATCCTTTCAAGGAAAGGGACTTGCTGTAGTCAACTTGCCCATCTGGTTGCAATTTGGTATCCTGAGGACAAGTGCCATATGGGTACTCAGCATTGATCTCTGTTGCTGTTAGATTAGACATTCAGAGGCAACAGTTGCTAGATGGGCTTTGGTAAATAAAAGGTCATGATGTCAGGTTGATATGTAGCTCTCATCTCGGCCACTGTGGACAGTTAGTTCACATGCCCATCATCCTTGTTTAGGGATGGCATAGATTAAAATTCTCACCTGGTCAAGTTGTTTCATCTTCTTAGCTTTTCTGGATTTCTTTCATTGTGGTTAACTTCTTACAGGAATTAATTTGCAGTATAAAAATCTTCACATATTGTGACCACTTTTATATATTCACTGTTGAAATGCCTCTCCTTTGTGTTCTCAGAACACTTATCTGTGTAGCAGTACTATATAATATGGTAATCATTTGTTTATGACATTTATGCCTTGCTACCATTTCTTGATTCTTATATTCTGACTTTTATATTTATGTTTTAATTTAGCTATAATATTTTCCCTATTTCTTCCCAAGCAAGTTGACTGGGTATTTTATTTTGCCTTTTTGGGGGAATGGTAGTTGGGCTGGTTATCTAAGTTCAAAATCATCTGTTTTCAAAATGGTTAATGCTACTATGGTGTCTCCTAGAATTTAGCATGGTAAGTAATAAAACTGATATTATCTGATTATCTGTATTTCAGGTAAAATATCTGTATAGAAATTGGCATGATTTTTTTCTCACTGGAGTTTGTAAAGGTTTCCAAAAGCACATCTGGGTATATATCTTTATTCATAGTGTTTCACTGAAACCATGTGTTTGTTATTCTTTCTTCACTGCATTAAATTTACTTCTCTGAAAATCCTGTCACTTGTTTTTGCATCTCTTTATTTTTTCTTTCTTTTCATATTTTTCTCTCAAGTTTTCCATTTCTAACTGCAATGAGATGTTATTATATATCAACTAGAAAGAATATAAACCAAAAGACTAATAATAACAAATGAAGGCAAAGATATGGGGTAAACTTTCCATATATAATGGAAACTTTATGTTCTTTTAGTAGAAATGTGAAATGTTTAAGCTTCTTTAGAAGATAGAGTGGTAGTTTCTTAGAAAGTTAAATGTATATTTAACATAAAATTCAGCAATTACACTTCTAAGTATCTATTCAAAGAACTAAAACATAAATGTTTACAAAAAGAACTGTTTGTGAATATTCATGCTATCATTATTCATAACAGTGCTAAAGTGAAAAATACAAAATCCATCAACTATGAAATGGATAACCAAAATGAAGTGTGTATGTGATATATATATATATATATATATATATATATATGTAATAGACTACTCAAAAATCGGTAGGAATAAGTTACTGACAGATGCAGTAACATGGATGAAGCTCAAAGACATTATATTGAATGAAACAGAACAGAAAGAAAAGGCTACATATTGAATGACTCCATCATTCAATATTCGAACAGAAACAGAAAACACATCAGTGATTGCTTTGGGCCAAGACTGGAAACTGAGATTAACTACAAAGTGTCATGAGGGTATTTTGGGGCTACATAGAAATGTTTTAAAAATTAAATTGAGGTAGCTATTATACAACTCTATAAATGTATTAAAAATTCACTGAACTATTCATTTAAAATGGGTGAATGTTAAACTATGTAAATTATACTTCAATAGAGATATTATGGTTTTTTAAAACTTCTTTTTCCTGTTGCTCTTAACCATCTGAGTTCACCTCCTAAGCAACATTTTGATTTTATGTTGGGTGTATTCTAATGTATTCTAATTGATGCTTTCAAACAGTGGTATTAGAGAAGACTCCTGAGAGTCCTTCGGACAGCAGGGAGATGAAACCAGTGAATCTTAAGGGAAATCAACCCTGATTACTCATTGGAAGGACTGATGCTGAAGCTGAAGCTGAACCTGATGCAAACAGCCGACTTTCTGGAAAAGTCCTAGATGACAGAAAGATTGAGGGCAGAAGGAGAAGAGGGCATCAAAGGATGAGCTGGCTGCTGGCTGCTGGCATCACTGATGCAATAGACATGAGCGTGGGCAAACTTTGGGAGATGGTGAGGGACAGGGAGGCCTGGCGTGCTGCAGTCCCTGGGGTCACAGAAAGTCAGGCATCACTAGGCGCCTGAACAACAATTCTAATCTCTGTTAAGAATATGTGTTAATTTTTTTAAAGCTACCTTTGCTCTTATTATATGACAGACTACACATTTTCTAATTTACTAAGTTTTATATTTTCAGAGAAGTTTTAAGTTTACAGGCAGGTCCTTTGGAAAGTGTGAGGAGTACCTATATAGCCCCTCCCTCCACAGTCTCTCCTGTTATTTCCGTCTGTGTTTGCTGTTCTTGTTCAGTCGCTAAGTCATGTCTGACTCTTTGCAACCCCATGGGCCATAGACCACTAGGCTCCTCTGTCCATGGGATTTTCCAGGCAAGAATACTGGGATGGATTGCCATTTCCTCCTGTATTTGCTGTCTGTATTGTTGTGATACATTTGTTATCATTGATGTACCAGTATAAGTGCATTATTATTAACTAAAGTCCACATTAGTTTACCTTACTGTAAACTGTCCTCTTTGTCTTATACATTCTGTGGGTTTTAAAAAATGCATAATGATGTATATCTACCACTATTATATCAGAATAGTTTCACTCTCCTAAAACCTCCTATGCTCTTCCTCTTTGTCCCTCCTTTTCATCCCTCCCACCACTAATCTTGAGCTCCTGGCAACCCGCTGATCATTCTACTTTCTCCACAGTTTTGCTTTTCTCATGATACTTTGTTTGAAATATGGTGTAGTCTTTTCAGATTGACTTTTTCACTTAGCATTATGTTTTTGACGTTCCTCTACGTCTTTTTGTAATGAAATATCTCATTTCTTCTTTATTGCTGAACTTTTTATTGAACTTTTATGGAAGTTCTACAGTTTTATTTTTTATTCCATTCACTTATTAAAGAACATCTTCATTGCTTCCAAGTTTGCAATTATGAAGAAATTTGTATAAACACATGGGGTTTTTGGGGGCATAAGTTTTAAATTTATTTGGATAAATTAAAAACTTATGCTCTATGAATGAGAATGACAAGCCACAGATGAGGAGACAATATTTGTAAAACAATTACCCAATTTAAAAAATGGTATCCAAAATAAACATACAACTCTTAAAATCTCAACAACAGAAAATCAAACAAGTTTAAAAATGAGCCATCATAGAAACAGACGATTCACCAGCAAATATACAAAAAGCAAATATGTATATATAAAGATGCAATCCCACTGCTGGGCATACACACCGAGGAAACCAGAATTGAAAGAGACTCATGTACCCCAATGTTCATTGCAGCACTGTTTATAATAGCCAGGACATGGAAGCAACCTAGATGTCCATCAGCAGATGAATGGATAAGAAAGCTGTGGTACATATACACAATGGAGTACTACTCAGCCCTTAAAAAGAATAAATTTGAATCAGTTCTAATGAGATGGATGAAATTGGAGCCAATTATACAGAGTGAAGTAAGCCAGAAAGAAAAACACCAATACAGTATACTGACACATATATATGGAATTTAGAAGGATAGTAATGATGACCCTCTATGTGAGACAACAAAAGAGACTCAGAGGTATAGAATGGACTTTTGGACTCTGAGGGAGAGGGAGAGGGGGGATGATTTGGGAGAATGGCACTGAAACATGTATACTATCTTGTAAGAATGAAGCACCAGTCTATGTTCAATACAGGATGCAGGACGCAAAAAAAAAAAAAAAAAAAAGATGCTTCACATCATATATCACTAGAAAATCAAAATGGCAATGAGAAACCAGTACACACCTATTAAAAGGGCTAAAACTGAAAACAATGACAGCACCAAATGCTGAAAAGGATGTGAAGCAAGAGCTCTCATTCATTGCTGGTAGGAACGCAAAATGTTATCATTACTTTAGAAAACAGGTTGCAAGTTCTTAACAAAACTAAGCATACTCTTTACCTCATGATTAGACAGTTGTGCTTCTTGCTATTCAGCCTCCTCTTTTTAAGAACAAAATATTATGGTTTAATCGATGTCACATTTTCTTAAATCTCATTGACAATATTGCCAGATTTTTTTTAAGCCTATACTTTAAAAGTGAGAACAATTTTGTTTGCATTTAATGAATTTAAAGTTTGTATTGATCGATATAAAAAACTAGAGTGAGTTCTCTCTGCAATTTTTATTGAGATGTAATTGACATATAACATTATATTAGTTTCAGGTGTGTAACATGATTCAGTTTTCACATGTATTACAGAATGTTTACCATAATAAGTATAGTCAATATTTGTCACTATGTGTAGTTACAAAATTTTTATTATGAAAATTTGATAATTTACCCTTACTGCTGCTACTGCTGCTGCTAAGTCGCTTCAGTCGTGTCCGACTCTGTGCGACCCAATAGACAGCAGCCCAACTTTCAAAAATGCAATATGGTATTATTAATGATAATAACGATACTGTACATTATTTCCCCCTGAATTATTTATTTTATAACTGGAAATTTGTGTTATACATTTTGATTCCCTTTAGTCACTTTAGGTTAGCGGTTACCAGAGGCAGGAGGTAGGGGTGATTAGAGTTTTTTTTTTTTTTTTTAAATCTTCTGAGGATCCCTCTTGAAATGTAAACAGGTTGTGGAAATTCGTAAACAAGTTCTACATGTACCAAGTGGGCACTGACTGGCTCTGAGCCTTCCTTCCTGGTCCACAGACATTTACCAGATTGGTACCTTTGGTTGCTAGTGAGTATTCACCTGGAAGATCCATCAAGATCTTTTCAGCACTCTCACTCACTCCCATTCCATGTCATGCTTGAATCCATTTATCTTCCAGCATCGATTGGGATTTTAGCTGTGCCAGTGTCTCCTTAGATCCTTTAGTGCCAATGAAAATTATGGATGCAAATATCATGGTGACATGGAAAGTTAACTTCTATACTGTGAAGGATGTACTTTTCTCTTTATTCCTTGAACCTGCCCACATCTAAGTAGGATATTATTCTCTTTTTATCTTGGTTATTTCAGGACCCTACCACCCATGTTAAGAAAAATATCTCAGTATTAATTCATTCTGGACATTATTAGGATTTTGCAAGTCCTTCAGTTATTTACACTTAGCACCCATGGCTCTGGTACCTCAGCTCCAACATTTCTGAGCTTGAAAATTATTGAACCTTTCTATTTATTTCTCATGGAGACCCTTTTTTGCTTATGAAGCCATATGTTGTGTGCCCAGCAATGATTGTTTTATACCATCAATTTGATCTCTTCTTGTATACCTGTTCTAGAAATTTCTCAGTGCTTAGGTGTATCAATGGTGTCCTTTACATCTTTCATCAGTACTACGGGTTTTCTTTAATTTTTAAAAAAGTTTATTTGGATATTTCAGTGAGATTTTTTAAGGCAAGAGAAATAAATGGGTGAGCTAATTTCATCTTCTTGGAACACAGCTCTAGATTTAGAATAGTTCTTACAATTCCCTCAGATATAGTCCATCAATCCTATTGCAGTTATTTTTAAAACGAATTTGTTAACACATTAAGTCAACATTCCTGTGTTCATTTAAAAACATTATACATTTTTTGTACATTTACATTACCTACTATATTTCTAAGCAATTTTTTGAAGACTCAAAATAACATTTTAGAGGTCTTCTTCTTATCCAAGATAAGGCTTATTTTGTGTGTATATATATATAAAGGCTTATTTTATGTGTCCATGAAGTGAAGTAAAATGAAGTCACTCAGTCATGTTTGACTCTTTGAGACCCCATGGACTGTAACCTACCAGGCTCCTCCCTCCTTGGGATTCTCCAGGCAAGAGTACTGGAGTGGGGTGCCATTTCCTTCTCCAAAGGATCCTCTCAACCCAGGGATCGAACCCGGGTCTCCGCATTCCAGGCAGATGCTTTAACCTCTAAGCCATCAGGGGAGCCCATACTCACATACATATGTATGCACACACGTGTGTGTATGTATATAGAAAACATCAGTACCAAGTTACTAACACAAATGATGGTTTTTAAAGTCTGTTTGTACTAATATTGGAAAACCCAAGTGACAAGAAGAGACTTAGTGTTATTTTTAGCTCTTAGATCCAGTGGATTTTGACATAATTGGAACATACAGAGACTCTTAATCTTTGACAGGGTTTAATCAGTTAAATCCTCATCTTCTGCTTCTCCAAGGGCAGAACACAACTGAAGACCCACAGAGAAAGAAGGAGAAAAATTTGGCCAGGGAATACAAATGGGATATCTATAACCTAATTGCAGAATTATTTTAATTCTAGTAAATTAAAATTTGAGTAGTCTAAAAATCATGAAGTACCATCTACACTTTGATGTATATAAATGATTTGATGCAGTGATTGTTACTAATTTTTATGTATTATTGAATGCTAAATTAATTCATATATTGTTTTTGCCTTTATTTTTGTAGCAACAAGCTGAAATTATTTTATATTTTATTTTGAACTATATGTATATGTATCATTACATTTTCTTTATCCAGAAAGAATACTTAAGTGCCTTTATTTAACTAAAGTTGAATGTAAAAGTCAATTTGCACTTCTTTATAAATAACACTCTTATTTAGAATTATGAGTTGTGAAAACTTTGATGATTGTAGCTCAACTGTATTTCAGGTACCCTCAAGAGGTCACTGGATTCTTCATTGGTTGCCTTTAAATACAATTCTTTATAACACTAAATGGTCTTTTTGTTTTTTTGGAAGAAAGTTTATTGGAAAGCATTCAGAATAACTTGTACTTTCCTTTGCCATAAATTATAATGACAAATGAATTACTATTAAGACAGTTCAATAACTTTCTTTTTCCAGAAGAACTTCTGATGTTAGTAAATCTTCACAGTCCCACTTACAATTTAAAATCTGGGGACTTGGAATTATCACAAGAAATGCTGGAAGCCTACTAGATATACTTCATGCGTTTTATTTAAATTTCATGATACCAGAAATTCAAAGTACTTATTTAGTACTCCGTATGTAAAATAGGCCTAGATCTTAAAGGGAAAATACAGTCAGATTTGAAATAATGTAGTCTTTGGGCAAGCTGTTAGGACTCAGTGATTCCTCTTTCATTTTGAGCTTTTAAAATAGTGACTATTTGTAATGAAAATAAACAACTATTTGAGAAATAATAAAATTTCATTGCTACAAGTATGAAGTGCTGATAATCTGAAAAGGGAGCTGAACCATCAAGTTTCTGCCAACATACATGGTTTTGAATAGTCATACATTCTAAGTAGGATAAATGAGTTGGGAAGAAAAGAACCATCAGTATATAACATTTAAGACAGAAGGCTTCACATTATTGTAAATACTCTGAAAAGACAAGGTATATGACTTTTCAAAAATCACAAATTTGAAGCAGGACTTGGTGATTTAAATTATAGCCTGGGACTGGCAACTTATGGCCCTCCTTTGCTTCAAAAAAGTGTAAGCAAGAGTGATGAGATCAACATTCACCATTCTTGAATCTTCAGCAAATTCAGGATCAATGTAGAAAAATACCGGCATATCTACTTTCTCTTGTGGAAGTAAGCCTTTGTTCTTCAAAACAGAAGCACTGTATTTTATTGAAATACTGTCCAGCTTCAAATGGTACAACACTGTATGTAGAAATTCCGATTGCTGTTTGCCAGTAGGGTTCTTAGTTCTATGAAACACCAGTGCTGTTTCTCCTGGCACTACATATATTTCTGTTTGCTGAGGTCTGAAGTTCCCCTGGAGACTTGCATGCACATCTGCATTAAACGTGCCTTTAATGATGCTGTCCTGAACAGGTACCATGTTTTCAATCTGGTCTGATGCATGACCTGCTACTGCTGATCCTCCAAGTCCAGTTGTCTGGCAATAGAGCCAGTAAAGGGGCACAGCGACGCAGGACGCCCCCAGGATGCCCACTGCCACTGTGACCACATATGTGAGGCCTGTCTTATTCCACCGCCGCCAATTCTCCTCCTGCGAGTGCGTGTAGGGGTTAGTGCTCTTCGGCCGCCGAGGCGGCTGCACCGCTGGGCTCGGGCGCCTTGCTGTCCTGAGCTGCCTCAGCCCCTTCTCAGTACCTGCTGTCCCGCTCCTCTACGGCCTGAGACACGGGCTCTACCCTCTCCGCAGCCCTGGTTGGGTTCCCAAGATAGTTCCAAGGTCACCCGCAGACAATGGCGCCCCTCCAAGCAGGATGCCACAGCCCTCCCATGAGCCCGGAAAGAACTCCCCCTGTCAGGAGCCTACATTTTTAAGATAAGTTTTAGGTTTACAATAAAATTGACAGGAAGGTACAGAGATTTCCATATGTTCCCAGCTCCCATACATGCATAGCTTTCCCCATTATCAACATCATTCATCAGAGTGTGTTTTTTTTTTAATGAACCACAATGACATATCTTAATCACCCAAAGTCCATAGTTTACATTAGGACATTCTTGGTGTTGTGCCTTCATTGGGTTTAGACACATGTATAGGGACATGGATGCATCAATAGAATATCATACAGAGTATTTTTACTACCTTAAAATTCTATGCTCTACCTATTCATCTATGTTGCCCACTATTCCTGGTGACCACTGATTTTTCCATTGTCTTTATAGTTTTGTCTTGTCTAGAATGTCATAGCGTTAGGATCCTATACTATTTAACCTTCTCAGATTGACTTCTTTCACTTAATAATGTGCATTTAAGTTTTTCTTTGTCTTTTCATGGCTTGATGGCTAATTTCTTTTTAGCATTAAGTAATATTGCATAATCTGGATGTACCAGGGTTTATCTACCATTCACCTACTGAAGGACATCTTGCTTGCTTCTAAATTATGGCACTTATGAATAAAGCAGCTATAAACATCTGCATGCAAGTTTTTGTGTGGATATAAGTTTTCAGCTCCTTTGAAACACAACTGCTGGATCATACAGTAAAAGTATGTTTAGTTTTGTAAGAAAAGGTCAAGGTCTTCTGAAGTGGCTATACCATTTTGAATTCCCACTAGCAATGTATGATTTTTTTGCTTCATATCCTTACCAGCATTTGGCATTATCAGTATTCTGGATTTGCCATTTTAATAGATGTGTACCTGATGGTGTGATACTCATCTAGAGCCAGAGATTCTGGAATGCAAAATCAAGTGGGCCTTAGGAAGTATCACTATGAACAAAATTAGTGGAGGCAATGGAATTCCAGGTGAGCTATTTCAAATCTTAAAAGATGATGTTGTGAAAGTGCTGCACTCAACATGTCAACAAATCTGGAAAACTCAGCAGTGGCCACAGGATTGAAAAAAAGTCAGTTTTCATCCCATTCCCAAAGAGAGGCAATGCCAGAGAATGCTCAAACTACCTTACAATTGCATTCACATGCTAGCAAAGTAATGCTCAAAATTCTCCAAGCCAGGCTTCGACAGAACATGAACTGAGAAATTCCAGATGTTCAAACTGGATTTAGAAAAGGCAGAGGAACGAGAGATCAAATTGCCAAAAAGTGAACTCAGGAGAAGAAGGGGATTATAGAAGATGAGATGGTTGGATGGCATCATTGACTAAATGGATATGAGTTTGAGCAAGCTCTGGGAGTTGCTGGACAGGGAAGCCTGGCATGTTGTAGTCCATGGGGTAGCAAAGAGTTGGACATGACTGAGAGACTGAACTGAACTAAAGTGGTATCTCATTTTTGTTTTAATTTGCATTTTCTTGTTGCCATATGATGAGGAGCATCTTTTCATATGGAATTATTTTTCATAACACAATTTTAGGTGTTGTTAAGTAGACTTTTTATAGTTTTCAGCTCTTTAAATAATTTGAATGTTATAGTTATAATGTTTGTGGACTGGAGTTCCATGTAAACTATAGTACTGTGTAAGTATACATTAAATTCATTTTTAACATGTAAGCAGATCACTGGTTGAGCTAAAATAAAAACAGACAATTAATTTGCAGTTATTGTACTGAATTTGCAGTAATATGGTCTCTCTCATGTGACTGTGATTGGTACGTAAGACAGTTCCTGCCATAGAAGAAACTACACAGATGCTGACTTTGGAAGTGGCTTTGAATTTGAGAGTTTATTTCTACCAAGATATTTCCACATGTCTGTAGGAATGGGTAAAGGGAGAAGTGCAGCGAACAGAATAGAGTAAATTTCTTACATTGCCAGTGTCCTCAGCTTATTATTAGTGGTGCTGTTTCTACCATTTCTAAGTGACTTCAGATTATAAGAAGCATAATTGGGTTTAGCTACCTGGCACTTTGGCCACCGGATGCGAAGAACTGACTCATTTGAAAAGACCCTGATGCTGGGAAAGATTGAAGGTGGGAGGAGAAGGGGACGACAGAGGATGAAATGATTAGATGGCATCACTGACTCAATGGATATGAGTTTGAGGAAACTCTAGGAGCTGGTGATGGACAGGGAGGCCTGGCTTGCTGCAGTCCATGGGGTCACAAAGAGTCGGACACAACTGAGCGACTGAACTGAACTGAACTTTGTACTAAAAGGCTATTTATTCTAGGAAACCTGAACACCATAGTATCTGGGACCAAAGAGAGGAGTATACTAAGTTCTCATGACCTAGAACGTGAGCTGGAATGAACAGAGGGACATTAGTGGTGGTGTGGCCTACTTCATTGACATAGAGATGCCAAAACGTCGCTTCAGGGAGGACATGCAGCTAATCTTGCGTTATCTAGGCTATTTAAAGAAGACAGAGCTACACACAATCCAGTCAGGGTGAAGAATGTTCACAATGCCCTGTTTTATCCAAAATTCTTTGTTATGGCACACTGTGGAGACATTTTGATGAGTTCTAGTACATGAAAATGGTAAGGAGTGAAACTTGTTCTTTGAAAAGCAAGTCCAGGATGTTCATTTAGCTAACTGAACCATTATGAGCTGGAATATGCTTTATAATCTGGTTTAAAAGGCAATATGCCCTTTGTCATAAGCAGGGGATAAAAAGTAACATGATTAGTTATCATTTCACACCCATCACATTGAAAATCATACAACAAACTGTAGTTTTTCAGTATTTAAGATGTTACTAGAGATATGGAAAAATAAGGATCCTTGCAAATCGCTTGTGGCATTGTATTTGGTACAACAGGAGTGAAGAATAACTTTCAGTATGTGCTAAAATTACCACATATCCTACATCTTGTTATTTTTAACGTTAGGTGTAGACCCTTATAGAAATAGTTTTCAAACTTTTATGGCCTCAGGATGCCCTTAAACTATAAAACATTATTTGAAGATCTCTAAGAATTTTGCTTTTGTAGACTATATGTGTGTGTGTGTGTGTATATATATATATATATATATAAAATATATATATATACATTCATAGAGAATGTATACTCTATTCCTATAGAAATTTAAAAGTTTAATTCTCAAAATTGGGAAAAGTTTATTCATCAGTATATTTTTAAATAGCCTAATAAATTCATTACATATTAAAATAACATATTTACTGAAAAATTATTTTTAAAACAGAGAGAAATTAGTAGAAAGAATGGCATTGCTTGTGTCTCTTTACTGGCTTAATAGAACACAGATTCATATTGTGTTTATGTTCATGCTGATTCAGTATGTTGTTTGGTTGAATAGGAAGGAAGGAACATTTGAATAACCTTTTATGTAATTATGATATTCTTTATGCTATACCAGAACTTAATAAATATTACTTTTAAAATGTTTACTTGCAATGTGGATTCTGTAGCCATGTCAATAAACAGTTTATACTCTTACACTAAGATGCATTAATCTCTCTTATACTTTAAACAGGTCTCATAACCATGCAAAATTTTATTATACTACCCATTGGATATTTGGGAAATAATGATTCAGTAAATTCACTTATGTGAATGAAAAAGGCAAAGGATTCTTTAGCAGTATTGTAAAAATACATTTGACCTCACATGTACTCCCAGGGCCTTCAGACTAAACTTTGAGAACTAAAGATTCAGAATAACTCTTGAAGATATGCATAAGAGATAATAATTTTGTGGTTAATTTCAGTTTAAAATATATTGGGGAAAATAAGAGGCATCTGTTCTTTAGAATTGAAAAATAAATTAATGGTACAGTTAAATGGAATGAACTAGATATAAATCTATCCTCATAAAGAAATTTCAAATATGTAATGTTTAGTGGAAAAATTATTTGGTACAAAATAATGAACGTAAAATTAAAGAACACATAACAAAATGTTGCATACTTGGAATGGATATGTAAGCACAGAGTAATATATAAAAACATAGTTGAAAAAGTACCAATACCAGATTAGGTGAGAACTGAGCTCCTTAAAAACCTCAGAGAAACTATCAGGTCAGAATCAACAGATATAAATAACAGAAAATGTCTAATGTGTTCCTCTAAAGAAATGAATTAAAAGTTTGCATTTGAGCAGATCTTTATCTGTCTCAACTTTTCTGTAGCTATTGAGCTGAACTGTGTTGTATAATCTGTAATAAAACCTTGACATTAAGTTCTAAACAAATGGAAACATTTATCTTAATATTCCAAGTGTGATTTGGAGCTCTAGGAAAAGCCTATCAGTGTCTAAATTAATTCTAAATAATGGTGAGAGTTTGGGGTGATAGAAGGAAATAGAGAAACAGTTTCTGACTGACTATGGAGTTGGCCCCTAAAATAAATCCAAAAGATTTTTCTCTAAAGTGTAAGTTTTTGGTAGCGTGTAAGCCCAGAATTCAACCTAAGCCTTTCCTTTGAGATAGGACAATACATCTAAGTATCAGTTCAGTTCAGTAGCTCAGTTGTGTCCGACTTTTGTGACCGCATGGACTGCAGCATCCTAGGCCTCCCTGTCCATCACCAACTCGAAGAGTTTATTCAAATTCATGTCCACTGAGTTGGTGATACCATCCAACCATCTCGCCGTCTGTCGTCCCCTTCTCCTCCCACCTTCAATCTTTCCCAACATCAGGGTCTTTTCAGATCTAAGTATCAGAATTTCTTAATCAGGAAAAGCAAATGAAAACCCATTCCAGTATTCTTGCCTGGGAAGCCCCACAGACAGAGAAGCCTGATGGGATACAGTCCATGTGGTTGCAAGAGTCAGACATAACTTAGCGATTAAACCACCACCACCAAATAAATTCCAGATATACCAATAGTTAATTTAATACCTCATCTTCAAACATAAACAGGCAAATGTGAATCAATAATGCTTTTAGGAAATTAAACATCTTTGAAAAGAACACCAAACTAACAAAACAGTAACTATCACCAAGGAAAAGAATTAGTAAAAAGGATAAAATTTATATCTAATTAACATTATTGAGACATTTGAGAAAGTATATCAAAATAATAACTTTAAAAAATAAGCCAGTAGTTTTTTAAAGTAAATATGTAATTACTATAATTACATGGACCTCAGTGGATGAATTAATTAGAATACAAAAAATGTGGACAGGAAAATGGAGCCAATAAATATACTATATTTGTATGTTGTATATCTTTTAAACTAGAATGTTTACTCCATGAATTCAGAGATTTTATTTCCTTGGTTATTTACAGTATCCCCAGTTCCTTGAAAAATGACTAGTATGAAGTAGGCACACAAAATTTTGTGGAGTAAAAGAATGATTTGTGAAAAATGGCACGGCCACTCCAGTGTTCTTGCCTGGAAAATCCCATGGACGGAGGAGCCTGGTAGGCTGCAGTCCATGGGGTCGCGAAGAGTCAGACAAGACTTCACTTTCACTTTTCACTTTCCTGCAATTGGAGAAGGAAATGGCAACCCACTCCAGTGTTCTTGCCTGGAGAATCCCAGGACTGGGGAGCCTGATGGGCTGCCGTCTATGGGACTGCACAGAGTCTGACACGACTGAACTGAAGTGATTCAGCAGCAGCGGCAGCACTGTGAGCCTATTCATGCTTGTTCAGTTGCTAAGTCGTGTCTGACTCTGTGATCCCATGGACTGCAGCATGCCAGGCTTCCCTGTCCTTCACTATCTCCCAGGGTTTGCTAAAATTCATGTCCACTGAGTTGATGATGCCATCCAACCATCTCATCCTCTGTCATCCCCTTCTCCTCTAGCTCTCAATCTTTTCCAGCAAGAGAGTCTTTTCTGATAAGTCGGCTCTTTAAATCAGGTAGCCAATGTATTGGAGCTCTAGGTTCAGCATCAGTCCTTCCAATGAATACTCAGGGTTGATTTAATTCAGGATTGATTGGTTTGATTTCCTTGCTGTCCAAAGGACTCTCAGGAATCTTCTCCAGCAACACACTTCAAAAGCATCAATCCTTTGGCTTATTTATATATTGCTTACTTAATCTTCTGAAATAGAAATGGAATCTTCTATTATAAAATAGCATCTAAAATACTTGCTTAGTTTTCATGGGATATATAAACTTCTGATTGAAATCCCAAACATTTATTTCTATATACATAAAGGGTGTTTTCCTTTTCCTCTAATTGCAGCATCACCATTTTCAACACATGAAGTATTCTTTGGAGAGGGAAGTTTTAAAGGAACAAGAAGGCATAGTATTCTCAACCTGTCTTGCATATACAAAAGCAGCTCTTGAGAATGATGATGCTTTTAAAAATATGGCACTGGTGGCTGAAAATCATTAACTGTGCAAATTGTTACACTTATCTGGCTCTTTTCTAATTATTACACCATCTCAATTGGAATATGTTTATTTATCTCTTTCATTATTTTTAATTTCCAAATGTTCACTCTTACCTCATCTGTGGTTACAGACTGTAGTTGTTTATTTTAAGTTGATGTCACAAAAGAACAAATTATCTTTATTGCTTTTTGAAAAGTGCATTAAGAACAAATCATGATGTAGCTTATGGAAAAAGAAATAACTTACAGAGAAAAATAATTAATTATTTTGAATTATGAAATAACATCCTTAAAAGCATGTGGGCATGCTAATCAATAAATTAGCAGATTTAAAATAAAAACTTTACCATTACAAATGAAATATCACAATTCCAAACATCTTCATTCTTAATTTCCAAAGATTCAATTGGTAGGATGAATGTAAAGATAATACAATTTCTTAATTTGTAGATTTGTAATACATTAAAAGATCATTGTCAATTACTTTTCACATATTTTCCTTTAATTTTTGTGCACATACAAAAATATTGACATTTTCTGATAGCCTGTGAATGTGAGAAGACTAACTAAAATTATAACTGTTTTTATATTACCTTATATTGGCTAAACCACAATCTGTAAATTTGAATGAAATAATTCAAAATGAACGTATGATTTATTGGCAGGTTCCCCATGCCACAATCTGTAAATACATATGTCATATACAAATTAATACAGAGAACAATATATCCTATCTTAAGTATAAACTTGATAGTCTCCTGAATTCCTGTAACTTTATTTTTCTCTTCTATAGCTACAAGGTTTTTCTGTCATTCTTCTAACCTTGTATTCATACTGCTGCATCTGATTCAGCTCCTCTTTGCTGTTGAGCAGTTCAATTTGCACTCTTCCCACTGGCTTATCTTCACCTCCCTTTTACCTCCTCAGCTTGTTCTTGTTTGACTTAGTTGTTAGCCACTGAGTCTCTGTTAACTTATGTCCTGGTCCTCTGTTCTTGTCTCCAGAGGAAATGGAATCAGGTAATTCCCATTTCTCATTATGTCTGTCAGACTAAGAAAATAAAAATTAAAAATCCAATTAAATTAAGACAATGTAGTATTATCTCATTTAGAGTAAATATTCTCATATCATCTTGATAAATACATTTATCTAGTTCAGTTCAGTCACTCAGTCGTGTCTGACTGTTTGTGACCCCATGAATCGCAGCACGCCAGGCCTCCCTGTCCACCACCAACTCCTGGAGTTCACTCAGATTCACATCCATCGAGTCAATGATGACATCCAGCCATCTCATCCTCTGTCGTCCCCTTCTCCCCCTGTCCCCAATCCCTCCCAGCATCAAAGTCTTTTCCAATGAGTCAACTCTTTGCATGAGGTGGCCAAAGTATTAGAGATTCAGCTTTACCATCATTCCTTCCAAAGAAATCCCAGGGCTGATCTCCTCCAGAATGAACTGGTTGGATCTCCTTCCAGTCCAAGGGACTCTCCAGAGTCTTCTCCAACACCACATTTCAGAAGCATCAATTCTTAGGAGCTCAGCCTTCACAGTCCAACTCTCACATCCATACATGACCACAGGAAAAACCATAGCCTTGACTAGACGAAACTTAGTCAGCAAAGTAATGTCTCTGCTTTTGAATATGCGATCTAGGTTTGTCATAACTTTTCTTCCAAGCAGTAAGCATCTTTGAATTTCATGGCCGCAGTCACCATCTGCAGTGATTTTGGAGCCCCCCCCACCGCCAAAATAAAGTCTGACACTATTTCAACTGTTTCCCCATCTATTTCCCATGAAGTGATGGGACCGGATGCCATAATCTTCATTTTCTGAATGTTGAGCTTTAAGCCAACTTTTTCACTCTCCTCTTTCACGTTCATCAATAGGCTTTTTAGCTCCTCTTCACTTTCTGCCATAAGGGTGCTGTCATCTGCATATTTGAGGTGATTGATATTTCTCCCAGCAATCTTGATTCCAGCTTGTGCTTTATCCAGTCCAGCGTTTCTCATGATGTACTCTGCATAGAAGTTAAATAAGCAGGGTGACAATATACAGCTATCACATACTCCTTCTCCTATTTGGAACCAGTTTGTTGTTCCATGTCCAGTTCTAACTGTTGCTTCTTGACCTGCATACAGATTTCTCAAGAGGCAGGTCAGGTGGTCTGGCATTCCCATCTCTCTCAGAATTTTCCACAGTTTATTGTGATCCACACAGTCAAAGGCTATGGCATAGTCAATAAAGCAGAAATAGATGTTTTCCTGGAATTATCTTGCCTTTTCCATGATCTGGCAAATGTTGGCAATTTGATCTCTGGTTCCTCTGCCTTTTCTAAAACCAGCTTGAGCATTTATCTAGTATCAATTACCAAATAGTTTTCTTCTAAACAGACTATCAAAGCTATAGTTGACTTGGTTGTCATTGTAATGAATACAGCAAAACAATGAGTTTGCATTTTACTCAATGCCAGTAAAAACATAGTTGAATTAATATGTCCTTAAATTTGACTCTAGTGTTTATGAGAAATTCATTTATTTTTCCCCAGTAAACTCATAATGCAATTTTATTCCAGCCATTTTAAATAAAATAGAAACAAGATTTAAGACACACTAAGATATAATATGCTGAGTGGTTAATAATGACATTCACTTAACATTTCCTAAAGTAAATTATGTTGAGATTGAATTCAATGATTCAGGAAGCCGTATTAGAGCTTATTCAGGAAGTCTTATTTGTGTACATTTGAATGTACCCAAAATGATACACTACATCCTATTTGCACTAGAATATTAATTCTACAATTCCCTTATGAAATCTAACCTATGAGCAGATGTATAACAGAGAATACAGAGGAAATGCTTTTTAAAAAAAAAAATTACACGAACTCTCTTTGAATTGTTTTGTGAGGTTTTATATATTGTGAATTATAAAACTTGTTTCAGTTTGAATGAAAAAGCTAAATAAAAAATAATTTTTATATAGTAATTTTCCATTTAGGAACAGTAAAATGCATCTTTAAAAATATAACTAAGAGCAAAATTCTTTCATTGTCAGGAAAAATTGTAGTTAGGGTTTTAATTCTGCAGTGCAAATATATCAGTCAATTACTCCCATTACTTCTCTTTACTAATATAAATACAATTTTTAAAGATGAAATTTAGCTCTCCATTCTTTAGCCCAAAATATACACTGATAGATGGAGTGAGGGGAGATATTTGGGAGACACTAAAAGTACCCAAGAGAAATCTATTAACAGAAATAGAAAATAACAGCACACAGAAAATAACAGTTTTGATCTCTTTTTTTCTGAGGTCAATTTTCATGCATTTTTGTGTGAAAAATATGAATAAAATAAAATTTATACTATTTGCTTATTAATAAAGCTTTACAGATGAGAGAAAGAGTCTGGGCTTCCTAAAGGACCTCAGAGGATACTAAGAAATATTTTGCCTTGAGAAAATGTCCAATCATGATCTCAGAAAACTGATTCAAGTATACTTTAATTGTGATTGAGATTCAGACAGAGAATTTTGGCAAAATGACTACCCGTTTTCCAATACCCATTCCCATTCATCTCTGACAGATATTAAAGTGAATTACATAACTGATTTTATCATGCCAATTTATCTGTGGTATCAAACCTGATAAAGGAAAAATAAAACATTTAAAAATTATATACCAATTTTATGATGACTATAGACACAATATTTAAACATCACTGTGTGGGCACGAAGGACTCAGTGGGCTGATATCATACTTGGAGTAAGGGATTCTGCCCACCGGGGTGTAAAGCTTTTAGGTTGTGTAGTCCAGAGAGCACTGGCTCCTCCTCTAGTATGATCATAGACAAGGTTGAGGTCCGTACCTATTGATGTAGCTGTAGAACCTTAGATTACCTCTAATGCTCCTTCAGATTCATGGTTGAGGGAGCACTTGAATTGATGGCACTTGGTTGTAGCCCATTTATTGCCCATTTCCTTAGAATTTTTACAGGAGGCCATCTCGCTCTCATGAAGGCCAGTGATCAAGTGACTGGACTTGGAGAAGTTAATCCTGAGCTCCAAAACCCAGTAAAGTTTTTCAGTTGTTTCAAATGCAGCATATCAAGTTAAAAGAGAAATGAAGATTGATAGTTTTATAAACATGCATTCATTTGCTGCCCTGTTTTTGTTCATTCACTCAATAATGTCTGATTCTTTGTGACACCATGGACTGAGCACACCAGGCTTCCCTGTCCTTCACCAACCATATCCTGGAGCTTGCTCCAACTCATGTCCATTGAGTCAGTGATGCCATCCAACCATCTCATCCTCTGTCTTCCCCTTCTCTTGCCTTTGATCTTTCTCAGCATCAGAGGCCTTTTCCAATGAGTCGGCTCTTTGCATCAGGTGGCCAAAGTATTGGAGCTTCAGCTTCAGCATCAGGCCTTCCAAATGATATTCAGGGTTGATTTCCTTCAGGATTGATTGGTTTGATCTCCTTGAAGTCAAAGGGGCTCTCAAGAGTCTTCTCCAACACCATAGTTTGAAAGGATCTATTCTTTGGTGCTCAGCCCTCTTTATGGAGCAATGAAGTCAAAGCTGGATTAAAGCAAGTTTGAGAGGGATGGGGGTATAAGTGGAGGAAACTAGCCAAGAAAGTATTTATAATAATTTTCTTTTTTAAACAGAAAAGAGAAATGCATGATAGCACATGTGAAATCTAGAGGACTTTTTCTTTACTCTTTCTTTTTTCTTTTCTTTCCTTCTTCTCTCCCTCCCTTTCTCCAATCTTTCCTTCCTTCCTGAATTCTTTGTGCAGGTCAGCAGATTTGCTTGTGATGGGAAGGATATATTAAAATGAAAAGTGAGGAACTGATGATTCAGGAGACAGAGTGGACAATTACTGAGTAATTGTCTTTGAGTGATGGCAGAGATGGGATCCAGTGCAGCAGTAGAAGCATTGGTTTTAGATAGGAACCCTGACAGCTTTTCAATAATGACTCTAGTAAAGACAGAATGATTTGCAGAAAGACAGGTAGCTTGATAGTTATGGTCATGGAATCCTGTGAAAATTCTCTCCTATTGCTTCTGCTTTCTCCATAAAATAAGAAGCAAAGTTTTCATCCGAGAGTGAGTAGAAAGACGAGTAATTGGAATGTGGAAACTGTAAAAAGGTAGCAAGCAAATAAACTTTACTTCTAGAGAGCAATTTTTGGTCCCTATTTTTTCACATTCAATGATTTTAGAACTATATATATATATGTATGTTATATGTATATATAATTTTTCTGGTTTGAAATGGTTCTCTCAGATTAGAAATTGAACTTTCATTTTGAATTCATAAACAGTGTGGCTTATATTATTTTGGTTATAATTATTTTGGTTATAATTTCTGACAGTGGTCACTCTTTAATATATAAATCAAGTCCTTCAGTAACTATTATGTAAGGCCAAATAAACTGAACTGACATACCTTGGGGTACAAAATACTATGAGTAAAAGAGAGAGAAAAATTCATCTAATTGAAGAGGCTATGGAAAGATATCTTAGAAGAACTAGCATATCAAGTTTGATATATCATTGTCATTGTGCTTAGTCGTTCAGTCATGTCTGACTCTTTGCAACCCCGTGGACTGTAGTCTGCCAGGGTCCTCTGTCCATGGGGATTCTCCAGGCAGGAATACTGGAGTGGGTTCCCATGCCCTCCTCCAGGGGATCTTCCCAACCCAGGGACTGAACCCAGGTCTTCTTACATTGCAGGCAGATTGTTTACTATCTGAGTCACCAGAGAAGCCAAAGAATCCTGGAATGGATAGTCTATCCCTTCTCCAGGGGAACTTCATGACCCAGGAATCTAACTGCAGTCTTCTGCATTGCAAGCAGGTTCTTTACAGGCTGAGCTACCACTGATTAAAAAAAAAAAAAAAAGATACCATATATGAGAGAAAAACAAAGCCCAACACAGAATCTAAGAAATATTTATAATTAGAAAGTCAGAAGAGGAAAATAAGAAAGGATGATTAGAAAGAGAAGAAATCAAAGGTGAGAAGAGAACTAGGCATTTCAGTTCCTCTAGTTATCGAAACATTACTCTAATGCTGGTTATTCTGCTATGCACTGGAAACTTAAGAGCCAGTCCACACCTCTAAGGCATTCACATTCCAAAGGGGAGACTTAATCGGGGATTTCTTCCATAGCTGGACAATTTTCTGGCAAGAGAATCTTGAACACTTTTTAAAGGAGACAGTAAAGAGCCAGAGAATAAGAAAATTGTAATGTGTTGAAATGTGAGCTGTTTAGTCCAGATACTTAGACAAGTAAAATCTGGCTATTTTGTTTAATTCTTTTTAGGTGGAAATGACCTTTAGTTGACTGCTTTGAATATCTACCCTTTGTTTCTGCTTACTCCATGTTCTCAGGACACAGAAATTCCTTAGTTTCAAAGCTGTGAAAGTTCTGTGTGGGGTGTTGGGCTGATTGCATTAGCTTAAGTAACTTTTGAAATTTTGCCATTCAGTGGTGGGTGAAGCAGTTCAAAATGGAATTCTCTTAAGGCAAACTGGGAACTATTGGTGAGTTGCATAAATCAACTACTATTGAATTTTATTTGCTTCTGTAATAAAGATCTTTCTTGTTATAAAAATGTTGCCACATATAGATTTAAAACAAAACTCAATTAGCTGAATGTCTACATTTAATTGACACAATAGTTCAAATTAAAATCTTATTGCCGAACGAACTTTCTCCCATAAAGCACTGCAAATTATTTTCTTCCTCTGTATAGTAACTGTTGAAGTGTAGAGAAAGCTTAAATATGTCATCAAAAAAATATTACAGGCATTTAATACACATTAGCTAAGATTTTATGGTAAGGATTTTTCTTCCCTTGCTATGTGAGGTCCTGCAATATTTTAGCTTCTCTAATTTTCATTTGGCAATCCTTGTAGTGGCAAAGTTTATCTACTGCTTGGACCAGTCCTCTTTGTTGCTTTTAGGAGTGTCTGTTCTTAGGTACCAATGACAGGGTTGCAGGCATCTGACCTATGGCATGATTGGACTCTCAGTGTAGGACTCAAACTCAGATCCTAGACTTCAGTCTTCTGGACCAATGCCTCACCTGTTACTTAAAGTCTATATTGTTCCTTACTAACATAATCATGTATGGATGTGAGAGTTGGACTATAAAGAAAGCTGAGTGCAGAAGAATTGATGCTTTTGAACTGTGATATTAGAGAAGACTCTTGAGAGTCCCTTGAAAATAGATTTAAGGGACTAGATCTGATAGACAGAGTGCCTGATGAACTATAGATGGAGGCTCGTGACATTGTACAGGAGACAGGGATCAAGACCATCCCCATGGAAAAGAAATGCAAAAGGCAAAATGGCTGTCTGAGGAAGCCTTACAAATAGCTCAGAATAGATGAGAAGGGAAAAGCAAAGGAGAAAAAGAAAAGATATAAGCATCTGAATGCAGAATTCCAAAGAATAGCAAGGAGAGATAAGAAAGCCTTCCTCAGTGATCAACGCAAAGAAATAGAGGGAAACAATAGACCAGAAAAGACTAGAGATCTCTTCCAGAAAATTAGAGATACCAAGGGAAAATTTTATGCAAAGATGGGCTCAATAAAGGACAGAACTTGTCTGGACCTAACAGAAGCAGAAGATATTAAAAGATGTGGCAAGAATACACAGAAGAACTATACAAAAATATCTCCACAACCCAGATAATCATGATGATGAGATCACTCACCTAGACCCAGACATCCTGGAATGTGAAGTCAAGTGGGCCTTAGAAAGCATCCCTATGAACAAAGCTAGTGGAGGTGACGGAATTCCAGTTGAGCTATTTCAAATCCTGAAAGATGATGCTATGAAAATGCTGCACTCAATATGTCAGCAAATTTGGAAAACTCAGCAGTGGCCACAGGACTGGAAGAAGGTCAGTTTTCATTCCAATCCCAAAGAAAGTCAATGCCAAAGAATTCTCAGACTACCACACAATTGCACTCATCTCACATGCTAGTAAAGTAATGCTCAAAATTCTCCAAGCCAGGCTTCAGCAATATGTGAACCATGAACTTCCAGATGTTCGAGCTGGTTTTAGAAAAGGCACAGGAACCAGAGATTAAGTTGCCAACATCCGCTGGATCATGGAAAAAACAAGAGAGTTCCAGAAAAACATCTATTTGTGCTTTATTGACTATGTCAAAGCCTTTGGCTGTGTGGATCACAATAAACTGTGGAAAATTCTGAGAGAGATGGGAATATCAGACCACCTGACCTGCCTCTTGAGAAATCTGTATGCAGGTCAGGAAGCAACAGTTAGAACTGGACATGGAACAACAGACTGGTTCCAAATAGGAAAAGGAGTACATCAAGGCTGTATATTGTCACCATGCTTATTTAACTTCTATGCAGAGTACATTATGAAAAATGCTGGGCTGGAGGAAGCACAAGCTGGAATCAAGATTCCTGGGAGAAATATCAATAACCTCAAATATGCAGATGACACCACCCTTATGGCAGAAAGTGAAGAAGAACTAAAAAGCCTCTTGATGAACGTGAAAGAGGAGAGTGAAAAAGTTTGCTTAAAGCTCAACATTCAGAAAACTAAGATCATGGCATCTGGTCCCATCACTTTAAGGCAAATAGATGGGGACACAGTGAAAATAGTGGCTGACTTTATGTTGGGGGCTCCAAAATAACTGCAGATGGTGATTGAAGCCATATAATTAAAAGACACTTAGTCCTTGGAAGGAATATTATGACCAATCTAGGTAGCATATTAAAAAGCAGAGACATTACTTTGTCAACAAAGGTCCATCTAGTCAAGGCTATAGTTTTTCCAGTAGTCATGTATGGATGTGAGAGTTGGACTATGAGGAAAGCTGAGTGCAAAAGAATTGATACTTTTGAACTGTGGTGTTGGAGAAGACTCTTAAGAGTCCCTTGGACTGCAAGGAGATCCAACTAGTCCATCCTAAAGGAGATCAGCCCTGGGTGTTCTTTGGAAGAACTGATGCTGACGCTGAAACTCCAATACTTTGGCCACCTCATGCGAAGAGCTGACTCACTGGAAAAGACCCTGATGCTGGGAGGGATTGGGGGCAGGAGGAGAAGGGGACGGACAGAGGATGAGATGGCTGGATGGCATCACTGACTCAATGGACATGAGTTTGGGTAAACTCTGGGAGTTGGTGATGGACAGGGAGGCCTGGCGTGCTGCAGTTCATGGGGTGGCAAAGAGTCAGACACAACTGAGTGACTGAACTGAACTGAACATAATATATGTGTTTTAAAGCGTCTGCGTGCAATGCTGGAGACCTGGGTTAAACTCCTGGGTCAGGAAGATCCCCTGGAGAAGGAAATAGCAATCCATTCCAGCACCCTTGCTTGGAAAATCCCACAGACAGAGGAGCCTGATAGGCTACATCCCATGGGGTCGCAAAGAGTCGGACACGACTGAGCGACTTCACTTTACTTCAGTTAATATCACATCTATCTTAGTAGTTAAGTTAAGCAACTCTGAACTTCCTAACACACGTCTTCTAAAATATCTTCTTTCTTTTATCAACATCAGCATGGCAATTTAGTCCTGGCACTTTCTTCTAACGTGATTTGGCAACAGAGTCATGAGACCTTGTTGTGATCCTACTTAATTTTAGGATGCAGGAGAAGAAGACAGACATCCTGCCTATGGTTTCCTAAGCTACCATACATACCCTTATATACCACTCTGAGGGCTTCCCTGGTAGCTCAGAGGTTAAAGCGTCTGCCTCCAATGCAGGAGACCTGGGTTCGATCCTTGGGTCGGGAAGATCCCCTGGAGAAGGAAATGGTAACCACTCCAGTATTCTTGCCTGGAGAATCCCATGGACAGTGAAGCCTGGTAGGCTACAGTCTATGGGGTCGCAAGAGTCAGACACGACTGAGCAACTTCACCTTCACCTTCACACCCATACTACTCTGAAACTACATGCTGGACTCCTAGATTCCAAGCTCTTTCCTGAAACAGCTCTTTGCATTTATACGCACAGGCAACATTTACATAGGGCCACAGTGGGTAGAACAGGAAGGATTTCCATTGTGTGTAAACCAGCCTTCTCCTACTGCCTTTTCTGCTGTGACCTTAGATTAAGTCACTGCCATTATCAGAAATTTTCATATTCCATTTCATGATGTGGTAGTCTGGCATTTCATTTTATTCCTGTCCTCGTAGGACACTTCTTGGTTTCCTTTGCAAATTTTTAAATATCTGTTAAAATATAGCAAAATAGCAAAAGAAAAAGGAGAAAATATTGAAACTATCTGTTGGCATGCAGTGCTGTGGAAACTCAATATTTGGAACTTCAATTTCATTGGGAAGTAGAGTAAGAATTTGTGAGTTTTTAAAAACACTAAATCAATAAGTAAAAATGTCCAGGTCATAGAATAAGTTAATGTTTGATAATACAATCATGACAGCAGAATAAATAATATTCTTGAATGAAATGTATATGAAACCCATTACAAGTTTCAGGAATCCAATTTCATCATCTGCTATTTGCAGACTTGATATAACATAGAAAGGAAAAATTAAGACTTGAAAAGGTGAATTTAATAATGTCACAATGCATACTTGAAGTATTAGAACAAAGCAATAGATGCTTCCAGCCTAGCTTTAACTAAAATGTTAATACAAACCCTCAACCCCTCACCTCATGGGAGCATTTCACTTTCTTCTCTTCTCATACCAGAGTATCATAATAGATAAGGGCAGAGACTGTGGGCTCAGACTGTTGGATTCAAATCCCATCTCCCCTACCTATTTGTAATGAGACCTTGGGCAAATTAAACTCAGTTTGCCAATCTATAAAATAGGAATAATAAATTTATCCATGTCAGTAAGTTTAAACAAGATATTTCAGGAGTACAAATTATAACTGAGTAGCTCATGTGAAGAGTTGACTCATTGGAAAAGATTCTGATGCTGGGAGGGATTGAACGGCAGGAGGAGAAGGGGACAACAGAGGATGAGATGGCTGGATGGCATCACTGACTCGATGAACGTGAGTCTGAGTGAACTCCGGGAGCTGGTGATGGACAGGAAGACCTGGCGTGCTGCGATTCATGGGGTCACAAAGAGTCGGACATAACTGAGCGACTGAACTGAACTGAACTGAGACTTGTTTTGTATGTAAGGAATGCTGCCTAATAATGGGTTCTAATAGTTCTTGCTGCTAAACTACATAGGGAAACAATACACTTGTGACACTAGACTTTTGCTGCTTCACTCAGAACCCACAGCTTCCTCTGCGTGGAGCAGTTGTAGGTTCAGAGTCTCAGCCTCTCTCTCTGAATCAATGCAGTAAATCAGATGATAAAAATGAAGTTCTTCAGAGTAATGCAATCCACAAAATATATTTAATTACTCATAAATCATGATTCATCTTAAAGCTTAATGTGACACCTGCTAGCAGAGAAATGTAATCAATTTATCATTGTTTGAAATGTGTTTATCTTTTGAAATAAAGGGCAGAGTTCATCTTATAAAATATTGAGAAAATTAGATAAAGTAATAGGCTTAAGAGCATATGAAGTCAACAGTTGGAACAAGACTGAGGACTCCGGATTCATGGCCCTTTTATTTACCTCTCAAATAATATTTTGCCTTATGTCATTAACTACACACAGCTTCTTTGTGGTTTTGTTTTCTGTATAGAAATGTAATCCAAAGTTTGATTACCTGATTAATCTGTAGATAAAGTTATAGAGATATATATTTAAGTAAAAGGGTTATATTTGCTTAAAGAGAAGGAATCACTTTAATTTCACCAGATGTTCGATAGCATTTTATAAGGATTGTCAAAGATACAGCATTTGGTATCTATTTGATCAATATACTTTCCCATATGTTCCTTTTTGTCTAAGAACTTACATTTTTATTAAATTTGTATGTGGCCTTGGGTGAAAGTATTTAATTGATCCTAAAATAAAGTAATCTAGGTTCTCCAAGAGTTATTTGATGAGAACAAAATAAATACATTCAGAATTTACTCTATTTTTAAAACTAATGATGTTAATATTGGTATTATTATGATACCCTCTCATTGTCAATACAGGGTTCTCGACACTATATGTTTCCAGGTTGGTGGTGGCCTTGGAATGAGGGTCCTTCTGCTAGTGATTTATTGACAAAGGGCTCCTGGGTGAACCCACTAAGGGGTTGGGGTAAGAAGAGGGGAAAGTGGAAGGAAGGCAACATGGATAGATTTAGGCAAAGCTCTATGGAGGACAGGGCTTCCCGTGTGTCACTTATGGTAAAGAACACACCTGCCAGTGCAGATGTGGGTTCAGTCCCTGGGTTGGAAAGATTCCCCTGGAGGAGGAAATGGCAACCCACTCTGGTGTTCTTGCCTAGATAAGCCCATGGACAGAGGATCTTGGTGGGCTACAGTCTATGGGGCTGCAGAGAGTCAGACAGGACTGAAGCAACTTAGACTTCAGGAGAGGCTAGCATCTCCTTATCCTACAGGAGAAGTTTGGAAAGTTATGCATCTTGATATTCTATGTATCCTCAGGTGTATCCTGATTTTTAGATGGGGAGCTGTACCAGTCAGTTGTTGATTAAAGACCTTTGAGAGAAGAATGCAAACTCCCAGGCTTTCCACACTTTCGCTCTGAATTAACAGCCCCAGCAGCCTGTGGGCTGTTCTCCACAGCTGAGGGAGGAGTGCAAAGGAAGCTTAAAGAAGAGCCACAGAATTTATCTCTGTGCTTTGTATGAACTAAATATTACTATCCAAAATTTACTTGAAAAACTGAAAAGAGTTTGGCAAATTGTTCAAAATGACACAATAATGAAAGGAGCTGAATTTGAATAACTTTCAGTTCTTCACAGTGATAATTTGTCTAGATTCACAACAATAAATTTATTCAAGGCGCTAAAATAAATGTAACTTTTCAAATGCCTCATAAACTTTCATAAAATGGGTGAGAAAGTGATAATATATGACTTAATACATATTATTCCTGACAAAGCATTTTCAGAAATGTTAAATCCAATTTTTCAACACTTCCATGTAAAATAGTGTGAGATTGCTGCAATTAATTGTGCAGAAATTGTCAAGAGAAGACTTTCAGAAAAACATTAGCTTCAGAATCAGTTTAGGTTATGATCACTTTCTGAAATGATGTGAAGTAATTTACAAAAATACACAAAACACTGGAACCTGGTAACCATCATTAGATGCTGGCTTCCCTGGTGATTCAGACAGTAAAGAATCTGCCTGCAATGTAGGAGACCTGGGTTTGATCCCTGAGCGGGGAAGATCCCATGGAGGAGGGTATGGCAACACACTCCAATATTCTTGGCTGGAGAATCCCATGGGCAGAAGAGTCTGGTGGGCTATGGTCCATGGGGTCGCCAAGAGTCAGATGCGACTAAAGGGTTTGAGCACTCATGCACACATCTGTTTAAAGGGCAAGAGATTCATTTAAAATAAAAATCTGAGTAGGGTAATTATAGTTTACAAGAAGTTTTCAAGAACAATATCTCACTTATTGCCCATAATGTTCCTCTGCAATATTTATTTATTATTCTTATTTTATACATGAGAAAATTTAGGATCTAAAAGTTAAGAGATATTTTCATATCATCTAGTTTAATTAGATTCGTGATCAGAGTCTAGGTGTTTTAGCTCAAGAGTGCAATAGGGCACTGCTGTGGACATCCTGTGGACCAGTACTGCAGAATGTATGCATGACATCCTTCATGTGCTTTGTATCAGAAATTGACAAATCATTCACATTAAAGCAGTGTGTGTGTGTTGGGAAAGGTGGTGGGTGGAGGAGGGTGGAGAATTATTTACCCTGTTCAGTGTCTGAGGGAAACCAATTATTCTCTCTCACAAGAAAAATTCACATATACCTACACTTTTCACATATACCTACATTTTTCACATATAGTTTCAGTTGGTTTTATGACATGTGAGTATCCATGTTAATGAATTTGGTTTAGAAAATTTGTCAAGTCTGAACATCTTAGAGTAGGATGAGGAGGGGACAAGCGCCTGGGGAGGATTCACCACATGGTCACTTATGAGAAACCTGAAGCTCAGGAAAGATGGAAGGCGATAATAGAAAAAGGTCGTAAATTACAAAGCTTCATTCTTAGGTTCATCTGAGTTCAGAGACGTCTCTGAATATTGTCATTCAGATCTGGGGAAGAATTGGTCATGATCTTCTACTTTCTTCCAGATAACATCTTGTGATTTCTCCAGTAGGTAGAATCTCTGTATTCTACCTATGTGTACACATGTGCTTGTCCCACCCCTATCATCACTAGGGCCGTAGGTATCAGTATTCCAACAGAAAACCAACAGCATATTCACATTAAAATAATTCAAAAATTATTTTATTTAAAACACATTTTAAAAGATTTAGGAAAGCTACAGAGAATAATGCAGGACCCTAGGGTTATGAAGAGTGTTATTAGCTAACCTTAGGTCTTAGGGAAGGGTGGAGTAGTTACTAGAAATTGAAAGCACAATTGTTGTGTAAATAGGATTGTCTTAAAAATAGTTAAGACGTTGGTCCAGAAACTCTGTCAGTCTGAGACAATCACTCAGTACAGGATCTAGGGGAATAAGTACTCTCCCTGCCTTCTAGACTCTCTGCTTTTGTTCACGGGCTCCTCACTGTCCAGCCAAACCCAACGGGAAGCATGAGAGAATCTCCTGCCACAGTTCATTCAGGTTATTCTTTGAACAGAGAGCAACTTTCTGGATCCAAAGGGGCAAACAGAACACATCTAGCAAAGAAAACAAGAAAGCAAGTGTATATACAGACACTCACACACACCACTCTACTGCTCTTGCCTCAGTCAAGTCTTGTGTATCATCTATTCGAGGTAAAGTTCAAGTTGCTCCTTTTATGAAGTCTTTTCTGATGCCCTGCCCCATGCTGGCTCCAAAGGAGGTCCTGAAAAGTCATGCTGTTTTGAGCTAAACCATTACTAGTGCACTTGATCTGCCTTTCACCTTATTTATTATGCTTGTCTTCAGTTTTATCTTCTTTATTAATTGAGAAGTGTCTTAAATGAAGGGGCTGTGTTTTATACAGTTTTGGCTCTTTCCCAGCACTTCAATAAATGTTGGAATGATAGATTGAAGGCTCTGAAATTTTAGTTTTGCCTGTCTTAAAGTGGGATATGAGTACCTATCCTCTTAAAGCATATATCTTGTCTTTCTTCTTTTTATTCTTTAAGCTTGCCAGATTCAGAAGCATTTTATCTGTTGCTTGGATACTAATGTTTTCTTCTATGCTTTGTGAAAAGAGTCTGTAATGACTTTCAAGCAGTTTGTTCAACCTTTTAATTTTTTCAGGCATGGAAGACATAGCCAGAGGCATTGAAATTTTTATTTACTTACTATACTCAAATAAGATTAACATAATACTTTTTCATATATTTATTTTTTCACTCATTTAATACATACTTTGAGATGCATAAAGAATTATAATTGAATGTAGAAGCCATTCATTGATTATAAAGGGAACAAGACACTAAGTGAGATCAGAAAGGGAGAGTTTACTTCTAGTAAGGGGCAGGAGGAATGGCGTCCTTGGTAGCAGTGCTTAGGAGTGGGACCACAGAAGCTTTCTGAAGTGGTAATGACTTAACCTGAGTGTCAGTAAAGGTCAACTTGGAGATTTACACCTTTCTGCCTTTGTTGATACCAACTTTTTACTCTGCTTCTTCTCTCATCTTTTTCCTATTTACCATATACATATCAGATCCATAGATTGTTAGATTTAGTAGCAACCCACTTTAACCAACCTTTCATAAAAGTGATACCCAGGGAACAGAATTGATCCAAGAATAAACAGCCAGTTCTATTCTTCTTCAGTCACTAAGTCAGATCCTACTCTTCACCACCCCATGGACTGCAGCATGTCAGGCTTCCCTGTCCTTCACTATCTCCTAGAGTTTACTCAAACTCATGTTCATTCAGTCAGTGATACCATCCAAACCATCTCATCCTCTGCTGCCTCCTTCTCCTCCTGTCCTCAGTCTTTCCCAGCATCAGGGTCTATTCCGATGAGTTGACTCTTCACATCAGGTGGCCAAAGTATGGGAGCTTCAGCTTCAGCATCAGTCCTTCCAATAAATATTCAGGGTTTATTTCCTTTAGAATTAACTGGTTTGATCTCCTTACTGTCCAAGGGACTCTCAAGAGTCTTCTTTAGCACCACCATTTGAAAGCATCAATTCTTTGGCACTAAGCCTTCTTTATGGTCCAACTCTCACAACTGCACATGGCTACTGGAAAAACCATAGCTTTGACTATACAGGCCTTTGTAGGCAAAGTGATTTCTCTGCTTTTTAATACACTGTCTAGTTTTGTCATAGCTTTTCTTACAAGGAGCAAGTGTCTTTTAATTTCATGGTTGCAATGACTGTCCACAGTGCCTTTGGAGCCCAAGAAAATAAAGTTTGTCACTGTTTACAGTTTTTCCCCATCTATTTGCCATGAAGTGATAGGATCCAATGACATGATCTTCATTTTCTTAATGCTGAGTTTTAGGCCAGCTTTTGCACTCTCCTCTTTCACCTTCATCCAAAAGCTCTTTTGTTCTTTTTCACGTTCTGCCATAAAGGTGGTGTTATCTGCATATCTGAGGTTATTGATATTTCCTTGTCAATCTTGATTCCAGCTTGCGATTCAATCAGCTCAGCATCTTGCATGATGTACTCTGCATAGAGGTTAAATAAGTAGGGTGATGGTATATAGCCTTGATGTACTCCTTTAGCACAATTTTAGACCAGTCTGTTGCTCCATGTCTAGTTCTAACTGTTGCATCTTGACTTGCATACAGGTTTCTCCAAGAGACAGGTCAGGTGGTCTGGTATTCCCATCTTTTGAAAAATTTTCCACAGTTTGCTGTGGTCCACCCAGTCAAAGGATTTAGCATTGTCAGTGAAGCAGAACTACATGCTTTTCTGGAATCCTCTTAATTTTTCTATGATCCAATGGATGTTGGCATATTGATCTCTAGTTCCTCTTCCTTTTCCTCTCTAGAATGTGTACATCTAGTAGTTTTTGGTTCTTGGTTCATGTGCTGTTGAAGCCTTGTTTGAAAGATTTTGAGCATTACCTTGCTATCATGTTAAATGAGCACAATTGTATGGTAGTTTCTGCATTCTCTGGCATTACCCTTTTTGGGATTGTAATGCAAACTGACCTTTTCCAATACTGTGTTTTCCAATGTTGCTGGAGTATTGAGGCCAACAGTTTAATAATATCCTCTTTTAGGATTTGAAATAGCTCAGCTGGAATTCCATCACCTCCACTAGCTATGTTCATAGTAATGCTTCCTAAGGCCCATTTGACTTCATTCTCTAGGGTGTCTGGCTCTAGGGGAATGATCATGCCATCGTGGTTATCTGTCATGAAGACTCTACTGTACAGTTCTTCTGTGTATTCTTGCCACCCCTTCTTAATGTCTTCTGCTTCTGTTAGGTCTATATCATTTCTGTCCTTTATTGTGCCCATCTTTGGATGAAATATTTCCTTGGTATTTCTAATTTTCTTGAAGAGATCTCTAGTCTTTCCAATTCTGTTTTCCAAGTCTGTGTCCCAACCACTGATGCAAAAAAAAAAAAAAAAAAAAAGCTGGAGTTTCTATGTTTCTATGAAAACCTACAAGATTTTCTATAATCAACAACAAAAAAAGATCTTTTTCATCATAGGGATTGGAATGCAAAAGTAGGAAGTCAAAAGATACCTGGAGTAATAGACAAGTCTGGCTTTGGAGTACAAAAGGAAGTTGGGCAAAGGCTAACAGAGTTTTTCAAGAAAGCCCACTGATCATAGTATACAACATCTTCCAACAATGCAGGTCAACTCTACACATGGGCATCACCAGACGCCCATGTCAATACTGAAATCAGGTTGATTATATTCTTTGCAAGGAAAGATGGAGAAACCTTATACAGTCAACAAAGACAAGATCTGGACCTGACTGTGGCTCAAATCATAAGCTCCTTTTTGCAAAATTCAGACTTAAATTGAAGAAATAAGGAAAACCACCAGATCATTCAGGTATAACTTAAATCAAATTCCTTATGATTATTCAGTGGAAATGACAAATAGATTCAATGGATTCCATCTTGACAGAGTGCCTGAAGAAATATGGATGGAGGTTCATCACACTGGACAGGAGGCAGTGACCAAAACCAACCCAAAGGAAAACAAATGGAAGAAAGCACAGTGGTTTCCTGAAATAGTTAGGGTTCCTTCCTTGCAAATAGTTGAGAAAAGATAAGCAAAAGGCAAAGGAGAAAGAGAAAGATATATCCAACTGAATGCAGAGTTCCAAAGAATAGTGAGCAGAGATAAGAAAGCCTTCTTAAGTGAACAATGCAACTCTATTCTAGTTTTGTTTAAAAACCAGATCTTTTGCCTCCCATGCCAGAATTCATGTTGCCCACACTCCCACTCCCCCACCAGAGATGTCTAGTTACTCTCAGAAGGCTGAGGAGAAGGGTGCTAAAGGCATCTGAAGTTACAGAGGAGTAGAGAGTGTAAATATTTCACAGCTGACATGAATAAATCTATAGTCCTGACTGGTTTCTTCATACAAAGTATGATCTGTGAAGATTCTAAAAGCAGTAATCCTGGTAAAGCTATAAATCATAATAATAAGAGACTCATTTTTCCACCCTGGAAGTACGTTTGAATCTTCTTGTAGACCAAAAACCTGAAATCTATAGACACTACATGAAGAATAAGATTTAGGAATGAGTGGACAAGCCAAATATTTTCAAGAGGAAATGAGAAATGACATATTGTAAAAGTGCTGATACAGAGAAACATAAAGTATGTGACTTGGCATTGCTCTTAGATGGAAATGGAAGTTCCATACATGGCAGGGCTTTGGCAGGTACTGAAACATTGTCTTATTTCTCAAATTGATTTTAGATAAAAAGCAATGAAATTATTCATACCGTTAAGTCCACGCTATAACTTACTGGGGCAAAGGTTAATGTTTATAAAAGTGAAAAAGGAGGCTATATATAATATAGAGGTGTGTACTTTTCATAAAATTTTCCTTCATTTATAGTAAAAGCAGAGCCCTCTTTTTCATTAACTCACTGGAATAGCTTTTACTAAAAATTGAAGTGGCATCTACCCACATTCCAGTGATCTTATACAGATTTATAAGGTGAGGTATAACGTTTGATTCAAGAAGTTCTTGTCCTCTTTTTTAAAAGTTTTGACAGTCCATATATTATTCAGATTTCTTAGTTTTTATTTAATATCTTTTTTCTGTTCCAGCCTCCCAACTAGAATATCACATTCAGTTCAGTCACTCAGTTGTGTCTGACTCTTTGTGACCCCATGTACTGCAGCACTCCAGGCTTCCCTGTCCATCACCAAATCCCAGAGCTTGCTAAAATCATGTCCATCACGTTGGTGATGCTATCCAACCATCTCATCCTCTGTCATCCCCTTTTCCTCCTGGCTTCAACCTATCTCAGCATCAGGGTCTTTTCCAAAGAGTCAGTTCTTCATATCAGGTGGCCAAAATATTGGAGCTTCAGCTTCAGCAGTCATCATATCACCCTGGGATTCTCTCTTTGCCTTTGTTATTGCTGAGCATAAAATCCTTCTCTGCTGCTTAAATTATTCTCAAATGTTCTTAACTGGAATAAAGAAGATAAACATAGATAAAATGTGTGAAGATCAGGGTGACAAGAACAAAATTACTTATATTTTATATTTGTATTACATCTGCTTCACTAATTCAGTGCCTTGGCTTTCGCTTCCTGGTATTTTTAATATGAATTGAATTTACAAATCAATTTCAGTATAGAGATGCATTACCATCCTGAAACATAAGAGACCACATGTGAGGAGGCTGTGTATATGAGCCAGGAAGTCCCAAATGAGAGTCTTTCTATCTGTGTCATGGGAAAGCAACTTAGCAATGTTCAAGCCTTTCAGTGAGTCTGCCAATTACATTTTAGCCTCTAGGTTCATTCAAAAGCATCACAGGAAAACAGGCAGCTCTTGTCAACATAGCTAACAAGACAGAATTAATACAGTGTATATTAACAACACCTAAAAATATCATGTTCAAAGCAAAGACATGCTAAGGAAACCATAGAATTACATGAGGGAATAATTTAATTTAATAGAGTTCATTACTTTGGGTACATCTAGAATCAATCTAGTATTGCTTGGAATATATATAGATATATGTACTATTGTTGTTCAGTCACTAAATCATATCCAACTCTCTGTGACTTCATGAACTGCAGTACACCATGAACTGCTTCTCTGTTCTTCCTTATGTCCCAAAGTTTGCTCAAACTCATGTCCATTGCACTGGTGATGCCATCCAACCATCTCATCCTCTGTCATCCCCTTCTCCTCCTGCCTTCACTCTTTCCCAGAATCAGTTTTTGTTTTCCCTTTTCCCCCCCCCCCCAGTGAATAGGCTCTTTGCCTCAGGTTGTCAATACATACATATCAGTTCAGTTCAGTTCAGTCTTTCAGTCGTGTCTGACTCTTTTGCGACCCCACGAATCGCAGCATGCCAGGCCTCCCTGTTCATCACCATCTCCCAGAGTTCACTCAGACTCACGTCCATCGAGTCCGTGATGCCATCCAGCCATGTCATCCTCGGTCATCCCCTTCTCCTCCTGCCCCCAGTCCCTCCCAGCATCAGAGATTTTTTCCAATGAGTCAACTCTTCGCATGAGGTGGCCAAAGTACTGGAGTTTCAGCTGTAGCATCATTCCCTCCAAAGAAATCCCAGGGTTGATCTCCTTCAGAATGGACTGGTTGGATCTCCTTGCAGTCAAGGGACTCTCAAGAGTCTTCTCCAACACCACAGTTCAAATGCATCAACCCCGCCTTCTTCACAGTCCAACTCTCACATCCATACATGACCACAGGAAAAACCATAGCCTTGACTAGATGGACCTTAGTCGGCAAAGTAATGTCTCTGCTTTTCAATATACTATCTAGTTTGGTCATAACTTTTCTTCCAAGCAGTAAGCGTCTTTTAATTTCATGGCTGCAGTCACCATCTGCAGTGATCTTGGGAGCCCCCAAAATACATACATATATACATGCAAATATTCAATGACTCATTTTGTACTATATATGAATGATTTTCCAAGGTTTTGACAAAGAAGTGACACACAGGTGAATTAAACAAGATTTCTATATGTAGAGGAAATTATAATGTAGTAGGGGTTTTATACACATGGACACAAGTAAGGACAAGACAATGTTGTAAGAGGAAATTCTGAGTGTGAACTGAGTATGAAAATGGATGTTCTCAATACTCTAAATTAGGTTCTCTGAATAAAAAGGTCAGTAGTAAATTCTACCCTGGGTCAGAACTGAGATTTGAAGAGCAAATCCAGATGGAACAACCCAAAGGTAGCCTACAAGTAAGGGACATTTTGAAGTTACAGTATACTGCCTGTGAGGAATGAATGTTACTTCTTTCATAGATATCAGACCAATAGGTATCTACTAAGCATCCCTAATACCTAAAGAGTCTATTAGCTTCATAATGCAAGTGGTTAAAAAATATCAGCCATTGGTGACAGTTTAAGAGAGCAAAGATAGATTTATTGGTATCTTAGTTAAAAATATTTCTCACTTTCAGTAGTAGCTGACCTTGTAATAGAGCCAAAGAGCTAGTGTCTCCTTTTCATGTCAAATATCTACTTAATTTCTCTGTTATCATAGTTGACAAAGAAAAGGTTGACTATGAAGAGCAAGCTATAATAGTAGTATCTTTGCACTGACAGTGAAATATAAGATTTTAGTATCTTTGAACTCTGAGTTTATATATATATATATATATATATATATATATATATACACGTTTCCGGAAAACAACAAAATCTGATAAACTCCAAGCAGCAGCACTGGGAAATGTGAAAAAACACCATATACTGCAACCCAGGGTACCAGCAGAGTTAGTAAGTGTATAGTACTGAATAAGAGAAGCATCATCTCACTGGAATAAGCACTTCCAGTAACTCCATTGGTTTACTTTCTTTACAGCTCATCGAATCTCTCCAGGAAGAGGAAATGGAATGGAGATGAAAGTTAAAGCATATTTGTATTTAATCAGGATTGATTTTCCTCATGTAGTCATGGCAGACATAGTTGCAGCTTTATTTAAAATAGCCTCTTTTGTAAATGCAACATAATAGACTTGAAGGCACCATTCCATTTCATGTAGATAACAAAAGTTTATCTGTTTTACTCTTAAATTCTCACCAAACATACATTCTATAGGGAAAAAAAATGCAGGGAAATGAAAGCACTCAGAAATAAATATAAGAGGCCCATGTAGCTCATTCAGAAAAACCTTGAGCTTAGTATGAAATTGAATATATCACATTAAGATATACCATTGCTGCTGCTGCTGCTGCTAAGTTGCTTCAGTTGTGTCCGACTCTGTGTGACTCCAGAGATGGCAGCCCACCAGGCTCCCCCATCCCTGCGATTCTCCAGGCAAGAACACTGGAGTGGGTTGCCATTTCCTTCCTCAAAGGTATACCATTAAGTACACTAAATTGTTCCTACAGTTCACTAAATCTTCCTACAAGACACTCTAATGCTATTTTGTGACGCGTGTATGGCTTTTAAGTGACCAGAATGATTTTAGTAACCACTATCAACTAAAAATTGTCACTTGCCATCTGGTTCTGTAAGAATGATGTTACTAGCCACTGTGGTCTCTGAGCTTCAATATTCCCTGAAAGGAGTTCAGAGTAGAGATCAGGAATGAGGCACTCTGTACTCTGGGAAAAACTGGCAGAACAGGCCTTCAGGTACTTAGATATTTTCACAAGATTTTATGAGCCCAATTTCTTACATTTTCTCATTTCTAGAAAAGCACTGAAGTCATTCACTGAGTCATCTTGCTGTGACTAGCAGCAAGCCTCTGCCGCAATGTGTGCTTGACTGCACATACACCCCTTTCACCAAAATCGTATATACAGTGACACCCCGACCCTCCACTTCAGAGCAGTTCCTCAGAGCTATCTGAGAGGCTGTCTCCCAGGCTATAGTCCTCATTTTGCCCCAAATAAAACTTAACTCACAACTCTCACATTGTGCTTTTTTTCAGCTGATGCCAATATTCTAGAGATGAGCGATGATGACCATTGTCACTGACACAAGGCAGAGGAAGAGGAGTAAGAGAGCAGGAAAGGAAAGGCTGAACAGGGGAGAAAACAATGCTTAACTCACTACATCCCAATGATTCGGGTACCAATTTCAGCACCAGTGGCCCAGAAAACAAATACTGCTCCTTTGGCGCTTAAATAAACTTTCACAAGTCATAGCTACACATTCAGTTTGTTCAGTTCAGTCGCTCAGTCGTGTCCGACTCTTTGCGACCCCGTGAATTGCAGCACGCCAGGCCTCCCTGTTCATCACCATCTCCTGGAGTTCACTCAGACTCCACGTCCATCGAGCCCCCCCCCCCCCCCCCCCCCCCCCCCCCCCCACCCCCCCCGCACAGGGGCTTTAAGGGGCAACGCAGGGGGGGGCCAGGCCGGGGGCCCCCGCCCCCCCCCTTCCATGATGCCATCCAGCCATCTCATCCTCGGTCGTCCCCTTCTCCTCCTGCCCCCAATCCCTCCCAGCATCAGAGTCTTTTCCAATGAGTCAACACTTCACATGAAGTGGCCAAAGTACTGGAGTTTCAGCTTTAGCATCATTCCTTCCAATGAAATCCCAGGGTTGATCTCCTTCAGAATGGACTGGCTGGATTTCCTTGCAGTTCAAGGGACTCTCAAGAGTCTTCTCCAACACCACAGTTCAAAAGCATCAATTCTTTGGTGCTCAGCCTTCTTCACAGTCCAACTCACATCCATACATGACCACAGGAAAACCATAGCCTTGACTAGATGGACCTTAGTCAGCAAAGTAATGTCTCTGCTTTGAATATGCTATCTAGGTTGGTCATAACTTTTCTTCCAAGGAGTAAGCGTCTTTTAAATTTCATGGCTGCAGTCACCATATGCAGTGATTTTGGAGCCCCCTCAAAATAAAGTCCGACACTGTTTCCACTGTTTCCCCATCTATTTCCCATGAAGTGATGGGACTGGATGCCATGATCTTCGTTTTCTGAATGTTGATCTTTAAGCCAACTTTTAGACCTTCATAAAAGGATCAGTACTGTTCTCCCTGGGAAATACTTGCAACAAATCCTTCTGATTAAGAGTAGCACTCTAGTGTGAACTCATGCAAAGAGTAAAAATAGCACCAATGACCCAACAGATAAAATGGGAAGATGATATGGATAGACACCTATTATGTCTGTAATTTTTAACTTATTTTTTCATTCTGTTGACAGGCGTTTAACTGGAACAGAGATTTTCCAAGTACGTTGCTAAGCACTGTGGGTGTGAAGGTGACCTTGATGGCTTTCTTATTCCTGAGGAACATCACATCACTTCGTTAGAGACAGGAAAGCAAAACTGCAACTTAAAATACAAAGACATTAACAAACCATTGAGAGAAGTCAGGGAAGGGTTTAATGGAGGGAGGCCATATAAAGGTTTGTCAAGCAATAAAATTGTCAGTAATAAGAAAGTGGGCAGATGAGAAGTGAATTCCAGGTATAAAAGACAGCATAATGAAACACCATGGTTTTAGTGACTATGGTTGTAGTTAGTTGTGTTAGAATTTTCACTCCCTTCCACTCTCCTTCTCTGTTTCTGAACAGTTATAGAAAAGAAGAAATCTTAGCCATGAAAAGACACATTGTATATCTAACTCTTCCTTTCCCTTTATAACAGGATCACATGATATTGGTATTAAAACGGTTGTATTGTAGAAAAGTAATATTTAAGACCATTTAGAAACCAGTATAGAGGTAATCTGGGTCATATTTGTGCCATAAACTTCAAAACAATAAAAGCACTCCAGTCTGACAGTACATAATAAAACTGCTCACATTTAGCCATATTTTTCCAAAGCAAAGTTCTGATCCTGGAGATTTTTTGAAAAAAATTTTCTCCAGTATACCCATTAGACAATTAAGGAATTGTTTAATATAACATGTTTCATAAATTGTTAAAAAGAGTCAGTGTAACCAATTTTAGAATATTGAAATATGTGTGGATACTCCTTCCAAAACAGCGGTTTTATGATTCAAAAAAAAATGTCTAGATGATTTTGTAAATAATAGTATACCTATTTATGCATAGGTTACATATTAATAATTTAAACCATCTTTCTCTGGATACTTTGCTGGTTCATGTAACTTTATGGTTCCTTGAAGCTGTGATTAATTACTTCTTCCTCCTCCTTCACTTTAAAATATAATTATCTTAAATAGCACTTATTTCTGATTTTTGTATGCTGTGTTGGAGGATAATGGAAATGCAAGTGGGCTGAAATTTCTATATGAGTTTTTAAGAGACAAAAGAACTTTTAAAATGTGATTGTGTTATTTTTAGGTCAGAACTTTTATTTCCCTATCCAAAGCTGCACTACTTCAAATTAGTTCTGAAAGCAATAAAAAAAAAACAAAACCAAAAACCCTTTAGTGTCATTTTCCTTGGACTTCTCCACTCATTTAACTTTTGCAAAAAGAAAATCACTTATTATGTGTCAATTTGGAATTATATGCCAGAAATCTTGTGATCTATGGCTCCTTTCATTTTATAGGATGATTTTTACAATCTTATTCATTAAAAATGGATGCTAAACAGTGTTCTGATGCCTTAAGTAGCTGCTTACTGGTTACCCAATAAAGAAATCTCCCACCACCTATCTTATTAATGATAAAAGTGATGAATATATATCATTATTTTCATTTTTTATATATCTTACAGGTAACTGTAAAGAACTCATTTCCTCATTATATTAAAATCTTTCTAATTTGAATGTGTTCTCTAAGGATTGACACAATTTTAGGTTTTTGAACCTCAACATGTTCAATCTTGTCTAGATTTCTTGGAAATGTCATGTGTTCCTCGTGTAGAAGATTAAGTACTGTCCATGGGCTTAGAGCCCCAAATACAAGTCTCTCCCCTCCCATCCTGCGTTTCACTATTCATTGGAAAGCACGTCCCACCTGTCTGGCTGTTTCCTTAAATATATGCATATAAATTTCTAAATATCATACTTCAATGGTATATGCTCTTATTTTTTCTTTTAGATAGTATCTATTGATTGCCCTTTATGGAAGACAGGGATATAATTTTTTACTTGTTGTTGCTGTTCAGTCACTAAGTCGTGTTCGACTCTTTGCAACCCCATGAACTGCAGCAGGCCTGAACCCTCTGTCCTCTGCTTTCTTCAGGAGTTTGCTCAAATTCATGTCCACTGAGTCGGCGACGCTATCCAACCATCTCATCCCCTGCTGCTCTCGTCTCCTTTTGCCTTCAATGTTTCCCAGCATAAAGGTCTTTTCCAGTGAGTTGGCCCTTTGCATCAGGTGGCCAAAGTATTGATGCTTATAATTTTTTATACCACTACCCCAGATAAGTTTATTTCTTTTATTTTCACTAAGTTTTATATCATAATTTTGGGTAGGTCACAACCTAAGTTTACCTTATGAAGATTATGTAAATATTATCCACAACTGAACCAACAATGTGTGGTAATTTTATTTCTTTTCTTTACTCCTTTCGTGTTCCAGGAGTTAGCAATTGCATCATTTTTTATTTACTCAATTCTCAGTTCTTTCTATCACTAATCACCTGACTCCCTGCAATAATATATATCACTTCTTAATATATTCTAACAAAGTTGGAAGTTAATAAAATGTATATTTTCTTTTTCTTAAAGATATTCCTCCTGAAGCCCTCTGTCCTCTTGATGTGGTCTAGTATAAATGATCTTTGTGTCTGCTACACAGATGCAATCCTGGAATTTCCTTTGTCTGTCTCATGTGTCAGAGCCCTAGTATCCCAGAGCCACTGCTTTCCACCTCATTTGGTTTCTTCCTTATTTTGATGGAATGATCATGATTCCTGACAAAGGATTCAGGGGAAATACATTTTCAAGAAATTGCATGTCTAATAAATACATATTCTATGTTTATCAGTAAATGACAGCATGATTATTTAATAGTTCTACTTTGGGAATTTTTTTCCTTCAGAATTGTGAGATTATTGTTTCATATATTTTGGTTTTTTTTTAGTTGAAATATAGTTGGTTTTCACTGTTGTTTCAGTTTCAGGTATACAGCAGTGTATACCTGGTATATGACTCAGTTACATATACCAATATTATTAACTAAGCTAGCTTTCTTTATTTTTCTGTTGCTTTTACCTAATGCCTCTTTCTCTTCCATAATCCCATTCAGGATACTGCTTTACCTTTATCAGTCATGTCCTGTTAGGCTCCCCTTGCCTGTCAAAAGTAGATGTTTTGGGGTCTGGTCTTTTGGGTGCAACCCTAAAATTTGAGGTGCCTATTGGGGCCCAGTTCTTTTGCTCCTAAGGGAGAAGCTGAGGTTTTGAGTGCACTCTTGATAGTGGTTTGACACACCAGGGGTGGGGGGTTGTAACCAGGTTGTATCTCAGTCTCTCTCACTTGCTACAGTGTGGGTTTTCCGCCCTGGTTTGCCTGATGCCTATGAGTTGCTTCTAGTTTTGTTTCCTTTCCCCAGAGGGAATTGCCTCATATGTGGCTATAGATTCAGTGCGCCTGTGGGAGGAGGTGTATTCAGTATCTTCCTACATCACTGTCACAAACACAGAACCTGAATTTGAGATTCTTTACAGGCAATTCTTTATAGGAGGAATGTGCTAGACAACCTGCCCCCTTCCCGCCCATCACCTTCAATTTGTTTTTTCATTAATCATACATTTTGAAATAGCTTGTTTTGAAAAGATTCTACAGTCTCCTTCAATTATTTATCTTGGAGTGTCACAAATCTATTTTTATTGCAACTTTTAAAATTTTGCCAATTTTTAAGACGTTAAATACATGGTAATAGCTTTTTCTTTTCTTTTTTCAATTTTAGTTGGGAGATAGGGAAAGGTACTCGATAAACTAATGCAGAAATTCTGCCTCTCCTTTAAAGCTGTTCTCAGGCAGCTGATTCTAGTCCATTTGATGGTGGATTTAGGGCTCTACCTCCAGGGTTGAAATTTCCTTTAACTTCTCCAATTCCAATAACCTATTCTTCCCTTTTGCTTCAGTCTCCTTTATATCTGCTCAAATCTCATCTCTCCCCATTCTGGTAACTTTATTTCATCTGCTTTAAATCCACTATTTTGCTAAAAACCATTGTATAGACAAGCATGGTATTTTTTGCTAATACAGAGCTGCCCCCAAATTCTCCAGTTGCCTAAGAGCAATAGCCTGGAAGTCATTCAATAGACATATGGAACTCAGAGTGATATAATAAAGTTACTATACAGATTCATTGTTACATGGCCCACAATTTGTAGACCAAACCACAAATCTGATCTTATAAATATTCCATTTATGAAAATCATATTTACTGCTCAGTAGATGTCATACACGGAACTATACAAAAAGATCTTCTTGACTCAGATAAAAATGATGGTGTGATCACCCACCTAGAGCCAGACATCCTGGAACGTGAAGTCAAGTGGGCTGTAGAAAGCATCACTACAAACAAAGTTAGTGAAGGTGATGGAATTCCAGTTGAGCTGTTTCAAATCCTAGAAGATGATGCTGTGAAAGTGCTGCATTCAATATGCCAGCAAATTTGGAAAAACTCAGCAGTGGCCACAGGACTGGAAAAGGTAACTTTTCATTCCAATTCCAAAGAAAGGCAATGCCAAAGAATGCTCAAACTACCGCACAATTGCACTCATCTCACACACTAGTAAAGTCATGCTCAAAATTCTCCAAGCCAGGCTTCAATAGTAGATGAACTGTGAACTTCCAGATGTTCATGCTGGATTTAGAAAAGGCAGAAGTAACAGAGATCAAATTGCCAACATCCATAGGATCATCTGAAAAGCAAGAGAGTTCCAGAAAAACATCTACTTCTGCTTCATTGACTACACTAAAGCCTTTGATTGTACAAATTGCAGCAAACTGTGGAAATTCTTCAAGAGATGAGAATACCAGATCACCTGACCTACCTCCTGAGAAATCTGTTTGCAGCTCAAGAAGCAATAGTTAGAACTGGACATGGAACAACAGACTGGTTCCAAATCAGGAAAGGAGTATGCCAAGGCCATATATTGTCACCCTGTTTATTAACTTACACGCAGATTAAGGTGAGATGAAGTTGCTCAGTTGTATCCGACTCTTTGCAACCCCGTGGACTTCATCCATGGGATTCTCCAGGCAAGAATACTGGAGTGGATTGCCATTTCCTTCTCCAGTGGATCTTCCCAACCCAGGTATCGAACCCAGGTCTCTCGCGTTGGAGGCAGACGTTTTAACCTCTGAGCCACCAGAAAAGCTAAATGCAAAATGCCAGGCTGGATGAAGCACAAGCTAGAATGAAAAGAAATGTTGATAACCTCAGATATGCAGATGACACCACCCTTATGGCAGAAAGCAAAGAAGAACCAAAGAGCCTCCTGATGAAAGTGAAAGAGGAGAGTGACAAAGTTGGCTTAAAACTCAGCATTCAAGAAATGAAGATCATGGCATCTGGTCCTATCATTTCATGGCAAATAGATGGAGAAACAATGGAAACAGTAAGAGACTTTATTTTGGGGGTTCCAAAATCACTGCAGATGGTGACTGCAGTCATGAAATTAAAAACACTTATTCCTTGGAAGAAAAGCTATGACCAACCTACACAACATATTAAAAAGCAGAGACATTACTTTGCCAACAAAGGTTGATCTAGTCAAAGCTATGGTTTTTCCAGTCATGTATGGGTGTGAGAGTTGGACTATAAAGAAAGCTGAGTGCCAAAGAACTGATGCATTTGAACTATGGTGTTGCAGAAGACTCTTAAGAGTCCCTTGGACTGCAGGGAGATCAAAACAGTCCATCCTAAAGGAAGTCAGTCCTGAATATTCATTGGAAAGACCGATGTTGAAGATGAAAACTCCAATACTTTGGCCACCTGATGTGAAGAACTAACTCATTGGAAAAGACCCTGATGCTGGGAAAGATAGAAGGTGGGAGGAAAGGGGGACAACTGGGAATGAAATGGTTGGATGGCATTACCGACTTGATGAACTTGAATTTGAGCAATCTCTGGGAGTTGGCGATGGACAGGGAAAGGCTGGCATGCTGTAGTTCATGGGGTTGCAGAGTCGGACATGACTGAGCAACTGAACTGAACTGAAATATCATAAAATAGAGAAATCTTTATTTTTAAAGAAAGCAAAAGTTTGGCAATAAATGCAGTTTCTATGAGCAGAGTTTGAGTCTTTACCAAGATTTTACTTGGAGAGCATGAAGTAAATAAATGTGTGTCCTAAATAATTCTTTTTATTATTTTCAATTTAGCCTTTGAGTGGCTAGTTTCATACATGCCTTTTAAGTCTTTTTTCCTTCAAATCTTCTAGTAAGATAGCAACATTACATTTTTTGTGGATGTTAAATTTTTCTGAAATAATTTCTCTGAGCCAACAGTTCTGAGGGGGTTTATTGTAATATATGAGCAAAGAAAGAGCCTGACAATAAAACTAAAAATAAACTTAATAAGACTTAGGACACCTACATTTATTATTCCATTTCATCATCTTTTTCTAAGATGAATTAGGGTATAGCATTTTATTTCCTCACAATTCCAATTTCATTGGAATATTCATTGATATGGGAATATTTCAATATTGTAAACTGGGAAGGCTACTAGTGTTTACTAGATGATGTTTTTCTTTTTTTTAATTTTATTTTTACTTTATTCTACGTTACAATACTGTATTGGTTTTGCCATACATTGACATGAATCAGCCACAGGTGTACACGAGCTCCCAATCCCGAAGCCCCCTCCCACCTCCCACCCCAAATCATCTCTCTGGATCATCCTGTGCACCAGCCCCAAGCATCCTGTATCCTGTATCGAACATAGACTGGCGCTTTGTTTCTTACATGATAGTATACATGTTTCAATGCCATTCTCCCAAATCATCCCACCCTCTCCCTCTCCCTCAGAGGCCAAAAGTCCATTCTATACCTCTGTGTCTCTTTTGTAGTCTCACATACAGGGTCATCATTACTATCTTTCTAAATTCCATATATATGTGTCAGTATACTGCACTGGTGTTTTTCTTTCTGACTGACTTCACTCTGTATAGTCGGCTCCAGTTTCATCCATCTCATTAGAACTGATTCAAATTTATTCTTTTTAAGGGCTGAGTAATGATGTTTTTCATAAATCATGCTGCTAAGTCACTTCAGTCGTGTCCGACCCTGTGCGACCCCATCGACGGCAGCCCCCCAGGCTCTCCTGTCCCAGGGATTTTCCAGGCAAGAACACTGGAGTGGGTTGCCATTTCCTTCTCCAATGCATGAAAGTGGAAAGTGAAAATTGAAAGTGAAGTTGTTCAATCGTGTCTGACTCTTAGTGACCCTATGGATGGCAGCCCACCTCTGCCCATGGGATTTTCCAGGCAAGAGTACTGGAGTGGGGTGCCATCGCCTTCTCTGACATAAATCATACTTATGAACAAAGAATGAACTGTTGATCACAAATACAACATATTTGTGCTAGAGACAGATTACTCAAATGCCAACCTACTTCCAAAGTATGCTAGGCTCTTATGGAAACATTTTTACTTGCAGATTAATATATTTTTGTTGGGTAAGAAGTTGCATATTGCACAATTTGTTGAGAGCTGTCAGAATTAATTTTAATCTGTAGTATGGAGATCTGAGCCACCAGGGAAGCCACATCAAGGCTATGGTCTTCCCAGTGGTCATGTACACATGTACAGTTGTGAGGTGAACCATAAAGAAGGCAGAATGCCAAAGAATTGATGCCTTTGAACTGTGGTGCTGGAGAGGACTCTTGAGAGTCCCTTGGACAGCAAGAAGATAAAATCAGTCAATCCTAAGAGAAATCAACCTTGAATACTCATTGGAAGGACTGACGCCAAAGCTGAAGCGCCAGTATTTTGGTCACCTGATTCAAACAGCTGACTCATTGGAAAAGTCCCTGATGCTGGGAAAGACTGAGGGCAGAAAGAGAAGAGGGTATCAGAGGGTGAGATGGCTGGATGGCATCACTGATGCAATGAACATGATCTTGGGCAAACTTCAGGAGATGGGGAGGGACAGGGATGCCTGGTGTGCTACTGTCCATGGAGTTGCAAAGAGTTGGACACGACTGGGAGACTCAACAGTAACATCAAAGGAGTATACATAGTCTGTTAATGTAGTTAAAATGTTTTATTAAAAGGAATTTATACCATTGTGGAACTGTAGTCACTACTTACGAATCTTCTTTATCAAAGGTGACAATATTACAAAAACAGCAAATAAAAAAAAGAAAAAAAATAAACAAAACTTGATGACTTGAGAAAGGCACTTTTACTCAGAACAGTTCTTATCCAGAAACCTGGAATTGTTTCACCACTTGACAGCCTCACATATGGCACCATCCTGAATACCAGGTGCAAATATCTTGACAATAATGTCATAAAACATTATTATTAAAAATGTTCAATAAATAATTCTACCCTGCAATGGGAAATTATAGTGTAATAAAAACCTCAAATATGCCACAGCCTCCCAGAGTCCCTAGCAAGAAAAACTTCCTACTCTAACATACTGATGAGTCTTTCTGTAGAAGAGTTCTCTGGGAATCTCTTCTCTGAATCTTCTGTAGTAATCCATAGGTATCGTCCAACAGTAGAACTATTCAGAGACCCCTTTCTTGTTACTGTGGTTAGGTGGTTAGGTGGTTACTGTGACATCTGCCCCACTGCTCAGTATGGACTTTTTCTGCTGGTCTTCTCTAGGCTCTCTTCTCGAGTAACAAATGTACCACCGTGGTGTGAGATGGGAATAGTGGAGGACACTGCATGTGCCAGGACAGGATATGGGGACATACAAGATGTATCTCTGTACTTTCTGCTCAGTTTTGCTGTGCACTTAGAAGTGCTTTAAAAGTTGTTTATGAATTTAAAAATATATTATTCTGGAAATAGCAGTTATTAATATAATTTTTAATATCTGACCATAAAGTGTTTTCATTATTTTGTTTCCCTGCAGAATACTCACATAGAAAAGTCCAGAAAAATGTACACACACATATTATAAAGTCATCTCGGTATCTGTTGGGAATCAGTTCCAGAATATCTCACAGATAATAAAATCCACAAATGCATTATTCCTTCATACATGATAGTATAGTACAGTTGACCTTTCATAACTGTGGGTACAAAAACCGTGGATACAGATGGACAACTGTATATCCTTTCACTTTACATATATATATATATGTATGTATATATGTGTGTGTGTGTGTGTATGTGTGCGTGTGTGTGCGTGTGTGTGTGTGTGTGTAGTTGTTGTTGTTCAGTCACTAAGTCCTGTCTGACTCTGTGACTTCATGGACTACAGCGAACCAGACTTCCCTGTCCTTCACTATCTCCCTGAGTTTGCTCAAATTCATCCATTGAGTTGATGCCATCCAGCCATCTCATCCTCTGTCGTCCCCTTTTCTTCCTCCCTCAATATTTCCCAGCATCAAGGTCTTTTCCAATGAATCAGTTCTTTGCATCAGGTGGCCAAAATATGAGAGCATCAGCTTCAGCATCAATCCTTCCAATGAATATTCAGGGTTGATTTCCTTTAAAATTGACTGGTTGATCTTCTTGCTGTCCAAAGGACTCTCAAGTGTCTTCTCCAACAACACAATTTGAAAGAAACAGTTCTTCTGTGCTCAGTCTTCTTTATGACCCAACTCTCACATCCATACACAACTACTGGAGAAACCATAGCTTTGACTACACGGAATTTTGTTGGAAAAGTGAAATCTATGCTTTTAATATGCTTTCTGGGTTTATCATAGCTTTTTTGACAAAGAGCGAGCATCTTCTAATTTCATGGCTGCAGTCACTGTCCACAGTGATTCGGGAGCCCAAGAAAAGAAAATTTGTCATTATTTCCACTTTTTCCCTATGTATTTGCTGTGAAGTGATGAGAGAAGATGCCGTGATCTTAGTTTATTGAAAGTTGAGTTTTAAGCCATCTTTTTCATTCCCCTCTTTCAAACTCATCAAAAGGCTCATCTCCCAGAGTTTGTTCAAATTCATGTCCACGAGTCAGTTGATGCTATCTAACCATCTCATCCTCTACTACCCTCTTCTCCTTTACCTTCAATCTGTTCCAGCAGCAGGGTCTTTTCTAAGGAGCTGGCTCTTTGCATCAGGTGGTGAAAATATTAGAGCTTTAGTTTCAGTATCAGTCCTTCCAATGAATATTCAGCTTTGAATATTATATATGTGTTACAGATTGAATTATGTCCACCCAGTCCTCGAAGGATGAAATTCTAACCCCTAATGTGACTGTATTTGGAGATAGCATTTTGAAGAAAATAAGTAAAATTAAATGAAATTGTAAAATGGAGGCCTAATCCGATAGAACTCTTTTCCTTATAAAAGGAAAAACACTAGGAAAGTGCACATACAGAGAAAAGGTCATGTTAGCAAGAAGGCATCAGTCTGCCAGGCCAAAAGAGAGGTTTCATCAGAAGCCAATCCTGCAAGTACCTCATTGTTTAAGTTCTAGCCTCCAGAATTAAGAGAAAATAAATAAGCCACCCAGTCTGTGGCTTTGTGTTATGGTAGCTCTAGATTAATACTATATACACATCCATCTACATCTATCTATCTATCTTCAAAACATTGTTTCTTCAGTTCAGTTCATTTCATTTCAGTTGCTCAGTAGTGTCCGACTCTTTGCGACCCCATGAATCGCAGCATGCCAGGCCTCTCTGTCCATCACCAACTCCCGGAGTTCACTCAGATTCATGTCCATCGAGTCAGTGATGCCATCTAGCCATCTCATCCTCTGTCATCCCCTTCTCCTCCTGCCCCCAATCCCTCCCAGCATCAGAGTCTTTTCCAGTGAATCAACTCTTCGCATGAGGTGGCCAGAGTACTGGAGTTTCAGCTTTAGCATCATTCTTTCCATGGCTGATCTCCTTCAGAATGGACTGGTTGGATCTCCTTGCAGTCCAAGGGACTCACAAGAGTCTTCTCCAACACCACAGTTCAAAAGCATCAATTCTTCAGTGCTCAGCCTTCTTCACAGTCCAACTCTCACATCCATACATGACCACAGGAAAAACCATAGCCTTGACTAGACAGACCTTAGTTGGCAAAGTAATGTCTCTGCTTTTGAATATGCTATCTAGGTTGGTCATAACTTTCCTTCCAAGGAGTAAGCATCTTTGAATTTCATGACTGCAGTCACCATCTGCAGTGATTTTGGAGCCCCTCCAAATAAAGTCTGACACTATTTCCACTGTTTCCCCATCTATTTCCCATGAAGTGATTGGGACCGGATGCCATGATCTTCGTTTTCTGAATGTTGAGCTTTAAGCCAACTTTTTCACTCTCCACTTTCACCTGCATCAAGAGGCTTTTGGTGCCTCTTCACTTTCTGCCATAAGGGTGGTGTCATCTGCACATCTGAAGTTATTGATATTTCTCCCAGCAATCTTGATTTCAGCTTCTGTTTCTTCCAGTCCAGCGTTTCTCATGATGTACTCTGCATAGAAGTTAAATAAGCAGGGTGACAATACACAGCCTTGACGTACTCCTTTTCCTATTTGGAACCAGTCTGTTGTTCCATGTCCAGTTCTAACTATTGCTTCCTGACCTGCATACAGATTTCTCAAGAGGCAGATCAGGTGGTCTGGTATTCCCATCTCTTTCAGAATTTTCCACAGTTTATTGTGATCCACACAGTCAAAGGCTTTGGCATAGTCAATAAAGCAGAAATAGATGTTTTTCTGAAACTCTCTTGCTTTTCCATGATCCAGCGGGTACTGGCAATTTGATCTCTGGTTCCTCTGCCATTTCTAAAACCAGCTCGAACATCAGGAAGTTCACAGTTCACGTACTGCTAAAGCCTGGCTTGGAGAATTTTGAGCATTACTTTACTAGCATGTGAGATGAGTGCAATTGTGAGCATTCTTTGGCATTGCCTTTCTTTGGGATTGGAATGAAAACTGACCTTTTCCAGTCCTGTGGCCACTGCTGAGTTTTCCAAATTTGCTGGCATATTGAGTGCAGCACTTTCACAGCATCATCTTTCAGGATTTGAAAGAGCTCCACTGGAATTCCATCACCTCCACTAGCTTTGTTCATAGTGATGCTTTCTAAGGCCCACTTGACTTCACATTCCAGGATGTCTGGCTCTAGATGAGTGATCACACTATCGTGATTATCTGGGTTATGAAGATCTTTTTGTACAGTACAGTTCTTCTGTGTATTCTTGCCACCTCTTCTTAATATCTTCTGCTTCTGTTAGGTCCATACCATTTCTGTCCTTTATTGAGCCCATCTTTGCATGAAATGTTCCCTTGGTATCTCTAATTTTCTTGAAGAGATCTCTAGTCTTTCCCATTCTGTTCTTTTCCTCTATTTCTTTGCATTGATCGCTGAAGAAGTCTTTCTTGTCTCTTTGCTATTCTTTGGAACTCTGCATTCAGATGCTTATATCTTTCCTTTTCTCCTTTGTTTTTTGCCTCTCTTCTTTTCACAGCTATTTGTAAGGCCTCCCCAGACAGTCATTTTGCTTTTTGTATTTCTTTTCCATGGGGATAGTCTTGACGAACATCATTCCATAGTTCATCAGGCACTCTATCTATCAGATCTAGGCCTTTCAATCTATTTCTCACTTCCACTGTATAATCATAAGGGATTTTATTTAGGTCATACCTGAATGGTCTAGCAGTTTTCCTACTTTCTTCAGTTTCAGTCTGAATTTGGCAATAAGGAGTTCATGATCTGAGCCACAGTCAGCTCCTGGTATTTTTGTTGTTGTTATTGTTGACTGTTTAAAGCTTCTCCATCTTTGGCTGCAAAGAATATAATCAATCTGATTTCGGTGTTGACCATCTGGTGATGTCCATGTGTAGAGTCTTCTCTCTGTTATGGTAGCTCTAGATTAATACTATATACACATCCATCTATATCTATCTATGTATCTATCTTCAAAACATTGTTTCTTAAAGCTAAACAAAGAGAATATAGACGAGGAAGCTGAAGTGTGAGAAAAAGTTGGAGCATGAAACCTGGACAACAATAATGATTAAAGGGGCATGAGTGAAACCAACAAAGGAGTTTGAAAACATGAAGTCTCTAAAGAGAGTCATGAAGGAAAGAACTGTAAGTAGGGTGTATCCAATAGTATAAAATTTTGTAGAGAATTCTGTTAGAATAGCAATTAAAAGTAAGTGAAGAGATTTGCAAGTCTAGGGTGGGAGGGTATAGCATATATATAGTAGTGAGTTCAGAGAGGGCATTGAGAATGTAAACATAGATTGAATCTTGCAAAATTTTAGCAGTGAAGAGAGGTAGGTAAATCATCCTCTTGAAGGTAAATCCACATCAAAGAAAGGGATTGTTCAGGTCAATGGATTGAAACAGTTTGTAAGCTGGAATAAAGGAAAGAAGGGGAAGGGAAAGTCCAAACATGAGAAAAGGAATACAAATAATTATCAGACTGAGTGTGATCCAAGGAAGGACAAATCCAGGAAGGCAGGAAGTTAAACTCATGAAGCAAGGAAAGCATCTGAAAAAGTGAAGGGAATGAGCAGTTTAAATTAATTATAAGAGTAGGAAAGAGGAAGGTTGAGAATATAGTATTGATATATAATATTACTGTGAAGAATGGTTTGAAATGCCAGCTAATGAAACGCACAATCTTAGATTTTTGTAATTTTACCTGTGTGATATGCTTCCTCTCTGTTCTTCTTGGTCTAAATTGATGGTTTATTTCCCTTAGGCACAGTCTAAAGTAATGTGCTCACTTTATTCTACAAAGCTCACTGACTCTTGTGGTAATAAATTTTTCCTAAGGATAATGGCAAGGCCTCAAGTTTTCCCTCTTTTCTTTTTCCTTTCTCTTTAATATTAATACCCCCAAGCCCATTAATGGGCTTCCCGGTGGCTCTGTGGTAAAGAATCCACCTGCCAATTCAGGACACATGGGTTCGATCCCTGGGTCAGAAAGATCCCCTAGAGAAGAAAGTGGCAACTCACTTTAGTATTCTTGCCTGGGAAATCGCATGGATAGAGGGAGCCTTATGGGCTACAGTCCATAGGGTTGCAAAAGAGTTGGACACAACTGAGCAACTGAACAACAACAAGATACTCATTAATGTGAACACGTTGTAAATCCTCAAAGTAGTTGCTTGGTGACCTGGTAAGTGGTTGAATGTACTAAGATAATGTATGCCACATGTGATTACGTGTATCTGCTTTATTAAACACATGTATTAATACACTTTACTTCCTTTATTTACAAAGTATTTCAAATGCTGTGTTAAATTACAGCCAAATTACATCTTCTGTGTATTTCATTATCTAGTGCAATATGATTATATGGACAATTCTTTAAAATACCATATTAAATTCTTCAAGAATCTTCTACTGTTTTAGTGTAGAGGCTTTTTATATACTGAGTAAATACTTTAAAGAACTTATACATTATAAACAGTAGAAGATTTTATAAAATGTTAAAGTACTGTGCATAGTGTATTGAAATACTCTTCCATTCAAATTTATTAATATTCTATTTTTTGAAAGAACATTGAATTAAGTTATTCTTCTAAGTTATATATCTGTGAAAATAATTACACAATGTAGTATTTAAAAACAAGGAGGAATATATAAAATTTGCTATTCAAAGATCAGGATGTTCCCAATACCACCTTTTAATATGAATAGATAAAATAACAATAAATGGCATATAAATTCATAGTTATTGAAATATGATAAGGTCCTACTGATGTGTAGTTTATGAAAAATACAGTTTGGCTTTTAGATGAAACACTTTTGTAAATTTGGCATTGTTACATAACTGGCAGGTCTCCCTTTAAAGATTAATAGTGCTTAATAAATGAATTAGTACATATATTTTTAATAGTAAGTACTCCATGAGGCTTCAAACTAACTGACTTGATAAATTAGAGGATTAATATGGATTATGTATGTCGTATAAAAGTTTCAGATTTATATGTTGTCTTTGTGGCAAAAACTTCTGTCAAAAAGATCTCTGTGGTTTTCCCTTTATTAAAAACTTCCTGTGTGAGTTAAATGGAGAAACTCTTCCCTCTCCCCTGTACCGGCAGCTCAGCCTGTGTGCGGCAGGCAGCAAGCAGTGGCCACAACTGTGTTTCTGTGTGCTCAGTTGCTCAGTCATGTCCGACTCTTTGTGACCCCGTGGACTGTAGCCTGCCAGGCTCCTCTGTCCATGGAATTCTCCAGGCAAGAATACTGGGTGCGTTGCCATTCCTTTCTTCAGGGGATCTTCCTGACCCAGGGACTGAACCTGGGTCTCCTGCACTGCAGGATTCTTTACTATCTAAGCCACCAGGGATGCCCAGTAGTGACAATTACTAGCAACTGACCAAACTCATGGGAAGCTGGGCTTGCACCACAGTTTGAAAAAGAGACACAATCATAGTGCATGCCTTTGTGTGTGTGAGAGAGAGAGAGATAAGGGAAAGAGGAATAGAGAAATTAATGCATTTTCTATGGAGGGATGACATACACAGAAATAATTTGTTCATCTGTTTTATCTATTTGGTTAGATTCCTGTTGAAAAGGAAATTATAACTGAAAGTCTGAGACTTGAATTATTAAATTACTTTGGGGATTTTTAATTATCCATAATGTAGAACATTGAGAAAAGTAATTGAGTTATGACTCTGAGTGAAATGGTGTTGGGACCTAGGAACAGCTGATAGAAAGCTTTGAAAGTCAGAAAGACATATTTAAATTGTGTGGTGGTGGTTTAGTCACTAAGTCCTGGCTGACTATTTGAGACCCCTATGAGCTGCAGCCCGCCAGGCTCCTCTGCCCATGGAATTCTCCAGGCAAGAATACTGGAGCGAATTGCCATGCCCTCCTCCAGGGGATCTTCCTGACCCAGGGACTGAATCCAGGTCTCCTGTGTTACAGGCAGTCTCCTGGGCATTGCAGACACATTCCTTACCAACTGAGCCAGCAGGGAAGCACTGAATTGGTGTGTCAGGCTTTTCGTAGGTTTAGGGAGAGATGGAAATGCTAAAAATAGGATGAGAAGAAAACGATTCAATTTAATATTTTAAATTTATTTAACCAAACGTGAAAATGTTAACTCTTACACAAGAATGGTGGTCTTGGAAATAGAATAATTATAATTCATTATAGGTAAATTTACAAGTGTCAGTTTGGGTCCACTCAAGATAACAGAAACCATAATCGCTGCTTTGACAGAGAATATACAAGGGTTTGGTTAAACATGCATAAAGGGAATGAAAAAAGAACATTGAGATAACACAAAGCTAATAATTTTTGGAAATAACAACTACTCTTAAAGCTAGGAAAATAGAGGAATGAGGTTAAGAATAACAGAATCTTTTAAGTTTATAGAAAGGACCTCACAGTGCTAGCACAAGGCGTGATCACTATGTGTATCTATGAAAAGGTGCAGGAAACTGGTCTCAGAGTGGGGGATGCCAAAAGGAGCTGAAGGTTGGTGCCAACTGACACTGCCGAAGAGCAGTGGCAATGCTGAGAAGAACAGCGTGCAGATAGGGAGACGATTCTCTATCTTCTTGCTTTCCAAAGCGATGTTTCCTACTGACCAATTTATCTGATGTTGCTTATTGGCCAAATTAAAAGGAGATCAGCTGTCAAAGGAAAAAAATAATAGTTTACAAAGTCCCTAGACAGCATCATAGAGCAAAATGTTTAAGTGCGGATAAGGAGCTAGGAGACAGTAGTTTGATAATCACATTATATAACAATAAAATTAATTGGAAAATAAAATGGTAGCAAAAGAACTATAAATTAGATATGGTAGAATGAATATATAGCCATTAAGTTTTGCACATTGAAATGAGTTATTGGAGAAACTGTGCTTAGTAAGAAGGATATTAATATATAGTCTTCCTCTGGGGATCTGTAAAAGCAGAAAATAATTTGAACTTGTTGGATGGCTTTTTACTCTCCTATTTAAAGATAGGGAAACATTATTTTCCAGATCTGTGATTCAAATATTCTTAACACATAAACTTACTAATTAAAAGGAAGTCCTCTTTTAAATACATAAATTCCTATTACAAGCAAGGGAATATGATAGATGTAAATATATATCATCCATAAACCTTCATTTCAATGTTTTATTCTGTTGGATGAAACCATCCATGTCCCTAAGTAAAGAAAATACAAGTTATTATAGTTTGTATATTCCAAGTTTTGTTACAGATGGTAGAAGATCTGAGAAATTTGCATATGAAAAAAATAAACAACTCAAATAATTGAAGTCCAAGCTCTATTGGTTTCAGGAGTTCAAAGCTATCAGTAGACAGAATATTGCTTCATCATTCAACTCTGGTTTCTGCATTGTTGGTTTCATTTTCAGAAATTCTGGAATGGTAAGAAGACAACCAGAATCTGCAGTTCTGTACTGCTCTCTCAGTAGACTGAGCAACACTCCAACTGAGTCTCACTGCTTTTGATTGAATGTTGTGGTCAACCATGAACCAATCACTATTAAAAAAGAAATTACCCTATACTTGACCAAGCCTCCTTCACTTGTCTTGAGCTGGAAATAAAATGAGATCCACTTGAAGTAAATAGAGTGAAGAAGGAAATATTATTCATAGAAGAAAGTTGGAGATTTATTGTCAGAAAAAAGGCTAATATGTGTCAGTAAGAGAACAGATACTTGGCACATGCTGTAATTGTCATGAGGGAAAACACAATCTGTGGGCTTTCAAAGGTAGAAGAAGGTAGCTCTAAGGAAAGTTTTAAAGGAGATGATATTTGAATTTCACCAAGAACTTTGAAATTTAGTTACTGGGGAAAGTATTCTCAGAAAAGAGAAGTGTGTGGGAAAAGTCATAAAGAAAATAAAGTGTACTATCATGGAAAACACTGCAGTGTGAAAACGGAATATGACATTGAAGGAAAATAGTGAGGACCAAGAAAAGTAAATTGGTATTTAGGCAGTCTAAATAATTTGATATTTCAGTTGGCAGACTGTAATCGCTGATATTTTTGTGCAGAGACATGATAAAATTTTAATAATTAAAGGATAAAAATCTTACAGAAACAATGCTTAGAATAAATAAAGCTAGAGAAAAGCAGGGGCAGGAAGACCAGTTAGAGAGCCATTGCCGTCATCTCATCAGGAAATACTGAGATGGGAACCAAAAGAGTAAATTTGGAATGATAAAATTTAAGACAGATTCTTCAGAAATTGGAGGATACAGGAGCATCAGGACTGAATATGAAAGTCAAGGAAAAAATAGAATTAAAGATTATACAGAGTATCTGAATAATGCCTGTTGAATGCTTTTGATAGAACAATGGAGCACATAATCGATGGCAGATTTCAGTAAGATCATGCATTTTATCTAACTTGCTTTGGAATTTAAATGCTTATTTACTTTTATTAGGCAGTAAATATAACAAGTTAATAATAATACCTATCATATTTTTATTAGATTTTTATTGCTGCTATAATACAAATGTAGAGGCTGAAAATAACATATATTTATTATTTTACAGTTCAGGAGATCAGAAGTCCAAAATTAGTTTCACTAGAATAAAATAAAGATGTTGGCACAGTTATATTCTTTTCAGAGAGACAGGGAGAACCTATTTTCTGACCTTTCTAAATTCTAGAGGCTTCCTGCATTCCTTAGCCTATGGCTCCTTCTTCCACCTTCAGATATGGCAGTAAATATCTTCAAATCTCCCTCTGACTCATATCAACTCACTCACCCACCTTGTTTATGCATGAGTGTGAGGACTCTCAGTTACATTGGGTTCAATGGAATAATTCAGAATGTTTCCTATTTCAACATCCTTAAATTAATTTTATCTGCAAGGTCTCTTTTGCCAGGTATGGTAGTATATACACAGGTTCTGAGGATTAGGATGTAGACATTTTTTTTTTTTTAGTTACCTTTTATTTTTTAAACTGGCATACAGTTGATTTACAATGTTGTGTTCATTTCAGGTGTACAGCAAAGAGATTCCATTATATATTTACATTTGTATATTCTTTTCCAGATTCTTTTCTTTTTTTTAATACTTTATTCTACATTACAATACTGTATTTGTTTTGCCATACATTGACATGAATCAGCCACAGGTGTCCACGATCTCCCAATGCCAAAGCCCCTCCCACCTCCCACCCCACATCCTCTCCCTGGATGTAGACATTTTTAGGAGAATATATTATTCTACCAACGACTGTATTATAATGTGATGAACACATAGAGAAAAAAGCATACTGGCCTAACATTTCAATATCTTGCTGATATGCTGTCATTTTTCTGGAGGTTTAGAATATAAAAATTAGTTGGCATAACCAAAAGCAAATGCTACATTGAGCTATTTAGATACTTCTTTTTTAAATTATTAAAATTATTACCACATTTGGAAATCATGTACTTGATTTTTGGATACTTTAGGAAATTGTGGTAATCTGGACAAAAACACCACTCTATTTAATGACTCTCACAAGTCAAAGTGGTTTCTATCACTCCACCTGCTTCTTCTAGGCTTGGATGTGTGACTTGCATTGGCCAGTGGTCATTAGCAAACATGACAGAAATTGAGGTTTTAAGAGAGTGTTCACGTCCAGACATCCTCTGTCTTGATTCTTTTTGCTTTCATGGCCTGACCAAGCTGGGCCACACTTCTGGAGGATAAGAGACATGAAGAGAGGCATCAGCCATCCATGGTTAGTACCCATTCTTGTCATATCAGTTAAGGGCTCAGGCACATGAATGTGGTCCTCATAGGGTATCCAGTCCCAAGAAAGTGGTCTAGACCATAAGAACAATCCAGGAAAGCCACAAAAATACATAGGCATTTTTCATGTTTCAGTCAAGAAATGTGAAAAATAAATGCTTCTTTTAAGTCACTAATTTTGGGGTGATTAGTTAGATGGAAAAAAATAACTTATTCAGAAATTACTACTGTGGTGTTCATTCAACTGGTATTGGAAGATAGCCCCCTTGTCAGGAAAGCAAATGCCCTCTAGAATCTCACTGCACTTTTTATCAGATGATGTGAATTGACAAAGAATATTTATCTTAGTTATGATCTAATATTTTGATTTAGTACTGAGCCATTTTTGAAAGGTCATATTAAACACACAATAGTAATTAGAAGCCCCAACCCCACTGAATACTTAGCCATTGAGTGTATTCCAGTCTTTTCAATCAAGGATAGGTGGATTTGTGAGTGCCTTATATGGCTACCTGTACAGCTCCCCCTACATTCCACTGCAGCTTCCTTTTAGAGAAAAGTTACTTGGGTCAAGTAGGAGAACCCAGATTCAAACACTCTGGACACCTGACAGATTCACACTCTTAAAATCATGTTCTTATTTTCCCCATTTTTAGTGACTTAAAAAATAAAAAAGCATTAGAGCTTACACTAGAGAATCTCAGAGTGATGCATTGGGCTTCCCAGTGGTGCTAGTGGTAAAGAATGTGCCTGCCAATACTGGCGACAGAAGAAAGTTTGATCCCTGAATCAGAAAGATCCCCTGGAGGAGGGCACAGTAACCCACTCCAGTATTCTTGCTGGACAATCCCATGGATAGAAGAGACTGGTGGGTTACAGTCCCTAGGGTTGCACAGAGTTGGACATGACTTGAAGCGAATTAGCAGCAGCAACAGCAGAGTAATACATTAGAGAATAATTTTTTTAAAGAGGGATGCCATATTGTTCTCCCAGAAACTTGACTCGCAAGAGTTCTTCCCAAACCAGGAGGACATGGCAGCTTTTCTTGCGTGTTTCTCTGAATGAGACAAAGCATTTGGTGTGTACTAGATTGGTGCTATTTCTTACTGATGTTTATTGTTAGAAGGGAGATAATTTTTTTGTAATGTTTAACCAATATATATTTTATTCACTGTAAGTCTTGTTCTCTTGTAGTTCCTTATCTATTTAATCAAAGACAATTTAGAAGGACAGAGTCATCTTAAAGCAATTGTTTTGCTTGGGAAATTGCTTCTTACACAAAAAGAAAAAGTGGTAACTATGAAACAAAGTTCTGAACAGTTTACATACCTATATTGCTTATTTTCATCCTACTTTATATATATATGTATAAACTTTAAATTTGGGGAGAAAATTAATTTTGAGAAAAGTACATACTACCTCTTCTTTTCTAAAACAATAGCATGGAAAGGTAAATCTTTCAAGGTAGTTGATTCATATATATATATATGTGAAAAAATGTGGATATTTTACCAAGAATTATAATCCTACATGTATGGCATCCAGTTTAATTATGAAGAGACTATTTTGAATTCTTATTGAGAAAATATACTGCCATAATATTAATAGCACAGTGGAGAATAATAAATCATTTTCCATGTTATTAAAACAAATTTAGTGTTATATAAAATAGAATTCATGTCTTTTTTACTGAAATGAAAGAATAGTCTACCAAGCTTAGAATAAGTGGCAACTCAATATGAGTTCTCATTTTATTTTTAATGTTTAATGTAGAAAGCAATATAAATAGAATTTCATGAATAAAAACTGAAATATAAAAATTCAATAATATTTTTGCATTTAAATAATCACATTAGAAATCAATCTTTCTCAGACTTTAAATAAATTGTCTTTTCCAGAGTGATTCTCTTTTATATCAGAATTTTTAAGTTGCCCTTGTGGGAATAATTTCATTGCTATCAATTTCTAGTTTGAGAATGTAATTGTTGAGTGCTGTTCCCAAGGCAATGGATACTATTATGTTTTTAATATCTATTTTTATGAGCATTTTCAATTTTTACCCTTTTTCATTAAAATGTTTTGCCTCTAGCGCTTCCTGCTTCTCTAACTCTGTACATGCTTATTTTCTATAAAACTTTCAGAAATGTGGTTGACCATGGTTAGAACATTGTAATAATATCATTGTCCTAACTTATTTTTATCGAGGTTTTATTAAAAGGACTAAAAATTACTCATATATCATATTAATTCATCATATGTCATTTGAGTGAGGTTAGATATTGACTTTTTTCACAGATAATGTATTTAACTCCTTTAATTATTAGAATAAAAGGAATATTCCTAAGAGTGAGGATGCCTAAATGTATTATATGATGTGTGTTTATATTTAATAATGCTTGAATACATGTATGCTTATTTATAAACCTATATACAAATATGCATATTTATACATATATACATTGTATATTTACATACATGCATACAAATATTTACCTGAAAAAATATCTTAAATGGCTTAAACAAGTGGAATCATAGCATGAAACATATATGGCAAAGTAAATACCAAGAGCACAGAATGAAAGTGTGCAGATATGACAAATAATTTTATTGAAACTACCACACCAGAGCCTAAATTTATATCTTTTCTCCCAGTCTCTACCTTTGCAAGTTATCCTCTATATTTCTTCTAGAATAAGTTCCCAATTTGAAAATATAATCATGTACTGACTTTCCTGGTGGCTCAGATGGTAAAGCGTCTGCCTACAATGTGAGAGACCTGTGTTCAATCCCTGGGTTGGGAAGATCCTCTGGAGAAGGAAATGGCAACCCATTCCAGTATTCTTGCCTGGAGAATCCCATGGATGGAGCAGCGTGGTGGGCTACAGTCCATGGGGTCGCAAAGAGTTGGACACGGCTGAGTGACTTCACTTCACTTCACTTCACTGTTCTACTCAAACCACTTCAGTGAGATTTCATTTTTCTGTTGACTTCCAAAATGTTAAAAGTTTATAGGGCCACATTTTATGCCTCTAACAAAATGGCTCCCGCCTAATTCTCCAATCATATCTTTCACCATTTCATACACAAAATCTACACTCGACATTTGTTGTTCAGTCGCCAAGTTATGTCTGACTCTTTGACATTCTAAGGATTGCAGCAAGCCAGGCTTCTCTGTCCACTATCTCCCGAAATTTGCTCCAACTCATGTCCATTGAGTCAGTGAGGCTTGCTAACCATCTCATTCTCTGTCGTCCCCTTCTCCTCCTGCCCTCAGTCTTTCTCAGCATCAGGGTCTTTTCCGATAACTGGGTGCTTTGCATCAGGTTTCCCTTGTGGCTCAGCTGGTAAAGAATCCACCTGTAATGTGGGAGACCTGGGTTTGATCCCTGGGTTGGGAAGATCCCCTGGAGAAGGGAAAGGCTACCTACTCTAGTATTCAGGCCTGGAGAATTCCATGGACTGTATAGTCCACGGGGTCACAGAGTCGGACATGACTGAGTGACTTTCGCTCACACTTTCACTTGCATCAGGCGGGCTTCCGTGGTGGCTCAGATGGCAAAGAGTCTGCATGCAATACAGGAGACCTGGGTTTGATCCCTGGGTTGGGAAGATTCCCCTGGAGAAGGGAAAGGCTGCTCAGTCCAGTATTCTGGCCTGGAGAATTCCATGGACAGAGGCACCTGGCAGGCAACAGTCCTTGGGATCTCAAAGAGTGAGACACAGCTGAGAACCTTTCATTTTGCAACAGGTGGCCAAAATATTGGAGCACCAGCTTCAGCATGAGTCCTTCTAATGACTATTAAGTGCTAATTGCCTCTAGGATTGACTGGTTTGATCTCCTTGCTGTACAAGGGACTCTCAACAGTCTTCTCTAGCACCATAATTTAGAAATTTCAGTTCTTTGCTGCTCAGACTTCTTTATGGTCCAACTCTCATCTGTACATGACTACCAGAAAAATCATAGATTTAACTTTAAGGACCTTTGTTGGTAAAGCAATGTTTTTGCTTTTTAATACGCTTGTCTATGTTTGTCATAGTTTTCTTCCAAAGAGCAAGCACCTTTTAATTTTGTGGCTGCAGTTACCCTCTGCAGTAATTTTAGAGCCCAAGAACATAAAATATATCACTGTTTCCACTTTCCCTCCATTTGCCATGGAGTGATGAGCCTGGATACCATGATCTTAGTTTTTTGAATGTTGAGCTTCAAGCCAGCTTTTTCACTCTCCTCTTTCACCTTCATCAAGAGACTCTTTAGTTCCTCTTTGTTTTCTGCCATTAGAGTGGCATTATCTGCATATCTGAGGTTCTTGAAATTTCTCCTGGAAACCTTCATTCCAGCTTGTGAGTCATCCAGCACAGCATGATATACTCCACATAGAAGTAAAATAAGCAGGGTGACAATATACAGCCTTGACGTACTCCTTCTCCTATTTGGAACCAGTCTGTTGTTCCATGTCCGGTTCTAGCTGTTGCTTCTTGACCTGCATACAGATTTCTCAGGAGACAGGTCAGGTGGTCTCGTATTCCCATCTTTTTCAGAATTTTCCACAGTTTATTGTGATCCACACAGTCAAAGGCTTTGGCATAGTCAATAAAGCAGAAATAGATGTTTTTCTGGAACTCTCTTCCTTTTTCCATGATCCAGCGGATGTTGGCAATTTGATCTCTGGGGAACGTCTATATTTCCAAGAGTGACTACTTTTCTGTGAACTTAGTCTTTTGCTTCATAGTCTGATTAACTAACTGTGTGTCTGTGTCTGTGTGTGTGTATTTCTAGCTACCCCTTTCTTTGTCCATAGTAATGAAGCTTTTCTGGATTAGTAGAATGTGACAATAATTTCGTGTATAAAAAATTTATTAATAGAAGATGAGATTTTTGTAATGCTAAGAAAAATATCTTTCTAAGAATTTATTCTTTCAAAATACAAAGACAGATAAAGGTTTTGAAGGGAGCATATATAAATATTTCTTCCAATAAAGTATCAGAGAAATTTGTCTAGCACCTTTCTGTTTTCTCTATTCTCTTTAAATTTTTCAGCTCCTTCAATTTGTTTTTCTTCTTACTTTTTCTCTTTTCTGGCAAAATCTGCTCCTCTTTATAGTATTCTGTGTTATTAAAAGATGTGTATTTGTGCCGGGAAACAAAGATTTATCAGTTCAGTTCAGTTCAGTCGCTCAGTTGTGTCCGACTCTTTGTGACCCCATGAATCGCAGCACGCCAGGCCTCCCTGTCCATCACCAACTCCTGGAGTTCACTCAGACTCACGTCCATCGAGTCCGTAATGCCATCCAGCCATCTCATCCTCTGTCATCCCCTTCTCCTCCTGCCCCCAATCTTTCCCAGCATCAGAGTCTTTTCCAATGAGTCAACTCTTCGCATGAGGTGGCCAAAGTACTGGAGTTTCAGCTTTAGCGTCCTTCCTTCCAAAGAAATCTTAGGGTTGATCTCCTTCAGAATGGACTGCTTGGATCTCAGTTAATGATTAATAAACTCTTAATGCTGTATTAAAAAGGAAAACATTTATTATGCTCATTTAAAAATTACTCTAAAAATTACTTGGGGATATAAATGTCAGTTTATGTCAATACGTATTTCCAGGCCCATTTTCTCAAACCTCCTCAGAGTTTATTGTATCAGTTGCAATTTGTCTTAGTTGCTAAATGTTCACTTTTGAAAAACTATTTTCAAGAGTACATAAAAAGCTTACTGGCTTCTGCTTCTACTTTTCAGCTGAGTAGTTCCTATCAGTAGCCACTGGGAGGTAGCACATGTATTGTGCTTTCCTTATTCCGAGTGTGTGTGAAGTTATAAACTAAGAGTTCATATTACCTGAAGGTAATGATAGTATGATTTATTGTTTTCACTGTTGGTGTTAAAATAAGCAATTTATAACTACGGTTAAAGTGGTGAACAGCAAAAACTAAACAATACAAAGCAAAACAAATGCCCTTCATGCTGTGCTTGGAAGTTACTATTCTCCAATGTGGTAAAAAATGTACAATGTGGAATACTTGATGTTTTGCTACCCTATCACTTTCTGGAAAATTAAGCAAGAAGTCTTATTTATTTTCAAGATGAGAATAGTTTAAAAACAAAAAGTAGTTATGGTTACATGCCTGAGTTAGAAAAATAGCATCAAGAGAGGAAGCTGATTTACAGGCCTGCACAAACAAAATCCTAGTGGAAACTTATATGCATTGCATAGATTTTCTTTTAATATTAATTAAATTGTTACTGGCACAGAAGTGTATTACTAGAAATTGGGATCACATAGATGTAGTGGAGACTCACCACAGTAAGTCAATTTTCTATATATCCCATGCTATTTTAAGCTTTACTGATGTGAAATTAATCTCAATTTTTTTTTCCTATAGAAGCTAATGTCTTTAAAAATGTTAAATATTTGGAAATTTTGCCAATTCTGGATAGGTCAAATAAAAAACTTTTTGCTTGAAGAACTTGGGACTAGATTTTGACTAATGTTGAATTTTAATTCACTTCCTTCTCAGAACTTAGCTATAATTCAGAAAAATTTTGTATTAAAATAACAGATGACAAATTATATCAGAAAAATCACAAAATTGATTTATCAAGAACAAGTCAATACTTGCCACAGTCTTTAATTGAAAGAAAGTCTTAAAATAGATCCTTATTAATTTAATTATTGAACATTTTTGCACTTTACCAGAACAAACCACCTTCAACAAAGAAAAAAAAGGGGGAAAAGAAAGAAAAGAAGTGAGAAAAATTTCAGTAATATTTATCCATTATAAGTTAATAACATTAAATGTGATAATTAGCATATTACTATTGTGATTATTTATTTTGCACTTGTTATTATCAAAATGTATAAATTCCATGGCTATTATAATGACTCAGTCTTTCAGAAAAGAACTCTGGGATATAAGTTTTTGCTATATAATTTATAGTTATTTTAAAGCATACTAAACAGAAAAACAGAGCTTTCACTTTGAATTTTAATCTGATAATTTCTCCTGGCATTGCCCAAGTCTGCCTATACATGTACCAAAGTATGTTCTCTTAGCTCTTCAGGTCAACCTTGGACATGAATTCAGATAATTAAAGCCCAAATGTATGATAACCGAAATAGAGTAGAAGCTCCCTTAACCGATAATCATGTAACTTACTGGTTCATTGAGTCTTTCCAGTCCTCTTGAAAACAAAGTGGACTGATACTTTAGACACTGGAAAACAAGGAGTTTGCCGTCCAGTAAATCTGCAGCCTTCTACTCTTATCTGTTGCTCATTTGCTTATCTAGTGCATCAGTCAGTCAGACTAATTGTCAGTTTCCTGTAGTGGAGAATCTTCCAGATAAGTTAAGTAGAAAAATTACTTGTCTGAAATATGAGATAGCCCACAGAAACAACAGAAAAGCCAAAACTGAACCCTTTGATGCTGTAAAGAGCAATATTCCATAGGAACCTGGAATGTTAGGACCAATAATCAAGGCAAATTGGGGTGGTCAAACAGATGGCAAGGGTGAATATCGAACATTCTAGGAATCAGCGAACTAAAATGGACTGGAGTGGCTGAATTTAATTCAGATGACCATTATATCTACTACTGTGGGCAAAAATCCCTTAGAAAAAATGGAGTAGTCATCCTAGTCAAAGAAAGTCTGAAATGCAGTACTCAGATGAAATCTCAAAAATGATGGAATGATCTCTGTTCATTTCCAAGGCATACTATTCAGTATCACAGTAATCCAAATCTATTCCCTGGCCAGTAATGCTTAAGAAGCTGAAATTGAATGGTTCTATGAAGACCAACAAGACCTTCTAGAACTAACACCTAAAAAGATGTCCTTTTCATTATAGGGGACTGGAATGCAAAAGTAGGAAGTCAAAAAATACCTGGAATAACAGGCAAATTTGGCCTTGGAGTACAGAATGAAGCAGGGCAATGGCTAATAGAGTTTGCTAAGTTTATGACACATTGGTCATAGCAAACACCCTCTTCCAACAACACAAGAGAAGACTCTACACATGGACATCGCCAGATGGTCAACACCAAAATCAGATTAATTATAATCTTTGCAGCCAAAGATGGAGAAGCTCTATACATCAGCAAACACAAGACTTGGAGCTGACTGTGGCTCAGATTATGAACCCCTTATTACCAAATTCAGACATAAATTGAAGAAAGCAGGGAAAACCACTAAACCATTCAGGTATGACCTAAATCAAACCCCTTATGATTATACAGTGGAAGTGAGAAATGGATTTAAGGGATTAGATCTGATAGACAGAGTGCCTGAATAACTATCAATGGAGGTTCGTGACATTGTACAGGAGACAGTGATCAAGACTATCCCCAAGAAAAAGAAATGCACAAAAGGCAAAATGGCTGTCTGAAGAGGCCTTTCAAATAGTTGTGAAAAAGAAGAGAAGCTAAAGGCAAAGGAGAAAAGGAAGAATATACCCATTTGAAAGCAGAGTTCCAAAGAATAGCAAGGAGACAAGAAAGCCTTCCTCAGTGCTCAATGAAAAGAGATAGAGAAAAACAATAGAATGGGAAAGACTAGAGATCTCTTCAAGAAAATTAGAGATACCAAGGGAAACATTTCATGCAAAGATAGGCATGACTAAGGACACAACTGGTGTTGACCTAACAGAAGTAGAGGATATTAAGAAGAGGTGGCAAGACTACACAGAAGAACTATACAAAAATGATCTTCATGACCCGTATAATCATGATGCTGTGAACACTCACCTAGAGCCAGACACCTGAGTGTGAAGTCAAGTGGGCCTCAGGAAGCATCACAATGAATAAAGCTAGTGGAGGTGATGGAATTCCAGTTGAGCTGTTTCAAATCCTAAAAGATGATGCTGTGAAAGTGCTGCACTCAATATGCCAGAAAATTTAGAAAACTCAGCAGTGGCCACAGACTAGAAAAGGTCAGTTTTCATTCCAATCCCAAAGAAAGGCAATGCCAAAGAATGCTCAGAGTACCGCACAATTACATTCGTCTGACACGCTAGTAAAGTAATGCTCAAAATTCTCCAATCCAGATGTTCAAGCTGGATTTTGAAAACCAGAGGGACCAGAGATCAAATTGCTAACATCTGTTGGATCATGGAAAAAGCAACAGAGTTCCAGAAAAACATCTACTTCTGCTTTGTTGACTACACCAAAGCCTTTGACTGTGCGGATGACAGCAAACTGTGGAAAATTCTGAAAGAGATGGGAATACCAGACCACCTGACCTGCCCCCTGAGAAATCTGTATGCAGGTCCGGAAGCAACAGTTAGAACTGGACACAGAACAACAGACTATTTCCAAATAGGAAAAAGAGTATGTCAAGGCTGCATATTGTCACCCTGCTTATTTAACTTCTATGCATGAGAAATGCTGGACTGGATGAAACACAAGCTGGATTTCTCCCTGGATTGCAGGGAGAAATATTGATAACCTCAGATATGCAGCTGACATCACCTTTATGACAGAAAATGAGGAACAACTAAAGAGATTTTTGATGAAAGTGGAAGAAGAAAGTGAAAATTTTGGGTTAAAACTCAACATTAAGAAAGCTAAAATCATGGGATCTGGTCCCATCACTTCATGGCAAATAGATGGGGAAACAGTGGAAATAGTCAGAGACTTTATCTTGAGGGGCTCCAAAATCACTGCAAATGGTAACTGCAGGCATGAAATTAAAAGACATTTGCTCCTTGGAAGAAAAATTATTATCAACCTAGGCAGCCTATTAAAAAGCAGAGACATTCCTTTGCCAACAAAGGTTCATCTAGTTAAGTGACGGTTTTTTTCAGTAGTCATGTATGGATGTGAGAGTTGAACTAGAAAGAAAGCTGAGCACTGAATAATGGATACTTTTGAACTGTGGTGTTGGAGAAGACTCTTGAGAGTCTCTTGGACAGCAAGGTGATCCAACCAGTCCATCCTAAAGGAGATCAGTCCTGAATATTCATTGGAAGAACTGATGCTGAAGCTGAAACTCCAATACTTTGGCCACCTGATGTGAAGAACCGCCTCATTGGAAAAGACTCTGATGCTGAGAAAGATTGAATGCAGGAGGAGAAAGGGACGACAGAGGATGAGATGGTTGGATGGCATCACCGACTCAATGGACATGTTTTAGTAAACTGTGGGAGTTGGTGATGGACATGGATGCCTGGTGTAATGAGTGCTGCAGCCCATGGGGTCACAAAGAGTTGGACACAACTGAGTGACTGAACTTAGCTGCACCGTTTGATGTATGATTGCCCCGGCCTTTGAGGAGCTGGAGCAGCTTACTAGATTTAGAACTCTGGCTATGACCTCTGTTTTCCTCACATGCCTGATTTCTTTTCCCTAAGAGGGGCCTCATGAACATTTCTGTGGATACCCCTCTCCTCCTGCCTTCAGTTAAGTTCATATTAAGCCTCTTGTGGCCTAGAGATACATAGGTATGACACAATTAGCCTTCAGCAGGACTGGCCCAGCAATAAGCTTGAAAAGGACTAACAAAAGACCCTTTGGTCTGGAAATGTTGGGATTTCGAGTTGCCATAATGTGTTAGGAGCACATGCTTTAGGTGGGTCCTTCCTTTTTGTCCTTTGGACCCCTTGTTTCATGGGGAGAGGCATGGCCAAAATAATGCATCAGTTTCTAGGGCCATCGCTTGGAGGAGTGCGGTCAGGTACACTGGATCCATTGACAGTCAGTGTTTGTAACTGACAGCCTCATATCAGAATCTGTCACTGCTGTTGAAACTCTTTGCCATTGTACCTATTAGAAAATCAAATCTTATACCCACTATTTCTCCTCAGAAAGAGAATATAGATAATTTACCTCCTTCCTAATGCACCCATATCTTAACTACAAGGGAGATTGACAGAAAAAATTCTAGCTTCTGTTTCAGAGAAGCCTAATGCAGAATCTGGGAAATTCTCCAAATCCAGGAAAAATGTTCAATATTTCTGTGTGCTTAGTCACTCAGTCACGTCCAACTCTTAGAGGCCCCATGAACTGTAGCCTGCCAGTCTCCTTTGTCCATGGGATTCTCCAGGCAAGAATACTGGAGTGGGTTGCCATGCCCTCCTCCAGGGGATCTTCACAACCCAGGGATTCAACCCAGGTCTTCTGCATTGCTGGCAGATTCTTTACCATCTGTGTCAACAGGGAAGTCCCCTGCATGGCCCTGAAACATACTTAACATTCACTAGCCTTAGGGACATTGGAGAAGGAAATGGCACAGAGTCGGACATGACTGAAGTGACGTAGCAGCAGCAGCCTTAGGGACAGCTGTTTGCTTTTTCCCAAAGCAGTTCATTTTGGTTTACTAATGTAATTACATAATTTAAAAAATATTATGTCAACCCATAGCAAGTAAATAAAAGAAAGAGAAAATCTTTTCTTTGAACACTTGAATAATTTGGAAAAAGCTAATGAAAGTGAATTGCCTTAAAAATACTATTTAATTTGGTGTGGGTAAAAAAATCATTAAACTCTAAAAAAGACTCTGTAGTTAGATTGCTTTTCCATGGTTTTAGGCCAGGTCTTCATTTCACTTTATAGAAAGAAAAACTGGAAAACCAATTATGTATAGCTTTTATGGTGAAGGAAGGGAAATATAATAGGTTACTTCAATCACCAGATACATGTTAAAGAAAAATACTGGCTCTAGATCAAACAGTTATTAACACGACATTTATCAGCTAGTGTGAAAATCAGAAATTTTGATCCCAAAACAATCATGGTGTTGAAACCTGAAGGAGAGATATTCGTTTATTAACTTGCTACTCAACATTTCATAGAAGCAATGGCATTGTTTAATGATTGAAAATAAGTCCACAATACAGTAAACTTTATTTTACAACTCCTCATTTGAATTGTCTTTTTCTATGAACCAACTTATGAATTTTGAGCACATTGAATAAGACTGTTTCTCACATACAACAAGATAATTACAATTATGGCTGTAACTTGAGTACTTGAGTTAAGTTACTTACTCTTTCATCTAGATTAACTTTCCTTGAATTCAGTCATACCATATTTAAGAAAACAGGTGAAACAGCGGCCTCAAATTTTTTTTTACTAAATTTTCACTGTTTGTTAGGGTGAAGTGAAGAATGGAAATTATTCCATTTAATTAGTTAATTAATACATTATGTTGTTGTTGGGTCACTACGTCATGTCCAACTCCTTGCGACCCCAAGGACTATAACCCACCAGGCTCCTCTGTTCGTGAGATTTTCCAGGCAAGAATACTGGAGGGGGGTTGCTCTTCTGTCTATCCTGACAAAGGATAGAACCTGGGTCTCCTGCGTATGTCTTATGCATTGCAGGCAGATTCTTTAATGCTGAGCCACCAGAGAAGCCCAAATGAATTAAATTATACTTTAAAGAAGAAGGATTGGCAACTTTAATGTGTCACGGCTATTTTTTTCTTTTTTCATAGTCTATACTATCAGAATCTGTGTTATGCAATTTTTTTTGCACTTAAATCCACATGTACCATCTCATTCAGCTGTCATTCAAAATTAATAAGCATTTTGAATGCATTCTGCTTTAAAAATGAAGCTTTCCTGGCTTGACTGTCTTATGATGCTTCTCTTGATACAATTATTATCTCTGGTCTTAATTGCTACTTCTAATTCCTTATATTTATCAAGATTCAGTCTGTGGAAAATTCTGAAAGATGGGAATACCAGAGCACCTGACCTGCCTCTTGAGAAACCTATATGCAGGTCAGGAAGCAACAGTTAGAAGTGGACATGGAACAACAGACTGGTTCCAAATCGGAAAAGGAATACATCAAGGCTGTATATTGTCACCCTGCTTATTTAACTTATATGCAGAGTACATCATGAGAAACGCTGGGCTGGAAGAAACACAAGCTGGAATTAAGATTTCTGGGAGAAATATCAATAACTTCAGATATGCAGATGACACCACCCTTATGGCAGAAAGTGAAGAGGAACTAAAAAGTCTCTTGATGAAAGTGAAAGAGGAGAGTGAAAAAGTTGGCTTAAAGCTCAGTGTTCAGAAAACAAAGATCACGGCATCTGGTCCCATCAGTTCATGGGAAATAGATGGGAAACAGTGGAAACAGTGTCAGACTTTATTTTTGGGGGCTCCAAAATCACTGCAGATGGTGACTGCAGCCATGAAATTAAAAGATGCTTACTCCTTGGAAAGAAAGTTATGACCAGTCTAGATAGCATATTTAAAAAGCAGAGACATTACTTTGCCAACAAATGTCCATCTAGTCAAGGCTATGGTTTTCCCACTGGTCATGTATGGATGTGAGAGTTGGACTGTGAAGAAAGGTGAGCTCCAAAGAATTGATGCTTTTGAACTGTGGTGTTGGAGAAGACTCTTGAGAGTCCCTTGGTCTGCAAGGAGATCCAACCAGTCCATCCTAAAGGAGATCAGTCCTGGGTGTTCATTGGAAGGACTGATGCTGAAGCTGAAACTCCAGTACTTTGGCCACCTCATGCAAAGAGTTGACTCATTGGAAAAGACCCTGATGCTGGAAGGGATTGGGGGCAGGAGGGAGAACGGGATGACAGAGGATGAGATGGCTGGACATGAGTTTGGGTGAACTCCAGGAGTTGGTGATGCACAGGAGGCCTGGAGTGCTGCAATTCATGGGGTTGCAAAAAGTGGGACACGACTGAGCGACTAAGCTGAACTGACTGAACTGAGTCTTCTGTTAATTTGTTTCTTATTAGATCTTTTCCAATTATTTCATTCTGTTCATATCCTTAATTTGGTTTAACCATTTTTGTTAAGAATTAGAGATGCTTTTAAGGTCACCAGGATCCTTACGGAGAATCTCTATTTTGCCTCAATGACCAGCTAGCTTCTGCATTCTAGCTGAGTGCAATTCTCATTCATGACCAGTTGCTACTCTTCTATATCCTGTCTGGCAATAACTTTTTCAGTTCTGACTTCTCACCTCCTGTTTATCACTTATTAAACCCAAATATTGAGAATTTTCAGGGGACTGTACTATCTCAAAATATAACTATTAATCTTCTTTGGTCTCTGGCATCATTTATCTTTCTCCTGTGCTGTTCTGCTATATTTATTTTTCCAATTTGTTTTTGTTTATCAGTCCATATTTCTGAAACAAACTGATTCTGTTTTGTCATATGTGAGCAGAGCTCCATTCATTACAACTTAATATTTTATCAGTCAGGACTGCGTCCAGCTGCATGTAAGAAAAACCAGCTCGTAGTTACTTAAATAATTAGTCATTTGTCATTTATTTTTCTTTCACTATAAAAGCCTGGAGTCAATATCTGCTGAATATTATCAACAGGGATCCAGTTGTCTGTCTTCCTAACTTATTACATAACTTAGCCCATTACTTTTATCTTTTTAATAGTGTGATAGTTTGTGTCAATTTTCAGCCTCTTCTTCCTTTCACAAAGTGCATGCTTTTGAACTTAAAAATAACTTTATTGAGGTATAATTTAATAGCATAAACTATACATATTTAAAGAAAACCATTTGATGAATTTGGACCTGTGTATATACACATAGAATTTTCACCACAACTAAATAATTAACATACCCATTTCCCCACAGAGTTCCCTATGTCCCTTTGTGTTCTGTTGTATGGTAAAGACAACATAGATCATTTTGATGTTCTAATATTATTAATAATTCCAACACTCATTAACAGAATGAACTTGGGCAACTATGTTTTTCTAATCTGTTAAAAGAAAGATAATGAAACCTACTTTATAGCACTGTTGTACATTTACTATCTTATTTGTGTACATGCTAAGTTGTTTCAGTCGTGTCTGACACTTTGCAACACTATGGACTGTAGCCCACCAGGCTTCTCTGTTCATGGGATTCTCCAGGCAAGAATACTGGACTCGGTTACCATTTCCTCCTCCAGGGGATCTTCCCAACCCAGAGATCAAACTGTGTCTCATGTCTCCTACATTGGCAGGCAGGCTCTTTTCCACTAGAACCACCATGTGTAGTAAGCACCATTTAATGGGAGTCAAATGTAAGAATATATGATTACAGAAACAGTGTAAGGAAAATCCCCATTACTTCCTTTACTTGTCTCTCTAAAACAAAACAGTAGGCCTTCTATTTCCTTCTGTTTCAGAGAAGATAAATATTTATATAAATAGCTTCTCTATCTCCTTATGCTACCCATTCGCCCAAACATTAGTGCCTTAGTTGCTATTCTTTAACAATAAATGAAAAAACATGGTACATACAGAGAATGGATCAAAGCTACATTGATTCACTGTGGCTGAGCTTTAATCAAATAACCTATTTTTCCTTGGTTTTAGGCCAGAAAGCTCAGGCCAAAATGTGAATTTATGGAATCAACATATTTAGTATATCTTTTCAAACTTAAGTAGAAATCCTGGTTTGAAATTACAAAATGGAACTTAACCTAGAAATGGAGGTATTGTCACTTCATAAATTTTGTACTGCTAAAAGATGCTTAGTCCTTGGAAGAAAAGTTACGACCAACATAGATAGTATATTCAAAAGCAGAGATATTACTTTGCTGACTAAGGTCCATCTAGTCAAGGCTATGGTTTTTCCTGTGGTCGTGTATGGATGTGAGAGTTGGACTGTGAAGAAGGCTGAGCGCCGAAGAATTGATGCTTTTGAACTGTGGTGTTGGAGAAGACTCTTGAGAGTCCCTTGGACTGCAAGGAGATGCAACCAGTCCATTCTGAAGGAGATCAGCCCTGGGTGTTCTTTGGAAGGAATGATGCTAAAGCTGAAACTCCAATACTTTGGCCACCTCATGCGAAGAGTTGACTCATTGGAAAAGACTTTGATGCTGGGAAGAGTTGGGGGTAGGAGGAGAAGGGGACGACAGAGGATGAGATGGCTGGATGGCATCACGGACTCGATGAACGTGAGTCTGAGTGAACTCCGGGAGATGGTGATGGACAGGGAGGCCTGGAGTGCTGTAATTCATGAGGTTGTGAAGAGTTGGACATGACTGAGCGACTGAACCGAACTGAACTGAAACCTTTGTGTCTATATATTCTTTGAGATTTTCAGGCATTTTCAGTCACTGGAGTGTGCCATTGTTCCAGTGACAAGCTTATCTCAAAATCTAAATCTAGGACCTTAAGTATCATTGGATATTTTTCTTGTAATAAAACCATCTATGAGAAAAACAAAATTCTGGTGACCTCAAACTTAAATGAAATAAGTGAACTGTCAATAAAACTGGCATTTTATGATTCCTGACATATTGTTGGATCCAGGTGTAAACAAAATCTCACAGCATTAGTTATCCATCTCCAGTGTACTGTCAGTTAACTAAAACTACTTATTCCTTGATTGTGGGAAAGCGTGAATGATTTGGTGACTGGAAGATACAGGGGAAAATTGTGCCTCTATTTTAAATATTTGAGTTGCTGTTACGATTCATCTCAGTGGGACCAGACAGTTCAGGCATACATGTGCTTTTTCTGTTTTACACACAGAATGCTCTGCATTGGGGTTTCTATATCTTATTCTCTAAATGTTGTTATTCTTCTCATAAATGTACTTGACACTTAATTAAAAGCTAGTAACCGATGCCTCAAAAAATGTAGGGCATGTAGGGCATAGAAAAGACAAGGGTTACAGAATAATACTCAATGAAATTAAAATCTCAGTTCAAAATGGATTTATTTACCCTTACTTCAGGGTTAGAGTTTGGGTCAGAATCAAGATCAGGTAATTAACCTTCTATGTTTCAGTTTCCTTGTATGTAAAATGTGAATAATAACATTTTCCTAACAGAACAGTGGTAAATAATGATGGGGTGCCTGACACAGGCCATCTGTAAAATTTGAAGCTATTATATGTAGAAATATTCTGTACTACAGTGTAGTATTACTTAGCAAGAGAGAGTATGAATAGTGTGAAACAACTGATATTTTCTCTTCTAATTAACATACCTGGCTGATATAAAATTATGGTTAATATTTTGAGCCTCTATCACAATTTAAGAGATTTACATTATGGGAACTAAATTATTAGGGTGTAGAGAGAATGTTCAACAAATGTTAAGGTTGTAAATGAAATGAGGGGTTTTCATGGTGGAGCAGAAATCACATGTCAGGTAAGGAAGCATAGAACACTAAGAAATTGAATTCAAGAGAGAAAATATGATTATTTGCTCTGAATCATGTTTTGTTTTGTTTTTGCTCATCAACCCTCCATACTGTAAAGATAATATAATTAGAAGGATATTGAATAAGACAATGTGGATATGAGTGTATATGTATATTCGAGTATGTAGATGGATATATTTGTGTGTGTGAGTTTATATTCACACATTTCAAAAAAGGAAAAATAGATATTCATTTGATTTTTCTTATCCTTTAACTATTTTTATCCTCTCTCTATTCTCTTTCTCTTTCATCTCTCCAAAAACCTATTACAAGAGATTTGTTCATTTATGTAGCTATGGACATAAAAATTCAGCCCAAGTTTAAGATAACAACAACCACAGCAGCAATATCTTGGGGACATTTTAAATTCAAGAGGGTTAGTAACTGAGATTGGATTACTCTGACCATTCGCTGTCTAGATGAAACTCCACTGTATTATCCCTGACTTAAATTCCCAGTGAATGTGCAAAATACTGCTTTGGAACTCCAGGAAGAAAACATTTTGCAGATAATAACTATATGCATTTAGAGACAGGAAATTACTAACTCAGCCATAAAATTGTTTCATGTAAGATGCAAGTTTTAAGCTTGCTCTTTGTTTCTAGAGAACATGAATATACATATTACAGAAATCACATTTAATTTAAACACAAATGACTTCATTAATTCCTCATATTTCTTTAAGCCTTTTATAATGAAAAGGAATGCAAGCATCAATGCATGAAAGTCAGATATAATTCAATGACTTCACACATTTAGCCAAGTTTCTACCTTAGAAATTGCACAAAGGTGAAGAGCTTGAGGCCATAACATTCATAAGCATTCTACAAATATTTTGATAGCTGTTATGTTCAAATTTCTGATATTTTTTCTTCCTTTGAATCCAGGCAACTCATATGCTATTAATATATATAATTTAGAATTAATGAAGTTATATTTTCAAACAACAGAAATAGTTACTGTGCTGAAACTGTTTTAGATAAATGGAAATCCATTTTATTGCTATCATATGTTCTGACATTCTCATCCTTTTAATTTTGGGGCCAATGATTGTTAATTTTACCAAGTATCTAGGATTCATGATGTCCCCATTCCAAAGCCCATATTCTTCTCTCTTTTCCAGAATTAACTAACAACACCAAGAAAAACTCTCTTTTTGAAATACTGTGTATGTGTTTACCAAGTTTGTGTAAACTTCAGTAATATTTTAGAAAACTGACTTGCATTTGGGACATGGTCTTATCTTTATATGGGTTGAACTCATATCTGCTTTTGGATTTCTGATTTTTAATAATCAAAACTAGGGTGGATAGTCAGCAAAAGAAAAATTTGTTTCTTTTTTTTTTTTCCCCACTTCTGAGGTTAATTAATAGTATGTTCCCAACAGTAATTTGATGTCAGTGGTCTGAGTTACTCACTCATAATTAAGGATTTGGAATATCCATGGCTAATTGGCCTCATCTTTAAACCTGAAACTCCATTAATGATGGAAAATAGCAGGAAGTTTAGAAGAACTTATTTTAGACCTCTTTTATTCTTTTGATCTCTCTCCTAAAGATTCATTAGAGGTGAAAAGTGAAGGCAACCACCTTCTTCTTTGACTACAAAGCTACAAACTACTTAGCCAATATTTCATGTCCAAAGGAGAAAGCACCTAACCCACCACATTCCCAGGAAAGAGAAGAATTTTGCTTAGACAGAGGAAGGTTGTATAGTACAAGAGTTGCTATGACCCTTTTCCTTTCTTTAGGGTCAGCTACTTAAATGTCTCAGGAGAGCTCAGGCCATTCTGTCTTATTGAAAAAATTCATTTGCTGATTCTGTTCTCTGTTATCCAATGTAAAATTGTGATTGATTCCATTACTCTATCATTCCAGGCCACTGTGGCTGAGGGAAATTTAATAGTGTTGCCTACCATGGTTTTATTCAATTAAAGATAAGATTTGTGTTCAGTTTCTAAGAAGGAGATTCTACCACCATCATCTCAGCATTTAGGGAACACAAAGGTCATAGGTTAGAATTTCACAGCTACAGCACTGTTTTAACATTTTCTGGTTAATAAGAAAAAAACCCCTGCAAATTGCATAAATTATTTTCTTGTTTGTTAGTAGCCTCTTTCATGAGGTTATAAGTCCTCTGAAGCTGTGTCTGGCTCTGATATACTTAGCACAAAGCCTGGCACAGAATAGAGGTTCAAACATACAGGAGTTCAATAAATGTTTGTTGTCGAATGAATCAATAGTAAGGGCCCTGTAGCAAGAAGTGAGTGTTCTGGCAAGATAATTCAGATTGCAGAAGAATGATGTAGGGGATTTAAAAAGAGACAAGAACTTCAAGTCCTGGGTAGAGGCAGTTTTCTAAGTCATGGATATATGTGGAGGATTGAAATGTGGTATCACACTCACATCATATACTTCTCATACTTTACATTTTATTATGTATAAATACATATAGTAGATTATATATATTTACATATACTACATGGCAAATTGTATATATCTTATATGTACATCCAAAAGTCCTCAGAGTCTGAACTGGGTTTTTTTCAATATGCCTAAAAGTTGGAGGGAATGGATTCATAATTCCTCTGCACACACAGATACACACACAGTTGATATATATTCCACTGCAAGAAAATTATCCTATGAGAAAATCAATTAAAGTGTAGATATTATTAAAAGAGGTTTTATTTTTTAATTCTTTTTAGCTGGTATAATTGAGAAAGAGATACTTTATGTTTGAGAGAGTATGACTAATTGAGAACAAGTTTGTTTTGTTTTGTTTTTTGTGAAGATTCTGCAGACAATAAATGACATTAAATAAAAAGCTAGAGAGCTCATTATTGGACAAGAGAAAAGAGTGATGTAAAGGCTGTAGATGTGGCTTTTATGCCAAGGAGTAGAAAACTTGTTCATTGGAAGAAAATTGACAATGTTATAAAAATTGGATAGTGGAAAATGAGATAAAGAATTAATAGTACAAATGAACTGCCTGAAGATAAATATTGAGATTGCTACATCAAATGTGCACTGAAACTTGTAAAGCATGATTTTATACTGGAACCAATACCCCATGTTTTCTGTCTTTTTACAGCAGTCTTTGCTCCAATGGATCAAGTATGGAGAAAATGAACCATGCCTGAGACAGTTTTTACCTTTAGAATGATATATTATAAAATCTTTCTCAAAATGGTTTATCTTCAAGATATTTTAAATTTAATGGATCTCAAACTTTCCTTAATCAAATGTATTTATGTAAATTTTGAAGAACGCCAATGGGGGCCATTTAGAGCTAATTGGCATTTATTCTACTGATGAGAAACCTATGATGATTTTCAGTTCAGTTCAGTTCAGTCGCTCAGTTGTGTCCCACTCTTTGTGACCCCATGAATCGCAGCACTCCAGGCCTCCTTGTCCATCACCAACTCCTGGAGTTCACCCAAACTCATGTGCACTGAGTTGGTAATGCCATCCAGCCATCTCATCCTCTGTTGTCCTCATCTCTTCCTACCCCCAATCCCTCCCAGCATCAGAGTCTATTCCAGTGAGTCAACTCTTTGCATGAGGTGGCCAAAGTATTGGAGTTTCAGCCTCAGCATCTGTCCTTCCAATGAACACCCAGGACTGGTCTCCTTTAGGATGGACGGATTGGATCTCCTTGCAGTCCAAGGGACTCTCAAGAGTCTTCTCCAACACCACAGTTCAAAAGCATCAATTCTTCAGCACTCAGCTTTCCTCATAGTCCAACTCTCACATCCATACATGACCACTGGAAAAACCATATCCTTGACTAGATGGACCTTTGTTGGCAAAGTAATATCTCTGCTTTTGAATATGCTATCTAGGTTGGTCATAACTTTCTGTCCAAGGAGTAAGCATCTTTTAATTTAAGGGACTAGATCTGATAGATAAAGTGCCTGATGAACTATAGATGGAGGTTCATGACACTGTACAGTAGACAGGGATCAAGACCATCCCCATGGAAAAGAAATGCAAAAAAGCAAAATGGCTGTCTGAGGAGGCCTTACAAATAGCTGTGAAAAGAAGAGAAGCAAAAAGCAAAGGAGAAAAGGAAAGATACTCCCATTCGAATGCAGAGTTCCGAAGAATAGCAAGGAGAGATAACAAAGCCTTCCTCAGCGATCAATGCAAACATAGAGAAAAACAACAGAATGGGAAAGACTAGAGATTTCTTCAAGAAAATTAGAGGTACCAAGGGAACATTTCATGCAAAGATGGGCTCGATAAAAGACAGAGATGGTATGGACCTAACAGAAGCAGAAGATATTAAGAAGCGGTGGCAAGAATACACAGAAGAACTGTACAAAAAGATCTTCACCATCAAGATAATCACGATGGTGTTATCACTCACCTAGAGCCAGACATCCTGCAATGTGAAGTCAAATGGGCGTTAGAAATCACTACGAACAAAGCTAGTGGAGGTGATGGAATTCCAGTTGAGCTATTTCAAATCCTGAAAGATAATGTTGTGAAAGTGCTGCACTCAATATGCCAGCAAAATTGGAAAACTCAGCAGTGGCCACAGACTAGAAAATGTCAGTTTTCATTCCAATCCCAAAGAGAGGCAATGCCAAAGAATGCCCAAACTACCATACAACTGAACTGATCTCACCCACTAGTAAAGTAATGCTCAAAATTCTCCAAGCCAGGCTTCAGCAATACGTGAACCGTGAACTCCCTGATGTTCAAGCTGGCCTTAGAAAAGTCAGAGGAACCAGAGATGAAATTGCCAACATCCGCTGGATCATGGAAAAAGCAAGAGAGTTCCAGAAAAACTTCTATTTCTTGTGTATTGACTATGCCAAAGCCTTTGACTGTGTGGATCACAATAACTGTGGAAATGATGATTTTATATGTTATCAATTACTTCTAGGTCAAAGTAAAGTACTGTTTCTACATGTGGAAATATAAGCTTTTAGTGGGGAAATGGCCACTGGGTAATAAAGTGCTGTTGATTACTTTTTTAATGCATGTATAGTAAGCAAAGTGAATTTCACTTGATCATAAAGTTAAATGTGTAATAATACACTATATGTTAATAATGCATTTATTACATTGTAATAATACATTTACATTACATTGAAATAATACATTTGAAATAGGGTTTCAGTAAAATGATACCATCATACTTTGACACTATGAATGCAGTGCAGTTCAGTTCAGTCACTCAGTTGTGTCCAACTCTTTGCAACCCCAGGAATGCAGTACACCAGGCTTCTCTGTCCATCACCAACTCCTGAAGCTTGCTCAAACTCATGTCCATCCAGTTGGTGATACCATCCAACCATCTCATCCTCTGTCATTGCCTTTTCCTCCTGCCTTCAATCTTTCCTAGCATCAGGGTCTTTTCCAATGAGTCGGTTCTTCACATCAGGTGGCCAAAGTATTGGAGTTTCACCTTTAACAACAGTCATTCCAATGCATAATCAGGACTGATTTCTTTAGCATGGACCAGTTGGATCTGCTTGCAGTCCAAGAGACTCTCAAGAGTCTTCTACAACACCACAGTTCAAAAGTATTAATTCTTCTGCACTCAGCTTTATTCATTGTCCAACTCTCACATCCATACATGACTACTGGAAAAACCATCACTTTGACTAGATGGACCTTTGTTGGCAAAATAATGTTTCTGCTTTTTAATATGAAGTCTGTCTAGGTTGGTCTTAGCTTTTCTTCCAAGGAGCAACCATCTTTTAATTTCATGGCTGCAGTCACAATCTGTAGTGATTTTGGAGCCCAAGAAAATAAAGTCTCACTATTTCCATTCTTTCCCCATCTATTTGCCATGAAGTGATGGGGCCAGATGCCATGATCTTGGTTTTTTGAATGTTGAGTTTTAATGTACAAACGTAAGGGATTGTTAATTTTTGCTTTCAACTTCCCACACTCTTCATAACTCTCTCTTCCCTTTCTGTGCATGCTGACTGCTGGCAGAATATGCTATCTCCTCTCATCAGAAACCACTCCAGTATTCTTGCCTGGAGAATCCCCACGGACTGTAGCCCAGGCTCCTCTGTCCATGGGGTCACAAAAGCTGGATACGACTAAGCAACTAAGCACAGCACAGCATGGGTCAGATATATTCTAAGCAATAATCTATATACTGAAGTGCTCTTTTAAAAAGTATGGCAACTCTGGGTCATGTGACCTTAGCTAATATGGTAATTAACTCTTTAGTCTAAAATGACTGAACTGCATGATCTAAGATTGATTATAAATAGACAAGATTTGTCATCTACTTTGCTAATTAATGTATCACTGGAAAATAAATTATCTTCCTTTGCATAATTTTTACAGAATAGAAAATAAACTCTAGCTTGTCATGGAAGATTCAAAATTCTGTGGCTGAGGAGTTCAGTTCTGCATAGTTCCTGTCTCTACATACATTTTCCTCACTTTGGACTGAACAGAAGAGCTACCATCTCAACTCGAAATGAGTTGGCACGTTAGCCCTGCCTTGAGACATCTGCTGTGGCAAGTATCTGCTATGGCAAAAGGAACAGAGGACAGCTCTGGTCCCTTCCTATGCCTAAAGCTGCACATGACAATGTGGTTTCTTGCTAGTGTTCATCCAAAAAGACAGTTATTGAATATCTTCTATGTATGGCATGATATTAGAATTAAATATTTTTAAATGTGTAGAGTTTTCCTATTTAATGTAAAGCAGCCTAGGAATGAATACCACAATTTTCGAGACAATAGGTGCTAGTGAATGGAAAGGAATTTTAAGTGGCTTCAGTCTAGGAGATAGTTCTTTGCCCTCAAGACTTTGATAAGTAGGATCTAGCAGTAACAGTATTCAAGATTTAGATTCAAATAACTCAGTTGGTGCTTTAAAGACACCCTTTAACCTAAAGTTTGTTTGGTTTACAGAATTTTATTTGTTTTCTTATAGACTATGCAGAAATCAATGAGTGTGCCTGTGATCCAAACAGTGCTGAATAATTTATTGGGCTTTGACTGATGAAAAGAGATGTTGGCTGATGAGGTCCTGGTTGGGTTGTGTTGTTGTAAGGTGAGCGGATGTTCTATTATCCTTCCATGCATTGTGGGAGCTGTCATTTAGGACACGTCTGTGTGAGGCTACAAACCATGGTGCCTGTGGTGCTTTGCACAATCCAGGCTACTCAGATGCTGAGGAACTTTATTTATTTATTTTTTTTTTGAGATATAATTTTTTTTTAATTTTTACTTTATTCTACTTTATAATACTGTATTGATTTTGCCATACATTGACATGAATCAGCCACAGGGGTACACGAGCTCCCAATCCTGAAAACCCCCTCCCACCTCTCACCCCATATCGTCTCTCTGGATCATCCCCGTGCACCAGCCCCAAGCATCCTGTATCCTGTATCGAACATAAACTGGCGCTTCGTTTCTTACATGATAGTATACATGTTTCAATGCCATTCTCCCAAGTCATCCCACCCTCTCCCTCTCCCTCAGAGTCCAAAAGTCCGTTCCATACATCTGTGTCTCTTTTGTTGTCTCATATACAGAGTCATCATTACTATCTTTCTAAATTCCATATATATGTGTCAGTATACTGTATTGGTGTTTTTCTTTCTGGCTTACTTCACTCTGTATAATCGGCTCCAGTTTCATCCACCTCATTAGAACTGATTCAAATTTATTCTTTTTAAGGGCTGAGTAATACTCCATTGTGAATATGTACCACTGCTTTCTTATCCATTCATCTGGTGATGGACATCTAGGTTGTTTCCATGTCCTGGCTATTATAAACAATGCTGCAATGAACATTGCGGTACATGTATCTCTTTCATTTCTGGTTTCCTCAGTGTGTATGCCCAGCAGTGGGATTGCTGGGTCATAAGGCAGTTCTATTTGCAATTTTTTAAGGAATCTCCACACTGTTTTCCATAGTGGCTGTACTAGTTTGCATTCCCACCAACAGTGTAAGAGGGTTCCCTTTTCTCCACATCCTCTCCAGCATTTATTGCTTGTAGACTTTTGGATCGCAGCCATTCTGACTGGTGTGAAATGGTACCTCATTGTGGTCTTGATTTGCATTTCTCTGATAATGAGTGATATTGAGCATCTTTTCATGTGTTTGTTAGCCATCTGTATGTCTTCTTTGGTGAAATGCCTATTTAGTCCTTTGGCCCATTTTTTGATTGGATTGTTTATTTTTCTGGAGTTCAGCTGCATAAGTTACTTGTATATTTTTGAGATGAGTTTTTTGTCAGTTGCTTCATTTGCTATTGTTTTCTCCCATTCAGAAGGCTGTCTTTTCACCTTACTTATAGTTTCCTTTGTTGTGCAGAAGCTTTTAATTTTAATTAGATCCCATTTGTTTATTTTTGCTTTTATTTCCAGTATTCTGGGAGGTGGATCATAGAGGATCCTGCTGTGATTTATGTCGGAGAGTGTTTTGCCTATGTTCTCTTCTAGGAGTTTTATAGTTTCTGGTCTTACGTTTAGATCTTTAATCCATTTTGCGTTTATTTTTGTGAGGAACTTTAGAACACATCAGCTCTGGGAGAATCTGCATTTCTCTAGAGAGCACCTCTACGCTGGGGAAGCTAATCTCCCAGTTCTTTCCTGTGCCCTGTGGATTAACTCTGGCAGACATTCACTAGACACGTAACTAGTGTCAAGTGGGACTTTAAAAATAAATAACACCTTAGGGAAAAAATACTCTTAGAAAGTAATTTCTTAAAAGGGAAGAAAAAGAAGGAGGAGGAGGAGGAGAAAAAGCATGATTATTATATATACCTTTTTCTTTGGGATGGTTTTGGTCATTATTTCCTGTACAATGTTATGTACCTCTCCCCATAGTTCTTCAGGCACTCTGTCTACCAGATCTAATCCCGTGAATCTATTCATTACCTCAACTGTATAATCATAAGGGATATAATTTATGTCATACCTGAATTTGACCTAGAGATTTTGCCTACTTTCTTCAATTTAAGCCTGAATTTTGCAATAAGGAGCCATGATCTGAGCAATAGTCAGCTCCAGACCTGTTTTTGCTGACTGTATAGAGCTTCTCCACCTTTGGCTGCAAAGAATATAATCAATCTGATTTCAGTATTGATTATCTGAAGATGTCCATGTATAAAGTTGTCTCTTGTGCTGTTGGAAGATGGTGTTTTTTATGATCTGTGTATTCTCTTGGCAGAACTCTGTTAGCTTTTGCTTTATTCATTTTGTACTCCAAGGCCAAACTTGCCTGTTACTCCAGGTATCAATTGACTTCCTACTTGTACATTCTAATCCCCTGTGATGAAAAGGACATCTTTGCTGTTAGCTCTAGAATGTCTTATAGGTTGTCACAGAACCATTCAACTTCAGCTTCTTTTGCATTAATGACTAGGGCATAGACTTGGGATCCTGTGATGTTAAACTACTTGCCCTGGAAATGAACCAATATCTTTCTGTTATTTTTGAGATTTGCACCCAATTAATGCATTTTGGACTCTTTTGTTGACTTTGAGAGCTACTGTATTTTTTACCTACTGTAAGGGAGTCTTGCCTATATTAATAGATAATGGTCATCTGAATTAAATTCTCCTATTCCTGTCCATTTCAGTTCACTGATTACTAAAATGTTGATGTTCACTCTTGTCATTTACTGCTTGACCATGTCCAGTTTACCTTGATTCATGGAACTAACATTCCAAGTTCCTATATAATAATTTTTTTACAGCATCGGAAAAAGCAAAAGAATTCCAGAAAAAAAAATCTACTTCTGCTTCATTGACTATGCTAAATCTTTTGACTGTGTGGATCACACAAACTGTGGAAATTATTAAACAGATAGGAATGCCAAATCACCTTACCTGTCTTCTGAGAAACCTAGATGTAGGTTAAGAAGTGACAATTAGAATCGGATATGGAATGATGGACTGCTTCAAAATTGGGAAAGGAGTATGTCATACTCACCTTGTTTATTTAACTTCTATACAGAGTACCTCATTCCCAGCTGGATGAATCACAAGCTGGAATTAAGATTGCTGGGAAAAATATAAAGAACCTCAGATATGCAGATGATATCACTTTAATGGCAGAAAGTGAAGAGGATCTAAAGAGCTCCTTGAAGAGGGTGAAAGAGGAGAGTGAAAAGGTTGGCTTAAAACTCAACATTCGAAAAACTAAGATCATGGCATCCACTCCTATTACTTCATGGCCAATAGACATGGAAAAAGTGGAAACAGTAGCAGACTTTATTTTCTTGGGCTTCCAAATCATTGTGGATAGTGACCACAGCCCAGAAATTAAAAGATGCTTGCTCCTTAGAAGAAAAACTATGACAAACCCAGACAGCATATTAAAAAGCAGAGCATCACTTTGTTGACAAAGTTCTGCATAATCAAAGCTATGGTTTCTCCAGTAGTCATGTGCTTGAGAGTTGGCCCATAAAGAAAACTGAGTGCTGAAGAATTGAGGTTTTCAAATTGTGGTGCTGGAGAAGACTCTTGAGCATCCCTTGGACAGCAAGAAGATCAAACCAGTCAATCCTAAAGGAAAATCAACCCTGCATAGTCATTGGAAGGACTGATGCTGAAGCTAAAGTTCCAATACTTTGGCCACCTGAGGCAAAGAGCCGACTCACTGAAAAAGACCTTGATGTTAGTAAAGATAGAAGACAAGAGGATAATGGGATGACAGAGGATGAGATGTTTGGATGGCATCACCAACTCAATGGACATGAATTTGAGCAAACTCTGGAAGATAGTGAAGGTCAGGGAAGCCTGGCATGCTTCAGTTCATGGGATTGCAAAGAGTTGGACATGACTTAGCAACTGAACAACTATATATATATATATATATATATATATATATGCTTTGGTATTATATCTATACATCTATGTATATTTTATAATTTTAAAGCTATTTCCTGAGTGTCAGCAAATCAGACATCATTACTGTACTAAATTCATCCCCTAACATCCATGAGTCAACTATAAAATGAATACAAGTCAATCTTTCTCTAGTTGTATTGGTACTTAGAAGTTATAGAACGGATGTCCATAATTAATCCTTTAATTAATTTGCCAAAACAAGCCTTTTGCAATTGAATTTTTAGCAAATCCCTGGCAAGCTGAAGCCTGAGGAAGCAGATCCAGAAGTCAGTTCAGCTTAAAAAATAGACTTTCTTGCAGAATCTAGAATTTCTATTATACAAAATCAATGGAGAAATGATGTTTTTAAATTTCATAGTTTTGAAAATCACATATAATAACATATAAAATACTTATGCTCTTTTTAAGCTAGAATTATGGTATAGATTCATAGTTTCTAGATATATTTTACAGAGCACTATTTCAGGGAATATAAATAGGTATACAAAAAGTTGTGATTTCTGAAGTGAGTCTATATCTCAGTCTAGAAACTTGTTTTCACCACACCGTATGCATGGTACCAAAAATTATGTAGAAAACCATAGGATTTTATAATTTTTTTCCATAAAGCATACTTGTATAGGAATACTAAAGCATGGTAGTTATCATGACTTTGACCAAAAAATGTGTGTCTTGGGAAAAAATGAGTTTGAAACATTTGGGAAGAGCATTTTAATCACAGGGAATAGAAACTATACATTCTTGAAACTTTTTAAGCAGGGAAGATACAAGTCAAATGCATATCTTAAATTTTAGATATTTTAACAGAAAACTGAGGGTAACTAGGAGAGAGTGGAAAAGCAGTTCAGAAGATACAGTCCTTCTATGTCTCGGGAGATCACTGGTCTCCCTCCTCATTACTTTACTGGTGCAGTCTTCCCACCTTTGGACCTGAGAAGGATTTGATGTACAAAATATCACTAAATTCATCACTTAAGCTTGAATTAGAGCTCTTTTTACTTCCAATTCATCTAGATTATGCGTTAACTTGGACTGGCCTAGAAAGCTGACATGTGTGTCCAGGGCATCTAAGCTTCACAAAACTGAGGAACAAATAACATTTTTGTAGGCCAAAGACTGCCTGTATAATCATGTTTTCAGGGCCTAGGATCTGATTTACTCTGTTTCCTGGCAGCAGGATGTGTGAAAACTGCTCAAAAATAAGTAGGCCCTCTAGCCTTCTGAAAACTGGCAAAGAGAGCAGTGCCATCAAGCTCTGTGCCAAGTTTAAGGGCAGCTGAGAACCAATAAAGCCCACCCTTCTACATGATAGTGAAGCATGGATTTTCCACTCACATCACAGGTGGCTTCTCCAGTTGCCTCATCAGTGTCACTGACAAAGCATTCCTTTCCTGAGATAATTTGGCAGAATCTCCAACCCTGGGATAGTGGAATGCAGTCAATTTATTGGCACGAAAGTTAGCTCCTGGGAAGCACATGTGGCTATTGAATGTAGGACTGATTGAAGGAGAGTGATTCTAAGCAGCTTGGATAGTAAAACCTCCTTATGGGCATAACAGTTTATTACTCAGGATTTTTGAACAGTTGATACTCTTTTTCAAGCAGTAAAATGTTTCACAAACAATCTGATTTTCTTTGCTTATTATATTTTGTTTTGCTTTTCTTTTCATTTCATTGAAATAGAATTATTTAAAATAAGAGAACACTTACCAGCAAAAGAATTCTGGCAGACCATAAAGCTGTATGTACCAAAAGACTAAATTTGAGAGTAAAAGTATTCTATTCTCAAATCAGAGCACTCTGCCATCTTGTCTCGACAGCAGGCCTATTGGGCGGAATTCATGGTACTTAATTTAGGATAATCTGCGGGAAAAGCTAGTCAGCTCCATTAACTTTAACAAATCTACCTTTATTATTACAAAGCAAATGGTTGTCATGATATGGAGTTTATTTACCCCTGGTTTAAAAGGAGAGAGCTTCTTCTAAAATATCTAATAATATCTTTAGGAAATTTACTTAACTGTATACTTAAAGAGTTCTGATCATGAGCCTAGACACAGGAGAACAAAGGTGAGCTTGTTGTGGGTCTAGAGATTAGGGGAAGGGTTGACCCTTATTCTATAACCTAAGATGAAGTTAAACATTGAAACCCTCATATTTATAGAACAACGGTCAGTACTACCATTAGAAGACAGATCTTGTTAGGGAAAAACCCTACTCAGTGGGGGAAGATTCCCACAGTAGGTACTCATATTAGTTGACCAGGTCTTTTATTCACAAATATGAACTGACAACCAAGAATCTCGTCATTCCTTGGTGGCTCAGACGGTAAAGCGTCTGTCTACAATGCGGGAAACCTGGGTTCAATCCCTGGGTCGGGAAGATCTGCTGGAGAAGGAAATGGCAACCCACTCCAGTACTATTGCCTGGAAAATCCCATGGACAGAGGAGCCTGCTAGGTTACAGTCCATGGGGTCGCAAAGAGTCAGACACGACTGAGCAACTTTCCTCCTTTCAAACCAAGAATCTCAAGACACTTGGAGAAAATTAACAGCATAAGAGAGAAATGCCTAGATGAACAAAACAGAACAACAAATTCTCAATCACTTTAAGAGTCAAAATAAGTAATAAAATTATAATGTCCATACTCAGATTGGTTTGAATAAACAATACATCTATTAAACAAGAATGGACTGCTTCAAAACAGAATTAGGAGAGCACAAGAAAAAGTTGTTTCAAGAAACCATTAATTTCACTCCCCAAATTAATAGTGGTACTAAAAGACATAGAGGAGGAAACTTAAAATGAAGAGCACAGCAACATAGAGATAGAAAAGCGGGGAAAATGTTAAGAAATGTAGACAAGCCAGGAAGCATATCTTTTATCAAACAATAGACTTAAAGGCAAAGGAGAAGAAAGAAATAGTGAGGAGAAAAACAGTAATAAAAACATTTTAATGAAATTAAAGAGAGAAAAATGTGGGCTATAAGAATATTTTATAGTGTATTTATTTCAAAAAAAGCAACTTACTGAAAATATTCGTGTTATCAAAAATTCCTTTTATGCAATATTACTGTATTGCAATGTTATGACATGATATTAACACACTTGTAAAACTATTGTATATTCTTCATCAGAGATACAGAAATGAGCAATACCATAAAGATTTGCAAGGGGATGATAAGCATAAATTAGCTCTATAAACAAAGAATAAGCCAATATGCCATTATTTTATGATTGATAAAGCTGAACGATGAGTTCAGGGATATTTGTTATATTTTTCTATATTTAATGAAATTTAATAGAATTCACAATTTAAAAAATAAAGTAAAATTCTAATTATGCAGCTGTTACTATGAACTTCCCTAGAAATGGTTTTCAAAAACATATCTTTATCCTTAGTGTTTTGTTCTCCTTATTGATTGCCTACTGATAAATTTGAACCTAAAGAGATTATTTTGGGGAAAAAATTGAAAACAGACTGGAACTTCTGTCCACTCTGAGAGATGGCTTCAGTCACATTTATGAGAAGCAGCAAACATCAGAAAACCTTATGAGAAGCCTAGCAGATTTCTGACGTTCATATGAGATTTTACCTACTTCCTTAGAGGGGGAAGTCTTTTGAGGGCAAAGTCAAACTGTCTGTTTGTTGATGAAGCTTATTGGTTCAAGGGTAAACCATTTAATGAATGGGGAGAAAAGAGACTGTAATCATTTACTCCAAAGAATTGTGTAGTATCTGCCGGATTCACCTGGAATCTTAAGGGTATTCAGAATTGCATTTAGTTTGTGCATGTAATAATGGGAAATTTCAATTATATTGCCTATTGAACTCACTGTGAAATGCTCTTTGTGTGTGTGTGTGTGTGTGTGTGTGTGTGTGTACATTTGGGACACTTTTCAAATTAAATATCCATTAATTTGGATATTTTCATGTCAGTAGTGGAAAATGAAAGCAGAAGAGATGGTTAAATGTGTGTCCTCTCCGTTCTCAGGAAGCCACTGCAGAGTGTGCTGCATAAACCTTGACACATCTGTATACTAAGAGAAGTACATCAATAAGAATTCCATAAACACAGAGAGACAGCTGGATGCCAGATGGATAGACACATAGATACATGGATACATAGACAGCTTGATAGATCAATAGATAGGCAGACATTCATATATATCTCTATATAGTAATATGGAAATGGGTATAGAGAGAGACATGAATATGTATTGATTATGAATACAGACTTAACTAGGGAAGAACCTGTGATTAATGGCCTCAATATCTCAAAAGTATATAGCTATAATGCAGAAAGAAAGCAATATCATGATTGGTTGCTTAGTCACCAAGTCGAGTCCAACTCTTGTGACCCCATGGACACCAACCTGCCAGGCTCCTCTGTCCATGGGATTTCCCATGCAAGAATCCTGAAGTGGGATGCCAGTACCTCCTGTAGGGGATCTGCCTAACCCAGGGATCAAAGCTGTGTCTCCTGAAATGCAGGCAGATTCTTTACCAACTGAGCCATCAGGGAAGCCCAATGTCATGATTAGCTAGTCAGGAAAATAGAACATGAAAGTTAGAGCAGAATACCTCTTTGCAGCTCCTGTGGATGAGCCTCTACATTCTTTCTTTCCTGTCTTTATCCCTTTCTCAACCATTCACTTTCTCAGACTTTTTCCATACCCCTGTTCTGTTCATCTCTGTCCTTGAGATGCCTCAAAATCTCAAAATTCATGCACAGATTTTGTGGTTCCAAGAAGAGTTGACAGTAGGCCCTCCGGTTTCAAAGGCAGTGGCTTTCATGTAATTAAGCCTCTACAACTTTAGTGACTGTTCAAAGTGAAGAGCACCCTCCAGGGATGTACAGAATGATCTTCAGAGTTCAGGAGTATAATTTTACCAATTCTGTTTATGTTCAACTTTTATAATTTTTGTGACATATATCTTTATAATGCTTTAAATATACATATTTATATATATTTATAAATATGTTTTATATATTTACATGTTTATATTTAATACATAATATCTCTTACATATTTATAAATACATATATTTTATATATTACAATATTATATATTACATTTATATAATATTACAATTATATATATTGTAATAATATATCTATGAAGCTCAGTCACTTCAGTGATGTCTGACTCTTGGCTATCCAATGGACTGTAGCCTGCCAGGCTCCTCTGTCCATGCGATTTCCCATGCAAGAATACTGGAGTAGGTTGCCATGCCTTCCTCCTGGGTAATTTCCCAACCCAAGTATCAAACCCTCATCTCCTTCATTGCAGGCATATTCTTTACTGCTGAGTCATTGAGGAAATGCTATATGTAAATATACAGTGGTACATAAAATATAATTAAATATAAATGCACAAATTTAGCATAAATGTACATATATAGCAGGCTCAATTTAAATGAGAGATGTGTACTACCAAAGACTCTGCAGAATTAAAAACCCATCACTGATATTTTTCAACTTAATGTGTTAATTTTGCTTCAATTTATAGAATGACAATTAACTATTATAGCATCAGAAATCACTGTATTTATATACCATCTTAACAAATTTGCTTTATATACTAGGAATAAAGATAAGGAAAGAAGGGGCAAAAGAAACAATATCTCATCCTGCCTTTGAAAGGAAATATTAGAGAGAGAAACAAATTTAAAGATAACAAAGAATTGTGAGTTTCCAAGAACAGCTGTTCACACAAAAAGAGGTAGAGTGTGCAGAAAGAACACTGGGTGACCAAATTGCCCTTAATGAGCTGGGTTCTAGTTGGTCTCCCTCTTCCCTCTTCCCTCCTCCAAACTCTGCCACATATCAACCACCCTGATCCTTTGTCCACATAAGTCACAGCATGTCCTTCTCCTGGTCTCAGTCTTTCCTTTTCACCCATCTCACTCAGTGTAAAAACGAAAATCCTTACCATGTGCACAGAGCCCTACCTGATATGGCCCTGGCTACTTCTCTGACCCCATTTTTTACCACTGTAGTCACTATCTCAAACCACCAAATGCATACCCATCTGCCTATTCTCTCCATGTTCAATATTCTTCCTCTGCACATTCATGTGACTCACTTCTTTCCTTTATCCATATGTCCTTTTAAATGGCCTCATTTGACCATTGTAACTGGATTAGAATCTCCAAATCGCTTGGTATCCTCTTATTTTTCATGTTCTACTTCTTGGCACACTCTATGGGTATTAGATTTAAAAAAATGAACAGGGGGAACTCAGTCCTTTGACTTCAAATTTCTTATCTGAAAATATGAAAGAGTTAAATTAATTTCCAGGAAGCTTCAAGTTTGTCTGCACATTTGTAATGAACATGCAAGTGTCAGATCTATTTTTCTTTAGCGGCACTATTGTTAGCTTATTCAGCAATTGCATTTGGGGAAGCTTTAGGATAGATTTGTACTCTTCTCCCAGCTATTGTTGGCTTTGAGATGAATAAGACTTTTGTATCAGGCTTTTCTGGTTTGAGAGGAGGAGAGTAAGTGAAAGAATGTGGAAAGGACCCTTTCCCAGCATTTCTAGAATTCAGATCAAGAGGCCCACAGACATATCTCTAAAAACATGCAAGTTATAAACCAAACTATCCTCATGGCCTGGACTATTTTCCCCCAGTTCCTCCATCCTATAGTCTCTGGGTGGTAGAAGAGACCTGACTTGACATGGCAAGTTGGAGGTAGGGCCTTGGTGGTGACAGAACCTGCCCGACCAAGACTAAGTCCCCAGAGAGAGCAGAGAATAGCTCCTCGACGTATCACTTTTCTAACTCTGGGCAGTTCTAAGAGCTCCGTCAAACATCTTCAAAGACCTGGGACAGTGAAACTTGAATAAAAACAGTCACATTTTTTATTCCCCCAGTTAAAAGTCACGATTTTCTCATCTTAACCACCTTTCACACACACACGGACACATGCACATTCATATCCCTTCTGGCCTGAGTGACTCAGTTTGTTTGAGTGTTGATTTTGGGGGATTTTTATCTTGGTCCAAGTTGTTATGAAACTTTCCAAAACTTTTCTTAGGTGCATTGTGTGTCAAGACTTGTAATACATGGGGTCCTCGCAAGATTGGATCCAGAGCAAAATGTCCCTGTTACCCAAGCTAAAGGAAGGACCAGGAAACTATGTCCTCTTAACGATCTAGAGATTCGCTCAGTTCTCAGGGGTCACTAACTCACTCCAGCCTTTGGATAAAACACTTAGCATCTCAATAATATTATTTCTTTCCTGATAATCTTTTAACAGTAAGAACTATCTCTACAACTATTATGAGGATATATACATATCTGTTAGTTTTAACACTTATAGATCACTTTATAGGAATTTTAATATAATTCAGAAACACTGATATAAAATAATCTGCTCATAAGATGTTTTGCAGAAAATGCCAACAGTTTATGTTTAAAAGTTTTTACTAAATAATATGTAATTTCATATCAAAAGTTTGACTCTAAACAATACAAATGTTAACTGAATTCTTATTTAGGATAAGGCATAGTGCTGAGTGTTAAAGGAAGATATCAAGATGAGAAAGAGTTTTTGATTCTAAAATATATATATATATATTACTATAGCATAAACCAAAATCTAATTAATATGTATGTGTGTGAAAGAGGCTCAGTCATTTCTGATACTTTGTGACCCCATTGGCTGTAGTCTGCCAGGTTCTTCTCTCCATGGGTATTCTCTAGGCAAGAATACTAGAGTGGGTTGTCATGCCCTCCACCAGGGGATCTTCCCAACCCAGGGACTGAACCCAGGTCTCCCGCATCACAGGAATCCAGGTCTCCTGGATTGCAGGAATCCAGGACTTCTGGATTGCAGACAGATTGTTTACCCTCTGAGCAACCATTTCAGTTCAGTTCAGTCACTCAGTCATGTCCAACTCTTTGCAATGCCATGGACTGCAGCACACCATGCCTCCCCATCCGTCACCAACTCCCGGAGTTTACTCAAACTCATGTCCATTGAGTCAGTGATGCCATCCAACCATCTCATCTTCTATCATCCCCTTCTCCTCCTGCCTTCTATCTTTCCCTGCATCAGGCTTTTTTCAAATGAGTCAGCTCTTCACATCAGGTGGCCAAACTATTGGAGTTTCAGCTTCAGCAACAGTCATTCCAATGAATATTCAGGACTGATTTCCTTTAGGATGGACTGGTTGGATCTCTTTCATGTCCAAGTGACTCTCAAGAGTCTTCTACAAGACCACAGTTCAAAAGCATTGGTTTTTTGGTTCTCAGCTTTCTTTATAGTCCAACTCTCACATCCATACATGACTACTGGAAAAACCATAGCTTTCACTAGACGGACCTTTGTTGGCAAAGGAAGGTCTCTGCTTTTGAACATGCTATCTAGGTTGGTCATGACTTTTCTTCCAAGAAGCAAGTGTCTTTTAATTTTATGGCTGCAGTTATCATCCACAGTGATTTTGGAGCCCCCAAAATAAAGTCTGCCACTGTTTCCACTGTTTCCCCATCTATTTGCCATGAAGTCATGGGACCAGATGCCATGATCTTTGTTTTCTGAATGTTGAGCTTTAAGCCAACTTTTTCACTCTCCTCTTTCACTTTCATCAAGAGGCTTTTTAGTTCTTCTTCACTTTCTGCCATAAGAGTGGTGTCATCTGCATATCTGAGGTTATTGACATTTCTCTCGACAATTCCAACTTGTGCTTCATCCAGTCCAACATGTCTCATGATGTACTCTGCATATAAGCTAAATAAACAGGGTGACAATATACAGACTTGACGTATATCTTTCCTGATTTGGAACCAGTCTGTTCCATGTCCAGTTCTAACAGTTGCTTCTTGACCTCCATTCAGATTTCTCAGGAGTCAGATCAGATGGTCTGGTATTTCTATCTCTTGAAGAATTTTCCACAATATGTTGTGATCCACACAGTCAAAGGCTTTGGCATAGTCAATAAAACAGAAGTAGATGTTTTTCTGGAACTCTCTTGCTTTTTTGATGATCCAGTGGATGTTGGCAATTTGATCTCTGGTTCCTCTGCCTTTTCTAAATCCATCATAAGATTGAAAGCCACCAGGGAAGCCCAATTAATATGTATATAAAGCCTCAAAAAACTTTTTATATGTATTGTCATCCTGAAAAATAGATAACCATCTCATATTATCAATCATTTTACATATAAGTTTATGACTTGATTGCTATCACAGTTTAGTAAAAGAGGGTGCTGGCATTTGGAAACATAAGTTGAATTGAATCAGCAATTGAATTCCAAACTGAGTGATTTTCAATCATATGATGCTTTTTCTTTCAGATGAGACACAGTGAGTCTTACAGAGCAAACTATTTTGGTTCTGGCTAAATCTCTGTCATCAGCTGATGGCAATGTATGTTAGAGAAATCAAATTTATTTTATTAAAGTCTAAGCAATGTATTATTAAATAATACTGTGATCAATCAGTAATGAATCCGTAAATGAGTCAGATACTAGATTATCTGAGTTTTTTCTAAATTGTAGTTGTCTAGTCTTAGGGTATTTTTCAGTCATGAGCTGAAGGTTGCGGAGGGCTGTGTTTTTGGAACAATTAGTACTGGATCTGCACTTTGTAAGTACTCAATATATGTTAGCTATTATTATTGTTCAGCTTTTTGAGTTCAGCGGAGAGCCAAGTCAAGCTTCAGCTCAAATATAAATTCCAGAGTGCAGACAGCAAGCTCCCTGGCTAGCAGGAAAGAAGGAGACATCTCTTACAAAGAGCCTCTCGTCCAGAGTCAGGGACACTTGCCAGGAGTTTGCTGGTGGGAGACTCATTGCAGTAATTTCCTTCAGAGGTTCTAATTCATCCTAAGTTCTTGATTGTCAAAAGAGAGGAAGACACAAGAAGGAAGAGGAGGAACACTTGACACACTGTGCTAATAACTGCCTGATTGTGTCTGGCATGGCCCTCCACCTCTTCCGTGAGGGAAATCTCCAAGCTGGCACTAAGGTCACACAACATATACCTGGACCAGCAGGGATGACTCCCACCTTTGTCTAGTAAAGAGACAAATCAAGCTCAGGGAATCTCAGTATTTTATATTATATTTATATTCATGTCAGTAATCCTCTAGCCCTATAGTAATGCTGTGCACATACAGTTAACAAATGACTGATTAGCATAATGTTAAGTACATTTGCAAAGTGTCCAGCTGATAATCTCATTAAGTTATTTAGGTACTTTTTAACAAAATAACTGAGGAAGCATGATCCTGTTATATAATCCAACTATAAATACTATAACAAACAGTGAGAAACAATCCATTGAAAACTGAAAAGAAGCCCTACCATTATAAGCATAGTTTTCAACTTGTAGATTCTACAAAGATCTAAAGTTTATAAGAACAGATAAAACCAACTAAGTTTTTGTTGTGATAAATAAGCCTCAAAACTTAGAATCAAACATTTTCTAGTGGCTGTAGTACTCTCTGTAGGATGTAGTTTTGCTTATTTTGAAACCACTGAATTCTTCATGTGACCTGTGGGAACTGATTTTTGAACTATTATATTCTAGCTGCTAAAAGAATGTAATACATTAAACTGCATGTGAAGTTTTGTATAAATGTTTCCTTATGCCACATTTGTAGAACAGAGGCATACAAATGGAAGTATGATTTCATAACCACATGCATCTTAGCTCATCTTGGGTCCGTGCAATGTATTTATTTATTAAATGCTTATCCTCGGCTCACACCAGTGTGTTGGGTCAGTGTTTTCCTCCTCCAGAGAACAATATAGTCTTCTTAACTGGTGCTGTTGCTGCTTAGTCGATTCAGTTGTGTCCTACTCTGTGCGACCCTATGGACTGTAGCCTGCAAGGCTCCTCTGTTCCTGGGATTCTTTAGGGCAAGAATACTGGAGTGGGTTGCCATACCCTCCTCCAGGGAATCTTCATGACCCAGGGATCAAAGCCAGGTCTCCTGCATTGAGGCAGATTCTTTACTGCTAAACCACCAAGGAAGACCTCTTAACTGCTAATCAGTTAAATAAAAACTGGTTTCAGATTTGAGGCATGCTAAAACAATTCAACTTGTAATATTAGAAAGCATTAATTTCAATCTTATTTTCAGAATAATTTTTTTCCACTGTGAATCACTGTTCAGGAGTATAAGAATTCCTTAGTGTTATGAAAGTAGAGCATCACATAAACAATATTTCTTCCTCACTCTATTTTCATTTCATGCACTCCCTCTTTACCATCTCTGACTTGCAGAATACAGCCGTGTTTCATACATGGAAGATCTTTACTAAATATTCTTTGACTGGATCAATGAATGGATCTTAACAGAGAACATCTATGCGCTCACAGGTTTTTCTTTTGGAGATGACATATACTGATATTTAAGTTGGCAATTTGATGTTCATTTGTTCTTTGTTTTCGAGAGTACTTCATTCTGTCCTCTTGCATGGGACTGGAACAAAACCAGGGTTTCCCTAGCCTACTGCAGCCCTTTCAGCTCAAGGTCCCTATGCAAATTAGGTAGGATTGGTTTTCATCCAGTTTCAGATTCAGTGTGGTAGAGTCTTACATGAGCTATGCTCTAATTGTTGGAGCAAGACATTCTGGACAAGGTTCAAAATCTTTAGGAGAATAGCTTGGAGTAGAAGTATATGCCAGGAAACATATACAAGTGGTTCTAATTTTCCAATATTCATTTTCCATGTTTCCATGGTTATAAGGTAAATGAAGAAGCAAAATAATCACAAGACAATATAATTCTTTAGTGAACTGAGAACCCATAAAATTAGTCTAAATTTAAATTTCCTCCCTCCTTGTGTTTTTATGGTCAGTGTTTTGTGAAATGTTGAATTCTTACAAGAGTACAATACAGTATAGAGCAAACTGATGAGAAAGTAAAACTGGCAACATCAAGATTGTATGAAACTATTAATAAAGTGCTGTTCAACTGCTGAGATTCAGTGCCAAACTATTAACCAGTAAAGGTATGATGGAGTTTGAATAGACACACAAGGAAAAAAACCCACTAATTTCTAAGAGTAAATAAACAAAATGAATGAAGAGCATGTGTGTTTGAATCATGTAAATTTTGGACAAAGTTGTATGAGAGAACAGTAGGTGTCACAGAAGAGAACATTTTGACCATCAATGAATTAATATATCTGAGAAAACACTGATAAATCTTTCTGCGCACAAAAATATGATTTTTGAGGGGTTACTTAGGGATGAAAGTCAAATGAGAGGAAAGGATGCTAAATTAATGATACCATAAAACTTTGTCAGAAAAATTATTCCTCAATAAATGAAGACCAATAATTGTTTCATTCATCATTCAAATATTAAGCTCATTGGTAATTACTTAAATACAAAATAGTTTGAAAATTTTAGTTTCATTTTAAAATAGAAAATACAAATTAAACCATACAAAAAAAATTTAGTACCCAATTTAAATTGTTATTCTCCAGTATTATTTATGCCCAAATAGCAAAGCATTCTATCTTTCTAAGTATGATGTTGATAGTGTCCAAAGATATGGGCGAAAATATGAATATTTTCTCACAGTTACCAATTCCAGCAAATTTAACATTGATAGAATACTTTTATCTAATCTACCCTAAATATTCCAATTTTGTTAATTGATACAAAATGTTCATTATAAAATTGCTTGTCTTCCTATATAAAATCATCTACAGTAAGCTTTTCATTTAGTTTTGATGAGTTAATCTTCTTAATCTGAAACATTTTCACACTTTTTCCTTTTCTTTTCAGCATTTTGAAGAACTCTCTCTCTCTCCCACTTTTTTCAGCCTGTTCCTCATTTGGGGATTTGCATGATGTATTGCTCATAATTAGATTCAGATTATGCATAAATGACTGGAAAGATATCAAAACAATATTGTGTCTTGTTCAAGGAGTCACATCTGAAGGCACATTGATGTGTATCCATCCCTCCTTTTGATGATAATTTTGATCAATGGGTCAAGGCAAAGAGTCATCTAATTTTTCCAGCCTGTGGTTACTACACTTTCTATACAATTAGCAGATTCTCTGAAGGGTAGTACATATTGAGCCTTACTAGTAAACCATTATTTTGGTATTTTACTGTAAGAAAAGATCTTCTTCCTCCTCCCACTTATTTATCTAACTATTTATCTCTTTTAAATTTATAATTTATTCTTGTTCATAATTATTTTGATGCTCAAAGTAACCCAGATTTGCTAGTGGGAGCCCATTTAAGCTCCCATATTGTTGTGACAGACCCACATAATTGTTTTGATCTCTTCTTACTGTTTTGTATAGCTAATGCTACAAGATCATCTTCCATCTCCATTGCTCCAGTCCTGCAGTCATTTTTATAAGGAACCCAGGGTTAAGTGAATAATAATAATAGAGATATAATGTCTTGTCACTGTATGGTTCTTTTTATTGTGCTATGCTTATTTCTTGGTTCTTTCAACAGCCAGAGCTATGAAAAAACGCAAACACACACACATACATGGTCATATATACATACCCTGACATGCACCCATATCTGTGCACAGATTCATATTTTAGAAATCAGGAGTTTGCACAAAGGAATGTACAATTCCAATTCATTCCCATCTCAGAGTGTTTTTTTCCTTTGTCTTTCTCAACTTCATGTGCAGTGTGACTCCCAACCACATTAACGCATTCACTCACTCTATAACATATTGAAAGTAGTTTTAGAATTGCTTCATCCATAATCAGTAATCAGGTAAATCTGACCTTACTAACACATTTTCCAGTTCTGATCCAACAGAAGTATGTTTTATTATTCTATTTGAAAATGAACCTGCTTTTTCATCCTGTGAAGAAGATACATGCTATAATCCCTTTGCTATTTTGATTGCATATTTATTTTTGAAGAAGCAGAGAAAATATCTCCTCCCTCATATATTGCAGTTTGTATGAAGCATTTCTTAAGTAACTCAGGAATTTATGGGAAGGAGCCTTAGACAAGATTAAATTATAATGCAAATTAGAAACCAAAGCAATCCTTACCAATTAGCCTTTCTCAGTTTACTGCCTGGCTTAAAACTGGTGTGTGTTAGTCACTCAGTCATGTCGGACTCTTTGCTATCCCATGGACTGTAGCCTGCCAGGCTTCTCTGTCCATGGGATGTCCCAGGCAAGAATACTAGAGTGGGTTGCATTTCCTTCTCCAGGGGATCTCCCTGATCCAGGAATCGAATCTGAGTCTCCCACATTAGAGGCAGACTCCTTACCGTCTGAGCCACCAGGGAAATCTGGCTTAAAACTCAGTATTAAAAAAACTAAGATCATGGCATCCAGTCCCATCATTTCATGGCAAATAGAAGGGGAAAAAATGGAAGCAGTGGCAGATTTTATTTTCGTGGGCTCCAAAATCACCACAGACAGTGACTGCAGCCGTGAAATTAAAAGACACTTGCTCCTTGGTAGAAAAGCTATGACAAACCTAGACAGCATGTTAGGCACTAGAGACAGCACTTTGCCAACGAAGGCCCATATAGTCAAAGCTATGGTTTTTCCAGTAGTCATGTATAGATGTGAGAACTGGAACATAAAGAAGACTGAGAGCCAAAGAATTGCTTTAAAACTGTGGTGTTTGAAAAGACTCTTGAGAGTCACCTGGACTGCGAGGGAGATTAAACCAGTCAATCCTAAAGAAAATCAACCTTTAATATTCACTGGAAGGACTGATCCTGAAGCTGCAATACTTTGGCCACCTGATGCAAAGAGCTGACTCTTTGGAAAAGACCCTGATGCTGGCAAAGATTGAGGGCAGGAAGAGAAGGGGATGGCAGAAGATGAGATGGTTAGATAGCATCACTGACTGGATGGACATGAATTTGAGCAAATTCCAAGAGATAGTGGAGGACAGAGAAGGACATAGAAGCATGTGACCCTGGGGTCACAAAGAGTCAGACACAACTTAGGAACTGAATAACAAGTTTTTGCCATGTTCTCCAAATGTTACCGTTAAGAGTAAAGTTTTCCAGTCAGACAAGTTTTATTTTGAGGCCTTAATGCACCACATCCTGGATGATTATCTTCTCTAAGTAACCATTCATAGAAATCTAGTTGAGAGACTTCTTTTATGAATTAAGTATGTAATGTATTTAATAGTGCTTAGCCTCAGGTCTGGGAAAATAGAAGAATTTAGTGATCATCAGTATTATTATCAGGTAAAATGTATAATATCTGTATACTTAATTTAATCCACTAAGAATCCTAGTACCTTACTATAAATTGTGACTCTATAGTTGCCCATTTTAACCATTTCAGTGTTGCTAGTAACTATTTCACTTAGTATATTAGTATACTATTTCACATAGTTTAATGCTATGTTTTTCATTCACACAATCTTTTGTAAGGAGTTGTGATAGGATCAGTTTTTAATTTCCTTCTTCCAATAGTTTATTATAAAACAACCCCATCATTTGCAACTGCTGAAGACCGTGTGATTGCCTAATTCTTAACTAGCACATAGGTTCATTGTTCTTTAAGTACATTCCAATAAAGAGCTGTTTTTAGAAATAAAAAGTTTGCAAAGTCCAAAAAAGAAAGGCTTTTGAGGGGTATAGTTGAGAGGAAGTCAGTCCATAAACTGCTGACCTTTCATCAAGTACTGATATTTTTGCTTTCCTGTGGGAGCATTAAGGAGGGAGTGATCTCATAGATTTCCACTAATGTCATGACCTATAGTTTCCACCCAAAATTTCTGCCAATTATGGAGACTTTCCTATCCTGCTCAGGATGTGCTTACCTGTTTTCTTATGCTAGGTTGACAGCTTGTGCACTTTCCTGGTCTTGACCTTGGCTTTGACATCCACAGGAGGTAGGCAGGCTGTCAATACTGACATCAGAATAGTGCAAAGACTTTCTAGCAGCTAGAACCTGGGATAACTTTGGCAGCTCCTACAGATCTGTATTTTCCATGTGATTATTCGGCTGGCTCCCCCATCCTAAAATGTTAGAAGGCATCCCAATGCAAGAGGGCTGATACATGTAATTAGAGAGGCGTGGTTTTTGCTATTCCCATCCCATCTGCAACAGCTTGAGTACCACTGCATTACTCATTAGGAGTCTGACCTACTGGATACCCAAAGGGCTCAAAGGCTAGGGGTGGACAGCTTGGAAGAGAGCCAACATTGCCTTTAACCTATCGTAGTCAAGTTAGACCAAACAAAACTTACATTCTGCATCTCATATTTTTAAAAAAGATTTTAAAAGACTCCACTTTTATGTGTTTCCATGAGACCCATTATTTTTAGCTATGTTTGCTGGTTTGTTTGGTTTTATTTTACATTTTTAACTTTAGGGAGCAGTATAAGTGTAAGAATATAGCATAGCAAATTAACAGTTTCCAAAAAAGGTTTAAAAAGTCAAAAATATGAAAATGTATATAGGAAAAATGCTCTTTAGTTATCATTTCCATACTAATAATAGAATGCATTAATGTTCATTATTCATAATTATGGGTAAGATAAGTGAAAAAGTTCAGAAGGACTAAATTTGAAACCTTTTGTGTATTTCTGTAAATAACTCCCTCCTACCTTACTTTATAATTTGGACAACTTGGTCTTCCAAACAAATCAGGTGGTATATAAAAACAGGTATAGAAAGATGATTGTCTTTGGAATTCTTTCCACTTAACAAAAGCAAGGAAATTGAGTTTAAAAAAATGATGAATGAAAGCTCACCAATAATGCTTCTGTTCATGTTTTTGATATTGAAGGAATGTCCCAGAATATTTTCCCAATAGTAACGCTCTATCTGAATGCTATCCTGACCCTCTGGCCTCCACAATCATGACCAGAATAGTGTCTGAAAATGGAGGAACGTTGTGTGGATAGAGAAGAGAAAGAGGGAGGGAAAGAGGGAAGGAAGAAAGGAAGTGAGAGGAGAGAGGAAGGGAGAGAGAGACAGAGAGGGAGACAGAGAGAAAGAAAACATGAGAAGACAGATGAACAGGACAGAATAAAGGTATAAAAATCAAATAGGAAAAGAGTACAATGAAGTCGATTTATTTATTTTGTACTCATCGAGAACTATTCTCAAGAACTATTCTCATCTAATTATTCTATGTGAAGCCATGTAATGAATAACTTGTCCTCTGCCCTCTTGCACTCTCTCTCCCCTCTAAATCCTGTTCTTGACATTTCTTATCTCAGTAAACACCCTCATTTTTCCAGTGGCTCAGTTGGGAGACCTTGGGCTCATCCTTGCCTCCTCTCTTTCTCTTATATACCACATCTGCAAATGCTGCTGACTACACTCAAAACAAATACCTAGAATTCTATAATTTTTCTTTACCTCTACCAATATCACTTTGGTACAAAGTACTATCATTTTAGGGCTTCCCTGGTGGTACAGTTGTAAAGAATCTGCCTGTCAATTCAGGAGACACGGGTTGATCTCTGGGTTGGAAAGATCCCCTGGAGAAGGAAATGGCAACCCACTTCAGTATTCTTGCCTGGGAAATCCCATGGACAGAGGAGCCTGGAAGCCTGCAATCCATGGGGTTGCAAAAAGAGTAGGACAGGACTTTTCAACTAAACAACAACAACAGCTATCCTTTTATGACTGCATTTTTTCTTTAGCTTCCTAACTGGTTCATGGTTTCATGTTTCCCTCCCTGACAACCATCAGTCAAAATTTCAATGAAGCAGCAAGTGATTCTTTAGAAAACATCATGTTACTCTTTAGCTTAAAAAAAAAAAAAAAGGGCAAATTGTTTCCATCTCAGAGTGAAAATAAAAAACTACTTTGGCTTGAAAAAAAAGTGAAATTGTTAATCACTCAGTCATGTCCAACTCTTTGGAACTCTATGGACTGTAGCCTGCCAGGCTCCTCTGTCCATGGAATTCTCCATGCAAGAATACTGGAGTGGGTAGCTATTTCCTTCTCCAGGGGATCTTCTTGACCCAGGGACTGAACCCAAATATCTCACATTGTAAGGCAGATTCTTTACCATCTGAGCAACCAGATAAGCCCCTTACTATGGCTTATAAGGTGTTATCTGTTCAGCTTCTGTACCTTCCCTCTCTGCAACCACATCACAATTATCTGTCTGAACTCAACTGGTATCATTCTGCCCTTTCCTCTCGGTCACTCTGTATAGTGATTCCTCCATCATACCATATATGTTCTTGTTTGAGAAACTGCACATCATATGGCCTATTCTCTCTCTCACAGTCATCCTCAGTTTCACAAAATTAACTTTATATCAGTGAAGTCTCTCCGATTGTCTATTCATCAACAACTAACATGTATTTTACTCATTTATTTTTTTCATTATCTTGATTGACTGATGTGGAGATGTAAAACTTCAGTTTCTTCATCTCTGGTCAGGATATACTCTGAGATCCCTCCAGAATCAGGCTGAAACTGCCCTTCACAGGATCTTGCCTTCTTTTGCAAACACCCTGGTTTCTTTCCCTTCTCTCTCTTGCTTCCATTACTCCCTTATGGGTTTCCTAAAAGCGCTTCCTCAATAAAGGTGTTAGAAATCTTGTTCTCAGGGCTTCTTTTGGTGAACCAGTTCTAAGAATTTTCCAAGAATAAATGTCGGGAGAAACTACTGATAATTAGCGCCCAGGAATTACTTCAGGGTTGCTTTTCATCTGAAGAAAAATTTCTCAACTGTAAATCATTAAGTAATTTAGATTCTCAACCATTTTATGTAAGACAAGAGTATCACATCCACCAAGGAGACCTGAACTTTCAAAACTGAAAATGTTTCCTCATGCTCCATTCCTTTGATAAGACTGAAGCACAAAGTTTGTATTATGTGGTTGTTTGCTTGTTCTGTTTGCTTGCTTGTACCAGTGTGATTTTAAGAGGCAGTCCTCTCAGTTAATCACTTAATTTCTTAGTCTTGCTCTTCTTCATCTTCCCATATTCACAGGCCATCTTCATCTGTGAACAGTGCACTCAGTTCTCAAACGCCAGGCCATTCCCTCCTCTATAAAAACTCAAATAATACAGCTGACATATTTTTCTCCTTCCTCTAGTTCTTTATTATGAATATTCTATGTAATACAACTCAGCTTATCTCTCAAAAACTTTTTTTCTCTTTTATTTTTTTTAAATTATGTTTCTCTCCTACGTCCAAACTAGATGACAGCTCTATATGAGAAGAGGCTTTTTTGTTCCCATCTTTTAAAATTTAGCCGTTTATTATGGGATAATTGTAGATTCACATGTATGAAATAATACAGAAACTCATATCTTCCCTTTTCCCCTAGGGATAACCCCTTGCAAAACTGTGGTTCAAGATTACAATCTGAACATTGGCATCAAAAGAACTGACACCAAAACATTGACATTACTGCAAGGATCCTTCATGTTGCCCTTTCATAACCATCCCCACTTCCCTCCCACCCCTACTACCTTCTTGTGGATGTGCTTAGTAGCTCAGTCATGTCCAACTCTTTGTGACCCCCTGGGCTGTGTGCCACCAGGATCCTCTATCCATGGGATTCTGCAGGCAAGAATACTGGCATGGGTTGCCATTTCCATCGTCAGAGGATCTTCCCAACCCAGAGACTGAACCCAGGTCTCCTGCGTTCCAGGAGGATCCTTAACCATCCTGGTGGTTAAGCTACCAGGGCTTAACCACTGGCAATCAGTAATCTCTTTTCCATTTCTGGAATTTTGCCATTTCAGGAATGATACATAAATGGAACCACATAGTATACACGTTTCTGAATCAGTTTTTCACACAGTATAATTTTTTAGCTTCATCCAATTTTATTTCTTCCCTTTTGATAGGCTCCTTTTGTCTTCTTTTTCTTTTTTCTTTCTTTATTTTCCTTTGGCCTTTGCACTTAGCACTTCCAGCAGCATGTCGCATAAGAGAGATAAGAGGAAACATGCTTGATGTTTCCTGATCTGAGACGGAAAATATTCAGTCTTTCATCAAGTACAGCATTAGCTTTATTTTTAGAATTTCTCTTTATCAACTAACTAAGTTCTTTATTTCTGTTTCTCTGAGAGATTTCATTATGAATGGGTATTGGATTTTGTCAAATGCTTATTTTGAATTGATATGATCATATAATTTTTCTTTTTATCCTGTTAACAAGAGGAATTATATTGCTAGATTTTCAAATAATCCACTTCTGTTCATGAAGTAAATCTCACCTGGTCATGCCATATTATTGTTTTTATATATTGAATAATTGAATTTGCTAAGAATTCTTGTTGCCGTTTTAATGAGGGATATTGATTTGCAGTTTTCCTTTTTGTACCATCTTTGTCTGATTTTGGTGTCAGGGTAACATTATCTTCATGAATGAATGAAAATCGTTCCTATCTCTTCTACTTTCTGGAAAAAAATTTTGTAGAATTGGTTTTAATTTGAATATTTGGTAGAATTCTCCAGTGTAACCATTTAGGCCTGGAGATTTCTCTTTTCAGAGTGTTTATAATTATGAATTTAATTTTTAATATTTATGGAGATATCAAAATGATGCATTTCATGTTTGATTTATGGTAGTTTATTTTTGAGAAAATGGCCCATTTCATTTATGTTGTCAACTTTAATCTGTGGAATTATTACCATCATCCTATGATTATTCTTCTGATGTGTGAAGGGTGTGTGTGATATTGCCTTCTTAAGTCCCAGGATCTACAATTTATGTCTTCCCTCTTTTGTTTTGGTAGTGTTGCTGGAGTTTCAGTTTTACTATTTTTCAAAGAAACAAATTTTTGTCTCATTGAATTGTTTCTTTTGTTTTTTTGTTTGTTTGTTTGTTTTCATTTTCATTGATTTCTGATCATGTCTTTATTATTTCCTTCATTTTTCTTGCTTAGGGTTTAGTTTGCCTTTTCTTTTGGTTCTTGAGGTGAAAGCATAGATTAAGACCATTAAAAATCTTTCATGATGTATATAATTAGTACTATAAATTCCCCTCTCATGACTGCTTTAGCTGGATCCTACAAATTTTTAGGAGCTGTATTTTAATTTTCACTAATGCAGTGTATTTTTTTTTGAGTCTTTCTCTTTAAACCATGGTTTTTGTTTGTTTGTTTTTTAATATGTTGTTAGTTTCCAAGATTTTTCAGATTCTATCCTCTTTCTGTTATTGGTTTCTAATTTGATTCCATTGTGGTTATTAAACAATATTCTGTTATTTTAATTCTTTAAGGTTATTGATGTTTATCTTATAGCTATAGATATGATCTAACTTGGTATTTGTTCTGCGGTACTGTAAAAGAATGTGAATTCTATTTTTTGGGTCAAAAGTGAAAATGTTAGTTGCTCAGTCATATCTGATTCTTTGTGACTCTATGGACTATAGCCTGCCAAGCTCCTCTGTTCATGGAATTCTCCAGGCAAGAATGCTGGAGTGGGTAGCCATTCCCTCCTCCAGGGGTTCTTCCCAAACCAAGGATCAAACCCAGGTCTTCTGCATTGCAGTCAGATTGTTTACCATCTGAGTCACTAGGGAAGCCCCCTTTTTTGTCAATTATTTTATAAATGTCAGTCATATTCTGTTGCTTGATTATCTGTTTAGTTCTTCTACATCTTGGATGATTTTCTCATTATTCTTTCAATTTTTGAGACAGAAGTTGAAATCTCCATATATAATTTGTTTATTTCCACAATTCTATTAATTTTTGCTTTATATATTCTGCTTGGTGCATACACATTTAAGATTGCTATGTATCTTTTGTGGAACTATCCTATTATCATCATATAAAAACTTTGTCTCTGATCATTTTTGCTTTGTTTTGTTTTGGCTAATTTGACTTTTAATGTCTAATTTTTGTAATGTCTAATTTGGCTTCTGTAGTTGTACAAGGATTATTTTTTTTCTGTGGTAGTTTCCTGAAATAGAGTGGTTATTGTAAAAAAAAAAAAAAAAAAATTTCTGCTCTCATGGATGCTCTTTGGCTAGAGAGAAAGCATACCTTTGTTACGACTTTTTTGTTTGTTTGTACCTGCGTATGCTTTTGGATTGTCAGTCTCTGAATCTCTAAGTCTGAGATATATGAGGAAAAGAAAACCTAGGGAAGTATCATTATATCTTCTTTGGGTCCCAAAATTTCTAGCTATTCTGCCTTTTTCTGTCTTCCAGAGGCTATCTATGTTTGTTTTATGAATAATACTAAGGGCTGCTTAGTAATGCTTAGGAAAGAATAGGAAAAGTATGTTTATTGTCTTCCTGGGATCAAAACACAGAAGAGATTTTCTTGTTGTTAAAAATTTTGTATCACATGCAATTTTAAGTGTATATGAAGAATTCAGAAACTGCTAATTTATTTATTGGTACATTGAACTAAATATATAAAACAAGTTAGACATACAGTAAACTATCATTTAGTATGTAGATCTGGGATAAATGCATTGAGATATAGTTTGGTAAACGTTGGGGTTAAAAATAGTCACAGCCATGCTGTTATAGAGTTAACTATATAGCAAATTATACTCTGAGGTGCCCTTTATATCAGTGTTTAAAATAGTAGTTATCATGATTTTTAAGTTTATAAATATTAGGTTTTTCCACTACTGAATCCATACCTTTCTGCCAAACCACAGAATCCTTCCCCATACCCTGAGGAAAATTTATTAAGTGACAGTTCTTATTAAGGTAACTGCATTCTATCCTCAGAAAAGCTATTTAGGGAAAAGAAAGAGCTTTGCCAAGGTGTCCAGCAAAAATTTGTTCCTGTAATTTTATGTGGGACAAGAATTTGGTGCCTAGGTCACATTAAGATTAATTTTAAACTCTCAGAGTGACTGGGAGGGAATTTTGACATTTCAGTGTTCACTTAGATAAGATAAACATTACCAGGAAAAACTTTAATAATTCTTTATATTTGTGGATACATTTGGAAATTTCCATTATATTTTTAAAATGAATTCTGCTCTTACATTTGTCATTCTAAAAACTGAGCTGCCCCATAAATTTCTTTGATTTCTATAAAATTACTTAATAAATGTTTAGATTCTATGATGGCATTTAAAAGAAACAGAACAGTAAAAAAAAAAATCATCAAAGAGAATTACTTCCTAAGTATGTTCAAAAAGTGGTATTGTGAGGTTTAGCTTTCAATAAAAATATCCAAATTCTTTATTTACAAGTGTCTCATGTTGATCTGTGATCTATGAAGGATGAAAGTATAACACAGTGGAAAAGGAGGAGGATCAGATTTTGAGCCATGGCTCCTTAACCAACATCTTTTAACGTTTGTTACATATTTATGATGTAATGGTCAACTGAGTTCTTACAAGGGACTGAGAGTATTCTAGTTTACATCCAAAAAGTCAAATGTAAGCTGTTTTTATACTTAACGTACGGCATAAATCCCTGTTAAATATCATAAATTTAATTGCTCTAATTGTGCAATCATTTGGTTCATAAGTGATTCTTTAATAGTAATGTAGTGTATGGCCTTAGCTCAAGAACAGTGGGGCAATTTGATTTTTATAACTTGTAGAGAGGCTGCAGGACAGATATTGATATGCTGTATAATGTGTATCTAGTGAGAAAATAAACTCTCTTCTCACAGTTATTGATCTGAGCTTCTCAAAAATTCCTCAAGTGAAGACATCTATGCATATTTACTTCTCAATTAGACAGGATGCTTTTGAGATGTATACAAAGGTAAAGATGACTCAATAACTGGGCTATCAGTAAACACTCTAGGACGTAGCCCTGCTACTGCTAAGTCGCTTCAGTAGTGTCCGACTCCATGCAATCCCATAGATGGAAGCCAACCAGGCTCCCCCATTCCTGGGATTCTCCAGACAAGAGTACTGGAGTGGGCTGCCATTTCCTTCTCCAGTGCATGAAAGTGAAGTGAAAGTGAAGTCACTCAGCCATGTCCGACTCAGCGACCCCACGGACTGCAGCCTACCAGGCTCCGCTGCCCATGAGATTTTCCAGGCAAGAGTACTGGAGTGGGGTGCCATTGCCTTCTCCCTAGATGTCATTATTCCAGATTTCCTTTACCCTAGCACAAGTCATTTAAATTTGTCATAACCCAGTCTCCTCATCCACAAAATACAGAAGTTGCCCTAGATTGGTAGTGTTCAAGTCATAGTCTTTAGAGCCCTAAATTTCACAGAGTTGGGTCAGGGCTGCCTCAGGACACTGGGGCTTTGGGCTCCCTCCCTTCACCAAGGAAGTCTTAATTCTGTCTGGCTATAAATCAAGATTTTCTATAAAATTTAATCTGAAAAATAAGTTCTACTTTAAAAAACAAGCTTGTAGATCCCTTACAAGATTCCCAAAGAAAGGCAAGGCCAAAGAATGTTCAAACTACTGCACAACTGCACTCATTTCACATGCTAGCAAAGTAATGCTCAAAATCCTCCAAGCCAGGCTTCAACAGTATGTGAACCGTGAACTTCCAGATGTTCAAGCTGGATTGAGAAAAGGCAGAGGAACCAGAGGTCAAATTGGCAACATCTGTTGGATCATCAAGAAAGCAAGAAAGTTCCAGAGAAACATCTATTTCTGCTTTATTGACTATGGCAAAAACTTTGACTGTGTGGATCACAGCAAACTGGAAAATTCTTCAAGAGATGGGAATACTAGACCACCTGGTCTGCCTGCTGAGAAATCTGTATGCAGGTCAAGAAGCAAGATTTAGAACTGGACATGGAAAAACAGACTAGTTCCAAATCAAGAAAGGACTATGACAAGGCTATATACTGTCACCCTGCTTATTTAACATATATGCAGAGTACATCATGCAAAATGCCGGGCTGGGTGAAGCACAAGCTGCAATCAAGATTTCCAGGAGAGATATCAATAACCACAGATATGCAGATAACGCCATCATCATGGCAGAAAGCAAAGAAGAATTAAAGAGCCTCTTGATGAAAGTAAAGAGGAGAGTAAAAAAGTTGGCTTAAAACTCAACATTCAGAAAACTAAGATCATAGCATTTGGTCCCGTTACTTCAATGCAAATAAATGGGGAAACAATGGAAGCAGTGTGAGACTTCATTTTGGGGGCTCCAAAATCACTGCAGATGGTGACTGCATCCATGAAATTAAAAGACGCTTGCTCCTTGGAAGAAAATTTATGACCAACCTAGACAGCATATTAAAAAGCAGAGACATTACTTTGTCAGCAAATGTCTGCCTAGTGAAAGCTATGGTTTTTCCAGTAGTCGTGTATGTATTCGAGAGCTGGACTATAAAGAAAGCTGAATGCTGAAGAACTGATGCTTTTGAACTGTGATGTTCAGAAGACTCTTTAGAGTCTCTTGGACTGCAAGGAGATCCAATCAGTCTATCCTAAAGGAAATCATTCCTGGGTGTTCATTGGAAGGACTCATGCTAAAGCTGAAACTCCAACACTTTGGCCACCTCATGCAAAGAGCTGACTCATTGGAAAAGACTGATGCTGGGAAGGATTGGGGGCAGGAGGAGAAGGGGACGACAGAGGATGAGATGGCTGGATGGCATCAATGCGATAGGTATGAGCTTGATTAAGCTTCAGCAGTTGGTGATGGACAGGGAGGCCTGGCGTGCTGTGATTCACGGGGTTGCAAAGAGTCAGACACAACTGAGTGACTGAACCTAACTGTACAAGATTCTCTCTGGTTTTCCTTGATCTGTAGGTTATGATTTGCTGAGATTTCAGAGAGAGATACTGGTAAGGTCCCAAAATAAAATCCTGTATCAGAACTAAGAGTCTAGATTTTTTTATTGTACATTTAGAATTGTAAAACTAAAGATTTTGTTTGTTTGCTTTTTCATTTTTGGTTTTATATAACAGGAAAAAAATAGTGGTTCATGTGCTATCGCCTTAAAATCTTTAGTAATCCCAGAGGCTGACGCTGATAATCTATACTGAGTCATCATATATCAGAACCCTCTTCTCCAACTCTTGTTCTTCCCTAAGATAAACCACTCTCAAGTCTGTCCATAACCTAGGTTGACACTCCTTTCTGTACTTCCCTTTCATCAGTGTGACCCCCAACTCTGTGCCCAACTTTTCTCAGTTTTTGTTGGATTCTTCAAAGACTGGTTTGGAAGTTAAAAACTCAGCATGAATCCTTCCTTGCTTATTATTTTTTTCTTTTTGTCATTCCTTTGTAACAATGCTACTTCTCTTTGAAGCAGCTTAGATGGTACTGATGAACTAAAGAACTGAAAAGAAAATAATAAAAATGTGTATTTCAAACTAATTTCTCACCATATCAGTGGCAACCTGGAGACTGCATTCTAGATCAGAAAACAGGATTAGCAAAGCAGAGTTTCAGTGTAGGCTATTGATTTTTATTTGCTTAATAAACAGACACCTTGCTGTCCTCTGAGAGCATCAGATGAATAATTCATGGTTCTTGTCCTTGTGGATCTAACAATCCAGGATACTTTAGATGCCACACAAAAGGTGTGCTTGGGGTAGAATGGTACTTCTGAGACACAGCACTTTATCTGGGCTTCTTGAAAAGCATGTTGAAGGTAAGAACACTAAAGCCGTGTCTTGAAAGTTGAGAAAGATTTTGCAGGTTAAGAAAGGAGAAAGGGCATTTCATATTGAAGGAGGGGCAAGAAAAGAATATGTAGGATGAAAGAATGCTCTGGGCCAGTAACTAAGAGCAGCTTTGTATGATTTGAACCGAAAATACGATCTAAACAGAAAATACAATCCAGGAACAAGGGGGTAGCTTATGTGTTCATGATTTTTGACCAAGAAAGGTTTGGAGTGAAAATTACATGGCTGGATTTGTTTTTCAGGTAGTTTACCTGATTGTGTGAAAAATGAACTCTTGGAAGCAAAACTAAAGCCCTGGCAGAGCTGTTACTGGTGTGAACTGGAAAAGGGCTAAGGGGAGATGGAAAGGAGGGGAGAGATTTGAGGAAGAAGCTGCATTGGCAAGAGTCCAGAGAGGGTCTAGGAATTGTGCAGGCTCTCAGGGGTGCCATTCCCTGCCCCCATCACCACTACTGGCAAGAATGGATTAGAGGCCTCAGCTTTCCTCCTTGCAGGAAGTCCCCCACCTCCCACCCCCGACTGGCTTGCCCTCTCCCACACTGCTAGCGTCACCATCATTATCTCTGTTGACACCATCAGTAAAAATCTCATTATGCCCTTTATCCCCGTTTACATCAGTCACCACCAGAAGCCCAGGGACTCCCAGGTCATTCTTCATCCCTAGACTCTAATCCCCATCTGGCTCTTTGAGCGGTGAGCCACTCCTCTTCCTTCTGGCACTGCCTGTGCTCTTTCCCCAAGACTAATTTTTTCTCCAAGCATTTCTGACATGTTGTATATTTTACGTACGTATTTGATTGTTCCATTTCCTCATTCCCCCTCCACCCTCCACCAGTGCACAAATCAGCATGTAAGCTTTACGACGACATCAATTTTTGTCTATCTATCCATGTTTCTTTCTCCAGTATTTAGGACAGAATCAGGCACAATAAACATCTGTGGAGTGAGCAGATTTAAAAGGAAAAATATAACGAGGTTTGTCTATCAACTGTACTTCCAGAGTAGGGAAAAGAGACCAGTTGGGACTGATTTCAGGTTTTTGGCTTAGATGACCTATATATAATTTTAAATATTTGCTAAAATCAAAAGTAGTTTTCTTCTATATATTGTAATAATTTTGACTTCTTTAATTTTTCTTGGAGAGCATTCCTGTATTACTGTGTAAACACTGTGTATTTTATTTATTGCAACTGTTGAAATTTATGTATTAATTTTTTGCAAAACATCACAGAAATTTAAGCATGACTATTTTCAGTACAATAGTCTAAAGAAACGATTTCCTAGTACCATCTTCCAAAAAGTAGAAATCATTATTTGTGTGTTATGTATCAGGGCAAAGCTATGAAGATAAATCTGTCTAAACACTGCCTGCAACACTGGCATCAGAAAAAATGAATAAAATGAAGAGGGAGGAAAAGAGGATTGGGGTTGGGAAAAAAAAGGTGGAGAGATTTTCTTTGGACATTTCTAAGGAAAGAATAGAGGGCAACAGAGGGCAGCAGACAGATATGGAAGCACAAAACCGTTAACAAGCGGTACTAAACTTTGCCTCAGCCAGGGATAAAAGCTCCATATTCTGAGCCATATTTCATGCTGCTGCTGCTAAGTCGCTTCAGTCGTGTCCGACTCTGTGCGACTCCATAGAAGACAGCCCACCAGGCTCCGCCATCCTTGGCATTCTCCAGGCAAGAACACTGGAGTGGGTTGCCATTTCCTTCTCCAATGCATGAAAGTGAAAAGTGAAAGTGAGGTCGCGCAGTCATGTCCGACTCTTCGTGACCCCATGGACTGTATGTAGCCTACCAGGCTTTTCCGTCCATGGGATTTTCCAGGCAAGAGTCCTGGAGTGGGATGCCATCGCCTTCTCCAATACTTCATGCTATTATTTTATTATTCCTTAAGAAATTACTTAACACATGAATTTTAAAAATCCCTCTAATGCCCTTCAACACCATTTCCACACTGAATTTTACAATATACAAATGACCCAAACATACATATACACAATTTCTATGAAAGAGTTTACAGTTCAACTCCTGACTTATTTTGATCACTGCAGAAGCATTACGTATAATTATGAATGGCTCCATGGGATTCTCCAGGCAAGAGTACAGGAGTGGGCAACCTTTCCCTTCTCCAGGAAATCTTCCCAACGCAGGAATCAAACCAGGATCTCCCGCATTGTAGGCAGATTCTTTACCTGCTGATTCACCAGGGAAGCCCAAGAAAACTGGAGTGGGCAGCCATTCCTTCTCCAGGGGATCTTCCTGATCTAGGGATCAAACCCAAGTCTTCTGTATTACAGGCAGTTTCTTTACCATCTGAGCCACTAGGGAAGCTCTTGGATGACTAGCAGCATGGAAAGATTTTAAAAATATATAGCCAGTTAGGAAAGGAAGCTAAATGGAAAAGTAAAAATGAAGCTCTCATTTATTGTCACACACACTGTTTATATAACTTAGATATATTCTCATTTGATTATGGGGAAATTATATTTCCCCAATTTTACAAGTGAGGACAAAGAATAAAGTTACTCAGCTGTAAGCAGAGGGAATGGAAATCTAACCCATGCAAATGGACTGTTCTTTGCATATATTGTGTACAATATCTCAAAAGAAATAAATTAGTTCTGTGTATGAAGTTCTGGGAAGTCTCATGCAAAATGAAGAACATGACCATCACATTTGGATTGCCAGCCCGCCCATGCTTTGTGGGCATTTATAAAATTCTACTAAATTTGGCTCAGAGGCAATGCACATGCTACAAAGAAGTGGTTGTTTTGTGAGTGTTTGGGGGAAAGAAGGAGAGAAAGCAAGAATGCATGGTGGGAGTGCAGACAAAGAGCAGCTTCTTAGTGAGCAGTGGTGACTAAGAAAGACTTCAAGCTTAGAAAAAGAGTGGGAGAAACACAGCAATTTACAGGCCTAACCTCAAGTATAATAAAATGTAAAGACTAGGAGTTTCCACTCCATTTATTGTGCACAGATATTCTAAAAACATTGTTTCATATTAGTGTATATGCTTCTTATTTAGTGGCAACATATTTATCCACAGCCTAAAATTAAAGAAGGAAAAAATTTTCATTCAAAAGCACTTTTCCACTGGAAAAAAATAGTGGATAAATCACATAGGTAAACCATTTCAGAGACTGGAATGACGCCTTTGAGATCAGCAGTAAAGACATTACGAATCCTATTCTTCCATTATACTGTAAATTTAAAAGACTGACCTGCTTGTTATCTATTTTTGGCAAGGCATGGACCGGAGTCACTTTGTGAGCTCCGTGATGCTGCCCGATGGTGATATGCACACGTGTGGAGTCGGAGATCTGGAGGGAGGTGCCACTCTGGTGGGATGCTGCCATGTCTAAAGCACCAAAGGTGAAAGGGTAGGGCAAGAAAAAAAGTCATCTATCCTATGAGAGGTCCTCAAACAAGAAAGCAATAAAAAGGAAAAATTGAAAGAGTGAAAGGCATTGTGCCTCAACCTTATTGGTAAAAACTACACTGGTTTCAAAATCATCTTGATCCCCCAAAAGTAGGATATTGAAAGAGAGATGCTTGTAAATTAATTGAAAGGTATTTGCATCGATACAGCAGTGAGCTGGAGTGGATTGAGGTGCTGACACGGAGATGACAGGGCCATGAGCACTGTTCCTGGGAGGCATTCATCAAGCAGACCCTGGAGCAGGATCGGGCACTGTACCAACGCTGCTTGCTGTTGTTTAGTCGCTAAGGCATGTCTGACTGTTTGCAACTCCATGGACTGCAGCCTGCCAGCCTCCTCTGTCCATGGAATTCTCCAGGCAGGAATACTGGAGTGAGATGCCATTTCCTTCTCCAGGGGATCTTCCTGAGCCAGGGATGGAACAGAGGCTCCTGCACTGGCAGGCAGATTCTTTACTGCTGAGCCTATGGCCTCCAGATTCCAGACATTTTAAATGCAGATAATCTGAAAACTGTTAGGGAATAGGATTTTTATATGAGGAGTATTCTTACCTGGAGATTTCTAAGGACAGTACGGTCCATGGGGTTGCAAAGAGTTGGACACAACTGAGCAACTAACACTTTCACTTTCAAAATGAGAAAAATGTGTGCTGATGATGCAGTGCCCATAAGGTGCAAGGAGAAAGCTGTTAAAGCTATAGACAGGAATTTAGGGGGAACTGGAACTGAAAGATGAGTCAGTTGACACTGATGAGGAAATGACTGCTGTGGCCTTATTGTCTTTACTTGAATTGAAAATAAATAATTTGAGAACTTCTAGTTAAATGAATTTTGATGGTGATAAAGAATTGTCTTGATACATGAATTTGCTGTTTATTCTCTTATTTTCAGCTTCAAAAACAATGTTATAATTTTTACTCAAAAATGAATGTTGGTTTTCACTGACATCAATTTATTATAATAAGTGGAAGTGCTTTGCAAAATCCATTTAATCTGGATTTCTGGAGCTGGGAGAACAATATGGGAGCAAAAAATGTTACAACTTTTTCTTCATGTTTACTTAGAATCACCTTATCTCACATATTGGGGCATAGGCAGGAACTATTTTGCTAGAAGGTTAATGTGGGTATTTCTTGAGTGATCAGTGATGTTAGAAAAAATTCCTTTGATCCCTAGGGCTGCGAAGATTCCCCTGAAGAAGGAAATGGCAACTTACTTCAGTATTCTTGCCTAGAAAATTCCATGGACAGAGAAGACTGGCAGTCCCCGGGGTCGCAGAGTTGGACATGACTTAGCAACTAAACAAAAACGAGAGAATAGAGTAATTTACAACTTAAAGATATCAATCATTGAATAAATACCAGAAACAAGAGATACTAAGGCAAAGGCAGGCTTCTGCAGTGGAAGATGTAGAGAAAGTTTCATGAATAAATATAGCAAAGAGTCGGACACGACTGAGTGACTAACACTTTTTTATGGTTTGAAATGACCTGGTTCCTTTGTGATTGTTATGAGAAGCTCAAAAGCATCTAAAGCATTATTTTTTTTTTTAATGAATGGGAAGTAAGAAATGGAAATGGTTATTTTCCTGTAATATAATCGTAGTGTACTGTGGTAAAAGTAGGGGTATTAAATACCATAAAGTAGATTTATTTCTAAAGAACAGAAATTAACAATGCAAGAATGTTCAAACAAGCTTTGTAAAAAAAAATTTTTTCTTTCCTTCCCCTGTGTACTACATCTTTCATTCTATGAATTAATGAGAAACATGGAGATGATGAAGGACAGGAGTATAGGTAAAAGGAGACTTTCATTCTGCATTTAATGTTTAATCTAGAAAAGAAAGGGCGAGTAAGTGTTATATTGTGTGATACCTGCAACCAAGCAGTAGTCCTCCCACTGTGATAATTTAAAAAAAAAGGTATATAAGGACTTATCTGGGCTTAGAGAAGCATAATGCCATGGTCCATTGCATGTGTGCCAAGTTGCTTCAGTCATGTTTGACTCTTTGTAATCCTTTGGACTGTAGCCTGCCAGGCTCCTCTGTCCATTGGGTTCTCCAGGCAAGAATACTGGAGTAGGTTGCCATGCCCTCCTCCAGGGGATCTTCCTAGTGAGTCTCTTATGTCTCCTAGCATCATAACTAGGTCCCACTAGTGCCACCTGGGAAGCACCGTGATCCATCAGTAATAGTCAAAGACATGGCTGAAAGGAGTTACTGATTAAAGACATGGCTGAAAGGAGTCACTGGTTAAAGACATGGCTGAAAGGAGTTACTGGTTTTTGGCTAAGTATTTGCCACTTTGACCTAGCACATTGCTGATGTTTAACAACTTGAAAACTTCATGGGGTGATCAGCTTTCTACTCATCCAAAACAGAGTTTGAAAAAAATTCACTTTTTAGATTTTTTTATATTGCTAACTACTAGTTTTCATGTTGTCTAAAGACTATGATTTTGGTGATGCAATAGAATGAGCAAATGAAAAAAACAAACAGAGGATAATGATCTATCCTATTCGTCCTCTGGGATTTCTCTCCTTTTCCTCTTATATCCCCCACCCTCCACGTCTTCTTTCGTTTCTCTTCCTATCTGGATGGCATTATTTTAAAAATGTTCTTTGAAGCAGCTAAATTTGAACTGATATATGCAGTATAGCAGTTCCAAGTTTACCAGCAAACACTCGGCAGGAAGCTAGCCTGCAGAAGTGCACTTCGGGTTACTGGCAGGCACCCACTGGGTTTTGGAAGGCTGCCTTTTCTTTTTCTTTGGTTAAATGATGCCACTTGAAAAGACAAATACCACTATAATTCCTGTTGAGTTGGGAGACCAGCCTTCATCTAGCACACTATGATTTCATGAAAGCATAAATCAGGCTCACATGATAAATCTCTGAGTCAGCTGTTCCTACTTTTGTATTGAATCTAATTAGAAGCATGAAACAAATGCTTGTCACACATATTATGTCTCACTGAAAAATAAATAAATAAATACCAAGACAAAGACTTGGAAGATATGGCAATTGGAATGACAATAGGTAGGTAATTTTATCCAAAAGGGCCTCAGTCAGCTATCTAACATCCAGGAAATCAATTTAGCTAAAAGCAGATGAAATAGGCTGCATGCTACAGGATTCAAATTAGTACCATGAAAGGATAGATGACTGTCAAATAAATCACAGATGCATCTAAGGTCACAGGTATGCTAAGATAATAGCTCTCTGATTAGTGTTTTTCTCAGTTCATGATACAAGTGAATGTTGAAAATGCTTCTGTGTAATGAAAATTATGTCAGAACACAGGGAAATATGCAGTCACAAAGTGCAACAAATTGCTTTGGAAGTATGAAGATTTCTTTAAATTGGGCCAGGGAAAGAAAATATTCACTAGACTAACAGTTGTGTGGGCTTCCCAAGTGGTTCAGTGGTAAAGAATCCAACTGCCAATACAGGAGCCACAGGTTCGATCCTTGAGCCAGGGAATATCCATGGAGAAGGAAATGGCAACCCACTCTGGTATTCTTGCCTGGGAAATCCCATGCACAGAGGAGTCTGGAGGGCTGTAGTCCAAGGAATTGCAAAAGAGTTGGACACAACTTAGAGACTAAACAGTAACCACAGCTGGGTGCCATGTGCTCGGGACTATAGTGATTTATTCCATCAGGAGATCATAACTGGCACAGCAGCTAGGGCTGGCATCACCACACCTGGTTTAGCCTACAAAGACCACCTCCTGTTCTCTAAGACCCGTTCTTTTTCTGCACTGCACAAACTTGAGAGGAAATTGGGATACTTATGAATCAACAGCCCTGCATCTTTCAAGTCTTAATTAGTGGCACAGAATCCTATGACCCAAAAAGGAATATGACACTTTTTAATTTAAATATTTGACTGGGAGAAGAACTTCTAAAGATCTAGATTTGACCCTTCCTACCCAAACAGCTTATTTTATACGTCAGGAATCTACTAAGATGCTCCTGCTTCTTGCCTAGGAGGTCTGACTCTAGCCAACCAGATAATCAAAGCACACACTGGATCCTTCATGAACTGAACACTTTAACAGATAAAAGGGCACTAAATTTTTTTTTAAATACTTGATTTTCTGAGTATTTACTTATTAATTCACAAATTTATTATATTGGACTTCCCTAGTTGCTCAGATGGTAAAGAATCTGCCTGCAACGCAGGAAATCTGGGTCTTATCCCTAGGTCAGGAAGATCCCCTGGAGAAGGAAATGGTTACCCACTCCAGTATCCTTGGCTGGAGAATTCCACGGACAGAAGAGCCTGGTTGGCTAGTCCATGGGGTCGGCAAGGAGTCAGATATGACTGAGCAACTGAGCTGAACTTATAGTTCTTTTCAAATATTTTAAAAAATACAATCATTTGTAAAATTTTAAAATAGCATATCTGTATATAGTATGAAATACTTCTGTCAACTATATGAATTTTAAAAATAAGTAGAACAATCATTATTTGGGGAGGATCTTATCGATTTGATATGCAAATGTGTGTGTGTGTGTGTGTGTGTGTCTGTGTGTCTGTGTGCGCGCACACGCTCGCACACTCAGTTACTCAGTCGTGTCTGACTTTCTGGCCCTCCAGGCAAAAATAATGGAGTGGAGTGCCATTTCCTTCTCCAGGGCATCTTCCTCACCCAGGGATTGAACCTTCATCTCTTGTGTCTCCTAACATTGACAGGCAGGTTCCTTACCACTAGCACCACCTGATATGTAAATACTTCTCAAATATTTTTGAAAGTTCTATATTTTAACCATGCCAGCGTATCATTTTCACTTAATATGTCACAAGCTGAAACTCATTAATACTGTCTGCACTTATGACTTAACTTATGTTTAATAATTTTTATGTTTTTAATGCTCTGTTTCATCCAATTTTAGATGCTACAGCACCACAAAACCTCTCAATTCAATTCCATTTGTATTCACCATCACATTCATAACAAAAAATGTTGCATCTTATTACTCTGACTTCACCAAGTGCAGCTTGGTGGTTTCCTGCATCTTGCAGTTTCCTGTATGGTCCGAGGTGCACTGCCCAGTACAAGTGACTGTTCATAGCAGCGTCATGGCCTGCTTCTTCTACTCGCACTGGAGATTTGAAGGTGTTTGATGTCGCTAGCCTCTCATGTCTAAGTAAAGTCCTTTTATCAGTGAATGACTTCATGCTGTCCCTGAAAGGGAGGTGTCAGACGCATCATCTCTGAAACGTGCTGGGGTAAATAGGCACATCATTCCAGGTCATCTGGCAGATTCAACCATGCACTACAGTAAGACCTCGCTGCACATGTTTCACATGACACTAGATGAGACAGATCTAACACACACTTCCTGACTGACTCAGATGAAACTATTAATAATGTGCTCCATACTGTATAAGTGAAAAATTCAAGATGCATCCTGAATCTAAGAGCATGCTGGAGCAATAAGCGTGAACCATTGTCTTCAGCCAACAGAAAATTCTGCAACAGTTAGGAGCTGGGAATTATCAGGTTCATGTTTCCATTGTGCAAGTCATATGGACTTGCTTTAAACCTCTGTTTACCAGGTTTTCAGGGGGAAAATCCATGTTTGGTGGGGCCTGAAGGTTATATGATACAAAGGTTGTTCAGTTGCTAAGTTGTGTATGACTCTCTGTGACCCCATGGGCTGCAGCACGCCAGGCTTCCTTGTCCTTCACTAACTCCTGGAGTTTGCTCAGACTCATGGCCATTGAGTCACTGATGCCATCCAGCCATCTCATCCTCTGTTGCCTCCTTCTTCTCCTACCCTCAGTCTTTCCCAGCATCAGGGTATTTTCCAATAAGTCAGCTCTTTGCACCAGGTGGCCAAAGTATAGGAGATTCAGCTTCATCATCAGTCCTTCCAAAGAGTATTTAGGGATGATTTCCTTTAGGATGGACTGGTTGGATCTCCTTGCAGTTCAAGGACTCTCAAGAGTCTTCTCCAACACCACAGTTTGAAAGCATTAGTTCTTCAGTACTCAGCCGTTTATGGCTCAATTCTCTCATCCATGACTACTGGAAAAACCATAGCTTTAACTTACAGACCTTGTTGGTGAAGTGATGTCTCTGCTTTTTAATATGCTGTCTAGGTTTGTCATCACTGGAGAAGGGAATGGCAAACCACTCTAGTATTCTTGCCTCGAGAACTCTGTGAGCAGTATGAAAAGACATATAAACAGCCTTCTTAAAAAAGATGAAAATACTTCGTGATTACAAATTTTAGAATATTGTGACACATTGCTGGGGGTCCTCCCAAGGCTGGGTCAAGTAAGGGCCCTGAAGCTTGTCAAGATCATGGTAAATCTGTGATCCTTTTGCTACCTTCAACCCTAGGCTGACCAGATGACACTATGGGGTGTCTAAATCCCCAAGAATTGGGTTTACTTGGAGATGATGGGCACAAGAGAAGAACGGGGTCAGTGAAAGACAAAGTAGAGAAATAACAAGAGGACCATTTTGTGAATAAGGGAGAAAAGAAGCTAGCTGAGAAACCAAGGAGATCAAATCCCAAACTATCCAGTTAGCTCCACAGTTTAGTCCTTCCTTAAATGGATGCTTTCTCACCTCCATTCAAGGACCTCAAGGTCTGGGAATTAGCTGATGTCTGGGAATTGCATGTGACTGTATTGTGCTGGCTTAAATCAGTTCTCTGTTTTGCAGACCTATAGTTCTGCTCCGGTAACTAAGATTCTTGCACACTGGAACTGTGAAGATGCCCCTCCTCTCATATACCCTCCTGTGATGCTGGGACTCTAACCTGCGAGGAAGGGTAGGTGCTCCACTCATGCTGGACCTCTGACAGAGCATTCTGGGAGGTCCAGGGGTGTAAAAACATTTGCAATGTAGCACACGCTGCTGCTACTAGAAACGTGTCACAGTGAAGAACAATTGCACAGTAACAGGAATGGGAAACATAGAAATGTGCTTCTTTCCCCCTTCCAGATTTCTAGTTCTTCTGGTAAAGAGTCTACCTGCAATGCATGAAATTACGTTCGATCCTGGGTCGGGAAGGTACCCTGGGGCGGAAATGGCAACCCACTCCAGTACTTTTGCCTGAAGACCTCCACGGATAAGTCCATAGTGCCACAAAGCATCCTACATGACTGAGTGAATGAGCACACACAGACACATAGATCCTCCCTTTCGAGAGACTCTACCAGTGATTCAGCTGGCAAAAGAGAGATGAGTTTTGTGGAATCCCAGATATAAGCAAATAAGGGCCAGTTTATATCTAGTGATGATGGCTTAATGATGAACATATCATCAGTAGTAGACATATATCCTTGTTCTAGAATTATTTTATTCCTCTGCATATACTCTTTAATACTTGCCATATATAAGGAACTCTAGAGTGGTGAACAAAGTGAACTGAATCTCTGTCTGCATGGAGTTTATACTCCAGTGGGGAGAGGCCAAAAACAGCAATTTTGACAAATAAAAATAACATTTCAAATAAGGGTTATGAAAACAACAAAATAGAAACTCCATATGCTATTTATATTGTGTCATAGCAACCTAGTTACTTGGTAATCTGGTGGCTTGCTCTCAAGGGGCAACTGGTTCTAAGTGGGCACAAGTGAGCACTTAATTAGCTGTTTGGCCAATTCACCTGGTACTGTGAGGTTCTCGATTCCGTTATAAGGATATGAAGAGTTCTGTTGCTTTTAGTTCTATCTCAGCCATTTAATCAGTGTCAAATACCTCATATCTCTGTTGATTGTGTCTTTACCTATCCAGGCTGCTATGGTAAAACACAGTTCTCCATTTATGGATTCAACTAACTGCAAAAGATTTGGGTCTGCACTTTACACTTCGTAGAGTTAGAGGATATGGAACCCTGCATAAGGAGAGCCATTTTATATAAAGCATCCTTGGATGTTGTTCCAGCTGGTTTTAGAAAAGGCAGAGGCACAAGAGATCAAATTGCCAACATCCGTTGGATCATTGAAAAAGAAAGGGAGTTCCAGAAAAACATCTACTTCTGCTTTATTGACAGTGCCAAAGCCTTTGACTCTGTGGATCACAACAATCTATGGAAAATTCTTCAAGAGATGGGAATACTAGGCCACCTGACCTTCCTCTTGAGAAACCTGTATGCAGGTCAGGAAGCAACAGTTAGAACTGGACATGGAACAACAGTCTGGTTCCAAATAGGAAAAGGAGTACGTCAAGACTGTATATTGTCACCCTGCTTATTTAACTTATATGCAGAGTACATCATGAGAAACGCTGGACTGGATAAAGCACAAGCTGGAATCAAGATTGCTGGAGGAATATCAATAACCTCAGGTATGGAGGTGATAACATCCTTATGGAAGAAAGCAAAGAAGAACTAAAGAGCCTTTTGATGAAAGTGAAAGAGGAGAGTGAAAAAGTTGGCTTAAAGCCTAACATTCAGAAAACAAAGATCATGGCATCTGGTCCCATCACTTCATGGCAAATAGATGGGGAAGCAGTGGAAACAGTGGCAGACTTTAATTCTGTGGGCTCCAAAAATCACTGCAGATGGTGATTGCAGCCATGAAATTTAAAAGATGCTTACTCCTGGGAAGAAAAGTTATGACCAACCTAGACAATATATTAAAAAGCAGAGACATTACTTTCCCAACAAAGGTCTGTAACATCAAGGCTATGGTTTTTCCAGTAGTCATGTATGGATGTGAGATTTGGCCTATAAAGAAAGCTGAGTGCCAAAGAACTGATGCTTTTGAACTGTGATGTTGGAGAAGACTCTTGAGAGTCCCTTGGGCTGCAAGGAGATCCAACCAGTCCATCCTAAAGGAGATCGGTCCTGGGTGTTCACTGGAAGGACTGATGTTGGAACTGAAACTCCAATACTTTGGCTACCTGAAGTGAAGAACTGACTTATTGGAAAAGACCCTGATGCTGGGAAAGATTGAAGGTGGGAGGAGAAGGGGACAACAGAGGATGAGATGGTTGGATGGCATCACTGACTCAATGGACATGAGTTTGAGTGAACTCTGGGAGTTGGTGACGGACAGGGAGGCCTGGCGTGCTGCAGTCCATGGGGTTAGAAAGAGTTGGACACAACTGAGCAACTGAACTGATCCTTGGGTTCTGTTATCTGCATGGGAAGGGGGAGTGATGTGGACCACTGCGCCGTGAACCCCAAGAGTTGACTATACTGCTGGATACTGTGTATATTCTGCTTGATAAAGAAGATATTTCTCTTACTGTTGGAGAAAGATCACTGGGAATCCAAGATCAGGATACAAGAACAGTAGGGTTCTGGTGAAAACCCTCTTTCAGGCTGCAGATTGCTGACTTCTTGGCTGTGACCGCCTATGGAGGAAGGTCTAGGGAGTTACATGAGTCAGTATAGACTACGAGGTGTCCTTTGTTCTCTGTCCTCTTTTAGAAGGCACACATTCCATTTATGGGCTTCGCCCTTATGAACTAGTCACCTCCCTAAGACCACTTCCTAATTCCATTACCATGTGATTAGGATTTCAGCACATGAATTTTGGGGAAGACAAACATTCAAACCAAGAAATTTCTATTTTCACCCCATTCTGGCACCACCCACTTCTGGCACTACTCAGTGTCTGCATCAAGATAATTGGTTACAAGTCACAGAAACTAGAGCTTTCCAGGTGGCATTAGTGTTAAAAACCCACCTGCCAATGCCGGAGACGTAAGAGATATGGGTTCAGTCCCTGGGTTGGAAAGATCCCCTGGAGGAGAGCATAGGAATCCACTCCAATATTCTTGCCTGGAGAATCCCATGGACAGAGGAACCTGGAAGACTGCTGTCCTCAGGGTCCCACAGAGCTGGACATAACTGAAGTGACTTGGCAGGCATGCACAGAAACTAACTTTATCATAAAGAAAATCCTGTAAGATTGAAAAGAAAGCTGAAGAAATTAGCTTGAAGAGTACAGAAACCAAGTATATCCAGGGTATTTTGAGACAGGAAGAGCTTAAAAGTCTCATTCATTTGCCATTGCTGGAATATGTAGGCAAAATCTTGTGTATTTTTTTTTTTTCTGTCCTTATGGCATGCTGCTTAGGATTCAAAAATTTCAAGAGAGAAAGAGCCCAGGTCATGTGTTCTTCCTTTGAAAGTTCTGGAATGGTGAGAAGAGAAATTTGTCTCTTAAACAGCTCTGCCTTATTTTATATTTCACAGGGGAAGTAAGAGAAACATGGCAGTGTACCACCAAGATCCCTCATAATTAGGGAAGCCACTTCTCAAAATGAAATTGGAAAGTTGATAGGGATGAGATTTGGTGCCAAGAAGTTAAAAAAAAAATTACAGAAGTCAACTTCACCATTTAGCTGCTGTCTCCTATTAGTCCAAATAGGCTAGAGCTGACTTGATATCGAGGCTGCCCTGGTGATTCAGTGGTAAAGAATCCACCTGCCAAAGCAGGAAACAGAAAATGAAAGATTGATCCTTGGTCTGGGAAGATTCCCCGGAGAAGGAAATAGCAACCCACTGTAGTATTCTTGCCTGGAAAATTCCATGGACAGGGAGCCTGACAGGCTACAGTCCATGGGGTTGCAGATGATTCAGACATGACTTAGCTGCTGAACAACAATGAAAGACTTGATATTACTTTAGAATTCATTCAGGATAATTCAAAGGAGAGTTTTGCTATCGTCTTAATTAAGATAATTAAAGATCAGAATTGCTATGCTCTTCTGTTTGCCCCAGATTTTTCTTATCCAGGAGGAGTAGGGGACGGCAGAGGATGAGATGGTTGGATTGCATCACTGACTCGATGGACATGAGTTTGAGTAAGTTCTGGGAGTTGGTGATGCACAGGGAGGCCTGGCGTGCTGCAGTCCATGGGGTCTCAAAGAGCTGGACCTGACTGAGTGACTGAACTGTGAAACTGTTTGTATAAAGTTGGGTAAGGGTACAGCTGAGCACCAGGAACTAACACTGACTCAGAGTCGCTGCATCCGTCATCACTGTTTTAGTGTTTTAGGTTTATGACACCTGCTTCTTTCCTTACAATGAGCTTCCCTATGAAGTTTCTCAGTCTTCAGAAAAGCAGTCTTATGGTGACTCATTCACTGACTTACCATGCACTGCTTACTAACCCTGCCAATTTCTAACCAAAGTCAACCCACAGAAATAAAAATTATTTTTCCTTAATTCAAAACCCATAGTACCAATTACTTCAGTTGAATTCTAGGGTCAGCACTCAGGTTGCCTAAAGCTACTTCAGGCCCTGATAGTCTGTGAATCTATGAGTTTCTAACTCTTTGGACCACCTTTGGGATAATTTTTCCAGTAGTCAAGTATGGATGTGAGAGTTGGACTGTGAAGAAGGCTGAGCACCGAAGAATTGATGCTTTTGAACTGTGGTGCTGGAGAAGACTCTTGAGAGTCCCTTGGACTGCAAGGAGATCCAACCAGTCCATTCTGAAGGAGATCAACCCTGGGATTTCTTTGGAAGGAACGATGATAAAACTGAAATGCCAGTACTTTGGCCACTTCATGCGAAGAGTTGACTCACTGGGAGAGATGCTGGGAGGGATTGGGGGCAGGAGGAGAAGGGAATGACCGAGGATGAGATGGCTGGATGGCATCATGGACTCGATAGGCGTGAGTCTGAGTGAACTCCAGGAGTTGGTGATGGAGAGGGAGGCCTGGTGTGCTGCGATCCATGGGGTTGCAAAGTGTTGGACACGACTGAGCGACTGAACTGAACTGAACTGAACTGGGATGATTACTTTGTTTTATTTCCAAGGCTTGCTATTCCTGAGAAGTTTGGTCAAGCAATGTCCAGGATGAGTGACTTGGTATGTACCATAAGGCTGCTGATGAATAAACACCTTTCATTCATTTACCACATATTTTAAGACCTCAGTATAATGTACTATTAATTCCTTCAACTTCTAACATATGTTATAATAAGCTGCCAGCTTCTATTTCTACAGAAAATATAATTTTTCAAGGTATCATTCATAAATAATACATTCTTTCTCAAATTCTACTTAATGTGTGTAATAATATATTAATACTTCTCCTTTTTTCTAGAAAAAATATTGTTTAATCTAAAGTTTAGAGTCAGTTTTCCTTTGTATTAAGTCATCTGAATTGTTTTCAATTATAATACTGACTCAGTAATTTTATTGCTATGATATTATTTGGCATACAGTGATCCTGGATCTGTAATGTGGTATTTCCACAGAAAATACAGATGACAGTAGAGAAGTAGTCTTTTAATTTTCTTCCACTTGGTAAGAGGATCTTAGACCTTCAGTCAGTTGTGTTAAAAATAAGAATGTAATAATTATGCAGTTACTAATACATAATTAATTGTATTTGGTTATAAACTTCTTACCACAAAGGGAGAAAATAAGTCTATTACTTCATTTTTTTCTAAAACAATTTATTGAATAACGATAGGTGCCAGTCAATTGTTCTAAACACTGGGGAGGGGACCCAGTAGTTAATGAAACCTATAGACTCACATTCTGATTGGAGAGACAGGCAATCAATAAATAAAGGAGTGAAATATTGAGCGTGTCATTTGGTGTCAAGATTAGAGCAGAAAAATAAGGCAAGAAAGAGATAGGAAAAATCAGTAAGGGTTGTCTTTTATGTAAAATGTTCAGGGAGGATTTACTGAGACGATCACCTCAAGCAAACACCTATTTCTGGTGTGAGAAAAACACTGCAGGCAGAAGGAACAGCATCTGCCAGTCTGGAGGCAGAAGTGTGCCTGAAAGTTCAAAGAAATGTAAGGACATTTGTGAACCAATCAGTTGTTCCATACGGGGTTCTAACTGTTGCTTCCTGACCCGCATATAGGTTTATCAGGAGACAGGTAAGATGGTCTGATATTCCCACCTTTTCAAGAGCTTTCCACAGTTGATTATGATCCACACAGTCAAAGGCTTTGGTGTAGTCGATGAAACAGAGGTAGATGTTTTTCTGGAACTCCCTAGCTTTCTCTATGATCCAGCCAATGGTGGCAATTTGATCTCTGGTTCCTCTTCCTTTTCAAAATCCAGCTTGGACATCTGGAAGTTCTTGGTTCCCATAATGCTGAAGCCTAGTATGTAAGATTTTAAACATGACCTTACTAGCATGGGAGATGATTGCAATTGTCTGATGGTTAACACATTCTTTAGTACTACTCTTCTTGGGAATTGGGAGAAGGATTGACATTTTAGGAGACACATCAACGACCACAGATATGTGGATGATACCATTCTAATGCAGAAGAAGAAGACTAAAGAGCCTCTTGATGAGGGTGAAGGAGGAGAGTGAAAGAGCCTGTTTAAAACTAAATACCAAAAAGAATAAGATCATGGCATCCAGCCCCATTACTTCATGGCAAATAGAGGGGGAAAAGGTGGAAGTAGTGGCAGATTTCCTCTTCTTGGGCTCTAAAATCACTGCAGATAGTGACTGCAGCCATGAAATCAGAAGATGTTTTCTTCTTGGCAGGAAAGCTATGACAAACATAGACAGTGTGTTGAAAAGCAGAAACATTACTCTGATGACAAAGGTTTGTGTAGTCAAGCCTATGGTTTTCCCAGTGGTCTTGTATGACTGTGAGAGCTGGACTGTAAAGAAGGCAGATTGCTGAAGAATTGATGCCTTCAAACTATGATTCGGCAGAAGACTCCTGAGAGCCCCTAGGACAGGAAGGAGATCAAAGCAGTCAATCTTAAGAGAAATAAATCCTGAAAAGCCATTGGAAGGACTGATGCTGAAGCTGAAACTCCAGTATTTTGGTCATCTGATGCAAACAGCTGACTCATTGGAAAAGTCCCCGATGCTGGGAAAGATTGAGGGCAGAAAGAGAAGAGGGCATTAGAGGATGGGATGACTGGATGGCATCACCAATGCAATGGATATGAACTTGGGCAAACCTTGGGAGATGGTGAGGTACTGGAAGGCCTGGTGTCCTGCACTCTATGGGGTCACAAAGAGTCAGACATGACTAGGCGGCTGAACAACAACATCAAGGACATTTGTGAGGGCATCCCAGGTGGCTCAGTGGTAAAGAATCCACCTGCCAATGCAGGGTTTGATCCCTGAGTAGGGAAGGTATTCTGGAAGAGGAAATGGCAACAGAGGAGCATTCCATGGACAGAGGAGCGTGGTAGACTGCAGTCCATGGTGTTGCAAAGAACTGGCCAGGACTAAGCACGCAGGTGCCCAAGGAGATTTGTGTGGCTGGCGCCGAGCTTGAGGGAGGGGGTGGTGGCAATGGGGTCAGAGAGGTGACAGGACTTAGGAGGCCACTGTCAACACTGTGACTTTTACTGGGAGAGTCATCCCCTGAGAGGATTGGGATTAGAGGAATGACCTGGCCTGGCTTCTGTTGTAAACGACTCACTCTGGCTGCAGAGTCTGAATTTAAATTATAGACTCAAAGTAGTGAGAAGAGGTCTGCTTCAGAATGTAGAGAAAATAAAAATTGTTGACAAATTGGATATAAGGTGGATGTGAAACAGATATCAATGATAAAATCAATTTTAAAAATCTGAACAGAATTTAATGTAGAATGTATAAATTTATAGTTGATGTTTCACCAAGATTGTTAACAAAAGCCAACATAGGATAAGAAATTTTTCCAAAAACAATTGTTGCTGAATAATATTATTAGAGGATATTATTATGCATGTGTGTGCATGCATACTAAGTCTCTTCAGTCATGTCTGGCTCTTTGCGACCCTGTGGACAGTAGCCTACCCAGGCTCCTTTGCTCATTGGATTCTCCAGGCAAGAATATTGGAGTGGGTTGCCATACCCTCCTCCAGAGAATCTTCCTGACCCAGGCATCAAACCTGAGTCTCTTAAGTCTTCTGCATTGGCAGGTGGGTTCTTTACTATTATAGCTACATGTGAAGCCCCATATTATATCAGTTCAGTTCAGTTCAGTTCAGTCGCTCAGTTGTGTCTGACTCTTTGCGACCCCATGAATTGCAGCACGCCAGGCCTCCCTGTCCATCACCATCTCCCGGAGTCCACCCAAACCCATGCCCACTGAGTCGGTGATGCCATCCAGCCATCTCATCCTCTGTCGTCCCCTTCTCCTCCTGCCCTCAATCCCTCCCAGCATCAGAGTCTTTTCCAATGAATCAACTCTTCGCATGAGGTGGCCAAAGTACTGGAGTTTCAGCTTTAGCATCATTCCTTCCAAAGAAATCCCAGGGTTGATCTCCTTCAGAATGGACTGCTTGGATCTCCTTGCAGTCCAAGGGACTCTCAACAGTCTTCTCCAACACCACAGAGAGAGAGAGAGAGAGAAAGAGAGAGAGAGAGAGAGAGAGAGAGAGAGAGAGAGAGAGAGAGAGAGAGAGAGAGAGAGAAGAGAGAGAGAGAGAAAGAGAGAGTTAATTTCGCATATTCACATTAAAAAAACTAAACAATTTTGATGAATATGGAGACAAAAGTATAGACTAATGGATCTATGAATCCTCTGGAAACAGATGCCAACTCTCAGAATTCCCTCACAGTCCAATGGTTAGCACTCTGGGTTTCCCATGCAGGGGCATCAGTTGCGTAACTAAGATCCTGCACACCAAAATAAAAAAGACAGTTGCCAACTCTGATGAAGCAATTTGAAAGAATTTGTTAGACATATAATAGGAAGTTTCCCTGGTGGCTCAGCAGTAAAGAACCCACAGATTCCTGGGTCAGGAAGATCCTCTGGAGGAGGAAATGGCAACCTGCTCCAGTATACTCGCCTGGCAAATCCCATGACAGAGGAGCCTAGTGGGCTACCGTCCATGGGGTTGCAGAGTTGGACACAACTGAGCAACTGAACAGCAACAAGAACAGGAAGCTTAACCAGTTAAGATCCTGGCAAGAAAAAGGTGGCACATTCAGCAGATTTCACGGAATATATTTAATGAGAGAGCACATGGCAAGCAGAGATATGGGCAGAGTTACAGAGACCCACAAGGATGGTGGAACTGAAACAGCAGGAAAGCAGCCCTGCTCCTAAAGTGGTAATTATTACTAACAAGCTAGAGCCACTGAGAAGGCGGTAGGAGCTGTGGCCACAGAACAAATCTGCCCAGGACAGCACCATGGTAAAGAAGGAAGGAACGCGGCAGAAGGGGAATTTTTCTCCTCTTGCCATCTGCTTTCTAGTTGTTCCTCCTATTTGCCTTGAGAGGTTAGTATATATGGCATCCTGGTGATGAGCCGGCCATGTGTACTACCCTCTGGGGCACAGAGAGATAAGAAGGGGACAGAGATCAAATCTGGAGGGAAAATAAAGATACAACACAGAGTTTCATATAATTTAAATAAGATCTGAAAAGTGTGACCCGAAAGAGGGCAGCTCTGTGGAATTCCTATAGGAGAATGTATGGATTGCATCTCTTCCTTGTTATCATGGAAAACTCAGCTCCTACTGCTCACTTTCTCTTAGTTTGTATTTAGGAGCTCAGATTCTGGGGGAATAACATTCATAACATGGCTTGAGTCAAGCACCTACAGTTATGATGAGAGGAAGCAGTAGCAGGGTCCTGTGTCTGGAGCCCAGTCCTAACCATGTGAAATTTGCAAAGAGATCCAATTCAAAGAAAGGGATTATAGACAAAGAAAGTCAGTAGAAGGCTCTCTTGCAATATTAAAATATTTATAACCAATACTTCTTTTGCCAAAAAGAAGTTACTCTAAATAGACACCAAAATTTCAGAATACTGGGATATTTTTTATTAATTTCTCAATTCCAATAAGATCAAAGATTTGTCTTTTTGTGGGATTCTTTACTCTCTTTTTTCCAGCTAAAACTCTATCCTTAATTCTAAGTAATGTCTTTTAAAATAAAAATCTTTTGCTTACGATAATCTTAAGAAGAGGGCACACGAATGGGATAGTGTAGAAACTGCCACCACTGGGATGTGAGGGTTGAGGGACAAAATAGGTAATAAACCCTCAAAATGTAGGTTTGCTAGAGACAAGAGTCACAAAAATTAACCTTCTTTAACCCAACTTCTGCATTCTAATGAATTCAGAGGCAAAACCAATAGTAGTCTCATTTATAATAATATGCAACTTCATATTCAGACTTCCTCTGAAATTTCTTGCTAAAGAGGTGGAGAAAGTCAGCTCTGAGACTCAATTTGATCAACGGCCTCTTTGTTAGTTAGAGTACCACCTCCTCTCTCTCAGACAATGGGTCATGAGGACTGGCCTTGGAAATGAAAGGTTAAAAGAAAATACTTTAAAAAGGGAAGGAAAATCCATCAATTCAGTCATGCAAATAATTAACCCCATTTTGTCTTGTTCATTTACTGGCTTATTCATTCATCTGGTGATGAGACAGTTAAAAAATTTTAAAGCTAAGACACATGATCTATCTATCTATCATTTATCTAGGTATTATTAAGATAAGAAGTACATCATTTCAGTTAGGGACGTGGGCACCATTGGAGTTAAATGGACCATGATCAAGAGGGATCTCTGTCACATATAAGAAATGTCAAATTTTTATGTGATTAAAATCTTTGAACAAAGTAAGATAGAAGGAAACCTCCTCAACATAATAAAAACCATGTATGAAAAACCTATAGAAAATATCATGTCAATGGGGAAAGACTGAACATTTTTCCTCCAAGATCAAGAACAAGACAACGATGCTTGCTTTTACCACATTTATTTAACATGGTACTTTTTTTTTTTTTTTGGTTTGGATAAAATTTGGCTATTAATTCATTTTATATATCACTATGCATTTCATGCTATAAGGATAATCACAGTGGACTATACTTATCAATTTGTATCTTTTACCCATAGTATGAGCAATATAACACCAGCTTTCTCTGGGCTGGGCCGTATGCAATGTGCTTTACAGATATCTATCTCACTTTAAGTTCATAAGGCAAAGATTGTCTCCATTTTATTACACGATAGGATGGAAAGCTTGCTCACATAAAAATGCCTCTTCTTCATCACTTGAAATGATGTGAGTTTTTTCCTTCATTTTGTTACCGTGGGGTATTATAGTGAATGATTTTTGTGTGGTGAGATCTTCACTCAGGAATAAATCCCACTTGACCAGTGTATAATTCTTTTAAAATGCTGCTGAATTTGATTTACTATTTTATTAATGATTCAATTGTGTTACTAGTTATACATCTATATAGATCTTTTGTTTCTTTGTATTTTAGAGTTGGTAGATTTTGAATTTCTAAGAATTTGTCCATTTCATTTAGGTTATCCAATTTGGTGGTGTACAATTGTTTTTCAGTTCAGTCACTCAGTCGTATCCGACTCTTTGTGACCCCATGAATCGCAGCACGCCAGGCCTCCCTGTTCATCACCATCTCCCGGAGTCCACCCAACCCATGTCCACTGAGTCGGTGATGCCATCCAGCCATCTCATCCTCTGTCGTCCCTTCTCCTCCTGCCCCCAATCCCTCCCAGCATTAGAGTCTTTTCCAATGAGTCAACTCTTCGCATGAGGTGGCCAAAGTACTGAAGTTTCAGTTTTAGCATCATTCCTTCCAAAGAAATCCCAGGGTTGATTTCCTTCAGAATGGACTGGTTGGATCTCCTTCCAGTCCAAGGGACTCTCAAGAGTCTTCTCCAACACCACAGTTCAAAAGCATCAATTCTTCGGCGCTCAGCCTTCTTCACAGTCCAACTCTCACATCCATACATGACCACAGGAAAAACCATAGCCTTGACTAGGTGGACCTTAGTCAGCAAAGTAATGTCTCTGCTTTTGAATATACTATCTAGGTAGCACTCTCGTAATCCTTTTTATATCTGCAGAATCAGTAGTAATGCAATATCCTCATTTTAATTTTTGATTTTAATAAATTTTTTCTCTTTTATTCTTAGTCCATCTAGATAAAGGTTTGTTAGTTTTGTGATCTTTTCAAGTAACTAACTTTAAATAAAATTTATTTAATTGGAGGCTAAGTACTTTACAATATTGTAGTGGTTTTGCCATACATTGACATGAATCAGCCATGGGTGTACATGTGTTCCCCATCCTAAATCCCCCTCCTTCCTCCCTCCCCATCCCATCCCTCTGGGTCATCCCAGTGCACCAGCCCTGAGCACCCTGTCTCATGTGTTAACTTTTGATTTCATTTATATTCATTTATATTGATTTCATTTACATTCTCTATTGTTTTTCATTCTCTATGTCATTTATCTCTGCTCTAAGCTTTATTATTTCCTTCTTTCTGCTAACTCTTGAGTTTTGTTTTTCTATTTCTAGTTTCTTACTTTGTAAAGCTAGGTTGTTGATTTGAGATATATCTTATTTTTAAATGTAAACATTTGTGGCTATAAATTAACCCATTTTTGCTGTTGTTCAGTCACTCAGTCCTGTCTGACTCTTTGCAACCCCATGGGCTGCAACACACCAAGCTCGTCTGTCCTTCCTTAACTCCTGGAGTTTGCTCAGATTTGTGTCCATTGAGTTGGTGATGCTATTTAGCCATCTGATCCTCTGCTGCCCCCTTCTCCTTTTGTCATCAATCTTTCCCAGCATCAGGGTCTTTTCCAGTGTGTTAACTCTTTGCATCTGGTGGCCAAAGTATTGGCACTTTGATGTCCCATAATTTCTGGCATGCTGTATTTTTGTTTCCACTCATCTTGAGTATTTTCTAATTCTTTTTGTGATTTAGTCTTTGATTCATTGGTTGCTTAATAATGTGTTTTTTAATTTCCACAAATTTATGAATCGTTTCAATTTTCATCATTGATTTTTAATGGGATCCCACTGTGTTCAGTTAAGACTATGCATGATGTCTATCTTTTAAAATCTATTGAGGCTTAATTTGTGGAGTAGCATGTGGTGTGTCCTGGAAAACATCCTCTGTGCACCTGAGAGGAATGTGTATGCTATTATTGTAGCAAATGTTCTATACACGTCTGTTAGATCTGATTAGTTTATTGTGTTATATCACCTGTTTCCTTACTTATCTTCTGATTGTTGTATCCATTGTTAGGAGCAGAGCACTGAAGACCCCACCTATTATTTGTGGAACTGTCCACTTCTACCTTCAATTCTGTCAGGTTTTGCTTCATGCTGCTGCTAAGTCACTTCAGTCGTGTCCGACTCTGTGTGACCCCATAGATGGCAGCCCACCAGGCTCCCCTGTCCCTGGGATTCTCCAGGCAAGAACACTGGAGTGAGTTGCCATTTTCTTCTCCAATGTATGAAAAGTGAAAGTGAAGTCACTCAGTCGTGTCCAATTCTTTGCGACCCCATGGACTGCAGCCTACTAGGCTCCTCCACCCATGGGATTTTCAAGGCAAGAGTACTGGAGTGGGGTGCCATTGCCTTCTCATATGTGTGTATATATATGCATACATGGATATGCAATCACAATATATATTGATGGTTGGTCATGAAGTGTGCATTTATAATTGTTTGTCTCTTTGCTGTATTGTACTTTCTATTAAAATACAATGTCATTTTTTGTCTCGTAACTTTTCTATTTAAAGTCTATCTTGTCTGATATTAATATACACAGCTCTGCTCTCTTTTGGCTGCAATTGCATGGAATATCTTTTCCCATCCTTTTACCTTTGATAAATTTTCCATGTTTACTTTGTATCAACTTTTTGAATTCTGTTTGTTCTAAATCCTATTATCAGTTGTGATGGTTATGCAGTTGATCCTGATGGCTTTTTAGGGAAGCAATATTATCAACTGAAAATACTATGCATTATAGATGTACTGAAACTGAGTGCCTTTTCTAACTTTAATAGTGCCAGTGTTTCACATTAAGCATGATACTGGTGTTTGCTTTCCAAACAGATACTCAAGTTTGCCTGTACATAAGACAGAGAAGCTATGAGACTGCCTTTGGACCTCTGTTGTTTTCACTGTTCCTTACCATTGCCTTCAACAATGATAACCCACTCCAGTATTCATGTCTGGAAAATCCCATGGACCGAGGAGCCTGGTGGGCTACAGTCCATGGGGTTGCAAAGAGTCGAATACGACTGAGTGACTTCACTTCACTTCTCAACAGAGGAAGATCTGACTTTACTTCCTCATATGTAAAATGTTTACTGATCATATTCCTTTATTTTAACAAGAGGACTAAAATGTTTTATCCCTTAAATCTTTTAAATTACTGAGATTTTTCCAATATGTTGTCAGGTTTCATGTTGCCCATCTATCTTATTCTGGTTTCATGTCACATGTGCTTGCTTCTGCCGCATGGAGATTTTATTTTAATTTCATATCAGTCTTTGGCTGTTCCCTGCAACTTGATCTCAAGCAGAGTATTATTAAAGGAAACATGGAACATTTAAAAAGATGCATGGTCCTTGTATTTCCTGAACAATACTCACTTAACTACTGATGGTACATTCTCTGAAATGAGTTTATAATTGATACTCTCTGATGAGAACTCAGAAATCAGATTCCTTTGAAATACATGGCACTTTGACATCATCAACATCTAATGACATGGAGTGAAACAAGATAGTAATCTTACTTTTAAGATGACTGCAAAAAGGAAAAGCACTCTACTTTAGCTCTATGGATTTCAGCCTGAAATGGTTTATCATGAACAGACATGATAGTTTTTTCATGACAGACATAGACACACGCTGAGGAAAGGTTCAAAATTCAGGCCTGTTCTGTATATGATACATGTGTTTCTGGATTGATTAGAGGAAGGATAGGATGATGCGAAAAGGAGGTAAAAATGAATTTTAGTCAGTAAGTCATATCCAACTCTTTTGCGACCCTGTGGACTGTAGTACTGCAGGCTCCTCTCTCCATGGGATTTCTTAGGCTAGACTATTGCAGTGGGTTGCATTTCCTTCCACAGGAGATCTTCTTGACCCAGGGACAGAACCTGTATCTCCTGAGTCTCCTGCACTGGCAGGTAGATTCTTTACTGTTCAGTGCAGTTCAGATGCTCAGTGGTGTCTGACTATTTGAGACTCCATGGACTGCAGCACACCAGGCTTCCCTGTCCATCACCAACTCCTGGAGCTTACTCTTTACCATTAGGAAAGTAAAATATAGGCCTGAGGCTGGAGAGTGGGAAGAGGGAGAAGAGCAGAGACTAACTTGCTTTGATTTCCTCAATATCACTCTGAGCAAATAATCAATCAGTCCTTAATATCTTCCTTGGTCAAACAGTTCTCTAATTTATTCAATGAACTGAGAAATAGAACAATTAAATAATGAAACAAATCTGTCTTAGCCACAGAAGTTTCATGACTGAGTCATGTTCTAAAACACATTTGGTAATTCTGTTGCCGATTGCTTTCATTCTTTCATAGCTTTCACTTTGTCCTAATCTTTCTGCAATTTCTCTTTTTGGGTAAGCTTTTTGTCACTCCACATTATAAATGACTCTAAGACAACAATCTGAAAGGAAAATGGAGAAACTTGACTTTTTCTATTGTTGGTAACTTTGCTAATGAGTGAATATAATATGCATATTCTCCAAATTTTAAAAAATAGTATTCTTTTTGAGAATTTAAATGAATGAAGAGTGGCCTAAAAGCTATACTTGGAACAACCAACGAATAATTTTTGAACATATTTAAACAGTTCTTTGTTCTATTTTGAAAATTTATTTTTCAGTAATTCTGTCATATTAGCTTAGTTCAGACACTGAAACAGAAAAAATTCTGACAAAATTAACTGCCTTGATCATAATTAAGACAAAAAGGACAAAAGAAGGATTGGCTTGAAGAAAAGAGAAAGTGACTTAAACTCAGTTAGCATAGCATTTTGGTTGGTGTATTTTTAAATTATTATAAAATTTATGTTAAAATATACATTGTCACACTCATGACTGAAAATAGAGGGACTGGAGAAGCCTGCAGGATGGGAGAAAAGTAGGCAACATCTTCAATAAAGAGAAGCTGCCTGAGTAATCGGCCTTTCTTCAGAAGAACTGTGCTTTAGGCGGAGTTGGTTTTTGCCCATCTCCTTGGTTTCTTTCTTCCCTCAGCACCTGGTGTCCTCACCTGACCTCCTGGGTTTTCAGAGTCCCTGCTCTGACAAATCGGAGCACTATATTGTTCCTATTTTCCTTATTTCTTACCATTGAAATGTGGCCACCTATGCTTATTTCTCAAGGTTCTGGGTTTTGATTAGCTAAAAACAGATGGCGTCTGAGTCAGGGTGGAGTTGCTGAACAAGGAGATGTAGTATAGACTATGGTAAGTAGAATGGAAAGGGGAATTGTACAGAATTAGAGCACAGCTAGGCCTAAGGGAGTCTCATTTCTGCTTCTCTCTTCTTTTCCCCTCTGTTCTCTGCTTCCTTTTTCAGCCTCTGTTAACCTTGCATGAGGGCTTCCAGTTGCCTTCCTCTGTCTTTATCCCTGCCTCTCCTATTCTCAATTGGCTTCCTCTCTGTTCAGTTTTTTTTTTTTCTTTTTTTTTTTCAGGAAAACACTTTGGCCCCAATCATTTTTCGTGCTAAGTCACTGGTTGCCAGCTTGTCGTAGATTTCCTCCCTGAAATGCCCACTCCTCTCACTCTGAAAAGTGAAAAGTGGCTGTCCCCAATAGGACCCATGAGATCAGGGGCTCTTGGCAGGGTAGGGATTCCTTTACTGAGGCTGCTGGCAGGGAGGCAATGCGTGTAACTGGAACAGATGTTCTGGGACATTTGGGAGTCCTAAAGCTCTTCAGACTTTGGGGCTGCCCTGCTGAGTGACTGGTGAGTTTGGCCGCACATCTTGCATCCTTCAGCTAATCCACTGGGTTTGGAAGACACCAAGGGAATATGAGGAATCTCAGAATGCTTTCTTCAGCATCAGCAGCAAGCTGTAAGTTTCACTTGAGAATACTTTCCCATCTGAAAGGGTCATTACATTCTGTCTAGATTCCAAGACATCTTGGCTTTCTGGTGAGGCATCATTGAACAAAGACCAACACGCAAGCCTCTTAGTATGTTCTATTGATTATATAACTTGAAAAGTTATGTCAGCTCTGGTGAGGTTTCCTAACACACTTTTCTCTCAGTATTGGCTGCTGGAAGACCAGCGAATTGATGTGAGTGGCCTTGGGAAGGAAGAAATCCCATCTTCTGCATACGAAGCTCCAGAGGAAAACCAAGTATAAGTGTAAGGAGGTCAGCTGTCTGTCCCTAGGTGCAGAGCTTCATCTGCAAAGCCCCAATTGATTACCCTGGGTTACAAAGAACCTAGTCTCTTTCCCTGTCTGCCTCTCTCCTTCAACTACCCCCCCACACACACATGCACAATTCCCTGTACTCATGAAATTTAGCATCTAATGTCAGCCGTTACTTTCTAATGCACACCTAGCTGTACGCTGAATTTTCTGCATCCAGAGCCACACTCTCCCCATTTCCTGATCTGTAACAGCATTCAGATAGGAGTTCAATGTGACAAGGTCTCAAGGAGTTCAAGGATGTTCGTCTCTTTCGGATGAATATATATCCGCTGGCTCAGTCTTTCCCTCACTCTCTCTTTGCCTCTCTCCTCCTTTTCGTGCAAAAATACACCGAGTCTCTCACATCATGTACAAATGAATGTTTCCGAGGGCTCCCGAGTTCAATGTCACGCTGGGCAGAAGTGGAGCGAGAGTGGAGCGACGGCGTGTCGCGTGCGGGCGGGTAGAGTCCCTCTCCGGCCAGCAGAGGGCAGCCGAGCGGAGGCGCTGGCGCGCGAGGGCTGAGCCGAGCCGAGCCTCGCTCGGGCAGCCTCAGCCTGAGCACCAGCCGCGCCGGAGCCCGGAGCGCAGCCACTGAGGGCAGCGGCGGCGGCGGGAGCGAGGCGCGCAGCGAGCAGCGGCGCGGGCGGGAAGCAGAAGCCGCCGCCGCCGCCGCCGCCGCCGCGACGGGCAGCCGGGCTCGGCGGCCGCCGGATCCGGCCCCTGCCCCCTCCGCCTCGTGTCCCCGGCGCCGGGCGGCCGGCGAGTCTGGAGCCCGCGCCGTCGCCGGCCGCGTCCCCGGGCATGGAAGGAGGCGGCAAGCCCAACTCCTCGTCCAACAGCCGGGACGATGGCAACAGCGTCTTCCCCACCAAGGCGCCCGCGACGGGCGCGGGGCCGGCCGCGGCCGAGAAGCGCCTGGGCACCCCGCCGGGGGCGGCGGGACCGGCGCGAAGGAGCACGGCAACTCCGTGTGCTTCAAGGTGGACGGCGGCGGCGGCGGCGGCGGCGGCGAGGAATCGGCCGGGGGCTTCGAGGACGCCGAGGGGCCCCGGCGGCAGTACGGCTTCATGCAGCGGCAGTTCACCTCCATGCTGCAGCCCGGGGTCAACAAATTCTCCCTCCGCATGTTCGGGAGCCAGAAGGCGGTGGAGAAGGAGCAGGAAAGGGTTAAAACTGCAGGCTTCTGGATTATCCACCCTTACAGTGATTTCAGGTGAGGACTCTTCGCTCGGCACCCCACCCTCCCTTCCGGGCGCGCCCTCCTTCGCGCTCCCGGCTCCTGGGAGGGGTCGCCCCGGGACTGGCGGGGAGGGGGCGCCCGGCCGGCCGCGGGAGGAGCCGCCGGGGCTGCTACCCGGGCGGCAGGCTCGACTCTTCTACAACTCGTTTCCACCCAGGAGGGGGTTGACTGATGAGTTCCTGCTGCCCGGGAACCCCGGGGAAGGTGGTCCTCCTTTGCCTGGGGAACTCTGGGGCCAGATCGGGGAAGAAGGCCACTGTGACCCCCGGATGGGAGGATGCTAAGTTGTGCAGGGAAACTTTCACTTCGGAGAGATGAGAGTGTAAGGAAGTGGCCAGAAAGTCGTTGGGGGTGCCACCTTCCCTCGCGCTGTTCCACCAAGAAGTGGGTCCCTCCCAAAGGGGCAAAGGCGCTCCTGAGTTTGGGGAGAGGATGAGGCGACCCGAGACAGTGACTCACGGGTCCTGGCCGGTCCAGCCTCTCTCGCCCATAGGGGGTGTTAATCTGTTTCTCATCCGCTTACAGGCACTGGGCAGCCTCAGTGCCTTTCTTCAGGAGAGTGGCTGGCAGGCGGAGAAGGGTAATTTGCGCTTGGATTGCCCCTGACTTGAGATTTCAGTCGAGCTGGCGCTGCCTGGTGGGGCAGGAGCCTGACAGGAAGCCTCGAGTTCCCGAAAAGGAGACAGGGGACGGTTTCAGAGCCCCCTTCCTGAAACAGAGGGGCACCATTTCTTGACCTTGGCTACTAGTCTATTTCAAAAAATCTCTTTCCCATTTCCCAACTCGGGGAACAAGGGCAGGAGAGCCGTCAGCTGTCAGGAAACTCTGCTTCGGTGAATTAACGTTAAGACGTTCCCTGATATTATTTGTCGCCCAAGTTTTCATTGGGTTATAAGCGTGTTTAGAGATTATCAAATGAAGGTCGTGAAGTAGATCCTCTTATTAGTGTACGAACACCCTGCGGTCACGTTATATTAGCGCCTGAGGAAGGCTGAGCTTTTAATTAAAAACAACAACAAAACCCCGTAAGCAAAAGCCAAGAGTGGCATTTATGTATGTAGATATGTATGTATGTAAGTATGTATCCATTTAATGCTGAAATCGTTTGGAAAGAAAAAGAAAAAGAATGTGGTGCAAACTAAGCAATTTTAATAGGTGACTGTTAAACAGCAAACAAATATAGCAATAAAAAGCAGCATTACTTTGAGTTGCTTGTAGAAGCTAAGGGACAGTTGTCTTCAACTCCACTCTTTGACGGGAGCTGTCCAGAGTTCTGAATAACATTTAGTGGAAAACCCATTCTTCTGCCGCACAAAGCCTTGGAAAAACTGTCTTCACCTTCTCTGAGATATACGTAAAAATACATATATTCTCAGAAATAAGTAACCATGTTATTTATGCATAGGATGAATGTACTTTAGGAAGTGTAGAATGTTAAAGTTCTTATATGGAAAAACACATAACAAATTCCAAAGGAGGGCTTATAAAACATAAAAACATTTATAGTGTATGGAAAATTAAGTTTGAAAAAATGTTCATATTAAAATAATCTACTAAATAATCAAACGTATTTCCTCCAGTAAGCTAATACTTATAGAAGCAAACTATGAATGGCCTTATTCTAAGGTATGTAACATTGTCATATTCTTTAGAATTTTAAGTTGAAATCAGATGTAGAATACTGTTTCTCCCTCAGTCTTCAGTGGAAATATATTTCAACCCATATTGTTATTTCTTCATGAAAGAACGTTACAGAAACTGCCTTTAGTCTTAATAACAAAACTAAGCATGGTCTTTCCAGAAATATATGTAGTTCAATATCTACTTGCAAATAAAATGCTATGTTCCGTTTGTTTAATTTTGCACCCAGTTAGATGGTTAATTATGATACTTTTATTTCTCAAGCAGTATGAAAATATTCTACACTTTTTCAAAATGGTGGCATATAATTAAACTTTCATCATTTATTACATAAAAAATATAGGGCCACCTTTCAGGAATTGGTATAGTGTGCCAGAATCTTTTGAATGAATGAAATTCATGAAATTAAAGATTCTCCACATTTTCCTAAGTAAATCATATGAAACAGGGTATCTCTTTAAAACAAACAAAATAAATTTGTTACTAAATAGGAGAAAGAAATGGAAATCAGATGATAGTTTGACTTTATCATGCATTTGAAAGGAGAGATGATTAAAAGTGAGTTAATACTCTAAACAAACTGCTGTGGAACAGTTTGGAACATTTGATTTTCCCTTGCATAACTGGAAAAAAAATGGTAAAGGTAAATATTATAATTTAGATTTTTAACTAGAAGGAATCTGAAAAAAAAATTTTAAAACTCACAATTACTATATATGCTGGTCTTATCAATAAAACAACAAACTAAGGAAGAAATGTAAATACTTGCTTGCATATTTTAAGTCATTATTATTTTATTGATGTCTTTATATCATTTCACTACCAATATAAGGTTTCTTAAAAATGTAACATGTCAGGGTAATGTAATAAAAAATAAAAATAAAAAGCATAATTCTGTTAGCATTTTTCTTTTCTAAAGGAAAAGCAGTGTGGGAATAATCCACAAAATGTAGAAATGTTATAGTCATGAGCTGTTCGCCTCAGACCCTTTCCTGATGAAGACACTTTAGGGTGCTTTGCTATGTTTCCTACAATGCCGAAGTTAAGTTCAGTAGTAATTTAGTGACTGAGAAAGTGAGACTTAAGAATACCTTTCCATGGAGAATGGGGGAGATACCAGAAATTAAAGATACCCTGTTTTTTGTTGTTGTTGTTGTCTTTCTTTTACCCGCCTTCACCGTCCTAAGCCTTCGCAGATATTCGGTCCCCACCCTGCTGAGTGGAGCATGAGCCCGCACTCCAGGGCGTGTCAGGACTTTGACACTGCAGCTGTGATCTAGTCCCTTCCCAGGATGACTGATTTCCAGGGCAGGCTCCCTTCTTCCCTCAGGCTGCGGGGCTGTGCTCCCATTGAGACTCCGGGGAGCCAGCTCCTCCAGGCACTCTCACCCGCCTGGGCCCAGGAGTGCTGTTGCTGTGTCTGGCGAGTAGTCCAGTGTAAGTAGGGCAGAGGCAGTGTATTTCCCTTTCTTCTCAGGGGAGGATGATGTTAGAAATCTTCAGGGACTAAAGAGGACTCAAATACCATCAATACTGTTGGAAATAACTGGGTGGGAGCTAGACAATTCAGTTAAGAAAAAAAGTATATTTTTGTTTAGACCATGGTATAGAATCACTCTAACTTCACCCAAACTAGGGAAAACGTGGTTAAAAATAAAATCACACTTATTTTTGTGTAGTGAGGACTTGGTTCCAGTCTTCTTGAGTTTCCTGTGAATAGCGCATACATGCAAATAATTTGAAGGTTAAACATGATTTTGAGGTTACTAACAGTGATTGTATATTTATTAGCTAAAAGTTTACTTTTCATTCACTAAATAAAAAAGTGATACTGGGCAAGAATTGTAACTTCATAGCCAGTCCATTTATGATATAATCATTCAAATGAATTGAAAGAATAGCTAGGGGACTCTTGTGGATGGTTGCTATTATGTGAGCAATTTGCCTTAGAAGAATTTATCAACAGATTACTTTTCAGTTCAAGAATTCTGACATTATTTTGTTGGCTCATGCTTACATAAGTGCCTTTTAAAAGAAATAACACTTCCATTCCATATATACTGCCTGGAAACCTCTTGCCTCTGGTAAGGGAGGAGATTTTCTGTCTTGACTCATTATTTCTTCCACTGTGTTTCATCAATTAGTGTGAATGACTGTGAAAAGCTTATTGTGTGGTAAGTACACAAGGACTCTAGAGACCAGAGTCACTTCCTGAAGATACTGCCATATCTGGCCTTGCCTCTCTGCCTCAGGCTACATCCTCAGCTGTGCTGATGTCAGAGGTCACTGATGTGTTCATTAGAGAAGGGAGGCTTCCTCTGTGTAACAGAGAGACTGCTTGTTTCTAGGCGCTTCTCCCAGGAAAACAATTCAACCTTCTGGGGTTTAAGACTAATTAGCCTACTGTTTTGTTATCTTTGTGCAGAATGCACTGTGTTTTCCCCAGCAATGTTCCTTTTATTTACTTTCTATATCAACACAGCCAAAATTAACCATAGGAATGTATTTTTTTTCTCTGTTGGGTGAACTTTTTCTATCTTATAAATTCAATTAAGTTCTTCATAGTGACTCTAGCAACTGGTCAGCCCAATTATAGTGAAACTATTTGAAAAAATGTGGAGGTATGAATGTATTCAGTTACATTTTCTTAGTATACATGTAAGTTATAAAACTTTATTTTGCTAAATAGTTCACTATTTAATTGCATTTAAGATATAGTGATTATACTATTAAAATATTACAAAATATTTTCCATTTTTTCCTGAGATACTTTGCCTTTAAACCTACTTTTGGGGTTTATTATGTAAATTGAGAGTCATTTTCCAATTCACGTTTTATTATGTGGGCTTGTATTGTTGAACTTGCATCTTGAATAATAATGAAAGAATTTCAAATGCATTGGAACTGTATATTACTTACCATTGTTACGATAGGCTCATTTAACAGAATTTAAACTATATCTGGTTATTCAAAAACCACAAACCAAAACAACACAACACCAGAAAACAATTTAAATAGTATTTGTAATTTTGCATTATTTCACTCAATGAACCTGTGTCCCAAGTGAGTATGAGGCAAGCAAGATAAATCTGTGATTGGGTTGTGATCTTTTTGCCATCCCAAGTGTAATTCTTATGATTAACAGATTATTCAGTTGTGCTCACTCGTGCTTAGTCCCTCAGTCCTCTCTGACTCTTTGCAACCCCATGGACTGTAGCCTGCCAGGCTCCTTTGCTGATGGGATTTTTTTCCCAGGCAAGAATACTGGAGTGTGTTGCCAGGGGATCTTCCCAAACCAAGGACTAAACCTGTGTCTCCTGCAGCTCCTGCATTGCAGATGGATTCTTTACCTGCTGAGCCCACTTACTTCCTTACTTGGAAGGCAAAAATTGGATCTAGGATGAAGACTTTCAAATAGAGTTTCTTATAGGTATAATGCAAAATTATGGTAGACCGTCAGCACTGCAGGAAGAGTATTGAACAAGTTCAGGGTCTGTGACAAATTTTCATTTCATCATTTTGAGTAAAGAAGTAGCAAGCTATGAATTAGGCTGACACAATATATTTTAGGAGGAGAGTTAGTGGTGATGAATAAAAAGTCTGCATGCACTAGAATAAAAACTATACTTACACTAAGTACTTCCAAAATTAATTTTTGTGTGTGTGTGTGAAGGCATCTTGATGTACAAATTAGCATTATTTTCCCAGAAGAGAAAAATCAGGGGAAAATGGTGATGCTTCTTGGTTCACTTGGAGTTTTCTATGTTTTTGCAAAATAAACCTCCTGGCTGTGTTAATTCTGTGTGTGTATGCGTGCACGTGCCCACATAAGCAAGCAAGAGAGAAACTGTTCCAGGGACATTTGTATATAAGCACATCTGATAAATACTCATTTATCAGACACCCCTCACCCAAGTATGGGTGATAAAAATTGATTTCATGACCCTTTTCAAGTTTATTTGTTAAGTTCCTGGTAATATTATATTTCATTTAATAACAACCACTCAGTTAAAGCAAAGTATCAAGATTATGCATGCCTCAGATTTACAATTTAACAATCTTATTTATAGAAACCTGTTTTTCAAGATGTTACAGCTCTCAAGAAGTAAGGCTAATTAAATCTAAAATAGAGTGGATTTATGTGTAAATATAACTGATTTATTTTGCTGTACAGCAGAAACTACCACAATGTTGTAAAGCAACTATACTCCAATAAAAATTAATTAAAAAAAGGAGTAAGGCTCATCACACACACATAGAGTTAGCAACTGCTTACAGATTTTTATGTTCAGGTTTCATTCAAGTATTTCACTGTTATCAGCGGTGCTGCAACAAACATCTTTGTCCATTAGTCTTCATTATATTCAGTACATACTAGTCTTATCAAGTAATACTGCTACCAACTAAGGCTTTTCTTAAAATTTTAAGTGGCATGGATACAGCACTGTTGATGTTCTTGTTTAGATATTCACAGGCAGTTTTAGGACAGAAAGTCAGGATTTGTCCTCCATTCTGTTCATCATAGAGCACGTGGAGTGGCAAGAATGATCTTATGTCATGTTATCTTATGTCTAATGAAGTTATCACACTACTTAAAATCCTTTGAGGGCTTCCCATTACTCTTGAATATATATGACAAACGAGCTGGAAGATTGCATAATTGCAACTTATCTGGGCAGCCTCGTCACACACCATTCTCTCCCTCACTGTCCTCAGCCACCTGGGTAAGTTTTCAGCTCCTAGTACAAGCTGAGTGCTCTCTTGCCACAGATTTTGATGTGACATTTAACCCCATTGCCTGAAATTCTCTTTTCACTTTAAGTCATTCTGCATTGTAACTAGTTTCTCTTTCTCATGGGGATTTCAGTTTAATCACTGTGATCATCTTCAGCACCTCCCCTCTCCATTTTCTTTTTCTATCTGGGCTTTTTGTTTCATCAGAATGTATACTTCATGTATGTTTTGCTACTAGAATTTAAGCTCCCTCACTTTATCCGTATTATTCCATTTTATATTCCTCATACCATAAGAATGCATGTAGTAAACACTTTTCCTGCTAAGCTTTCTCAGATGCTTTAGTTTTTAACAAGTTTTTGAGATATTATTTATCTACCATACAATTCACTCATTTAAAGGGAATGATTGAATGTTTCTAATATGTTCACAGAATTGTGCAGCCATTACCACAATCAATTCTAGAAAATTATTATCACTCTATGAAGGAATGTTGTATCCATTAAGCACTCAATTCTCTTCTTTCCTTCCCTTCCTCCCCCCACACAGCTCTGTCCAACCACTAATCTACCTTCTGCCTCTATAGATTTTTTTTTTTTTCTTATGCTGGAAATATTGTATCAGTGGAATCATATAATACATAATTTTTTGTTACTGGTTTCTTTCACTTAGCATAATGTTTTCATGTTTTATCCGTGCTATAGCATATTTCAGTTCTTTATTTATTGTGGTATGGATATACCAAATTTTGGATTTCCCTGGTGGCTCAGATGGTAAAGAATCTACCTGCAGCAGGAAGTCTCCTGGAGAAGGAGATGGCTACTCACTCCAGTATTCTTGCATGGAGAATCCCCATGCACAGAAGAGCCTGGTGGGCTACAGTGGATGGGATTGCAAAGAGCTGGACACGACTCTTTGGACACAACTGAGCGAATAACACACACACGTGTACACCAAATTTTACTGATTCATCAGTTGATAGATACCTTAGATTTTGGTCATTATGATTACTGCTGGTCTGAATGCTATTGTGCAGTTTTTGTTTTTTTTTGTTTTTCCTTTTGTGCAGAGATGTATTTCCGTTTGTCTTAGAAGTGAAAATTCTGGCCCAGTTTATATAAAAAAAATTGAATTGAATACACACTTCAACCAAGGTATGCTGCATTTATTCTTTACATTAACAAATTCAGTTAAAGAAATCTCTTTCTTTTCCTACAGCAATACTTGGCATCCTTTCCCTGTTAACAGTGTAAGTACATGTCCCAGCCATTACATTTTCCTGCCCGGTTTAGAGAGGACTAAATGAAACTGAAGGGAGGTTAAGCACCATGAGCCTGGTGACATGGATGGATAATGAGAAGTGGGCCAGAAGTTTAGCTCTCTGGAATCTTTTCTTTTTAATAACCTTTATTTTTCAGCAAGTATGTTGTCTTTTTGTTGTTGTGGTTGTTGTTGTTTGACTGCATGACATGTGGATTCTTAGTGCCCTGAACAAGGATAGAACCCATGCTGAAGTGAAAATGCAGACTTTTAACCACTGAACCACCAGGGAAGTCCCAGTTTGGAATCTTGATTCTGTCACTCCAGCTCTTTTACTTCAAAGAAACAAAGGCTGCCAGTATAAATAATTCTCCCCATCTGCAGGAAAAATTTATGTTAAAGCTAATCATGTATTCTCCCTTCTTCTTGAAACCATCCCAAAATAATATGAAAAACATGCAAAGACACACAGACAACTAGAAGAAATAGGAGAAAGCAGAGAACAAGGGATCTGGAAACATTTTGGGAAATAGAAAGAAAGCTAGTGAAGTTACTCTGTTAACACTTAACAATCCTTCACCATTGAACCCCAGAAGTGTTTAGGACATGAAGGGACCAGTTAAGAAATAGTTTCCAGGAAAACCAGTCTGAAACCAGGAGGATTAATTAAGGATCTCTTTAGTGAATGCAGAACTCTTAATCCGAACAATATAGAAGGCTTTGTTGTGCTTAGTTAATTCTCCCCAGGCAGGAAACAGGAAAATTACCTTCATGGGAGACACTTCAAGGTCTTCTAGTAAAATTTCTTATTTATTACCTAATGACCTTACGTTTGTATACAGAGACTGTGTGTATATTTTGGTACTAAATCATTTAATACTAAAAGAAAAAGATTATGAGACTTTTGAGAAACACCTTCATCATAAAATAGAAAAACCAAGTCAAACAGCAAAAGAAAGTCCCAAGAATAGAGAAGCATTTGGGATAAGGGGAAACTCAACATTAAAATACTCTAAAAATTGTATCTTCAGCAGGGTATTTTATCTGTACAGTAAAAACAATATGCTATGAAGAGAATAGCCAGAATGTAATAAGTTGGCACATAAAGTCTAGCAAACCTCTCATAATTAGGGCCAAAAGAAAAAGAATAGAAAATATAAGCAAAAATAAAGGCTAATTTATAAGTGAAAGAGGAGAGTGAAAAAGTTGGCTTAAAGCTCAACATTCAGAAAACGAAGATCATGACATCCGGTCCCATCACTTCATGGGAAATAGATGCGGAAACAGTGGAAACAATGTCAGACTTTATTTTTTGGCTCCAAAATCACTGCAGATGGTGACTGCAGCCATGAAATTAAAAGATGCTTACTCCTTGGAAGAAAAGTTATGACCAACCTAGACAGCATATTCAAAAGCAGAGACATTATTTTGCTGACTAAGGTCCATCTAGTCAAGGCTATGGTTTTTCCTGTGGTCATGTATGGATGTGAGAGTTGGACTGTGAAGAAGGCTGAGCACCGAAGAATTGATGCTTTTGAACTGTGGTGTTGGAGAAGACTCTTGAGAGTCCCTTGGACTGCAAGGAGATCTAACCAGTCCATTCTGAAGGAGATCAACTCTGGGATTTCTTTGGAAGGACTGACGCTGAAGCTGAAACTCCAGTACTTTGGCCACCTCATGCAAAGAGTTGACTCATTGGAAAGACTCTGATGCTGGGAGGGATTGGGGGCAGGAGGAGAAGGGAACAACCGAGGATGAGATGGCTGGATGGCATCACTGACTCGATGGATGCGTATCTGAGTGAACTCCGGGAGTTGGTGATGGACAGGGAGGCCTGGTGTGCTGCGATTCATGGGGTCGCAAAGAGTTGGACATGACTGAGTGACTGAACTGAATTTATAAGATCAAACTTTATAAAAGGAGTTTCAGGATGAAAACATAGAGTGAAAATTGACATATGGAATTAACAGAGACATTTTAAATAAAATTTCCAGGTAGCAGGATGTGAAATAGTATTTCTGAGAAACTCACAGAGTGCTCAGCACCATGAAAGGAAAAAACCCCACCAAGGGTCATCACACACCTCAGAACTTCTCTGAAACAGAGAAAAAAAGAAAAAAATGCAACAACAAAAAATGAAACCCTAAACCTTTCCAAAGAGAAATTTACCAACTTATAGTATTTCTCAAGAAGTGAGAAAATACTGTAAGCTAACTGATAGTGTGATAAAGTCTACAAAATTGTGAGAAAAAGTGACCTCTAAAAATTGTAAACCCTTCATAATAAGAAGATTTAGTAAAACCAATCAGAATTCAAGAACTCTAATGTTAATCACCCATGTATCCTTTCTTACAAAGTTACTGAATGATGTGCTCCAGTAAAACAAAGAACCACATCAAACAGTGTGAAAACAAAAGATGGGATATGAAATCTGACAGAGAAGAACCTTGAAAGAAAGTCCCAGGAGTTCTGAGTAACTGGGTGGTCTTGAAGGAAGCCAGTCTAAACAGGGGCCAGAAAGCAGAGGGCCCTGGACAAAGGCTTTCAGGGGAGAGAAAAACGGTAATCAGCTTTTGAAAAGTAATGTTACGAGGCAGATCCTTTGGAACAAGGTATCTATGACTTTCATAGGATTACTTATTGAGTATGTTGAATACGAATCACTCTGCCAGTGCAGAAGACATGAGAGACACGGATTTGATCCCTGTATCCAGAAGATCCCCTGGAGGAGGGCATGACAACCCACTCTAGTATTCTTGCCTGAGAATTCCATGGACAGAGGAGCCAGGTGGGCTACAGTTCATAGAGTCGCAGAGAGTAGGACCCGACTGAAGGGACTTAGCAGGCACTTAATACAAGCAAATAAACAAAAGAACTTTATCAACTCCAGGAAGAAAGTGTTAGCTCTCAGTTGTGTCCCACTCTTTGCGATCCCCTGGACTCCTAGCCCACCAGGCTCCTCTGTCCATGGGTTCTCCAGGCGAGAATATGCGAGTGGATAGCCATGTATTTAAAAGGGGAAAAAATTATATTACTTGGATCAGCAATGAATAACAGTTACCTGGCCATTGTAAAGTAAATGAGGATGATTTACACAAAGATTATGGTTCTGTTTTTCTGGAAGGAAAGAGAAAGGTAGATGAAGGTTGCTGCTACTGCTGCTAAGTCACTTCAGTCGTGTCCGACTCTGTGCGACCCCGTAGACGGCAGCCCACCAGGCTCCCCTGTCCCTGGGATTCTCCAGGCAAGAACACTGGAGTAGGTAGATGAAGGTTGGGTGTTCTAAGAAAGCTGAATGATTGAAAATGAGCAGGGTTTAAAGTTGATGTATCAGTTTCTTTTTGAAATTTAATGTCTTTTTGAATTTAATGTCAGAAGAAACAATTAGGATGTTTGAATTAAGGAAGTGGGTGTGTAGAGTTCAAGGAAGGGAGTTTATAATCTTATAATCCTTTAGTACTATTTTAGTTGTTAAAAAAGATTATGGATATGTTTTGAAGTGACATAGTTTGTTAAGAACACAGATTCTGGAGTCAGCCTGTTTGGGTTAGAATCGGAATTCCACCACCTCAATATCTGAGCCTTAGTTTCCTTAGTTATAAAAATGAGGAGAAAAGTATTGGGTTGTTGGGAAGATACATATTTTTGTGTTATGACTATATAGTGTCTAGATGTAGTGGCTCAGAAGGTAAAGAATCTGCCTGCAATGTGGGGGACCTGGGTTCATTGCCTGGGTTGGGAAGATCCTCCTGGAGAAGGGCACGGAAACCCACTGCAGTATTCTTGCCTGGAGAATCCCCATGGACAGAGGAGCCTGGCAGGCTACAATCCATGGGGTTGCAAAAGAGTCGGAACGACTGAGTGACTAAGCACAGATATGTAGTGCTTAGTTGTAGTATCCTCTGCTTCTTAATGCTATGTTAGCTATTATGAAAGTAAAATTGAAATGGAATTAAGAAGTGTGAACTATTTGAGAAAGGAGAATACTAAGTACATGCTTGTCAGTCTTCAAAATTCTTACAGTGGATGTGTCTGTGAAGGGAGGGCTGTGTAAAGGATGTGCTGTTCTGCTTTCTTTTTATCTTCAGGGAAGACTGGGCAGCAGAAACTCTGATGTGCAGTGGCAGTTTTTGTGTATGCTCTGTGAAATAAGTTCACTCATGAGAGAATGAGGATTGGAGAACTTTTAATACAGCTTCTATCTGCAAACTTTTCTAGATGTAGTAGTATTATTTTCTAAGTTACTATAGAATGCTACAGCGTTGTACATTTAGAAATAGCTTTTGGGGAAAATTCTAATGGCATTGAGTTGTATACTCCTTCACATTAATCTTTATTTTCATCAGAAAATGGCATAAACCATTTGGGGTCTTATTTGAAATCAGTTAAATGTTATCTATGAGCCAAATAAGATGATTCATAACTTGCTAAATTCTTTCATTTTTCTTTTAATTGTCAATTATTTTCCTTTGTAGTATAATTGATGTACAATATTATATTAATTTCAGGTGTATCAAATAATGAGCCAATATATTTATTCATTATAAAATTATCATTATGGTTAGTCTAGTTATCATCTGTCACTATATAAATTTATTGCAATATTATTAGTTATATTCCCCATGTTGTATATTATATCCTCATGACTTATTTATTTTGTAATTGGAAGTTTTCACCTCTTAATCCCTGTCTATTTATTATTTATTGTCAAATTTAATAGTCTGAGAAAAATGGTTATTTAGAAATATAATTTAAGAAAAAAATCTTTTTACATCATTTTTCAGCAGATGTCACTTATTGCCCTTGCAGAATGTGTTAGCCTTATTGTTTTTTTAAAAGAGCATATTTTATTAAAAATTATGCAATTTTGATTGTCTGAGAGACATGAGCGGAGATTGAGAAAATGACTATTGAGGGTTATATAAGTATACTTATTGGGAGAATGAGTATTCCTTTTTAATGTAGAAGAGTCATTAATTGTTTAAATTTTTTTTTGAGATTTTTATTCTGAACATAAAATTTGGTATTTGTCTTGGAAAATCATGTAAGTAAATTAGGATGAAGATTAGAAACATATTGTCCAGGATTTAGATGCATTTTTAAAATATATAAAATAGCAGAGATATAAAATAGCAATTACCTAGTTATGGTTGTACACATATTGAATAATATAAATAACCCCCAAATCCTATGAACTTAATTACTGTTTATATTAATTGTTCCTTGACTAATCATTTATGTTAATGACACTTAGATTTCAGGCTCACAAAATACTTTAAGAATCAAATGAAATCTGTGAATTCCCTGCCTAGAAAAGTGCATGTATTCTCACAATTTTTGCCTGTAATTTTAAGAAGTTTTTGGTTCCCTTCAAGCACATTTATTTTTGGACCCCAAGTGAAGACTTCTTGAACTATTTAATATTTTAACACAGATGTATGATACTAGAAACAATGCATGGAAGACACAGGGAGCTAGAGTTTTGCTTGGACATTTAATCGTTAGAGCTACAGTTAGAAACATTTGTTTTGAGAATTGGACAGAATTCCATCAACCAAGTTAGTTAGTTTTGAGGCTAGATGTGGCGCTATTGTTGAAGAACTCGTCTGCCAATGAAGGGGATATAAAAGACACTGTTTGACTCCTGGGTCCGGAAGATCCTCTGGAGAAGGGCATGGCAACCCACTCCAGTATTCTTGCCTGGAGAATCCCATGGACAGAGGGGTTTGGAGGGCTACAGTCCATAAGATTGTAAATAGTCGGACACGACTGAGTGCCTTAGCACGCACACACCTTGTCCACAAGGACTGAGCAAAGATCATTCTGTTGTTGGGTCAGTCAGTATAATCAGGCACAGAATTATATTTTGGGTGAGAAGAGGCTAAATTATTTTTTTGCAGATATGTTTATCTGCCTTAAAGAGCCTAAAGAACCAACTGATAAATGATAGAATTAACTGCAAAATTCACTGAGAACTTATTATAAGACATATATTTTAAAATACTGGTAACTTTCCTATATATTAATAACTCTGAGGATAGTTAATAGAAAAATCAATGTCTGTGAAAACCAAAAACATAAACTATATATAAAAAATGAGTTTTACAATAAATACTATTAATTGACAAAGATAATTGAGTAAAATCCATTGTTACCAGTTTATAGTAAAATTAAATCCAAATACGTTAAACTTTATTAAAGGTAAAAATAATTTAAATCAGAGTTCCTAAAAATATTAGCAAATTATTTACTAATGTTGCTTTGGGGGAGAGCTTTCTAGCATATGGCTCCAAAGACCTTGTAAATTGTTGCAACTTTTCTAAATGTCAGTTTAACATTATATAAAAAGTTTTTGAAAATTTATAGGCCAGTGTGTTATTTTATAAAAAAATGATACATGTGAATATATGTATATAAGAATGAGTCCTATAAATATTTTTCATAAGAGAAAATTATAAACAAATATAACCTGAATAAAATTTCAACCCTATTCTATACCCTTTGTTATCAGTTTTCCTCCATATCTCTGCCTTGCTTTTTCTTCATAGTACTTCACATAATTTATTTATGCTAAATGTTCTGTTTACTTCAGTTTATTATCAACCCTCATCTATAATTTAAGCCTGATTTAGGATGAGGGATTTTATTGTTTTAACCATTTTATTCTCAGGTTACATGTGTGTGTGACACAAAGTACATGCTTAATAAATATGAATGAATGAAGAAATTCTAGGAACACTATGCTTAGTTTTAGTTTTTGTACATAATTTCCAACAACCAAATGGTATTTTCCCCTATATTTTCTACGAAAACACTGACTGTTTTAATTTAGTTAATCTGATATACAGAAACATATATTTAGAAATAAGATTTTATGTCACTTAATATAATACATACTTGTATTAATTTTGTTTGCTGTAATGCTTGTTTTTATGTTGGGAATTTTGGGAATATATATTGTGGATCTTTGGGGATCTTGTTTCACAGACTTATAAAACTGTTTAAATGTCATTGCCTTTGGAATCAATGTTATCTTTATTGAAATAGATTTGAAAATACATCTCTCTGGGAAGTGACATTAAGGAAGAATGGCTCATTTACTTTCCTGTATATATCTTTTTTTTTTTTTTCTTTTGCCAAATTGTACTGCTTGGTATAACAGTAGTAAGCATTTCATTTCAAGCACAGTTGTATAGAGGTAGAAAATTAGTACTATCTATAGGTATACCTAATAAAAGTTGAGTCAATGTTTTGAAAGAGGATTAATTTTGAATTTTAACTCTATGGTAAGAAGATACTTTTTGTGTGTGTTTGACACACACAAAAACCCAAATTCAAGCAAAAAATCCTGATAAAGCACTAGTAAATTGTTTCTTGTATAGTTAATGGAAAGGAGATCATAGATCTTGATACAAGAAGATTGAAGTTTACATAATTTTGAGAAGGAAAGGGAACCTGAGTCTTAGAAGACACTGATAGTTTGGTTTTTGCACATAGAGAGTGAAGCAAAAAAACCTCTGACAACTTTCATAGCAAAACTGCCTCCATGAACCTAAAAGATAAGTGATTGGGACTGACCTGTGTGACAGCTGCAAGACCTGTGTTTTGTAAACCTCCATGTAGGTCAAAGGAAGGAAGTAATGGGAAGCAAGGTCATCTGGTAGACCTGAGAGCAGATGACCCTTCCATATAAACCCCCAACTGTTTGCTGGAAGAGTAGCTGAAACTCAGATGAAATTTGCAAAATCCAGTAGCAGGAAGTCTGCAGTCAAAGAGGAGAAATGATGTCCCAGGTTTGGGGCAGGAAATGTAGGTTAAGGGCCTAGAACAACTGAAAACCTCAGATAGTAGAGAAATTGTCAAAGAGAACCAGGGTAATATAAAAGAGTATTCAAGAGTCAGCTTGCAGAAGCCAGATGGTCTTCAGAAAGCATAAGAATTTCAATGAATTCAAGCTTATTAGATGCTTAAATTTAAGTTCATAATAAGGTAAGAAATCATTACCTACTGAAACTCAAAGGGACCCAATTTATTACCTTGAAACCTAAGTGAATAAAAGGAAAGAATCAAACACTGACCCTGCTTTTCCTCAGTTATCTGAACTAATGTATAACCAAATAGTAGAGGAGGAAAAGATTGTTCTCATAAAATCATTAATGCTAATACATGAAAAGCTAATGATACATTTAGAAATTCATGGTTTTACACTTCCATTCAGTGAATACATTTAGATGTTGTATCAGTAGGTATCCAATACAAAGAGTGGAGGAAGGTGCTGAACTTTCACCTGGAGTATGTAGTCAGCAAAATCCAATGTTAGAGAACTGACAGGTCTGTAGTAAGAATGGGATGGAGGGGAATTTCTAAATTAAGAGATAATCTGCAAATGGAGGCTTGGGCAGAGCAAAGTATACAGTCTAGGCATGTATAATTGTGATGAAATTATAGAAGGAAGCAACAAGTGAAAGGAAGCAGAGCTGTTATTTTTGAGGGTGGGGGGCGGCCCGTGATTGGGACCATGATCATGGATGGATGAGCTTCTTGGGTGGGTAGAAAAGTTTTATTTCATGTCCTGGGTGGTGATTTCAAGGTTATTTGGCTTATGATAAGTCACTGTTTTCTCTAGTTTTCTATATCTGTTTTGTTTTATAGTAAAGAGTAAAACGAAAAAAGGTAAGAGGTCTTAATTTTCAAAAAGAAAGGTCAGGATATAACGAAAAGAAGTCAACTGTTACTGTTTATCTCTCTGTTTTACTCACAGACTTGTTTTGTATTTGCAACAAAACCCTAATAATGCTAAGGCAAAGCAGTGGGATGCAACTTTATGGTAGGAAAACGACCCAGACATAATCTCAGGAAAGTCAGAACCTTTTAACTTGATTTGAGGAGATAGTCAACCTCTTTGCAACTAATCTGTAAAATTCAAGAAAATAACATCTATACCCTTATGAATGTTATGATAATAATATGTGGAAAATGCCTGACACATAGCCCATGTGTGATAAATATTAAATTTCCCTTCACTTTCTTTTGTTATCCTGTTAATATTATATAGGTACAAATATATAAATTATAGTGGTTTTTCTAAAACACATGAGCTCACACAGTAAAGATTTATTGAAAGCTGAGTATGTTTCCAAGGACTATTAAGTATTCTAGATGCAAAGAAGAATGAAGTTAAGTCATAGCCTTTGAGAGGCTTTTTGTCTGTTAAAAAGACAGTGTGTACATAAGGATATAATTTTAATGGAAGGAAAGAATGCCAGTAGGAAAATTGTATAGAATAGTATATCAGTGGAGAAAATAATGATGCCTTAATTCCATAATATTTAGTCATCAGCTAAATTTTAGAATTTTTTCACTGTTTATTTCTCAGATTTCTTTTTGGTAAGCCATTACAAATAATCAGTAGTTTTGCATTTTTTTTTCTATTAAAGCAATTACCCTGGTGGGGTAAAATCCTCTCAAATTTGTAACAATTAAATCTTTATTAGTTCATTGTTACACTGTTGTATTCAAAAAGCATAGTGTATTTTCAGGTTTGTCTTAAAAGTCAGGCAAGTCAAGAATTATTTCAGAACTGTGTACTTAAAAGAGAGAAAAATCCATTTGAAATGTAGCAAAGGGGTTTATTTATTGACTGTGGACTGCCTCTGTATCTCTTTCCTATGTAAAAATAAAGCTAATGGCTATCCTTCTGTATTAACAAATCATGTTGGAAAGAGAGAGAGAAGCTCTTAACCTACTTTCCTATCTTCAATTTTTAACTTTATCATGCTTGTTAATTGCCTGGGTGTCCTTTAACCATCTATTTCCATGATTCTTTCCCAGAGGCTTGGTTTAATTTTAAAAGTGCCGTGTATTCAGCCCTAATTATGTGAGAGTTCACCGTAGGCAAACAGCAAGAGATAGTAATGACCAAAATGTCTTCTTAAATCAGTGCCAGGATACCACAAGCACAATGAAGTTAGCATTTCATGACTAGGAAATACAATTATATAAGGTAATACTTAGAAGCAAGTAATGTCTGAAAATAGGATTTCTTCCTAGAACATCACTGTGATGTTTTAAATATATAATTTTGTAGTTTTATACATTTTATTTCTCTTATCAAGTATTTAAACAGGCTGAATACTCACACAGTCTCACATTCTTTTCATAATCAAGAAGTTTGTTGTTCAATCACTGTGTCATGTCTGACTCTTAACAACCACATGGACTGCAGCATACCAGGCTCCCCTGTCCTCCACTATCTCCTGTCTCCCAGAGTTTGCTCAAATTCATGTCCACTGAGTTGGTGATCCTATCTTACCATCTCATCCTCTGCTGCCCCCTTCTCATTTTGTCTTCAGTCTTTCCCCTCATCATGAGTCAGCTCTTCTCAACAAGTGGCCAAAGTATTGAAGCTTCAGCAACAGTCCTTCCAATGAATCTTCAGGGTATATTCCCTTTAGAATTGACTAGTTTGATCTTCTTGCAGTCCAAGGGACTCTCAAGAGTCTTCTCTAGCACCACAATCAAATAACTAGACCTCTACTTTATCTGAATTAGAATAAAGTTCACAAAGTATGCAATCTGTGTGCCTAGAAATACCATCCATTGTTTTCTTTACAAAGCATGCTATTCAGTTCAGTTCAGTCGCTCAGTTGTGTCTGACTCTGCAACCCCATGAATCGCAGCACGCCAGGCCTCCCTGTCCATCACCAACTCCCGGAGTTTACTCAGACTCATGTCCATCGAGTCGGTGATGCCATCCAGCCATCTCATCCTCTATCTTCCCCTTCTCCTCCTGCCCCTAATCCCTCCCAGCATCAGAGTCTTTTCCAATGAGTCAGCTCTTTGCATGAGGTGGCCAAAGTACTGGAGTTCAGCTTCAGCATCATTCCTTCCAAAGAAATCCCAGGGCTGATCTCCTTCACAATGGACTGGTTGGATCTCCTTGCAGTCCAACGGACTCTCAAGAGTCTTCTCCAACACCACAGTTCAAAAGCATCAATTCTTCGGTGCTCAGCCTTCTTCACAGTCCAACTCTCACATCCATACATGACCACAGGAAAAACCATAGCCTTGACTAGACGGACCTTAGTCGGCAAAGTGATGTCTCTGCTTTTCAATATGCTGTCTAGGTTGGTCATAACTTTTCTTCCAAGGAGTAAGTGTCTTTGAATTTCATGGCTGCATTCAGCACCTGCAGTGATTTTGGAGCCCCCAAAATAAAGTCTGACATCGTTTCCACTATGTTGACTTAAATGTCCAGAGCAAATCAAGAAATTAAGCATTATCTGTCACTGTTCTTTTTACATTAACTTAGTGGAGGTGAGATTATTGTTGAAATGTTTTGACTGGGAAAAGTGTTTTATTCTATGAATCATGGTCAAAATGCAGACTTAGCTGCCAAGTTAAAATTGTGGGCCGCAGTTGTAAACGTCTTTATATATATTATCTCACTGAGTCCTTAGAACAGCCCAACAGGTACTATTTGTGTCATTCTAGAGTTTAGGAAACCAGATTATGGAGAGGGTAAGTGGTCAGTTTCTAAATGGAGAAGCTGGGATTTGAACCAAGGATCTGTGTGAGAGCTCAGGATATTAATTACTGTCCTTTGTCCCAGAAGAATTCAGTCATATCCTGATCCAGTGATTCAGTCTTTTTCTCTGACTTTATTAAAAAAAAAAAAAAGGATTGTTAGAATTTATATTTTCTTTTCTGGCTATAAGAATCTTAGTTATTTAGCAGATAGTCTTGAGTGGGAAATGTGCCCTGTTAGCCAAAGATTGGCTGCAGTTTTCTGAGAGTTTCATTTCTAGTTCATCATGTTGAATTAGATCCTATGTGTCAATACCGAATTATTTCAGATGCTCAATTATTTTTCTAAAAAGCTAAATATTTGACAGTAAAGAGTTAAGGCTAAATCTTGAAAATCGAAATGTTCTTATCCAGGCAGGCAAATAAAATGGAAATAAAATTATAATGATTCTTTCGACTCTACTTAAGTTTAATACTCCAGAAAATATAACAACCAGTGAAGTCAATTCTACTTCCTAAAATACTTCTAATTTCCTTTCATTATGTTTATTTGCCTTCTTTTAAATTAGTGCTTATATACCAAAATGAACAGACTGTTCAAGTGGAAATAGAAACAAAGAGCTGTACTAATCATGAAAGCATTGAGAGGTGTTTGGGAGTAGAAAGAAGCTATAAAACTTTAGTTACAGAAAATCTTGAAGAGATATAGTTATTACACTGAAAGGTCAATGTTTGCCATTAGATTGCAGTCTACCACCATATAAATGTTATATATTACATAGCTTACAAATTGGAGTTCATTAGGATAATAATGGACTACAATTGCTTGGGAAAATTTAGGAGGGTTTTTATTAGGCTTTGAGTCTACTGAAAAACAGGCAACTAATAAGGCAAGGAGCAATGTGTAAGGTTTTAGGTGACAGATTCCCAAGAAATTCCCCTGAACTATAACCCTGCTGTGGGCTTCCCAGGTGGTGCTAGTGGTAAAGAACCTGACTGTCAATGCAAGAGATGTAAGAGACATGGGTTCGATCCCTGTGTCAGGAGGGAGGAGGGCACGGCAATCCACTCCAGTATTCTTGCTTGGAGAATCCCATGGGCTACAGTCCATAATGTCACACAGAGTTGGACACGACTGCAGCAACTTATACTCCAGTTCTCTTGCCTGGGAAATCTCACGGATAGAGGAGCCTGGTAGGCCACCGTACATGGGGTTGCTAAGAGTCGGACGCGACTGAGCGACTTCACTTTCACTTTTCACTTTTCATGCATTGGAGAAGGCAATGGCAACCCACTCCAGTGTTCTTGCCTGGAGAATCCCAGGGACAGAGGAGCCTGGTGGGCTGCCATCTATGGGGTTGCACAGAGTCAGACACGACTGAAGCGACTTAGCAGCAGCAGCAGCGACTTAGCACATACGCATGCATAGTCCTCCTGTATGTCTGAAATAATTTTTTCAGGTTTCCTGAAGTCTGGTGAACTGGATAGTCCACCTAATGGAGTCATTGTTTCCGAAAACAGTTATTTCATAACTCACCATTACTTACTGAGCAGCTATAGATGTAACCTGAGAAACTAAATCCCTGACAGAATTAGAACTAAAAAGAGAGTTACTGGAGAATTAGGAAAAAATCCTTCTGAAGCTTATCTGTTTAAAAATATAAGTGATTTTAAATTTTTGGAAAAATGAGATGTGATATTATCACCAATCATCAAATTCAGAATTTCATGGATAATAATGGATATTCAGAAATATGTTGCATCATTTGTCCTCCCTAAGTAAATTTAGATTATTTGTCTGTAAGAAATGTTTAAACTTTTAAACAACACAAAACAAAGCAAACCCATAGTTTACCACTTACCTTTACAGACTTTTATAAGCATTGATTTATATTCACTCTCTCCCACTTGTTTATCATTACTCGACCCTGCACTTCCTGGCTTTCCATTTGAGCAGTACACTGACAAAACCAACCAACAACCAAATAGCAAGTCTTGTAGATGTCATTCAACCTCTTTGTTTCTAAATCTAGGAAACACTTTCCAGACCTCATTTAACTTCAGCCCTTATTGGCACTTGACACTCCTCCTTGACTCCTTTGACCCTTCTCTCCTCTGATTGTCTTCCTACGTCTCTGCCCCGTGCTTCTGCAGGGCCCTGTCAGGCTCTAGCTCTTTCACCCTTAACTTAAATGTTACTGAGTCTAAGGGTCTAGCTTCAAAGCTCCTTCTCCCCTCTCTGTACATGTTTTCCTTGGGAAATGTTATCCATTGCCCTGTTCTCAACTACTGCTTCCTATACACTAATGATTCTCTTGATGTAGTCCAGCCCAGAGTGTATTCCATAGCATCAGACCACGTACCCAGCTGCCTCTTTGATGTATTATGTTACCTTTGACCTGTTGGCCAAAAATGTTCTTCAACTTCTGTTTCCTTATGGATGCAGGGTTAACAGTTACGCTTAACCCTGAATCTCATTATTATTCTGGGCTCCTACTTGTTCTTCCCTGGCACTCAGCCTCTGGTGCACAGGTGTGCATCTCGGCATGTGTATACACATACACACGTGACTCACCATGCCTTACTTACTCTACCTCCTAACTGTCTCCTGAGTATGCCTACCACTACCATGGGTCATGTCTTCCTCCTCCCTTATTTTTCTATTGTGACTCTCTGCTGGCTTGTAGTATGGCTCCACTTCTGTCTTCCAAACCAATATCATGTTGTACCTACTACATTTTGCTTCTTGCTCAGCATACATAGAATGGTCTTTCACATCTCTATATATTGTTTTTCACATTTTCCCAACTATTTAACACGTGTCTAAGGACAAAATCAAAATTAAAAGCTAAATAGACAACTTATCTAGTTATCTATGCTTTGGAGTTAGGCAGAAAAATAGTGCTGAGTTAAACTAGATATAATAAACCAGAGAAAGACAGACAATGAAATTCAAGAAGCAGGGCTCTGGAGAAATTCTCTGAAACCCCACAGCTCTGCAGGTCAATTTATACTGATTTGCTAATCACCTAGGATGTGCCAGCCACTAAGCTAGACCCAGGATAGAGCACTGAAGAAGGAGACATCACACTTGCCTTTTCTGAGCTTACAATCTTGTGTGAAAGACTTGTATTGAATGAGTTGACATGATCACTGTAACAGACTACAGGGTAATATATGAAAGTATAGAGCAAAGGGTTTAGTCTAATCCAGAGGGTGAGGAAAAGCCTTCATGAAAATGTGACAACTGAGCTTAGAATTCAAAGACAGATAGGAATTAGTGAGGTAAACCAGTTTCAGGTGTAGGTGAGGCCAGAACCAAAAGCCCGATAAATGACGTGTAAAGAAATAACTGCTGGTACGATTTTGAGTTATTTTCCACCAGTATTATTTGGATAGATAAAATAAAAAAGTTGATAGCTAATATTTAAGTACCTCTTAAGTCTCATGCTGCTGCTGCTAAGTCGCTTCAGTCATGTCTGACTCTGTGCCACCCCATAGACGGCAGCCCACCAGGCTCCCCCGTCCCTGGGATTCTCCAGGCAAAAACACTGGAGTGGGTTGCCATTTCCTTCTCCAAGTCTCATACTTCTTAAGTCTCACACTGCATATTTATTTCTTTTGTAATGTGTCATTGCAGCTTTTGCTAGGCTAGTGGTGGTGGTTTAGTCACTAAGTTGTGTCCAGCTCTGTAGCCCACCGGGCTTCTCTGTCCATAGGATTTTCTAGGCAAGGATACTGGAGTGGGTTGTCATTTCCTTTTCCAGGGGACTATTCCTGACCCTGGGATTGAACCTGGCACTCCTAAGTTGAGGCGGATTTTTTACTGACTGAGCTACCAGGGAAGTGTTTGAATATACTCTCATTCAAGGTTCAGATTTCCCACAAATCTTTCAACGCATAAATGACCATTCCTTTATTCTGCATTCTCTTAGAATTTATTTATAATTAATATTTCATTATCTTGAGACTGAATACACTTTCTGGTTATTTAGTCATTCTATTCTTTCCTTTCTTTTTCTTTCAAATTCCTTCCAGAGCATTTACGCCTTCCACCTTTTGAATTAGTTTTGTTCGCTCTCCTACTATTTATCTGAATAACCTGAGTGTCTTGTTCTAAAACATAATCCAAACATATCTTACTGCAAACATGTTAAAATTCTTCTCTCTTATAGAGAAACAGATATCAAAAATATTTTAATAGTGCAGTTATGGTTTTACTTTATTTAATGACTTCTAATGTATCTGGTTGATGAATTAAACTATATAGGTTTATATAGATTTGCCTGTGTTTGTGTGTTTTTCTAGAGCAAGTTATACCCTGTATTACTCTTTATGTAATGATAAGATGTGTATTATTATGTTATATGGCAGCCTGGATAGGAGAGGAATGTGGGGGAGAATAGATACATGTATATGTATGACTGAATTATTTTTCTGTTCCCCAGAAACTAATACGATTGTTAATTGGCTATACTGCAATACAAAATAAAATGTTAAAAGAATGTGGTGGTTTTTCTGAAGATTTCATAGACAATCTGATAAATATTCCTGATAAAATGCCGATTATACTGGAAAAAGTAAAGTAACTAAATGTATTAATATATGAAAGTTTGAAATCAAGTGATACCTCAAGAAACACATCTTCTGGGCATAGAGCTTGTGTACATCAAGTCCAGACATGTTAAGATCCTCACACTTTCACATTCATGCACATGCACATTTTATAACATGGGAAGCATAGAACCACACACACAACTGCAGTAGAGAGCTCTCTGTCTTGGTCTATTTTGGGACCAACATGGTGGAGTCTGGGCAAGTCGTGAACTATAAATAATGTGTCTTTTTCAACAGCATTTTCCCTTTTTACTCTTGAGCCTCTTTCCCATTAAAACAGAATGTCTCTGACATCAACCATTACTAATGATGTTGAGACTTAAGTGTATGAACACTGATGTGACTTTATCCTATTTTTGTACTTTTTTTTTATCTAATGGTACACAAGAAATTGTTCACAGTGAAAAGAAATAAGCAAATTACTTGGATGTGGATGGATGATAGGAGCTGTACAGAGATGACCCTTAAATCGTGTTAGGCTTACTTGGCTCTTCCTGAAGGTAAAGCTGATTTAATGCTTTGGACTGATCCAGGGAAAGATCAGAAAAGTACAGTTGAGTATAACAAATGGGGCTGAGGTTGAAGAACATAAATTTATAGTGCCATCCTTGACATGGTAGTCTGGATTTTCTCTAACGATTCTGCATCTCTTTGTATACATAGAGAATTCAGATTGTAGTCTAGATCCACATTTGGGTTTGGCTGGTGGATGTGTTTGAATGATTGATGGTGACTCAGTGGGCTAGAAAATGAATACTAGAGGTAAGTATTCTACTATTCACAAACTCTAGTTTGGGAGTTCAGTTTAGTTCTGTTCAGCAGCTCAATTGTGTCTGACTCTTTGCAACCCCATGGACTGCAGCATGCCAGGCCTTCCTATCCATTACCTACTCCTGGAGCTTATTCAAACTTATGTCCATTGAGCTGGTTATGCCATCCAATCATCTCATCCTCTGTCATCCGCTTCTCCTCCCACCTTCAATCTTTCCCAGCATCAGGGTCTTTTCCAGTGAGTCAGTTCTTCATATCAGGTGGCCAAAATATTGGAGGTTCAGCATCAGTCCTTCCAATGAATATTTAGGGTTGATTTCCTTTATGATTGACTGGTTTGATTTCTCCCAAGATATATCTTATAAAATTCAGAGTATTAGTGAGAGCTCTTGATTCCAGAAAGGTTAGTGAAACATATTTTTCCAGAAATTACACGGCCACTTATTTGTATCCAAACGATAATAAATGTTTGGGAATTCACAATTTATCAGCTACTTACATCAATATAGAGTAAGTGCTTCTATATCCACATATCTCTTACTGAAAATGTATTCCATTTCTTATTTTACATCCCACAAGTTCTTTTACTCTAAAATATACTAAAAAAACCCCGTCAATTTTCATAATATTGAAGAATCTTGTCAGTTTTAGCATCAATTCCTGATTTACATGTAATGCCTAAAAATACAGCAAAAGTGAAAGTGAAGTCACTCAGTTGTGTCTGACTCTTTGCAACCCCATGGACTGTAGCCTACCAGACTCCTCTGTCCATGGGATTTTCCAGGCAAGAATACTGGAGTGGGTTACCATTTCCTTCTCCAAGAGATCTTCCTGACCCAGGGATCAAACCCAGGTCTCCCGCATTTTAGGCAGACGCTTTACCATCTGAGCCACCAGGGAAGTCCAAAAGGTAAGACTAAATTAATTCTAAGAAGTGGAAGAGGACACAAACGTTAACATATATCTAATAAAAATGCATTACTGTTAGTCCTGGTATGTCACAAAATAAATATTCTCTGTTTCATCCTTACAAAACTTTGTTAAAGTTCATAATGTAAGCTTGACATAAAATAATGAACAAATATGGTAAATTATGTAGATAGAAAATACTCTGAAGAAATGTATTCTTTGTAGGGTCTATATTTTCATCTTCTTATTCATTATTCTTTTATTGAACAGTATTAATAATTGCCTTCTCAGAGAGTCCTGTGGCATTTAAAAAATATAGGCCTTTAAATTCTCATCATGAAATAGTTATAAATAACTAGATTCTAATGAGATACTAAAGATTTTTGAGTATGTATCCCAAGGAGCTAATTTTCATAATCATAATGAGCAGCTTAATTTAAGGCACCTTTGTGTATGTATACAGATTAAAAGTCAATGAAAATTAACATCATATTTAAATTGCAAGCATAACTATCTCATGGAAAGCTTCATATAATACCTCAAAGGTTTTTAATTATAATTGAAATATACTAGTTGTTTCATCAAAGAGAACAGTTTTGTACCCCATATGTTAAAAGAAATATAACTTAAAAAGTGAAAATTTATAATGGGAAGTGACTTGGGGGAATGTATTTGTTCATACTTGGAATTATGAGTAATGAAATAAAAGCTAGTACTTGAATGATTCAGCTGTGCCTTTCTTGTGGTGGAAAGCATAAGGTCAAATTTGTGATGGTTGCTTAGGAGTCTATTTTAGAATGTTTTATCAGTTGATTGTAGCTATAGAAAACTTTATTTGAAGACAAACACATTTCTCTATCACCTCTAACCCCTTACTTGTGACACTGATATAAGCGAAGACTTGAGCTACTGGAAAAATCCTCTAATGACTAGGGTTGTCTGGTGGAATTTTAAAAGATAATCTAAAGAGCTCCCAGCAGCCAAAGATGGAACAAGTTGAACAACTAAATAAATAAAATAATATTGAATTATAAACCAAAGTGTAAAATAAGTGTCCATGCGTCTATGCTGATTTAAATAAATAACTGAATCAATACATAAATGGAGAAGAGACAAATCTCTCTGTCAAAGAGTTCCAAATAACTTATGTAGCTCCTAATCCCTTAAGGACTGTGTACTGTTCCTTCTCATTCCTTAATTGCAGGCTATTAGTAGTGACTTCTTTCACAGTGAGAGTGAAAACAAGAGTAAATTTACATTTGAGAAACGTGACCCACATGACTAACTAGGCGATCAAGATTAATATAAATGTTATATTGCTAGTTATGTGCTCTTGACATGATGTGGTTTCTATCTCTTTTCCAGACTCATGATTGCAGTCTAGTCACGAGAAAAACATCAGACAAATCTACTTTGAGGCCTATTTTATAAAATATATGACTTATGACTTGTACTTCCCTAAAATATTGAAGTCATTAAAATCAAAAATAGTCTGAGAAACTTTCACAACCAAGAGGAGCTGAGATATAAGTAATCTATAATGTAGAATCCTGGATAGGACCCTGGAATAGAAAAATGATGTTAGGTAAATAATAGGGACCTCTGAATAAATTGGAGACTTTGAATAATTGTAATATGTCAGTATTGGTTTATTCCTTATGACCAAGATAAGGTGTAAAAATAGGGGAAATTGGGTAAAAGAGATCTCTGTACTATCTTTGTATTTTTAAAACTGTATAATTATTTGAAACAAATATTTATTTGAAAAAAAAAAGACTATCAAAACAGCTTCCTAACAACCAGAAGCTCATAGAACATAAGAGCTACAAGCCTCTCAAATTAAAAAAAAAAAATGCTCTTTTGCATAACATTTTTCTTTTTTGTTGATTCTGTTTGTATTTTTGAATTGTTTGCTGTGGCAGCCTTCTATTCCAGACACTTATATCAAAAGCAGGTACTTTCAGACAAAATAAATCCACTTGCTCTGGTCAGATATTTTGACTTATGTCCCTTAACCACTTTTTAATCACTTTATGAAATTCATTTCTTTTGTTCCAAACTGGATTGATAAGATATTTACTTATTATATCTGCAAGTGAATGCTAGTAATCTGCCTGTGATTACTAATCATACACTTAGTTTAGAGAAGTGTCCTGTGAAAAACCCACTGTGACTAGTCAAGCTCACTGAACTAGCTTTTGAGATTCATTATCATGATGTTAAAATTAACATTAAAAAAACACCCATCAAATTCTGAACACCTGTGTACTGTAACATTAGCATTTTCTCTAAAGATACACTAATAATTAAGGTAGTCTGTGCACAATAGATAATGTGGTTTGATAGGTTACTCATATGTAGTTTGAGGCTTGTGATGCAAACCTTGTGATCCACAGTTCTTTGGTGTTTTGTGACTGGTCAAGTGGATTCCAATAGTCAAAGCAGTTTATCCAAATAGATGCAGTATTGGATGATATCTATCCCATAGCAATCTTTAACTCTTTCTCTCCCCTTGTCCCATTTCCCCATGACATTTTTGAAATTCAGGAGAAAAACAATTTTAAAATATAGGCTTTAATTAGAATATATTAACTCAGTGTAAACATGTTTCTTACATAGTTTATACATTGTAAACTAAGAAAAAAATTTATCTCTTCAGTCAGATTTAATGATTTTGCAGAAAGAAAATTCTTAAATGTAACAATAGCAGGTTCTCTGCTCCCTCTGACTCACTTATATTAGTGGTAACTCAGAACTGAGACCACGCCAGTCTCATAGAGATGCAGTCTTAATATTTAGTTCAGTTCAGTTGCTCAGTCGTGTCTGACTCTTTGTGACCCCATGAATCACAGTACGCCAGGCCTCCCTGTTCATCACCATCTCTCTGAATTCACTCAGACTCAAGTCCAAGGAGTCCGTGATGCCATCCAGCCATCTCATCCTCGGTTGTCCCCTTCTCCTCCTGCCCCTAATCCCTCCCAGCATCAGAGTCTTTTCCAATGAGTCAACTCTTTGCATGAGGTGGCCAAAGTACTGAAGTTTCAGCTTCAGCATCATTCCTTCCAAAGAAACCCCAAGATTGATCTCCTTTAGAATGGACTGGTTGGAACTCCTTGCAGTCCAAGGGACTCTCAAGAGTCTTCTCCAACACCACAGTTCAAAAGCATCAATTCTTTGGTGCTCAGCTTTCTTCACAGTCCAACTCTCACATACATACATGACCACAGGAAAAAGCATAGCCTTGACTGTCGTGAAGTCGCTCAGTCGTGTCCAACTCTTTGCCACCCCATGGACTGTAGCCTACCAGGCTCCTCTGTCCACGGCATTTTCCAGGCAATAGTCCTGGAGTGGATTGCCATTTCCTTCTCCAGGGGATCTTCCAGACCCAGGGATCGAACCTGGGTCTCCCGCATTGTAGACAGACATTTTACTGTCTGAGCCACCAGGGAAGTCCCATAGCCTTGACTAGACGGACCTTAGTTGGCAAAGTAATGTCTCTGCTTTTGAATATACTATCTAGGTTGGTCATAACTTTTCTTCCAAGGAGTAAGCGTCTTTTAATTTCATGGCTGCAGTCACCATCTGCAGTGATTTTGGAGCCCTCAAAAAATAAAGTCTGATACTGTTTCCACTGTTTCCCCATCTATTTCCCGTGAAGTGATGGGACCGGATGCCATGATCTTCGTCTTCTGAATGTTGAGCTTTAAGCCAACTTTTTTCACTCTCCTCTTTCACTTTGATCAAGAGGCTTTTAGTTCCTCTTCACTTTCTGCCATAAGGGTGGTGTCATCTGCATATCTGAGGTTATTGATATTTCTCCTGGCAATCTTGATTCCAGCTTGTGTTTCTTCCAGTCCAGTGTTTCTCATGATGTACTCTGCATATAAGGTAAATAAGCAGGGTGACAATATACAGCCTTGACGTACTCCTTTTCCTATTGGGAACCAGTCTGTTGTTCCATGTCCTGTTCTAACTGTTGCTTCCTGACCTGCATACAGATTTCTCAAGAGGCAGGTCAGGTGGTCTGGTATTCCTATCTCTCTCAAAATTTCCCACAGTTTATTGTGATCTGCACAGTCAAAGGCTTTGGCATAGTCAATAAAGCAGAAATAGATGTTTTTCTGGAACTCTCTTGCTTTTTCCATGATCCAGCGGATGTTGGCAATTTGATCTCTGGTTCCTCTGCCTTTTCTAAAAGCAGCTTGAACATCAGGGAGTTCACGGTTCATGTATTGCTGAAGCCTGGCTTGGAGAATTTTGAGCTTTACTTTACTAGCATGTGAGATGAGTGCAATTGTGTGGTAGTTTGAGCATTCTTTGGCATTGCCTTTCTTTGGGATTGGAATGAAAACTGATCTTTTCCAGTCCTGCGGCCACTGCTGAATTTTCCAAATTTGCTGGCATATTGAATGCAGCACTTTCACAGCATCATCTTTCAGGATTTGAAACAGCTCCACTGGAATTCCATCTCCTCCACTAGCTTTGTTCATAGTGATGCTTTCTAAGGCCCACTTGACTTCACATTCCAGGATGTCTGGCTCTAGATGAGTGATCACATCATCATAATTATCTGGGTCGTGAAGATCTTTTTTGTACAGTTCTTCCCTGTATTCTTGCCACCTCTTTTTAATATCTTCTGCTTCTGTTAGGTCCATACCATTTCTGTCCTTTATCGAGCCCATCTTTGTATGAAATGTTCCCTTTGTATCTCTGATTTTCTTGAAGAGATCTCTAGTCTTTCCCATTCTGTTCTTTTCCTTTATTTCTTTGCACTGATCGCTGAAGAAGGCTTTCTTATCTCTTCTTGCTATTCTTTAGAACTCTGCATTCAGATGCTTATATCTTTCCTTTTCTCCTTTGCTTTTTGCCTCTCTTCTTTTCACAGCTATTTGTAAGGCCTCCCCAGACAGCCGTTTTGCTTTTTTGCATTTCTTTTCCATGGGGATGGTCTTGATCCGTGTCTCCCGCACAATGTCACAAACCTAATTCCATAGTTCATCAGGCACTCTATCTATCAGATCTAGGCCCTTATATCTATTTCTCACTTCCACTGCATAATCATAAGGGATTTGATTTAGGTCATACCTGAATGGTCTAGCTGTTTTCCCTACTTTCTTCAATTTAAGTCTGAATTTGATAATAAAGAGTTCATGATCTGAGCCACAGTCAGCTCCTGGTCTTGTTTTTGTTGACTGTATAGAGCTTTTCCATCTTTGGCTGCATAGAATATAATCAGTCTGATTTCGGTGTTGACCATCAGGTGATGTCCATGTGTAGAGTCTTCTCTTGTGTTGTTGGAAGAGGGTGTTTGCTATGACCACTGCATTTTCTTGGCAAAACTTTATTAGTCTTTGCGCTGCTTCATTCCACATTCCAAGCTTTACTACTGAAGGCGAATATATTGAATTGAATAATTATGTGACAATTTGAATTGATTCCACCTTCATAGTTTTTTTCTTCTATGTGGTAATTATCAGAGAATAATCAAAATTTACTCAACATGTAAGTATGGGAGTTATATATAATCATGTACTACGTACTGAAACATATTCAAAGACTTAGATATGAATCTTGCTCTCAGGGACCATATAGTCTAATGAGATAGGAGTGATGAATGTAGCATTTATATAAGGTACTTTTTAATGTATATCATACATTTGTATGTGTGCAAGCTCAATCGTGTCTGACTCTTCGAGACCCTATGGAATGTAGCCCACCAGGCTCTCCTATTCATGGGATTCTCTAGGCAAGAATACTGGGGTGGGTTGCTATCCCCTCCTCCAGGGGATCTCCCCAACCCAGGGATCAAACCTCATGTCTCTTAACTCTCTTGCATTGGAAAGCGGGTTCTTTACCATTAGCACTACCTGGGAAGCCCAGTATCATACATACTGTCTGATAAACTAATGTGTATTGAAAATAGTTTTCTGGTAATAAAGTTTAGAATTAATAATCAATTAAAACTGGGAGGTTCTGAAAAGTTCATGGAGGAAGGTGGCATTTAAGCTAAAAGGAAATGGCAACCCACTCCAGTACTCTTGCCTGGAAAATTCCATGGACAGAGGAGCTTGGTAGGCTACAGCCCATGGGGTTGCAAAGAGTCTGACATGACTGAGCAACTTCCCTTTCTTTCTTTCTTGATGAGAAGTAGGATTTGGGTGGTGGAGACAGAGAGGAGAGAGCTGGTATTTAAGGCACATGGTCCAACATGAGTGATAACAGAATAGAAGGAGAGGGTCATAGGAGATAGCAAGAAGATATACTGAAAACAATTTTTTTGTAAAATATGAGGAATGGGTTTGTTGTGGGAAATATTGAGGAAGGTATATGGAAAATAATTTTTTTCTCAAAAATGATGTAGGAATGGGTTTGGTTTTCTGACTGAGAATGCATTTAAATTAATGTTTTACATACATGTATTGTCATTTTCCAAGGAATTGAACCACTTGGAATTATATTAAAAATAATTTGATTTTATGACTTCAAGTGTAATTTAGGGTAATAACACTTCTTGTGTTATGCATATGTATGTGTTACTTATTCTTGTAAAGTGAGATTTAGGAATATTTATTTGAATCTATATTGTCATATGTTATTCACTTGGCATTTTTCCAATGATAACGGATTTTTTTTTTGGAGGAGACTCCTTATTGATAAATGCATTGTAATAATCACCTTGTAGAAATTCGTAATTATATAGGCTGCTCATATCCTTTGAAAAATATTCATTAAAAGGAGGATTTAATCATTTTCAAAAAAAAGAAATGTTTTTCACCTGTAGATAAATCCTGAGCTAATAGAGCTTATGCTTGACATAGATCAAACAGAAATTTTCAGGTTATTACTGTATTAACTATAGAAGTTTCCTTGGATTTCAGTAGTATAAGAACCTAAGAGTTTAATAAAGTATTCCTATTCAAATGCATGGTCCAGAATTATATCATATTCTGATGGAAGATGATTCCCTGTTAGCGACCTCCATCTACATCTCTTAAGGAAAATGCACTGCTATGTTTATAAGCTCCTTTGGGAGTAATATTTTAAGGAAGCCAAATAAGCCTAGGACTTGCACTAGGAATTAAAATTCTCTCCTCGATTCTGTGATTTAACTCAAAAATATATAGCATGTGTTGTATTTAGAATGTTACAATTAACTTTCCTTTTCAGGAAAAAAATAAGCTTCAATAAAGCATAATTTGAAGACTCAGGTTTTTTTTTTTTTTTTTTTTTTTGCTGTCTTCTTAAATTTGCCTTTCCTCCTTTTGCTTCAATCTATGTGGACTGAATATATCACATTGATGACTCAAAGCGAATTTCTTCCCCTGTGGTCTATATCCCATTTTTATCTCTCATTGACAACCTCATTTCCTGTATATTTACTCTTCATATTAATTTTTAAAATTAATGGATTCTATACAGTCAACTTTCAAGTATAATTAGATTTCTCCTAGTCTTGGAAAATAGTGAACATACAGTACCCCTCACTCCAATCACAGAGGGAGGTACCGCTCTTGTAGAAAAAGAAGGAACAATTTGTAATTTGTTCTTCATAATATCTTACTGCCATCACTTTTATATTGGTCTTTTCATGAATAATCCGAAAATTTCTTCTCCATCTCTCTCTTTCTCAAATCTTGTGCCTCATTCCTTGTGCATACTTCCTAGTTTTTTTCTGTGCTTCTCGATCTTGAATTTCCTGCTCTCTATTCTTGACCTAATCTTTATTCATTTCCCCTACACTAACTATACATCCTCCCTACTCACATGATGCCTAAACCAGTACCTCTACTCCTGAGCCCAGTCTTACTCTATACATGAAATTTTTTTTTCCAACTGAAATAGAATATTTTTACCAGAGTATTCTTTCAGCCTCCTTAAAATGAATATGTCCACATCCTTCCATGAAACTAGATCTTCCCAATTGCTCATTTCTGTAAGAACCCATTTGCCAATGCAGGACATAAGAGACATGGGTTTGATCCCTGGGTCAAGAAGATCACCTGGAGAATGCCATAGCAGCCCACTCCAGTATTCTTATCTGGAGAATGTCATGGACAGAGGAGCCTGGTGGGCTACAATCCACAGAGTGACAAAGAGTCGAATACAACTGAAGCAACTTAGCGTGCATACCCATTATCATATTTATTCAATGTTCTCTGGCTGGAAATCTTAGAATCAGCTTCCTTTTCTGTCTTTTCTTCCATTTTTTATACTTCGTATTGGCAAAAGCAAAACTTTCCCCCCTTTTCCTTTATTCCCACTGTCTTCAACCAAATCAAACTCTCATCATCCTCATCACCTCATAATACCATTGTTGTTCAGTCACCTAGTCGTGCCCAAATCTTTGCAACCCCACGGATTGCAGCATGCCAGGCCTCCCTGTCCCTCACCGTCTCCCGGAGTTTGCCTAAGTTCATGTTCATTGCATCAGTGATGCCGTCCAGCCATCTCATCCCCTGATGCCCTCTTCTCCTTCTGCCCTCAATCTTTCCCAGCATCAGGGACTTTTTCAATGAGTCATCTGTTTGCATCAGATAACCAAATATTGGAACTTCAGCTTCAGCATCAGTCCTTCCAATGAATATTCAGGGTTGATCTCCCTTAAGATTGACTGGTTTTATCTCCTTGCTGTCCAAGGGACTCTCAGGAGTCTTAGCACCATAGTTCGAAGACATCAGTTCTTTACCATACATGACCACTGGGAAGACCATAGCCTTGACTATACAGATCTTTGTTGGCAGAGTAATGTCTCTGTTTTTCAACACACTGTCTAGGTTTGTCATCACTTTCCTGCCAAGAAGCAATTATCTTCTGATTTCATGGCTGCAGTCACTGTCCACAGTGATTTTTGGAGCCCAAGAAGAGGAAGTCTGTCACAACTTCCACCTTTCTCCCTCCTATTTGCCATGCAGTAATGGGGCTGGATGCCATGATCTTAGTTTTTGTAATACTTAGTTTTAAGCAAGTTCTTTTACTCTTCTCCTTCACCCTCATCAAAAGGCTCTTCAGTCAGTTCTTCTTCATTTTCTGCAATTAGAGTGGTATCATTTGCATTTCTGAGGTTGTTGATCTTTCTCCCACCTATCCTGATTCCAGCTTGTGACTCATCGAGCCCGACGTTTCTCATGATTTGCTCAGTGTAGAGGTTAAGCAAGCAGCCCTGTCGTACTCCTTTCTTGATCTTGAACCAATCATTTGTTTCATACAGGGTTCTAACTGTTGCTTCTTGACCCACATACAGGTTCTTAGGAGACAGGTAAGATGGTCTGGTATTCCCATCTCTCTAAGAGCTTTCCACAGTTTGTCATGATCCACACAAAGACTTTAGTGTAGTCAATGAAACAGAGATAGATGTTTTTCTGAAATTCCCTTGCTTTCTCTGTAATCCAGCAAATGTTGGCAATTTGATCTCTAGTTCTTCTTCCTTTTCTAAACTCAGCTTGGACATTTGGAAGTTCTTGATTTGAATAATGCTAAAGCTTGGCATGCAAGTTTTTAAGCATGACCTTACTAGCATGGGAGATGAATGTGGTGGTTGGTGGTTAGCACATTCTTTGTTACTGTTAGGGGACGCACACTGACTGAAACCACCCACCCTGGCCAGTCACCATAGTAACCATTTGCATGAATTGTTATGATAGGAGGTCCTGGTAAGCAACACAGAACTAATAAGCCACCACCAACTGGAAGAGTTTAGGAAAGGTCAAAAGGAGACACCGCATGTCCGACCACCTCCCAGAATCCTTCTCTCTAGCATCCATCTTGGCTGAACAAGGCATGCTCCACCAGGAAGGACTCTGAGTCAGATGACTGGCTAAAGACAACTGGGAAAGTGTTCCCATCACTGTAAAACTGGTGGCAGAGCTGTTCTCCTGGGTTCCCTACCCTACTGCTCTCCACCCAGGCGCCCTTTCCCAATAAAATCTCTTGCTTTGTCAGCACATCTGTCTCCTTGGACAATTCATTTCTGAGTGTTAGACAAGAGCCCAGTTTTGGGCTCTGGAAGGGGTCCCTCTTCCTGCAACAAATGGCCACTCTGGCGGGGACTCTTCTTCAGTGCAACTGACATCCTGACCACTCGGGGTACTCAGGGGCCAGCTTGCCTGCTAATGGACCAGACCCAGCAGCCACAGCTGGGACCCTTTGTCCCTGGTCTCCTCCTGACATGGACAACTGGCCAGAGTGCCCCCGACCGGTAAGGAACAAGAGACTTTATTGACCTCTCTATCTTCCACTCTCTCTTTCCTCTCCTTAACCCTTCCTATCCTTCCCCTGTTATCTAGTCCACTGGTCCTGGATGCAGGCATCTGGTCTAAGGGCCTCAGCCTGAGCTGAGGATTGGAGACCAATCACTTCCTCTTGTCAGAGAACTCAAATTCTGGTTCTGTTCTGGTTGGGATTTGGGATGAGGAGTGACATTTTCCAGTCCTGTGGCCACTGTTGGGTCTTCAGATTAGATTTGCTCACATAATGAATGCAAAACCTCAATGGCATCATCCTTTAGGGATTTGAATAGTTATACTGGAATTTCATCATATCCCCTAGCTTTTCTAACAGTAGTGCTTTTAATGCCCCCTTGACTTCACACTCCAGAATGTCCAGAATTAATTCACACCATCGTATTAATCCAGTTCTACATAGTAATACCATATCTTCCTTCTAACTAAACTGTTTTCCATTCCAATTTATCATTTACATTGCTTTCAAAGCAATTTTGCAAAAGCAAAAAGCTCATATTTCATTATGCCACTTAGTTATTCAAAATTTCCAGATTGTCTTATTGTATTGTGTATTGACTGCAAATTCTTTCAGCTACTTTTAAATTGCTTTCTAATGGCTCCACTGTATGTATTTCTCTCTAATTCCAGCTTCTTTCCAGGATTTACTCTTTGGCTCTGCAAAGGTTGTTATCTGCACAGTCTTTCAAATATTTCCTCTCTTCTACCATACTGGCATATTTTATTTCCCCTGCCTCTTTCATTTTGCCTGTCCAAATCCCATCTGTCAGATCTAGCTTCATCAACCCCTTCTTTCTCCCATCCAGCCAGGTGTGTTCCATTTTTTGTCTTGAAATAAATTTTTAGGAATTCATCACACAAAGTGTTAGTCACTCAGTCATGGCTGATTCTTTGCTACCCCATGACTGTAGCCCACCAGGCTCCTTTGTCCATGCAATTTTCCAGGCAAGAATATTAGAGTGGATAGCCATTCCCTTCTGCAGGGGATCTTCCCAACCCAGGGATCAAACTCAGGTTTGATTTGCAGACAGATTCTTCACCGTCTGAGTCACCAGTAGTAGTTATTGGCTGAGTCTAGAAAAATCAGCCAGCTGTTAAGGTCATTCAGTTGTTCTTACTCATTTCTTCACTCATTTTACTTCTGTGTTTATGAATCTTCAACTGCCCATCACTGCCCATGAGCCTGTTGTTGGATGAAGAGCTAATCTGTGCACATGAAGATGAATGTAGTCCTTATACACACTTACTGTGAAAACAACATTAAATCTTTGGAAATATTTAGATGATCAATATGCAAAATTTCAAGATTTTTCTGCTACCATAGCTGTTGAAGTGTCTGTAGTGTCACATGTAAGGAATTATGAAATTTCAGACCAAGTATTTTATGCACAGTTTTTAATAATTTGCAAAGTCGGGCTTCTGCAGTTTGAGTGCAGGTTTTTAAGTGAAGACAGTGATTCTTCTTAACTCTTCCATGTGGGCAGAGGACAATAGTATTAATAACCAAAATTGTGTTCATTCATTTTGATGCCATCTACATCCTAATTAACAAGACTTGCCTGCTAATTCATTAATTTACTCATTCATCAATACAACAAATATATTTGATCACCTATTCTTCCAAGAATAAGCCAAATTCTGAAGTTACAGGCTCTGTATTTACTTCCTTTCTAATTCATTTCTTTTTCCATCTCAAATGTTCTCTTTAGCCCTGACATAGTCTTCACCTATCAAATCCCTGAGTCAGCTAAATGTCACTTCTCTGCAGCTTCTTCCAGTCCCCTGAACTAACTAATGTACTTTCTCTTTCTCCTGAATTTCCAGAGTGGCTTTGTTTATATTCTGTTATTGTCATCCAAATTGATCATGTTTATCAGTGACTTTCATTCATCTTACACTTGTCATGATTCCTTGCAAAGTATGAGACATCATAGTTTTTATTGAATTGAAATAAAATTCAGTTGGATTGAAGTCAAAATATGCCACTACTAATACTAAATTTAGAGAATTATTCCAAGATAGCATTTCACACTGATCATTGTGATTATTAATACACGATTACTTGACTTTTGTTGGCTTATATTATTGAAATCTAGCCTAATGACAGACTTATGTAAATATGTTTTTATTCCTAAAACTGAATCATATAAAATATTCAGTTTTCAGTTTAGAAAAACTTGCACAATGGTGCAAGTAAGTGGCAGAGAAATATATTAGTTGTAAAGATTTGTGAAGAGATGTAAGACCTAAAGTTAGCTCTCTGTGGTTAGTCACTCCATCATTCTTGGAAAGATGTCTCTTTGTACTCTCCATGCTAAATACTGCTTTCTATCAGAGGTTCCATCGCAGCCTCATTTTCTGGTTCATATTCTTATTGCCCAAGGAGGGACTCGGCTCATGACCATCACTTTGGCTGTTTCCTCCTTACTGTCAAAATGTCCTCTGTAAAGACTCATATTCTCCCATGGTTGCTGTTTCAAATCCACACAAAGATTCTTAAAGTTGTTTCCCCAGCTCTGACATCCCTTCTGAGTTATAGAATATTACAGTTCCCTGTCTTCTGTTATGTAAATATTAACCATACTCAACTCGTTATCTCTAAAACTGATCTTATAATCTTTCCCACCTCTACTCTCCAAGTTTTCATGTTGTCATTTTCTAGTTTCCCTGCCATAAGATGCATGAGTTTCTCTGGCATATTTGACTCCTTTAACTTCCTTCTCCACAAATCCAGTCATATTTTATTTTTCTCTCACAAGGATTCTTTACTCTTTTTCTTAATTTATTTTTCATTGAAATATGGCTGATTTACAGTGTTGTGCTAATTTTCCTTACAGCAAAATGACTCAGTTTATACACATACCTCCATCCTTTTATATTCTTTTCCATTATGGTTATCCCCAGATATTGAATATAGTTCCCTATCCTATGCAATAGGACCTTATTGTTTATCCATTCTATGAAATTGAAAGTGAAAGTTACTCATTCCTGTCTGACTCTTTAGCGGTCCATGGATTGCAAGATTACTGGTCCACATTGCAGGTGGATTCTTTACCAGCTGAGCCACAAGGGAAGTCCAAGAATACTGGAGTGGGTAGCCTGTCCCTTCTGCAGTGGATCTTCCTGACCCAAGAATCCAGCCAGGGTCTCCTGCATCACCGGCAGATTTTCTACCAACTGAGCTATCATAATAGTTTTTGTCTACCAACCCCAGTCTCCCAGTCTTTCTTTTCCTCCACCTCACTACACTTTCTTTCCTTCTCTCCTTTCCCCACTTAGTTTTCACTTATTAAATTTCTTAAAGGTGGCTTCAATTCTCTCTGTTTCTTGCTCTGATACACAGATAAGTCCTAAAAATTCTTAGATTTGAGAAGATTGTTGGTGCCCATCTAGGTTTACTTTCTATAGGGGAGAAGATAGAGACCCATAATAAGGGGATTTTTCTCAATGTTATAAGGATGAGATAATATTAGATATCAAAATTTCAGCATTTTTTCATCCAACCTAGTCTTCTTTCTGATTGGATATTCTTATAGGCTTATTCTTAAGTAGTTTTTTTTTTTCTTAGCACCGATAAATTTGTCTTGATCAATAATAAAAATACCACTGACAAGATAACATACTACTTATTTTTGGCTTAAAGACATAACTTATTTTTCTATACATTTATTTTAAAAGAAAGAGCAGTTAAGTTGGAAAATATTAAAGCAAAAATGAAAATTATGCTTATTAAATAAGACTTCTGCTTCTCAATAGAATGCTTACCTATCGACTAGTATCCATAAAGGTAGGAATTTAAGAAATGGATATTTAAGCCCAATTTATGACTCTACTATCTAGGGTGCATTTTCAGTGGAACATATTTGGGATGGAGCCAGAAACAAATACATAATTTTGCATTTGTGTCTATCTGTTTTGATGATACTAATTATTTTTCAGTAATTCATTCCTATGCTAAAAGGAAAATTGTGCTATAGCTATGGCATAAATGATACTGTTTTTAGGTTTTCTAAAAAATTCCAAGAAAAATAACCATAAGTTGGGGCATTTTAAGTACTAGTACAGTATCAAACATGCTGAAAAAAATATTAGACTGGTGTCCTCAACAAATTTACATTATGTTAAATTATAAAACACATATTGAAAAAAAAACCATGTCCAATATCAACATGAAATTTTTTACAAGTTATCAACCTGAACATTCTAGAATTCTCTTAATTGTATTAGTAACTTGATGGAATTCTAGGAACTAATACTAGTAAGGGGAATCACCATTACGATACTATTTTGTTACCTTTCAAATTGGCTGTCAAGCTACTAGGACACTGTGTAGGAGTTTGTCAGATAATAGCTATTTCCCTATTGCTATGAAACAACTTAGTATTCACAAAGTAATTTCACAATAATTGTTTTCATTGTATTTACTCAGCAGTTCTGTGGGACATAAATAAACTGTTTTATTATATTTACAGAGGAGAAATCTGAAACAAAATGGTATGTGTCTTAACCAAGATCACATGGCTAGTTAGAGGCATCTGAAGCATGAAGCAGATTTTATGATAACTAACACAAGATTCTTTGAGTCTTACATCATGACTTTTTGGAAAACCCAACAGTTTTTAATGTGAATGGGTTTGTCATTCTAAAAATGACATACCTTTAAAAATTCTTTAAAAATCTGACCTATAGTTTCTACTCAAAGGAGAAATAGTATAAGACAAATTTATACTATTTGTCTTATACTATAGTATAAGAAACAAAGCATTTTCCCTTGGGTGTTTGTTTTATCACAAGCAATGTGAGAATGGCAAGTTTCCACTCACTAGAAACCATCATAGATCTCTGGATGGGTTGAAGACCAAACAATCCTTGGGTTCTGATCTCAAGACAAGCCACTTGGAGGCCTCAGGGGCCCAAGGTGTTTGAAAAATATTCCTCCAAGCACAACACACTTTCTTGTTTTGCCCTCTGTGACTGGTTTCTTGGAAGCTGTTGGGGTTTGTGAGACCAGCCACTATGAATGAGACCAGCCACTATATGGCTCCTCCTCTATGCTCTCACTCTACTATTTAAACTGAGTCCTTCTCTACTTTAAAAATGTGTGGAATCTGTTCATATATCTAGTCCAGCTTTGTGTATCAGCTTTTTAAGTCTTTCCTCACAAGGAAGGTTTTCATTTCTTTAATTTTCTTTTCCCCTTATTCTCTTTTGAATATCTTCTAGCTTGTCCATGTTTTCCTGATGTTAAGAATGAAATATTCAAGGAACAGATACTTGTAGACTGAAATTCCCATACCGTGCCTTTATTTCTTAAAGCCCTGAGTATTCATGCATCATTTATTCAGTAGATGTTAAGAGAAATCACTCCAATAGCAGGCAGTGAATTAGACAATGGGCACCCAGTGGAATGGAGAAACAGATGTGGTTCCCGACCATGGTACATCCATTGTAGTTGGAGAAATAGACCTTAAAAAACTGTCCCTATACACATAAAAAATACAAAGCATTTTTTTCTGTGTGAAAGAAAAACAAAGGTACTTAACGATTGTACACCTGGGGCACCTGGCCATGCCTGGAGGTAATTTCCTTACTCAGTCCATGAATGCTTCTCTAGGGCTTACTGCGCGCACTGCACTGTTGCAGGTTTTCTTTAAATGTAATAGAAGAATACATAATCCTTACCTTCCAAAAAAATATCAAGAGATGGCTTGTGAGAGTTTATGCTCACCCAAATAAATGATTTTGCAATCTTGTATGATGTGTGAATAAGTCTCTTTGGGATATGTTGTTATTTTTTTATTGACCCCAAATTAATTAAAAACAGTGTGCTGGCTAAAGAAATAGTTTTACTTCAAATTCCTCTTAAATCCCTTTCCCATACAGAAAACTTGCCCCCTTCCTTCCGATCTGTAAAGGTATTTTGGAGATGCTATTGCTTGTTCTTAGATTAGGGTTGATATATTCATCATACTAAAAAGCAGAGACATTACTTTGCCAACAATGGTCCGTCTAGTCAAGGCTATGGTTTTTCCAGTAGTCATGTATGGATGTGAGAGTTGGACTATTAAAAAGCTGAGCACAGAAGAATTGATGCGTTTAAACGGTGCTGTTGGAGAAGACTCTTGCGAGTCCCTTGGACTGCAAGGAGATCCAACCAGTCCATCCTAAAGATCAGTCCTGAGTGTTCATTGGAAGGACTGATGTTGAAGCTGAAACTCCAACACTTTGGCCACCTGATGGGAAGAGTTGACTCATTTGGAAAGAGCCTGATGCTGGGAAAGATTGAAGGTGGGAGAAGAAGGGACAACAGAGGATGAGATGGTTGAATGGCATCACCAACTCGATGGACATGAGTTTGGGTAAACTCTGGGAGTTGGTAATGGACAGGGAGGCCTGATGTGCTGCAGTTCATGGGGTTCAAAAAGTTGGATACGACTAAGCAACTGAACTGAACTGAAATGAAGGTTCATGTGCTACACAAGTAGAAGAAAAAGAAGAGAGACTGGCTTAGAGAATTTAGGACTGGGCTAGAGGAATTGCTGGTCCATTTGAGGATGGAAAAGGGTAAGAAGAGAAGTAAGGTGCTGAAGTATATTCCGAGCACTTGCAGGGAGGAACTAGGCAGAAGAAGTCAAGAAAAGGATGAGGGAGGATTAGTAATTAGATTAGCTTGCCTAAAGCTCCTTGATCAGGTTGAGGATTAGTGAAAGAAAAGGTCAGACACAGGTAGAAATGTAAATTAAGACATTTATACAAATTTTAAACTGCCAACAGTTTTGGCATGACTTAATTCTCATAAAACTATTCTATAGGTTAATATTTTCTTTTAATCTTTATATTGTCATATAGACCATATGACTTTTGAGTTAGTAATCACAAAACACAACAAAATAATTATTCCTAGAATTTCTATCTTTGATACCTATATAAGATCAATTCTTGAATCTTCACTTTTTTTTTCAGTTATCTCTCTGACACCAAAACAAGTCTGAGATTTCATTTCTTTACAAGTTTCTTGTTTTGTATTTGCTTTTTAGCTGTTGAAGAAACTAAACACCCAACCTATCACTTCTACCTGAAGGTGGAAGCCATGTCTTTTAAAGTGAACTGAAATGTGCAAAATGTACAAATCACAAAATTTTCTTGCAGAAGTTAGTAAGTTTTTAATAAGTGTAACATTTTCCTTCAAGTCACTGGGCTACAGGAAAAGCACATGTATCTTTAATATGTTAATGTATTCAGTTATCTGCTGAGCAACCTCTTATTGCTTTTTGAAGAAAAAAAAAAAAGGTTTGGTAAGTACCATTGAATAAAGAAGGGTGAGGTGAATGAAGAGAGGCCAAACATTTCTAGTTAGAACTATGCATAAAAGTACATATATGAGTTGTTGGTGGGGACTGAAGTGGATTGGAGTGTATTTCATTCAATTCCTTTGTAGGTGTCTGAAATTTCTCATTATCCTGGCAGTTCTACTTAATATTTGTCCCAGTGTTTGTGTGAGTTGCCCAGACTATTATAGAAATTTGGTCTTCAATTCTTAAGTATTCCATAACAAATGCTACTCTGCCCACACACCCTGGTAACTTGTTACAGGCCTGGCAGCATATGCTCCTGGTAGAAGCATTTTCTTCCTCAACACATCACTCCTTCTGCTCCTCAGATAACATGCAGCTGGAAGTGGGTGAAAATCTCAATGCAATTCAAGTAGGAAATAACATCTTTCAGTATCATTGTTTTAGGGAAAAATGTCAACTAAATGGAAGTATTACTCCTGTTTATCCACATAGAACCTAGAATCTGTGAAAATCAATCTTTACCTTCAGAAGATGACTATTAAATAAATGGATATTATTTTTAAAAGTATTTTGAGGAAAAGAATATGGTATTGTAAATTTTATACCTATAAACAGAACTTAGCATTTTTAAATTGAGCTTTGATTTGATCACATTCTTGGCTATCCTTGATCATGATCTTTCATTTTAACTGGAAAAGCCAAGTTTTAAAATTTATGAAGAGAAAACAGTTGGTACTGCCTTGGAACTAAAGCATTAACTATGGGATTAAATATATCACCAGGCCTTTTAACTTTTCCATGGCATTTATTCCCTTTATCTCCCTTTTTAGTAACTATTTCTCTTGGCATTCCTGTGGCAAATCTAGCAACTGCCTAGTGTCAGCCTAGAGACTAACGATTTTGTTGCTCAATAAATGTTTGAGGTATAGTGCAAATGACACCACCCTTATGGCTGAAAGTGAAGAAGAACTAAAGAGCCTCATGATGAAAGTGAAAGAGGAGAGTGAAAAAGTTGGCTTAAAGTTCAACATTCAGAAAACGAAGACCACGGCATCTGGTCCCATCACTTCATGGGAAATAGATGGGGAAACAGCGGCTGACTTTATTTTTCTGGGCTCCAAAATCACTGCAGATGGTGACTGCAGCCATGCAATTAAAAGATGCTTACTCCTTGGAAGAAAAGTTATGACCAACCTAGACAGCATATTAAAAAGCAGAGACATTACTTTGTCAACAAAGGTCTGTCTAGTCAAGGCTATGGTTTTTCCATTGGTCACATATGGATGTGAGAGTTGGACTCTAAAGAAAGCTGAGCGCCAAAGAATTGATGCTTTTGAATTGTGGTGTTGGAGAAGACTCTTGAGAGTCCCTTGGACTGAACGGAGATCCAACCAGTCCATCCTAAAGGAAATCAGTCCTGAGTGTTCATTGGAAGGACTAATGTTGAAGCTGAAACTCCAATTCTTTGCCATCTGATGCAAAGAACTGAGTCATTTGAAAAGAGCCTGATGCTGGGAAAGATTGAAGGCAGGAGGAGAAGGGGACGACAGAGTATGAGATGATTGGATGACATCACCAATTCAATGGACATGAGTTTGGGTAGGCTCTGGGAGTTGGTGGTGGACAGGGAAGCCTGGTGTGCTGCAGTTCATGGGGTTGCAAAGAGTTGGACACGACTGAACAACTGAACTGAATTGTCTAGGCCAGGTAAGTTTTTGCAGTTGTGTAGGGAAGGTATAAATTAACTGACTCTGTGGACCCTGCCCACCTCTCCTTCCCCCAAGGAAGACTTGAGCATTCTCTCCTTTGTGTGCCTTAGGAAGACTTTTTCTAAGTCTGTTTTAGAAACACTATTGATTGTCTTTCCTAGTCCTTATTTTCTTGAGGACTATGGTTGTGCCTAATTCTCTTTGTATGCATAAGGACAAGCTCAGAAAGCAGAACGTACATGTTCATAAATTAATGGTTGTGCCATGAGTAAAAGGCAACCTCAGGAAGTCCTCAGCAAATGCTGTCTTTGAGTTTCTTTTAAACCGATGACCAGTGATTTTTCTCTTTTGAAAACCCATAGTACCTGCAGTGTACTATTTATGACCAGGTCTTAAATACTCTTCTAGTCTTATTTAATAAATACAAGTTTTCCTTTTTCCATTAAGTTGGAAATTCTTAAGTATAGAATTTGTATGTCATTTATGTTTCCATTTCTCAGAATGTATCTTTCTGCTATGTGGAAGATATTTTTTGGAATTAGTATAATATATTTGGAGAAAATATTTGCTTGGTACTAAATTTGACTCTAGCTTTCCAAGTGTTTCTTATCTATAGAGCTTCTGAATTGACTTTGCTTTATACACTAGTGAGGTATCTTTGCAGGCCAAGGTGAAAAGAGTTTGAAACAGGTAATCCCAAAGCTCTTTTATTTGATGTGTGCTACTGGGCATACATCTCTGGAGATGTAGCTAAGCTCTCATGGCTTCTGCATGGAAGGTACATAAACCAAAGCCCATATCCACAGCACCACAGTCTGCTCCCTGTTATGGCTTACACTTCTTGTGAAAACAATTTTGTTCTCATTTCACATGGTGACTGATAAGGACAGGTGAATGTGTGGCTATGTTGTGAGAAAGTATTTTTTTTTAATGCCGCTTAAAATCCTTGAATCATTTATTCAGGGTTTAAATATTGTAGAAGGAGTGTAAACATGGGAATTGGTCATGGGTTCAAAGCGTTTTCTCATTTCCTGCTACAAGAATTTAAGAAAGATCTTTTGCTGGATGAGATTGTTTCCTCTTGTTAAATTTAGATTATGCTGCCCATGTCTCTGGTTGTTTTGAGTATCAAAATAAATTTTGTAATCAAAATTGTTTACAAAATGCCTGTTATCTCATGACTATTACTTATACGTCAGTGCCTTGATGTTCTTTCTATTTCAAAATTCAATGAAGTATCATTATATTAAAAATGAGGATCATCGGTGCATTCCAACACATCCATAAGGTGTAGACTTTTTGCAGAATTCCAGACACAATAATGTGCTTGGATATTCATTCTGAACCTTAAATCATCCTCAGACTGGAGCAATAATGCAAAAAACTACATGGCATTAGCAGGTTAGAATGAACAAAGAAGATGAAGGCTTACCGAGATCTACTGAGCAATGAGAAACACAGGGGAAGTGACTTGCATTATCAGCAACAAGAGAGATCAAATGGATGACCTGAGAATAAGCAGTGTGATGAGAAGATTATGTTAGCAATGAGGGGAGAATTATTTTGGAGTGCAAACTCCAAATCTGAATACACCTTTAGTTAGCCATGCATTTAGACAGGAAGAAATCAGTCACCTTCCTTCTTCTCAAAATTTCAGATTGGTCAGATGAAAGTATATCATCAAATATAAAGCCCTTCGCAACTGATAGTCGTTTAACTGAGCTTCAAAATGAAGTTGTGTTCACTGGCTATGTCATGGCACCATCTATCAGCGTGATCACCTAATGGCCTTTAGTCTGTCCCTGGAAACAGTTAAGAATAGACTCAACTTAGTGAATCTTATACTGGAATAAATGGTACTAGAATACCTTTTGGTTGACATGTCTTCTGACAGTATTTTTGCTTTCCTTAAAGAACTAAATGCTGAGAGTCAAGTCGAGTAAAATTTAAAAAAAAAAATCACTTGATTAAAAAAAAATACTAAGAAGCTAAGAAATAGTTTTAAATTAGATTTTTAAGGGACTCTAAAAAGAGTAGGAGCTATTTTATACATTTTCTACTCACATTTTATACATTTAGGGTTTTTATTTTTATGTAATATCTATATGTCATCATAAAGAGAATACTGCAGCATAGGACTACTTAATTCTCAGGGAGTTCTTCATTCTGTAACTTCTGATTAAAGCTATAGACTTATAGAAATATATTTCATATGAGAAATGTAAGGATAAGCACATGTTTTGGTTCAGAGGAATAAAAGTTGTAGCCTTCATTTGAAATAAATTTGAATAATGAAAGTATCCTTGAATTACATCATTTTTTTCCTGTTTTTAAAGCAAGAAAATATGGCTAAAAATATGACATACCACTCAAGAAGTAAAAAATACACACACAGCTATTAATTTCCAAACAAACAATACAAAAGAACAAGTGATTATATATATTTTAATTAATATCTTATAATATTTTAATAAACACTCTAACATAAATTTAAGTGTAAAGAAAACTGGCATAGAGTTTGGCTTGGAATAAGCACAAAGGCAGTATTTTCAGACATCTTTTATTAAATGGTCTTTATCAAATTACTGCTGACATCTCATTATGGTGTGGTATTCAGTGTTCACTGGTCGGTGCCCTCAAATGCTGGAATTCACAAAGAGAACTTGAGATAGGAGTTTGGGGCAGGGAGAAGACAAAACTCCAGCTCATCTGGGAATGGAATAAAAGAAGGTAATCTGAAGAAACTGATATTTAAGCTGACCATTAATGCAGAGAGAGGGTTTGGGTTTTGGGAAAAGAAAATCTCAGACATTTGTTTGGCAATGGCAAAGACAGAGTCTGAAAAACAGTCTTTTTCTTAAGTTTATTTATTTATTTTTTAATAATTGCTTTACAATGTTGTATTGGTTTCTACTGTACAACAACGTTACCCAGCTGTAAGTATGCATAGCCGCTTCCCGCTAGCTATCTGTTTTACACATGGGATCGTGTATCTATCTATCTATCTATCTATCTATATATATGTCTGCTACTCTCAGCCCATCCTACCCTCTCCTTCCCCCACTGTGAATTTAGTTGAGGATCATCTGTGTACAAAAAGATAAGCTTCAGGATACAGGATTGGTGCGTATTCTAAAGGATTTTGAATGATTACATTTCATTTTGCAAGCAATAGCAAAAGTCTGGTAGATATAAATAGGAAGTAATTTCCTGGGGCAGGTAGAAACAGAAAATTTAGTAAGCAGAATAATGATACAATATAAACTTCATAGAAGATGATGGCATTGGAACAAAGTGAAAAGCTGAATATGAAAACTATTTTATTAGAAGGAATGTAAGCCTGGGCAAATGACCAAAGGCCAGAATTGGGATGACAAAGGGATCAAGGATAATTTAAAAATTTTCTGCTTAGTGGCTGGCTAACAGAAAAAAAAAAAAGAAGAAGCTACGCTACAATAAGTAGACATAATATCAGGAGAATTCGTTTAAGGCTGTAAGGTTCATTGGTTTGGATTTCAGTCTTTGAGATGACTGTTCCACTGGGATACTCAGAGGCCACTAACTATGCAGGATGTAATTAGAAATGCATCAGTTTATCTCAGAGGCTAAGGCCAGTGATAACCATTCACATTACCATATCAGGTGAGCATGTGTGGCTGATGAGACCAACGAGAGAGTGAAGAGAGGGATGAAATATGGGGTGACTTAATCTTATAGAATGCCCACTTTAATGGTGGAAAAAGGGATGTCAGGTAAAGCTTCAGGAAAGTTAATTTCTGCTAATATATAAATATGAGTGAAGAATTATGAAAATACCAAGTCATAGAAACTGAAGGTTTGGGGGAGGAGTGAACAGAATTTTAAAATGCCACCAATGAGAGTATATGGACCAATATAAGGCCATTATGGAAGAAAATTAACGCACAAAGGAAAAACTGCAGTTTCAGAGGAAGAGGGGGAAGCAGAACAAACGTGTTCACTTCTTCCTGGCCTGGGACAGATCCAGTACCTTCTTAGGGATTAAATTTCTGTCCCATTAGCTCATTTTAATAAATAAGATAGCTAAAACATAATGTACCTTCCACCCCACTCAAGTTCTTATGGGGTAAATTGCTGTTTACTGGAAAGCATTTGTCTTCAAATATGGTTTAAATTAATTTTATCCATAAGTTAAGCTAAACTTTCCTACAAATTGGGATATTTACTGTACTGAGAAAGATAGTGTATTTTCACTTCAAAATACCTATATTTGACTGTGTTTTCTGATACCTTCATACCCCACCCCCTTTAGACATGAATTAGTCCCTGTGAAAAAATAAGGCATGAGACTCCATAATAGGGCTGACCTGGAAAACTTTTTTGCAAGTCTTGGGATAGGCATGTGTCCTACAAAACATTAACCCCATATTCCATGTGTAAGTAATGATATTTGTAAGGTGACAAAGGATGTCTGGGAACCTGTCAGATCAAAGCTCAGATATTGGCTGGTAAGATGGTGGTGTGAATTGCCACTGATAGTACTAGGAAGGGGACATAGCATTTAAGAGAAGACATCATGTTATTCAAGAGATATATGCCCAATAATCAGGCTGTTAATTGGACTTTTGAAAATTGAGTCAGTTTTAAATAAAATTTGAAAGATAATTGCAAAGATTATGTGTTTTATAAAAAAGCAAATCCAGCTGGACCTTTGTTTGTTTATTTGTTTAGGTTGATAAATAAGTTGGTTTACAAGTGTATGCCCAATTTATGTTTGACATCTAACGATATAATTGTTAGGAGTGACTTTTAAGTGTGAGTAGGGGTACTAATTTATCGTATCAGCTGATTTCAACCATAGGTAAAAGAGATGTTGCTCAGTTGCTAAGTCGTATCTGACTCCTTGCAACCCCATGGAGTGCAGCATGCCAGGCTTCCCTGTCCTTCACTGTCTACTGGAGCTTGTTCAAATTCATGTTCGTTGAGTCAGTGAAGCCTTCTAACCATCTCATCCTCTGTCACCCCCTTCTCCTCCCGCCCTCAATCTTTCCTAGCATCAGGGATCAGGAAAAGAACTAGCATCAGAGTCTTTTTCAGTGAAAAAGATGCGAGTCTTCGTATCAGGTGGCCAAAATATTGAAGCTTCAGCTTCAGCATCAGTCCTTCCAATGAATATTCAGTTGATTTCCTTCAGGATTGACTACTTTGATTTCTTTGCTTTCCAAGGGACTTTCTAAAGTTTTCTCCAGCACCTCAAAAGAATTATGGTCCAACTCTCAAGACTACTGGAAAAATCATATAGCCATGTGTACATCTGGTACCATTTGCAGGGTTTGACCAGAAGTTTTTTCCTAAATGCTTACGGGAAAATTGATTAACATAAAAACAATTTCTCTATGAGTATCATTTATTAGTAATTAAAGTGATCATAGTTTTTAGTGATATATTAATTATCATTGAAATACCATTTTTAGTTTGTGAATTGTGTCTACTTTTAGTATAAGGCAAAAATGATTACCTACGTTATTATTCTATTGTTAATTGTCAAGATTTGGTTTTCCGGTGAGTGTCGGATTTATAGAGAAAGTTAGTTTTCTATATCACAAGTTCTATAGACTTTGCATATGTGATCTTATGCAGTCCTCTTGGCAGAGAAACTCTGAGAAAAGGAGAAAATTGAAGGTTACAGCAGTTAAATACCCTGCCCCAAACCATACAGATAACACTGCTGCTGCTGCTGCTAAGTCACGTCAGTCGTGTCTGACTCTGTGCGACCCCGTGGACGGCAGCCCACCAGGCTACGCAGTCCCTGGGATTCTCCAGGCAAGAACACTGGAGTGGGTTGCCATTTCCTTCTCCAGTGCATGAAAGTGAAAAGTGAAAGTGAAGTCCCTCAGTCATGTCCATCTCTTCGTGACCCCATGGACTATAGCCTACTAGGCTCCTCCATCCATGTCCATGGGATTTTCCAGGCCAGAGTACTGGAGTGGGTTGCTATTGCCTTCTCTGACAGTTAACGCAGATTTGAACCCTAGACTACCTAGAGCAGGGTGAATAAGAGAGGGGTTTTATAACATTCAAAACCAAATGTCAAATCCAAAACTGTTTGCTTGCAGGCTGTCTGACCTAAGAATATATTTTTAATCTCTTAGTTTTCTGTGTATTTTAATGTGTCCTGTATTATAAAAGTCCTCAGTCAATAAAATCCAGAGTTATATAATATAAAAGATACAGTAAAAACATTAGTTGCCCAATCATGTCCGACTCCTTGTGACCCCATGGACTGTAGCCCTCCAGGCTCCTCTGTCCATGGAATTATCCAGGCAAGAATACTGGAGTGTGTTGCTGTTCCCTTCTCTGGGGGATCTTCCTGACCCAGGGATCGAGCCCGTGTCTCTTATGTCTCCTGAATTGGCAAGCGGGTTCTTTACCACTAGTGTCACCTGAGAAGCCCAAAATGTATATTAGGAAAGTACGTACTACATTAATGACCTTTGACTTATTAAAAAGGATTTCTTTAAATATCTTCGTGAACTGTATGTTTCTACTTAAAATTTAATTAATATATCTTCTTAGCATTTGCTGTCTTGGATATTGTCTGCATTACTGCAGAAGTTAAACAGAAGGCAAAACAGTTTTTTTTTACTTTTTATTTCATATCAGGGACTAGCCAGTTAACAGTGTTATGTTAGTTTCATATGAACAGCAAAGGGACTGAGCCATACATATATATACATGTAAGGACAGGATAGTTTTGAACTTCAAATAATTAGTAACAAGAGAAAAAAATGAAATAAGAAACATACTGAAAATAAATGTTCTGGGGGTTGTAAAGAAAAAAAAACCCTGAAAATTAATTGCCAGAACAGGACTTGAAGGACAGGTAGAATGCTGATAGGAAAAGGAACTTGTAGGATGGAAGTAACCATATCTCCTAGATATATACCTAGGTATGATGATGGTGATTAAAAGTAAGTACTATCTTGCTTGAGTCATGAGGTACTTACCATAAAATGTTAAAGAAGAGATAAAAAGGAGGAGGAAGCTATATTAGGGAGTGCCTTGGTGTTTTTACTTAAATGAGGGGGTCCATGTTGGTTTTTCACCTGTATGTTACATGTTAGATGGTTGCTCTGAAACTTGTGGGTTGAATTGATCAGATAACATAGACAGGAGACTTTCTGAGATATTCTAAGCAAGAGCTAGCTTTGCCTGAAGTCGAGACACAACATTGGGTATGCAAAAAGAGGGTGGGTAGGAAAGACAATTCTGTAATAAAATATACAAGACATAGAAATTGAGTTAAGGGGGAAAGAAACTTTCAGAGCAAAGAGTTAAGAAGAGAACTCATGGCTAGGGAGGTGTGAGTTTCATGAGAGCAGTTTTCAGGAACATCTTCATTGCTGTTTTTAAAGCGACTTCTAGAGTGAGTGATAGCTATATTTTCCTTGCAGGCTAAGGAATGAATCTATGTTAACCAAAGAAGTGTTATATTATGCAAAGTCTACAGAACTGTGTTTATGACTGCAAAATAGGGTCAATGATACTTTAAAAGGAAATTATAAGGTTTAATTGAGCATCATATTGATATTGAGATATCTAATGGCTTCAATCCTTACTAAGCATCACCAATAAAAAGCCATGGTGTGGTAAACATTATTGCTATAATAAAGAGTGGATGACACTTTATCCTTTTCATTTCTGTTGACTAAGAAGGGTAGAATATGATTTTCCCTTAAAAAAAAAAGCAGAAATACAAGCATGTTTTTAAAAGTAAGTATTTTTCAAAAGGCTCCTGACTCCTCTCCCAAAATTGCATTTCTTTTGGTAAGCAAGGAAAGGTAAATGAATACTAAGTATAACTCCAGTATTGTGTGCCACAGCTTGTTATATGCTAGCATCTGTGATTTGCATATAGTACTTAAAAACATTTGGTTCTATAATAATCTTTATTTTACAGATAAGAAAATTTAGATAATTTAAGTAACTTCTTCTCTGAATTAACAGTTGGTGAGAATTTCTGGTTGAAGACAGCTGCAGTGGGAATGGTAAAGGGCAAATGGATGAATTCAACTTACATGTTAGAACCAAACAGCCTTGGTAATTGATTGAATAATGAAATTGAGTAGATTTTTGGCCAGGGGTTACCTAGGCTGGTTCCAACCATCTAGGATGGTTCCAAATGAGGTATAACATTGTACCATTTTCTGGCATAGGAAACATCTGAGGGATGTTTATGGGAGGGAAGATGAAGAGATTGAGCTTGGATGTGCTGTCTGACACGAGTATGAGATATGCAAGGGGATAGATTTAATTAGACTGTTGATTATAAGGATTAGGAGGCTTAGAAGACAGGAATGGACTAGAGATAGTCATTTTGTAGTCATCAGTTATGAATTAATCATGAAAGACATGGATGAGTGTATAATATTGCCCAAAGAGCATGTGTAGAATAGAAGATAAAAGGGCTATGTGTGACACCCAAGGGAACAGCAGCCTTTCAGGGAAAAGCAGAGTGGAGCCCTGAGAAGAGATGATAAGTGTTTAGGAAAGCGAAAATCCTCAGGGCACACATGATTTCATTTTAGACTTCAGTGATGTCATTTTTTTGTGAAACAGCTTTTACAGTATTGCATGTTATCTACATCTCTCCTCTGTCCTTAGTGTATTAAATGGCATGTTTTGCATTTCCATTAGGAAAGGAAAAAAAGAGAGAGAGAGAAAGGATTTCGTTGTAATTACCAGTGCATGATGTATGATTGACATGGGTATTTGTATACTTGTCCATAAATCTGTAGGTTAAGTTTTGACAGAAAGACTGGTGAAATCCTCAAAATGAGAAACATTAATCTTTTATATAATTCTGATGTGAGAGTAGAAATAAGGGCAGAGTAAGACTATTATAGTTCTTTCTTGTACTACTACTTTTAACTGAAGAGTCACTCATAATTAGGAATGATAATAACTTTGAAAGGCTCATGCAAATGTATGCCTTAAAAAAGTGTAGCCCAAATAGTCTAAGTAGGAGGACTAATGTAATATAAAAATTTCTTGGTTAACAGAAATGTCTGTTATGAAAATTTATACAATTTTTGTAAAAATAACTGCTCAGAGACTACATCTTCAACCAGAATGCAGTAGCCCATGCTTTGTAGACTTGTTTTATGACCATAGAGTTGTATTAGTTGATTTGTTTCTTTACTTTACAAGTACCGTAACAAGTCTGGTCTATTACCTAGCCTAAGTACAGTGTCCAGTAGGCTTTAAAGAAATCAAATGAAAGCAATATTAAAATAATCTTTGATGAATTTGTCATATATTGATAAATCTTAACTCTATATTAGTATAATATTAACCTGGAATAAACTTATTAATTTTAATATAACATGGGATAAGACTGTTTCAAAAGGTAGCTAATAATCACAGCTATGTTGAAAATGAAATCAGAAATTTTAAACAAATAATTGTTTGGAAAAATAGTGGCAATCTATTTAAAGTAGCTGTTCAATTAGGCAGTGTTAAAAGTGCAAATTTTAAGTAGATTCTGATTTCAAACCTAGTGTCTATTCAAATATTTTTAGCCTCAGAACAAAATTAATAATGTTTTCTCTCTTCAAATTAAGAAAAATAGAGCATAAGTATTTGGAGTGCTATGAGGCTTTGGCAGTTCTAGAACTTGTGATTGACCTAATCTGTAGTTATAAATTTGCAGTGCCGTAGTTTTTATGTGCCCTATTTATTACTGTTTATTTTAATCTATGATTGAAGATTTTATATATGAAATACTTCAAAGCACCTCCAAAGAGTCTTCTTTAAAGTAGTTCTTTATAATATAGATCTCCCTGTTTTCATCCATATTGTAACTATACAGGGAGTTTATTTTTACTTCTTTATGAGATAAATGGGGGTATGGGTCTTCATGAACTTATTTCTATAACTTCATCTCAAATAATTGTTAGAATTCTGTAGTCACACTGCCTTGCTTTAGGAATATATTTATTTTACTTAGATTTAACTTTATGGCCATTGAAAGAGCTATCTTATTACAAAATGAGCAGTTTGTTCATTTATTTAACTTGGTGCTTGGGCTCAGTCATGTCTGACTAATAATTTTTATGGTGGTGGTGGGAGAGGGGGAGGACTGATTATTGTCTACATCTTAAAATCTGATTTCTTTTATTTATTGTAGGTTTTATTGGGATTTAATAATGCTTATAATGATGGTTGGAAATCTGGTCATCATACCAGTTGGAATCACATTCTTTACAGAACAGACAACAACACCATGGATTATTTTCAATGTGGCTTCAGATACAGTTTTCCTTTTGGACTTGATCATGAATTTCAGGACTGGGACTGTCAATGAAGACAGTTCTGAAATCATCCTGGACCCTAAAGTGATCAAGATGAATTATTTAAAAAGCTGGTTTGTGGTTGACTTCATCTCATCAATCCCAGTGGATTATATCTTTCTCATTGTAGAAAAAGGAATGGATTCGGAAGTTTACAAGACAGCCAGGGCACTTCGCATTGTGAGGTTTACAAAAATTCTCAGTCTCTTGCGTCTATTACGACTTTCAAGGTTAATTAGATACATACATCAATGGGAAGAGGTAAGACATATCTTTTCCTTTATATAAAGTTTCTATATCATGAGATTTTAAACCATAGTGGTTTTAAAATGAACAGCCATGCTATATATAATGAGTTTTATGAAGTTCAAAAAGAAAAATTTCATTTTTTTTTCTTTTTAGTACATAAGTGATACATTTGCAACTTTAAAAGATATGGTCGAAAATTGAGTAACGTGAAGAAGTTAGCGATTATAAAGCAATTGTCTTTTGCCAATTCAGATTTTTCAAAAGCAAATCTACTTTAATCAGCATATTTTTATCTTAACCAGTGTAACTACTCCTTCACCATGGGAGGTTGTTTTTATATACCATGTGATATTAATTTGTTTTATCTAACATATCAAGTGCCATCTTTGACAAAATTGTAGGGTCCTATTGCTAGTTTGTATCATTAGTTCTGTGAAATAATGTGGAATATGTTTCCTCATATTGAAATTTCAGGGAATCATGCTTGAAGAAAAAGATCCTTTTGCGTGTTTCCAACTTGTATATATAAAGACATTTTAGTGTAATAATTTTACTCTTTGTTATTCTTTGTGTTATGGTTATTTATTATAGATTCTCTGTACTAGATCATTTCATAATACTGAAATCAGTGTATCCTGAAGGGAAATTATTACATAGAAAACACAAATAATACAGTGAATAAAAACAGTAAATCTGGCCAATGTTTTGCTGAACAGGGCATCCACTGTTCTTAGGCAGTGGGTGGGCCTTGAAAGGGCTTAGAAACTGGATGGGACCTGAAAGGGCTTTGGAAACTGGAGTTTCTAAACATGTGAGTCAGATGTCCCATCGCCAAGCAAAGGAGGTTAAGTCCCTAATTTCAGAGTCTGCATATTAGTTTTTTGATTTTCTTTTCCTTCCAAACACACCTTAAAAATTAATTATAACCTGAACTTTATTGTCTGCATAAAAATAAGGGTCAAAAGGCCTCCAGAGTGACTAAACCTGCACTAAAGAAAGCAGCACACTGACTAGGCATTGACTGCCACTTTACTAGCTACAGAAATGCTTTTTAGGATGAATTATATTTTGGGATTTAGGTTTAACAAGTCATAACGTGAAACTTCTGTGAACATTAGCTCTGCTTTCTGTGAGACTGTGGCAGCGTTTTGTGTGTGCTTGTTGATGGCATTTTGGTTCCTAGGATTTCAGGAAATGACATGCAGAAATAAAACCCAGTATAAGACACTGCTAAAAGGCATAAAAATGGATCATTCTTAAAATATGGATACAAATTACATTTAAAATCAGATGAAGCTCATTTGAGAAACTGAATTCATCTTGTATCTCTATGTAGCACATTCCATCTAACATGTAATAAATGTTTGGTTCTCAAACATTATTATGCTAATGTTAATATCAAAGCAAGGTAATTATTGATAAAATAGCTAATATTTATTGATTAATATTTATTGACATATTATTATATGTCAAGTAATGTATTTGATTCGTAACATGTATTAGTTCATCCAAGCTTCCTAACTTGCCCAGATTCACAGATTTATAGATAGAACTGGGATTCTGATCTTGGCAATTTGACTCCAGATCCCAAGCTCTTAGTCACAAAACTATATAGCTTCTCACTATAGCATATATTCTTTTAGTTGTAAATGATTTAATATTATACCATTTTATATGTATAATAAAATATGTGATAAACTTTTTCTTAACTGAGCTTTGTGGTCCAAGCAATGTATGATTTGAATATTTGCCTCTTAAAGCATGGTCATAAAATTATTTTAATGAGTAGCCTGTGAGAAGAAAAGTCACTAATATAAATACCCAGACAATTAAAAATACCGTGGACAATGTGACTATTTTCAGTGTCGTATAGTTTGAACCCAATTACCCTAGAGAATGGCAGAAGGATGAACAGATGGCATTCTATCAGATAAAGTGGCAGGCTACGTAGTCATAGATGAGCACGCTCCTGGACACTGTTGTCCTCTGGTTCCTGGCAGCGGTCAGAGGCACTTAGGTGTGTGTAACTTGATGGTGTTTTACAGATGCCATGATAGAATTCAAGAGCATTGGCTCATTGCCGCCATCACTGTAAAATGAAATTTAATATGCCATTACAGACATTTGGTAACCAAACCCATTCAGGCTTGAGTTGTGAGTTGGCATAATCTTACTTATAAATAAATGACATTGATAGTTAAATGAGCCATAAGTTCACTTCATGAAGAATGTTTTCTTGATTATACCCCCATATAATAGCACATATATCATGGATATTTAATATCTGTCTGTAATACCGTTAGAGGAAAAAACAGTAATTAACCCCAAATTTATTATGGATTTATTATTTCATGATTGCATTACCTGCATGATTGAAACCAAAGTCACCAGAAAACGTGAATGGTTCCAGATTAGTTAGTATATCTCTACCTAAGTTTTATAAATGCCACCAGGACGTGTTTACAAGTAAAAACACAACAAGTAAGCAGGTTTCTCTCTGAGCATTTGGAATAAGAGTACAGAGGAAGATGTGGGTTCACCCACATGTCTTTGAGTTCTGAGCATTTTAGTACCAAGCTGGCTCATGCTAAATTCAGCAAATTTGGGGAAGTAACGTGTGAAGTCTGGAAGCTGCCACAGTTTGAAATGAATCATTCCAAGGAAAGCGGCTGCCTTCTATAGGAAACTGCTTTCATCTTCAGTGAAATTCCTCCCCCACCCCCCGCCCCACACCGGGTCTGAATTAGTTCAACTGAAAAGCAACAAGGAGTGCCAAAGCCAGATAAATTCAAGAAATATTATGAATGAAATAGAGAAATGTTAAATTTTAGCCCTTATGTTACTAGCCTGCTAAACTTAAACATAGTGGCTAATACTGAAGGAAAGAGCTAATTCGGCCAACTAATTTATGAAACATGGTGTTAGGGAGCAAGGGGAGTTGTCTTCCGGAAGCAATGATAAGATCAATAGCTTTAGGATGCAAAATTAAAGCTCTCTGACACTGTCTGAAACTTTATATGTATGGCCATGTGAGGTGAAGATCTGGTGATTGTTTAGATAAATCAGGTCAGAAAATTCCTTTTCCTATAATCTCCAGAAAATGGAATCTCTCTCAGTTTTGTATTTTGACTTTAAAAAGGCATCCCTTAATTCAGCATTGTTGTTATTATTGTATTTCAAGTGAAGTCAGTGACCCAGGCCAGAGTGCTGGTTTGCAGCCTATCACAGAAAGATCTCATTCTCTGTGATCCTCCTAAAAGAGACATATGGTGAGGAAATCCTCAGAAATTAAATGGAATGTTATTAACAATTTTGACATTCACCAGCCACTGAAGAGATAAAGGGTAGATTAAGAGCTTAGTAAATAGGAGATTATTTGGTTAGTAAAGGTGAAGAGTTCCAGGAACCTTGAATGTTACAGCTGCTGATCCCTGTTGTTTTATCAAAGGCAGATGATCCTTGAAATGATTAGATATTTTGGAAACAATAATTGAAAAGAGAAATATTAGTCTGCAGTGGTTATGTGTTTGTAGGATTCAATGTCATAGAAAGTAGAAATTTTTCACAGGCAGTATAATACAGGTATGGTAAACACATGAAACTCCTGTAATAACTATGGCTTTCTGATACATACCTATAATATTTTATTTTTTATTCCTCATTTACTATCCTCTCAACTATTTGGATGTAGATTTTAAACCTATCACAAGCAACATTCCTATTTTGAGGCAAGAAGGAGCTGTGGTTCTAATTTTCATGTTTGTCTATAGAAATTTCAGATGAATAATGTGTCTGGAATATTGCAATGCTCTTATAGCAATCAGTATTAGATTTTTATGTTGGCTTAGAGGCAGATATATATACAAATTATGTTTAACAACAGGGCATTAATAAGGAAATGTATTCCACAGGGAGCTAATACAGACTGCAGTTTCTGTCTTTCATAATTTTAGCATTCTAATTGGTGTAGATTAGAAACTAACTCTTGTTATAATTATACCATGCATATTATAACTACTTCCATTTTTTAGAAAGCGCATAGAATTCTAAGACTTGCCATAAGCAAACACCATTGTTTTGATAAGCCTTCCCTCGGCTAGAATCTAGGGAGGCTCCCTGTTTGTGGTATCAGATCTGTGTTTCTTTGCTTGCCTTCAAGGCTCTCAGCGAACCATTTCCCCATCTCACCACTGTCACTTCCTATTTGCACCAAACAGCTCTTTTCTGTTTGATTTTTAGTTTTATAATGCTTTGGGCAGAGAATGGATTCTTTTTTTTTCCTGCATCTGCTAATTTTGCATGTGTCACAGCTCAGGTTTGGAAAGCCTTCCTTTTCCGAAGGATTATTCATTATTCATTTAATGCTCAAACACCTCTGAAAAGATTCTACATTGAGGGACTATGCTATAAGGTTCAGTACTTTTACTCTGAACAGTTCTACTATCTCTGCTTGCATTTGTTCATGCTCATAGTCTGGTTGTGAATCCTCCTGTATGCATTTCTTTTCTTTACCTGGGCATAAACGTCTGTAGGGAATATCAGTGTCAACTTTTTGCCCTTGAATCTCCTTGTACCATAGTCCAGAGTTCTAAACACAATCGGTTGTCCAGGCACACCTATCCACTGAACACATGGCAGTCCTCCATGGTCTAAATTCATTAAATAATTGCAAAGGAAAATTAATTCTTCTCTCCCAAGCATATACTGAGTGCTTCTATATGCAGATGCTACACATGAGAATACAAAGCATACCCCAGCTTTGTAGGAAAAAGAGACATGTGAGAAAATAATCACAGATGGTGTGGTAAGTGATGGCATAAAAGAGGGAGTGAACAATTACAGCTTATTTTTTTGCAGAAGAAAGCTTCAGTTCAGTTCAGTTCAGTCGCTCAGTCGTGTCCGACTCTTTGAGACCCCATGAATCACAGCATGCCAGGCCTCCCTGTCCATCATCCACTCCCGGAGTTCACTCAGATTCATGTCCATCGAGTCAGTGATGCCATCCAGCCATCTCATCCTCTGTTGTCCCCTTCTCCTGCCCCCAATCCCTCCCAGCATCAGAGTTTTTTCCAATGAGTCAGCTCTTCACATGAGGTGGTCAAAGTAATAGAGTTTCAGCTTCAGCATCATTCCCTCCAGAGAAATCTCAGGGCTGATCTCCTTCAGAATGGACTGGTTGGATCTCCTTGCAGGGATACTCAAAACTGAGTTTTGAAGCTGGAGCCTGGATTACCAAGATGAGAAACATGAGACAGAGCAGTGCATTCAGTGAGACATGAAGCACAAGCAGTCAGCACAGTTCTGCATCTCCAGAATCTGGGTTGCAAAGGCAGTGAGTTTGGAGGTATAGACAGGAATTGGTGCCGAGGACTGACTTAACGAGTAAGGTGTAGGACTGACTCAACCAGTAAGGTGTCACTGAGGCTTTAGAGGCAGGGAGTTTGCATTTTAAAATGGTGCAGAGTGAAGAGGATTGGAGACAACTGAGGCTAGAACTGATAATATCAGTTAAGAGAGAGATTTGTCAAACAGTTGCATTTTTTGTATATAGCCAGCATCAGGCAGGATGCTTTTTAGATAGTTAAAAGCAGGTTTACCTTTGCCAAATATTCTTGCCATTGAAATATTTATATCAAATAAAATATGATAAGACTTTACATGAGTTGTAGTGTTCTACAATTTAAGTATTAATATTTGATATAGCTAATAATCATTGCTGCTGCTACTGCTAAGTCGCTTCAGTCGTGTCCGACTCTGTGCGACCCCATAGATGGCAGCCCACCAGGCTTCGCCGTCCCTGGTATTCTCCAGGCAAGAACACTGGAGCGGGTTGCCATTTCCTTCTCCAATGCATGAAAGTGAAAAGTGAAAGTGAAGTCGCTCAGTCGTGTCCAACTCTTAGCGACCACATGGACTGCAGCCCACCAGGCTGCTCCATCCATGGGATTTTCCAGGCAAGAGTACTGGAGTGGGGTGCCATTGCCTTCTCCATAATAATCATTAATATAATAATATTTTAACAGTATGTTTATATAATTTTATTATTGATACAATTATACTTGAGATTTTTATTTCATACCACCAGAAACATGGTGTTGTAAAATGAATCTTATGCTCAAAATTAGCACTTATGGATGTTTATTCAAATTGTACCTTCTATTTATTTTAGGGAGAAGTACTCAAAGTGACTTACTTATGCCTACAACCTTAAATTCTAATATTTTAATCTTAGGAAATGAGATACATGGAAATTATTTGAAATATTTAAATTGATATTTGCCTATAATATTTATAAATATGAGATTCATTATGTCATCTTTCTCAGATTAGTGCATCAACTAACAAAAATATTATTGTGTTTGTGTGAGTTGCCAAATATTTTTGCAGGCAGATATTGATTCTGCTGAAGACCACTAGGTGTCCTCTATTGGTTGTTTTACTTCAGGGTTCTATATTTGGAAATACCAAAACTATCTTCTCTTGAAATTATTCATTTATACTCTCTTAGAATCACCTAATTGCTTGTCTATTTATGTTTAGATAAAATGAATGGCAGTGGATATTCACATATGTAAAGATGATTTTTCTGTATTTATACTTTCTCCTCAGGTTCAAAAGAAGTTTGTTTGTTCTCGAAAAATAATTTTTATTTCAAGAGAATTGTTTTCAACATTTTTAAGAGGATATTTTAGCAGATCCTCTGGAGTTCTAAAGTACTGTATGATGAGTTCTATTTGGAAAGGCAGTATTATTAAGTCTAGACAAATAAAAAGAAGTTGACAAAGTATGTATTGGTGTATGTATATGTGTTTGTGTTAGGGGTGAGCTATATACTTTTATGAATGGTTTTTGGCTAGAACTCTGAAGCTAATATGTATAAGACTGATGCTTTTGATATGGAAATATCAGTTTAATGCTAAAATATACTATCAATTTTGAAATGTCCAGGGTCCTATTTTAAGATTAAAATATCAGAATTTTTTAATGCCCCATTATTGCCCAATCTGTGTTCCTGTTTTGCGTGTGTTTGTATGCTCCCATTGCTATATGTTGATAACTAGACTTGTAACCCAAACTTCCAAATTATGTATCCCTAAGTTTGAGTGAACTCTGGGAGTTGGTGATGGACAGAGAGGCCTGGCATGCTGTAATTCATGGGGTCGCAAAGAGTTGGACAAGACTGAGCAACTGAACTGAACTGAACTGAAGCTTCAAAATTTACATGAAATAAAATTTAAAATAAAATATATAAAAATATCTCATGAACCCCTCAAGCTCAGTATGTCCATTTCTGCTTCAGGTCTCCTCATTCTCTCATTTCTTATTACTCAGTTCAGAAATCCAAGAGGTATCCTTGACTTCTCTGCTTTCATTCTCCATAGTTAACAGTAACCAAGTTCTACTGGTTCTGCTTCTTGGAATGTGGTCTGAATTCTAATATTCCTTCACTCAGTCCTCTCTGTCACCATCCTAGTCCAAGCCAACATCAGTCATTTCTTATTTGCATTTTCATAGTAGAGTCATTACTAGGTTTAAAAATTCTCTCTTGCTTGTCCTCCAGGGGCCTCACAAGTGATATTTTTGAAGAGCAGATTTTACCATATCTTCTACCTGCTGAAAATATTTCTCTGACAATTCCATAATTCAAGAAGATCCTTTGAAATCTGAATCTTCCCCACATCAGCCTGGAAAACTACTTTCTCATTCATTTTTAACTAGGCTGAACATATTTATGTTTATCATATATGCTTTTTAAAGGCCTTTACAAGTGTTGTTCACTTTTTATAGAACTTTGTTCCTTTGGCCAACCCCAATTCGTCCATCACATTTTGTTACTTTGACTTAGGCTTTAACTTAAGATACCCTAAGGTGGAATTAGTGAATCTCTCAGGTAGTGTTAGTTCCATCTGTAATGTGCTGCATACCCCTATGCTTTTTGCTTTGTAACATTCTTCACCTTTGTAATTTCTCTCAAAGCTTACCTTCCCAACTATATATTAAACTCCACAAGGGCAGAAACCATAGACTTCATGTGTTTTTAGCTGCTGGCTTCATGTCTGGAAAATGATGGGGCACAAAAGTACTTACTAAATGAGTTAAATTATGACCTCAAGGGAATTTCAATTCAGCAAATGTAAACAAACATAGGAAAAACAGTAGAGTGTCTTAAATCTAAAACTGGAGATTTTTATAGAAGAAAAACAAAACCGAAGATGTGCTATGAGAGTGTGATAGAAGGTAGAGGAGAAGCTCTAAATTAAATAAGGCATCCTGATAAAATTAGCCACTTTGGAAAACCCAGCTTGAAAGTATATGTCCTTCCAAATGAGATAGGCCTGGGAAATATTCCAAGAGAACTGAGAAATCATGGATGAATTCAATCTAGCTCATCATTTGTGGGGATAATAATGATTTTCTGCTCAGTCTCTCAGAAGGGGTTTGAAGTTCAAATGATATGTTACTGTTGAACATACGTAGAGAGTCTAAAGTTTATAGAAAATGTGCATTATTGTTATCATAAAAGTCCCCACTAGTTTAAAATAAGTGAAATTTCAACAGAGAGTTCAGTAGTGTGCTTATTTCTTTCCAATATATACCTAGTAAAAATTTGCAGCAGTAAATGAATCAGGCTAATTTAGGACAAAGCACATTCAGCCTTTCATTTCTCCAGAATTTCTGGAGAACTGTCTCAGTTTTCTGTTTCACTGTGTATGTCGACACAGCATGTATTACTTCTACTGCTATTTTAGACTCATCTGGGTGCTGTTAGAGTGCAAACTGGGATGCTGTTGTTTCCTGAGTAGTGGATCCAAAATTTGTAATGTGATTCTGTTTTAAACTTGAATTCTAGTTCAACTGCCAGAGTGTTTCATAAAAACACCTTGCTGTAGATTGTGTTACTTTAATTATCTGGGTAATGATATTAGGTGAACAGGTCACTTTGTTTAGCCTTGTATTCTGTGATGCACGTATCTACAAAAGGGGAGATGAGACATGACATAATTGGAAAATGGTACAGTGAAACCCGAGAATGTTTTGTTGTTACAAATAATGAGGCGGAATTAAGCTGATCTCTAAAGGGAATGTTAAATGTAATTATCTACTCATAGACGGAAAATATGTGCATTTTATTGTCAGTTTCTGACAAATCAGTCTTTTACTTTATTCAGATACAACGTTAAAGTGTTTTTTATTAATTAGAAATATTTTAGAAAACAAGGTTATGCTTGTATTATGTCAAAAGTAGTAGTTGATTCAGATTTCATTGGACAAACCACAGTATTGAAGTATATGAGAAATTGTCACAGAAAGTCACTTTTATAAGATATTATTACTGTGTTATGAAGACTCTAGAATAAACAAAATTAGAGCCCTTGAATTGTACTGAGCAATGGATGAGCAAGACCTACTTTGACTTTTCTTTCTATCTTGCTGATGTATGCACTTTAGATTTTGTGTTAGAGAAGTCATGTCTTAGTGTGAAAGGGAAATACATTTGGTTGGTTATGTAATTCTGGTGGCTATTTTGAGTTAAGTCTGCCATTTAGGCCATATTAAAAAAAAAGACAAAATCTTTTTCTTATTACATCTTAAAGTGAAAGTAGACATTGAGTAAGGATTCTAGAAACTAGTCCCAGGATTCGTATTATTTAAAGCAGTTGTGAAGGAAGAAAATACTAGCTATTTTGAGATAATCATTATCTGTCAGGAGTGGTGGACTCAAAATGCTTTCCATTAAGGATGGTGATGCTTCCCTGGTAACTCAGACGGTAAATCGTCTGCCTGCAATGAGGGAGACCAGGGTTCTATCCCTGAATTGGGAAGATCCCTTAGAGAAGGAAATGGCAACCCGCTCTAGTATTCTTGCCTGGGAAATCCCCTGGATGGAGGAGCCTGGTGGGCTACAGTCCATGGGGTAGCAAAGAGTCAGACACAACTGAGTAACTTCACATCATCATCATCATCAAGGCTGGTCATCGGTGGGAATATTTGCAATGATATGCAGATTATTTCAATGTGCTGCATTTTTTGTTGTTAACTGGTGTGGGATATGAGCTGGGTAAAGATATGAAACAAAAGAAATTCAGCTGAATGGAAATGAAAATCAAGATTACCTTGCACAAGTCGTTTCTAGACACTTATATCATGGGAAAAAAATGAGGATAACAGCTTCTACTTAGGTCATATGTTTGTTTTAATAATCAAAAAGAACATTCATATGAAACTGCTTTGTAAACTCTAAAACTGAAAGTGTAAAGAGAATAGTAATGTACTATATAATTAGACAGTCAAATTATTTTACTATTTTTTTCCACAGACTCTCAAAAAAAAAAAAAATCATATCTTCCTCAATATTTGACATCATACCAGAGTGTAAGGGGGAATTTGAATTGTGATAGTGTGTAAAATCTAATATAGATAGACTGAGAATCCAAGAGTTGTTAGCTTTCTAATAATATCTAATCAAAGTGTTTGGGGAATCAACTAATTTTGTGGAGGCTGCACTCTTTTAGTATGGGAAGCAGTTCTTCATTGTGTAAAAATATTAATCTCTTGATACAGATAAATGTTCAGAGCAATTCCTTCCAACTGATTGACACTGAATCACAAGCATTCAAGTTCACAGATTTCAATAATACTGTGAAATTAAAAATGCTTCTCCAATTTTAGTCAATATGAAATACAAACTTAGATAGTCCTTAATCTGGTGGAGGATTACGTCTCCCCTTCTCCCTGGCATGTTTGTTATAGAAGCAGAATAATTTTCTAATGACAATAATTAGTTGTTGTGCAGTCATTAAGTCGTATCTGACTCTGCAATCCTACTGACTACAGAATGTCAGGCTCCCCTGTATTTGTTAGAAAAGAGTTATTGAAGAACTTCTGCCAGTAGAGTTATAATATATATATTAGAATAATACTAGAATGCGAATGGATTCAAAAGTTATATGTGTATTTATTACTGTGACATGCAAAGCCAAGTTATGTATAGTGAACTCTGCAAGTTTTAAGTGACTAGTTTTCTGTTCCAGACATACTTTGGGAATTGTGACATTAATGACTGAAATTTAACCATTGGGGAATGATTCATTTTTGTTCCTTCAAGAATATTTTATTGAACTTCAAATAAGTAGTTTAAGCCATTACCAGGTAATATTTTAGTAGGCTCTTGGTTGTCAGGTAGTGAGAAAAATTCTCAAGTAGTGGAATAATTCTTAAAAAAATAAGGGTATGAGTATGAGTTTTGCAACTTGAATGAGAGGTGCATTTGCATGAGAGGGGTTCTCCCTCATGTGAGAAGTTTAGTTGGGCTGCAGGGGAGAAAGACAACAGAAAGTGATTGGAAAAAAAAACAAAAAAACAAAAAAACCCCACAGTTTTGCTGAAGTCTTTCCTTGTTGCCAAATTACCAGTTTTTGCCTAGTGTTGGAGATAAATGCAGAGAAGGCAATGGCACCCCACTCCAGCACTCTTGCCTGGAAAATCCCATGGGTGGAGGAGCCTGGTGGGCTGCCATCTCTGGGGTCACACAGAGTCGGACACTACTGAAGCGACTTAGCAGCAGCAGCAGGAGATAAATGTGTTAATGTTTCCAAATCTTATTGCTAGGAATTTTACCAACAAAATCATCCATCCCCCTTTCCATTTAGCTGAATTGTTATTTCTGATGTTCCAAAAGTCTCCTGTGTCTTGAAATTAGAAGATGACTCTGTGGTTTCAGATGAAAAGATTTTTAGTTAGCACACGTCCTAGAAACATTCTACTGTTTTTGAAAGAATTCTATTTAGTAGCACATTTCTTAAGTGTATGATTATGTACTTCCAATTAAACACTGTGAGTGTAATCACATACTAACCATTCTAAAAAAATAAGAGAGTACGTAATTAAATACTTTGCTGATTCCTCATTTGTGAACTTCATATCTTTATATTATTATCAGATGTAGTATGTAATATAAATCAATTGGCTACCAACCAGATGCTGAGTACTGTACTATATACAGGAATACAAAAATGGATAATCAACGTCTTTTGCTAAATAAGATTTTGTAATCTAGTGGAAGAATTAGAAAAGAAAATAAGCAATTGTAACATATCTATTAGAAATTGTTGAATGGGATATTCTGAGTAAAATTGTAAGACTACATCTCAGGCACAAAGTACTCCACAGTCAATTCACTAAGTCTGCTAAAGGAGCAGGAGTGGGGAGTGTTGGTGTCTGAGTTTAGATATTTATCCTCCTCTGAATAATAAGTGGAAATAAAGCTGTAAAATGCCATGCCATTTAAAATTTGTTGAGTTTTACAAGCAATAAAACCAATTTTATTTATTAATAAAATAATATCAATACTGTGTTGAGATTATAAAATTACTTCCCATTATTGGACTATGAAATATTTTCATAACATTCAAACTGTACACATTTATGAAAGATTTATAAATGTAGAGAAGTTTTTAGGAAGCAAAAAGAACATTATACTTAAATTTCATACATAGCATTATAAACTCTGTAATTAGTGAGAGAATTTAACAGAAACAACCTAGTTTCTCACACATTTACTCTCTTGTTCTCTTTTCTATAGTATGGATGCTTTTGCACAGACTCCTAACCAGAAATGTTAATTTGCAAGACCAAACATATCAAAATTAATTTTTTTTACTCCATGTGGATCTTCAGATAATAATTTATTTTATTCAGTTATTTTATTTGATGCAGAGAGGAAATGCTTCAAGTTAAAAATACAATTTAAATGTGATAAAATTTCACAGCTATTTATAAACATTTTCTCCCAAATTATGCTGCTAACAGTTTCTTAAAGGAAAGAAACATAATAATTTCCTCACAGTTCAGTCATGTAAGCATGTTATCATTAGCAAAAAAACAATCAAGTTGTCCTCAGATTTGGGAGAAAGTGAAAGTGAAGTCGCTCAGTTGTGTCTGACTCTTTGCCACCCCATGGACTGTAGCCTATCAGGCTCCTCCATCCATGGGATTTTCCAGGCAAGAGTGCTGGAGTGGATTGCCATTTCCTTCTCCAGGATATCTTCCCAACCCAGGAATTGAATCTGGGTCTCCCACATTGCAGGTAGACGCTTTACCGTCTGAGCCACCAGGAAGATTTCCTTAGAAGTGTTTCCCTCATGCTCTGAGATTTTAGAAATCATATTCAGTATTCCCCAGTGTGTGGTCTCTGAGTTATTAATGGTTTTATGGAGACAAAATTTTTTTTTTTAAAGGTTGAGATGTTATCACTTGGCCCTAGATATCTTAGCAGCTTCTTTTAGAGTCTTAGTGGAGAATTCAATGATCTGCCTTAAAGTGATATATATATATATATTACTTTCTATGACTCTTTGGCCAAAATCTGTCACATAACCTCACCTAGCCACCAGAAGTCAAGAAGAGCAATCTTACTATGCATGTGGGAGGCAATGAGCTGGAGCTATTTGTATATTAGTATTACTTAAGGAGTCGGAATAGCTGAGAGATAGACACAGAGTTGTCTGGAATGGATCACTAAATTGGCCTATGGCTAACTTGCATATAAACTTGGATCTATTATATTAAAAATAAAATTGTGAGTCTACTTGATCATTCAATGTTTTTCTTTCAATAATATTTCTGGTCTTAGAAAAACAACCTTTTAGGTAGCGAATAATGACATTATGGAGAAAACATGTTGTGTGGTCACTCACCGACAGCCAGACATCCTGGAGTGTGAAGTCAAGTGAACATTAGGAAGCATTACTACTAACAAAGCTAGTGGAGGTGATGGAATTCCAGCTGAGCTATTTCAAATTCTAAAAGATGATGCTGTTAAAGTGCTGCACTCAGTATGTCAGCAAATTTGGAAAACTCAACAGTGGTCATGAGACTTGAAAAGGTCAGTATTCATCCCATTCCCAAAGAAAAGCAATGCCAAAAAAATGTTCCAAATACTGTACAATTGCGCTCATTTCACATGCTAGCCAGGTTATGCTCAAAATCCTTCAAGTTAGGCTTTAGCTACTTGATCTGGAGAACTTCCAGATGTACATAGTAGAATTGTTATGTCCTCTTGATGAATTACTCTCTTGAGCACCATAAAATGACCCTTTTTATCTCTGATATGTACTTTGACATTAATATAGCCATTCCATCTTTATATGATTAATATTTGTATGGTATATATTTTTCCATGTTTTATTTTCAATCTGTTTTTACTTTAAAGTAAATGTTTTGTGTACAATTTTGAATTTTACTTTTTTAATTTTCACATATGTCAATCTCTAACATTTAATTTAAACTATTTACCTGTAATGCAAATCCTATAGTTGAGTTTAAGTATACCATCTTGATATTTATTTTCTATTTATCTCATGTGTATTTTGTTATTTTCCCCAATTCTCTCCCCTTTTTATATTTAGTATTTTGTATGACTCTGATCTCAACTACTGAATTAGTAACTATTGTGTGTTAATATTAGTTGCTCAGTTGTGTCTGACTCTTTAAGGCCTTGTGAACTGTAGCCCATCAGGTTCCTCTGTCCAGGGATTTTTCCAGGAAACAATACTGGAGTGGGTTGCCATTCCCTCCACCAGAATTAGTAACTATACTTCAGTACTTTTCTCAATACTTGTTCTGAGGTTTACAGTATGCATCTTTAGATTATCAAAGTCTACATTCACAAAATATGATACATTTTTACATTTGGTCTGATAAATTTAAAACAGTATATTTTCATTGTCTCCTTGCTGGCCTTTGTGCTGTTTTTGTCTTATAATTTATCTCTATGTTTGTTATAAATGCCCAAATATATTATAATTATTTTTGTTCCAAACAGATAATATTTTAAAATATTTTTAAAATGAATTTAAAAATGCCTTTTTATGACTTCTGTTGCCATTGGCTTGTGTAGATCCACATTTCCATCTGGTATCATTTTCCTTCTCTGTGCAGAAGTTCCTTAAACATTTCTTGTAGTGCTCATCTACCATTGATGAATTTTCTTAACATTCATATGCCTGATATGAATTCATATGCCTTGATATTTGAAAAGTATTTTTTCTGCATGAAGGAGTCTAAGGAGATTTTTTTTTCTCTTAGTACTATGAAGATATAAGTTTATTTCTTTTCCTGCATACGTTGTTTCTGATGAGAAGTCTGATGTCACTTTTTTTCTTTGTTCTACTGTATGTGATAAGACTTTTTCCTCCAACTGGTTTTAAGATTTTCTCTTTAGCATTGCTGTTCAACAGTTTGATTTTTAAGTGATTTAATACGGTTTTCCTCATGTTTCTTCTGCTTGATATTTGTTGAGTGCCTTAGATGTGTGTGTTTATAGTTTTCATAAATTTGTAAAATGTTGGCCAACTTCATTGAGTTTCTGTTTCCTCTACCCTTTTTGATAAAATTTCTTGTTTTTTGTGGTGACTTCACATGCATGTCCTGGGCTCAAAGACTCACTGAAGGGTCCTTCTGCAGATCTTGGTGCTCTTGCTCTGTACAGCTCCTTTGTCTCCGGTATTTTGCCTCATAAGGTCCAGCTACCACGACCTTCCTATCTCTACAATTTGTCTCTCAACTCCACAAGACCACTAAGCTCTGTCTTGGTTTCTTTTAACTGTACTCTCCCCTAGAACTCACTCTAGGCAGGAAGCTGGTGCTTCCCCTCTTCCAGGAGTTATTCTTCTGCATTGCCTGTGATCCAGTATCTGAAAACCATCATTTTCATAGTTTGTCAGGTTTTGTAGTTTGTTAAAGCAGGAAGGGAACCTGGTCCTTGTTATTCCATTTTGGTCAAAAACAGGATGATATGCCTCGTTTCAAAATTGAAAAAAATCGTATTTTATAGAGAGATTTTTGATTTCAGAGATGGATATGATATGTGTGTGTGATAAGTTGCTTCAGTTGTGTCTGACTCTTTGCAACCCTATGGACCATAGCCTGCCAGGCTCCTCTGTCCATGGGATTCTCCAGGCAAGAGTACTGGAGTGGGTTGCCGTTTCCTTCTTCAGGGGATTTTCCTGACCCAAGGATGGAACCTGTGTCTCTTAAGTTTCCTACATTGGGAGGAGGGTTCTTTCCCATTAGTACTCTTGCCTGGAGAATCCCATGGACAGAGGAGCTTGGTGGGCTATGATCCATAAGCTTGCAAAGAGTCATCCTTCTTCCATCATTAACAGTATGTTTTTATGGATATAGGTGGGAATGTGCATACACATTTTGTGCCTCTATGTAGAAAAACAAATGATGAACTCCTCTGAAAAGTTAAACTATGTGAGACTTCATCCCTGCAATTATTATAGATTTATCCATTCATAATTGGTTTGGTTACTTTCTTCTAGAGTAGCAGATCTTCTTAAGCATTAAACTTTTCCTATCAAAGTATTATGGACATTTTCAAAGGTACAAACTTTGAAAGAATTTCACAGTGACTACTAACAATATTCACTACCTAGATTCTTTAACATCTTAGTAAATTTTCTGTACCACATACTTATTCTTCTATTCATATACCATTTTTTTTCTTTTGATATATTTCAAAGGTAACTGTAAACCACAGTTTTTCAGTCTTCTTCCTCCAACTACTTTAGCGTGCATCAAATGCTCCATCTTTAAGCTCTCAATTTTGTACATGTACTATAACATATAAAATACTTTTTCTGATACAGTATAGTTTATAGCATAACAAAAGTAAAAATGATCAGATAATGTAAATAAAATTGTGAAGATTAAGTAACCTTAAAAGTTCAAATACGCATTTTAGTAACAATGGTTCCACCATGATTATGTTTTTCTAACAATCATACTTTTAATGCCTTTAGTTTCTTTAAACTTTAGTGATTTTATGATTAAATTAGTGAGACTGTCTTTAGATTGGAACATATTCTTAGCATCCTTTTGGTCTTGGTTATTTCCCCTCTGGAAAGAAGAGGTTAAATTGGATGATCTTGAATATCTTTTTTAGGCCTGGAATTCCCTGACTCTCATACTTCTCCTCCCAACTCCTCAGATGCACCCTGCTATGATTTGTGAAAGCAAATAATTTGAATTTTTTCAAACTAGTATTCTTTATGTCTATATTCAAAATGTATTTAGTTGGAGGAGTAAGAAAATTATTTTCTACTAGTAAGCATTTATTTCTTGCTTATTAACACATTTCTAGTCACCAAATATGTTTATAAAAATACAGAGAAAAACTTTTGTGACTTTTCTATAGCTTAAAAAATTTTGCTTTCCCTTTTGTGACTTTTTTCAAAGTAGGTGATTTCTTGACAACATGTGAAAGGTTCACAGTGTAGAAAATAAAACACTAGTAGTGATAAATAGGGCTTCCCTAGTAGCTCAGCTGATAAAGAGTCCACCTGCAATGAGGAAGACCCTGGTTTGATTCCTGGGTTGGTAAGATCCCCTGGAGAAGGGATAGGCTACCAACTCCAGTATTCTTGGGCTTCCCTGATGACTCAGACAGTAAAGAATTTGCCCATAATCTGGGAGACCTGGGTTCAATCCCTGGGTAGGGAAGAGCCTCTGGAGGAGGGCATGGCAACCTACTCCAGTATTCTTGCCTAGAGAATCCCTATGGACAGAGGAGTCTGGCAGGCTATAGTCCATGGGGTCTCAGAAAGTAAGACATGACTGAGTGACTAAGCAAAACACACAGCACAGTGACAGATATTCTCAGTAAGTAGTGCCATGGCCTCTGTGATTCAAGTGTGAGCTTTCAATGTTCTGCAAGCACACGTGTGCCATATATAAAATAGTCACTTATGTTAGGAAGACACTAACCTGTTCAGTTTTTGTTGTTGTTTATTTAACAAGTTCAAGTTGAGTCTCTATCTTAATAGTATAGCGCCAGCTTTTATTTCATCAAATCAAGTAAAAATTAAGTTTGAAAACACAAGTTGTCTGGCATTTTATTGCATATTTATGCCAACAGGGTTCTAGTGCTTCTTATTAATTGAAGTGTCCAAGAAGTTGCTACTTTGCCCATTCTCTATTGTGATGTGACAACCCATATATTATTCTTTTTTTCTCAGTACTTTTACAGGTTCTATAAATAAAGTGTAATATACTTAGATAAAGGTATTTAAAATTTCACAAATAAATAGAATACTACTTTGGTTATAAATGGTTTATAAAACCAAGGAATGATAATACTTTCAGGAAATATTACATTTGGCCTTATGTTATGACCTTAATATGTACACATACTCTTGGGAGATGGAAATCAGGAAATTATAATACCTTCTTTGCCACTCAAAGTAAATGTAATTTTTCTGTCATGTCCATTTTACCTAAAGTTACACATTATATTCATAGATAAAGGTATACATGAAAGACTATATCTGTCTTGACTGTGCACCCTGAAACTGGTGGTTCTAGATTTTATTTCACAATCTATTTTTTCTCAGAGCTTGTACGTGGTTAAAAAGTAGTCATGTTAGTTTTTATTTTGATAATAAGTCACTTAAAAATCTACAATCTACTTTTATTACAATTTCTCATTACACTAGAAAATAAGAAGCCATGATGAATAGTTGACAAAAATTCTTGCTTCCCTCAGGCCAGTGAAGATAGTCACCATGGCTCCTCCTGGTCCACAGAGGAGCCTTTGGAGTGATGGCTCAGTCTAAAGTGAATCATCAAGAGAATGAGAGACAACTTTATGCATCCTTTTCACGTGACAGAAACAATCATATGCAATAATATCCCAATTATTCTGGGAAAGAAATGACACATGTGTAACTTAGTAAGAGAAGACATTCCTTCTAGTGACTTGGAATAATAAATGGCTGATTTTGCAGGTTCTACATTTCAATGTCAGTTACCAAAAAGAAATCTGTCATTTAGAGAGGAAGAATAAAATGAAATCAGAATTACTAGAATTACAGAATTGTATTCCTCTTGCCTGAAGGCACAGTCATCTTATTTAGCATCAGTTCTTAAGCATTTGACTTTGAAAAATCTATTTGAAGTAGAAGTGTAGGCAAATAGATAGACCCTGTTTGTCATTTATGCACATATATATGTTATATGCATACATGGCATATGGCATATATAAGCATATATCTATATATTGTGTATATAGTAATGTCTTTTCTGATAGGTTGTTTTAACTTTCTTTTCCAAATTGGATCTTGTAACTCCTCTGAGTCCTTTGATTAAAACCTTCCAGTGACTTTATTATAATAAAGTCTGAATATGCCTTACCATGACCTCCAGGACGTTGCATGATCTGACCCCCTGCCTCTCTCTCCAAAATTAGCTTGTATCACTCTCTCCTTTAAAAACTTGCCTGGTGGCTCAGATGGTAAAGCGTCTGCCTACAATGCGGGAGACCCGAGTTCAATCCCTGGGTTGGGCAGATCCTCTGGAGAAGGAAATGGCAACCCACTCCAGTATTCTTGCCTGGAAAATCTCATGGATGGAGGGGCGTGGTAGGCTATAGTCCAGGAGGTTGCAAAGAATTCGGACACCACTGAGAGACTTCCCTTTCTTTCTTTTCTTTATACTCTCTCCTTTGCAGACTGTTCACTGGCTTCATTAGACTTCTTCTTGAAGCTGGATCCTTCATTAGGAATTTTTGTATTGGTTGCATTCTCTGCCTTCCTAAACAACTTGAACATTATCTTTTCAGAGTGATATTTTGTGAACACATTTAGCTCAAGTTGTTATTCCTTTTATTCATCCTCACAATATTGTGGGTCTTTGCTTCTTGGCGCTTAGAATGGTTTTGTTGGGACTTCCCTGGTGGTCCAGTGGCTAGGACTCCATGCTCCCAAATGCAGAGGCTCCAGGTCCCATCCCTGGTTAGATCCCACATGCCCAACTAAAAGGATCCCGCATGCTTCAATGAAGATCCTGTGTGCTACAACTAAGGCCTGGTGCAGCCAAAAAAAAAAAAAAAATGGTTTTATGTGTTTCATGACTTATTGCTCTGTGTGTCTCCACCAGGATATTAGTTGAGAGTATAAACTTCAGCTCTCTCTGTTAGTGTTGAATTCCCAGTGCTTTAGTAGTTCCTGGTACACAGAGAACACAGTAGTGATTGTTGAAGGATATTTCATGAGAGCAATCACTACTGATGGTGGTATTGAAATAATTTCCACATCAATATTCAGAACTGCTGGTCTAGATGGTCATGTAATTATTTTCAACAAAGAAGCATTATTAGATGTTTATTTGCAATTGACATGAATAGTCTTTCACAATTATCATAAAATTAATAAATGACAACAATGTCATGTGGCTGATGTACACAATTGTGTCAAAATTCTGTTTTGCTTCTGAGATATGTAACTTTGCTAAGTTTTCATTTCCCAATCTACACAGTAGGAATAATAGATAACTCATGGGAGCATTGTAAATATTGAATACAATGCATCTGTCATCTCACATGACAGTACTATACACTATTAGTTCAAGCATTTCCATGAGAGAAAAATCAAGGATGGTATTTTAGCTCAGAACCTGATGACTCAGAAAACAGATTTTGTGTTAATACTTCCTTATCATCTAAGAGCATGACAGGTTTCTAGCAGAAAGAGGCCTCCTTCCTCCAGGACTGACTCATAGCCTCATCACCACAGTCTGCCTGAAACATCTTCCAGACTAAAGGTAGTATATCCTGGATCCCAGTTTGCCTCTGTAAATGCAAGAATTCTCAGATTACTACATTTCCTCCACCCCATATGTTTCCATGCATGTACTACCCTAACTTCCTCTTGCAACCCCTCCAACCCCATCCCCGGTACTGTCCACTGGGCCATAGGTATCTAACTCTTTCAACAAAATTCCTCCGTTCACTTTTTGTTTTCTCAAACTGAAACCTAGTTTTCACTTGAAGACACTGTTTCTCCTGTAGCCCATGTAAGTGGTGATTTTTCTCTTTTCTTCTGCTTATTCCTGGGCCCTACAAGTGAGAGAGGGTGTTGATCCTCCTAAAAGTCACACCCCACTCCCCTCCCTCTGGCCAGCTGCTTACTTGACTCCTCTTGCTCACCATATCCATATCCAATCCACTGAGTCTATTTCAAAATAGATCTGGAATGTGACCATTTCTGAGCAATTTCCACCTTTACCATTCTGTTTCAAACTCTCCTCATCTCCCACTGGAGTTACTGTAACACCTGCTAAATGTTTTCTTTATTTCTACCCTTGTATCCTTTGGGCTAATTTTTCATATCACTGTCAGTGCATTCTTTTGAAAACCTAAGCAAACCATGTCACTGCACGGCTCCAAACAATGCAATGGTTTTCAGTCCCATGAAGAGGCCCATGAGGTCCTCCTACATTGTCTGACTCCTTGACTTCCCCCTGTAATCTCATCTTTTATTGGAAGGCTCTTTTTACATCCTTCTAGCCATATAGTCAGAGAAGGCAATGGCACCCCACTCCAGTACTCTTGCCTGGAAAATCCCGTGGACGGAGGGGCCTGGTAGGCTGCAGTCCATGGGGTCACTGAGTCAGACATGACTTAGTGACTTCACTTTCACTTTTCACTTTCATGCGTTGAAGAAGGAAATGGCAACCCACTCCAGTGTTTTTGCCTGGAGAATCCCATAGATGGAGCCTGGTGGGCTGCCGTCTATGGGGTCGCACAGAGTCGGACACAACCCGAAGCAACTTAGCAGCAGCAGCAGCAGCAGCCACACAGTACCCCTTCAATATCTAGAACTTTGCCACGAATGTCCTTCATAGCTTTTGGAGCAGCTCTTTCCTCTATCTAGAAAGCTCTTTAACCAGATAAGTCTCTTGTTTTTACTTCTTTCAGGTCTCTGCTCAAGTTATGGGTAGAAGGTTGTTATGAGTGAGCTCTTTTGACTACTGTATATAAAGCATCAGTCTTCTGCTCTTTTCTTTATCCATCCTAATCTAATTTTTCTACATAAAACTTATTACAACTCCCTACATTATCTATTTATTTACTTCACTTCCCCTAAAATGAAAGCTCTAGGGGAAAGGAGACTTTGTTTTTTTACTTACTGTTTTGTCCTCTTCACCTAGAGCAATTTTTAGGATCTAGTTGATTTATATTCATTATTTGTTGAATGAATGTTTAAATTGTCTCATCACTCTTCTGAATTAAGAGGATGGGATTCTTCATTTTCATCACTAGGAGATGTTTCTCCTACTTACAAAGAATAGCTAACTTTACCAAGTTCTAATGAAATAACAGAGAATGGGCAGAAAATGAATATAGATAATAATATCATAGTAGTTAAGATGAAAGTTTCTTGAAATTTCACATTTAACTCAAGAAAAGGACATTATATAACCTATTATCAGAGCTTGGAGGTTTATAAATGGATGTAATCTTAGAGGAAAGTAAGACATAAAGAGGCAAAGTGAACTTGTCTAGAATAATGGAACTAATCAGTTGTCAGGCTGGGGTTGCATCTCTGCCTCATTATTTTCTATTCAGAATCCATTCACTCAACAGTGAATATTCACTGAGCTCCTACTGAGGGTATGCTGTGGTCAAAGAAACAGACACAAGATCTCCTCTCAATGGATCTTAAAGTAGCAAAGGAGATTAATGTTAAAAATATTGAAGTTAAACACGTACATTCTTGGACCATGTGTTGTGAAGGAGGCAGCATCTAAACAGTGATACAGTTAAAGCAGGGACTGACCCAGTCTGAAGGATAAAGTGACCCTTCCCTGGGTAAGTGTAATCATGAAAGGAATGGACTTCTGAGGGATGAGGAGGAGCTAGCAAGAGGCAGAGGAACTGACTGTTTTTCTGGCAAAAAGATCAGATCCCTGTTCCTGGAAGAGGCAGGAAGGAGCACGGTGGTGTCACCTGATGGTGGAAAGGTTTAGGTGACCTTTGATAGTGCTAGACTCTTGATTCAGTATTATATTAGCTGCTTATTAAAGCATAATAGCCATTGAGAAATATATAGCCTTATACACAATTTAACTACAAATAAAGCATTCCTTTGCCTTCGCTTTCCATTTTAGGAATGAGTTTGCCTTTAGCTGAAAAGTTCACCTCTCCAATTGTTTGTGTTGATGGACTTATTTTCACTTCCTTATTTCTTTCAAAGAGCCCTCTCCTGACAATCTAGTTCTTTGTAGCTCATCTTTCCTCATCCAGCTAGTTTCCTATTTTTATTGCTGAGTCATCCAATCAAGCTTAATTGTCTCTCTCTCTACAGCTGGCTCTGTCTTTTGGAGAAAAAATTCTGCTCCAGGTGCACTTTTTAAAATTAGGGAAATATGAGTGTCTAAATATGGACTCAGCTAGTTTAATGGTGATTTCTGAAGCTATGGAAGATGATTAGCATCTTTTACCTTTCATCATGGTGACCAATGAGATGTTGAACTATTCTATCACAATCTACACATCACACCCACTAATATTTTTAAAAAATTCCTTCTACATGATTTTTATTTGTTGCCTGATGAGTTCTTTCCTTTTCAGAAATTTTAGATTAACTCAAAATTATCACACATTTTTACCCCCAAAGGAAATGTGGTTTAAAATAATAATACAGCTAAACTAAGAAATTACATTTTGGAAATAATGAAAAATCATTTGAATTTCCTCTTTGTTATCCATGACACAAAATTTCTAAGTAAATTCATTGTTTAAATGTTGAAACGGAGATGATTTAACCTACTTAAGAAAAAGGCTTATAAGACCTACCATATGGAAGTCTTGGATGAATAATAAGAAAAATATAAAGTTAAGACATTTGTAATGTTTCTAAAATACTTTGTTCCATGTTATTGAACATGAGAAATAATTCATTCTAGTATACTATATCGATCTAAAATTTGTCCTAGTGAACTATACTAATTTGTAAAAGAAACATCTGATCAGTTTATCAGATATTAATGTTTAAATATTTACATTAGGTTAACCTGTTTACAAAATTCTGCTTATATTGTCCCAGATAATACATTTTGACCTATGTAGATCAAATTAAAGATTCAGATTATTTGATAGTTTATGATTCATGGGGGCTCAGCATCTATACTTACGTGATATTCAAAATGTTTCCAAAAACTTCATTTACCAGATATTTCATTTTCCCTTTATTCATATTTTATCTATACACATAACTCTTTCTCAGTTAACTTATATTCTAAATTTGATTTTTGGGGCTAAAATTGATGGGAAGATAGAGGGAAAACAAATTATTAATAGGATGTATAGATATCATGCTAGCACTTCACATATGTTATATTAAATAATCCACACAGTAATTACAAAGGTAGGTATTATTTATCCTTTTCACAAGTGAGAAAACTCAGAGAAACTGAGGAAATCAGTGAAATTGTTCTTTAAATGAAAAGTGTTTGATGATATACATACTGTGAGTTTCACTCAGTATACTGATACTATGTTGAGATCTCCATTTTATATCCATTACAGTGAAACAGAACACCTTACTGTGATAGTAAGAGTACTACAGAAAAATAGAATTTAATTCGGTAAGATAATCTGAGGTAAAATAAGGCAAACATGAGGAATTGGGGACTTCTATTTTCAGCTTTGTCACTATCTCATTAAATGAACTCAGAAAAGGATTTAAGCTTTTGAAGCCTGACTTTCCACTTCTGAAGAAAAAGAAATAAGTAGAACAATTATGAGATTTATCTAACAAAGCTTTTCCGAAGATTAAACTGTGTGAATTTCCTATTCCTGGAATAAAGATTACTAGAAACTAGAGCTCTTTGCATATCTTTATAATGAGCTCAAATCACCCTAATGTTTAGAGAATTTTTTTCCTAATCATAAAGGAAACAGACATTTTTGTACCTTTCCTAGGGTTTTTCCACTATTCAGAAAGATCCTTTAGATAAGAAAAGAATTGCTGAAGAGCCTAATTTCTAGTCTGCTTGTGTTTTTAACCAACTGTGTGACCTTGATTAAGTCATTTAAACTCTGAAACCTCAGGTTACTTATTCGAATAATCAGGGATGGATTATCTAGTTCAACTTTAAATAACATCACTGTGTTTCAGTCTTCCAGAATAATGCTTGGCACATAATAGAAGCTCAATAAATAGTAGGTGGAATGAATGAGTGAATGAATGAGTCATTATACTTCCTTAATTTGCTTTATTGCTTGAGGTGCTATAGGTGTGTCAGAGAAACTTCAAGGAAAGCTATGAGAGAGTAGTACTATGGTGGAAATGTTTGAATGAATTGAATGAATTTTCTTCTCTGTTCACAAAAGAAGGTTAGGTTTCTGGAAATGCGGTGAAATTTGTTTTGTCATGTAGGTCATTTATTGTGTGTATTTGTGTTTCCGACCCAAACCCTCTGTAAATCTGTAATTTATATAGTACAAAAATGGCTTTGGTATTATAACCATGCAACTGTGTCTTGATTTATTTCTTCACATAATTTAGTCCCTTGATGTTCCCAATATTTGTGTTCTGATGCTAGTTATTTCTTTAAAATTTCTTTTGAAGTAATTTTAGATTTATAGAAAAATTGTAAAGATAGTGGACAGAGTTGCTATATCCCTTTCACACAGATTTCCCTAATGTTAAAATTTAACACAACTATGGACTCTGAGGAGAAGGCAGTGGCACCCCACTCCCCGTACTCTTGCCTGGAAAATCCCATGGATGGAGAAGCCTGGTAGGCTGCAGTCCATGGGGTTGCTAAGAGTTGGACAGGACTGAGCGACTTCACTTTCATGCATTAGAGAAGGAAATGGCAACCCACTCCAGTGTTCTTGCCTGGAGAATCCCAGGGATGGGTGAGCCTGGTGGGCTACCATCTGTGGGGTCGCACAGAGTCGGACACAACTGAAGTGACTTAACAGCAGCAGCAGCATGGACTCTGATGCTGGGAGGGACTGAGGGCAGGAGGAGAAGGGGACAACAGAGGATGAGATGACTGGATGGCATCACTGACTCGATTGACGTGAGTCTGAGTGAACTCAGGGAGTTGGTGATGAACAGGGAGGCCTGGCGTGCTGTGATTCATGGGATCCCAAAGAGTCAGACATGACTGAGCGACTGAACTGAACTGAACTGATGGTACATTTATTAAAAATGAGAAATTAGTTTTGGTGCACTGTACATTGGTATGGCACTGTTAATTAATCTACAGGCTTTATTTTGATTGCACCTGGTTTTCCATTCATGTTTTTTTCATATTCTAGGGTTCTGAGATACCACATTCCATTTAGTCATCATATCTCCTTAGAAAAATGTAATTTTCTTCAGTCTTTTCTTATTTTTCATGACCCTAACACTTTGAAGAATTGTTGTTATTTAATCGATGTCTAGTCTGACTCTTTTATGACCTCATAGACTGTAGCCTGCCAGGCTCCTCTGTCCATGGGATTCTCCAGGCAGGAATACTGGAATGGGTTGCCTTTACCTTCTGCAGGGGATCTTCCAGACCCCACCCATGTCTCCTGTGTTGGCAGGCAGATTCCTTACAATGAGCCACCTGGGGAGCCCCACTTTGAAAAGTACTGGTAGCTGTTTTGCAGAATCTTTTTTCCGAAGTTTTCTCATGATTAGACTTGAGTAAAGAAAGGATATCAGTGAAGTGAAATGTTCTCTACCTCTTTTAGGGGTATATAACACCATATGACCTATCACTGGTGGTGTTGACCTTAATCATGTGATTAAGGTACTATTTGCCAAGTTTCTCCAGTATAAAGCTAGTATTTTACCTTTCCACACTGTTTTTTAGAAGCAAGACCCTAAGACCAGCCCATACTCAAGGGGAAAGAGAGAGATTTTTGCCACCTGGAGGGAGGGATATGGAATATTGAAGATTCTGTAGAAATGAGTTAAAATTCATCTTGATAAGTAACAGTATTTAAGGGGAAATAGCTTTAAGCTATGTGACTAGCTTGTTTATTTAGAATTTGTTTCACTTATTTTATCAGCCTTTAGTGGAGCTTGGTTGCAGCAGCTATTACTGTGGTGTTCTAATGCAATTTTGTCTACATTTATTGTATTTGAAATTCTTCTATAAGGACAATTTGCCCATTCTTCTCTACTTATTTATTGAATCATTTGTTTATATCAGTATAGTCTCATGGTATGTATTTTATTCTTTGGGTTGTCATCCAGTGCTTTTCTTTTTTGTTATTGTTGTTCAGATTGTTCTAGCTGTAGTCAGCTCTTTTGGAATAGCTTCTGTATCCTTTAGAGATACCCTAACCATGTTTTCCCCAACATTGCTTTCTGACATTACTTGATGCTCTGGATTCATCTTGTATTTCCTTTCTCTAGCCTTTGGATCTGTAATTTCTCCAAGGAGCCCTAGTTGTTTTATTGAAATGCTATTTAGATATTAAGATCTGAGCCTCAGTTGGGCTCGTTGCCACCAAAGTATCATGGCTTCTAGGCCATCTTAGCAGTCAGACCATAGAAGCAGTTTTAATCCAGATGTGTCTTTATATGAAAACACTTTGGATGCTTGGGTTCTACCACTTTTCATTACACCTGTCACTTGAAGACTTTAATATGATTGATTATACATTCCCCATGTTTTTCTACTAATTAAATATTTAAAAAAAAAATAAAGTAAATATCAGCAAGAGTAAGATTTCAAAGTCATGACTCCCAAAATTGTATGCTGACTCACTTCTGAGTTTCAGATTTATGTGTCCAGCCCATTGTTGGGTGTTCTTACTTGAAAATCTATATGGTATCTTAAATTCAGTATGATGAAAGGTACATTCTTCACACATCCTATAAGCTTACTCTCCTGTTTTTATATATCTTAATGGCAACCATTTAAGTTACTTTTCATCATCTCACTTAATCTAATCAATGACTAAGTCCTGCTGATCCTACTTTCTCAGTATAATCTAGGTCCTTTCCTTCTGCCTGTCTCCCTTCCTCTCTTCTCCTCATATTGTTCTAGCTCAGAAATTCATTGCCTTTCACTAGGTGACTTGTCCCTGTTCCCTAACTGGTCTTGTTTATGTAACCTTTTTCCTATATTTATTCTCCTCCCTGCTCTAGCAAAAATCTTATCATGTTACTTCTCTGCTTGTTGTTGTTTAGTTGTTCCACTGTGTCTGACTCTTTTGAGACCCCATGGACTATTAGCCTGCCAGGCTTCTCTCTCCATGAAATTTTCCAGCCAAGAATACTGGAGTGGGTACCATTTCCTTCTCCAGGAGATCTTGACCTAGAGGTTAAACCTGTGTCTCCTGTAACAGGAAAGCCTACTTCTCTGATTAAATCCTTTCAAATGAGTCTTAAATGAAATTTATTTACTGAAATAAGTCCAGCTCCTTAAAATATACCAAGTGTTCTAAACCTCATTGTTCCCAGTCACTGAATGCTTAACATTTAGATAGTGGCTTCTGTTTCTTTGTGACTTTGTCCTTTTTGCCAGTTGCATCCTCTGGGTAAGAAGAATGCCTCCCTGTCTCTTCCTTTAGCACCAGTCCCTACCCCTCATGACAACATACACAAGGCACACAAACACATACTCCTCATCAGAATTCCTTCTCTAACTTCAGTTTTGGAGTGGCTGAGTGGATTTTCAGAGCAGTTTTTGCTCCCTGCATTTTGGTCATTATTATTGTTTGCTTAAAAATGTCAAGCAGTTTGCTTACCTGCTTTATCTCTTTCATCTTTCTTTAATTATTGTATCATAATTCCCCCTCTGTTTCTACCTTCTCTAGTGGAGTGAGCATCTGATGAATGCACCAGACCTTCCCTTTGTTTTAGCATCAGTGATGAGCACAGTTTCTGGTGGATGGTAGGTCTGTAGTATCTTTTGGAGTGAATGGATGAGTAGGCTGGAGCAGACTGGTGTGGAAGGAGGACAATTATAGTCTTCTTAGAATGTCCTTTCTTGAATTCTATTTCTAGAAATTCATTATGTTTGCTACTAAGGTGATACGGATGAGAACTAGTACAAAACCCAGCGCTTGTTCCTTAATGAATATTTAAAATACTTTTAAACTTGTTACATGCATTTTCTCAATTAACCTTCACAAAAGAACTCTGTAAAATGGCTTTTCTTTCCAGTTTTACAAGTGAGGAAATTAAGGCGGTGGCAGAGTTTGTTAGAACATCTCCTTGGGTTCACACACCACTTTTTCTATTCTACCTATAAGGTGGGCAATGAAGTGTCAAGGCTGAGTTCTCACCAGTGAAATGCAAGTGAAAATAATGCACTTCGTTTTTAAGCCTGGCACAGAAAACCTTCCCACACTCTCTTCCATTCTCCTTTCCTTTTTCGGGCTTGAGCCATGGTCTCTGCTTTGTGGGAGACAGTGGAACCACGCAATGGAAGGAGCCTGAATCCCGCAGTTTTCTACCTGGAGTAGACCCTTGCTAATGAGAACCACCCTTTTGACTTTCAATGAGCATTCTTAACTTATATTTTGTTAAAAACCCAAGATTTAAAATTTAGTGGTTATCACAGAGACTATCATCGGCTATGCACAGGTGAAAAGTGGTTATTTAACTTGCGTCATGTTCATATGTCAAGCTACTCTTATATATCTGTAGGTATATTATTTAAGAAGAGGACAGTGTGGTGTGAAGTCTGACTCTCATAATTCCTGTCCATATAAAGTGATAGAAGTTATTTAAAATCACTATAGTGCCCTTACCCATTATCATCATAACATTTTTATGAGGAATAAGGTGAGGTAGAGTATATGAAAATGCTTTGAAATTTGTACAGACAAGCAAAAGCTAAGAGTTCACCAACACCAAAGTAGTTTGTAGTTTTGTAAGAGATGTTAAAGGGATTTATGTAAGCAGAAAAAAAAACCACTACCAGTAAAATGGACGTAGAAATCGATGTAGAAGTGGATGAATCCTTAGATATGTACAATCACTGAAGATTGAGCCAGAAATAAATAGAAAATATGAACAGATTAATTATCAGAAATGAAATTGAATCAATAATAAGACAACTCCCAACAAATGGAAATTATAAAACTCAAATGTTAATTGTGGTTATATATGTTGTGCACAAATGTTTGTTTCCCTATATTTAAAAATAGCATTATCTCACCTGTTTATTTTATTTCTCATTTTTATTGAGCTGTGATTGACATATGGTTCTGTTTGTGATAGACTACATAATGACTTGACATAAATATATTGTAAAACAATTGCCAAAATAAATTTAGTTAACATTCATCTCATATAGTTAATCCCCTCAATTTTTTTACCTGTGATGAAAACTTTTATAAGTTGTTCCCTTAGTAACTTTCACCATCCTGCTGTGTGGGTTACAGTATCCAGGGTCACAAGTAGTCAGGCATACTGATGTGACTTAGCATACACACACTGTAAGCATGCTATGTTAACTAGAATCATCATCTTATATATTATATCCCTAGTACCTTATAACAGAAAGTTTGTACCTTTTGTACTTTTTGATCACCTTCATTCAATTCCCCTACTCCACAGCCCCCTCCCCTGACAGTGATAACCATGGATCTGATCTCTTTTCATGTTTTTTTTTTTTGATTCCACATATATGAGATCATACAGTATTTCTCTTTCTCTATCTGACTTACTTCACTTAGCATAATGCTCTCAAAATCCATCCATTTTGACACAAATGGCCTCATTTTCTTCTTTTTAATAGCTGAATAGTATACACATACACAATCACAGGGACACACACACATACTTAGGATGTTTCCATGTCTTGATCATTATAAGTGAGGCTGCAGTGAACTTGGGGGGGTACAGATATCTCTTCAACATAGTAAATTTGTTTCCTTTGGATATATACTCAGCTTTGGAATTTCTGAGTCATGTGACAATTTTAGTTTTAATTTTTTTTAGGAACCTCCATACTGTTTTCCACAGTGCTGTACCAGTTTGTTTTTAGCACACAAATCCCATGTGTGTAATTCATCCTAGCTTAACAATTGTTTTGCATATTAAGGGTTAACTAACCTTTTAAAAGCAATTTTGATTATATTTTAGAATAGCATTGATAGCTCCTGCTTCCAGCAACGATCATGAATATTTGCTGTTTAAATTACTACAAATAAAAGGACTGAAAGAGGCAATGCAAACACCTTGATATTAGTTAAATTTTGTACATTCTGTGTGAAAATGACTGTTGGGGATGAATTGAGATCATTTGGAATGTGTAATGGAAATAATATAACACAGAAAATTGAAAATCCAAACCATATGGGCACGACTGCAATTCTTGAATGGTACTCACTTTATGTATTGGATTTTAGTGCTTTAGTTTCTTACCTGTTTTTGTCTAGTTCATTTAGTACTAAAGGAAATAGCCAAAGTAAACAAGGGAAGAAAAACAGGAGACATATTTAGGTACTGATTCAGTAATCAGTCCTTAAATAATTGAGAGATGATTAGATTTGAAAGGCTTGCCAATAGTAAGAAACCTTAAGGTAACCTTAAACCTCTGACCATTGTTAGCACAGGGAAGTGATCTAGTTCAAATTTCCCCTTTCTCTCCTTCCATCTTCTTGGCAGCTTTTGTGGCTCAACATCATGGCCTTGCCCATGCCCCCAGAATTAAAAAACAAAAACAAAAACAAAAACAGGATAATCCTAGCTTGTTTTAAGACATTTATTTTACAAACAAATTTCTGTTTTCTTCATGAATGTTTATCACTGATTTTATTAAAATAATGGGCTTATATTTCTCTAGGAAACTAAGAGATAAGTAGATAAATAGTTATATATGATACTATGACATGAATAAATGAGAGAAATGCCTTAGGGCAGAAATGAAAATATAGAGGGTTTTTTTTTTTTTTTTTTGATCTTCAAACTAAGACATTGAGAGAGGGATATTTGGAAACGGCAGTTTGGGTTCATTGAGTATTCCTGATTATAAATGAGCAGGAAATACCTATTGTTACTATCCATCTAAGCTATAGGGGAAAAAACAGGATGTGGCATGCCATTAGTACATTTTCTCCTGCCTGCTCTACTTGAGAATAAACCTGAGTCCAAACAGCTAAATTTTAAAAAATACATTACTGGAACATTTTAATACAATAATCATATTTCCTTACACTTGGATTTGGTGGGCCCATAGATTGTATTATCCACAATACCTTGGATCATATTTGAGAAAAGTTCTGCCAGAGTGTAAAGCTTGGTAATTTGCTACTGACTATTGATATAGCCAGAGTTCCCCACCCCCGCCCCCACAACCAAGGAATTAGAAGGTAAAATTAAATCACATCAAGTAATGGATTCGTCTACCAAACATTATTTGTCTTTCTAAATAATTAACTACTTGAAAATAATCATTAAGGCTAGTGGCCAAATGAAAATAGCCTAAAATAAAAATATGCATCTATCAACATTTTCTTTCTTTTTTTTTTTTTCTGGAACATACTCAGTGTATAAAGCTAAGTACCCTTCTGTTTTCTAAGGTCATTTGCATTTAGCCTGTTAAAACAGAATGAGGCAAAGGTAATGTAATCAAGAAATGGCTATTATAATTGTCAATGACATTACCTGGTGCCTATTGGGTTTGAAACATGCAATCTCTGCATTCAGTGTTCATCAGTGTTGGAAGATTAGTAAATACACACAAACAAAGGAGTGTAAAAACTCACAAAATAACATGACACAAATCAGTAGAGTGCAAATTATACATACTTATGTCTCAAAACAAATATTTGTTTGGATTACATCATAGTATTTAGAATTATATAAACTGTAGTTATTGAAAATGAGAAGTATAAAATTATTTAAATTTTAATAAATATGTGTTAACTTCAGTTATGATTATAGTATCCTTTAAGCTCTGTACTGGAAATGAAATTGTTATAATACACACAGCCAGCCTTCAAGAGGCTTATAGCCCATTAAGTCAGAAACTTAGAACAATGTCTTTTACAAGCTAAAAGGTAAATAAGTATATTACTGGTGCAGATAACAGTTGCTATTAAAGGTTGGAAGTCACTGACCATCAAAGCTTATTTCCTGAAGGAGTCAGGCCTTGATCTACTACGTGAAAATAAAAATGTTATTTAGATAAAAGAGAGGAGACTGAGAAAAATAACTCAAACACCAGAAATAATATCTGCTAAGTCACTTTAGTCATGTCTGACTCTGTGTGACCCCATAGATGGCAGCCCACCAGGCTCCGCAGTCCTTGGGATTCTCCAGACAAGAACACTGGAATGGGTTGCCATTTCCTTCTCCAGTGTGTGAAAGTGAAAAGTGAAAGTGAAGTCGCTCAGTCATGTCGGCTCTTAGAGACCCCATGGACCGCAGCCTACCAGGCTCCTCTGTCCATGGGATTTCCCAGGCAAGAGTACTGGAGTGGGGGTGCCATCGGCTTCTCCAGAAATAATATAGTGATATTTCATTATGAGAAGATTAGTGACTGCAGTTAATTGTGAGTGCAGTAATAGAGTTTGTTAGTTTCATGTCAAAGGTTTTTAATCTGAGAATAAGCTTCAAGTAAAATTCTGAGAAAAATTTTTAAGAATGTTGCCCGTACACATAAATGTTTATAGGAAGTACTTCAGGTCCATAATTTTTGCCAGCTTCATAAAGGGATCTAACTTTCCTTAAAGGATGAAAACCTCTGGTCTGTGTTCAAAGCTTTCTTCCACATGGGAAGAAAGGGACCCTTCATAATTAAATTTTAGTGACAAAACTAGGGTAACAATCCTAAAATGTTCATTGTATTTTTGATCATCTTCTACAAGTTACATTTTATTATCATTAAATGGAGCCAAAAATGCCAGCTTATTGAATAGAAATACTTCTCTAGATAAAAACAGTCTTAAAGAATATAACAATTTTTCTTATAGTAATTGTTTTATAGACACATACCAGTCCATCCTAAAGGAAATCAGTCCTGAATATTCATTGGAAGGACTGATGCTAAAGCTGAAACTCCAGTACTTTGGCCACCTGATGGGAAGAACTGACTCATGTGAAAAGACCCTGATGCTGGGAAGGATTGAAGGCTGAAGGAGAAGGGGTCAACAGAGGATGAGATGGTTGTATGGCATCTCAGACTCAATGGACATGAGTTTGAGTAAACTCCGGGAGTTGGTGATGAATAGGGAGGCCTGGCGTGCTTTAGTCCATGGGGTCACAAAGAGCTGGACCGGACTGAGCGACTGAACTGAACAGAACTGATCTTTTATCTATGCAGAAGTAATTTAATTATTACAAAACAAAGTAAGCATGCAATTTAAAGAATATTCCAAGTTCCCTCTTCATCTAGCATTCTCTTTATTCTCCACTAAATTGTTAAACTAATTATGTTTTATGAAAATACAAATTAATATCTTAATGAAAAGTGGATTATTAAATGTAATAACATAAAATTCTTAAAAATGTTCTATCATAAGAAGCTTGGAGTTAGAACTTATATTGTGTGTGCATGCTAAGTCACTAAGTCTTGTCTGACTCTTTGTGACCCCATGAAATTCAGCCTTTCAGGTCCTCTGTCCATAGGATTTACCAGGCAAGTATACTGGAGTGGGTTGCCATTTCATTCTCCAGTATATGTTGCTGACCTAGGAATCGAACCTGTGTCTCCTGCATTGACAGGCAGATTCTTTACCACTGAACCATTTGGGAAGCCTAGAACATATTTTAGTCAATATATATGTGTGTCTGTGTATCAGTTTATCTTCTTGAAATAGAATGAATAAAATTGAAATGGACTTTCAGTCTTCATGTCAGAATAAAAAGCCAACATATGTTCCAGTATCACATTTCATATTTATTCTTTCTACATTCACAATTATATTGTTATGTAGATTCATGATTTTATATTTTCACAGATAATTTGACAGGGAGATAATTCCTTTAGTTTTCCTTGTTATGTATTTCCTACATTCTCAGGGTTATTTGCTGCCAGAATATCAGTTCAGTTTAGTTCAGTCGTTAGTTGTGTCTGACTCTTTGCAACCCCATGAATCGCAGCACGCCAGGCCTCCCTGTCCATCACCATCTCCCAGAGTTCACCCAGACTCACGTTCATGGAGTCCCTGATGCCATCCAGCCATCTCATCCTCGGTCGTCCCCTTCTCCTCCTGCCCCCAATCTTTCCCAGCATCAGAGTCTTTTCCAATGAGTCAACTCTTCACATGAAGTGGCCAAAGTACTGGAGTTTCAGCTTTAGCATCATTTCTTCCAAAGAAATCCCAGGGCTGATCTCTTTCAAAATGGACTGGCTGGATCTTCTTGCAGTCCAAGGGCCTCTCAAGAGTCTTCTCCAACACCACAGTTCAAAAGCATCAATTCTTCGGCGCTCAGCCTTCTTCACAGTTCAACTCTCACATCCATACATGACCACTGGAAAAACCATAGCTTTGACTAGATGGACCTTTGTTGGCAAAGTAATGTCTCTGCTTTTGAATATTTTATCTAGGTTGGTCATAACTTTTCTTCCAAGGAGTAAGCGTCTTTTAATTTCATGGCTGCAGTCACCATCTGCAGTGATTTTGGAGCCCAAAAAATAAAGTCTGACACTGTTTCCCCATCTATTTCCCATGAAGGGATGGGACCGGATGCCATGATCTTCATTTTCTGAATGTTGAGCTTTAAGCCAACTTTTTCGCTTTCCTCTTTCACTTTCATCAAGAGGCTTTTTAGTTCCTCTTCACTTTCTGCCATAAGGGTGGTGTCATCTGCATATCTAAGGTTATTGATATTTCTCCTGGCAATCTTGATTCCAGCTTGTGTTTCTTCCAGTCCAGCGTTTCTCATGATGTACTCTGCATATAAGTTAAATAAACAGGGTGACAGTATACAGCCTTGACGTACTCCGTTTCCTATTTGAAACCAGTCTGTTGTTCCATGTCCAGTTCTAACTGTTGCTTCCTGACCTGCATACAGATTTCTCAAGAGGCAGGTTAGATGGTCTGGCATTCCCATCTCTTTCAGAATTTTCCACAGTTTACTGTGATGCACACAGTCAAAGGCTTTGGCATAGTCAATAAAGCAGAAATAGATGTTTTTCTGGGACTCTCTTGCTTTTTCCATGATCCAGCGGATGTTGGCAATTTGATCTCTGGTTCCTCTGCCTTTTCTAAAAGCAGCTTGAACATCAGGGAGTTCACGGTTCATGTATTGCTGAAGCCTGGCTTGGAGAATTTTGAGCATTACTTTACTAGCATGTGAGATGAGTGCAATTGTGCTGTAGTTTGAGCATTCTTCGGCATTGCCTTTCTTTGGAATTGGAATGAAAACTGACCTTTTCCAGTCTTGTGGCCACTGCTGAGTTTAAAAGATTAGCAGAAACTATAAATATGCTAATAAGTAAAAAATCTTCATATTTTAATTTGTATACATCAATGTACACAATTAAGATACAATTAATATGTATACATTAATGTATATAATATATTGATTAATGTATACATTAACAGTAACAAATATTAATTAATGTATACCTCCTTAGATTCTGTATTGATGCAAACATTACAAATATAAAACCTTTATACAATCTGTGCATTTAAAAAATTCACCATGCTACCATATTATTTTGAAACTAGTTTTATTCAATTAAAATATATTCTGTATATCTTTTCATACTAATCCTAATATTTTAAATAATGAGACAGAATTGTTTTCTGTTTCTATACAATATAATTGATTCTTAACTAAGGGATATTTAAATTGAATTTATTTCATTCTATTAGTAACAATGCCATAGAAAATATTCTCATACACAGTTCATGGATAAGTTATACAATTATTTTTTAGAGACGTTCTAGAAGAATTACTGAGTTAAATTCATAAGTGTTTTCAATTTTCAAGATATACCTTTCAAATGAGATGTAAAATCAGTAAATGTTTGGTTATAGTCACAGTCAAATAGAGGTACCCATTTCATTTCAACCATTTGCACATCTCAAGCATCTGTCTCAAATATATGCCGACTAGTAGGCAAATATTTTTCTTGTTTTTATTAGCTATTTGATATAGATTATATACTTACATGGTAAGATAGCATGCTCTTTTCATTTTCAATAGCTTTTGATAATCCTTAAATGTAGAAAGTTTCAGTGTTCGTGTTCACTTTTTATTTCTATGAAAATATAGCAGAAAATAAATCAGAAAATACAGTAATGCAAAACAAAGTTTTATATATTTGTTGGGACATGGTTAACTCCCTTTATTTTTCTGTCCAACTCAATGACATAGTAGTGTTGCTTGATATATTGTAATTAAAGTAAATTGCTGTCTAGATGCAAGCTTTGGGTAATTTGCTAATTATAAAGCTATAGCCTCTTTGCCCGTATTTGTGAATTACGAAAGTCATTGATATTTTGAAGTTGTGTTTTTGGTTTTATTGTTATTGCTTTTACAAGTATTCTGTAAGTATCTTATCTGAGAAGATTGTCCACTTACATTTACTTACCAGTTCTTAATGTTAAAGCATTCATTAACTCAAATGTATCATTTTTTAAAAATTTGATATATTTAGCTTCTGTGAATATATGGCATGCAATTTCTGTCCCTTTATTATTAATACGTTTTGAAAGGTCATTTATCAGCAGACTGCAGATCACTAGTTAATAGATATTTTGTCACCTATGTGACTGGCTCACTACTTTCTTACAATCCCACTATTTATTGATAGGACCTCTTTAGTGTGTCAAAAGCACAGATTTTTTTTCCTAATGTTCCTGACTTGAGTGTTGAATAATGACATTACTAGCACAGTGGGTAAGAATGTGTAATTTCCAGCCAGAATAAATTTGTTGGAACCTTGGCTCTACCACTAGCTGGCAATGCCATCTCAAATGAGCAACAGACTTATCTCCTGTGGGTAATGGTATCTGTGAAATGGGAGCAAGGTAATGTCTTCCTTATTTTGTTGTTATGAAGAGGAAGAAAGAAAGGAAGCAAGGAAGGAAGAGATGGAGGGAGGGAGGGAATTTGATTAAACCACTTAGAAACGTATTGCTAGTTGGATTGTTTGTAACATTCTATTGTTATTCATTTGAGTCCATATATATATTATATATAAATAAATCACTCCATTTAAGTTTTGAATTCATTTCAATGTTGTTGTGAATGATTGTTTTAGGGCCCAGTGCTTGTGGTTTTCCCTGAACCCTAAAACAATCATTCACAACAACATTGAAATAAATTAAAAATGTAAAAGTATTTTATATTTCTGGAGCTGGCATTGCTTGGTTTTCAAGTATGAGACAGTTTTAAAACTTGTTTTAATAGAAAAATCTATAAGAAAAATTGCTCAAGGAAGGAAAATAGCTCCAAAATATTTGTTTGGAGTCCCCCAAATAAATCTTTTACCAAAATTGAGAAACAAAGAACACACTGTACTTAAAAACCTGAGTGGGTAGGGAGGACTATTTTTATATTATCAATGTAGAATATTGACAGCTGCTGGAACCTTAACATAGGTGAGGTGCATAGAAGAAGATAATCCCAGGGTGAGTGTGGTATCTGAGAGGCACAAAATTGGCTTTCTTCATCATATTGTAGTTGACAGTTGAATATAGACTACTGATATAGTGTGTTAGCACAAAAGAGCCAAAATCAAAGAAACACCTGTTGTAATACTGAAACTTCAATCAAAGTAAGGTTATTACATGCAAAACGAAACAAAACAAAACACCCTGTGCTGTGCTTAGTCACTCAGTCCTGTTTTACTCTTTGGGGCCACATGAACTGTAACCTGCCAGTCTCCTCTGTTCATGGGGATTCTCCAGGCAAAAATACTAGAGATTGCCATGCCTTCCTCCGTGGGAATTTTCTCAACCAAGGGATCAAACCCAGATCTCCTGCATTGCAGGCAGATTGTTTATCATCTGAGCCACCAGGCAAGCCCAATAATACTGGCATGGGTAACCTATCCCTTCTCCAGGGGAGCTTTCCAACCCAGGAATCAAACTTGGGTCTCCTTCATTACAGGCAGATTCTTTACCAGGTGAGATACCAGGGAAGCCCCTCCACCCCAACCAGTTTTTTTTTTTTTTTTTAAACAGCTATACTAAAATACATCCTTTCCCCTTTAAGAAAAAAAAATTATGTAAGATTGTCTTCAGCAATTATTTTTTTAAACCGTGAATAGATGGGATCTTAATGTTTCATTGCACTGACTGCTTTCCCTAGACTAAGGCAGACTCTGTCTTATTGGTAGAGTGAGAGAGAGAGGTGATATTGATTACTATGGCTATCTGTCCTAAGTCACTTTAGTTGTGTCTGACTCTGTGCTACACTATGGACTGTAGTCCGCCAGGCTCCTCTGTTGATGGGATTCTCCAGACAAGAATACTGGAGTGGGTTGCATGCCCTCCTTCAAAGGATCATCTTGACGCATGGATTGAACTTGTCTCTCTTATGCCTCTTGCATTGGCAGATGTGTTCTTTACCTTTTGTGCCATCTGAGAAGCCTCCACTATGGCTATCTATACTCTCTCCAAAAACTTTTACCTGGAATTATCCAGAAATGATGACATTAAATGTTTTATTTTTACATTATCAGAATAGCAATCTTAATTATCCACTTCTTTAAACACATAGCAACAATCCAAAAGTGATTTTGGAAAATGAAAAGACTGTTCAATAACAAACATAATATTTATTGCAGTGATAAAAGGAAAACCAGAGACCATTTATCTTCTTTAAAAGGCTTAGCTTTGTAGCTTCAAGCAGTAACTAATATCAAAATTTGTCATACAACTAGTCATATTTTAAAAATCCATATTGGCCGTGTTTCATAACTGGCTAGGTTTCATTTTGTCTTCCGCTATTCCTTTGGGCATGGTCCTCCACAATCGATTATCACTTTAATGGTAGTAGAGATTTTGTTGGCAAGGCTTTCAGCTGTAAATTGCATGCAGGAAGCTGTATATGTTTTTCTCTTATAATAAATTCGATCATTTAATGCCATATTTAGAATCTATTTAAATGTTCTATACAGAGAACATAAAATAATTGTTACATTAAAAACTACCTGGAAGATGTGTTGTTACTGACTTGCATCCAGTACTCATCTGTAAGAAGCAAGATTACATCACATTTTAAATGCTTTTCTAGGCAAAATTGTCTTGTTCATATTTATTGTTGCATCACATTTTATGATTTTTTACATACTGTATTCAGAATATTACTGGAAACAAATTAGTAATTATTCTAGCTGTGAAAGTACCTATGAAAAAGTGTCTGCTTGAAAAGATACCTGCAAACAGATAATTGGTTCAAAAATATATTTTTGCAACACTAGAAAAGGAAATGGACTGAGAGTACCTTAGAGACTGTGACAATATGGATTTATCATTTATGATATTATCAGTTATGTGTCCCTGTCTTCCTAAACTTATGAAAGGATGAGAGGTAGGAACCCTCATAGGCATGGAGGTAGGACCTTCCATAGGCACCACCTATGGAAGATAGTCAAGATCCATCCAGATTCTTTAAATTCCTCTCTTTTCTGTATAACCACTTTGACAATTTCCTCCACTGAGTTGGACAGATGTTTGTGTTGATATTTGTGGGCACTGATTGCCTCTAAACAATAGGAAAAAGAGCTTAAACATGCATCTACTTTCAGTGATTGTTAATGAGAATAGAAATGAAATCTGATCACAAAACATCCACGCTTTTTGTGCCACTGTGCCAAAGCTGTGTGTATGTGTATTTGCCAGTAATGTAATGAACACTCAGAGAGAGTGCTTCTCAGACACTTGAATCTGAAGAGAGGATTACAAAGTTATAAATACATGTTCTATCTTAATCACAGGAGAAAGAAAGAGAAACTCTGGCACTGTTTTCCCAGTCAGCAATCACAAAAGTATTCCATAAGCAGCAGCCAAAATTTTTAACCATTTCAGATAAAAAGAAATTGAGGAAGACAAATGTATTAGTTCACTTGGGCTACCCTACAAAATATCACGGAATCGAAGTCTTATACAACAGAACTTTTATTTTTTCTTGGTTCTGGAGTCTAAACGTCCATGGTCAAAAAGTATCTGCAGGCTTGGTGTCTTTTGAGGCTTTTCTCCTTGGTTTGCACATGGCCACCATGTTCTGTTTCCTCATATGTCCTTTCTTCTGTGTGCTTGCTTCCCCATTGTCACTGTTTGTCTAGATTTCCTCTTCCAGTCATATTGGATTAGAACCCACCCTATGGCCTAATTTTAACTTAATTTACTTTTAATGGGCTCACCTGGTGCTTCAGCAGAAAAGAATCCACCTGCAGTGCAGCAGACATGGGTTTGATCCCTGGTTCAGGAAAATCCCCTGGAGAAACAAATGACAACCCACTCCAGTATTCTTGCCTGGGAAATCCCATAGACAGAAGAGCCTGGGGACTTCAGTCCACAGGGTCACAAAGAGTTGGACATGACTTAGCAACTAAATAACAACAGTAACAAAGACCTTTTAAAGACCCTGACCCCAAATACAATTGCATTCTGAGAAACTAGGGTTTAGGACTTGAACTCCTGAGTTTTGGGAGAACAGAAATAAGCCCATGATGACATACATCCCATTCCTTCTTACTTTCTATTTGAAAAATAGAGATACATTATCAGAACATGTAGATAAAGGGCTTTCTTTTCATTTTATACAAAAGTATTCAGCAGTATTAATAACCCCTGGATATTATAACTAAATAACTGCAACTCTACCACCATTTTTTAAAAGTTGCCTAGCAGCCAAAATAGATATCATGAAATCCATGTGCAAAAGATCATCTGCTTGACTCAGGAACATATTTTAGACTCCAACACAGATCTGATTTTTAAAAATTTATACATATTTGTAAGAGAAATGATAATCTGGTTTCCTGGAATTGTAGCATTAGAAAGGGATTAACTAGGGTGAGAAGGAAGTTGATTTTCACTGTCATCTCCCAGCTGCTGATTTTACAAGTGAGAAACGCAGGCTCCAGAGGTCAGTGGGGCAGAATCCACATTAAAACTTGCCTTGAGTCATGTCCAATTCTCTGTCCATGGGATTCTCTAGGCAAGAATACCGGAGTGAGTAGCCATTGTCTTCTCCAGGGGATCTTTCCCAGGGATCAAACCTGGGTTTTCTGCATTGCAGGCAGATTCCTTACCACCTGAGCCACCAGGGAAGTCCCAAGAATACTGGAGTGGGTAGACATCTCCTCCAGGGGATTTTCTGACCCAGGGATTGAACATGGGTCTCCTGCATTGCAGAAAAATCTTAACCTGTCTTACTGGCTGCATATCTAGAACTCTCAGATGAGCTGCTTGACAATTTGGAATTGGATTCCATCATCCAGGTTCTAGAAGTTATTCCTTATTGGAATACTGCTGAGTTATTCCTTATTGAAAAATACTGCTGAGATTACCTACCTAGAGTGGAACAGAGACTTCATTACATTTTTTTTTTTGAACCATAGAAAAGAAATCTACTCAATGAGATTAAGTCAAATGCCATAGAGATATGTGACAAAGGTCAGACACTCACCCATCACCCAGGATGGACTAATCCATGTGGCTCCTTCCCTGCTCTAATTCCCAGAAGTGTTATTCATTTTTACCTCTTTCTGATCAGGGGACAGATATTAGAAATATTAAATAGGGAAAATAACTCTCTTTTGACAACCCTGTACCCATTTCCCATGTCCTTTATTATTTGTGTTATCTACTTAACAATAGGAGAGAAGTGAAGTACTTCAACTTTATTTTTCTGCTTCTTCGCATTTTGCTTTCCAGTCTTGCTTTTCTTTGCAGCAGAAATTTAGGCAATTTAAAGTATGTTTAAATACCATTTCCCCTTGAAGTTAACTTCTCTAATCCACAGAGCTCTTTTCTAGAGTCCTAAGTAATACCCTCTGGCTGGAATACTTCACTTGGCACTCATCTTGGGTGCTGTGTGCCATTTTCCTTAAATGGACTGCAGACCTCTCGGCAGCAGGAAGTCTATTCAATATCCCTATGAATTTGCTGTTTCTCAGGTCAAGAACTGCCAACAGAGTGCATCCTGTCTCCTCTACTGTTTCCAGTCTGATAACTTCAAAGCGAGGTGCCATTAGGACCTCTTCTTCTTTTAGAGCCAACCTGTAGATTTTTGGTAGGATCTGCTAATGGATATTATCATTATTTAGTATAATGTTACATGGAGAAGAACATTTCCATAAGCTTTCAGTTTCTTATAGTTACTAAAACATTTCATCATAAATGAGAATTCCAATGATTCTACATTAGTCATTAATTTTATTGAAACATACCATGATTTTAAGAATGCACTTTAACATATTTGATCCAGGGCATATAGAATTTTGGGTAAGAGAGGAGAGAACAGGACAATTATTTTTGGTTCAATTAAAAATTTTTGCCGAGACTTCACCTGTTTCTTATAGCTGTTCTGTTGATGTCAAAGGGGAAACATCACATACACACACACACACACACACACACACACACACACACACACAAACGGGTGAAGCAAGAGTGAGAAAGGGAGACACAAAGACTGCATGATGGAAAATTGTTCTTACAACTCTTACTATTTTTACACAGCAAATCAGAGTACTTACTTAATCTGTCCTTCTTGTAAAATGACATGGCCACCCAATCTAAACAAATTACGGTAATTACCCTTGCCAGCATGATGTTTCTTGTCTCTGTCCTGAAGCCAGTAGGTGTTGAGTTGTGAGCAGGCCTGGATAAATGGTAATGATCTAATTATCATTTCTAATAAGCTTATTGTTTCTGTGTGTCCTTTACTAGAGAGACAAGGAAGTTCCATATTAAGTTCAGCAGTGGATTCAGTCTCACGTTTGTTTTCGGTGAAATAAATAGCACAGAAAATAAGAAAGTTTTATTTTTTTTTTTTTTTTTTTTTTTTTTTTTTTTTTTTTATTTTTTTCGCCCCGGGGCCTCGCCCAATGCCGAAGCCCCTAGAAAGTTTAAAAGTAAAAAGTAATACTGTGCAGCCTGCCCACAGTCTATTCCCCCACTGACACCTGTTGCCCCATGGAAACCATTACTAGAATCTAAAATATTACAAGACTTTTTCCCAACGGTGATAAAGCAACTTACTATAATTTTTCTAAAAATGATCAGATACCAGAGGAACTTCAAACTGTCCTAAACTGCAGATATAAAGGATTTCTCTTTTGTTTTAAAATGGAACTTCAGCAGTTTTTATCTGAGCCCCCTAAGAAGTAACTTTCTCTTTTAAGATAAAGAAAGAAACAAATCATTAGCAGCCAAGCAGATCAAAGTACTATGTGCTTTGATGGAAATTTTGAACACCTTTTCTGTTTAAAAGGAGTTTTCTTATTTTAAATATTTTTCTAATCTTATATTGGATGACGCAAAAGTTCCAGAGTTATTTTAATTTAGTTTATCCAGTCAGCAACTTTTCCTTCAATATTAATTCTCTTACAAATTATGGACTCCCCTCCATGAAAAAAATAATGTGCATAACAGAACATAGAACTATGCACAAAGCTTTATAAGACTCATGGGCAACTTCAACCCCAGCTAGGGGTTCTTGTTTAAAAACTGTCTCTATATGGTCATTTGACAGGGGGAAAACACAGCTTCACCCTGCTGGTCCATGTTCTGAAAAAGCAGCAGCTGGAGTTTAAGCCACTGATGTGTTTCAGGTCTGTCTCCATGTGTACTGCTGACTCACGCATAATTGTGTACATAAACTATTTGTTCCTTGATGCTACTATTTGGTCAGCTGAATTTTTCTTGAATAGGCAGTCAGATTGAATAGGTTGTTTATAGATTGCAATCTCTATAAGGCATTGCCACACTGTATAGTTCCTATGATATGGCAACTTAGAATAGCTAATAATTTTGATCACCTACTATAGGCAAGGCTGTTTTCGTGCACTGTCTTCTTTAATTCTCAGTAACCTCACTCAGTGATCAATGCAAAGAAATAGAGGAAAACAACAGAATAGGAAAGACTAGAGATCTCTTCAAGAAAATTAGAGATTCCAAGGGAACATTTCATGCAAAGATGGGCTCAATAAAGGACAGAAATGGTATGGACCTAACAGAAGCAAAAGATATTAAGAAGAGGTGGCAAGAATACACAGAACTGTACAAAAAGATCTTCACCACCAAGATAATCACGATGGTGTGTTCACTCACCTAGAGCCAGACATTCTGGAAGGTGAAGTCAAGTGGGCCTTAGAAAGCATCACTATGAACAAAGCTAGTGGATGTGATGGAATTCCAGTTGAGCTATTTCAAATCCTGAAAGATAATGCTGTGAAAGTGCTGCACTCAGTATGCCAGCAAATTTGGAAAGCTCGGCAGTGGTCACAGGACTGGAAAAGGTCAGTTTTCATTCCAATCCCCAAAAAGGCAATGCCAAAGAATGCTCAAACTACTGCACAATTGCACTCATCTCACATGCTAGTAAAGTAATGCTCAAAATTCTCCAAGCCAGGCTTCAGCAATACGTGAACCATGAACTCCCTGATGTTCAATCTGGTTTTAGAAAAGGCAGAGGAACCAGAGATCAAATGGCTAACATCCGCTGGATCATGGAAAAAGCAAGAGAGTCCCAGAAAAACATCTATTTCTGCTTTATTGACTATGCCAAAGCCTTTGACTGTGTGGATCACAATAAACTGTGGAAAATTCTTCAAGAGATGGGAATACCAGACCACCTAACCTGCCTCTTGAGAAACCTATATGCAGGTCAGGAAGCAACAGTTAGAACTGGACATGGAACAACAGACTGGTTCCAAATAGGAAAAAGAGTACGTCAAGGCTGTATATTGTCACCCTGCTTCTTTAACTTATATGCAGTACATCATGAGAAACACTGGGCTGAAAGAAGCACAAGCTGGAATCAAGATTGCTGGGAGAAATATCAATAACTTCAGATATGCAGATGGCACCACCCGTATGGCAGAAAGTGAAGAAGAACTAAAAAGCCTCTTGAAGAAAGTGGAAGTGGAGAGTGAAAAAGTTAGTTTAAAGCTCAACATTCAGAAAACAAAGATCATGGCATCTGGTCCCATCACTTCACAGGAAATAGATGGAGAAACAGTATAAACAGTGTCAGACTTTATTTTTTTGGGCTCCAAAATCACTGCAGATGGTGAATGCAGCCATGAAATTAAAAGATGCTTACTCCTTGGAAGAAAAGTCATGACCAACCTAGACAGCATGTTGAAAAGCAGAGACTTTACTTTGCCGACTAAGGTCTGTCTAGTCAAGGCTATGGTTTTTCCAGTGGTCTTGTATGGATGTGAGAGTTGAACTGTGAAGAAAGCTGAGCGCCGAAGAATTGATGCTTTTGAACTTGGTGTTGGAGAAGACTCTTGAGAGGCCCTTGGATTGCAAGGAGATCCCATTCTGAAGGAGATCAGCCTTGGGTTTTCTTTGGAGGGAATGATGCTGAAGCTGAAACTCCAGTACTTTGGCCACCTCATGCAAAGAGTTGACTCATTGGAAAAGGCTTTGATGCTGGGAGGGATTGGGGGCAGGAGGAAATGGGGACGACAGAGGATGAGATGGCTGGATGGCATCACTGACACGGTGGACGTGAGTTTGAGTGAACTCCGGGAGTTGGTGATGGACAGGGAGGCCTGGCGTGCTGCGATTCATGGGGTCGCAAAGAGTCAGACACGACTGAGCGACTGGACTGAACTGAACCTCAATCAGGCAAACGCCATAATTATGCATAAGACACTGAGACACGGAATGCCTTTTAGTTGTTTGTTTATTGTTTAAGTGTTTCAAATGAAGTCAAATAAAAACTAAAGTTATCTGAGTTATTCAGTGATAGAACCAGAATAAGATGCTGGACTAAAGGATCTCAAAGTGTGTACTCATTCCATAAAGTTGTACTTCAAACACATCTTGAGAGTTACACAATGATTTGTTGAAGTTTAAATGTGGAATTATCAAGAGGTAAGCATATTTGATTTAACATAATTATGTGAAACAATTAAAGCCCCATAGGATGTTTGGACATTTCTTTCTTAAGTTATATATGACTTTAATTATCCTTACAGCCCCCAACTAGACCAGAACATGACTGAACTTAACTAGGTTTGGTAGTGTTGAATTTTTCCTTATGCCTGACTGGTCCTGGCAGCTAGGATGTTAGAAGGCTTCTGGCTTTTAACTTTTATAAGTTTGGCTTTATCTGCATTTCAGTGCCTTTTGGACTCTATTACTTTAAAGCAAATCCTCCCCTCTCTCCACTATTGCCTGTTTTGTTATTTGCATTTCTCTTCCAGGATAAACTCATTCCACATTTATAACTTACATAATCAACTCCCGCATATATATATTTCACCTCCAGTTTCTTCCCTGAGCACCAGTTCCAGATTATTTTCAGATGTTTTAACTTAGGCATTCTACAGGCCACAATTTCCAGGTAATTTTCCTGCCCATTTCTAATTGCATTCTCTACACCTTCACTGATGTGACTTCTAGCCTTCTGTCATTATTCAAACCAGAGAAGGCAGCCAGGAAGGAGGGGGTAGAGGTAAGGTTTTCTGGGGGGTGAGAGAGATGGTGAATGTGATTAATGTGAGAATATATCTCTAATACGCAGTTGGAGTAAAGAGATGAATTTTGTATTAGATAAAGCTATAGGTTAGAGAAATAGAGAATGTGTATATGGTATGTATATCTATTTATATTTTATTTATCCCTACCTACTTTCTTTGGCTTCTTTCTTTTCTTCCTTTCTCCTTTCCTTTCCTTCCCCTCTTTCTTTCTCTCTTCCTGCCTCCATCCATCTCTCTGTCAGACTCCCTTGTAGCATTGCTAATGATGGGGTTTCATTGCCTAAAAGTCAGCTAATGCTGTGGTTAGAATTTGCCTTAGTAATCATTCATCTGCTGATTTTGCTTTTCAGTTGAGAAAACCAGGACCTGGAAAAGTTAGGCAATGGTCCACATTTTTGAGCTAGTTTCCAGGACTCCTCATGTTCAATAGACAGGTCAGGAATGCCTCAGTGGGCTGGTTTGACTAGAATTCCTATTATCCGTGACTGATTGATTCAGTAAAACTGATGCTTCTTTCATCTCAAAGAGAGGATGCCAAAAGCAGCAATTTATCTGAATTCAAAATAACAGAATCATAAATCATGACATCTTGATGCATTGTTGGCCACTTGAAAGCAAAGAAGGTGCATCATTATCCAATGAGCAGAGGAAACGCGTTTTTCCTGCATCTTGGGATGCTGAGGCACTTGGGGAGAGAGGCATAATGCCACTTTCCTTTCACTAAAGGAAGCCGTTTAGTCCCAGATACTCTCGTTAGAGTTCCCTGAGAACTCTGCAAGTGTTAATATACTTCCCAAAGTGCCTGGCTCAGGATCAGGGCAGAACCAAGATATTCTAAATTCAAGGAAAATTAGGGAATGATAATAAAAGTGGGATTCCCTGGTGGCTCAGTGTTAAAGAGTCTGCCTTCCAATGCAAGAAGCACAGGTTTGATCCCTGGGTAGAGAAGACCCCCGGAGAAGGAAATGGCAACCCATTCCTGTATTCTTGCCTTTTGAGAAAGGACTGGGAAATCCCACAAACAGAGGAGTCCAAGGCTTATAAGAGTTGAAGATGACTTAGCAACTAAACAACAACAGTAACAAATACCTGTACCTCTTGTAGCCTTTTAGAAAGCCTAGAATACATTTGTTTTGCTCCTCTTCGTCTTTGTGTTGGCAGTAGCAAGGTTAAATGAGGTTTCTTGCCTGACTGTTAAATGTGTGGGTATTCCCATTGGAGCTCTGCCCAGGTGTTACAGAGATTTACCAGCTTTACTGTCTTGCTAAATATGGCTCACAGTCAGGGATAAGTAAGTTTGCCATGAGGAGACTGAACTTGTGGTTTGCCAATAAAGACATTATTCTGAAAATAAGAAAAGGATGTATAGAATAAATGAAAAAAAATTTGTTTGGTAATCCAAAGGGTTTGAGATAAAAATCTATTATTTTAAAACTAGCTTTCTGAAAATTAAACAAAGTGATTTTGTTAAATAATATTTAAAATAAAAACATTAGGTATTTTAAGACACCTTTTATCTCCTTAAAATTTCCAAAATTTAAACAGTTTGATTGATGATATATTTTTTAAAGAAGTAGCCTGAATTTTCAGACAATACCTAAATGAAGGTATCTAGAGAAACCAGAGGAGGAGGCAATGGCATCCCACTCCAGTACTCTTGCCTGGCAAATCCCAGGGACAGGGAAGCCTGGTGGGCTGCCGTCTTCGGGGTTGCACAGAGTCTGCACGACTGAAGACTTAGCAGCAGCAGCAGCAGCAAAGAAACAAGAAAATTCTCCTTGTTTCTAAAACTGCAGTAACCCTTCTTTTGCATGTACATGGAGCTGGAGACTACCTAGGATGGTTTGTAAAGTCTTATTTTATGACATGCAAATACAGATTTCTCTAAGGTATTTTAAAATAATTGATTGCTTGAATTTATATAGTTTTACTAAACCTAACTACATTTCTTTGAATCCATTTATATGTACTGGGTGAAGTAAAAGAAAATTAACAACAACAAAAAAACACAATGCCCCCCAAAATTCCACTCCAGAAAAGAAAAGTTCCTAGGCAAAACCAAACATTAACATCTAGAAAATATGATATAGTAAATAAAATGTATTAAAGCCATTGAAATGTGTGAAAAGAAGATTACGTAGACAATTGAAAATCAACATTTAATTGAAATCCTCTATTATTTATTTTTCTCTAAGATATTTTTGGCCCCTGTGAAAAATGAAAGATTATGCTGATAATTTAAGTCAGTAAAATGATGATTGCCATTGATATTTTATGATCTGCCTCATTTGTGAAGTATTTTCAGTTATTACATTTCCACGTAAGGATTCCTTCATTCTTTTATTGTCTTTATAAATCCTAAACACTTTAAGATTTTAGAAGTTAAATATTTAAAAAGTATTTGGGTCCCTGTTCACAATGTATTATTTTATTTAATATTTCAGGAAATTTGACTAATGTATTTCAAAGGGTGACCCCTCTGGAGGAGGAATGGCAACCCACTCCAGTATTCTTGCCTGGAGAATCCCATGGACAGAAGAGTCTGGCAGACTATGACACGTAGGGTCATAAAGACTCAGACACGACTGAAGCAACTTAGCATACAGGTTATTACAATCATGCATAATGGCCTGCCTCATAGAATCCTGTTCCTCTGCCTGTTTTTGGATATAGAAAAGTACAAAAGCTTAAACTAGCCTCCCAGGCAGACAGTGAGTTCTTCTGGAGGGAGTGACCTCTGAGTTGAATCTGTAAGGATGAATAGGAAGTAGTCTATAGATAAAAGGCTTGAAAATGGAATCCTGGGCCTTATTATTTGAATGACTGATGGGAGTTGAAGGGAATGGGACTGATATCTGCAGACCAGGGCTGAGTGTCTAGCCATCTTGCAAATGCAGCACAATTTAAAAGGGGGTTAACATACACTGCTTTTTAGTAAAATAGTTCAGTATCACACAAAATCACTCCACTCAGTGTTTGAGTGACCTATGCAACAGATCTGACTGAGTGCGGTTGTAATGGTGATTCTACCTGTGGGGCAAAGGTTTAACTAGTCTTCTAGTGTAGGCCTTGCCTGTGCATAAATGCACATTATTCCATTAATTCCAGGCCCTCCAGCCTGCCAGTCTCCTCCATCAAAGGAATTCTCCAGGCAAGAATACTGGAGTGGGTTCCCATTTCCTTCTCCAGGGGATCTTCCTAACCCACGGACTGAACCTGGGTCTCCTCCATTGCAGGCAGATTTTTTTACTGTCTGAGCCACTAGGGAATCCCATCATTAATCTTATTTTCTTGTTATTTATCTTACATATTAACCTATAAAGGACTATGTATTTTAAAATATATGTGTATAGGTAGGTTAAATACTCTATGCCTTTCAATTTTGTTATAAAAATGGTGCTAATATTTCTTACAAATAGAGGTGTTGATTTTATGGATTTGAAAGTCACTGAGCTATAACCATTTTGAAGATATAATGGGAAGACTGTAGTTAACTTTGACTATCAATGGCCAGTGGAATTGAAATGTCTGTTCTTTTCTTTCTTTTGATTTTGAAATTTATTTTTAAAATATAAAAGATTCCAAAAGGTTTCCTAAGATATTCTGCTACAAATAGTAAAACCATGTAAGCTTAGGAGATCAGATATATTTATTGATGTATTTTCTGGTAATTATGCTAAAGGAAATTGACCTTGAATATTTATTGGAAGGAATGATGATGAAGCTGAAGCTCCAATATTTTGGCCACCTGATGGGAAGAGTTGACTCACTGGAAAAGACCTTGATGCTGGGAAAGATTAAAGGCAAAAAGAGCAAAGGATGAAGTGGTTAGATAGCATTGCTGACTCGATGGACATGAATTTGAGGAAACTCTGGGAGATACTGGACCACAGAGGAGCTTGGCAGTGTTGTAGTCCATGGGGTTGCAAAGAGTCAGACACGACTCAATGACTAAACAACTGTGCTGAGCCTGTGTATTACTTATGTTTTGCTGTTGTAACAGGTTACCACCAATTTAGTGGCTTATAGGAGCAACAAATATCATTGTTCTGTAGATCAGAAGTCTGATGTGGGCTCACTGAGTCAATATCAAGGTGTTGACAGGCTGTGTTTTTTTTTCTGGAGACTCCAGGGGAGAATTTGTTTCTTTGCCTTTCAGGTTACTGAAGGCTGTCTGAATTCCTTGGCTTGTGGCTCTCTAGCATTTTCAAAGCCAGCAGTGGAGTGTTACATCCTTCTCAATTTGAATTGCTTTGGTATAACTCCTTAGTCACATCTCTTTGTCTAACTCTCTTCTTCTTCTTTCCTCTTCCACTTTTAAGGACCTCTGTGATTGATTACATTAGGCCTCTCTGGATAGTCTAGTGTAGTCTTCGTATTTTAAGATCCACTGATTAACAGCCATCCTACAAACTTTAATTCTCCTTTAACTTTGTAACATAATATAGCCATAGTTCCAGAAATTTGGACATGGGCATCTTTTTCAAGGCCATTATTCAGCCTTTCTCACCTTTCACGTGATTGTGTGGATTGAATCCTTAAATTGTCAGCAGGACCCTGACTTTAACTAGGATAGTTAGTTCAGTCACTCAGTTGTGTCTGACTCTTTGCGACCCCATGAATTGCAGCACACCAGGCCTCCCTATCATCACCAACTCCCGGAGTTCACTCAAACTCACGTCCATTGAGTTGGTGATGCCATCCAGCCATCTCATCCTTTGTCGTCCCCTTCTCCTCTTGCCCCCAATCCCTCCCAGCATCAGAGTCTTTCCCAATGAGTCAACGCTTTGCATGAGGTGGCCAAAGTATTAGAGTTTCAGCTTTAGCATCATTCCTTCCAAAGAATACCTTTCAAGTAATATTTCAGAAGAATGTGATTATAAAGACTACCTACTCTTCTGACTGCTAGCATATGTACATTTTATCCAAAATGAAAACTGTCAAAATATAGAGGTATATTGAATGTGTGCTTGTGTGCTAAGTAGCTCAGTTGTGTCTGACTCTTTGCAACCCCACAGACTATAGCTCACCAGGCTCCTCTGTCCATGAGTTTCTCCAAGCAAGAATATTGGAGTGGGTTGCCATGCCCTCCTCCAGGGAATCTTCCTGACCCAGGGATTGAACCTGTATCTCTTTTGTCTCCTGAAGTGGCAGCTGGGTTCTTTACCACTAGTGCCACCTGGGGAGCCCATAGAGGTACATTATCTGAGATACATTAATTCTTTACCAAAATGAGAACTTTTCTCACTTATTCTACCTGTAGCTGCACTGTTTTAAAAACAAAAACCATCGTGTTTCCTTTCTCTCTTATCTATACATATATGTCAGCGATTATTTTGAATTTATCATTCAGGTTGATGTAATATGCCTTTCCTTCCTCCAAAATATGAAAATATTTTATTTTTCTTTCTGTATCTGATATCTAAACCTTGACCTGTAGTATGAACAATTAAAACCTCATTTGTAAATCAACACTTATTTAACTTCTTTCTTTTGGAGTGTGTACTCTTTTTGTTTTAATCGAGTATACTTCACAGCTAAATTCTCCTCTTGAAGAATTTATTCTTTGTTAATTTTTTTCCAGGATTTCTAAGGAACCCTGGCAGGTACTTGCAGGAGATAGAAGCATGATCAAAAGGAGGAAGGAAAGGTACTCACTCCCTGTGTATTCCTTGAGACAGGACATGGGAGCTTGTCTGAGTTGGTGTTAATGGGACCCAACTTATGAGGTAGTGTACAACCTGGAACTTGGTGACTGTAGGAAAAATATGACTTTCTACCCCATGGCTTGGTATTGAGGGAAAAGACTGACCCAAATCAGCTTTGAGGAGTTTATTTGACCATCACAGTGTTGCTGTTTTTCATTTGTCAACTTTGAGGAGCAGACCCATTTTTTTAGACTATCTTCAAGTTTTAGAATTAGTGACTTCATGCTTTATTCCTTTGTTTATTTAGTAGTTCTCTGTATGTTGACTTGGAGAAGAAAATGGCCACCCACTCCAGTATTCTTACCTGAAGAACTCCATGGGCAGAGGAGCCTGGTAGGCTACAGCCCAAGAGATCACGAAAAGCTGGACACAACTTAGTGCCCAAACAACAACATATAAACATATATGTGTGTGTATATATATATATATATATATATACATACACATGCATATTTATATATAATAAAGCTTGGCTTAAAGACATCCTTTTTGATATGATAGGCTACTTTAGGAAGTTTGAAGTCATGAAATAACAGTGATGACATCTGCAGAAAATCAGTTGCACATACTAATTAGCCCTGAATGATGACAGAGTATAATGGACATGTAACTCAAATGTTATTTTTATTTTGTGTATCTTTCCTTCCATCTCAGAATAAAAAAGAAATCGAATTTCCTCTTTTGCTAGAACAAAGCTGGCATGTGTGAATCTCAGCCCTGTTGTTTTTATCTGTGTGGCACTGGCTAAGTTATTCTATTCATCTCTGCCTCCATATTCTCATCCATGAAATGGGGATATTAATAGTCTACCTTGTAGAGTACTGGGAGAATTTAATTGAATTAGTACATGAAAAGAACTTAGAACACTGCCTGTTTAGAAAAGCAGATACCTCAGTACTGATGAAATGTTATGATATAGCACTTAGGCAGTCTCAAAACTTGGCTTACAGACAGTGTGACACTTACAAGACAGTGTGGCACTGTAGAATGTTTCCTCGCTGCCTCCCACTCTTTATCTAATGCTTCCCAGAAACACTGGAATAAAATTGTGAGCACACTGAAGTAGGGTTGACTACTAGGTGCATTTTCCTTTCTTTTTCTGTATGGCAACAAGGAAGGAACAATATGTACTGTGTGTGAGGTCAAAAAGCTTCAGCTATTTTACAGTCGAGCTTGAATGTAAAGTCAATTTATATCCACTGCCGAGATGAGACCCCCTAATCGCTGCCTGGAAGGCTCTCGGAGCCTGGTGTTGGCATCTCTGATGTGCGTGCGCGAGCCCTATAGGACAGGCATGCTGTACTAATCTGGGCTTCCTTTAGAACCTGTTTATCCCATTTGGATTTTCAGGACCCAATGGTGAGTCATAAAAGGACAACAAGGGAAAAACAATAACAGTCAAAACAACCAAATCTTCCCTTACCACATTTGAGACAGAAGAGTCCTTCCTTCCAGGGGTTGAAGTCTGTTTAGCTCTCCTGTAACCAACCATAGTTTGCAATGTTTGTGCATCTCTTCACTTCAATGAGTTACAAACATTATGTCCCGGTATTATGAGTTTGAGATGGAATATAAAAAAGCAGCTGCACCATTCCAACCAGGCTGATCCCTGGTCAGTGTGACTTTGAGGATTTCTAACATTTGATGTCAATCCAGAAAACAATATTTTTTCTTAATTTCTAAGTTTTTTTCCCCTTCAAATTCATTTCAAAGGGCAGATACATTTCTTCATATTTCTAAGGAAATTAGATCTCAGACATAAAGATGAAAGTACTTCATAAATAAAGTGTGCATTGTCAGAAAGTTTTTTTATAAAGCTCATTTTATTATTTGCATATTAGTTGTCAATATAAATTTTAATATAATTAGAAAGTTATGTTAATTATACTTTAAATGACTTTTTCGCCACATGAAGATTTGTTACTTAAGAACTGGAGGCAAAATCTTTTGTAAAATTGAGCATTATTTATTTTATAAATAATCATTACAATAGATTTATGCTAGGCCTATAGCATAATACATTTAAATACATTTTTTCCCAGAAACTTCACTTGATACTTCTTAAAACATGACTCAGAATGTAATTTCCCAAGGCTAAATGTTAGCAGTCAGAAATAATAGACATGTTAAATCAATCATCTTAACATTTTTCAGTCCACATAGGTTTTTTCTGAAAAAGACTATAGTGAATGGATGACACTTGGGGAGCAATTTGCAAGCCTATTTCTGGAAAGCACTATTCCTCTGAGTAGCTTACAAAATGACTTTTTTCCTCTTCTTTTGGTTTTAGTTCTATGACATGATGAGAAAATTAATAAACAAAATATAAAGGAAGTTCACAGATGATGTCAGCAATGGGATTTTGGTAGTAGAAAATGCATTACCTTGATGAGATAAAACCTTTGTCTTTCTGGGACTTCAGTTAAAGGAAAGCTTTCTTAATGATGTCCAGATTTTTCAACTGAAATACATGGGTGGTTGTGTACAATACTAAGTTGTAAGAGGAGAGGAAGGAGAAATAGATTTGGGAGAAGATGAATTTAATTTTAAATGTTTTGAAGCTGAGGTTTTGTTGGGAAATTTGAATAGATACCTTTATATGTATAGTCACAATTATGTACACAGCAATTTTTGAAAGCTAATGAACCCCTATCATCAAACTCTCAAGCATGAGTTTCTGTGTGCCAAAATATTTTGCCCAACATGCCATAGCAATTGCTAATGCAGGTGTTTACTCAAATATCCTTTTCATATAGGCCTTTCCTGATCTTTTATTAAAAAAAAAAAAGACAGCCCTTTTCCTTACCTCCACACTCCCTATTCTACTTTTTTGCATTTTTCTCCATATAACTAATCACTATTTGACGTTTTGTATATTGCACTATTTTTTAATCTCTTTCTCAACCCACATCATTATACAGTCCCTCCATGAAGGCAGTGACCTGAGTCCAGTGCTATATCCTGAGCAGCTAGATTTGTGCCAGACACATAACATGTGCTCATTATTTTGCTGAATAAATCAATAAATTCTGAGTCAATTATTAGTTCTTGAAATTCTTTATAAATACTCTTTACATGTGGTAAGACAATTTCACTATTTCATTTACATTAGTTTAAATGCAACAGTTGTATGATCCCCAATACAAAAATGACCGGCCAGGTTTTTTGTGAAAAAATATTTGCAGATATATTCCAAATGAATGACTCCTTGATGTTGTAGGCCTGAGTACACTCTGTAGGGTTCACAAAGAGTCAGACATGACTGAACGAGTAAGCATGCACACAGACTACCTCAGATAAGCCGAAGATACCACTCTAATGGCAGGAAGTGAAGAGGAACTAAAGAGCTTCTTGATGAGGGTGAAAGAGGAGTGTGAAAAAACTGGTTTAGAACTCAATATTCAGAAAACCAGGATCTGGGCATCTGGTCCCACCACTTCATGGCAAATAGACAGGGAAATAGTGGAAACAATGACAGATTTTATTTTCTTGGCCTCCCAAATCACTGCGGATGGTGACTGCAGCCATGAAATGAAAAGATGCTTACTCCTTGGAAGAAAAACCATGACAAAACTAGATAGCATATAGTGAAAGTGAAGTCGCTCAGTTGTGTCTGACTCTTTGCGACCCCGTGGACTGTAGCCCACCAGGCTCCTCCATCCATGGGATTCTCCAGGTAAGAATACTCAGTGGGTTGCCATTTCCTTCTCCAATATTCAAAAGCAGAGACATCAATTTGCTGACAAAGGTCTATCTAGTCAAAGCTATGGTTTTTCTAGTAGTCATGTACAGATGTGAGAGTTGGCCTATAAAAAGTCTGAGGTGAAGCACTGATGCTTTCGAACTGTGGTGTTGGAGAAGATGCTTGAGAGTCCCTTGGACAGCAAGGAGATCAAGCCAGTCAATCCAAAAGGAAATCAACCCCAAATATGCATTGGAAGGACTGTTGCTGGAACTCCAGTACTTTGGCTACTTGATACCAAGAGCTGATTCGTTAGAAAAGACCCTGATGCTGGGAAAGATTGAGGGCAGAAAGAGAAGGGAGCGGTAGAGAATGAGATAGTTGATAGTATCACTGACTGAATGGATGTGAGTTTGAGCAAACTCTGGGAGATAGTGAAGGACAGGGAAGCCTGGCATGCTGTAATCCATAGGGTCACAAAGAGTCACACAGGACTTAGTGACTGAGCAACATGAATAGACTGTAAGATATCCAAATTCATTCTCTTTAAATATATTGAGCACTTTTGACACAACAAAGTTTTAAGGCCAAGGACTGGACTAAATATATAGATATCATTGGGAGAATATTAAGGGGCAATGAAAAGTCCTTCTAAGTCTTTCATAATTCCTATAATTTGTTGATTAGATACTCCATTCCTCTCTGTTAAGGTCTGATTTAAAGTACCTTGTTGGAAAGGAAGTACCTCTTGAAGAGTGTCTTTATTACTTCAGTCAGTTCAGTTCAGTCACTCACTCGTGTCCGACTCTTAGCAACCCCATGAATTGCAGCATGCCAGGCCTCCCTGTCCATCACCATTTCCCGGCACTCCAACTCACGTCCACCGAGTCAGTGATGCCACCAGCCATCTCATCCTCTGTCGTCCCCTTCTCCTCCTGCCCCCAATCCCTCCAACCATCAGAGTCTTTTCCAATGAGTCAACTCTTCACATGAGATGGCCAAAGTACTGGAGTTTCAGCTTTAGCATCACTCCTTCCAAAGAAAACCAGGGCTGATCTTCTTTAGAATGGACTGGTTGGATCTCCTTGCAGTCCAAGGGTTTCTCAAGAGTCTTCTCCAACACCACAGTTCAAAAGCATCAGTTCTTCAGTGCTCAGCTTTCTTCTTAGCCTTCAATATTAGTTAGTTATCAAAATAATGTATAGAGTGGGGAACATTTGACTGAAAGATAACAATGGGTTATCTCTATAGGTGAATGGAAGGGAGAGTGGAAGATATGTCACTGCTTAAGCAGGCTTCTCTGGTCTGGTTGGCGCAAATGCCACAATACCCAAAGAAGAAACATTTGTGTGCTTTCAGATGCATTTAGAAATAAAATGCAAATGGCCATAATGCTTACTGACTTTAAAATTTGGATATTTGTTATAATCTATACTAGATATATCCTAAGATAGGACAGGTGTGGAATTTATTAATTCTGTGACTCAAAGTCCTCATCACAAATCCAAATTCTTTTATGTCATGTCTCTGTCTTACCATCTTTAGTGTGTCTGGTTTGGCCTTCATTCCAGCTTGCCTTAGAGCAAAATGGTAGAGAAATTACAGGTAATATAAGTTCCAGAAGAAGAGAGAAAACTAGCTTCACTGGTTCTCTTTACAGAATCCAGAGATATTTTCAAGAAGCACTCATTAAAAGTTTCCCACATGCACAATTTTATACCAGTTACTGGCAAGGGGAATGAGTACCAGATTTGTTTGCTAATCTGGATTCATATGAACGCATGAGGACCTGTGTACGCATTAGTAGAATCAGCTTCTCTATGTGCTTAGGAAACACTGAGAAATAGGCTATAATTGGACAACCAGTTGTGCCTGCTATAGAAAGCAAGAGGCACTAGAACTCAGGACTGTTTAATTAAATGTGTTGATAAGGACCAAACTGAAAGATGAAATACACAAATAGCCCTGTGCACTATTTTCTTCAACAATACAAGCAGAGCAGATATTTAGATTATCAAGTGAGCAAGGTTGCCTATAATCCTCATCAGTATTATAATTCCAAGAGTATAAAATCTGCGCATGAGAGAAGAGGATGCTTGCCACAAGGACAAATTATTACAGAAGAATTTGAAATAGCCTTAGTGGTTTTTTTAGGTATTAAATTTGTCTGTACATTTATGCTAGAAATGGTAAATAATTCTAGGATAAAGGTAATAAAACCCTTGAAGACTTAGTCTCCAATTTATCTTTGGATTTCTGAATGTTTTACTCTTTTACAGTGTAGCAGTAATAATCTCAGGTATTTGGGGTTTTGTTTTACTTTATTTTGCTTACAGCTGGGTCATTTCAACTATCCAGTTTATAGTTTAGATTGGATAGGATGTAGGCAAAAGAGTTAGTTGAATGATCTAAGTAATGCTTCAGATATCTAGTGTGGAAGATATTTAGTCTGCTGATTCCTGTAACTTCTATGTGAACCAAGAGAGCAACAATAGATTGCCTTACCTCTATTTTAATTTTTGCTTCTCTAAAGTTTCTATAAAGAGCTAGTATGCCGATGAAAAGACTATTACTGAAAGTCTTTTAATAATAGATTAACCTTCCTGCCAAACATAGACATAAGATGAAAAATGATTATGTCAGTGGATTCTATGCTCTCGATGACATAGAATCTAGGAAAATGTAAAAGAAAGAAACACAAGCAGAGACAGCAGAAGAATATGTCAGCTTTAAAAATGCAATAAACATTGCCTGGGGGTAGGGAAATGGAGAAAGAGAGAGGGTGAGAATGGAGGGAGGGAAAGAATTATTTGATTGAATTAAACATGGATAAAACATGATTATGGTCCCATAATTAAAAATAAAATATAATTTTTATAATTTAAAATAATGATAGAACTTTAATTTGCACTAATACTTTATTGCACAACTTTAGATAATTCATTTGACAAGCACTGAAAATTCCTTACTTCAGTCAATGGGTTGCAACTAGTCAAATCTCTCTGGAAGATTTGGTAGTTAAAAGCTGGATATTACTATCAAGTTATATGAATCAGTCATCTTCTGTGTATTAAGAAGAAAATACACTGTTGTAAAAAGATATGCTTTATTTTTGGCCTAAAAGCAAATAATTAACTATAAAAGGTCCATATAACCAACTTGAAAAAATATAAAATTGTGCTTGTTATTCTTAAGCTTTCACTGACAATAGTAAGACATTAGATATAATCTTATATCAGTGTAAAAACTGAATATTTTAATTTTATAAGAACAGAGAGAAAGACTGAAAGTTAGATAAATCACATAATACTGAAGAACTTTATAGTGAGTAGTTTTTATTCTGTTGTAAAATATTAACAACCAAGACAAAAATATGATACTTAATAAAAAATAAATTTAAAAGCTATACACTGAAGTTTCAATTTGTAAACTCACATAAACTTGAGGTTTCACATGTCAAACAGACTGAACGGTATGTAACAGACTTACTGCATCTCTGAATTTCCAAAGCATCAGTCTATCTTTCCACATGGGCAACCACTTCAGAATTACATAATTTAAAAGTAAAGCTACTTTTTCAAAAACAGTGTTTTGAAAAAAAATTCTTTTATAAGACAACCAAAAATCTTTGCCCTAATTACTCTAAGGTTTAAAGCATACTTTAAAATTTAATGAGGATTTTCATTTTTGTTGTCTTGCTTATCAATTTAGTTAATAGTAGAATACTTACTGGATTTGATTTAAATAATAAGAATGGAATAATTACTAACATTTAATATATACTTACTCTGTGTACTTCTAAAAAATTTATACACCATACATATTAAATAATTTCTCACAATAACTGAGCATTGGGCACTATTAGTGGAGTGTGCCTGTTAAATGCTGAAGAAATTGAGGCATGGAGGATGGTCATTCTCAGTTCAGTTCAGTCGCTCAGTCATGTCTGACTCTTTTCGACCCCATGAACTGCAGCACGCCAGGCCTCCCTGTCCACCACCAACTCCCAGAGTTCACTCAGACTCACGTCCATCAGGTCAGTGATGCCATCCAGCCATCTCATCCTCTGTTGTCCCCTTCTCCTTCTACCCTCAATCCCTCCCAGCATCAGAGTCTTTTCCAATGAGTCAAATCTTCGCTTGAGGTGGCCAAAGTATTGGCGTTTCAGCTTTAGCATCATTCCTTCCAAAGAACACCCAGAACTGATCTCCTTTAGAATGGACTGGTGGGATCTCCTTGCAGTCCAAGGGACTCTCAAGAATCTTCTCCAACATCACAGTTCAAAAGCATCAATTCTTCGGCGCTCAGCCTTCTTCACAGTCCAACTCTCACATTCATACCTGACCACTGGAAAAACCATAGCCTTGACTAGATGGACCTTAGTCGGCAAAGTAATGTCTCTGCTTTTCAACAAGGAGTAAGCATCTTTTAATTTCATGGCTGCAATCACCATCTTCACTAAAGTCTGACACTGTTTCCACTGTTTCCCCATCTATTTCCCATGAAGTGATGGGACCAGATGCCATGGGCTCATTCTAGACTAGTACTATTTTGGTTCAAAAGTAGTTTAAGGAAAAAGTCTCTAAAATGATTTTTTTCAATGTACAATTAAAATGACAGTAATAAGCAGACTTGTAGAGATAACAATAACCCTGGCTATATGTGACTGTAGTGGAAAGAAAGACATGTCATGTATTAGGATAATACTGGTTTTGATTCTGACAGTATAATTTTGGGCAAGTCTTTTAGTGAGCACTTAGGTACCATAATCATTTTTTGATTATTTATTAAAGTAATATAGAGATGGTATAGGTATAAACACATAGGGTTATTGTATGCAAGCAAGTGGAACAGGTTTTTAAGAATCACACCAAGAAGGCTGAATCCAATATCTAGTTTTGTTTTAAAAACATGTCAAGGTAAGTACAAATGACTGCTTCAGTGGAGTTCAGAGTTAGAACTTAGTTTTACCGTCAGTTGGTTGAGGACTCTTGTTTAGTAAGTATTTCCCACAGAATATTTTTCCAAATCAATTATTTTGAGAAGTGGTATTCTTTTGTGTCATTATGCTTTTTGCACTTTTTTTTTCTTTTTGTCTAAAATAAATGCTTTCTTCTCCCTCACCTTCCATGTCTAGATAACCTCTGTTAATCCTTAAGATTTAGTTCTATATTCCAGTGCTTGGTTCTGAGGACAGCTCAGAGTTACCTGGCTCCCTCCCCCACCCAGCTCTTTCCCTTCTGTGGATATTCATCACAGTACTTTCACCTTACAAGACTGTTTTATTACCAGATCTCTTCACCTTTATATGAGAAAGGAACCTTCTTTATTTGACTTTGTATTCACAGAGCCAAGAACAGTTTCTGGCACATAGTAGGTTACTGAATAATTTTTGAAGAAGAAAGGGAAAACCAAGAGAGAAGTCAAAAAAGAGGAAATTTTTGTAAGGCAGGCAAATGAGTGTTACCAGAGTATGCTCAGTGCTCAGTCATGTCCAGCTCTTTGTGACCCCATGGACTGTAGCCTGCCAGGCTCCACTGTCCAGGGAATTTTCCAGGCAAGAATACTGGGGTGGGTTGCCATTTCCTCCTCCAGGTCGATCTTCCTGACCCAGGGATTGAACCCATGTTTCCTGCATCTCCTGCATTGGCAGGTGGATTCTTGAACCATTATGCCACCTGGGAAAACCAGAATTACATTTCAATTCAAAATGTTCTTAATCCATTTATGCAATTATCTTGATTGTCTTAATTCTTTTGTATGCTGTGCATAATTTCTAAAGCAATTAAGTGACGTTACCTTATGAATTAAAACATAGTATTAGTACAGCAGCTTTCTTACCCATTCATCTGATGATGGACATCTAGGATGCTTCCATGCCCTAGCTATTGTAAACAGTGCTTTGATGAACATTGGGGTGCATGTGTCTCTTTCAATTCTGGTTCCCTTTATGTGTATGCCCAGCAGTCTATTATACGGAGTGAAGTAAGTTAGAAAGAAAAACACCAATATAGTATAATAATACATATATATGGAATTTAGAAAGATGGTAACAATGACCCTATATGTGAGACAGCAAAAGAGACACAGATGTAAAGAAGAGACTTTTGGACTCTGTGGAAGAAGGCGGGGGTGGGATGATTTGAGAGAATAGCATTGAAACATGTATATTATCATATGTGAAATAGATTACCGGTCCAGGTTTGATGCATGACACAGGGCGCTCAGGGCCAGTGCACTGGGACAACCCTGAGGGATGGACTGAGGAGAGAGGTGGGAGGCGGTTTCAGGATGAGGGATATGTGTACACCTGTGGCTGACTCATGTGAATTTTATGGCAAAAACCACTACAATATTGTGAAGTAATTAGACTCCAATTAAAATAAATTAATTAATTTACAAAAATATTTATATAGTATAAATCCTGGAACATTTCATGAGCTTCAAGAGGACAAATCTTCAGCAGCAACTCAATTCCCCTGGAGGGTGTGTCAAGTTCCTTGTTATTGACCTGCATCAAAGAAGTAACAATGAGGAGACATACTGACCATTTTACTATTGGTGTGTATGGCTAAACCCAATTTTGATGTGTCCTTATTCAAAGAGTGTCTGCTTTTGTAAAGATCCTATTAGTTGCACAGTAAACTACCTGAGAGTTCTTTCTCAGGAATTTACCATCATAGGGAGAAACTTACCCCAGGGTACAGAAGGCTTGATCTTACAGAAAGCCATTATGATGGGAAAATTACACTTAAGCATAGGGCCTGTAGTCAAAAGAATCCTTTATTTTAGTCTGCCTCTGTATTCTGCTTTTTTTCTTCTTTTTTTTTTTTTTGGGAGGGGGATATTATCAATTTCTACCTTCTGATTACTGATTTGAATTGTGTCAGTAAATAGTTATTTTTTTAATTCTGGATTTTGATTTCTAAATCTGTGGTTGTTCTTTTGACAAGGCTATTTGAAAAGCAAAATTTAATATTGTAATTAAAGATATATGGAAATATAACTTGATTTCCTTGTATAAGTTGAAAAATTCTCTGTATACTGAAGTATCAAAGTACTTAGTAGCAGAAAATTGTTGAATGATAAAAACTGAGCATTTGGATATTAACTTTTTCAGTTCAGTTCAGTTCAGTTGTTTTTGACTCTTTGTGACCCCATGGACCACAGCATGCCAGGACTCTCTGTCCATCACCAACTCCTGGAATCTACGCAAACTCATGTCCATTGAGTTGGTGATGCCATCCAACTATCTCATCCTCTGTCGTCTCCTTCTCCTCCTGTCTTCAACCTTTCCCAGCATCGCAGTCTTTTCAAATGAGTCAGTGCTTCGCATCAGGTGGCCAAAGTACTGGAGTTTCAGCTTCATCATCAGTCCTTCCAATGAACACTCAGGACCGATCTCCTTTAGGATGTACTGGTTGGATCTCCTTGCAGTCCAAGGGACTCTCAAGAGTCTTCTCCAACACCACAGTTCAAAAGCTACAATTCTTTGGTGCTCAGCTTTCTTTACAGTCCAACTCTCACATCCGTACATGACTATTGGAAAAACCATAGCCTTGATTAGATGGACCTTTGCTGGCAAAGTAATGTCTCTGCTTTTTAATATGCTGTCTAGGTTGGTCATCACTTTCCTTCCAAGAGCAAGCTTCTTTTAATTTCATGGCTATAGTCACCATCTGCAGTGATTTTGGAGCCCCCAAATAAAAACAGCCACTCTTTCCACTGTTTTCCTATCTATTTGCCATGAAGTGATGGGACCGGATGCCATGATCTTGGTTTTCTGAATGTTGAGTCTTAAGCCAACTTTTTTCACTCTCTCTTTCAGTTTAATCAAGAGGCTCTTTAGTTCTTCTTTACTTTCTGCCATAAGTGTGGTATCATCTGCATATCTGAGGTTATTGATATTTCTCCTGGCAATCTTAATTCCAGCCTGTGCTTCATCCAGCCCAGCATTTCTCATAATGTACACTGCATATAATTTAAATAATCCAGGTGACAATATACAGCCTTGATGTACTCCTTTCCTGATTTGGAACCAGTTTGTTACTCCATGTCCAGTTCTAACTGCTGCTTCCTGACCTGCATACAGATGAACTTTTTAGACTTTGTAAATGTGGGAGAGTAATGGCAAGGGAATTATTATTTAAAATAATCACCTTCTCCAAATTATTAGGCCTATTTCATTCTTGAAAAGATGTGAGTAGGTACAGGGGTCATAAAAGGAGGGTCATACATGTGTAGGACTAAGAAGGTATAGTAATTGCTGAGCTTCCCTGGCGGCTCAGACGGTAAAGCGTGGTCTGTGTGCAATGAGGAAGACCTGGGTTCGATCCCTGAGTCGGGAAGATCCCGTGGAGAACCCACTCCAGTACTCTTGCCTGGAAAATTCCATGGACTGAGGAGCCTGATAGGCTACAGTCCTTGGAGTCGCAAAGAGTCAGTCACGACTGAGCGACTTCACATTCATTCATACTGATTGGTGGTAACAGAATGTCAGATTAAGAGGGATGCAGAAAAATTATAGAAATACGATTGTTAGGATGATATAATCAACACTGGCATCTGTTGGCAAGAGAATAATATTGACTTGTTATGAGAACTTTTCAGTTTAATAGAACTACAGTGAAATAGCAGCATTTAGGTTCTGCTGCTTATCCACAGCTCATTCCACACCATATCAAGTTATGCCAGGGATGCAATTCAATTGTATTTTGTTGCCAGTATGAGACTATTCTTCAAAGTAATTTTGTCTGAAGCCCTTAAATCCTGTTTAATTAATAAAATCTTTAAACTTAGAGATCTTATGAAATAGAATGCTTATTATTTTTATGACTCTTAACAATCTTATAATAAGTTGATTCCTTTGCATGCAAAATATTACTTCTCAAAGAAAGTGTCTTCCGTGTTACAACATTGTTTAGTGATGATGCAAGAGGCATCATTATACACACAAATATATTCTATGGAGGAAATCATGTCTTACTTGGGTTGATTTTGTGAGGCCACCCAAGGGTACAGAATGAATATGTCCTGGAAAAGATGTCACTTAGTGATGACACTTCCTTCATTCATTATTTCCATTGGTTTCTCAGATTAAAAAAAAATCTATAATGAATTTGATGACATTCCCCAAACAGAACATTAATGTAGCAGAGGAGTCAAGGGATCAAAGAAGAAAATATCTATTCTGTGTATCATAACTCATGGGTTTATTTTTCACTTCTGTTGGGTTGATCCTTAAATATGACAGTTCAATGTTAATTTATGTTTCCATTGTCTCCCCCACCCCCCCACCTCTAGCCTAGTAACTCTTCTCATGATGAATTTCAGTTCAATTTTCTTTGACTACGATACACACAAGATTCTTCTGACAAGATAATTACTCTGGGCTATTTTATAAAGTATTTTTAGTTTACAGGGCAGAGAAAGAAAGGAAGCTTTTAACAGATACAAATGTGTAGCTCCAGTGTGCCTTACAAATCCCTTTATGATTTTCTCCTGCTGTCTTTCTTTCCTTTCCCTCTGAAACAGATTAATACCAGATGTAACTCAGGCTGCCACCTGTCTCTTGTTTATCTGAGATGATTCCTTTTTATCATCTCATATTCCTTCCTACTGATAATTATAGAAGACTTGTTTTAAAATCATATCGTGACATATAATCCTTTATAAAGAATAAAAATAATGCTTGGCATATTTGTTATAAAATGAGACTTAAAGGAATGTATAGTCAGACTTAATTAATTGCTATTTTAAGAATATACCATTAGAACAGCAGAGAAAAATATTGACTTTTTTTAATGTGAACATGACACTTAGCAGAATAGACGTTTGGAGTTGGAGGTAACCATTTCCTGTGGTTGCCTCTGCACTTAATTTCCTTGTTCAGATTACTTGTACTGAGTGGAAGATACATTTGTGAGATACCAGAATGGGATTTATCATTGAAAATGTCAGTGTGGAGCAGAATGAAGCAGAATTAACTGAGTGTTTAACCTTTGATTAATTAATTAACAAATTACCTTCTGTCAGATAAGAATTTTACAACATACATGAGTGAGTCTGAGGACCCAAATGGTCAATAGTGAGTTTGATACTTTCTCCTAGGTTCCTTATGTGTTTGTACAATTACAACTAAAAGTTGCTCTAACCCAGAGGCAAAGATGGAAAAACCTCTAATACCAAATAAAAATTACTAACCTAGGCAGATATTGGAACAAAATTTATAGAAACTAGGAAAAAACCTATATAGTTAACTTAAAGGACTACAGTTTTGAAGGCCAAGAGACCTGGATCAAAATCTTCCTTTCTGTTACTCCAGAACTATATATTCTTTGTTAGTCTCCTCCCTTTTCTGAGATTCAGCTATTCATGTATAAAACAGAAATCAGAAGGCTTACCTTGAAGGATTATTGGTAGGATTAGAGATAATGTTTATAAGAAACCTCACAAAAGTGCCTGGCATAATATGTGTTCATAAACAATCATTGTAAGTTTTTTCCTAAAAATTTTGAGTAATTTTGTCAGACTTTTGTTTATGAATTTATGTGAAAAGTCATTGGAATTTTTGCAGGATTAACTGATATGCTTTTCTGATTTAACAATTCTTAAATCTGGCTCCTGGACTTCCCAGGTGGCTCTAGGGGTAAAGAACCCACCTGCCACTGCAGGAGAAGTAAGAGATGCAAGTTCAGACCCTTGATTGGGAAGATCCCCTGGAGAAGAGCATGGCAACCCACTTCAGCATTCTTGCCTGGAGAGTCCCATGGACAGAGAAACCTGATGGGCTACAGTCCATAGGGTTGCAAAGAGTAGAACACGACTAAAGCAACTTAGCCTGAAGTTTGGCTTCTTAAAAATGTAGGAATTATTTTGTTAGTAAATTTTATATTATTTTCATCATACGTTCAACTGATAAGTACAATGATGTACGGATTTTATTATGTGTAATAAATTGACTACATGAATTCACTATATAAAAATAAATCTATGTATGTTAAACTATTTAGCCTAGGTTGATTAAAAGAGTTTAAGGAAAATCCATCAAAATGTATAATTTTATTCCTATGAATTTTTCTCTATGAGCTAAACTGTTACAGTACTTACAGTACAGTATTCTTCTATACTGTACCATAATACAGTATATTCTCTTCTTCAAGTTTATTAATGCATGATCCATTACATACCTTATAGCTCAGTTGATAAAGAATCCACCTGCAGTGCAGGAGAGCCCAATTCGATTCCTGGGTCGGGAAGATCCGCTGGAAAAGGGATAGGCTACCCACTCCAGTATTCTCGGGCTTCCCTTGTGACTCAGCTGATAAAGAATCCACCTGCAATATGGGAGACCTGGGTTTCATCTCTGGGTTGGGAAGATCCCCCGGAGAAGGGAACAGCTACCCACTCCAGTATTCTGACTGGGAGAATTCCATGGACTGTATAGTCCATGGGGTTGCAAAGAGTCAGACATGACTGAGCAAGTTTCACAGGCAAATTACTGTCACCTTTTATTTTTATTTTTCCATCCAAAAAACAAAATGTCACCAGTGGTGTTAGGAAATCATTAAATTTATATGAAGTGTGATCTACACAAGAGCGTGTTGCATTTCATAAGCTATTCTTACTCTGAGGGAATCTGTAGGAAGGAAATGTGATCATTCTCTTTTTGATCTTTCTATTACTTTCATTTTGACATTTCTCACTTAATATTCTAAATCACAGGCTTTATCTCAAAGCAATTACCTTTTGACTTCTTTTTTTTTTTTACAGAAGTACTCATTCATAGCTTCTGCTTATGATGTGTGCATATGTGTGTGTATATGTGTAAAATTTGCTTAAGTTTTAAGTCAACAGACTTTTCCAGGACTTTTTCTCTGATATCCTTTTGCTGTTGGATAGTCAGAGAAAGCAGTTTGGGAAACACTCTGGTAGATTAGGAAGCTATGACATGTGTACATACAGATATAATAAAACAAAACCAAAAATGTGTGTTATTGGGTATATTCTAATACATTTGTGATATTAATTAACCACCTGGAGTTAGTGTCAGACTTCATAGGTTTAAGAACATGAAACCCAAGAAGCCTTCTGTAACTTGAGGTGTCAGTCACAAATTTGGGCACCCTTAGTTCACAAATTAGTTCAGTTCAGTTCAGTTCAGTCGCTCAGTCGTGTCCGACTCTTTGCGACCCCATGAATCTCAGCATGCCAGGCCTCCCTGTCCATCACCAACTCCCAGAGTTCAGTCAGACTCACGTCCATCGAGTCAGTGATGCCATCCAGCCATCTCATCCTCTGTCGTCTGCTTCTCCTCCTGCCCCCAATCCCTCCTAGCATCAAAGCCTTTTCCAATGAGTCAACACTTTGCATGAGGTGGCCAAAGTACTGGAGTTTCAGCTTTAGCATCATTCCCTCCAAAGAAATCCCAGGATTGATCTCCTTTAGAATGGACTGGTTGGATCTCCTTGCAGTCCAAGGGCCTCTCAAGAGTCTTCTCCAACACCACAGTTCAAAAGCATCAATTCTTCAGTGCTCAGCCTTCTTCACAGTCCAACTTTCACATCCATACATGACTACTGGAAAAACCATAGCCTTGACTCGACGGACTTTAGTTGGCAAGGTAATATCTCTGCTTTTGAATATGCTATCTAGGTTGGTCATAACTTTTCTTACAAGGAGTAAGCGTCTTTTAATTTCATGGCTGCAGTCACCATCTGCAGTGATTTTGGAGCCCCCCAAAACAAAGTCTGACACTGTTTCCACTGTTTTCCCATCTACTTCCCATGAAGTGATGAGACTAGAGGCCATGATCTTCATTTACTGAATGTTGAGCTTTAAGCCAACTTTTCCACTCTCCTCTTTCACTTTCCTCAAGAGGCTTTTTCGTTCTTCTTCACTTTCTGCCATAAGGATGGTATCATCTCCATATCTGAGGTTATTTTTATTTCTCCCAGCAATCTTGATTCCAGCTTGTGTTTCTTCCAGCCCAGCGTTTCTCAAGATGTACTCTGCATATAAGTTAAATAAGCAGGATGACAATACACAGCCTTGACATACTCCTTTTCCTATTTGGAACCAGTCTGTTGTTCCATGTCCAGTTCTAACTGTTGCTTCCTGACCTGCATACAGATTTCTCAAGACGCAGGTCAATTGGTCTGGTATTCCCATCTCTTGAAGAATTTTCCACAGTTTATTGTGATCCACACAGTCAAAGGCTTTGGCATAGTCAATAAAGCAGAAACAGATGTTTTTCTGGAACTCTCTTGCTTTTTCCATGATCCAGCAGATGTTGGCAATTTGATCTCTGGTTCCTCTGCCTTTTCTAAAACCAGATTGAACATCAGGAAGTTCACGGTTCACATATTACTGAAGCCTGGCTTGGAGAATTTTGAGCATTACTTTGCTAGCATGTGAGAAGAGTGCAATTGTGCAGTAGTTTGAGCATTCTTTGGCATTGCCTTTCTTTGGGATTGGAATGAAAACTGACCTTCTCCTGTCCTGTGGCCACTGCTAAGTTTTCCAAATTTGCTGGCACATTGAGTGCAGCACTTTCACAGCACCATCTTTCAGAATTTGAAATAGCTCCACTGGAATTCCATCACCTCTACTAGCTTTGTTCATAGTGATGCTTTCTAAGGTCCACTTGATTTCACATTCCAGCATGTCTGGCTCTAGATGAGCGATCACACTATTGTGATTATCTGGGTCGTGAAGATCTTTTTGTACAGTTCTTCTGTGTATTCTTGCCACCTCTTCTTAATATCTTTTGCTTCTATTAGGTCCAGACCATTTCTGTCCTTTATTGAGCCCATCTTTGCATGAAATGTTCCCTTGGTATCTCTAATTTTCTTGAAGAGATCTCTAGTCTTTCCTATTCTGTTCTTTTCCTCTATTTCTTTTCATTGATTGCTGAAGAAGGCTTTCTTATCTCTTCTTGCTAATCCTTGGAACTCTGCATTCAGATGCTTATATCTTTCCTTTTCTCCTCTGCTTTTCACTTCTCTTCTTTTCACAGCTATTTGTAAGGCCTCCCCAGACAGCCATTTTGCTTTTTTGCATTTCTTTTCTATAGAGATGGTCTTGATCCCTGTCTCCTGTACAATGTCATGAACCTTGGGTTTCCATGATGCCCCTCAGATTTGATAATTCATTAGGATGACTCATAGAATTCATGAAAGCACTATACTTATGATTACAGTTTTATGACAATGGATGCAAATCAGGTGCAGCTAAATGAAGAAACACAAAGGAGAAAGTCTGAGTGTGTCCCAAACAAAGAGGTTTCCTCTGCATCTTCATGGCATAATGTAGCATCACCCTTAGGTACACTGATGTGGTCACCTACCAGTAAGTTTTGGTGTTCAAAGTTTTTACTGAATTTCATCAGGTAGACCTGAATGATTAAAATCCTGAATCATTGCCCATATGATTGAACTTAATTGTCATCCTCTCCTTCCCTCCCCGGGGTCAAACTGGCTTAAATTTCCCATCCTTTTTATCACCTGATTCATCTTTCTGATGACTGGTTCCAATCCTGAGAAATAGCCTTAGAATAAACTCAGGTATGATCCAATGTCCTCATAAATAAGAGATACTCATATCACTTGGGTTCCCTCCCAGGAACCTGGGACAAAAGCCAGTCGATTAATAGTGAAGAATCTGATACTAATTATAGAAGTATATATATATATACAATCTTAGTAATATCCATATTCTTTTCTTTACTTCCTGCTAGAGGTCTGATTTAAATATATTAACCTTTGATAATGACTTCAGAAATTGACCTAAGTGTTATTATGGTATTAAGTGTTTTGCTAACATTCTTCTAATTTCATGTGCATTTTGTTTAATATCAATTGGAAATCTAATCAAATAACTTGACAAATGATATGCCAAAAATTTCATTTGAAAACTTTCAATTAGAAATAATTAAAGATAAACTTGCAAAGAGGAACATCTTAAGATTTTCTATAAAATCAAGTAAACTAAAGAAATTAAACAAAGATAGCTCAAAAGCTTTGGAATATCTTGCATTGTGGGAATAAATTCAAATGAAATTTTTTGTTTACTTAGATTATATATTTCATACCAGAGTGAAATGAAAATGGGAGGGTTTAAGTTTTTGTAAAATATATATTTGGTGAGCAATCAAAAATCATGAACAGACAAATGATTTGTTTTTTTCTTTTAAAAATATCTGTTGTAGAAAGGGCACTCTGAGTAGAAGCAGAGAGATAGGACTTGCAGAAATATTTGGGCTGAAAGAGATATACATTTTTGATATGAAAAACAGAATATTCTAAAGTTATCAGAACTTTATATGAGTTTAACAGGTTCCTTAAGCACCTGTAAAAGTGCTTATTTTCTCAGTTAAAATGCCTATAATCTATTGAGAAATGTTAATGAAAAGTACAAGCAATGTTTTTCATAAAATGAATCCTTGAAGAAAAAATATAAAAACAATATGACTGTATTAAAAATTTGTTTTTTTTTGTAATAATTGTAGCCAAGTAAATCTCCAATAAAGTTATGATCTGTTCAAAAAAAAAACAAAAAAAAGCAAACTCTTCAGAGTAATATTTAGATATTCAATATGAGGCTCAGATATAGAAATTAGAGTATGTAAATATACCAAGAATTATTATTATACTTTTTTTTCTGTTAGACATTTTAGTTTCTTCATTAATATACATGCATTTTTATTTGTTGGGCTTCCCAGGTGGCACTAGTGGTAAAAACTCGCCTGCCAATGCAGGAGACTTAAGAGATATGGTTTCAGTCTCTGGGTTGGGAAGATCCCCAGGGGAAGGAAATGGCAACCCTGTCCAGTATTCTTGCCTGGAGAATCTCATTTTATATGTTAGAAATAAATCTAGTTTTGAAAAAAATTTGGTAGGATAATTTTTAGTTCCATCAATGTAATAAAACTAATTTATTGCCAGTATGTAAATATTTCAAAAATAGATAATTTTCATTGTTTTTATAGTTCACTTTTATTTTTCAATTAAAAAATTTTTTTTCGTTTAGAAAAAAGATTTCATGGTTCTCCTACCTGCAAATGCATGTTTGCAATTACCTACATAATGGTTGGTTATTGAATATGACTATTTATATATTTTAGGCATTCATTTTACCTAATATACTTTAATATAACAGTGTGTCTTGTGGCATGATTATTGTAATTATGAACTCAACAGATTTTTGTTTAAATAACTTAGTCCCTTCTATCAAGCAATAGTTCTAACAGTGATTTTTCTTATTGTAGATTATTTGTTCAAGTGTATTATGAAAAGAGAATGTCTTTTACCTATAAGGTTATATCACTTTTGATCTTTTAAACATTTTGCATTTATTATTTTATCTTTCATTTCAGCAATCACTGAAACATAATGAAATTTGGAAATGGTCTCTTGGTAGATATTTTAAAAACGATTGTTATACAATTATCAGGAAAAGATTATCATTGCTATCATGATGGTACTGTATCCTGCTTGATTTTCCAGGTGGTAAGGCTAGAATACAGATTATTTGGTTTTGTTTTATTTAAAAGTTGGTCACTCAGTCATCTTAGAAAGAAATGGAGGCCCTTGAAAAGAGAACCCACTTATTTTTCTTAATTGTGTCAGACTCTCAATAGGTGTTCAAGATTTAGACTGAGTACCAGAGGTACTTTGGAAGATTATTCTCTGGACCCAATTCAAATTCAGGGCCAATGTTCCAAAGATCCTATAGCAATAAGGTAGGTGCCATGAACAACTCCAGATGGTTTTTTCAAGTTAAAATTTTCAAGTGGCCCCTTTCCTAAATTTGGATACAAGAAGCTCTATGAACACATTTGTGTGTTTGTGTTATTTTTGGTTGAGACCATAGACTAAGTGGATATTAAGCATTGAACACATGGAAACATAAATTCTGGAATAAAATCATGCACTTAGTAGCAGTTACTAGGTACTTAAGTATATTTTATTTTTGCTATATTCTGCTAGGGCAGCTGGAACAAATACCACAAACTAGATGACTTAAATAACAGAAACTGGTTTTCTTAACAGTTCTGGAGACTATGGTTGGTTTCTTCTTGCAACTCTCCTTGGCTTGTGGATCACCAGCTTTCCCTTTGTCTACACATAGCCTTCCCTCTGGTGTTCTAACTTTTCTTCTTATAAGTCATATTCAATAGGGCCCACACTAATAACCTTTTAACTTAATCGCCTCTTTAATGATTTTATCACCAAATGCAGATATATTCTGAGTTATTGATGACTAGGACTTCAATATATGAATTTTGACATGCACAATTCAGTCTATAACATATATCAACTCAACTAGTCTCGTAACAACTGTATAATATAGGCATCATTAGTATATTTGATTTATTGAGGCAGAACCCAGGGCACAAGAAGGTTAAGTAGCTTGTTTAAGGTCACATGGTTAGTAACTGAAAGGAGCAGGGATTTGAATTCTAGGCCATCTGTCTCTAGAGTCTGTGCTCTTAATGACTATAGAGTATTGCAGAAAGTCAACCTTGATAAATTCAGATACTGCACTTAATGAAAAATTATATCCAGTGTTACTTTACCCAATATTATTTCATCCATGCACTAATTTTACAAATCATATTAAAGTGGGAGTTTTCTTTCTGTTATCACTTCCAATATTATGTAAATATACATGAAATCATAGGCATAATATTTCAGTTTCTTACTAAGGAATTAGCATAATAATAAATAACAGTAATAAATAGAAAGTCCTATATTCCTGACTCAGTAGCAATGATAAGGCATCTCAAGCAATTTGCAAGAATTATGCAATAGATTAAAACTTTTGTAAGGTAGAACAAGTAGAGAAAGTCAGCAACACCAAAAATCTGGTTAGATGACAGTAAAAGATTTAAAAGCTGCAATTCTTTCCTGTTGAAAAATTCAAGTGGTTTCACGAGGACCCTGGAGAATTTGGGTTTCTAGATCACTGTGGATTGTATTGAAGAAACAGAATGAAATTGAAAAGGCAAATTAAGAATGAAAAAAAAATCCTCAAATCCTGGAAATGAACATTGGGAGACATTAGCAAGATTTGATATTACTAGCTTAATGGTGTTTAAAACAAACAAGGCTCTAAACTTTCAGTGATATTGGAGGCTGTGCTAAGTCAATGGGAAGGATGTGACAGACCTGTGGCAAAAGAAGTAGAACTGACAGAGATGGGAAGAAATTGGAAAATGAAGTTAAGAAAAATACAAATTAGGAGTGGGTAGAAAGAAAGTTCGAGAGATGAGTCCTGCTTTAGACATGTAATTTTTGAAGTATACATGAAATCTCCAAAAGATGAACTTCTGCTACAGGTTGGCAATCCAGAGAAGAGATCAAGGTGGGAAATAAATATTTGTGATCATCAAAGAATTTTATGAGAATCAGTAAGAATGATGGAAACTGATGGAAAGACATACTGAAAAGTGAGTTTTGTGGATAGTCTATATTAGAGGTTAGAGTTTGAGGAGGAACTTCTGAAACAGGTAAAAGATAATTGAAGCAAGTGTGTCTCTGGGGACAAAGAGACTAAGACATCTATTTCTATATCTTCAGTGATTCTCACATTATTGAATAGGAATAGAGTAAGCAGAATTAAATCAGAAGAGCAAGGAAGGAATACTATGGTAGTGCAGTGTTTTCCCAGGGATTTTGGACTAGGGAAAGAAAGCACAGGCTCTGTGAAAGCTTACATAGAGGCATAGTGAAATAGGACTAATATAATGAAAGAACTGGAAAAAGGATATTGAGCTACAGACACAGAACAATGGCCTTGTCAAGCTCATTTTCTATGAGGAAAGACAGAACATTATCAGAAGTTCTCACCTTCTATGCTGACATCTGAAATTTCTTGGAAATGTATTAATAAAGAAGGGAAAGATAAATTTGGGTTAAGGTTTCAGCAGAAACACAGGGGATTAGTTGGGTTCTATTGCAGAGTGTCCTTCAGTTCAGTGCAGTTGAGTTGATCAATCGTGTCCAACTTTTTGCGACCCCATGGACTACACACACCAGGCTTCCCTGTCCATCACCAACTCCCAGAGCTTACTCTAAGTCATGTCCATCGAGTCAGCAATGGCATCCAGCCATCTCACCCTCTGTCGTTCCCTTCTCCTCCCGCCTTCAGTCTTTCCTGTCATCAGGGTCTTTTCTAGTGTCAGTTCTTCGCATCAGGTGCCAAAGTATTGGAGTTTCAGCTTCAGCAATAGTACTTTCAATGAATATTCAAGGCTGATTTCCATTAGGATAGACTGGTTGGATCTCCTTGCAGTCCAAGGGACTCTCAAGAGTCTTCTCCAACACCACAGTTCAAAAGAATCAGTACTTCGGTGCTTAGCTTTCTTCACAGTCCAACTCTCACATCCATCCATGACTATGGGTAAAATGATAGCTTTGGCTAGATGGAACTTTGCTGGCAAAGTAATGTCTCTGCTTTTAGTATGCTGTCTAGGTTGATCATAGATTTTCTTCTAAGGATCATGTGTCTTTTAATTTCACGGCTGCATTCACCATCTACAGTGATTTTGGAGCCCCCAAAATAAAGTCTCTCACTGTTTTCATTGTTTCTCCATCTATTTGCCATGAACTGATGGGACTGTATGTCATGATCTTAGTTTGCTGAATGGTGAATTTTAAGCCAATTTTTTCAGTCTCCTCCTTCAATTTCATGAAGAGGCTCTTTAGTTTTTCTACACTTTCTACCATTTAGGATGGTGTCATTTGCATATCTGAGGTTATTGATAGTTCTTCTGGCCATCTTGATTCCAGCTTGTGCTTCATCCAGCCCAGCATTTCACATGATGTACTCTGCATATAAGTTAAATAAGCAGGGTGACAATATACAGCCTTGATGTATTCCTTTCCTGATTTGGAATGAGTCTGTTGTTCCATGTCCAGTTCTAACTGTTGCATCTTGGCCTGAATACAGATTTCTCAGGAGGCAGGTCAGGTGGTCTGTTATTCCCATCTCTTTCAGAATTTTCCATAATTTGTTGTGATCCACGCAGTCAAATGATTTGGTATAGTCAATAAAGGAGAAGTAGGTTATTTTCTGGAACTCTCTTGCTTTTTTGATGATCCAATGGATGTTGGCAGTTTGATCTCTGGTTCCTCTGTTTTTCTAAATCCAGCTTCAACATCTGAAAGTTCACCTACTGTTGAACCCTAGCTTGGAGAATTTTGAGCATTACTTTCCTAGCATGTGAGATGAGTGCAATTGTGTGGTAGTTTGAACATTCTTTGAAATTGCCTTTCTTTGGGATTGGAATGAAAACTGACCTTTTTCACTCCTGTGTCCAGTGCTGAGCTTTCAAAATTTGCTGGCATATTGAGTGCAGCACTTTCATAGTATCATCTTCCAGGATTTGAATTAGCTCAACTAGAATTCCATCCCTTCCACTAGCTTTGTTTATAGTGATGTTTCTTAATGCCCACTTGACTTTGCATTCTAGGATGTCTGGCTCTAGGTGAATGATCACACCATTGTGGTTATCTGGGTCATGAAGATTTTTGTTTGTTTGTTTGCATAATTTTCTGTGTATTCTTGCCACCTCTTCTTAATCTCTTCTGCTTCTGTTACGTTCATACAATTTCTGTCCTTTATTGTGTCCAACTTTGCAGGAGATGTTCCCTTGGTATCTCTGATTTTCTTGAAGATATCTCTAGTCTTTCACATTCTATTGTTCTCTTCCATTTCTTACATTGATCACTGAGAAAGCTTTTCTTATTTTTCCCTGCTATTCTTTGGAACTCTGCACTCAAATGGGTATACCTTTCCTTTCCTCCTTTGCTTTTAGCTTCTCTTCTTTACTCAGCTATTTGTAAGGCCTCCTCGAACAACCATTTTGTCTTTTTACATTGCTTTTTCTTAGGGATGATCTTGATCACTACTTCCTGTTCAGTGTCACAAATCTCCATCCATAGTTCTTCAAGCACTCTATCAGACCTAATCCCTTGAATCTATTTTTCACTTCCACTGTATAATTGTAAGGGATTTGATTTAGGTCATACCTGAGTGGCCTGGCGGTTTTCCCTTCTTTCTTCAATTTAATTCTGTATTTGGAAATAAGGGGTTCATGATCTAAGCCACAGTCAATTCCTGGTCTTGTTTTTGCTGACTATATAGAACTTTTCCATCTTTGGCTGCAAAAAATGTAGTCAATCTGATTTTGGTAGTGACCATTTGGTGATGTCCATGTGTAGAGTCTTCTCTTGTGTTTTTCGAAGAGGGTGTTTTCTATGGCCAGTGCGTTCTCTTGGCAAAACTCTGTTAGCCTTTGCCCTTCTTCATTTTGTATCCCAAGGCCAAATTTACCTGTTACTCCAGGTATCTGTTGACTTCTTAACTTTTGCATTCCAATCCCCTATATTGAAAAGGACATCTTTTTGGGGTGTTAGTTCTAGATGGTCTTGTAGGTCTTCAAAGAACCATTCGTCTTCAGCATTACTGGTGGGGACATAAACTTGGATTACTCGGATATTGAATGGTTTGCCTTGGAAGTGAACAGAGATCATTTTGTTGTTTTTGAAGTTGTGCCTAATTACTGCATTTCGGACTCTTTTCTTGACTGTAATGGCTACTACATTTCTTCTAAGGGATTCTTACCCACAGTGCTAGATATAATGGTCATTTTAGTTAAATTCACCCATTCCAGTCCATTGTAGTTTCAGTTCAGTTCAGTTCAGTCGCTCGCTCAGTCGTGTCCGACTCTTTGCGACCCCATGAATCACAGCACGCCAGGCCTTCTTGTCCATCACCAACTCCCGGAGTTCACTCAGACTCATGTCCATCAAGTCAGTGGTGCCATCCAGCCATCTCACCCTCTGTTGTCCCCTTCTTCTCCTCCCCCAATCCCTCCCAGCATCAGAGTCTTTTCCAGTGAGTCAGCTCTTCGCATGAGGTGGCCAAAGTACTGGAGTTTCAGCTTTAGCATCATTCCTTCCAAAGAAATCCCAGGGCTGATCTCCTTCAGAATGGACTGGTGGGATCTCCTTGCAGTCCAAAGGACTTTCAAGAGTCTTCTCCAACACCATAGTTCAAAAGCATCAATTCTGCAGCACTCAGCCTTCTTCACAGTCCAACTCTCACATCCACACATGACCACTGGAAAAACCATAGCCTTGACTAGACAGACCTTTGTTGGCAAAGTAATGTCTCTGCTTTTGAATATGCTATCTAGGTTGGTCATAACTTTTCTTCCAAGGAGTAAGCGTAGTCTAATTTCATGGCTGCAGTCACCATCTGCAGTGATTTTGGAGCCAAAAAAAAAAAAGTCTGACACTGTTTCCACTGTTTTCCCATCTATTTCCCATGAAGTGATGGGACCAGATGCCATGATCTTCGTTTTTGAATGCTGAGCTTTAAGCCAACTTTTTCACTCTCCTCTTTCACTTTCATCAAGAGGCTTTTTAGCTCCTCTTCACTTTCTGCCATAAGGGTGGCATCATCTGCATATCTGAGGTGATTGATATTTCTCCCAGCAATCTTGATTCCAGCTTGTGCTTCTTCCAGCCCAGGGTTTCTCATGATGTATTCTGCATAGAAGTTAAATAAGCAGGGTGACAATACACAGCCTTGTCGTACTCCTTTTCCTATTTGGAACCAGTCTGTTGTTCCATGTCCAGTTCTAACTGTTGCTTCCTGACCTGCATACAGATTTCTCAAGACGCAGGTCAATTGGTCTGGTATTCCCGTCTCTTTCAGAATTTTCCTCAGTTTATTGTGAACGACACAGTCAAATGCTTTGTAGTTTACTGATGCCTAAAATGTCAGTGTTCACTCTTGCCATCTCCTATTTGACAACATCCAATTTACCTTGATTACTGGACCTAACATTCCAGGTTGCTATGCAATATTGCTCTTTACAGCAGTAGACTTTGCTTCCATCACCAGTCACATCCACAACTCTGTGTGTGTGTGTGTGTGTGTGTGTGTTTTGCTTTGGTCTGGTTTCTTTGTTGTTTCTGGCGTTATTTCTCCACTGTTCTCCTACTGGTAGCATATTGGTCACTTACTGACTTGGGGAGTTCATCTTTCAGTATCCTATCTTTTTGCCTTTTCATACTGTTCATGGGGTTCTCAAGGCAAGAATACTGAAGTGGTTTGCCATTCCCTTCTCTAGTGGATCACGTTTTGTCAGAACTCTCCACCATATCTGTTTATCTTAGGTAGCCCTACATGGCATGGTTCATAGTTTCATTGAGTTAGACAAGACTGCAATCCATGTGATCAGTTTGGTTAGTTTTTGTGACTGTGGTTTTCAGTCTGTCTGCCCTCTGATGGATACGGATAAGAGTCTTATGGAAGCTTCCTGATGGGAGAAACTGACTGAGGGGGAAACTGGTCTTGTTCTGATGGGGCGGGGGTGGCATGCTCAGTAAATCATTAATCCAATTTTCTGTTGATGGGCAGGGCTGTGTTCCTTCCCTGTTGTTTGACCAGAGGCCAAACTATGGTAGCTGTAATGAGAATAATTTTGACCTCATTCAGAAGGTCCCATGTACACACTGCTGTACTCAGTGCCCTCGACCCTACAGCAGGCTACTGCAGACCCATGCCTCCGCCAGAGACTCCTGGACACTCGTGGGCAAGTCTGGGTCAGTCTCTTGTGGGGTCACTGTTCCTTTCTCCTGGGTCCTGGTGCACACAACGTTTTGTTTGTGCCCTTCAAGAGTTTGTTTCCCCAGTCCTGTGTAAGTTCTGACGAGTCTGTGGTGGGGTTAATCTCCTTCAAGAGGGCTAATGCCATCCCCAGATCTGCTGCACCCAGAGCCCCTACACCTGTGCTAGGCCACTGCTGACCCATCCCACTGCAGGAGACACTCAAACACAGTTCTGGCACAGTCTTTGTGCATTCTCTGTGCCCTGTTGTGAACAAGGTTTGTTTGAGCTCTCTGAACATCTTTGGTGGGTATGGGGTTTGATTCTAAAGTGATTTTGCCCCTCCAGCCATCTTGTTGGGGCTTCTACTTTGCCCCTGGACATGGGGTATCTTTTTTTGGTGAGATCCAACATTTTCCTGTTGATGGTTGTTCAGCAGCGAGCGAGTTGTAATTTTGGATTTCTCGTAGGAGAAGATGAGTGCATGTCCTTCTTCTCTGCCATCTGTAGCAATGTGGGAAGAAGTGCCAACAGCAGGACTCAAACAGGGAGGACTCTCCACAGAAAGGAAGGGAACCTCTGCAGACCAGTGAAACCATTGTGCCCCACATGGCCTTGTAGCTCCTGCCAATAAGGAGACAGTTTCCAAATGCTGGAAATAAGTCTGTTTACTAGTGATTAAAAAAATACAACATGATTCATAGTATGAATTGCTATAGTAGGAGAAGAGAAAGAATTCCAAAATCTGAATCAAATAAGTAAATATTAGTTTTAGTTACATGATTATACCAATGTTTGTGAAGTTTTCTGTTTTCTCTTTAAGAAAAAAAATGAGAGTTTCAGAATTTCTTAAGTGACTCAGGTAAACATTTCGAAAGATTTTTAAAGGATACTAATTGTGAAGATTAAAAAGGATAGAATTGTTCATTTCAAATCAGAGTGTTTTAACTTGGATTTTTACCTTAAGGATACTTTGAAGGAGGCTCATCAAAAGAATTATACAAACATAAAAAAATTATTATTGAAAAGGAATCTCTTATCTATATTTCATGCCTGAGCTTCAGCTCCATCTCTGAGCCTCCATTAGATTCAGAGAAAAGAATGAGATGTTCATGTACATATTATTAAAAATAGTTAAACATTTTGTTGGACCAAGGATGACGTTTTAAGACAAGTTGATCTTAGCAAAATGCACATTGATAAGTCGGCAGTTTATTAGGTCCTTGCCCAATGTTACTGGTTTATCTGATTTTATGCCAGTTGCTTTCAGGATTGTTCTGAATCCCCACAAAGTATATTAGACTGTAGTGTGTCCAGCTAAATAGCATTTGTTTATTGTGTTGACCTGGTTTTACAATCTGTAGGAAATAATCTGGTAACCATGGACTGAGACCCTTCCTGTAGATTAAGCCTGAACTTCATTAAGTTCAAAGACTGTGTGTAAGAGAGTATTGCATTTGATTAAAAAGAAACTTCTGTATTAACTTCTATCAATGTTGTGAAAAACAACATTAAAATTGAAAGGAAACCTAGAGGTCTTCCAGTGCAACCTTCCTCCTAACTTGAAAACCCCCTTTACAAATTCTCTGACCTCTAATTTTGTATACTCACTGCTGAGGAGTCACAGTTTCATGAGGATTGTCTATTCCACATTTCAGTGGGCTTGTGTGTTAAGTAAACAACAGCTTCTTATTTAGTCCTCCAAAGTGCAGACTTCTTGCCCTATCAAGATTGCTAGGCTTGGTTGCTATGAGCTGTGAGTCAGATGGAGTAGGAAAAGTTGAAATTCAGGATAGACCATGTGTCTAGGGAAAGGGCTGAGGCCAGGTCAGGCATCCTATAACCAACATGGATGTTTGGGTCTAGTAAGAATTTGAGGTAGATAGGAAAAAGCAGAGGTATCAACTACAGAGAAGGAATAGAAGTGACAGAATATATCACTCTTGCATTCCTTTTTTTAACCTTTTATTTTGTTTTGGAGTATAGCTGATCAACAGTGTTGTGCTAGTTTCAGATGGATTACAAAGGGACTCAGCCCACGCTGAGTCCACAGCGGCTTCCAGGTTTTAGTTGTTGCACATGGCACTTTGATCTTTGCTGTGGCATGTAGGATTTTTCGGAGAAGGCAATGCCAACCCACTCCAGTACTCTTGCCTGGAAAATCCCATGGACAGAGGAGCCTGGTAGGCTGCAGTCCATGGGGTCTTGAAGAGTCGGACACGCTTGAGCGACTTCACTTTCACTTTTCACTTTCATCCACTAGAGAAGGAAATGGCAGCCCACTCCAGTGTTCTATCCTAGAGAATCCCAGGGATGGTAGAGCCTGGTGGGCTGCCGTCTATGGGTTCGCACAGAGTTGGACACGACTGAAGTGACTTAGCAGCAGCAGGATTTTTAGTTGCAGCATGAAGGATCTTTAGTTACAGCACACACGCAGAATATCAGTGGCTAAGACTCCTTGTTCCCAAAGCAGAGGGCCCGGGTTTTATCCCTACCTGATCAGGGAACTAGATCCCACATGCTGCAGCTAAGAGTTCACAAATTGGTACTACTGTTTTGCTTTCTTTTGTTGGTTCAGCGCTGCTTTTCTAAAGCTGAACTGTGTCAATGACAACAACATAATAAATTCTTGGTTGAGAAGGGGAATACTGCTCAAACATTAAACTGGGAATGCACCACTGTGGAAATTAATGGAGAAGTCAGATATAATGAAGCCTTTCAGTTCTTCAGAGAAATGTGATATATTTCACTGAAGATGTTATTAATAGAACAGCCTTTTCCTCAGCTGAAGCTCAGATGCAAAATTTCAGGAGGAATCTGCTTCTGTTAACCACCATCTTGTTTATGAATTTCTCTTGAAGAATGTAAGATGCTCTTGAGGTGTAATTAAAATTTGTGCAAAAGTGTCAGAGAGCAAGTTAGTGATCACTATATATATATTCTAAGGTTATTTTGGAATTTGGGCATATTCTAATATACAACTAATACCTTTATGCTTCTTAATCTGTTACCCTTTTGGCTACTTTTGTATGATAAAATACTTCCCAAACATAGCCAGCTGTTATGCCTTTTACATAACTGAGAAATAGTCCTTTTCAAAAATTTTTCTCCACTAATTTCCAACTTATTTTTTTATTATATTTCTTGTTTTCCCCATCACCATTCTGGTCTTTAATGAAAGGGGTATTATTATAAATTCTTGATGGCATTGCTTAGAGTCCTCTTCCAGTTACTAAGCTTCACAGGCCAAAAGCAAAAGATAATTTCCAGAAGTAAGTATTACTGTTGAGATGCATATAAGGTGAATGTCCTTTAGTAATGACATTTCATATCATGATGTTGACTATAATCTGAATCAATAATGCCTTTTGTGGGCAGTGGTTGCCCTTTTTGGAAAATAAAGATAACTTTTACCCATTTCCAGCTTTCTACTACTTTCTAATTCTTGATGATTGTTCAGAGGTAACATTTAGTTGTGACATCTGAGAGTTCTATTAGTATCTTGTGATATTATTCTTTTTTATCTAGACTTGAATTTATATCCATTTTCTTTGATGGAATAAAAAACTGTAATCAAGATTTTACTAAAAATTGGTTGTAGCATTTTGTTGCATGTTTGATATGAATTAGATGTGTAATAGTAGTAGCATGATACATTTTTTACCATTTGCTTACAGATTAGTTGTTCATTATTGTTCACTAGCTATTTCTTCATCACAATAATCAACCAGGCATTTGAGCAGAAAATCATGACAGTTAGACATGCATATCACAGAATACAAAGTGACTTCCCCAAATTTAGGCTAGTGAAGAAGATAGATATAATGGCTATTATAGAATGCTAGTGTGTATCAGAGTTTTGCTTAAGAATAGGGATAATGAGTTGCCATTTTGTGAATTATTAAGATCTGTATGCCAAAGATGATGTAATTTAGTTTTCTGTGCATTGCTTTCAAAAGTAGTTTGATTCCTTTCTTCTTTTTCTAACAAATGCAAAAGCCATAGAAATAAAATTAGCTGCAGCTGTGATTTTATGAATGGTTTCCTAGAAACCACATTGAAGGAAACTTCAATCCACAAATGAGTTTTTTACTGCTCTTCTAAGCACGTGCAGATGGGAGGTTGTGAATTCAAAATACATTAAGTATATTTTTGAAGATGATGGTCACATTTTTCAAGTTCAGTGTAGTATTTAGATAAAGCTTTGGAAATCCTTATGGAATGAATAAATTTGTTTTAGCAATGGATGCTCTCCATTAAAATGAAAAGCTGATTTAATACACTATTTACTTGTTTTTTAAAGAATAAAGCAAACTGTCATTGCCTTTTTTACCTCATTCACGCAAACTACTAAGTCTCATATTATCTCTTAATGAAGCATGATGATCATAACATTTCTTTGGTTAAATCTAGTCTTATAAAATTTATTTATAAAAATTGCATTATTTAAATTTTTACTCTGTGCAGGGGATAGTTATTTAGTAGTCTTGGTATAAAATCAAAATAATCCAGGAAACATACTTTTTAAGTTTATAAAATTCTTGGGAAGATAAGAGATGCATATCAGTAGACTGATGATAGACTAGATAATTCTAAAACCATTTACTAAGTATATGATTTTTGAATGCTGGAGAAAAGAGATAAAAGCAGATGCATATGACACCGTACTATGTGAACATATCATTCAAATAACCCTATTTTTTTCTTTGAGAACATTTCTATTCTGTTTGAGCAAAAAAATATAGAAAATGTATTATGTCTAGAATACAGTTAGGCATTTTACAAAGCTTCTTTTTTTAACTTTTAATTTTATATTGGAGTATAATTGATTTATGATATAGTGTTAGTTTCTGATATACAAAGTGGTTCAGTTATACATATGCATATACCTATTTTTTTCATATTCTTTTCCCACATAGGTTATTGCAGAATATTGAATAGAATTCCCTGTGCTATACAGTAGGTCCTTGTTGATTATTTTATATATAGTAGTGTGTATATGTTTATCCTAACCTATGAATTCTCCCCTACCTCATCTTTTTGGTAACCATAAGTTTATTTTCTAAATCTAGGAGTCTGTTTTATAGAGTTTCTTTGGATAAGATAGTGAGATATGGGGAGATGATTGATAAAATATTGGATTCACATAATGTATCACCTTGAAAGACAATTTCTTTGCTTTTAAAAAAATTTGAAAGACAATTTCTGGAAAGAGTCTTTTCTGTGTCCTCGCTGTCAAAATATTTTGTAATTTCTTTGACAAAGACATTAAATATTTATTTACTGAATTTGTAGATGAAGATACTTGACATATTAAAAAGTGGCTTGACACAAGAATCAGGACCTCAAACACTGCAGCAACCAAGAATGATCCATCAACTCAAATCAGACAGCTTTTAATAAACAAGGATGTATTTTCTGTGCCAGTGTTCAGCACATACTCAAAATATTAAAATATAGATAAGCAATATAGTTATATTCATATATACAAATATGAAACCATATGAAGAATACTTAGTAAACAGTAAGTTCTGCCTGAATTTTCAGCCTGACAGAGTAGGGAAAGTGCTAATTTGATCTCAACAAAGCTGATTTAATGAATGTATACTCTCACTAGTATATTTTGTCTATTCTATAGCTTATATTGTTCCTATAATATCAATAGCTAACTCATATCAACATGTAGAAGCCAGAAATTCACCATCCCAAATTTTCCACTTTTCTGCTCTTACTATTCTGGAAGCTCCTGCTTTCTCATTTACTTATACAGCAAGCTTAGGAGTCAGCTTCCACTTTTGCAGTCCCTTCATATGATTATTCAGTAGGTCTAGTGTATTCTGTCAGTACAGTTGGAGTTATTCAGAGCTGATTTGGAAGTGAGCAAAAATAACGATATTCATTCATTCATTGATTTGTTTACTCATTCAATCCTTCATCTAAAATTGAAAAAATGGTTACCAAATACAAACTACAAAACTGTATTTTCAATGGTGTATATCCCTAGTAAAGAGATTAAAAATGTTAACAGAATTGGAATAAAGTGTAGAAATTTTAAGTGACAAGGTATATATGTATATATATATATATGTATATATATGTATATATATATATATATACATATAAAATGATAATAACAGTTTAAATGATTTCTAGAGCAAGACATTCATTTATCATTAGCTAGAAAAGTAATACACTTCCATAGAATTTTCCCCAATGTTTTCTTCTGAGTTTATTTTACAACAATACCTTTTAATAAAGTCTTTATAAAAAGTAAAATTTTTGCTTTGGGATACATCAGTTTTGATTGTCATTTTTTTTGAAATGGTTTCTTATTAATTTACCAGATACAGTGTAATCAACAATAATTCTGACTGTATATCTAAACTCAAAAAGTTTTTCCTTACTTGAATAAGAAGAATCTAAAATTAGAAGAGTATTATTACTCTTCAGAGAAGGAGAGAAATATGTCACATAGCAACTTTGGCAACTATCTATTTAAAATATAATCATATTTGGCTCTTGTTAAAAACATCATGATACTTTAGAATCAAGTTAGTTTAATTTGTGCCACAAAACCAGTTCCACTGTAGTTATTTTACTTAGGTACAGGTTGAGGTAAAAAATAATTATAATGCAAAGACACAAGGGATAAGAACGTTTGTATTTTTTTGTTGTACACATTCTTATTCAATCAAACGTACCCTGAAAACACAGCCCAGCTCTCTTCAGTTTGGAACAAGTCTCCAGTTGCCTGAACATACACTGTACTCTAAATGGCCAGAAAAAAATTTTTGAAGTGATGCTCTTCATGTCTCAGTATAATAGCTTCTCCCAACTTCATCAAGATCTGATTTCAGCTAAGCTCTGTTGAAAACATAAGCCTAAAATAAAACAGCAGAAATTCTGTCCCTGAAAAATACACAGGACAGCTCTGACCTCTCAAGCGACTTTCCCTTGCTTATTGCTTGTCATAGTTCTTAGCTAACTTGAGGGCACTTAGGTGCTCTTCTCCCCTCTGTCAGCGCTGTAGTAGTCATCAAAATAACACCTCAGAGAGAAAGTACAGCGGTGTCCCCAAAGAACTGATAATCTGAAAAAAAGTCTTTTTTTTTTTTTAAACATCTTTTTCCCTTGGCTAAAAAAACCATTATAACTACATCAACAGATACTGTAAGAAGAAAAGATATGCCCTCAAAAAAAAAAAAAATATCCAACATGCAACAGAGTCAGATATTGGGATATGATGTGATATATGTAGGCTAAAATACAAAGAAAGGCATTAATCAACTTATGGGAAGTTATTTAGCAAAATGAATTTAGGCCATTAAGAATAGTGTAGAACAAAATTGGTTATATTTCACAGTAACTGGTTATTTTAACATTGCCTTTGTGTAGATTTAATCTTCAGAGTTCTAGTCTCCATGTGAATAATTAGGGAGGAAAAGATGAATCTGTATTCTATAATCAAGCATACTAATTTTTTTTTTTTTTACCAATTAAGACTATGCATCTTCTTGCTAAAGTAAGGAAAAATGTGTGTTAAACCATAAAACTTTGATGACAATTCCTCATGGTTCTGCATATTTATGGCCAAGGTAATGAAACAGTATTAATACTCAGGAAAAGAATTAATTATCATGACTTACCTGGCTCTTCAGTAGAAAATATTTATTTTAAACTTCTTTGAAATTTCATGTTCAATGTGTTAATTTATTATAATATAGTTTGCAAAATGTCCATATTGTACCATTCTTTAAATAATACTGATAAATATCTAGGTATCCACATAAGCTTAAGAAATAGAATCATTTCATCGACTTTGAAGACCCTCTGCAATTGAGTTATCTGTAATTTTATTACCTGTAGTTATTTTACCATTTAATTGGAGGTAGCCTTTATCTTAAACTAGATTTCATACATGATCTTGCATTTCTAAGTTTTTCCTCTCTTTTTCTTTTCTCTTTTTCTGTCTCTTATACACATACCTCCTATATTCTATTTCAAGCTTCAATAAGTGCAGTGGTATTTAGTGAACATTAAGTAATCCTTCTTTGGTGATTCAAACTCCTGTACCTTGTAAGTGCTATCAGTCTATCAGTTAAGGTTTTATGGTACTGATGAGGTAGATGACTTCCCAGGTGACGCTAGTGGTAAGAATCTGCCTGCCAAGGCAGGAGATGTAAGAGACGCAGGTTCGATCCCTGGGTTGGGAAGATCCTCTGGAAGAGGAAATGGCAGACCACTACCGTATTCTTACATGGAGAATCCTCATGGACAGAGGAACCTGGTGGGCTATGGTTCATAGGGTCGCAAAGTGTTGGATGTGACTGAAGTGACTAAGCACTTTGAGACAGAAAATGTGAGAGTTTTGATTAAATGTGACTTGAACTTAAGGGCATACTATTTCTTCATTGGTATTTGACTAAACCTCTAATTTGTATTCCATTTTTAGTTATCTGCCTCTTTCATTTGAATTGAATTAATATAAATTAACTCCTTTTGATTATGTATAATTAAGGCTTAAGCATATTATGCTTCTTTGATATTTTTTGTCTACAAGTATGTATATGTTACATTGTGTTAATTCAGGAGTCCATTTCTTGTTTCACAGCTATAACTGTTCAAGAAAGAGATTGAACACTATTTATAATATATAGTTATTCATTTTTATTCTGTATTTGAATTTAATTTTGTAAATTCTGTACACTTTATCCTTCATTCATTTATTACTGAGCTTCTCCCCAGTGAAAAATAAAAGAAAAGAAGATAAGCTCCACAGAATTCCTTTTTAAAAATTAGCATTGTGATGTTAAATAAATATAACATCATGTAACTTTTGCAGTCCTATTGAGCATTCTATATGTTTTATGCTGTTGTTGAACCCACTTTCTATTGGGTATGACAGGCAAAAAAACAAGTAAAATAAAATATGATAAATGTAATTGTTTTAAATTAAGATTCAGTGAAAGAATACAGCTGCCCTATTTAGCCAAGTCTAAAAGGATCAATGAAGAGGTCTTTAAGGGGAAAAAAAAACTGATTTGAAGATTGCTAGACTAAAGCAGAGAAGGGGCTGGGTGTTCTAGGCATGTGCAGAGATGGGCTGACCCTAGTCAGCAAATGGGAAGTCTCATTCAGGACGCTGGAGCGCAGAGTATAGAGGATGCCACTAGGTCATAGTCCAGGAGGTCTGGAGATAGACTGTTGCTGCGCAGTCATTCAGCTGTGTCTGACTCCTTGTGACCCCACAGACTGCAGCATACCAAGCTTCCCTGCCTTTCACTATCTCCCGGAGTTTGAACAGACTCATGTCCACTGAGTCAGTGATTTCATCCAACCATCTCATCCTCTGTTGTCCCCTTCTCTTCCTGCTTTCAATCTTTCCCAGCATCAGGGTCTTTCCCAGTGAGTCAGTTTTTCTCATCAGGTGCCCAAAGTATTGGAGCTTCTGCTTCATCATTTGTCTTTCCAATAAATATTCAGGATTGATTTCGTTTTGGATTGATTGATTTGATCTCCTTGCAGTCCAAGGGACTCTCAAGAGTCTTCTCCAACACCACAGTTCAAAAGCATCAGTTCTTCGGCACTCAGCTTTCTTTACGGTCCAACTCTCACATCCATACATGACTGCTGGAAAAACCATAGCTTTGACTAGATGGACCTTTGTCGGCAAAGTTATGTCTCTGCTTTGTGATATGCGATCTAGGTTGGAGAAGGCAATGGCAACCCACTCCAGTACTCTTGCCTGGAAAATCCCATGGATGGAGGAGCCTGGTAGGCTGCAGTCCATGGGGTCATGAAGAGTCGGATATGACTGAGCGACTTCACTTTCCTTTCCACTTTCATGCATTGGAGAGGGATGTGGCAACCCAATCCAGTGTCCTTGCCTGGAGAATCCCAGGGACGGGGGAGCCTGGTGGGCTGCCGTCTATGGGGTCGCACAGAGTCGGACATGACTGAAGCGACTTAGCAGCAGCAGCAGCAGCAGGTTGGTCATAGCTTTTCTTCCCAGGAGCAAGTGTCTTTTAACTTCATGGCTGCAGTTATCGTCTGCAGTCACTATCACCCCCCAGAATAATTCTGTCTCTGTTTCCACTGTTTCCCCGTCTATTTGCCATAAAGTGATGGGACCAGATGCCATGATCTTAGTTTTTTGAATGCTGTGTTTCAAGCTAGCTTTTTCACTCTCCTCTTTCACTTTCATCAAGAGGCTTTTTAGTTCATCTTCACTTTCTGCCATAAGGGTGGTGTCATCTGCATATCTGAGGTTATTGATAATTTCTCCCGGCAATTTTGATTGCAGCTTGTGCTTCATCCAGCCAGGAATTTTGCATGATGTACTCTACATATAAGTTAAATAAGCAAGGTGACAATGTGTAGCCTTGATATACTCTTTTCCCGATTTGGAACCAGTCTGTTGTTCCATGTTCAGTTCTAATTGTAGCTTCTTGACCTGCATACAGGTTTCCCAAGAGTCAGGTAAAATAGTGTAATATTCCCAGCCTGTTAAGAATTTTCCACAGTTTGTTGTGATCCACACAAAGGCTTTAGTGTAGTCAAAGAAAGAAATAGACATTTTTCTGGAATTCTCTTGCTTTTTCTGTGACCCAAGAAATGTAGTCAATTTGACCTCTGATTTGTCTGCCTTTTCTAAGTCTAGCTTGTATGTCTGAAAGTGATAGATAGGTTTAGACAATCAAGAAGTTATTGCATGTTGTACAGAATTAGCATAGCACTTATGGAATCTTTATCAATACAGTGTGCCACTGCCATCGATTACTTTATATGAATTCATTTGTATAACAGACATTTTGTAGCAATATATGTGGATGACAGCCTATAGGTTTTATTCAGTGTGTAATAGAGCATTATTTTAGACCTTATCCTCTTAGATTAACATTTTTTTCTTCATAGATCTAATGAAGTAATTGTGGTATGCACTAACTAAAGTGTCTTAACAAAAAATTATGTGTTTCATCAGAACAAATCAGTGATATACATAATTGCTTTAGGGTTCTAATTTTGTTTTATTATATTGAAAGGAGACCAATAGTTGGAATGCATTTTATTACTTCATGTTATAGGCATACATCTAGTTTCCTTTTTGAATCTTAAGATCATGTGAGGTTAGAAATGACTACTGGAACTGAAAGGTAAAATATAGAGTGAAATATTTTCATCAAGCAGAACATATCAGTCAGATTACTGCCATTAGTATATGCAGAGTTTGAACAGCTTGATAAGAGAAAATAAAAACATCAGTAGCAAAATGTGTGAAATAAAAGCTGAAAAGTCAAAGTGAAAATGTTAGTTGCTCAGTCATGTCTGACTCTTTGTGACATTATGGCTTGTAGCCCCAGTCTCCTATGTCCATGGGATTCTCTAAGGAAGAATACTGGAGTGAGTTTCCATGCCTTCTTCAAGGGGATCTTCCCAAAACAGAGATCAAACCCAGGTCTCTTAAATCGCCTTCATTGGCAAGAGGTTTCTTTACTGCTAGGGCCGCCTATAGAAATTACAAACACATGGTAAATTATAAAAACAGAATTAAAAAAATCCAATAAAATAGTGACATTGTACATTTCTGTATTTTAACAAATGTTATGAAAATCATAGCAAAGATGAAACTTTTTTGGGAGAAATTCACCCTCATGCATTTTTTTGTTGTTGTATTTGTTGGCAAGAACTCCTTCCCCAGTGACTCAGTGGTAAAGAATCTGCCTGCCAGTGCAGCAGACATGGATGAGTTCAATACAAGAAGATCGCTTGGAGAAGTAAAAGGCAACCTACTCCAGTATTCTTGCCTGAAAAACCCCATGGACAGAGGAGCCTGGAGGGCTAAAGTCCATGAGGTCCCAAAGAGTCAAACACAAATTAGTGACTGAACAACAACAACTCCAGGTTTAGGCCCTTCTTAAAATTGTTTCCGAGGACATTAATAATCTTGATTTTCTTTGTTTCCTCAAATCATTACATGAAGATTTTAAATTTGTGTGTGTGTCTGTTTTCTCTAAGTACTATTTCATTTTATTTACATTGACATTAAAGTATTACCTGACTTCTTGATATCAATTTGGTACAGCATTTTTAACCTTTGCTTTTTCAAAAATATTTACTGAATATTGCATATGTAGTAGATAAATTCAGACTAAGCCTTTTTATTGGGCATTTAGAAGGAAGCACTGGATACCAGATCCTGGTGCTGCCACTTGCCTCCTATGTAACTGAACAAAGGATTTAGATTCATGAAGCTTACCTTCTAAAAAAGCAATATTACAATTGATTTTATCTCATAGGGTTGTTGGATAAATTATAATTGATTTGTGGTGCATCTTAGATATTTTCTTCTTAGTAATTATTCAATGCATAGTTATTATTATTAATAATGGAGTTAGTATTTTGATTTTATAATAAATAAAATAAAATATTACTTCATGGAAACTAGTAAATTTTTATTTCCAACGTGAAGAAACTCAGTAGTTACTGTTAAAGTGTGAATTCACTACTTCTAAATGTGGTTAAGTTAAGACTTGGAAAGACAAGGTCACTTTCATTTAGTTCATTTGGACAGACCAAGCCCCACCAAGAATTAACAACACTTTATGCTGTTAAATGAACATAGTGTTCATTTAACAGTTAACTACAGTATTTTTGTACTCCTTCCTAGGTAACCACTAATTTAACTGTGTAATTTGATTTTTACTAATACTGCATAGGGGAATTAAAGTATAAACTCTAGCAGGACTATTGACATGGCATTATTCAGTAGTTCTATTTTCATATCACAGCTGAAGGAGGGTATCTTGACTACTTCAAAAGTCTTTTGAGCTTAGAAACTTTTACAAAGTTCAGTTCAGTCACTCAGTCATGTTGGACTCTTTGCGACTCCATGGACTGCAGCACGCCAGGCTTCCCTGTCCATCACCAACTCCTGGAGCTTACTCAAACTCATGTCCATCGAGTCAGCAATTCCATCCAACCCTCTCATCCTCTGTCATGCCCTTCAGTTCAGTTCAGTTCATTTCAGTTGCTCAGTCATGTCCTACTCTGAGACCCCATGGACTACAGCATGCCAGGCCTCCCTGTCCATCACCAACTCCTGGAGTTTACTTAAACTCATGTCTATTGAGTTGGTAATGCTATCCAACCATCTCATCCTCTGGCATCCCCTTCTCCTCCTGCCTTTAAACTTTCCCAGCATCAGGGTATTTTCAAATGAGTCAGCTCTTTACATCAGGTGGCCAAAGTATTGGAGTTTCAGGTTCAACATCAGTCCTTCCAGTGAATATTCAGTACTGATTTCCTTTAAGATGGACTGGTTGGATCTCCATGAAGTTCAAGGGACTCTCAAGAGTCTTCTCAAACACCACAGTTCAAAAGCATCAATTCTTCAGCACTTAGCTTTCTTCATAGTCCAACTCTCACATCCATACATAACTACTGGAAAAACCATAGCTTTGATTCAACAGACATTTGTCAGCAAAGTAATGTCTTTGCTTTTTAATATGCTGTCTAGTTTGGTCATAACTTTCCTTCCAAGGAGTAAGCATCTTTTAATTTCATGGCTGCAATCAACATCTGCAGTGATCTTAGAGCCCCCAAAAATATAGTCTGACACTGTTTCCACTGTTTCCCCATCTAGTTGCCATGATCTTCATTTTCTGAATGTTGAACTTTAAGCCAACTTTTTCACTTTCCTCAAGAGGCTTTTTAGTTCTTTTTTGCTTTCTGCCATAATGATGGGGTCCTCTGCATATCAGAGGTTATTGATATTTCTCCCAGCAGTCTTGATTCCAGCTTGTGCTTCATCCAGCCCAGTGTTTCTCATGATGTACTCTGTGTATAATTTAAATAAGCAGGGTGACTGTTGTTCCATGTCCAGTTCTAATTGTTGCTTCTTGACCTGATATAGATTTCTCAGGAGGCAGGTAAGATGGTCTTTCAGAATTTTCCACAGTTTGTTGTGATCCACACAGTCAAAGGCTTTGGCATAGTCAATAAAGCAGAAGTAGATGTTTTTCTGGAACTCTCTTGCTTTTTCTATGAGCCAACTGATGTTGGCCATTTGACCTCTGGTTCCTCTGCCTTTTCTAAATCCAGCCTGAACATCTGGAAATTTCATGGTTCACATACTGTTGAAGCCTGGCTTGGAGAATTTTGAGCATTACTTTGCTAGCATATGAGATGAGTGCAATTGTGTGGCAGTTTTAATATTCTTTGGCATTGCCGTTTTGGGATTGGAATTCAAACTCACCTTTTCCACTCCTATGGCCACTGCTGAGTTTAGTAAATTTGTTGGCTATTGAGTGTAGCACTTTCACAGCATCATCTTTCAGGATTTGAAATAGTTTAGCTGGAATTCCATCACCTCCACTAGCCTTTTTTTGTAGTGATGCCTCCTAAGGCCCACTTGACTTTGCATTCTAGGATGTCTGGCTCTAGGTGAGTGATCACACCATTGCTGTTATCTGGGTCATGAAGATCTTTTTGTATAGTTCTTCTGTGTATTCTTGCCACCTCTTCTTAATATCTTCTGCTTCTATTAGGTCCATACCATTTCTGTCCTTTTTGTGCCCATCTTTGCATGAAATATTCCTTTGTGAAGTCACTCAGTCATGTCACACTCTCTGCAACCCCATGGACGGTAACCTACCAGGCTTTGCGGTACATGGGATTTTCCAGGCAAGAATACTGGAGTGGGCTGTCATTTCCTTCTCCAGGGGATCTTCCCAACCCAGGGATCGAACCCTGGTCTCCTGCATTGCAGACAGATGCTTTACCGTCTGAAACCCTGGTCTCCTGCATTGCAGACAGATGCTTACCGTCTGAAACCCTGGTCTCCTGCATTGCAGACAGATGCTTTACCGTCTGAGCCACTAGGGAAGCCCATAAGTATTCTTTTGGTATCTCTAATTTTCTTGAAGAGATCTCTAGTCTTTCACATTCTATTGTTCTCCTCTATTTCTTTGCTTTGATCACTGAGGAATGCTTTCTTATCTCTCCTTACTATTCTTTGGAACTTTGCATTCAAATGGGTATATCTTTCCTTTTCTCCTTTGCCTGTCAAGTCTTTTCTTTTCTCAGTTATTGTAAGGTCTCCTGGGACAACCATTTTGCACTGTTGCATTTCATTTTCTAGGGGTGATCTTGATCACTGCCTCCTGTACAATGTCAAATTACAAAGTTAGTGCTACTATTTAGAGCTGACATTTCCAGTTTTATAGCTGATTGTAGGTACATTGTTTTCATGATTATCTTCAAATGGCCAAGGGCACAAAGGGCAGGGGGTGAAAAGGCAAGAAACAAAGGAGGAAACCAAAACATTCAGGTTGAAAGGGAAGGAGGTGGGAAGGAACCAAGGGACCATGGTATCTCATGGTACTTTAATTCAATAAAACAAACAACGAAATGCCAATGTTTTGTCACTAAATCATGTTCCAACATATTTGACAAATGTATTCATAGAGGGGTCCTGTTCATGTCACTTATTGATAATATCCTTCTGTCTGAATTGGCCACATGAGGATTAAGACAGCAGTTTAAAATAATAGTGAAGCTTGCATTATTTGGTGAAACTTCAGCAAATAAGAAGCCTAAAATCTGGGGAAAATATCTCTTTAATTGTTTGGAAGTACTAGAGATTATTAAGAGACAGGATCTACTTTTAAAAGACAGGAATTGCACTTTAAGAGATTTTTACATTTGTTGTTTTTTTTATGCCTCAGGATATTCTACCCTAAGAGAACAGGGACTGCAGCTTGATGAGCCTCAGCATCCAGGGACAGAATTCGGGACTAAAAGCGAAGCTATAAATGTAAAGGGAAATCCTCAAAGGGAGATATTTCTTTAGAAGAGATAAAACACCCAAATCTTAGTACAAACTCTACCTAAAACCTTGTCTAACTTATAAATTATGCATGTTGTTTAAGAAAAAGCAGCAGTTAGTACCTGAAAAAATGATTGGGGATTTAGCTCCTGTCAGCCTCAGGGAAGGTTTAAGTTCAGATAAGTTGACTATTTTGTAAGAAAAAAAAAAAAAAAGATTCTCAAAAAAATGTAACAAAATCCAGATTTTCTTCAACTTATCATTTTAAACACAGCATCTAAACAAAACTCAGTCAACTTGAAGAAACAGGAAAATGAGAATCAAGAATATAAGCAGTTAGAAGACCATAACTGACACTGGCAGGATTAAGTTGTTTCAATTAGTTGAATTCTAAAGCTTAAAATTCATTAGCTACAATGGAAAAAAAAAAAAACAACCCACTGGGTAGGCTTAACAGAAAATTGGAGGAGGTGACTGAAACAAATTGTCAGTTAACTGGAAGATGGAATTTATCAAATCTGAAGAATAGAAAAAATTAAAAAAAAAAGATTGAAGAAACATTGACAGAGCCTTAGAGACAATTCATGTGGTATAATATAATGTTATTGGAATTCCAGAATAAAATGAGACGATAATTATGGCAGAAGAAAAACTGAAGAAATAATGGCTGAAAATTTCCCCAAGGACATCAATTTACAGATCCAAGAAATGCAGTGAATGCCAAGAGTGATGAAACTGCTGAAATATAAAGTTAAAAATTTTTAATTATGTAGGAAATATGATAAATAAGAAACAAAAATAACTGTCAATCAGAATTCTGTGTACAGAGATGCTCTCCTTCAGAAACGAATATTATTAAACAATTTTTGATAGATAAAAACAGAGATTTCATCATTAAGCTGTCTGTACTCTAAGATATTGAAAAGTAACTTCTTAAATCCAAAGGGAAATGGCACCAGATGTAAACCAAATCTACAAGGAGTAAGACTACCAGATGCAATCAATGTATATACATATATATTCATATTGCAGACTGTATATTTTCAATTTTAACACTGAAAAGTTGATGATGGAAATGCTTTAATTTTAATATTTAATGTAAAACAATGAGATTCATTGCATTATATGTAACAATTTTGAATGATCAGGTTTGCTTCCCTATTTTCTTTCTCATTAGGAAGATAGCATTAAGGAGTAGATATTTGTATCCATAGCATGGATGAGGGCCAAACAAGGTTCTGATGTTTGGACTAGATAGTCTGCTGTTTCATATGTTAATGTGAACATCATTTTTTGTGTAAACATCATTCATCTTTTTGTTTTAAGTTAAGATTATTTCCTTTATTCGTAGTGTTGCTGGGTTTGCATTCTTCTGCACAAAGGGCGTGATGCTTTTGTTCTCTGTTTTGTAGTACATGGTTAGTTTCACAGCAGGTAAATTGTGGCACTGAACAAAGCATGTAAATTTTCTTTTGAAAAGATGGGATTGCTAGGTCTTAGTGTTTTACTAGCTTTCAAGTCAAGCATATAATTTATGTATGTGTATGTTAAAATATGCATTTATGCTTAAAATGGGTTTTCACATTTTGAAATTTACACTTTGGAAGAAATGTTTAATTTAGACTGATACCTTTCCTTCTCTTTGCTCTGAAAAGAAACCATGTGTTACTAACCATTAAAATGGGCTATTTAGTAAATTAATTCAAAGCATAAGATTGCTTCTGTAATTTCCAAAATCATTCTTCCCAACTAATTTTGGCAAACCAATTGATGCATGCATGTGGAGCCTGATTCTTGCTTTTTAAAAATTCTTGCTTAGAAAAGCCTCACATCTCCACCCACATACATCTCCACCTTCCTTCAAACTCCTGTCAATTTCTTATATATTTTATTTCTTTCTCCCTTTCTGGAGCATCTCAGGACTGCCCTAAAATTTCAAGCAGAAGCAAACCCCTGGAAAGCACACCAGTTTCATCCAGAGTTGTTGATTTATTACTTCCCATATTTAAGTAAGCATCTGAGAACATACGATGTGCATATTTGGTAGTAACTCATAGGTGGGCTGAGAGCAAAAATCTCTGCTCAGTAGAACTGAATATTCTTATAAATCTCACACTTTCAGATAATGCGTCTTAAAAGGATGCTAGCATTTTGTCACTGCCTCCTCTCTCTTTTCCCCTCCATTGGTCACTTAGCAGATGGCTTTAAGCCGACAGAACTGTGAGCTCCACGGCCATCAATAACTCTGTTGTCAGCACTCGCTATCTTCTGAGGAATCCTGTAGTTTGCACAGTATACAATGGCCCTTGAGTGGTGAGTAGGAGCTAAATTCTAGATCAGGTTCTCTTCCCCAAGTTTTATTCATTGGCAAGCTGCCCAAAGGGAAGGCTTTTTGTTTCTTCTACATCTACTGGTCGGGAGTGGGAGTCTCTCTCCAACTCTTGCTATGCTCCTATAGCTGTGCACATAGCAAATGGTATGTGTTAACTTTTGGTGTAGTGAAAATGCCTCCTATTGCTTTTGATAGTGCAATACATCGATAAGGATATGAATCAGCCAATTATCACCCACCAAAAAGGCAAATCAGTACATGTGAGATTGTCTGTTCAGTCTGCAAAGCAAGGACTTTACCATATTCCTTGACTGAGGGAAGCTTGAAATGACATTTTAATTAGGCATTTTACTGGAATAAGCCTACGTTTGAAGGAACTGACATGGAATCTTTTCGTGAAATTATTTTGCTTTTGTTTATTTATTGCCTGTAATTTGAGTTGCCTTGAACAAGTAACGTTTTTATTTTTCTAAACAGTTCTCATTGAGCAAATGTACAGGGTTTGCTAAAAAGAAAAAGACTTCATGTAAAAGACACCCCTTACATCAAGAGCACCGATTCTCCTAAGCTTGTTCTGAACCTGACACCATTTAGAATTGTGTTCTCAGTGCAGTGGCTCATCCCTTAGAGCTCAAAATCTTAGCTGTCAGACTTCCCCTAAACTCATTAGGACTCGTTTGTCTCTGTCAGTGACATGTTCTCAAGAGGCAGTTCATGCCAGGCTGCTTTGTCTCACAGCCACTTTAAATAAGATGAGTTTTCAAGGAAAAAAAAAGAGAGAACCTATGCTTTAGAATGTGTTATATTTCAGGGAATTACATACATTTTTCTTTACAAACTTCCATTTGCAAGAAAAAGTACAGGTTAAGCACTGTCTAAATAAATGATGCCTAGTAAAAATATCCTTTCTTTAAAAATTCAGTTCAGAATACTGTACACTAGTCCAAATGAACATTGTAGAGAGATTTTGACCACCTTGGCTGAAGGACAACAAATATTGTGGGATAATCTCTTAATACTCAGTTGAGAAGTGCCTGAGTACCATATGTTGGGATAAAAATAAAACTTATAACACTCTGGCTATTTGTTTTAATTCAAGGGTAGATTTTCTCTCATTCTCAGGATAGGTAATAGATAGAATTAATACCTAGAGTCATGATTTATAAATCTAATATTTTTTAAATACAGTTGAATGAAAATTATTCTTGCTTATATTTTAGTGGCTTTACTTTATAGTATCAAATTTTAATAGCTGAAGTATTGTTAATTTACAAGGTTGTGTTAGTTTCGGATGTACAGCAAAATGACTCAGTCATACACACACACATTCTTTTTCAGATTCTCTTCCATTATAGATTATTATAAAATATTGCATATAGCTTCCTGTGTTATATAGTAGGTCCTTATTTTTTTGTCTATTTTGTATATAGTTTTATGTATATGTTAATCCAAAACTCCTAATTTGTTTTCCTGCCCCATCCTCTTTGGTAACCATAAGTTTGTTTCTAATGTCTGTGAGTCTGTGTTTTCCCATAAATAAGCTTATTTGTATCATTTTTCCAGACTCTACATATAAATGTTGTTATATGATATTTGTCTTTGTCCAACCTCATTTAATTCGATAATCTTTAGGCCCAGCCATGTTGCTGCAAATGACATCATTTCTTTTCTTTTTTTTTTTTTTTTAATGATTGAGTAGAACCCCACTCCAGTATTCTTGCCTGGAAAATCCCAGGGATGGAGGAGCCTGATGGGCTGCGGTCCTTGGGTTGCTAAGAGTCAGACACAACTGAGCGACTTCCCTTTCACTTTTCAGTTTCATGCATTGGAGAAGGAAATGGCAACCCACTCCAGTGTTCTTGCCCGGAGAATCCCAGGGATGGAGGAGCCTGGTGGCTGCTGTCTGTGGGGTCACACAGAGTCAGACACGACTGAAGCAACTTAGCAGCAGCAGCAGCAGCAGCAGCAGTATTCTATTATGTGTGTGTATGTATATATGTGTGTGTGTGTATATATATATGTGTGTGTGTGTGTGTGTATGCATGTATGTATATATGCATGTGTGTATATATATATACACACACACATACTATATGTGTGTACACATATAGTGTATATGTGTATGTGTATAGTGTATATGTGTATAGTGTATATGTGTATAGTGTATGTGTGTATACACACACATACTATATGTATGTGTATGTGTGTGTATGTATATATATATATACACATGCCTATATACACACATGCATATATACACACACACATATATATACACACACACACACACATATATACATACACACACATAATAGAATACTGCTGCTGCTGCTGCTAAGTTGCTACATATAGTATGTGTGTGTGTATACATGTATATATATATATATATACATATATATGTATGTATACACAGAAGATATACCCCATATCTTCGTTATCCATTCATCTGTTGTTGGACAGGTTGCTGCCATGCCTTGGTTGGTTGTTTAGCTGCTAAGTTGTGTCCAGCTCTTGCAACCTCACGGACTGTAGCCTACCAGGTTCCTCTTTCCATGGGATTCTCCAGGTAAGAATACTGGAGTAGGTTGCCATTTCCTTCTCCAGGGGATTTTCCTGACCCAGGAATTGAACCCAGATCTCCTGCATTGCAGGCAGATTCTTTACTGACACTGAGCTATGATGGAAACCTTCCATGCCTTGGCTATTGTAAATAGTGCTGCTGTGAATATTGGAGTGCATATATCTTTTTGAAATAGAATTTTCTCCAGATATATGCCTAGGAGTGGGATTACTAGGGCATATGTTGACTCACCGGAAAAGACTCTGAAGCTGGGAGGGATTGGGGCAGGAGGAGAAGGGGATGACAGAGGATGAGAGGGCTGGAAGGCATCACTGACTCGATGGACGTGAGTTTGAGTGAACTCTGGGAGTTGGTGATGGACAGGGAGGCCTGGCATGTTGTAATTCATGGGGTGGCAAAGAGTCGGACACGACTGAGCGACTGAACTGAACTGAACCGAACCGAAGTGATGGCAACTCTATGTTTAGTTTTTTTAAGGAACTTTCATACTATTCTCTATAGTGGCTGCACCAATTTATATTCCCACCAAACAGTATAGGAGGGTAAATATGCAAAGTGATAAGAAAGTCCAGAAATTTGCCTTACTGCGCTCTGTGTATCTTTATTAAAACAAAAAAAAAGAATCTAGACTGTCTACATGAGGCTATAAAATTGTCACATCTATAATTTTTCACATTGATTTGGGAAGATTTGGCAATTTTGTAGGAAATACTAAAGGTTAACTCAATTTTAAATATGGAAACATTTATAATTGCTTAGTTGCAGTTAATGAAGCTATAAAATTGCAAACCACATCTTATAAAACATAAAAAGTGATTTGGCAACTGTGGAGAATACTAGATTTTCTTCAGAGTTATTTTATGAGAAAATGTTTATCTTCAGCTGTTTCATCATCAAGTGAGTGCTTTTGATTCTGCCTGTTCCCACTTGGTGTTCTGCCCAAGATGCCATTTGGATCTGATCACAATGACTTGGTTTCAGCACACTCCTCATTTCTGGATTTTTCCAGTCACCATCAATTACATGCTGCTTTCTCCCAAACTACACAGAATTTCCTACATTACTTTGACACATTTTAGATGACTAGGAGTCTGTGTCTCAAATGAAATACATAGGTCAGCCTCACTATTAGAATAAACCTCCACAAAGACCTTTGTACTCACCTTCACCTCTCAACTGTGTTATGAAATCATGAAAATTGGCTTTATCTGATCTCTGGGTTGCACTCATCATTCATTTTCTACCTAATTAGTGACTAGTTAGCTCATACATGTTGAAAGAGTAAAGTAAAATCTAATGTTTATGTTTATAGTAAAGTGAGAAAAGTGCATTTTGCTTTCTTACAATTAGTGTCTAGTAAACAAAGGAAACATTTGGGAGAGGGGGTCTTTGAAATCATCAAACCAGAGAAAAATTATAATATTAATGTGTCATGATGAACTTCTCATTCTCCTTTCTGCTGAGGGCAAAAAGATCTTGAGAACTTGAAGGAGAGTTAAGAAAATTTTAAGGAACATTAAGCACTAATGAAGAGAGAATAGTGACTTACAAATGATCTGTTTTTATTTTAAAGCTTAAAAGTATATATCAGTCTTTGTTGTGCTTGAATTTATTTAAGAGTAGGATATTTCTTGCCTCCTTTGTCTCTTTAAACATGTAGATTATATATGGCTAATGGCACCTTCGCTAAATTTTACTTGGCTTTACTTTCATAATCATATCTGTAATCTTTATTTACCATGCCAATTAAATTTGCCTTCAATAACTTTGCTTTCAGTTTTAGTGACATGGCCTATAGTTTTCTTATTGGGCTTCCTGACAAGCAAAGACATTTCAGAAGAGTTATCTTGTCTTAATTCAGAGACCTTGCCCTTCAGAGATCTTGTCCTAAGGCAAGATTTGAAAAGAGACTGTTTTCTTTGGTGTCTTTCTGTTTCCTCTTTCTGGAGATCTTTGATTACTTTTAAAGTTTATTACACAGCACAGGTTTTGGAAGGTTACCTAACCTCCATGAAATTTGGATTCCAGATTGATAAAACTGTTATAATGATGCTTGCTTTTTCTTCCTCTTAAACTTGTTCAAACAACCAAAACCAAATAAAACATTCTGTATTAGAAGAAAAATATTAATATTAATCAGTAAAACCCAGTAATAAAAGTCAATTGATCTACAGTCCTGGTGCATATAGACTAAATGTCAGTACTGGTCTAAAATACTTGGTATAATTCTAATGCTATACATATGAAATATAAGCTGTTAGTAATATTGTTCAAAGGAATATTGTAGGTTACTCTCATAACAGAGTAATTTAAGTAATAATTTATAAGTACAAATAAATAATGGAGGGACTTAAGGAAGGAAAGTCAGGTATTTAAAGGAAAAGTATTCTTCAAGAATGTACCATGTCAGTTTTTATAGGTGTGAATTGTTCCATTTACTATGTTTAAGAACACTCTGGCATATAGGTGAAGATTTTCTTTGCTTAGTTTTAATCTATTTACAAGATTAAAACACTAGAAAATCCACTTACATATTGGTAAAGAAATAATTAAACTAAAGCTAACTTACTGATTTTTCATTTAAAATGTATTCCTTTTTATAGGACTATGGAGTATCCTTACATTAAAAACATAGCTAGCCCTGAATTTGGTTCAGATGTTGTTTGTCTTATATGCCATCAACATGATTATGGGCCACATCATTTTCAACAATTTAAACTACTAAGTATTTATTAAATATATAGTACATATCATATAATGTAAATATATAAACTAGTATCACCCAGCATCTACCTGCAGTCTTCTCAGATTTTATTCCTGCAGATGAACAAGAAAAGACATTATAAAAATCTAAAGGTAGTTTTTTATCCCAAAGGAAGAATATCTGTCTTAGTCTAGGAATAAAATGATGTGAAAGTCAGCCTCTGTGTGTGCGTATGTGTATGGTGAGCAGAGATCAAAAACTTCCTGGTAGAGAGCCAAAACCCAAGTTGAGCCTTCAGCAGTTTACTTAGCTTTCATTCTATTTTTTATAATTTGGAAGAAAAAGCACTAAGGGTACTTCTGGAGAGTAGGAGGGTTAAACATGATAATACACTGGAAATCCATTTGACTGAGCTTGACAGTTTGTCTTGGAAGAGGCTAGAAACTAAACCAAGGCCTACAGTAAGAAGATGGGGAACTGGGAAGTAAGGCTTGTGTAGAATGGCAATCAAAGGGATGCTGGTACAAAATCCCCAGCTCTGGGCCCCAGGAAAATAGAAATTTAGTCCATTAGATGAGTCACGTTACCTGAAAGACAGGGGTAATGGGAAAACCAAAAGAAAGCTGTCTCTAGGAGAGAGAATTTTTCCAAGACCAAGGGATCAGATAAAATGGTAATCTACAGAAGAGCAGTTTGGAAAAACCCAGAGTCACCAGGCTTGGATAAAGGAATAGCAGTGTCTAGCTTTTGGGCAGAAGGAATTTTAGAATGGAATAGTTCAGTCCAGTTCAGTTGCTTGGTCGTGTCCGACTCTTTGTGACTCCATGGACTGCAGCACACCTGGCTTCCCTGTCCAGCATCAACTCCTGGAGCTTGCTCAAACTCATGTCCATTGAGTCAGTGATGCCATCCAACCATCTCATCCTCTGTTGTCCCCTTCTCCTCCTGCCTTCAATCTTTGCCAGCATCAGGGTCTTTTCTAATGAGTCAGGTCTTTGCATCAGGTGGCCAAAGTATTGGAACATCAGCTTCAGCATCAGTCCTTCCAGTGAATATTCAGGTGATTTCCTTTAGGATGGACTGGTTGGACAGCCTTGCAGTCCAAGGGACTGTCAAGAGTCTTCTCCAACACCACAGTTCAAAAGCATCAATTATTTGGCACTCAGCTTTCTTTATGATCCAACTCTTATATTCATACATGACTACTGGAAAAATTGTAGCTTTGACTAGATAGACCTTTGTCGGCAAAGTAATGTCTCTGTTTTTTAATATGTTGTCTAGGTTTGTCATAACTTTTCTTACAAGGGGCAAGTGTCTTTTAATTTCATGGCTGCAATCACCATCTACAACGATTTTGGAACCCAAGAAAATAAAGTCCATCCATGTTTCCATTGTTTCCCCATCTGTTTGCCATGAAGAACTGGAACAGGCAAGAGAAAGGTGGAGTCAAGGACCTAGAAGGCAACAGACATATTATTATGATGAAAAGTTTGACATAATGCTGGGGAGGCAGTTGTAGAAACTGGTACTTAGAGTCGGTGTCAAGTAAACAGTGGCCATTTACTGCTATATCCTTGAGAATTTAGCCAAATCTCCTTTATCCTACCATTTCAGATAAGCACTAATCCAGAAGTTGAGGTTGAAACAAACCCGAAAGTGGATCTCAAGTGACCCCCACAGTGAGAGATGTGGTTGGCCCAAACTGAGAAATAGAATCTGATAATTTATTACCAATTCTCTAACTCATTGAAAGTTAGGCAACCAGGAGACCAAGGCTTAATACTATGAGAACTTCTGTGGGCAGAGCAGAGCAGCAGAGGACTTTAAACCCTACCTTGTGCTCATGACTAGTTCTGTGACTATGACAAATCAGTTAGCCTCTCTTATGTTCATACTCCTTATGTGCATTTGAACTTGTTTAGAGGACTTAATAATGATTTTTAAAACATATTTCATTTACTTTTTAATTACTTGCTGATATTTTTTTCTGGCCATTTAAAAATGAGATTTAAAGAAGCAATTGGGTTTGTATAAGACTTCATCTGTTTACTACTATGAGAAAGAATATTTCTTTATCTTCATCATTGTCTCATCATTACATTTACTTGAGGCAGATGTTCGATTCTCTCTAAGACGCAAAATACAACATTGCCCTTTTTTTTTTTTTTAATCTCAGCAAGGCCAGTTTTATTTTACAAGTATAATTGACTGTGAAAAACTATTACACTTGTTATGTTTTCTTTTGTTAGGAAAAAAGGGAGCTTTAATCAAGATTAAGATAAGTGCTTGTATTTTAAGTTTTTCTTTTCAGTTTGCTAATAAAAAGAGTCTCACATTTTAAAGGATTTCTCCTAAATCAAAAAATCTTCTGGGTAAAACTGCTGGCAATGTCAGCAAAAGAATTGTCCCTTCAAGTTGCATTTCCTTCTAAATCATGGTGGTAAGAGAATTGTACTGATTAATGCTTGTAATTTGAGATTACTGCTGAGGGCCACACTGTGGTTCACTGTATACAAGTTTGAAAATCCATGCATGATTTAATCCAAATGAGCAAATATAACATTACTTTTTAAGACAGTGGGAGTTATGCCAAAGATTTTCAAGATAATTTCTTTAACCTGTTAAAATTGTCCCAGATATTTAATTATTTATATAGTGAAGTTGTAATGTGGACTACAATGAAGCTGTTAAAAGCAAAACCATTTCTGGATAGATGATTGGACAGATGACTTTTGTAATAATTTAGGGAAATTAAATTAGAGAAACTGTTAAGAACATAAATTTCTGTATTTTAAAGTATTGAAATAAGATCAAGGTTTTTAGCTGTATGACCATTATGTAAAATAGGAAAATACAGTTGAATGAAATTTCAAAGACATTTAATTTACAGACTTTTAAAGTTTAAGAATGAGTTAAGTAAGTCTAATCCATGAACAGCTAGAATCTAGAATGTTCTTAAAATCATCTAAGCTTTAGTTATATTTTAAAAGGCTCATGTACTTTGTAATATTTTTCTGCCAAAGGTAACAGTTTCCTTTTTTAATAATATGGTTGATTATTGAAAACTGGGTTGTATCTTTGCTGACAATGAGTAAGTCATACTGTAAAAATCATTTAATATCTAGACCACTTTAGTGAAATCACTTGCTATGAAATATTGAATTGTCTCTTCTAAAATATGTTGAAGTCTTGTGCCCCAGTACCTGAGAATGTGGCCTTGTGTGGAACTGGGTCATTACTAGGAAATCATGTTGAAATGAGCATGAGCCCTAATCCAATGACTGATACCCTTTAAAAAGGGAGCATTTGCACACAGAGACAGAGTTGCACAAAGGTACAGATGGTAGGAGGAAACAGAGAGGATGCTGAGGCTTGGAGAACCAAGGAGACAGGTCTGCAGCAGTTTCCCCATCACAGTCCTCAGGAAACCAACCCTGAGACACCTTGATTTCAGAGTTCAAGCTTCTAGAACTATGAGACATCACATGACCATTGTTCTAAGCCTCCAGTTTGGGGCACTTTGTAACCACAGCCCTTGGAAACTGATCCACTGCCTTCTGACTTCCTGTTAAGTTCTGCCAATGGGAGGCCTCGGAAGATGGGAGGAGAGGATGAAGCCAGCCAGGTCAGGCATTGGTTCTCCAGGCTCCCTCTGGACAGACCCTTGGGTTGGCTGGCCTTTCCTCTGGAGTACTCTCTCCACAGTTACCCTCTGGATTCCTGAAGCTGCCCTCCCTCCTGCCCCTTCACGTTCATATGTTCAAAGGGCTCCTTGCTGCTGCAAGGCTCAGACCCAGGTATCGTCTCTGTGCACCAAAATCTTTCCCACATACTTTGAAATAATCCTTCTATTAAACTCTTATAAAAACATCTGCTTTGGATGTGATATCTTTATCTTGGCATGACTTTCAACTAATTCAGTACCTCTCCTCCTTGCTTTATACTGCTTTCTGTCCATGGTAGATGATAACACTTAGCGTATTATAATTATTTGCTTGAATAAATGTTTTTATCTAAAAGGTAAGTTCCCTGAAGCTATTTATTCTCTATTTGAAAGCCAACACCTTACACAGGTTCTGTCATAATGTAAGTCCTCAAAATATACTTACTGAATAAATGCATACATGAATGTTTTAAGGTGTTAGCATTTCCTATCTTGTCCACAAAGAAAGGAGACTTTAGGTGGCTGGCAAAAATGAGCGTCATATAATACTAAGATTTCATAGGTGAAGAAATTAATATTAAAGGATAATAAGGTTAGAAAATAGAATAAGACTAATATATGAAATGTCATGGGCTTCCCAGGTGATGCTAGTGGTAAAGAACCAGCATGCCATTGCTATGAGACATAAAAGATGTGGGTTCAGTCCCTTGGTTGTGAAGATCCATTGGAGGAGGACGTGGGAAGCCACTCCAGTATTCTTGCCTAGAGAATCCCACAGGCAGAGAAGCCTGGTGGGCTATGGCCCATAGCGACACAAAGAGTCGGACATGACTGGAGCAACTGCACGCACACACGCATGAAAGGTCATCATATGCTGTATACTTGCATGAAGTAGATAACGCATAAGCTTCTGTGTTTTCTAATAGACAATATGGAGGCAAAAGAAGACCAGTCACAGGAATCACAATGTCCATAAGTCAAACACAAACTAATCAGTTACACAGTATACACATATTCTAAATACTGAGACTTATGCAAATGCTAAACTCCAGTGAATCTTCAGGAACAACCCAGCATGTCGTGTAGTGAACGATGGCTTCGATAGTCTTCAGTTAATTGGAAAGTGAGTTTCATAAGGCTATTTTTGTACCATGCTCTCTTGTGACCAATGGTGTAATGCCCAATAATGCTCAGTAAGGACAAGTCCAATAAAGTGGGCTAAGGAAAGCAATATTAATGAGGTGCCCTGACAGAAGGGAATAGTCTAAGTATACATTCAGAAGACCTAGAATATATGAGCTGTCTATAGTTTTGATAACATTATGATTCATGCCCAAAATATCTGTATCATAAATTTTACACATAATATTATTTTTCTCATTATTATTTCTATAAATACTTTGTAGTGATGAATTCAAGTCTTATGTCTCTTGAGGTCATAATGATGAATTCAAGTCTTATGTCTCTTGAGGTCCGAGCTGTGACCCTGATGCTGGGAAAGACTGAAGGCAAAAGGACTTTGACCCTGATGCTGGGAAAGACTGAAGGCAAAAGGACAAAGGGGTGGCAGAGGATGAAATGGTTAGAAGTATCACTGACACAATGGACGTGAATTTGAGCAAACTTCAGGAGATAATTAAGGATAGGGGAGCCTGGCATGCTGCGGTCCATTGGGGCCACAAAGAGTCGGACACAACTCAGCAACTGAACAACAAACAGTAACTGTTATCGATGAACCTGTGGTTTTACAGAAAGCCTGGTTGTGAGGTCAAAACTGCATATAAATATTTTCAATCACCTTGTTAAGATGATTTTGTATTTAACAAACAAAGTAAGAGATAAAAGTGATAAAAATAGAAATATATATCAAAATGAATGAATACAACAAGTTTGTAAAAGTCAGAAAATATAATTTTTCCTTTTGTCCTTACATTTTCCAAAATAGGTTTCAATGATTTATGAGATGTTGAGCCCTGAATCATTTATATGAGGTAAAAATATTATTGAATAAATAATCTTTAGAAAGTCTATGTGATAAAAACTCACACTCCTTATGTATTTCTTTTTGCTGTTCTGGAATAAAACATATCAGGGACAAGTTCACATAATGCTCACTGCATGTCCTCAGTGAGAAAACTGCATGTTGCTTCCTTTTAAAACATTACAAATCCAAGGCTAACAAATCTTAGCACATAAAATGTAGAACTACCATAGCCCAGTATATGGAACTGTTGACTTACAAATTAGCAGGCCCATACTGAGGAATGTGTGTGTGTGTGTGTGTGTGTGTGTGTGTGGCGCACGCCGCACATATGTGCATGCACCCTTGGTTTATAGTATAGCCTATACTTGACAAAGAAAAAAAAATGAAAACTTTTTTTAGGATCCAATAATTTTCCTTAGTCTCAGCTGGGCAGCTTATACTTTTCATAATGCCAGTGATCAGTGGTCTTACTTTTATATTAATATCTTGATCAATAGGGAAAATTTTTCAGCCTCAGGATCCAGGCTTTGACTATTGTTTATCCCTGTGGAAGCATTAAACTCCTTGTAATAAAATTGATTATTCAGTTCAGTTCAGTCACTCAGTCATGTCTGACTCTTTGCGACCCCATGAATTGCAGCACGCCAGGCCTCCCTGTTCATCACCATCTCTCGGAGTTCACTCAGACTCATGTCCATTGAGTCCGTGATGCCATCCAGCCATCTCATCCTCTGTTGTCCCCCTTCTCCTCCTGCCCCCAATCCCTCCCAGCATCAGAGTCTTTTCCAATGAGTCAACTCTTCGCATGAGGTGGCCAGAGTACTTGAGTTTCAGCTTTAGCATCATTCCTTCCAAAGAACACCCATGGCTGATCTCCTTCAGAATGGACTGGTTGGATCTCCTTGCAGTCCGAGGGAATCTCAAGAGTCTTCTCCAACACCACAGTTCAAACGCATCAATTCTTCAGCGCTCAGCCTTCTTCACAGTCCAACTCTCACATCCATACATGACCGCACTGCCTATGATTAACATGGCTATATGATACATGATATATGTAGGATACTTTGATTTTGATGACTTCTTGTCCTGTCTGCTACACAACCACCAGGATGTTCTTAATACTCTTTGTGAAAATTATATTGAAATTTATATGCATATTATTTTTTTTAAACATCATTACTTATGCCCACATTTGGGCCACTTACCCTCTTATATGAACGCATTTTCTTAATTTTTCTTAGTTTAGGAAACTTCACATGTATTCAGTGTGCTTTTTGCTTCTCTTTTTTGCTCAAAGTACATTATCATATGATTCTTTTTGTTGTTTCTTGGTGAATAATGACCATCAGGTTGAATTTTCCCTATTCCCTAGTCTATCCTTACGTGCGGTTCTGTCTTTATCTCTTGAAGGAAATGTCCACAGAACTGTCCCTTCCTGCCGCTTCTTTCACACTGGTAGGGCCATAGCACTTCCTGTCTCAGGCCTTCTCCTCAAGCAATATGTATCTTAGGTTAACTCTACTTTCAATGTGACCTCCTCCATGTGTTTATTTTGCTCAGACCCCTGGTGATTTCAGTGGCACCAGCAGCCAGTGTAATTCTGCCAGTTCTGCCATGCCAGCATGCCTGCACCCAGGGGCTGACTTCTTGAACCATGTAAGGACATCAGCATGCACTTGAGCTAAAAAGAAGGCTCTTCAAGTGCTTTGTAGATGTGGAAGAATGGGATATCTGCAAACACAATTGAGACTTTTGTCTGCAAGAACCTCAGATCTGCTTTAATATGATGAGAAATGAATGATTAAAGTGCCAAATCTTCACCATTGTAGATTATATATTTTAGCCTGGAAAAAATTTAAGAGATTTTACCACATGTGCTAGTTATCCAAATAAAGTGTTAATCAAGTGCCTAGAAAGGCTCTAATTTAAAAGGATGTATTTTCCTGGTAAACCCTCTAAGATTAACTTGTCTCTTTGTCACTTGTGGCAACTGAATTAGTTAATTTGTGGTATGAGCCTTTAGTGATGAACCAGTTGAATGCTGTGTCATCAGCCAAAGCTATTTAGTTGAATTTAAGATGAGTTTATTTGAAGTACTTATTTCTGGTAATACTTATGAGAGTGTATCAGTAAGAATTGTATTAGACTACATATTGCAAAATATCCAGTTTACAGTAGGTAAAAGATTGTTTTTGTTTGTTCCCCATCCTCTGGAGAAGGAAATGGTGACCTACTCCAGTATTCTCCCCTGGAGATTCCTATGGACAGAGGATTCTGGCACGCTACAGTCCATGGGATCAAAGAGTCAGACACAATTTAGTGACTAAACCATCACCATGCTGAGACAAGTCCTAAGATAAGCAGTAAATAGCTGGTATGATAACAACACAATTTCATCAGAGATACGTTGATCTTCTTTCAGCCAAATGAGCCACCATCTCCAGGTGTGGTTTTTTTGTCCTCAAGCATACAAGATATTTTGAATTCAAACCATTATTCCCCATGCCGTTTTTTCTTTTAAAAGATCTAAAGACCCAGTGGTAATAGCATGCAGACCACTTGAATCAGTTCTCTGGGAACCTCAGTGCTGACACTTTGACTTACATGATTACATAGACATGTCTGTTCATTAGAAGTAGAGTGAAATATACCTGGGCAATAAGTGAATCCCTAATAAAAGTCATTGTTCTGTTTTTAAAAAGGGGGCTAATTGGGAATAGTCTCTACCAAAGAAGACCAAATAGCATTTGAGGCCATATGATAATCTGTGTATAGGGAAAATATCTCTTTCTTTTCCATAATACAGATACATGTGAATTTGCATATATGTTTGTTTGTGTGGAGGATAGAGTGGCCTGCTGCAGGGTTGGGGGTACTGAGTGCAATAGTGCGGTGGTGCATGCATGGGACCTTTGAAGGAGGTCACCATTATCTTCATTACCTCACCAAAATCTAAGAATGGTGGAGTAGAAGGACGTGTGATCATCTTCTCCTTCAGTTCAGTTCAGTCGCTCAATCGTGTCTGACTCTTTGCGACCCCATGAATTGCAGCACGCCAGGCCTCCCTGTCCATCACCAACTCCTGGAGTTCACTCAGACTCACGTCCATCGAGTCAGGGGTGCCATACAGCTATCTAGAGAACTCCAAAATGACAACTTGCTACTGAACAACCATCAACAGAAGAATGTTGGATTCCACACAAAACAACAACAACAACAAAAAAAACACAAAGAACAAAAAAACAAACAAAAAAAAAGCCATTCCCAAAGGCAAAGGAGAAGCCCCAGCAAGACGGTAGAAGGGGCAAAATCGCATTTAGAATCAAACCCCATACCCATCAGAAATGCATGGGCTCAAACAAAACCTTGTGCACACCAGGAGACTCCACAGAGACTGAGCCAGAACTGTGTTTGAGTGTCTCCTGTGGAGGCATGGGTCAGCAGGGCAGGGCCTCTAGGTGCAGCAGACCTCGGTGTGGCATAAGCCCTCTTGGATGAGGTCACCATTGACCCCACCATAGAGCCACTGGAACTCACACAGGACAGGGGAAACAGATTCTTGGAGGCCACAAATAAAATCTTGTGTGTACCAGGACCCAGGAGAAAGGAGCAGTGACACCACAAGAGACTGACCCAGGCTTGCAGAGAGTGTCCAGGAGTCTCTGGTGGAGATGTGGGTCTGTGGTGGCCTGGTGTAGGGTCAGGAGCACTGAGGGCAGCAATGTGTGCATGGAACCTTTTTAAGGAGGTCACCATTATCCTCCTTACCTCCACCATAGTTTGGCCTCAGGTCATGTAATAGAGAGGGAATACAGCCCCGCCCATCAACAGAAAATTGGATTAAAGATTTACTGAGCATGGCCCCATCCATGAGAACAAGACCAGTTTCCCTCTCAGTAAGTCTTTCCATCAGAAGGCTCCCATAAGTCTCTTATCCTTATTCATCAGAGAGCAGACAAAATGAAAAACATAGTCACAGAAAACTAATCAATCTGATCACATGGACCACACTTCAGTTCAGTTCAGTCACTCAGTCATGTCAAACTCTTTGTGACCCCATGAATCGCAGCACGCCAGGCCTCCCCATCCATCACCAACTCACAGAGTTCACTCAGATTCACATCCATTGAGTCCGTGATGCCATCCAGCCATCTCATCCTCTGTCGTCCCCTTCTCCTCCTGCTCACAATCCCTCCCAGCATCAAAGCTTTTTCCAATGAGTCAGCTCTTCACATGAGGTGGCCAAAGTACTGGAGTTTGAGCATTAACATCATTCCTTCCAAAGATATTCCAGGGTTGATCTCCTTCAGAATGGACTGGTTGGATCTCTCTGCAGTCCAAGGGACTCTCAAGAGTCTTCTCCAATACCACAGTTCAAAAGCATCAATTCTTTGGTGCTCAGCCTTCTTCACACTCCACCTCTCACATCCATACATGACTACTGAAAAACCATAGCCTTGACTAGACAGACCTTAGTCAGCAAAGTAATGTCTCTGCTTTTGAATATACTATCTAGGTTGGTCATAACTTTTCTTCCAAGGAGTAGTGTCTTTTAATTTCATGGTTGCAGTCACCATCTGCAGTGATTTTGGAGCCGAAAAAAATAAAGTCTGACACTGTTTCCACTGTTTCCCCATCTATTTCCCATGAAATGATGGGACCGGATGCCATGATCTTCGTTTTCTGAATGTTGAGCTTTAAGACAATTTTTCCACTCTCCTCTTTCACTTTCATCAAGAGGCTTTTTAGTTCCTCTTCACTTTCTGCCATAAGGGTGGTGTCATCTGCATATCAGAGGTTATTGATATTTCTCCTGGAAATCTTGATTCCAGCTTGTGCTTCTTTCAGCTTAGCATTTCTCATGATGTACTCTGCATATGAGTTAAATAAGCAGGGTGACAATATACAGCCTTGATGTACTCCTTTTCCTATTTGGAACCAGTCTGTTGTTCCATGTCCAGTTCTAACTGTTGCTTCCTGACCTGCATACAGATTTCTCAAGTGGCAGGTCAGGTGGTCTGGTATTCCCATCTCTTGAAGAATTTTCCACAGTTTATTGTGATCCACACAATCAAAGGCTTTGGCAGAATCAATAAAGCAGAAATAGATGTTTTTCTGGAACTCTCTTGCTTTTTCCATGATCCAGCGGATGTGGTAATTTGATCTCTGGTTCCTCTGCCTTTTCTAAAACCAGTTTGAACATCAGGAAGTTCACGGTTGACGTATTCCTGAAGCCTGGCTTGGAGAATTTTAAGCATCACTTTACTAGCATGTGAGATGAGTGCAATTGTGCAGTAGTCTGAGCATTCTTTGGCATTGCCTTTCTTTAGAATTGGAATGAAAACTGACCTTCTCCAGTCCTGTGGCCACTGCTGAGTTTTCCAAATTTGCTGGCACATTGAGTACAGCACTTTCACAGCATCATCTTTCAGGATTTGAAATAGTTTAGCTGGAATTCTATCAGCTCCACTAGCTTTGTTCGTAGTGATGCTTTCTAAGGCCCACTTGACTTCACATTCCAGGATGTCTGGTTCTCGATGAGTGATCACACCATCATGATTATCCAGGTCATGAAGATCTTTTTGTATGGTTCTTCTGTGTATTCTTGCCACCTCTTCTTAATATCTTCTGCTTCTACTAGGTCCATATCATTTCTGTCCTTTATCGAGCTCATCTTTGCATGAAATGTTCCCTTGGCATCTCTAATTTTCTTGAAGAGATCTCTAGTCTTTCCCATTCTGTTCTTTTCCTCTATTTCTTTGCATTGATTGCTGAAGAAGGCTTTCTTATCTCTTCTTGTTATTCTTTGGAACTCTGCATTCAGATGCTTATATCTTTCCTTTTCTCCTTTGCTTTTTGCTTCTCTTCTTTTCACAGCTATTTGTAAGCCTCCTCAGACAGCCATTTTGCTTTTTTGCATTTCTGTTCCATGGGGATTGTCTTGATCCCTGTCTCCTGTACAATGTCACAAAGCTCAATCCATAGTTCTTCAGGCACTCTATCTATCAGATCTAGGCCCTTAAATCTATTTCTCACTTCCACTGTATAATCATAAGGGATTTGATTTAGGTCATACCTGAATGGTCTAGCGGTTTTCCCTACTTTCTTCCATTTAAGTCTGAATTTGGTAGTAAGGAGTACATGATCTGAGCCACAGTCAGCTCCTGGTCTTGTTCTTGTTGATTTTATAGAGATTCTCCATCTTTGGCTGCAAAGAATATAATCAATCTGATTTCAGTGTTGACCATCTGGTTATGTCCATGTATAGAGTCTTCTCTTGTGTTGTTGGAAGAGGTTGTTTGCTATGACCAGTGCATTTTCTTGGCAAAACTCTATTAATTTGCCCTGCTTCATTCCGTATTCCAAGGCCAAATTTGCCTGTTACTCTAGATGTTTCTTGACTTCCTACTTTTGCATTCCAGTCCCCTATAATGAAAAGGACATCTTTTTGGGGTGTTAGTTCTAAAAGGTCTCGTAGGTCTTCATAGAATCGTTCAACTTCAGTTTCTTCAGTGTTACTGATTGGGGCATAGACTTGGATTACCGTAATATTGAATGGTTTGCCTTGGAGACGAACAGAGATCATTTTGTCATTTTGAGATTACATCCAAGTACTTCATTTCGGACTCTTTTGTTGACCATGATGGCTACTCCATTTCTTCTGAGGGATTCCTGCCCACAGTAGTAGATATAATGGTCATCTGAGTTAAATTCACCCATTCGAGTCCTTTTTATTTCGCTGATTCCTAGAATGTCGATGTTCACTCTTGCCATCTCTTGTTTGACCACTTCCAATTTGCCTTGCTTCATGGACCTGACATTCCAGGTTCCTATGCAATATTGCTCTTTATAACATCGGACCTTGCTTCTATCACCAGTCACATCCACAGTTGGGTATTGTTTTTGCTTTGGCTCCATCCCTTCATTCTTTCTAGAGTTATTTCTCCACTGATCTCCAGTAGCATACTGGGCATCTACTGATGTGGGGAGTTCCTCTTTCAGTATCCTATCAGTTTGCCTTTTCATACTGTTCATGGGGTTCTCAAGGCAAGAATACTGAAGTGATTTGCCATTCCCTTCTTCAGTGGACCACATTCTGTCAGATCTTTCCACCATGACCCACCCATCTTGGCATGGCTTAGGTTCACTGAGTTAGATAAGGCTGTGGTCCTCGTGTGATTAGATTGCCTAGTTTTCTGTGAAATTGGTTTCAGTGTGTCTGCCCTCTGATGCCCTTCTTGCAACATTTACCACATGGAACACAGCCTTTTCTAATTCAATGAAACAATAAGCCATGCCATGTAGGGCCACCCAAGAAGAACAGGTCATGATGGAGAGTTCTGACAAAACATGGTCCACTGGAGAAAGGAATGGCAAACCACTTCAGTATTCTTGCCTTGAGAACTCCATGAACAGTATGAAAAGGCAAAAAGATAGACACTGAAAGATGAACTCCCCAGGTTGTTAGGTGAACAATATAGTACTGGAGAACAGTGGAGAAATAACTCTAGAAAGTCAGAAGAGACTGAGCCAAAGCACAAAGCTATACCCAGCTGTGAATGTGACTGGTGATTGAAGTAAAGTCCAATGCTTTAAAGAGCCATATTATATAGCAACCTGGAATGTTAGGTCCTGGAATCAAGGTAGGTTGGAAGTTGTTAAACAGGAGATGGCAAGAGTGAACATTAACAATTTAGGAATCAGTGAACAAAAATGTACTGGAATGGGTGAATTTAACTCAGATGACCATTATATCTACTACTGTGGGCAAGATACCCTTACAAGAAATGGAGTAGCCCTCATGGTCGAGAAAAGAGTCCAAAAAGCAGTATTTGGGTGCAATCTCAAAAATGACAGCATGAACTCTGTTCGTTTCCAAGGCAAACTGTTCAATATCACGGTAATCCAAGTCTATGCTCCAACCAGTAATGCTGCAGAAGTTGAAGTTGAACAGTTTTATGGAGACCTACAAGACCTTCTAGAACTAACAAGCAAAAAAAGATGTTCTTTTCAATATAGGGGACTGGAATGCAAAAGTAAGAAGTCAAGAGATACCTGGAGTAACAGGTAAATTTGGCCTTGGAGTACAAAACAAAGCAGGGTAAAGGCTAACAGAGTTTTGCCAAGAGAACGCACTGGTCATAGCAAACATCTTCTTCCAACAACAAAAGAGAAGACTCTACACATGGACATCACCAAATGGTCAACATACAAATCAGATTGATTATATTATTTGTAGCCAAAGATGGAGAAACTCTATATAGTCAGCTAAAACAAGACTGGGAGCTGACTGTAGCTCAGATCATGAACTCCATATTGCCAAACTCAGACTTAAATTGAAGAAAGTGGGGAAAACCACGAGGCCATTCTGGTATGATCTAAATTAAATCCCTTACGATTATACAGGGGAAGTAAGAAATAGATTCAAGGGATTAGATCTCATAGCTAGAGTGCCTGAAGAACTATGGATGGAGGTTTGTAATATTATACAGAAGGCAGTGATAAAGGCCATCCCCAAGAAAACAAAATGCATAAAGACAAAATGATTGTCCAAGGATGCCTTACAATAGCTGAGAAAATAAAAGATGCTAAAGGCAATGGGGAAAAGGAAAGATACCCATTTGAATGCAGAGTTCCAAAGAATAGCAAGGAAAGATAAGAAAGCCTACCTCAGTGATCAGTGCAAAGAAATAGTGGAGAACAATAGAATGAGAAAGACTAGAGATCTCTTCAAGAAAATTTAGAGATACCAAGGGAATATTTCGTGCATAGATAGGCACAATAAAGGACAGAAATGGTATGGACCTAACAGAAGCAGAAGATATTAAGAAGAGGTGGCACAATACACAGAACTATACAATAAAGATTTTCATGAACCAGATAACCACGATGGTGTGATCGCTCGCCTAGAGCCACACATTTTGGAATGAGAAGTCAAGTGGGCCTTAGGAAGCTTCACTTGAACAAAGCTAGTGGAGGTGATGGAATTCCAGTTGAGCTATTTCAAATCCTAAAAATGATGCTGTGAAAGTGCTGCACTCAGTATGCCAGCAAATTTGGAAATTTCAGCAATGGCCACAGGACTGGAAAAGGTCAGTTTCATTCCAATCCAAAGAAAGGCAATGCCAAAGAATGTTCAAACTACCGCACAGTTGCACTCATCTCACATGCTAAGAAAGTAATGCTCAAAATTCTCCAAAGGGTTCAACAGTAGGTCAACTTTCAGGTGTTCAAGCTGGTTTTAGAAGAAACAGAGGAACCAGAGATCAAACTGCCAACATCCATTGGATCATTGAAAAAGCAAGAGAGTTCCAGGAAAAAAAAAAAAAAAAAAAAAAAAAGCTACTTCTCCTTCATTGACTATGCCAAAGCCTTTGAATGTGTGGATCATGATAAACTGGAAAATTCTGAAAGAGATGGGAATACCAGACCACCTGACCTGCCTCCTGAGAAATCTGTATTCAGGCCAAGATGCAACAGTTAGAATTGGACATGGAACAACAGACTCTTTCCAAATCAGGAAAAGAGTACGTCAAGGCTTCATATTGTCATACTGCTTATTTAACTTATATGCATAGTACATCATGCGAAATGCTGGGCTGGATGAAGCACAAGCTAGAATCAAGATTGCCAGAAGAAATATCAATAGCCTCAGCTATACAGATGACTCCACCCTAATGGTAGAAAGTGTAGAAGAACTAAAGAGCCTCTTGATGAAAGTGAAAGAGGAGAGTGAAAAAGTTGGCTTAAAGTTCAACATTCAGAAAACTAAGATCATGGCATCCTGTCCTGTCAGTACATGGCAAATAGATGGGGAAACAATGGAAACAGCGAAAGACTTTATTTTGGGGGCTCCAAAATCACTGCAGATGGTGACTGCAGCTGTGAAATTAAGAGATACTTGCTCCTTGGAAGAGAAGCTATGACAAACCTATACAGCATATTAAAAAGCAGAGAGATTACTTTGCCAATAAAGATCCATCTTGCAAAACTATGGTTTTTCCAGTAGTCTTATTTGGATATGAGATTTGTAGTATAAAGAAAGCTGAGTGCCAAAGAATTGATGCTTTCGAACTGTGGTGTTGGAGAAAACTCTTGAGAGTCCCTAGGACTGCAAGGAGATCCAACCAGTCCACCCTAAAGGAAATCAGTCATAAATATTCATTTGATGGGCTTATGGTGAAGCTGATGCTCCAATACTTTGGCCACCTGATGTGAAGAACTGACTCATTGGAAAAGATCCTATGATGGGAAAGATTGAAGGTGCAAGGAAAAGGGGATAACAGAGGATGAGATGGTTGGATGGCTTCACCGACTCGATGGACATGAGTTTGAGTAAGCTCCTGGCATTGGTGATGGACTGGGAAGTCTGTCATGCTGCAGTCCATGAGGTCGCTAAGAGTTGGACATGACTGAGCGACGGAATTGAACTGAAGGTGATGCTTAGAAAAATGCATGCATCCAAGTTATGCAAAAATATCTACTAATCACTATAGTATTAAGAATAAAGGGATAATCAGAATATATCCTCCTTTTACCCCAATACAAATCATATTATTTAGAGGCTATTCCTGCTAATTCTGATTGTCATGGTTGATTCTTGATATAGGTTTTTATTAACCATCAATATCCCAGAGTCTGTATTGAGGTTATACATGCCCATAGCTTATTCTTGGATAGTTCTATAGTGATTCATCCATAATATTTTTGGATGAGTTGGTTGCATGCATTTCCTTTAATCTCCACTCTACCTCCACAGAAACATACATATATCCAAATTCACAAAGGCTCAGAATATGTTAAGAGAAACTCCAAGAAGTCTTATACTTTTGTTCCTAACAAAGGTACTCACAAGGCCATAAAGTTCTCTTTAGAGTAATTTAGAAATACAAGATGTGTGCCTAAAGCCCACATACTTCTACTCTCCAGTGTTATACTGATAAATTTCACAAGAAGGAATTTATTTACATCTTAGATGAGATAAAATAAGTTAATGAATCTGTAATATAGGATATGATGTGGAGAATTTTAAATACATAATAAACTTTGACTCTAAAAAGATTGAATCCTAATGTGATAATATGAAAAAAAAAAAAACACAGTGTAGAGGAAGGGGGCTACCGTAATTCTCAAGACAATGCTCATTTCCCAGAGGCATTATTAGCTTGAGCTTATTAATCAAATTACTCTATGATGGAGTATTCCATGAACCTATTTGCAAATCACCCTGGAATTGACAAAGTTTAGAGCAGTTTATAATACATGAATATACAGTTACATAAAAATCTCTGTTACCATAAACTCACTTGCTAAATTCAGACTATGACTTTCTCCAGTTGGAGGAGGTTTTACTTGTGAATTCTTAGCCATCTTATCTTTGCATCTCAAGAAATGCTTAAATGACTAGAAAAGAAGCAAAAAAGTAATGTCACTTCTCAGTTTTTATTCCTTTTTAAAAAACAAATTTAACACATGTGTTACTTTCCATGAACCATTCTTCTGGGGCTATAGATTGTATACTATATTTAATCAAATGCCAATTTTTTTCCAATGTCAAGTATTTTCATAATGTAAACAGATGAAACTTTTCAGTGGTGTAATGCCTATGAAAGGCTGCATTAAGGAGAAAAGATGTGAACTGAGCCTGAAAGAATGGGTCAGATTTAGAGAAGTCAACTCCAAAGAGGAGTCACCTCACAGAAGGGCACACATGGGAATGATCTATGTTTTTATGTAGTGAAAAGAAATCTTATTTGATGAGGTATAATTGATGGACACTTATATCAAATAAGTAGTTCTGAGATATTAAGAAAATAGCTACTTGGAAGTTATCAACTTAGAGTCATGAATAAAAAGTTGATTTGCATTTGTATGTCATGGAAAGACACCTGCATTCATGTTTTGTATTTGTCTTAGAAGAAAGAAAGAGCAATGTTTGGTAGTCAGTTTAATAAAATATCTTATGGATTCATATTTTATCATGGGGAATACACTTTAACATTACTTTATTAAAAGTTACATCTCAAAGTGTATATATTTACTATTTGAAACCAGTAGCAGATATATTAGAATCTGAAAGAACATGATATTTCATAACATGGTTATGATTTGAGTATCTAGTATCTGGCTGTACTGGTGAACTCTTTCTTTTCATCCACTCCATGTGAGACTTTAGTGGAACTGTGACCTCACTCACTATGGCATCATTGAATAAATATTGTATCTATTTATACATTAGACAATCCTAGCTGTTATAATAATTTTCATATTTAGCTTACCTGGTATGTGATAAGAACCATGAAGACAAGTGATATCATTTTAAGCAAGAAAGTGATTAGTATAGAGAAGAAGCTTGATACATTTTTCTTGAATTGAATGCTATGTAGTGTTACAGTATTTTGTTTACATTTCTATAAGACATCAATAGATACTCAAGTCCATGGATAAATTAACAGACTACAGTAGTTTTAACAATGTCTGCTGATAGCTTTTGGCAAGTTCTTGAAATCCCTTAGTCTGACACCATGCAACTAGGTAGCTCGCATTATTATTTTCTTTTAATTTATTTATTTTTTAATTGAATGATAATTGCTTTACAGAATTTTGTTGTTTTCTCAATACTTAGAATACCTTTGGACAACTAACTAGGTTTTCAACAAGAAAAAAAAGTCCTAGAACTAATACAGCATGATGGACTTCACAGAATATAACAGCAGTTGTCATGTGTTTTGACATCAACTGTGATTTTCCTTATGCCCTCCATATGTTAAATTGAAAGCACATATGGCCTATATACCATAATAAGGTTTTGTAGGCATACATCTGTGAATAGTTCTTATCTCTAAGCTATCACTGGATAAACAGAAAATAAATAAGGAATTTTATTAGCAATAACACATAATACAAAGAACATTTAAAAACAATCTAAGCAAAATTTTCAGGATAATTGGATGGAAATTTCAAAAAGACACATTTCAATTCAATAAAAAGTAAAGAATACTTATTGAATTCTTCATGAAACAATGACTTATTCTTGAAGTATTCAAGTAGAGGCTGAAATTGGTGGCTCAGATGATAAACAATCTGCCCGCAATGCAGGAGACCCAGATTCAATCCCTAGATTGGGAAGATCTCCTGGAGAAGGGAATGGCAACCCACTCCAGTATTCTTGCCTGGAGAATTCCATGAACAGAGAAGCCTGGCGAGCTGCAGTCCATGGGGTTGCAAAGAGTATGACATGACTGAGTGAGTAACACCACAAGTAGAGGCTGAATTTTTGGCTAGGAGTTTCTTACGTGAATAGAGGGAGTAGGTTTCAAATCAATTCTGCAGACTTTCAGCAGGGGCTTCCCAAGTGGCTCCAGTGGAAAAGAATTTGCTTGCCAAAGCAGGAGATGCAAGAGGCACTGTTTGATCCCTAGTGGCCCAACTCCAGTATTCTTGCCTAGAAAATTCCATGGACAGAGGAGCCTAGTATGCTTCAGTCCATGGGGTCATAAAGAGTTGGACACAACTGAGCAATTGGGCACAAATATTCATGAAATGTGTATTCCATTCAAGGCTTTATTGAAGACATCCTTCCTAACTGGATGTTGAAAAATGGGAAGAAATTCAGCAGCTAGGGAGAGATGAGGCAAAGGTCATTTCAATCTGTCCCATTAAAAAGAAAGAAAAATTGGGGGAAGGATTGTGTCCTGATAACTAATGATTAAATATTGAGGGAGAAATATCCCTGAGAAAAAAAAATGAAGCAACTTATATTGAGTTGAAATCAGGAAGGAATTTAGACTTAATTCTTTTTTGAAGCATACTCCTTGAAGGTTTTGAATTACATGATCAAGTTAGTGTTTTATAGTGAGGTCATTCTGGTTGCTATATGAGTGTTGGATTGAAGCAGATATACTGGACGTGAAGAGAAGTTTAGGAGGCTATTTTCATGATCCAAATAGAGGATGATAAGAGGTAGTCAGGAAAATGAAGGCAAGACAGGGCAGGGTATTTGAGGTAGAATTTTAAAAACTTAACATATTGATTCCTAACGATGTTGAGTAATAGCATAAGATATTTGAGCAGATGTCACAGGATATGTATATATCTGTATGAATAGATACAAGATTTTGTTTTTTGAACTTAGAAGGTGAGGAGGATACATAATTTTGAGAAATTTTATTCAGCGTTCTAAAATTTTATCTGCTGGGTTTAAGATAGCCCTATTGTTGGCCGTTCAGTAATAAAAATCCTTACTTGTCCTTTTCTGAGAACAACTTAGCAGTTAAAAACCTATTAGCAAAGAAAACAAGGAAGTTGATCAATATGCTGGATGTTTTCTTCTTGTCTCTTGGTGTCCCTTTAGCCCCAGAGAATTTGTGTCCGGCTTAAAATATTTATCCTGTGGAGAGACTTGCAAGTTTTAATATTTATGTATTTCTTGTGATCCTAATTATATGGAGATTTTTAGATGGTGAGGGACTTCCCAGGTGAAGCAGTGATAAAGAATCTGCCTGCCAGGCAGGAGGCTTGGATTTGATCCCTGGGTCAGAAAGATCCCCTAGAGAAGAGAATGGCAACCCGCTCCAGTATTCTTGCCTGGGAAATCCCACAGACAGAGGAACCTGGTGGGCTACAGTCCATGAGGTCGCAAAGAGTTGGGCATGACTTGACTAACAGCAACAACATAGAGTGTCCGAAAAACTGTTTATTCTAACCTGAATGGTTTTATAAATTTGAAAGAAGTATTTTTACTGGAGGTGGTGATTACTCTGATTCTTCAATTTAATCATGTAGGAAATGTAGTTTTTACATGTTTACTTCTCACCTTTCCACTACACTCCTTCCTTCCTTTTGAAAATTTAATGTACCCTCCCATGAGCTTCTTCTGAATTATTTACATTATAATTTTGCTTCTTGTTTTCTAAAGCAGATGTAGGTAATGCACTTGGTTCTTGACTCCTTTTCAAAATTTAATCTCCAGTCATTTTCTTGATGTGTTCATGTTTCATTGGTGACGTCAAAAGCTAAAGGCATCTGTTCTGAGTACTGTCACTCTGCCATATGTTTTCTGTGGACTTTTCTCAAAAATCCATAGTATATTCCATTGTAATGTTATATTTACATCAAGATATTTCACCAGAAGAGTAAGTTTTTTTGAAAGATTTGGCTGTGCTGTATCCATCTTTTAAGTCTTTGTCACTGTGTGGCATGAGTTGGAATACAGTAAATAAGTACTGATAAATAAAAATGTTTTTATTCTATTAAATGTTACTTTACTCTGTATAAAACCTCACATTCACCTTCTATATCAATCAGGTGTGCTTCTTGTCTGTGTGTGCTCTGTAACTCAGTCATGTTTGACTGTTTGTGACCCCAGGGACTGTAGCCCTGTGCTCCCTATCCACAGAATTTTCCAGGCAAGAACACTGGAGTGGGTTACTATTTCCTCCTCCACGGAACCTTTCTGACCCAGATAAACCTGTGCCTCCTTTGTCTCCAGCATTGGCAGGCAGATTCTTTATCACTGAGCCACCTAGGAAGATACTTGTTGTCTATATTTTGGCAAATGAAGACTGCTTTATATCCAAGAGATACCTGGAGTAACGGGCAAGTTTGATCTTGTAGAACAAAATGAAGCAGGGCAAAGGCTAACTGAATTCTGCCAAGAGAATGCACTGGTCATAGCAAATACCCTTTTCAACAACACAAGAGATGACTTTACACATGGAAGTCACCAAATGGTCAGTACTGGTCAAATTGATTATATATATTTTTGTAGCTCAAGATAGAGGAGCTGTATACAGTCAGCAAAAACAAGGACTGGAGCTGACTTGTGTCCCTGATCATCAGCTTCTCAGCAAAATTCAGGCTTAAACTAAAGAAAATGGGGAAAACCATTAAGGCAGCCAGGTACAAATCAAATCCCCTATGAATATGCACTGAAGGCAGTGAATAGAGTCAAGGGATTAGAACTTCTAAACAGTGTGCTTGAAGAACTATGGATGGAGGTCCATAATACTGTACAGGATTCAGCGAACAAAACCATCCCAAAGAAAAGAATAGCAAGAAGGCAAATGGTTATCTGAGGAGGCCTTACAAATAGCTAGAGAAAGAAGAGAAGTGAAAAGCAAGGAAGAAATGGAAAGGTGTATGAAACTAAATGCAGATTTCCAGAAAACAGTGCTGAGAAGCAAGAATGCCTTCTTCAATGAACAGTGTATAAACCTAGAAGAAAACAACAGAAGAGGAAAGACTAGAGATCTCTTCAGGAAAATTGTAGATATCAAGGGAATATTTGGCCCAAATATGAGCACAATAAAGGACAGAAATAATAGAGACCTAGTGGATACTGAAGAGGCAAAGAATAGATGGAAAGAATACACAGAAGAGCTGTACAAAAAAGATCTAAATGAACCAGATTCCTACGATGGTGTGGTCAGTCACCCAGAGCCAGACAGTCTGGAGAGTGAAGTCAAGTGGGCCTTAGGAAGCACTGCTGTTAATAAAACTAGAGGATACAATGGAATTCCAGTAGAATTATTCAAAACCCTAAAGGATGATGCCATCAAGGTGTTGCATTTAATATGTCAGCAAATCTGGAAGACCCAGCAGTGGCCACAGGATTGGAAAAAGTCAGTCTTCATCCCAATTCAAGAAAGGTAGTTCTAAAGAATGTACTAATCATTTGACAATTGCATTCATCTCCCATGCTAGTAAGGTCATGCTTACAATATTGCATGCCAGCCTTCAGCATTACGCAAACAAAGAAATTCCAGCTGTCCAAGCTAGGTTTAGAAATGGCAGAGGAACCAGAGATGAAATTGCCAACATTTAGACCATAGAGAAAGCTAGGGAATTCCAACAAACCCTCTACCTCTCTTTCATCAACTATGAAAAAGCTTTTGACTGTGTGGATCATAATAAACTGTGGAAAGCTCTTAAAGAGACAGGAACACCAGGTCAATCTTATCTGTCTCCTGAGAAACCTGTATGTGGCTCAAGAAGCAATAGTTAAAGGTTGAGAAAGGAGCAGGACAAGGCTGTCTGGTGTCACCCTGTTTGTTTAATCTGTGCACTGAACACATCATGAGAAATGCCGTGCTGGATGAGTTACAAGTTGGAATCAAGGTAGGTGGGAGAAATATCAACAACCTCAGATATGCAGATGATACCACTCTAATAGCAGAAAGCAAAGAGGATTTAAAGAGCCTCTTGATGAGTGTGAAGGAAGAGAGTGAAAGAGCCAGCTTAAGATTATTAAAAAAACTAAGATCATGACATCTGACCCCATTACTTTAAGGCAAATAGAGGGGGAAAAGGTGGAAGTTGTGGCAGATTTCCTCTTCTTGGGCTCTAAAGTCACTACAGATGATGACTTCAGCCATGAAATCAGAAGACATTTGCTTCTTAGCTATGACGAACCTAGACCATGTGTTGAAAAGCAGACATTACTCTGCCGACAAAGGTTCCTATAATCAAGGTGATGGTCTTCCCTGTGGTCACGTACAATTGTGAGGGCTGGAGCACAGTAAAGAAGGTAAAGCACCAAAGAATTGATGCCTTTGAACTGTGGTGCTGGAGACTCAGGAGAGTCCCTTGGACAGAACGGAGACCAAACCACTCAATCTTAAGGGAAATCAACCCTGAATACTCATTGGAAGGACTGATACTAAAACTGAAGCTCCAGTATTTTGGTCATCTGATGCCAATAGCCGACTCATTGGAAAAGTCCCTGATGCTGGGAAAGATTGATGGCAGGAGAAGGGGGGTGCCAGAGGATGAGATGGCTGGATGGCATCTCTGATGCAATGGACATGAACTTGGGTAAACTCCGGGAGATGGTGAAGAACAGGGAGGCCTGGAGTGCTGCAGTCCATGGGGTTGCAAAGAGTTAGACAGAAATGGGAGACTGAACACAGTGGAATATACAAAATAAGCTACATATGATTGAAATACTTTTGGTCTGAAGCCAATGAGAAAAATAAAACAGGGTTTTGTAAATAGAGTGTAATGATTGGGAATTCACCTAGGAAGGTCAGTTCCCTGTCATACTCTCACCAGATATTAGTACCTGGTGTGAAGATGAAGATCTTAACATTTCAGGCCACAAGTTAAATTTGGCTTCTTTTTGTGTAACTTTAAAAATTCAGCCTCAAAACTTTTAAAGTAAACTGAATTTTATAATAGTTTTATATTTGCAAAAAGATTCCAAAGATAGGAGAGAAAGTTTCCCCATGTCCCACACTGTCTCCTTGCTTATTAACATTTTACATTGTATGATATGTTTGTCAAACTAATGGGCCAATATTGATACATTATTATTAACCAAAGTCTATATTTTCATTCAGATTTTATTTTAAAAATTTCTTCTGTTCTAAGATGCCAAGCAAAATCCACATTAAGCACTTATGTCTCCTTAGGTTCCTCTGGACTGTGACATATTCTTAGACTTTCCTTTGTTTTTACTGACAGCTTTGACAGTTTTAAGGATAATATTAAATGAATTATACGGTATTTTTCTTATGATAAGAATTTCAAGTTTCAGGAAAGTAGACCACAGAGGTAAGACACTATTCTCTGATGGTACATTTATATCAAAGGTACATGCCATGAATATGACTCATCCCTGGTGCGTTAACTTTGATCATCTGGCTGAGGAAGCATTTTTCAGGTATCTCCACTATTAAGTTTCTTTTTTTTCCCCTTGCTATGCTGTGCTCTTTGAAAGAATATCACTCTGTATAAGCCCACACTTAAGGAGTGGGAAGTTATGCTCTATTTTTTTAGAGTGTATTTATATAAATTATCTATCAGTCTTCTGCAAAGGAGAGTTTTCTCTTGTCTGACATTTGTTTATTGATTTAATTATTCATTTATATTATCAAGGACTCATGGATATTTATTTTGTAGCTTGGATTATAGTCCCATACTAAATATTAAAAAAACTAAGGTCTTGGCATCTGGCCCCATTACTGCATGGCAAATAGAAGGGGAAAAGTTGGAAGTAGTGACAGATTTCCTCTTCTTGGGCTCTAAAGTCACTGTGGAGGGTGACTGTGGCCATGAAATCAGAAGACAATTGCTTCTTGGCAGGAAAGTGATGCCAAACCTAAACAGTGTATTGAAAAGCAGAGACATTACTCTGCCAACAAAGGTCCATATAGTCAGGGCTATGGTCTTCCCTGTGGTCATGTACAGTTGTGAGAGCTGGACCATGAAGGAGGCAGAGTGCCAAAGAATTGATGCCTTGGAACTGTGGTACCAGAGAAGACTCCTAAAAGTCTGTTGGACAGCAGGGAGATCAAACCAGTCAATTTTAAGGGAGATGAGCCCTGAGTATTCACTGATGCTGAAGCTCCAGTATTTTGGTCATCTGATGCCAACAGCAGACTCAATGGAAAAGTCCCTGATGCTGTGAAAGACTGAGGGCAGAAGGAGAAGAGGGTGCCAGAGGATGAGATGGCTGTATGGCATCACTGATGGAAGGGACCTGAACTTGGGCAAACTCCAGGAGATGGTGAGGGACAGGGAGGCCTGACATGCTGCAGTCCGTAGGTCACAGAGTCAGACACTACTGGGCGAGAACAACAACAATTAGTCTCATATTATGCTATTTATTTTGTTGCTTAAATTGTTCCTTTTTATTTTGTCACTGAAAACTCATGGAAAATGATATTAGAAACCAATATCTAGGCACTGGATGTGATCATTGTAACAGGGGTATACTTAACATTTGTATACTTCAAAAATTTTCACCAAACTTTTGCAGTGTAGGATATCTGGTTTCGATCCCTGAGTTAGGAAGATCCTCTGGTGGAGGGCATGGCAACCCACTCCAGTATTCTTGCCTGAAGAATCCCCATGGATGGAGCAAAGCCTGGAGGGCTACAGTCTATGGGGTTGCAAAGAGTCGAATATGACTGAGAGACACAGCACAAGCAACTGATTAAAATATATTTCTCATATGTTAAAATCCAAACTCCATTGAATGGGTGGCAGAGTCTGTTGGTTGTCTGCTACTGTTGTTGGGTTGACCAAAAATTCATTTGGGTTTTTCCATATGGTATAACAGGAAAATCCAGACTAACTTTTTGGCAAAATCAATATTTATTTTCTATTTTGTTCTTTTTAATAGAAAAATTTTAACTGGATCTGGACATCAAAAATAAATCCTACATTTCTAAGGCCTCTTGCAGTTGGGTGTGGTCCTGTACAGTTATTGAAGACAGAATGAACCTGAAATCTTTATGTATCCTCTTGTCCTTAAATTGAGGAGGCATACCCTTCTGTCTCTTTATTTGCATAGCTGGACTGTTGATATGATGGTGGGAGAAAGACCAGCTGTGTTAAGTATGATGACATGATAGGAAGTATCAGGACCCTGCTTCTGTGTAGTCTTCATACAATCTCTGCAATGCCAAAACCTAAAAATCCAGAGACATAAAAATTTCTCCTGTAATCCCTTGTTATTTGTGGTTTCCTCTCATTCACACACAAACCTGATACTAATTATATTTGATATATCATATTTTTATGATTTGAATCTTGAATACATCTTGGTCTGTTGTCCAACAGCTTCCCACTTCAGATGATTTTGTGTTCCAGCTACTTATGTCTTATTAAATAAAGATTAATAAACACCTTCTGTGAACCAGGCTCTGTAGTAAAGGGTAAGAAGAAATTTTTAAATGAACAAATTAAAGAGTCCTTACCCTATGAAGGCTGTAGTCTAGTTATATGATAAGAAGTTTCCTGAACACACAGTTCACTTCTTATGTCCTCTTTGTATACAGGCTTCTACTTGAGATGCCCTTCACTTTGTGAGATTTTATGTGTGTGGTGTATTTAGTCACTCAGTCATGTCCTACTCCTTGGGACCCCCTGGACTATAGCCTGCCAGACTCTTCTGTCCATGGGGATTTTTCAGGCAAGAATACTGGAGTGGGTTGCCATGCCCTCCTCCAGGGGATTTTCCCAACCCAGGAAATGAACCCTGGTCTCCCACATTGCAGGAGGATTATTTTTACCATCTGAGCCACCAGGGAAGCTCGTGAGATTGCATGAAAACCTCCTGATTGTTAAGACTAAACAGAAGCATCCTCTTCAGGAAAATCTTCCCTTATTTCTCCCAAGAGTCTTTCTTGCATGTTTTCTTTCAAGCATTATTGTCATCTGGCAGAATTCTGGGAGATGAAGGATGCTGATGTAATTCAACTTTATTAACTTACAATGGATGACATTCCATTTGAAAGATGGTGATATTAATATCTACTGTATGATTCAGGGAATTCCGTTTTCCTTATCTAGATGGCAGGAAGATTACATTAATGGCCAGAAGTCTGCATAATGATTTTAGAATCAAAAGACAGCTTTCCTGTATGGCTTGGTAGGTATTTGAACCAGGACATGATGAAGTCTGAAGAACAGTTACTGTCCACAAAAAAATACATTGCAAGGAACATCTATTTTAGATTCCAAGTTATAGCTCATTATAGTGAAAAAAAAAATAAACAAACTTGAAAATCCCTCAAAATAGCTGCATAGATAGTATTTGCCAATAGCTTTAACACAGCCAGTTTTCTCATGCAAATTAGAATAGAACACTCTTAGTTGAACACAAGTTGAAATAATTGACCTGGATTTGGGGGCCATATTAGATGACGAAGTCCTATCTTTAAACGTTGGAACCACGTTTGACCCACTGAGATGCTTGTACTGTGAGAGGCACATATAAACTGAGAAGGAGGAGCCTGGACGTTTATGAGCATGGTGCATGCTCACGCTGCATACACACGCCTGGAGCGCAGCAATGACTGGGGTCTTCTGAACTGTTCCAGTGGTTTCTGCTGCTATTTCTTCCTCTCTTTCCAACTTCCCTCCTTTCCTTCATTCGCCCCTTCCTCTTTCCCCATGCCTTCCTTCCCTGTTTATTCCTTCTTTCCTTCCTTCCCTCTCTCTCTTCCCTTTCTTCTTCCTTTCCTTCCTTCTTTCCTTTCTTCCTCCTTCCCTTCCATTTTTTCTTTCTTCATTCTTTATCTGTCTTTCATTCCAAGCCTGTGAACATGTATACTTGAATTTGTTATGCTTAATATCCATGGAATGTACTCTATCATGCAGCATTATGTTACCCAAATAGCCTAAATGTATCTCACTCCCTTGAACAACCAATTCCAATCACTTGGGTTATTTTAATTTCTGCGATATTACGTTTATTGAGTGGTAATCTCATTGGTGGTTCTTTTTGTGTGGAGGTAGCCATATAGTTACAAATGTAAAAGATCAATTTAGCAGAAAATGACACAGTGTTAAGGACATGTTAAATACTAGCATCGATAGTAATTTATTAGACTCAAGAAGAAATGTGTTGTGTGTTGATAATGTTTTCAGACCTTGAAAGTAAGGAAATTTTCTTTTTATCCAGTTGCCTTAGGCAGGATGGACATTTAGTAAATATTTTGCAGAACTGACAAAACAGAGTAGTGGCATTTTAAAAAGAGCAGGCTGAACACTCAGATAAAATTATATCCAACGAGATGAGGATATAAATTATTTGTTCACCAGCCATAGGAATTTTGACTCTGACTTTTGAAAGGCTTAAATCTGGAAGGAAATACTTTAGTGCTGTAAGTGAGCTCTGTGGTTTATCTATTAGTTTCTCCATCTATTACTGCAATTCAGCCCACTTGTATTGTCTGAATGTCTCAAATTTACTCATTGTCAGTAAAACTTCTTTTGTTAGTAAAGTTACGTTATTGGCTAATATTAAATCTATATAGGAAAGTCTGATCTTTAATGAGAATGCTTGAAAATGTCAGTCTTCATTGAGGCTGCCCTGTGGACTGGAGTTGTTCAGTCGGTGCTATGAGTCTTTGATTATACCACAAGGTCCATATCTTTCTCTTTTTCTGATTCTTCCCAGAAATGACAGTGCACAGGTTTGATTATAAAAACAGAAGTAATGTTGACTGTCTAAGGAAAAATTAGCCATCTATCTTCTGTTATTTAAATTACAAAAAATGTGAAAATCGCAAACGTGAAGAATGATACTGGTGTTAAAACAGGTGGCATAATCTAACTCCCTGTACTTTCAGAAGTAGAACAGGGAGACCTTTTCTGGGGTTTTTCTGTAGTCTTTTGGAGGGAGGAGATAGACAAGATGACCTTTCAAGACATATTTCCAACTCAGTAATCATCACATGAACCTAAGTGTTAGTAATATTCCTACTTGTCAAAAAGCTTTCACAGCAAAGTTTTTAAAGCTAAGATTAGAATTCATTGGTTTTTATTGTCCTTTTAGTTTTCAGTGCTTGGTTTTTATGACATGTTATCTTTCTGTGCACAATGTTTGTATATTCCTTTAACTACCCTTAGAATTGGAGAAGGCAATGGCACTCCACTCCAGCACTCTTGCCTGGAAAATCCCATGGACTGAGGAGCCTGGTGGGCTGCAGTCCATGGGGTTGCTAAGAGTCGGACACGACTGAGCGACGTCACTTTCACTTTTCACTTTCCTGCATTGGAGAAGGAAATGGCAACCCACTCCAGTGTTCTTGCCTGGAGAATCCCAAGGATGGCAGAGCCTGGTGGGCTGCCGTCTATGGGGTCTCAGAGTCGGACACGACTGAAGCGACTTAGCAGCAGCAGCAGCACACTTAGAGTAAAACTAGATTTTTGGTGAAATTCTGATAAGACATAATTTTCTGGAAACTGAGGCTATACTATTTCTCCTTTAAACCAGAAGTTAAATATTGGTGATAGTGATTTTTAACATGGAACTATAGTAGCTAGAAAGTGTTTACCTTATATTATTCAGATTTTGACATACCAATTTGAAAAGTCAGTGCATGATTTTTAGTTAAAAAGAGATTTCCAAACATTGATCTGACACCTTTGCTTGTAACTTGTCTTTCTATTCTTCCATTAATAAATGCTTAACAACTCTCCTTTATCACTTTTACCCCTTCATCATATAATCCATGGTTCCCATTTTGAACATGTGAGGGTTTTCCTTAACTCTCAGTTTGCAGGATTACAACATTTCTCACTAGTACATGTTTAGTTCTCTTTGGAAAAGGTGTTTCTCTATCGTGGTATCTTTTATAGAGCTGTTTTTTTGTTTGTTTGTTTTGTTTTGTTTTGTTTTTTCCTGTCACATTTTCCGTGGGTCCTTGGAACCATTTCAATCTCACCAAGGAGCATGGAATAAAGTGTGCTTTCCTTCTTTCCCCATACTGTCAAAGCCCTCTTAGCGGCTGCTATGGCAACAGACTGGCAATAGTTGTAGGGGAAACCATGCTCAGACTAAGGCCAGATGGAGGGAGTGGGCGCCACTGGCAGAGTTGCAGGGAAGCTGCATGTAGCTGTGATGAATTGAACTTGGCTGTGTTCCTCTCCAATAGATAAGCAAGATGGAAAGAGAAGGGAAAGGGCAGAAACCATGGAACATCACAGAAGCTGAGTAATTGTTCACTTGAGGGCGTCCACATTAATGCAAAATCTAGATTTCCTAGTTAGTGTTTTTTTTTTTTGATGTAAAACATGCTAATGTCTATACTCTATTAAAAAATCTTCATGATAAAACTTCTAGTAGACTTGCTATGAAACATTTCCTTTACAAATTGATTTTTTTATCTTATCTCCTTAGTCTTAAGACTAATGATCTCTTGAATGCTTATTATTAATAATATGTCTGTTTATTGTTGATAGTGACACTGAGGATATTTCTTTTACTAGGCAATATCACCATTAGTTTGTAGTTTTATAGTTGCTAAATGTATAACATGTTCTAAGTATTTTTACAGATGTTTCTTTAGAGTTAATAAGGATTTTCTATTCTCAAAGAGCTTTCTGATATAATAAGATTAATATTAAATGAATGGAAAGGAAGAGTAACAATTGATTAGTTAAAAAAACAGATCTCTAAAGAGAGCTATACTTTTAAGCAAATAGTTCTAAGGGAGAGATGTTAAAGGCTTTCCTACTCATGAATAAAGATGAAAATAAAATATATTTGAGCTATAATTTCTTATTAATAAAGCACAATTTATATTTATTATTGCTTTACTTTTTCTTTCTATGAAATGAGAAAATATCAAAACCAGATATAAACACGTAATATTTTCAATTATTATTTAATATTCCAATATTATTTTATTTCTTTAAATTGAAGATCAAATTTGAGAGTGATTTTGTTTCCCATAGGCTGGTATCAGTCAGTTGATAACTGGCACCTTTGATTTACTTAACAAACATGAAAATGTGATTTTTTTATACATTGATTCCTAGAAATAAAATGTGTCACTTGACTTGAGAATAATGATTTTTTTCCAAAAATTTCCATTTTCACATAGAAAATGGCAATCTTACTGTCTAAACTATATTTTAGTAGGTAAAATAGGTGTAATAGACTTTATATCTTTGTGCATCAATTGAAATTATTTTTTAATCTAATAGGGTAAAGAAATACTCATTTTATTTTTTTCTGACACACGTAATTATACTATCCTTGTTACTTCAACAAAATGGAGATGTTAACCGGGTTATTAACCTATTGTAGATAACCCCAAAATTGCACTCTGTGTTATTTACAATAGGTTACTTAAAACTGCTAAGACGTAATAACACTCCTTAGTTCAAGATGTTGATGAACTGACCAAGCTCCATTAACCAACATTCCTTGTTTCTACTATGTGCTCAGTTATAGTTATACTGTATTAATGAAAAACCAAATTATCATTTGAGAGTGGTAAAATATTATTATGCATTTGCTTATACATATACATTATATATAATTAATATATATAAATACACATTTTAATGTGGAAAGTATAGAAAATAATTTAACTTTCCACGTATGTACTTTTCAAATTTGTCTTTTAAGGTTTTTTTCTACGTACATATGCATCCATCCATTTATAAAAAACGTATTATTAGAGAATGGCACCCCACTCCAGTACTCTTGCCTGGAAAATCCCATGGACAGAGGAGCCTGGTAGGCTGCAGTCCATGAGTTCGCTAAGAGTCGGTCTTGGTCGACTGAGAGACTTCACTTTCACTTTTCTCTTTCATACATTGGAGAAAGAAATAGCAACCCACTCCAGTATTCTTGACTGGAGAATCCTGGGGACAGGGAGCCTGGTGGGCTGCCATCTCTGGGGTCGCACAGAGTTGGACACGACTGAAGTGACTTAGCAGCAGCAGCAGCAGCAAACATGTTAAAAATAAATGGTATAATTAACTTTAATTTATCCCATCCCAGTTCTAACAGTTTTCAAGACTTGGATGGTCTTGTTTCATCTGTAGGCAAAGCTCTCTGTCCATGATTATGAAGAAAACCCCAGATATAATTCCATTCAGTTTATAAACATTTTTAACACACAACTGTTAATAATTAAGATTTTAGAAAATATAAAATGCTATCATGCTTAGCAAATCAACATTTATTTTCATTAAATATTTGCTGCTCAAATTTTCCACATTGCCTTCCGTTTTTTCATAGGAAACTTTTTTCTAATCAGCATGCAAATAAAGGTGTCTCCTAAATTTTTTAAATATGAATTAGATATAAAATCAATCTCTGTGTTACTCTCGTCTCTTGCTTTCCCTAGCTATTTGTTTGTGGGAGAAACCTACTCAATTACCTTTAAAGTTTTCTAAAGGTTTAGAGTTTGCTAATTTCAAAATGTTCTTTTTTATCTTTATTTTCTTCAAATTGGTAGTGAGATTTGGGATTTTTTTTTTTTTTTGGCAAGACTAAATCACAGGTGGTGGTTTGTACTTACTTCAGAAGGCACATAATGTCTCTCTTTTGTGAAGTTAGCAGCCATTGCCTAAATTCATCCTTTCAATAAAGGTTTCAAAGCAGTGATATTCTAATTCGAGTATTCTACTTATTTGCTGAATACCTAATATCTTATCAGATATTGTGTTAACCTACAAAAAGTTTAATGTGGGAAAGAAGAGGATTGTTTCTATTAGTTTACATGTTTCATTTTGACTATTAAAATGTATTGTATCATTATAACATTTGCATTGTTTCCAATTTTTATAGATTTAAACAATGCTGCCATGTAAATGCTAACACATTTGATAATTTTTACTTTAATATTTCCAAATTTTTCTCACATGCAGAACATAAAAGTCTCTTGTGACCCAACATTTTGTCAGTTTAGTCTTTAATTAATCTACTGATTTATGAAATGTTCATTCTTCTTCTTCTTAATTTCATGGGTTACTTGTCAATAATAAATTGTCATTATGATTGGCTAACATTTTCTGAGTGATTACTATATTAAGTTCTAATTTTAGATATTTTGATGGCATAATCTTGTTTAATTTTATAGCAATTTTATTAAGTAGATAATTATTCTGAGTTAAAAGTGGCAAAATAAAGGCACAAATATTAAATAACTTGTACATAACTAGTAAGGAGTAGAATCAAAATTACTTGACTCAGGATTGTTGTAAGCATTAAACGTAGTGAATGCATTCCTTGGTACTGCTGATATCGAACCTCACTTCATACATTTATTGGCCATTCTGATTTGTTCTTTGATATTTGCCCGTTCATATCCTTTACCTTTTTTCCCTTTCTTAGATTATGTTCATTTATACAAAAGCTAACAAAACCTCAGTCCATCTGTTTACCAGAAGTAATTTTGCTATTCTTGAGGATATAAATATTGAATAAAAGTATATTTGAATTTTACTTTGTGAGACCCTATCTTTCTGAATCTTAAAGAGACTATTCAGATGTCCCTTGAATGTTGCTGTTAAGTGCTAAATGGTACTGTAGCTTTGGGGGCTTCCCTGAGGACTCAGTTGTAAAGAACCTGCCTGCAAAAGCAGGAGATGCTTGTTTGATCCTTGGGTCAGGAAAATCCCCTGAAAAAGAAAAGGCAATCCATTCCAGTACTCTTTCCTGGGAAATCTAATGGATAGATGAGCCTGGCAGCCCATAGGATTATAAAAGAGTCAGACATGACTTAGCAACCAAAACAATTGTAGCTGTTGTAAAATAGTCCAAGACTGAAATTACCTTTAATATAATACAAACATATATTGTAATTTAAACTTCTTATAGGTCTAAGCTAACTACATGTTTTCACCACTATGGCACACATTATGGGAAAACCAGGAGGCTAATAAAACTTTGTTTCTATCCTAAAATTTACAATATGTTTTTGTGGGCAATTTCAATACAAATGAAATTCGAGAACAATTTAAAGGAGCATATAGTCACAGTTTAGATAATGTGGTGCATAATGTAACTGTACTAAAAATATGAATTTTTACATTTCAGAAGAGTTTTTAAATATTTTAATACCTTCATAGGAAAATAAACATGGTAATCTAGCATTAAATTAGCTCTTAGCTATTTAAAATAAAAGCAATGTCAAATTTATTTTCTGAATATTCCTTCTGTCCTAAACCCTGGAGAGGTGATGAATAAGATAGGATTACTATTTGGTAAAACAAAGTAAATGAAATTGAACTGAACTGATTTTAATAATACATGAATAATTTTATCTCATGGTAATTTCCTTACACTGCTATAAAAATATTGTAAGGTCATGTATTAGAATATTAACTGTGAGTGAATATTTGAAGATGGAAATATGTGTGTAGTTTAATGTCTTAATGCCTTCTTTCACTAGGTTTATATTTTCAAAATGCTTTTCTGATATTGCATTGCGAATTGAAAGTCACTCAGTCGTGTCTGACTCTTTGCAACCCCATGGACTATACAGTCTGTGGAATTCTCCAGACCAGAATACTGGAGTGGGTAGCCTTACCCTTCTCCAGGGGATCTTCCCAATATCAAACCCAGGGGATCTTCCCAATCCAGGGATCAAACCCTGGTTTCCCACATTGAAGGCGGATTCATTACCAGCTGAGCCACCAAGGAACCCTAACAATACTGGAGAGGAAAGCCCAATAATACAGGAGTGGGTAGCCTATCTCTGCTCCAGCATATATTTCTGACCCAGGAATCAAACCAGAGTCTCCTGCACTGCAGAGAGATTCTATACTGGCTGAGCTACCAGGGAAGCCCATTGTTTTAAACTAAAAATTACATTCATCTAAAAAATACTGGTCAAATGAATATTAGAACATACATAGTAAAACACCATGAAAATGTTAAAACTCGACTGAGGCAATATTCTATGTGTTAATAAAGAAAACCTTTCAAGACAAAATAGTAGAGACAACAAGATCATTAACTCACGTATTCTTGTTTATGTTTGTTTTTAAAAGACGTGTATGCGTGTATGTGCTTGTGTGTATGTGTATATTATTTGCATAAAAATTCCAAAACATGAATTATTAACAATGGTTACCTCTGGGCAATGACCTTAAGAGTTACTTTTGAAAAGATACAAACATTCGAACTGTTTACACTTTTTAAATCATGAGCTATCAATTATTTCATCATAAAAGTGCAGTATAATATTGTATAAAAAGAAGGAATTTAAGGCATTTAAAATGTGTGTTTTATAGAAACTATGTTATTAATGTATAGACAAAGATATGTTTGGGGCAGCAGCTGCTGCTGCTAAGTCACTTCAGTCATGTCTGACTCTGTGCGACCCCATAAATGACAGCCCATCAGGGATTCTCCAGGCAAGAACACTGGAGTGGGTTGCCATTTCCTTCTCCAATGCAGAAAGTGAAAAGTGAAAGTGAAGTCACTCAGTTGTGTCCGACTCTTCGCGACCCCATGGACTGCAGCCTACCAGGCTCCTCCGTCCGTGGGATTTTCCAGGCAAGAATACTGGAGTAGGGTGCCATTGCTTTCTCCTTTTGGGGGCTAATGTATTTTTAATTTGTAGGAGAAGGCAATGGCAACCCACTCCAGTACTCTTGCCTGGAGAATCCTATGGATGGAGAAGCATGGTAGGCGCAGTCCATGGGGTCGCTAAGAGTCGGACATGACTGAGCGACTTCACTTTCACTTTTCACTTTCAAGCATTGGAGAAGGAAATGGCAACCCACTCCACTGCTCTTGCCTGGAGAATCCTAGAGACAGAGGAGCCTGTTGGGTGCCGTCTTTGGGGTTGCACAGAGTCAGACACGACTGACGTGACTTAGCAGGAAGCAGTTATTACTACTGATCTTAATGGGGATATACATATATTTCTTAATGAGCTGTGAAAAGTACAATTCTATGGTCCTATACTATGTGTAATTGTAAAAGATAAAATAATCTAGGAGTCCCTGTAATTTGCCAACTTTCAGTTTAATTCCTAGGTATTTCATTATTTGATAGCCCTAAAAATTATTCAAAATCTTAAAGCAACACATAGTAGTTTAGTTTGCTGGTTAGTAATATTCTAAGGAATATAAATGCAAAATTATTCTTTTAAAATAAGAATCAGCAATGATGTTCAAAGTGTTTGATTAAGGATAAAAATTGGAATTGGTGAAAAGATAAAGCACATTGTTATATTCTTTTGTAATAATATAAATTCCAAAGGTATCCAAGAACCTTTGGATAGCACCAGATGCTTCAAAGTTTTTGAAATAAAAATCTCATATTAGAAAATCATATTAGGATTTAACATAATAGTATTTTTTCTATATCAATTGTAGTAAAAGTATTCTTTAATATGTTGATTTGCCTCAAATATGTTCTAAGATTCTTGATATTATTTTTAGAATATGACTTACTGTAGTGATGTGAAGGATTAAAATAATGAGCTGGACCTGGAAATAATTGTAAGGACCTTAATACTTTTTTTCCTATTAATGCTAGGTATCCTCTTTCATTACACACCTCTATCCATTATATTATTTGGCTCGCAAAATGAGATTATTTTAAATGAAGTGTTTCTTTTTGGTATTCATTTCAAATAAAATAACCAATTAGTAGGATGTTAGTAAATGGCAATACTCTTGTAAAAATACTATTTTAAATGTATAGTTTTTATGAACAATTCTATACAATAAAAAATGTTATTAGCAAAAAGAGAATGAGTACGTAGTATATAAAAAGTTTCATCTTATACAAAGTTTCACCAAAAGAATCCTTTTATATAATAATAAGCTGTATTGTTTAATTATATTGTTTAACATAGTAATTACATTTGATATAAAAAAGCTTTTACAAGTGTATTATGCAAAAGATTTATATATGTATTATAATGTATTAACAATCAACTGTCCCTTAAATATCATTTTTCTCATTAATTTATTATCAAGCTTTTCCTGTAATAGATAAGCAGTTCTGTTAAATCCACTTGGTTTAAAGTACAGAGTAATGTAAAAAATTAATAAAAATAGATTAAAAAATTTTGCAATATTCATTTATTCTTTCAAAAAGCCAAATATCACTTTCAAGTAGGATACTAATTTTACTTCAGAAAACGTAGACTAACAGCTGCAGCATATTTGACATTTAATTAATATGTTTACTTATAAATATGTAATGGGGCTTCTCAAGTGGCTCAGATAGTAAAGAATCTGCTTGCAATGCAGGAGACCCAGGTTCGATCCCTGGGTTGGGAAGATACCCTGGAGAAGGAAATGGCATCCTGCTTTAGTTTCTTGCCTGGAGAATTCTATGGGACAGAGCAGCCTGGTGGACTATAGTCCATGATGTTGCAAAGAGTCGAACACGACTTTAGTATTATATATTTGCATATCTCATTTTCCCACAAACAAATGTAGGATATAGTTTATCATGACATGTGGTAAGCACTCATTACATAGTCATATATGTCAGTTGCTCAGAGTTCTAGAAAAACATCTATTTCTGCTTTATTGACTATGCCAAAGTCTTTGACTATGTGTATCACAATAAACTGTGGAAACTTCTGAAAGAGATGGGAATACCAAACCACCTGACCTGCCTCTTAAGAAACCTATATGTAGGTCAGGAAGAAACAGTTAGAACTGGACGTGGAACAACAGACTGGTTCCAAATAGGAAAAAGAAGTACGTCAAGGCTGTATATTGTCACTTTGCTTATTTAACTTATATGCAGAGTGCATCATGAGAAACACTGGGCTGGAAGAAGCACAAGCTGGAATCTAGACTGCCAGGAGAAATATCAATCACCTTAGATATGCAGATAACACCACCCTTATGGCAAAAAGTGAAGAGAAATTAAAAACCCTCTTGATGAAAGTGAAAGAGGAGAGTGAAAAAGTTGGCTTAAAGCTCAACATTCAGAAAATGAAGATCATGGCATCTGGTCCCATCACTTCATGGGAAATAGATGGGGAAACAGTGTCAGAGTTTATTTATTGGTGCTCCAAAATCACTGCAGATGGTGACTGCAGCCATGAAATTAAAAGATGCTTACTCCTTGGAAAAAGTTATGACCAACCTAGATAGCATATTGAAAAGCAGAGACATTACTTTGCCAACAAAGGTCTGTCTAGTCAAGGCTATGGTTTTTCCAGTGGTCATTAATGGATGTGAGAGTTGGACTGTGAAGAAGGCTGAGTGCCGAAGAATTGATGCTTTTGGACTGTGGTGTTGGAGAAGACTCTTGAGAGTCCCTTGGACTGCAAGGGGATCCAACCAGTCCATTCTGAAGGAGATCAGCCCTGGGTGTTCTTTGGAAGGAATGATGCTAAAGCTGAAACTCCAGTACTTTGGCTGCCTCATGCAAAGAGTTGACTCATTGGAAGACTCTGATGCTAGGAGGAAGTGGGGTCAGGAGGAGAAGGGGATGACAGAGGACTAGTTGGCTGGATGGCATCACTGACTTGATGGACATGAGTCTGAGTGAACTCCGGAAGTTGGTGATGGACGGGAGGACTGGCCTGCTGCGATTTATGGGTCGCAGAGTCAGACACGACTGAGCGACTGAATTGAACTGAAAGTATAATTTTTGGTGAAAAGAAGAGCTGCGGAAAAAATAAAAACTGGGTAATGTTTTTGTATAGTGATAAGCAGAGAGAGAGATTGATTTTTGTTGAGTCTGTCTAAGTTGTTTATCCTCGCTTCCATAGCAATGATATTTTCTGGAGCAAAATTCTCTACATTTTTATCACAATAGATTAGACTTCACTTTGCAGAGTTTCAGATGTTAAATCAGTCCTTATGTTGAATGCATGCAGATCCTTTCATCTTGCATTTTACAAGCATTATAACAAATCCCAAATGGAAGGCAGTTTTCTTGGGTACAGAGAAATCTGTGCATATTGTTAATCATAAAAATTCCAGTGGCTAAAAAGCTATCTGACATTGTTGATGCTTAATATAAGTTTGTTCACTGATTGACTCCACTGTTTATAAGCTGTAAGACATAGAAAATTTGATATTATTCTTGAATTGAGAGAGATCCTAAAGCAAATGTGAGCCTGATATTGAATGAATTAACAAGGAAGCCTGAGTCACCATCGCTTAGCCAAGATGGGATGGAAATTAGAGGAGATGTAGTCAACGAAGTAACTGGTACCAGACATTCTCCAGTAGTAGTAGTATGTCACTCAGTCGTGTCCGACTCTTTGCGACCCCATGGATTGTAGCGTACCAAGCTCCTCCCTCCATGGGATTCTTCAGGCAACAGTATTGGAGTGGGTTGTCATTTACTTCTCCAGGGGATCTTTCCGACCAGACATTCTAGTACAGTTCAATTAGAGAGACATGTACAAATAGAGAGCAACTGTTACCAGCTCCAGAATCTCATATAATTTTAGCAAAGGACCTGGCATACTTAGATAGAGAGGGTTTTACTTAGAAATATGTAGTCTTCTTTCATTTAAAGAAGTCTTAAGTATCTGGGTTGACTTATTTATCAAAATTACTGAAGACTTTTTTTTTTAATTTGAAAGGGTAAAAATAGCTCCTTGTCCCTGTTCTTTTTTCTGTGCTGAAGGGATTCTTCTAAGAAATGCTTTGTGGTTAAATATCTGTTAAATACTATATATGTGTTGACTATTTATGATATGAGAGACCAGCGGGTCTGACACTCATTATGGCACATTGATAGGTGCAAGAGTAATCTGTTGCTTGTGCAGTATGATACTCAGTGCCCAGAAATTCAGTGGTTGTCTAAAATTTTCAGGTGAAAAAGTGAAATCAACTGAAGTGCTTTTGTCTGTTTAACTGTTATTTATGTTATGAAAACGTAATAAGTGTCAGACAGATTTTATAGGTAGGTCAGTCAGTTCAGTTCAGTCGTTCAGTCCTGTCCGACTCTTTGCGACCCATGAATCGCAGCAGGCCAGTCCTCCCTGTCCATCACCAACTCCCGGAGTTCACTCAGACTCACATCCACTGAGTCCGTGATGCCATCCAGCCATCTCATCCTCTGTCGTCTGCTTCTCCTCCTGCCCCCAATCCCTCCCAGCATCAAAGTCTTTTCAAATGAGTCGACTCTTTGCATGACGTGGCCAAAGTACTGGAGTTTCAGCTTCAGCATCATTCCCTCCAAAGAAATCCCAGGATTGATCTCCTTCAGAATGGACTGGTTGGATCTCCTTGCAGTCCAAGGGCCTCTCAAGAGTCTTCTCCAACACCACAGTTCAAAAGCATCAATACTTCGGTGCTCAGCTTTCTTCACAGTCCAACTCTCACATCCATTAATGACCACTGGAAAAACCATAGCCTTGACTAGACAGACCTTTGTTGGCAAAGTGATGTCTCTGCTTTTGAATATGCTATCTAGGTTGGTCATAACTTTTTTCCAAGGAGTAAGCATCTTTTAATTTCATGGCTGCAGTCACCACCTGCAGTGATTTTGGAGCCCCCATAAATAAACTCTGACACTGTTTCCCCATCTATTTCCCATGAAGTGTTGGGACCAGATGCCATGATCTTCATTTTCTGAATGTTGAGCTTTAAGCCAACTTTTTCACTCTCCTCTTTCACTTTCATCAAGAGGGTTTTTAATTCCTCTTCACTTTTTGCCATAAGGGTGGTGTCATCTGCATATGTGAGGTTATTGTTATTTCTCCTGGCAGTCTTGATTCCAGCTTGTGCTTCTTCCAGCCTAGCGTTTCTCATGATGTACTCTGCATATAAGTTAAATAAGCCAGGTGACAATACACAGCCTTGTTGTACTCCTTTTCCTATTTGGAACTAGTCTGTTGTTCCATGTCCAGTTCTAACTCTTGCTTCCTGACCTGCATACAGATTTCTCAAGAGGCAGGTCAGGTGGTTTGGTATTCCCATCTCTTGAAGAATTTTCCACAGTTTATTGTGATCCACACAGTCAAAGGCTTTGGCATAGTCAATAAAGCAGAAATAGATGTTTTTCTGGAACTTTCTTGCTTTTTCCATGATCCAGCGGATGTTGGCAGTTTGATCTCTGGTTCCTCTGCCTTTTCTAAAACCAGCTCGGACATCAGGAAGTTCGTGGTTCACATATTGCTGAAGCCTGGCTTGGAGAATTTTGAGCATTACTTTACTAGCATGTGAGATGAGTGCAATTGTGCGGTAGTTTGAGCATTCTTTGGCATTGCCTTTCTTTGGGATTGGAATAAAAACTGACCTATTCCAGTCCTGTAGCCATTGCTTAGTTTTCCAAATTTTCTGGCATATTGAGTGCAGCACTTTCACAGCATCATCTTTCAGGATTTGAAAGAGCTCCACTGGAATTCCATCACATCCACTAGTTTTGTTCGTAGTGATGCTTTCTAAGGCCCACTTGACTTCACATTCCAGGATGTCTGGCTCTAGATGAGTGATCACACCATCATGGTTATTCAGGTCGTGAAGATCTCTTTTGTACATTTCCTCTGTGTATTCTTGCCACCTCCTCTTAATATCTTCTGTTCTGTTAGATCCATACCATTTCTGTCCTTTATCGAACCCATATTTGTATGAAATGTTTCCTTGGTATCTCTAATTTTCTTGAAGAGATCTCTAGTCTTTCCCATTCTGTTCTTTTCCTCTATTTCTTTGCATTGATTCCTGAAGAAGGCTTTCTTATCTCTTCTTGCTATTCTTTGGAACTCTGCATTCATTAGTTATATCTTTCCTTTTCTCCTTTGCTTTTCACTTATCTTCTTTTCACAGCTATTTGTAAGGCCTCCCCAGACAGCCATTTTGCTTTTTTGCATTTCTTTTCCATGGGGATGGTCTTCATCCCTGTCTCCTGTACAGTGTCATGAACCTCATCTCATAGTTCTTCAGGCACTCTGTCTATCAGATCTAGGCCCCTAAATCTATTTCTCACTTCCACTGTATCATCATAAGGGATTTGATTTAGGTCATACCTGAATGGTCTAGCTGTTTTCCCTACTTTCTTCAATTTCAGTCTGAATTTGGTAATTATGAGTTCATGATCTGAGCCACAGTCAGCTCCTGGTCTTGTTTTTGTTGACTGTATAGAGCTTCTCCATCTTTGGCTGCATAGAATATAATCAATCTGATTTTAGTGTTGACCATCTGGTGACGTCCATGTGTATTGTCTTCTCTTGTGTTGCTGGAATAAGGTGTTTGCTATGACCAGTGCATTTTCTTGGCAAAACTCTATTAGTCTTTGCCCTGCTTCATTCCACATTCCAAGGCCAAATTTGCCTGTTACTCCAGGTGTTTCTTGACTTCCTACTTTTGCATTCCAGTCCTCTATAAAGAAAAGGACATCTTTTTGGGTGTTATTTCTAAAATGTCTCGTAGGTCTTCATAGAATCATTCAACTTCAGTTTCTTCAGTGTTACTGATTGTGGCATAGACTTGGATTACCGTAATATTGAATGGTTTGCCTTGGAGACGAACAGAGATCATTCTGTCATTTTGAGATTGCATCCAAGTACTTCATTTCAGACTCTTTTGTTGACCATGATGGCTACTCCATTTCTTCTGAGGGATTCCTGCCTGCAGTACTAGATATAATGGTCATCTGAGTTAAATTCACCATCCAGTCCATTTTAGTTTGGTGATTCCTAGAATGTTGATGTTCACTCTTGCCATCTCTTCTTTGAACACTTCCAATTTGCCTTGCTTCATGGACCTGACATTCCAGGTTCCTATGCAATATTGCTCTTTACAGCATTGGACCTTGCTTCTATCACCAGTCACATCCACAACTGGGTATTGTTTTTGCTTTGTCTCCATCCCTTCATTCTTTCTACAGTTATTTCTCCACTGATCTCCAGTAGCATATTGGGCACCTACTGACCTGGGGAGTTCCTCTTTCATTATTCTATCATTTTGCCTTTTCATACTGTTCATGGAGTTCTCGAGTCAAGAATATAAGTAGGTAGTGCCTATTAATTATCTAATGAGTCTATGGCAGATCTTGAATTCATGAAAAGTAATGAGTTTCAGCCTACTTCCTTACCTTCTTTAAGAAACTCTTTATCATTTTTGTAAGATATACTATTTTATTCCAAAAAATCTGCATACATTATTTTTCTTATTTGTTCCATTATTTTTCTTTATAATACTCCTTTGATTTTCCCAGCTAAAATGAGAGATCCTGAGGCTCTGAGATTCTGACATCAGAACCACATTATTCAAATTAAGATAATCTGATAATCCATACCATAGGGCATGTCTTATACCAAAGGGCACTATATGGGCAGAATAAATGCTAGAGCATACAGGAAGTCAATAAAATTCAGAGAGGTTAAGCAGTTTACTAAGGGACTCAGCATGAGACTGGAGAATCTGTGAGGAAATGGGAAAGGTTAGTACAGTGTGAAGACTTACGCACCAAAAGTGAAGTTAAACATCCCAGGAAAAGAAATCCCAAATTCAGTTTTTAAATATCTCAATGATTTGCCTAAAATGAGAATCGGTTTCCCAAAGTATTATGTATTATTTAGAGCATCAATAATGTTTTGTGTAAACCTTGGATGAGATTAAGGGATGATGTTTTAGTTTACTTTATTGAAGTACAATTAACTTATAATGTTGTGTTAATTTCTCCTGTACAGCAAAGTGATTTATAGTGCTTAGTTGCTCAGTCATGTCTGGTTCTTTGAGGCCCCATGGACTATCGCCCACCAAGATCCTCTGTTCATGGGATATTCCAGGCAAGAATACTAATATATATATATATATATATATATGTATACACACACACACTATATATATATATATACACACACACACTACTATACTATATAGATATATACTACTGTACTATATATATGTAATATATATAGTGTATATATATTACACTATATATATTATATTATATATATACTATATATATTATATATATATATACACTATACTATACTACTATACTATATATACATATATATAGTATGTATATGTACTACTATACTATATATATATATATATATATATATATATATAAAATATAGGAGAAGGCAATGGCACCCCACTCTAGTACTTTTGCCTGGAAAATCCCATGGACGGAGGAGCCTGGGAGGCTGCAGTTCATGAGGTTGCTAAGAGTCGGACATGACTGAGAGACTTTACTTTTACTTTTTGCTATCATGCATTGGAGAAGGAAATGGCAACGCACTCCAGTGTTCTTGCCTGGAGAATCCCAGGGACAGAGGAGCCTGGTAGGAAGCCGTCTATGTAGTTGCACAGAGTTGGACACGACTGAAGCGATTTAGCAGCATATATATATATATATATAGATAGATATATAGATATATAAAAATATATATATATATATACACAACAAGATATTGTATTCTCTGTGCTATATTGTAGGATCTATGAATTTCAGGCTGATTTTGGGTAGAGTTTGACAATATAAGGCTTATCAAATACGAATTAGCTTGTATGTATCTTTATGGAAACAAAAATTTATTTCCAAAATATGTGTGATATTTTAGAGTTCTGGGTCAGCACATGCAAATTTTAAATTTTCATATGCAAACTCTTAGTCTTATTCAGTTATTATCTTGCTGAAAGATACCTCATTATACAGGAGAATTGGCAGAAATCTGGTCTCAGTGAGTTCAAATGAGAACGGGCTTATACAGAAAAGATTTACAAGGTAGGGAAGCCACTAGGTGGGTAAGGTGGGCAATATGAGGAAGGGTTTTCTGTTTAAGATGGAAGATTCTGTTTAAGATAGAAGATGCTTGAACAAGTCTTATACAGAACAGAGAGGCACTTGAAAAGGAGAAGTAGAATAACAGGGTGGACAGGGATGATATTGATGGGAAAAGGTCAAATGTGATTGGTAAAGGAGGTCAATTCTAGAACAAAGTGTATATTAGATAAAAGGAAAGATTCCTTGGGAATTCCCTGGCAATCCAGTGGTTAGGACAGGGTACTTCCACTGCAGAGCCCTGGGTTCAATCCCTGGTCAAGAAACTAAGATTCTGCAAACCATGTGGCATGGTCAGAAAGAAGCAAAGTTGGTCAAGCAATTCAGTGAGGATGGTTATGGTTACATCTGCAGCAGCAATGCCACTGTGTGGGGGTGAGATCGGGAGGAGGGGTAATGGATAGGGGAGGACTGGGAACTGCAGCAGCACAGTTTATTTCTGGGAAGAAAGAAGCAAAGTCTTTTTGGTTAGAATTCTGAGACGGAGGAGCACTGATGAAGCTGGAAGAAAATGCAGAATTTTGAAATAAGTGTTTCAAAAACAGTAATAGTATTTTTAGACATATTAAGCAGATGGCCCATGACCAATACATTTGTGAGGCATCACTGAGGGACCAGTCATTTCAGGAAAGCATAACTTCATGGTTAATCTATCAGCAAGGCCAATTCCAACATGATCAGACCTCTGACTGTCCTTGTATTAATAAATTATCTAAATTACTTCTTTGCCACACACAGTTGGAATTTTTGACCTAGTCATGTTTGTATTTCCTTGCGATTTCCCAAATGAGTGATTCTCCCTCATGCTACCATATGTTACCCAAGTTGCCATTCTGCTCCCTCAGTTTCAAATTTTCTTTTACCATGTTTTATCTGATTAGTTCCTATACTTTAAGATACTATCCCAGAAGCATTTTAAGAAGTGTTATCAGTAGGGTTGCCAGGTAAGATCCCCAGTTACATTTGAATATTTGGGATTATACTTAGAGTAAAAATATAATTCATTATGTATCTGAAACTCAAATGTAATTGAATGATCTGTATTTGGATTTGCTAAACTTGAAAACCTTAATCTTAAGCCCAAGATAGACTAGGTTAGTTGTTTTTTATGTTCTATTAATAACATATCACCCACTGTAATAGCCTATATTATATTGCCGGCTACTCTGTATCTTGTATCTTGTATCTTTCCCATTAGACGATCAAATTTCTTTAGACTAGAGACACATTTTGCTGGACTCATCATGTAGACAATGCCTGATACATCATAGGTTGGTCTATCATAGGTTCGTCATGCTAAATAGTTTAGTACCTTCATTAGAGAAATTCAAGCTGGCTGTCTTAGTGCTGTGGACTTAACTCAAAAGCAACCAGGGTGCAGCTGACCATACCTTTGATTCTCAGTTTTAGGGCTAGAGGATGCCTTTGTCCTCTGGGTGGATTAAAGTGTGGAGAATGTATTGTAGAGCATGAGATGGTTGGATAGCATCACAAACTCAATGGACATGAGTTTGAGCAAGCTCTGGGAAATAATGAAGGACAAGGAAGCCTGGAGTGCTGCAGTCCATGGGGTCAAAAAGAGATGGACACGACTTAATGACTGAACAATGACAGTAGCGATATATGGCATTTCTGAAGAATCACCAATCCTCTGTATTCCTGTGGTTCTTATATACTTGTCAAACTGCTTATTATTGGAAGAACAGTTTTTTCCCCCTGGAATTTTTCCAAATATGATTTTATTTTCTTGTTAAAAACCTTTAGATATTCCAGAATAAAACCTAAATTCTACTACATATATTTCATGGCTCTTCATCTCAACTTTTCTTTTCATCCACAATGCTTTTTTCTTCCTACATGTGTGACTTCTCATCAACAAAATTATTAATTCTTCACCACAACACAGTGAAACTTTACATCCCAATAACTTTATGCTACAATTCTTCTTCTTTTTTCTTCAGAAATTGTACTCCAAACTGTAGCTCTAGTAAAGCAGCATACATTCTGTGATGTCTGTGCACAATGTCCTTCATCTCTATTTGGGAATTTCTTGAGGCCTTACCTGTGTTAGAATGGATTAGGTACCTGCCAGCCTTTCTCAATAACTATTTGAAGACAGAGATGTGGTCTGATTTGTTTTAATGGCAGACATTCAGTAAATGTTTTACCCAGTGAATTGTTCAGTCAAGTCTTTAGGGCTAGAACCTGTCATAACACAAAGGCTGTTGCCGTTGAGATGAGCTTTGAAGGCTTCTGGTTTCTTAATTTCTCGAGAGAATTGTGGTTACAACAACTGCTATGAAATCATAGACTAAATAAACATACGTAAGCATTAATCATTCTTTAGCAACTGAGCTATCAGGGACACCCCACTCCAGTACTCTTGCCTGGAAAATCCCATGGACGGAGGAGCCTGGTGGGCTGCAGTCCATGGAGTCGCTAAGAGTCAGACACAACTGAGTGACTTCCCTTTCACTTTTCACTTTCATGCATTGGAGAAGGAAATGGCAACCCACTCCAGTGTTCTTGCCTGGAGAATCCCAGGGACGGGCGAGTCTGGTGGGCTGCTGTCTATGGGGTCACGCAGAGTTGGATACAACTGAAGTGACTTAGCAGCAGCAGCAGTAGCAGCAGCAGCAACAGCAAGCATTAATCATAGGAATAGAGGGGGAATATCAGTTGCTGTGATATTATTTACTGCAGTTACAGTGGTTCTGGGTATCTTATATTCTCAGACTTACCTACCACATGCCTGAAAGCCCACTAGGACCGCAAACTTGGAGTTTCTGAATTGCTTCCTTTTTTTCTCCGAGCATAAAGATTGTTAAAGCAGATTTCAAAAGACTGGCTTTTGTGAACTCTGGTAGCCCCAAAGGAGATTTTAGTATATTTTATGACAATGTGGAAATGCCATATATTTTTCAAACAATATTATTCTGAATGCAGTGAAAGTAAAACTGACTTGTGCTATTATTTTTGTATTACAGTGAATATAAGCAGTCTGTTCTTTGATAGTTATGGATTTCTGTAACAGAAAAGTATTTTTGTCCAATGTTTCTCAATGCCAAGTATTATTAGTTTTCTAATAAATATTTATTGAGCTATATATGAAATACCTTTTAGAGTTTAAGTGCTTGAGATCTATTAGTGAAAAAAATAGAACAAAAAGTTCCCTTTCTTATGAAGTTTTTATTTTAACAGAGAGGCATACAATACTAAATAAACATAATAAAAAGTAAATGACATAGTTCTATGAACTCAAAAAGTTTTAGGTAAAAAATGTAAAAAGTTAAAAAGATCAAGAGTAGCGGGAGGAGAGTTGTTGGGAAGTGTTGAGAGAAAGCAGGTTGCAGTAGTAAACCAGATGGTCAAGGAAGGCCTCAATGAAATGTAAAATTTGAGCTAAGACTTGAACAAGGAATAATGGCAGATGTTGATGGTAAGTCCTGTGTACATTCATCCAAATTTAGACAATCTTAATTTAATATATGTTGCATAGTCTCCAGTCAAGATTACTATATTTTCAGTGTAGTTCAGCTTCTCATATGAGTGTGAAAATCATTTGTGTTCTGTCTTTTAAAAATATAATAGAAAAAGTCAAATCAATATTTCCAGTTCAAAAACATGCGTTTCTCCTCTCTCCCTCAGCCTTTGGGGTCTATGACTTTATTTAATCCAGGCTTCCAGGATTAATTCACCCACATGGTACACATATCAATCTTGTATTTTCTAAGAACTTGGACTGAATATGTTAATTTTATGTTATTTGTCTATGTAGACGTGTACATCTGGAAGAAATCATTTAATTAAGTTTTCAGTGAATTTTCTTCAAATCTTGATATACATAAAATGCTACTTTATAACAATAATATTCTTAGGTATAGATTATTTTAAAAAGATTATAAAACACTCAAGTCATAGAGACTGGAAAAAGAACTCATGTTATTTTGCCTGTTTTCTCAGGAGGAATAAAAATCACAAGGAAGTCCTTGTGTCTCCACATATGTCTTTAAAAAGTCACGTATGATAACAGATTTTCATATCTGTGATGCTTGCACTAGGGCAAAGCTCTGATAGAATATGTCTTTTAATTTTGAAGTGGCCTAGATATATCAAAAATAGTGATAGGTCCACCATACATTGCTCTAACCAAAAGAATATATAGAGCTGATTCTGCACAATTTCCATCATCTTACTGATCATTTACATGTACAGTGCTGTTCTCAAAAATGTAGTTAATATTGAACAAGAAAGATATTTAAGAAAACCTCAGTTTGTGTCACCACATAGAACTTGTATTCTTCCCGTGTGAACTCACCAAGTGCAGAGAATGGCAAAAGATATGTGCTTACCATTTTCAAATTCTTTATAGAACTGATATTATGACTGGATTTTCAGTTTAAGCGTATTAATCAGAAATATTTACAGGACTCCAAATTATTATTAAATATACTGTGAATATTAAGGACCTGAAATTATTAATGCAGTGATTTTACTGTTTCAACTCCATTTGGCATTAGGTAGAAGAATGTTCAGTTTTAATATATTAGTTACAATTGTTCAGTTTGAGAAAGTAAAAAGTAATTACTGTCAGAGAGGATGTAAAACCTCTGATGAATTATAGGCGACCTTAATGGAAATGTAGATGAGATGCTTCTTCAAAGCAGACAATAGGGATTGAAATTTATAAACTAGAATAATTGTTTCTACTTTAGCAACTGAATTAGGTGGTTTGTTTGGTTATTACAGTATTTGAAGATACATATTAGTTATCTCAATTTAAAAAACATAATTTTTTATTTTATATATAAATATAGTTTATATATTTACCTAAATTCCTATAACATTTCTTATAATTATTTTCCTTTATAATATTCCTAAAACATTTCACTTAAATTACACATTAAAGATTTTGATGAGAAATTATTCTTGTACATGGAGACATGTCTACTCCCTGTAGTTAGGCTGAGTATAGTGAGATAATTTTTCATCATCTATTTGTTAGTGCTTCATTTTATTTTTTAATAATTTTATTAAAGTAAATTTTATTTATTCATTCTGTTAAGTGGCTTACAAATTCACCATGAAATATGTGTCATAAATGATGAAGAATGAATGACTCCTATGTAAAGGATTGATATATAACTGGTACAACAATAAATGATGGCATATAATTCTGGATACATCCCTGAGTGCTTTGTTTTGTATTTCGATTAACATCATATGTAATATTTCTCCTTCATATGTCTCTTAGAAAAAAATAGTTCTTTCTCCCTGAGGTGTTGGTTAAAAAACAAATTTTTAGCAATAGATTGGATTTGAAAAATGGCGTCACCAATTCTTTGTTGTCGTTTTCAGTCACTAAGTCGTATCTGATTCTTTGCCACCCCAATCTTGGTAAAATTTGAGAAATTGCCTAATTTCCATGACTTAGGCTCCATGAGGTCCTGAAGAGTCTGACACAACTGAGCAACTTCACTTTCACTTTTCACTTTCATGCATTGGAGAAGGAAATGGCAACCCACTCCATTGTTCTTGCTGGAGAATCCTAGGGATCGGGGAGCCTGGTGGGCTGCAGTCTTTGGTGTCGTACAGAGTTGGACATGACTGAAGTGACATAGCAGCAGCAGCAGCAAAATTGTTTGCTTATCTGTCAAGTGGAGATAATTAGATGATATAAATCTTGAAGCATTTTTGAGGGTTAAAAGTATAAGCCCTGACAATTAAAAAATATGAAATAACTATGCTTCCCCCTATCACAAAATCCATGAAAGAGGATAGTTTCCCAACCTATTTCTGAACACATGGAATTACCATGATTGACATCATCTACCCATGCTACTTCTATTACTAACTTTCAACCCTATACCACACAGAAGAAAATAGATTCATTACTCAGAAATACGTGTTTTGACCCTTTTAATATTCTCTAGTATGTAAAGCTGTGAATCACAGTACTATCATTTTTGCACATTTTCTTTTCTAACCTTGAATTTTTTTCTAAATATGTGAATAGATTTTCTTTTGACTCATCTTCAGAGAAAAAGAGGTAATAACTTTCATAAAAAATAAATTACAAATTACTCCTTAGTCTAAGGTACCATTGAATACTGGCTTCATTAAAATATATTAATATTTCTTTACTGAAAAAGGTATTGGGGATTTATAAAATAGAAACCATTTTTAATGATTCAGACAAGATGAAAGTAGCTTTGTTTCTTAATAAGCAGTGAAAGTGTTAGTCTCTCAGTTATGTCTGACTTTTTGTGACCCTGTGAACTGGTTAGCCACCACGTTCTTCTGTCCATGAAATTCTCCAGGAAGAATACTGGAGTGGGTTGCCATTCCCTTCTCCAGGGGATCTTCATCACCCAGGGATTGAACCCACATCTCCTGTGTTGCAGACAGATTCTTTACCATCTAAGCCACCAAGGAAGCAGTAGGACTAAAATTTTCCCTTGTTATCCTTATCTCTACTTGCTTTTTTGTTGTAGTAATCTCCCCTGATTTCAGAGTTTAATAATATTGATAGTCATTTTCCTAAGTATAAAGTGTGCATAGGAGGTATTCATAGGGCAGAAAATCATCACTTACTTGAATTAAATGAATTGTTTTAGAGCCTGCATTGACATACACACCAATCTATTGCCTTGGAATATTTTCTTAGAACATATTTTCCATTGACAAATGTAATAAGTGATAAAGGACACCAGAAAACACCATACATGGGTGAAATCTACCAGGAAATTAGGGCAGATGTACAGGTAATGAGTTTACCCAAATGGAGTTTTGGCCATGACTCAGAAGGCCAGGCTTACAGTTGCCAGACTGCCACCTGTGCCCTATATAACAAGGTGTTCAGGTCGCCAGAGCAGCTTCACTCGCTCATGACTTCGGGCAGCAGCGCTCCCATACAACCGGCACCAGCTCATCACGGAATCCGTACTCACTTTGGGACTAAACACTGACTTTCACCTTGACTCTAAACATTTGCTAATCTCTTTTTAAAAGTTCTAACATGATAAAAGTATAAGCTTTTTATCAGTTAGGAACAGGTTCAGGGATTATTATCAGAGATCCAAAATAACACCAGAGTCCAAGGGTTATGTGACAGCTCTGTGGTCCTCCGGGACCCAGGCCATTTCTTTCTGTTCCAGCAACCTACTCTGTGGTTTCCATGATTAAGGTCACATTATAATCACAATATGACTGCTGGAGCCCTCATCTTCTTGTCCTCATTGTAAACGGAAGAAGAGGAAGGTTCAGAGATGAGCCCTCTCAGAGTCACTTCTTTCTTAAAGACCTTTTCTGAAAGCCCCAAGAAAGTACTTCTGTTTACATTTTATTGCCTACTTCTATCTACGAGGGAACCTGAAAAATGTTATTTATAACTAGAAACATTTCTGAACTTTCAAAATGAAGTTATTTTAAGGAAGAAAGTATTAAGGGCTCTTGGATAGGAAATCAAGAATCTCTACCATAACCTTTCTTTTTATTTTAATTGAAATATCATTAACTTATTGATATAATATTGTGTTAGTTTCAGGGATACAGCAAAGTGATTCAATTATATATACATACATATACATTTTCAGATTCTTTTTCATTATAGATTATTACAAGATGTTGAATAGAATTACCTGTGCTATACAGTATATCCTTGTTGATTATCTATTTTATGTATAGTATTTTATATCTGTTAATCTCATACCTCTAATTTGTCCTTCCCCCATCCCTTTACTCCTTTGGTAACTATAAGTTTGTTTTCTGTGTCCATGAATCTGTGTTGATTTCATATAAATTTATCTATGTTTAGGCTAGATCATGTATCTACAAACATTTCAGCAAATAGGTACCCATAGGAGCTTTTGTGGGTTTCCCAGGTAGCTAAGTGGTAAAGAATCTGCCTGGCAGGAGATGAAAGAGATGCAGGTTCATTCCCTGGGTTGAGAAGATCCCCTGGAGGAGGAAATGGCAACCCACTCCAGTATTCTTGCCTGAAAAATCCCTTTGACAGAGGAGCCTGGTGGGTTACAGTCCATGGGGTCGCAAAGAGTTGGACACAACTGAGCACACCCACACCCAGGAGCTTCTATATACTCATGGCTTAGCTTGAGGGTGAGCTTCGCTTGTGTTTCAGATGGTAAAGTATATACCTGCAATACGTGAGACCCGGATTCAGTCTCTAGGTTGGGAAACACCCTGGAGAAAGGAATGACTACCCACTCTAGTATTCTTGCCTGGAGAATTCAATGGATGGAGGAACTTGGAGGGCTACAAAGTCAGACATAACTGAGCTATTAACACTTTAACTTTTCACTTTAGCTTAGGGACAATACATGTATAACAGTAATGTTCAAAGTTTAGTTTACATGAGGACACAGCTTGCTGAGGCTCTGGTCCACAGAGCTGGTGATGCTCAGCAATCTCTTTGGAGGTCCTGGTACCATCTTAGAGTTGTTGATGGCCCCCATCTGTGTTGCTGTAGAAAGTCTTCTTTTGAATTTTTTCAGTGGTAGTAGATCCAACATTACTTTTGGAGATTAAGAGTGGGAAACTTTTTAAGGGTCTAAAGAAGTACAGTGTTGGCAGCTGTAGAGGCAAAGCCTTTTACATAAAATGGAGACCTACCTCTAGTCTATATCAGAAAATTGGATAGACCCTGTTTGTGAATCAGGAGCATGAAGTTCCTTTCTCTGCCATTTGGTGCTGCCACTGTTTCTGAACCTGCTTATCTTCTATTCCAAACATTGCAGCACATGGAATATCGATCTCTGAAATGCTTCAGACTCAGCATTTGTCCTCTTTTTTTCATTTATCAGATGTTAGCAAAAGAAGAAGAAGCAAATTGAAGAGAAACGGAAAGGAATTAAAAATAAACTAATCAAGATCTTTTTTGAGTGCCTATCAAATGCTTATCTTCAGTGCTTGTTTGTTTTTCAAGACATCAATTAATCCTCAATCACAGCCTTTCAAAATAGACATTTTATTGACTCTGTTCTATAAGTTAGGAGAGACCCAGAGAGTAAACTAGCTATTCAAAATTACAGTTGGTAACAGAAAAAGATTCATACCTGGTTGAGTGAACAAATTTCAAAGCCATGTTCCTTTGACTCCACCATGAAATTGAAAGTCACTCAGTTCTGTCTGGCTCTTTGCAATCCCATGAACTGTAGCTTGCCAAGCTTCTCTGTCCATGGAACTTTCCAGGCAAGAATACTGGAATGGATGCCACTTCCTTCTCCAGGGGATCTTCCTGACCCAGGGATTGAACCCAGATCTCCTGTACTGCAGTCAGGTTCTTTACCACCTGATCCATCAGGGAAGCCCTTACTCTGCTATACTGATTCCTTTGTGGGAAAAGAAAAGAGACAAAAAACAAACCAAGCTGATGATTCCCCCTCTCCCTACCTTAATTAGATTGTGTCCACCTCCTGATTAATTAGCATGATATAAATGGAAAATGAAGTAGATGCATATCACAAGAGGAAGATAGGAAAGCCAATGTGTCAAAAACATACCTCCCCAGGAGAGGTCTTGTTTCACTCTTTACTCCAGATCCTTACTCAGTATCACAGATTATTTCTTTTTATCCTTAGCTACAATGTCAGAGGTTGAATTCCTTCTCATCCATCCATCTTCCAGGCATTAGCCCAGCCACAATCTTCAGTCATGTCTGAAATCAATCCTCTTTCCTCTTCAAACTGTCACCTTCTCACTACACCCTGTCTGATTGGATCCTATCTTGTTTCATCATCTGCTTGCCTGTTTTCCATCTGACTGAAATATGAGAAGATACAAATAAGTGATATGTACATAAGCAGATTAATATATAATTTTAAAACTTTATTATAAGAGTCTTTGAAACACAAATGACTCAAATCCTTATTTTTTCTGACAGGAAGGAAAGTTGATGTATATATTCTTGTTGGTGTCATGATAGATGTCAGCAGTCATTAGTGTTAGTTTCTTTTCTGCCACTTAATGTCACCTGCATTGTTCTTCTCTTGGTCTCCTAATGGGATGGGTCAACACCAGGTTATGCTTTGCTGCTCTGTAAGGCAGGATGTTGTGATTATTCACCTTTTTTCTCTGCCATTAACAAACTACATAAATTTGTGGACAGTATTTAAATTCTAAGCCTTATCTTCAAACATTATAATATTAAAAAACTGCACATTGGAGTTTTCTGAATATATAGAGAAAAATAATTCTCAAAACCTACCTGACAGTATTTGAAAAATTCAAGTTATATTGCAAGAAGTTTCCTCAATTCAATTGTGTAATTTCTTAGGATACTTCCCATAGTGGCACTGAATCCAATGTTCCTAATATTTCAGGTCTCTCTTAATTATCTTCCTTTTTAACTCTCTAGTAGCCCACTAATTGTGACGAAAAATGTCTGGGGCAATTTCCTTCAAGACTGAGTAAAGAAACATGCTGTAATGACATTGGATAGTATCACACTCAGGTTTAAAAACTTACTGTACTTCATCCTTGGACTTTTATTCTTGACTTTTCAGAGAATTTTATGTCCATTAAAGGCACTGTCCAGGAGGTAAGGCATGATCTCTATTCCTTCTTTTCATTTTAGATTCAGTCCTGGAACAGATGACCAGTTTGGACATGTCCATCTTCTCTTTCTCTGATGCTTGGCTTATAAATTCTCCCAGTGGACTCTTGAATGCTTAAAGAACTTATCAGAGTTTTCAGTGGATGCTTAGGTCTAACGTCTTTATACAGTTCATTATTTAACAAATATGTACTAAGAACTAGAGGTATGCCAAGTGATTAAAATTTAGAGATATGTATAGGATTTTTATTTAAAAATTGGATTCCAAGTCAGCATATGAAAACTATAGAATAAAAGTTCACAGAGTCAAGAGGGAAACGACTGATGATCTTTGTATTATAGTTGGCTTTAAGGAAGAGATTTCTAGACCTAGAAAAGTGAGTAGGCTTTTTAGTAAGTAAGGTTTGGTGATGCGGTTTTACTAAGAATAGTATAAACTGTAGGAAGGTGTAAATATGTGGGAAGGTGTAAACATTTTTGTGAGAAAACAAATAACTCAATTAGTCATAAGCAAAGAGGACATCTAAGAGTTTATTTTGGCATTTTGCCAGCTGAAACATGAGTGTGTTAATTGATAAGCTAGGATAATTTACTTACTCCAGAAGAGAATGCTAAATCATAGGACTTAGGGCATCAGTCAACCACAGATGTGTTTTTGGAAGTTTGATCTGCCATTGATCTTGTCTTGGATTTCCAGAATATATTGAGGTAAAATGTATGAGTGTATGAATTGACTAGTTAGAAATATAAGACAGCTATAAAGGAGGAAGAAAACATTTGCTTTTTATTCTACATGTTTCTTTAGTTTTAAAGTAATTTTTTATTGGAGCTGGTTGCTTTATAAGATTGTATTAGTTTCTACTGTAGAGCAAAGTGAATCAGCTACATGTATACATATATATCCCCTCTTTTTTGGATTTCCTTGTCATTTAGCTCACCATGGTATTGTCTGAACTTTTATAAAGAGAAAGTGTTTGTGTATTATTTTGCAACGTCTAGCAGACCTAAAAGAAAAACAAAATGAACAACAAAACAAATTTCACACTGATCTCAGTGATTTTCAACCCAATAATGGTTAAAGTGTTATCACAGAATGAAGTTAAAAATACAAATGGTATTTGGATAACTTTAATTTTAAAAACCATGAGTGGACATTGAAAAATGGAGTAGGCTATGAGACTGGCTTATTAGCACATCATAGGTAGCAGTGAAAACTTCCTTCATTACAGAGCTAACTTTGAAAATTCATTTCAGAGATTTTTGCATTGTTCTTTTTCATTTCCTGTCATAAATTGTAATTAAAAATGTGTAGCCATTTATGTAGTTCATCTAGCAAAGCTACTCCCTTCATGGAATATGTTTTATGTACTGCCCTCATCACTTTTTACATTTTTCTTACTGTTTTTTTCTACTTCCCCTTTTCCTCTAAATCAGTTCATTATCATATTTACCTTGTGTTGTAAACCACTTTAAACATTTTAGGATGAGTGCAATATTAAATAACTAAATATATAAATAAATCAGATATATAAAGATTATCAAACTCTAACATGCAAAAAGAGGCTTATTAGATCTGCAGATGCCCGAGAGTTTTTCCTAGAGATTCTAGTAAACGGTTAATTGTGCAGTCACATGTGTGTTCACTTTAACATGAATCACAATGATTCTAATGTAAGCTGTTTGTTGACCACACTTTTAAAAAGCCAACTTTAAAGTGTCTTTACATATAAGAGGCACTTTTACTGTGGCAAGGCAGGAACATTTTTGATGTTGAATGAGTTTTTCATTTGTTTGTTTTGGGCTTCCCTTGTAGTCAAATCAGTAAAGAATCTGCCTGCAATTCAGGAGACCCAGGTTCAGTCCCTGGGTTGGGAAGATCCCCTGGAGAAGGAAATGGCAAGCCATTCCAGTATTGTTGCCTGGAGACTCCCATGGACAGAGGAGTCTGGTGGGCTATAGTACATGGGGTTGCAAGAGTCAGACACGTCTTAGCGTCTAAACCAGCAACCAGCAAGCTTTTCACACATTCAAATAAATGCATGCCAAACTGAGAATTTACTTGCATTTTGTCTCCTGTTTAGGTTCAACTTTCTAGTGACAGTTATGGAAGTTAGGAGAAGGAGATGATTTGGAGTAGATTTTTATCAAAGTTGTCCACTGGATGAGATCATTGGTCTTTAGGTGTAGTGAGATAGGCCTTTTGTAGTTTAAACAAGGAACTTTGATATATAGCATATTGCAATGGCACCCCACTCCAGTACTCTTGCCTGGAAAATCCCATGGGCAGAGGAGCCTGGTAGGCTGCAGTCTATGGGGTTGAAGAGTCGGACACGACTGAGCGACTTCACTTTCACTTTTCACTTTCATGCACTGGAGAAGGAAATGGCAACCCACTCCAGTGTTCTTGCCTGGAGAATCCCAGGGGCGGGGGAGCCTGGTGGGCTGCCGTCTATGGTGTCGCACAGAGTTGGACACGACTGAAGAGACTTAGCAGCAGCTTAGCAGCAAAGATCATTAAAGTTATTTTTGACAAATACTTAGGCGAAGAATGTGTGAGTTACGAATAATGTGGTGAGGTGTCAGGCAGCAAAGAATGGAACAAGGGGTGAGGGCAAAGGACAGAATACCATAGATTTTGTCTGGGGAGAACTAATTAGAGGCTGGAATGAGAGCAAGGTGAGAGCCCAGTCTCAACAAAGACAAATTGGGGATAAAGGGGGCAAATCAAAGAGAACAGCATGACAGCTAAAAAATAGGAAATTATTACCTTTTGTCTTTATCTTTAAACCATTCACACTTATATTGCTATAAATCAATTACTAATGTTAAAATGTTACTCATGTTAAAATTACTCCCGGGATATGATGTACTTACAAGATACAAGGGAGCCATCAATCTAAATCCTGTAATACATAAACACTTGGTTTACATTTAGCAAAATAAATTTCTATAAGCTCCATCAAACATTGAACTTTTTGAATTTTTAGATCAGCTTCTGTCTTTGCCTTCTAAAGATAAATATTTATGAGTGACGGACTGTTTCCCCTTTTGTGATGGCTGTCATTGTAGCTTGCAGGGAGTGTTTGGCAGTTTCACTTAGCAACACATAGTCTTTACTCGAAGATTCCGCTATATGGTCAGGACAATATTCTTTCCTGAGGAAATAGACTCTGAAAAATGAAAACTTGAGGGAAACCAAGCCAATATGGAGATGTGGTGGTTGAAAAAAATCTTCTTATGCTAATTCATTTTGCTTTTAAGAAGGATGACTTTAGAATGCCTTAAGTTTTATTCACAATGAATGTACCAATACTTTGTATTTTAGAAGATATTCTAGCATTATCTGGAAAGGGAAGAGTTGGATTGTTTTATATTTTCTATTCTTCAAACAAAATAGTACAGGCTAAAGATAATTATTACCATGCCATTGTGGCTTACTTTGATATTTTGTCACTTATTTCAGCCTACCTGGAGTATTTTTTTAAATGTATAAATTTATTTATAATTTAAATAACCACAGAACTAAAACTATACTGCTGTGTTACCTGAGGGGGAAAATGTCCCTTTTGTTAGATTCTCATTTTGATAATCTTACCCTCATTTCAGCTTCCTGAGCAGTATGATAAACTAAGAGTTTGGTTTATAGGTTTATTGCATTGATGCTACTTCAATTCTAAACTTTTCCCTAAAATGAAAGAGATAGATAGTTTTAAAAAAACTTTATTGATTTTTTATTATTAATTATAAAACATTTTTCCAGTAGTCATGTACAGACATGAGAGTTGTACTATAATGAAAGCTGATTGCCAAAGAATTGATGCTTTTGAACTGTGATGTTAGAGAAGACTCTTGAGAGTCTCTTGGACTGCAAGGAGATCCAACCAGTCCATCCTAAAGGAGATCAGTCCTGAATATTCATTGGAAGGACTGATGCGGAAGCTGAAGCTCCAGTACTTTGGCCACCTGATGGGAAGAACTGACTCATTGGAAAAGACCCTGACACTGGGAAGGACTGAAGGCAGGAGAAGAAGGGGGGACAACAGGATAAGATGGTTGGATGGCATCACTGACTCAATGGACATGAGTTTGAGCAAGCTTTGGGAGCTGGTGATGAACAAGGAAGCCTGGCATGATGCAGTCCATGGGGTCAAAAAGAGTCGGACATGACTGAGCGACTGAACTGAAGTGACTGATAAAGCATTAAAAACGTTTTATATTCTATAGAAATAGAAAAATACTATAAAGAAAAGTAAGTGTTACTCTCATTCTAATCATGATCATCATATTCATTTTTTGTATTTTTCAGTCTTTTGTTCTAGAAATCCATTTAACATTTTTACATCACGTTGCTAGGCTTCAGGGATATGTCTTAGGTTACCTTTTCCCATTCTACTCTCTCCTCATGGATATCTCCTCATTAATTCTCACAGCTTTAGGACTGGGTGGGAAGTTGGAAGTCAGGTTTCATAGAGTGTGTCTTTAGTACCCCAGGCTTTGAGGGGCACTATGCTTAGCTTCCCTGGTAGCTCAGACAGTAAAGCGTCTGCCTACAGTACGGGAGACCTGAGTTCAATCCCTGGGTCAGGAAGATCCCCTGGAGAAGGAAATGGCACCCCCTCCAGTATTCATGCCTGGAAAATCCCATGGACTAAGGAGCCTGGTGGGCTATAGTCCATGGGGTCGCAAAGAATCAGACATGACTGAGTGACTTCACTTCACTTCACATGCTTGGCTTAATGCCCGGTTGACACTATCTTGAAATTCTTAAAAATGTTTGATCAAGGGGCCTTGTGTTTTTATTATTCACTGGGTCCCACAAATTACATGACAGGCGCTAGGTGTCGATGATGGTAGTAAAATCCGGCTTCTTCCATTTCCTAAGTCATGAGCTTTGTTATAGTTTCCCTCAGCCAAAGAGAAGGCAGACTGTTTCCTTTGTGCAAAGATGTCTGCAGATTCCAGATCTCATGTCTGTGAGGCTGAGACCTCATTGAGGGGTGACTTTGTCTCATTGTCCAGAAATGTCGCACTTTAATTATGAATTTTAAACTACCAGAGATCCTGACCACAGAAACTCCACTGCCTTCCAAATTCTTATCTCTTGCCAAATCCCTTTTCTAAATGTCACTTCCAACTGCCTTGAATATTTCCAATAGTTAGCTATGGGCAATTGTTTGTCAGATTGTACAAAACTGAAATTCTGTTATTTTCACTCTGAAAACTGCTTTATATTTTCTATGTTAGATGTTAGATACTTCCACTCACCTCAGTACCCACACTAGAGTCATCTTGTTTCTTTCCTCCTCTGTCTTCTGCATCCATCCAATTCATCATCAAGCACTGTTAGTTCTGCTTCATAAATTGTTTTTAAGCCCTGTGCCACTGATTTGGACTGCATTATCTTAAGCTTGGGTTAGTCCAACAACAGAAACTGATTTCAGTTTAGTTATATTTTCTCCTTTACAAACCATTCTCCAATATAATTCCCAAAGTGATATTTTAAAAAAGCTTGTATCCAGTCATTTCATCCCCTTTTTTAAAACTCAGAGATAACATTCTTACTTTCCTAAATAAGGCTTATGGTCATTTATATTTGAAGCTTTCAATATCATCTTTCATCACAATCCATCCTTCCCATCCCAATTTCCTCTCCTTTTCATTACTCTGCATTTTGGTATTCTATACTGAATGTCTTTTTAAACGTTTCGTGCATAACCAGGGTCTCTCCCTTCCAGGCTCTTTCCTAGCTCATCTCTCTGCTTAGCTCATTTTCTCTGTGTTTGTTCCCATCACCATTTGATTCAGCAAACTTGTGCATTGCAGTTAGATTCTTTATTTCCTCCACAAAATCAACACACATATGCACTCCACAAGCATTACTTCTTTGATTTTATTTTCTAGAAAAGCTCTTCTACTCCCTCTGTTATAGCCACGTTTTGTGTGTGTGTGTGTGTGTGTGTGTGTGTGTGTGCATGCTGTGTGCACGCCCGCACACCCGCCTGCTCAGTTGTAACCTTTTTGAGACATCATGGACTGTAACCCACCAGGTTCCTCTGTCCATGGCAATTCCCAGGCAAGAATGCTGGAGTGGGTTGCCATTTCCTCCTCCAGGAGTTCTTCCTAGCCCAGGGACTGAACCCATGGCTCCTGGATCTCCTGCATTGCAGGTGGATTCTTTTACCACTGACCCACTGGGTCACCTAGCAATTTCTTAACATGCCAGATATTCTGCCACTTAAGGAATTTTCCACTCATTGGTTGAGGTCTCTCATTGTGATTATTTTCTTCCAGAATCGACTAATTCTGCCACTTCATTCAAGAATTGTATCTTGAGGCCCACCTACCCTGATGATCCCAGTTAAATTGCAATTGTCCACTTTTGCTCCACTCTAGCCAAGTCACTTCCCTTTATTGATCTCTTGGATATGGCTCTTCTTTTCCTACTTGGCAGTAAAACTTATAATCATCTTTCTAATATACTCTATGGTTTAAAATTTTTGTTGTTGTTTATTTTTATTGTGTGTGTACCTCCCTAGCCCACCATTAGAATGTAAGCTTCAGGAGCATGGACATCTTTGTTTTCTTCATGAATTTATCATGAGAGCCACAGATAAATATTTTAACACAAGGCTATATATTTTCACACAGCTGACTCTTACATATTAAGTTATTATTTCAAAGAACATGGAATATTTTGAAATACTGATGCATTGTTGTCAATGTTTTGCATAGATATTATATCAGTTTATATACCAAAAGAAGTGAATGAATCCATTTTTCCAAATCGTCAGTAGAAGAAAATTCTGGATTAACCTATATTACTGTTGAGAAATTACATTTTATTTCAAAATTGCTTTATAATTTTTCATTATTCAAAGATGGAGTGAAAGTTGCTCAGTTATGTCTAACTCTTTGTGACCCCATGGACTATACAGTCCATGGAATTTTCCAGGCCAGAAAACTGGAATGAGTAGCCATTCTCTCCTCCAGGGCATCTTCCCACCCCAGCAATCGAACCCAGATCTCCCGCATTGCAGGCAAATTCTTTACCAGCTGAGCTATCAAGCAAGATTCAGAGACTGAACATCATTTATATTTTTCATCCAAGAAATTTATTTTTCTTTCACAAAAAACCTGTATAATTATAATCTTTGCATAATTTTCTATATGAATATTAGCATTTTTCTTATATGTTTGTAATATATTTATGCACTTTAATTACACTATCCCTTTAACTTAAAAATATTTGACTAAAAATTCATTGCTATTTTTCTCATAATTTGTCTTCTGCCTTTTTTGTTTATTGCCTATGCTAGCTTCATAAACACTTTTTACCAAGTTTACTGACCTCCTTACCAACAAAACAAAGGGGTATATCTTTTCTCTTTTACTTTTTCTTTCTATTGTTCTTTTGTACAAAATTTGCTTTTGATTTTAAAAGAATTAGTCTTGGCCTTGCTTGTTATTTCTCAAAACACTTTCTAGGTACTTGTTTTGTCATATTTCTTCTGTAGACAAACTTTGGATCACTATTCTGAATGATTAGATGTTTTCTTCAAGAATCACTCCAGGAACAACGTGCCTGTGCCCACAACCTTGAACAATATTGGTTTGATAGCACAGTCTGCTTATCTCCTCACTTTGTTGATTCCAGATCTTCTCAATAAAGTGATAAAATGAAAGTTTTCTGTTTCTGGAAAGAATGATCTAGCTGACTTTGGGGATGATGGTATAATGCAAAGTGTTGTCACTGATACAGTACAGATTTATACTATGTGGTGAGATTTTGAAATTAAGTTGAATGTCATGTCCTGATGTGTCTATAATGGCTTCTTTGAGTATGTCTTAAAGTGGTAAAAATGTTTTCTGGAAATAATATGCAGTGAAATCAGCTAAGTTTGTTTAAATTCTAAGATTTGTCTGACTCTTTGGACCTCATGGCCTGTAACCCGCCAGGCTCCTCTGTCTATGGGATTTTCCAGGCAAGAATACGGGAGTGGGTTGCCATTTTCTTCTCCAGGGGATCTTCCTCACATAGGGATCAACCCCACATCACCTGTGTCTCCTGCATTGCAGGCAGTTCCTTACCCATTGAGCCATCCATTGGGGGAAGCCCGTGATAAGTGCTAAAATAAAGCTTAAGGGTGCTCTGAAACACATAATGAAGGGTTTCCAATATAATTCCAAGGGGCTCAGGGAAGATTATTTATGAGAAGTAAGGCTATTTTGAGACCAAGTTTGTAAAGAAGTTAGAGTTGTAGAGAAGATGAAAACAAAGGCAAGAAATTCACAGGCAATCATGGCCAATTTAAAGCTGTTTGTTTAAATGATAAAATAATGAACTATTTTAAAGAAATAGTGGTGCAAATATGATTCATGGTAAGCACTATTTGTTGTTTTTATTTTTGAGCTCATTCTCTATGCATGGATATGTAATTTGGAAATTGACATTTCTGGTTGCTAATATTACAAATTAGCCCCATGTTCACTTTTCATTATTAATAAGGAAGGCTATTAGAAAGAATACAATTCTACACAATATAGTAAAAAGCCACTTTGTTTTTCTAGCTTATAGTTTTATATAAATTATTTTCTTTGAGTAAAGAAAAATATATTTAAGGTTTCTTCACATTCTAATTTATAGCTATTGTTTCCTTTCTTTAGGGAAATCTATATATAGTATTATATAAAAATGGTTTATGTATGTTATATATATAAAAATATAAAATGTAATAAAAGGAATTCATCACAAACCATTCTATTATTGTGTCCTAGTTTCAGTAGAGATGATATGAGAGATTCAAAGACAAGTTTGTATAATAAATTTAAATAGTTATAAATTAAGACAAAACTATTAATAAAGAACAAGAAATGTCTTTAAGCACAAATTGCATTATCTTTATCTGAGAGAATGTTGATTCCACTTAGAATTAAACAGAATCATAATTTGCAGTAAATTCTGGTGTGTATATTTTATATTACAATTTTGTCACAGTGGAAAACATATTTTTAATCTTTCATAGTGACAAATAGAACATGAATTCTCTGTCAAAAATACATCATCTGCTTTAATTGCCAGGAAGATAAGTCTTTTTCTATTAACTTCAATGAATAGATGTCTAAAATATTTTTATAGATCATGATGAACAATTTGACAGGTCTTAGGGTTTGTACATTTTAATTTTAATACTTTCAAAGAGTGAATAAATTCTTTCTCAACTTAGGTTTCAATTTTTAAAAAGTGTACATTAGCCAAAATGTGTTAATATGCTCCTTATGCATTTTACTACCTGACCAGGTAAGATATATACATATCAGTATAAGGGCACTGTAAGAGATTTAACTAGAAGATTATATTAATTAAAACTGTTTTAGACAAAATAAAAATATAAATCCCCAAATTTCTCTGTTAATCTGGAGAATGAGGATGTCAAAGATAAACAGATATATTTCAAATTAAAGACAAAAATATATATGCACACACACCTCTTGGAGTATTTTGAAAATAAAAGCCAGTTGCAGAGTCAGAGAAATTCATCATAGTGATAAGAAAATTATTTAAGGCAGTGGAAATACTAGTTTTTAATTTTTATAATTGTGATGGTCAAGGTATTTATTCTCTTTGGCTACCAGAAATTGCCAAAACAATGTTGAGAAAAAAAGCACAAAGCTGGAAGTGTTATGCTCACTGATCAGAAAAAGCTACAGGAATCAAAACAGTATGGTGTTGGCACAAGAAACAGACACCTAGATGAGTAGAACAGAATAGAGAGCCCAGAATTAAATCCATGCCCTCGTGGTCAATTAATCTACACCGAAGGAGGCAGGAATATACAATAGAGAAAAAATAGCCTCTTCAATATGTAGTGCTGGAAAATCTGGACATCTACATGTAATTGAATGAGATTAGAACATTCTCTAACATCATATACAAAAATAAGCTTAAAATGAAGACCTGAAACTATAAACCCCCTAGAAGAGAATATAGGCAGATTACTCTTTGACATAAGTCTGAGTGATAATTTTTGAATCTATCTCTTACTTAAAGCAAAATAAATAAAAGCAAAAATAACCAAAGGGAACCTAATTAAACTTAAAAGCTTTTGCACAGCAAAGGAAACCATCAACAAAATGAAAAGGTGATATAATGAATGGGAGAAAATATTTAAAAATTATATGACTGATAAAGGGTTGATACCCAAGATATATAAACAGCTCATATAACTCAATATACAAAAAACAAACAACATATTAAGACATGGACAGCAGAACTGAATAGACAGTTTTCCAGAGAAGACATGCAATGGTCAACAGGCACATGAAAAGATGCTCAATGCTATTAATGATCATCAGAAAGCGGCATTGTTTATAATAGCCCAGGCATGGAAAAAAATCTATGTCCATGATTAGATGCATGGAAAAAATTGTGGTGTGTGTGTGTGTGTGTGTGTATACACACATATATATGATGGAATATTACTCAATCATAGAATGAAATTATGCCATTTGCAACAGAATAGATGGGCCTAGACAGCACTGTGTTTAGTGAAATGTCAGATAGAGAAAGACAAATAATCCGTTGTTACTTATATGTAGAATCTAAAAAGATAGCCAGGTGAACGTATATAACAAAAAAGGAACAGACTCATAAATATAGAGAGCAGATATACCTCAACAAAAACATTTTAAAAGTAAAATAGAGAAGATACGTCCTATAAGAAGGGCTTTTGCAGGGGCTGAATGAAAGAAGTTAGCTAGGGAAATGAATTTTCATTAAAGGGCAATGATAATAAAATCTATTAATGAGGCTAGAATAAGTAGTACTACAGAGTAGATTTCTTAAAAACCAAGGGAATAGAAAGTTCCAGAAACAAAAAATCAAAAGTGTAAAAAAGCAATAGAGATGCTAAGGGAAATTATGGACTGAAAAGCTTAAGTTGGTTATAACAAAGGTTATTGATGTAGACTGAATCAGGAAAAGGTGATGGGCCCAAAAACTAGACTACAGGATAAGGCAGTGAGTAAAAATTCACTTCAGTTTAGCTGCTCAGTACTGTCCGACTCTGCGACACCATGGACTGCAGCACGCCAGTCTTTGCTGTCCATCACCAATTTCCAGAGCTTGCTCAAACTCATGTTCATAGAGTCGGTGATGCCATCCAACCAAATAAGGAAGTATAAATAACCAATATGAGCAGAGTTTTTCATAGGTTTGTGAGAGGAAAAGAAAGAATGATATCCAGATGAGAATTTGAGTGAAGTTCTTTCCAATTTTATTTTTGTTGTTACTTCTCTTTAATTTTATTTTTGGAAGGATGATTGAAACACAAATAGGTTTATAACCTAAACTGCAGAAATTCTTCAAATTAAGGGGAAAAAATAGAAGAGGATATCACATGTGATTAAATTTCCTTTGTTTCCCCCAACCCTATCCCCCAGCCCCTACACCCCCTGACAAATGGTGCTTGGCTTGGGGCTTGGGTAGCATAAAATCTGAAGTCTTGACACACACCAACTGACTTTAGAAGAGACAAGCCAAGGTGTGAGGTGGACCATAAGGAAGATAGTTCAAGACCGAAAACTTCATATGGTGCCATCTGTCCATGGAAATTCTCCAGGGAGAAAAATAGCCATTCCTTTCTCCAGGGGACCTTCCCAACCCAAGAACTGAAGCTCGGTCTGGTGCATTGCAGGTGGAATTGTTACTGTCTGAACCACTAGGGAAGCCCTCAAGAAGAATTAAATGGTGAAAAAAGCCAGCTAAGGGACAGGGAAACTATTTAGAAAGCAGTTACTCCCACCCAATCAAGAATTATATAGGTTCAGAATATAAATAAAGCAGAAGGAATGGGAAAAGAGAATAAATCCACGGGTTGCTGACTAACTGAATGAGAATGAGTCTCTAAGCTTCTTTTCCCGTCTTTTTGAAACAGTGAACTCCCTGAGTGTGTGAAGCTGGTCTCTGGTCCTGCCGGACTTGGAAGTGTCTGGGTCTTAGTTCCTCTTAGATGCTAAGTCCTCTTCTCTCTGAATTTTTGACATTGAGTCTACTTTCAAATTTATCTAACACTTATCTATTCTTTCTCTAATTTCTTTCTTACTCCAGCAATGACAGTTTTACTCTGTGTTAACTTCTGATCTTGTAAGTCTTGTGAACTTTGCTAGTCCAGACTTTGGACCTGAACTTGTTTCCTAGGCTCTGTGGTTTCCTAGGACACAAGTCTATTTGACCATAAAATTAAAATATTTTTGTATATACTTAAAAACACACATATTCCACACTAATACATACCATTCAGTTAAAGCTAGGTTTACTATATACAGTAGTGATTTCACTATGAATTCTCATTGACAATATGATAGTTAAATCTTTCAAGATGTATGATTTTTTTTCATATATTTAACTTGCGTATTTAAATTTACTAAATGAATGTGACTTTTCTGATTTGCAGGTTAACATTAAAACTAATACCTCCACATACTCAGCTTGGGTTGCTAAATCAAAATGCCATAGACTGAGTGGCTTAAACAAAACATATATTTCTCATACTTCTAGAAGCTAGAAAGTCCAAGATCAAAATGCAGGCAGATTTGAAGTCTAGTGAAGGTCCTCTTCCTTGTTTCCAGATATTAGCCTTCTTGCTGTATCCTTATATGTCACAGAGAGAAAGCAAGCTCTCTGGTCTCTTGATATAAGAACACCCATGTGTTCATAAGGACTCTACCCTCATAGTAACTAACTCCCAAAGGTTCCATCTCCAAATACTATCACATCCAGGGTTAGTGCTTCAAAGTAAATTTTGGAAGGACACAGTTCATTCCCAAGCATTTCCTTTGAAAGCATGCTGCTAAGTCACTTCAGTCGTGTCCAACTCTGTGAGACCCCTTGGACTGCAGCCCACCAGGCTCCCGAGTCCCTGGGATTCTCCAGGCAAGAACACTGGAGTGGGTTGCCATTTCCTTCTGCAATGCAGGAAAGTGAAAAGTGAAAATGAAGTCGCTCAGTCCTGTCCGACTCTTAGCGACCCCATGGACTGCAGCCCACCAGGCTCCTCCATCCATGGGATTTTCCAGGCAAGAATACTGGAGTGGGGGTGCCATCGCCTTCTCCATGGTTATGTGTAAATTTGGTTGATGGGTAACCGAGGAAGACCTTTGTTGTCCTGACTGCATCCATGGGAATCTTGACGATGTTTTTGTCTCACTTCAGGGTAAAAATGTTCCTGTATCAGCTGCTGCTCCTCTCAGCTAAAAAATGCTTTCTAGATATTTTCATTTAAATTTAATTCTAGGATTTGTCTCATTGAAACTGGGCTCTTGAATATATACCTATATCCTTTAGAAATGCTGATATTTTTTTCTTTTTCAGAATATTTTTAAACTGGAAGATAATCGCTTTACAATGTTGTGTCATTTTCTGCCATAAAACAACATGAAATCAGCCATAAGTATACAGATGTCCCCTCCCTCTTGACCCTTCCCCCTACCCCTTGCACCATCCCACCCCTCTAGGTTGTCACAGAGCACCAGGCTGAGCTACCTGTGTCACACAGCAGCTCACCACTAGCTGTCTACTTTTCTGTGAGATTCTCGCTCAGTTTGCTCCACTCTCCTGGTGGCTCAGAGGTTAAAGCGTCTGCCTGCAACATGGGAAACCCGGATTCGATTCCTGGGTCGGGAAGATCCCCTGGAGAAGGAAATGGCAACCCACTCCAGTACTCTTGCCTGGAGAATCCCATGGAGGGAGGAGCCTGGTAGGCTACAGTCCATGGGGTCGCAAAGAGTCGGACACGACTGAGCAACTTCACTTCACTCCTTACCCCACTGTGTCCACAAGTCTGCTCTCTACATCTGCATCTCTATTAGGAAATTCTGATTCTTTGTGAAGAACATTAGGAAAAGAGGTTACAGAAATGGAAAAACAAAGGTAGATATATTAAAAGTTTTCACCTTTGTTTGTCTTAAATGCAAATGGATGTTTTTCTTTCTAATAAACTACTGAGCATATAACAAAAATATTCTCTAAACTCTCATATTACATAAATATACCAAATGAATCAAATAATGTGGAGTCCAGAATCGATGCTGATTTTAGCAGAAAACATGACAGTGATTTGTGAGTTTGAATGCTGGGTGAAAGCCCAGATAATAATGATAGTAACCTTCGGACTCTTCCATTTAGTATTTGTCAGAAATACTGAATTCTATTGAATTTAACTCATGCCAACTCAATAGGAATACATCCAAATCTGCAATTTTTAGAGTGAATTTTGGCTCAGTCTAGTTGACTGTTACAGGATTAGCCTATTAGCTCAAATTCATAATGGTTCTAGAATGCCTTAAAACACAGTGGAATTGAGTTGGATCCAATATCACAGGTGAACAATATTTTTGGTTAATTCAAAACAGTCTCAAAAACTCAAAATAATCTGTCCCATCATAAAGAGAATATTGACAATCCTGCAGTATTTTAAAAATTCTAACATATCATGTATTCAAAACATAAAAACAAAGTTCTTCCATTTAATAGCAATTTTATTATTACAGAATATATGAAAGTGACCATGAAGGTAATTAAAACTGTTTTCACACACTTATTGTGTGGAATCAAAATTTAATTAATCACTAGTTTATTTTATACAGTTAACTATTGCATTATTGATACTCAACAAAAAAATCATAGATTTGACTTAGTTTCTACAAAATTAACAGGAAAATAAAGCACTAAACCATTCAGGTATGACCTAAATCAAATCCCTTAGGACTGCACAGTGGAAGTGACAAATAGATTCAAGGAATATAGATCTGATAGAGTGCCTGAAGAACTATGGATAGAGGTTCATGATACTGTATAGTAGGCAGTAATCAAGACCATCCCCAAGAAAAAGAAATGCAAAAGGCAAAATGGTTGCCTGAGGAGGCCTTACAAATATCTGAGAAAAGAAGCTAAAAGCAAAAGAGAAAAGGAAAGATATACCCATTTGAATACAGCATTTCAAAGAATAGCAAGGAAAGATAAGAAAGCCTTCCTCAGTGCAAAGAAATAGAGGACAACAGTAGAATGAGAAAGACTAGAGATCTCTTTAAGAAAATCAGAGATAGCAAGGGAACATATCAGGCAAAGATGGGCACAATAAAGGACAGAAATTGTATGGGCCTAACAGAAACAGAATATATTAAGAAGAGGTGGCAAGAATACACAGAAGAACTATACCAAAAAAAAAAAAAAAACCTCCATGACTCAGATAACCACGATGGTGTGATCACTCACCTAGAGCCAGACATCCTGGAATGCAAAGTCAAGTGGGCCTTAGGAAACATCACTATGAACAAAGCTGGTGGAGGTGATGGAATTCTGGTTGAACTATTTCAAACCCTAAAGATGATGCTGTGAAAGTGCTGCACTCAATATGCCAGCAAATTTGGAAAACTCAGCAGAGGGTACAGGACTGGAAAAGGTCAATTTTAATTCCAATCCAAAGAAAGGCAATGCCAAAGAATGTTCAAACTACCGTACAATTGCACTCATCTAACAAGCTAGCCAAGAAATGCTCAAAATTCTCCAAGCCAGGCTTTACCAGTATGTCAACTGTGAACTTCCAGATGTTCAAGCTGGATTTAGAAAAAGCAGAGGAACCAGAGATCACATTGACAAAATCCACTGGATCATCAAAAAGAGCATTCCAGAAAAACTTCTACTTCTGCTTTATTGACTAAGCCAAAGTCTTTGACTGTGTGGAACACAACGAACTGTGGAAAATTCTTCAACAGATAGGAATGCCATACCACCTGACCTGCCTCCTGAGAAATCTGTATGTAGGTCAAGAAGCAACAGTTAGACCTGGACATGGAAACAGACTGGTTACAAATCGGGAAAGGAGTATGTCAAGGCTGTATACCGTCATCCTTTTTATTTAACTTCTGTGCAGAGTATATCATGAGAAACGCTGGGCTGGAGGAAGCACAAGCTAGAATCAAGATTGCCAGGAGAAATAAATATCAATAACCTCAGATATGCAGATGACACCACACATGGCAGAAAGCGAAGAACTAAAGAGACTCTTGATGAAATGAAAGAGGAGAGTGAAAAAGCTGGCTTAAAACTCATCATTCAGAAAACTAAGATCATGGCGTCTGGTCCCATCAGTTCATGGCAGGTACATGGGAAAACAATGGAAACAGTGAGAGACTTTATTTTGGGGGCTCCAAAATCACCACAAACAGTGACTGCAGCTATGAAATTAAAAGGTGCTTGCTCCTTGGAAGAAAAGCTATAACCAACCTAGACAGCATATTAAAAAGCAGAGACACTACTTTGCCAACAATGGCCTTTCTAGTCCAAGCTATGGTTTTTCCAGTAGTCATGTATAGATATGAGAGTTGGACTATAAAGAAAGCTGAGCACTGAAAAATTGATGCTTTTGATCTGTGGTGTTGGAGGAGACTCTTGAGAGTCCCTAGGACAGCAAGAAGATGCAACCAGTCCATCTTAAAGAAAATCAGTCCTGAATATCCACTGGAAGGACTGATGGTGAAGCTGACTCTCCAATACTTTGGCCACCTGATGTGAAGAACTGAATCACTGGAAAAGACCCTGATCCTGAGAAAGATTGCAGGTGGGAGGAGAAGGGGATGACAAAGGATAAGATGGTTGGATGGCATCACCGACTCAATGGACATGAGTTTGAGTAAATTCTGGGAGTTGGTGATGCACAGAGTCCATGGGGTTGCAAGCAGTCAGACATAACTGAGCAACTGAACTGAATTGAAACATCTGATTGAAATCATTAAGATGTTTTAAAATGATACAAATCATTTTTGAGTGACACCTGTATTGTAGTCTTTGTGTGCTATTTTTTGTATATACACCTGAAACTGAATTAATGTTAACATGTGGTAAATTTCACTCATTTATTCTGCCATTCAGCATGTTTATTGTAATCAGTAGTGAGCCAAAGAATTTGAGATACTAAGACATTTGAAATACTATAATCCTCCCCATCAAATTTACCTTTTAATAGAGACAGAGGTATGTTTAAATATGATAACCATGTGGAGGCTATGAGAAAGAGATACATGAATCTTGAGAAGTAAGCTGTGACCAGATCATAAAGGACTGTATATGTTACACTTAGGACTTTAGCCTTTAAGTCAGATTTATTGCAGGATTGTTAAAGATTTCTAATCAGAAAAGTGACATCATCATATTTTTGTTTCAGAAAAAATTCTAGTTGCAAGGTATAGGAGTGCAAATCTAGAGAGATGGAAGTAATTTAAGAAGATTTTAAATAACCCCTGTGAAAAATGAAGATTGTTTAAATTAAGGAATTTGCAATTTAAAAACTTCTATAAGGGGAGACTTAAAGAACATAGTAACCAGTTGAATGTGGTTGGTTAGGAAACAGTAAATTTGACATAACTCTGATGAAAAGCTACTTTGAAGCTTTATATGTATTAGTTCCTACAGAGAATTCATCTGGGATGTGGATGGTAGGCGATATCATTTTGGACATCTTCAGAGTAACTGGGTGGTGAGTTTTAAAATTAAGAGCGTTGTCTTCAGTAGATGTCCAGGAATGGATTCCCCTGAATATAACCAATAGATGATGCTAAGGATATGGAAGCATGCCTCAGAGAAAATGTGTGGAGTGGAAACTTATAGTAATTTCAATTATGGTTCAGCATGTAAAGAATCTGCCTGCAATGCATGAGATACAGGAGACATGATTTCGATCCCTGGGTCCAGAAGAGCCTCTGGAGGAGGAAATTGCAACCCACTCTAGTATTCTTGCCTGGAAAATCCCATGGACAGAGGAGCCTGGTGGGTTACAGTCCAAAGGATCACAAAGAGTTGAATATGACTGAGCTACTAAACATGCAAACACACAGTGAGAGAACAGAATGTGTGGCTTAAGGACACTGAATACAATTGATCAGATAAATGGAGTAAACAAGGAATAGTAAGGAACATTGCATGATCAAAATCAGAGAAAACAGAGTGTCAAGAAAGAATATGAATATGAAGTGAAGTTAAGCAAATGAGATTTGGAAGTTTTTTTAATGGATTGTGACAACGATCTATGCCAATTTTACCTTGAATGTTTTTGGTTGCCAGACAGGTGACGTGTGCATGCGTGCTTTCACTCAATAATGTCTGACGTTTTGTGGTCCTATGGACTGTTGCCTGCCAGGCTCCTCTGTCCATGAGGATTTCCCAGGCAAAAATACTGGAATGCATTGCCATTTCTTATGCCAAGGGATCTTCCTGGCTGAGGGATCCAACCTGTGTTTCTTGCATCTCCTGCGTTGACAGGTGAATTCTTTACTCTGTGCCACCTACAAAGTGTTTAAAAGTTGAATATCAGAATAAAAAGTGAAGAATGTGTTAACATGTTTTTATTATATTTGAGAAGTAGATATTATAAAAGAGACTATAGGTGCAATGTATAATTTTTAAAATACTTGTAGGAGACACTTAAACATTCTTAAATGTTGATGAGGATACATGTAGATAAGAATCTTTGAAGGCAGTTCTATTTGCAATTTTTTAAGAAATCTCCACACTGTTTTCCATAGTGGCTGTACAAGTTTGCATTCCCACCAGCAGTGTAAGAGGGTTCCCTTTTCTCCACATCCTCTCCAGCATTTATTGCTTGTAGACTTTTGGATCGCAGCCATTCTGACTGGTGTCAAATGGTATCCTCATTGTGGTCTTGATTTGCATTTCTCTGATAATGAGTGATGTTGAGCATCTTTTCATGTGTTTGTTAGCCATTCGTATGTCTTCTTTGGTGAAATGCCTATTTAGTTCTTTGGCCCATTTGTTGATTGGTTCGTTTATTTTTCTGGAGTTGAGCTGCATAAGTTGCTTGTAAATCTTTGAGATTAGTTGTGTGTCAGTTGTTTTCATTTGCTATTGTTTTCTCCCATTCAGAGGGCTGTCTTTTCACCTTGCTTATAGTTTCCTTTGTTGTGCAAAAGCTTTTAATTTTAATTAGATCCCTAATTCCATTGCTGGGCATACACACCGAGGAAACCAGAACTGAAAGAGACACATGTACCCCAATGTTCATTGCAGCACTGTTTCAGGAGATGGAAACAACCTAGATGTCCATCAGCAAATGAATGGATAAGAAAGCTGTGGTACATATACACAATGGAGTATTACTCAGCCCTTAAAAAGAATAAATTTTACTCAGTTCTAATGAGATGGATGAAACTAGAGCCGAATATACAGAGTGAAGTAAGCCAGAAAGAAAAACAACAATACAGTATACTGACACATATATATGGAATTTAGAAAGATAGCAATGATGACCCTGTATGTGAGACAACAAAAGAGACACAGTGGTATAGAATGGACTTTTGGACTCTGAGGGAGAGGGAGAGGGAGAGGGAGAGGGTGGGATGATTTGGGAGAATGGCATTGAAACATGTATACTATCATGTAAGAAACGAAGTGCCAGTCTATGTTCAATACAGGATACAGGATGCTTGGGACTGGTACACGGGATGATCCAGGGAGATGATATGGGGTGGGAGGTGGGAGGGGGCTTTGACATTGGGAGATTGTGTGCACCTGTGGCTGATTCATGTCAATGTATGGCAAAACAAATACAGTATTGTAATGTAGAATAAAGTATTAAAATAAAAAATAAAAAGGGCAAAAAAAAGAATCTTTGAAGGAAGAGAGGGGATAATTAATGAAGCACATTTACTGAGCATATGGTAAAATAAGAAAGAAAAAAAGTATAGTATAGTATGTATACTATACTATACTATACTATACTATAAAACAAGAAGTAGAAAGGATGTCACATGTTTTTAAATGACAATATTTCTCAGTAAAATTGGAAGTTAAATATTTTCTTGTGATGAGAAGAACAGGCAAGATATGGTAGACTTCAGGAGACTTGGTAAAGTTTGAGAATCAAACATGTGTGGTTTAGTACATGCCAATCTCGCTAAACAGCCTTGACAACCTTGTTGATGTGAAAACCATGAGTTAGCCCTACATTTGGGGACTTCTGTCTATCATATATAGAAGTTCATATACAAGAGTGATCTTGTGGACAGTCAGTTAATTTTGAAACAGTGTATTACCATGAGAAAAGAGTGGAGGAGAAGAAAATTGACTATTTTAATAAGATAGTAATATTATTGAAATAATAGATTTTTGTGTCAGACTGGATAATGATGGGAGTGATGATGAGCAGGTAGAGAATGAAAGAAAATAGAACTTTTCCAAGACTGCTTGTCTCAAGCAATTGAAAGAAAGTTCAGTGAGAGTAATTCAGTGAGGGGAAAGAACTAGGTAGAAAAATGTCAGTAGAGAAGCAAATTTTGGTAATTAAAGCTTAGGGAAGGACAAGCTACAATGATGAAAATGTCTCTATGGACATTGACTGTGTAACCAGGATGTGACAAAGATTGACAGATATTCTGGAATTACTGGGTCCAAAGTTAAAAATGAATTTTTCTATCAATTTATTTCATTACAAGTACATGATGATGAGTCTCTTCACATAAAAATCTCCATTGTGTCATGAAGACACAGAAAAAAATTGGGAAAATATATAATAATCCTAAAGTTCCCATGTAGTAAAATGAGTCACTTATTGCTAAACTGGTAACCCCTTCCTTTGCCCGTCCCTCTGTCCCTCCTTCCTTCCGTCCTTTCTGTTTTTCCTTCCTCCCTACCATCCATTCTTCTTTTCCTTCCTTTTTTTCCTCTCTTATTTACTTCATTCTACTTTGTAAACACGTATTAAGTTTTTGCTTTGTGAATACAGTCCTTGACCTCTAGGGGCTCACAATCTCGTGAGGACACAAATATATAAACGCATAATTATAGTCAAGATTTAAATAACTTGAAGAGATGTGGACTAGATCCTGTGGGAGGAAACTCTTAGTTCTTTCCCTGGAGAGATCAAACAAGTCTTTCCTGAGCAAGTGATGTTTGGGCCAAGTTTTGAAGTATGAATAAGTTCATCAGTCAGAAAAGGGATAGAATGAAAGAAACTATACCAGGAAAGAATATTATGTCAAGGGATGCAGTCATGTTGTGGAAAAGGTGCATGCATGCTAAGTCACTTCAGTCGTGTCCAACTACTTGTGACCACATGGACTGTAGCCCTCCAGGCTCTTCTGTCCAGGGGATTCTCCAAGCAAGAATACTGGAGTGGGTTGCCATGTCCTCCTCTAGGGGACCTCCCTGACCCAAGGATAGAACCTGTGTCCCTTACATCTACTGCCTTGATAGGTAGGTTCTTTACCACTAGTGCCAGTACTCCTATAGCATTTTTGTCTTCCCAAAGCATAGAATAGTTTCAGAGGAAGGATGAGAGATGACAGTGGAATGGTAGACAGAGGGCAGGTCATAAGGAACCTTTAGAGTTTGAACATCATGAAGCTTCTCAGGATTTCTTGCAAAAGTTCAAGTAGAGAACTTCTATGATCAAGTTCGAACAATAAAATGATAAGTCTAGATGCCAAGTAGACTATATTTTCAAAGACCATGCAGCTAGAGTTGGAGATATGAGGTAAGTAATATTGAAAAAACAATGAGAAACACAAATTCAATCAACTACAACAAAGCCTAACATGATTTGGTGAGTGGAAGAGGGACCTGACAAAGTGATCCTAAGTATATTTTTAAATGTAAGTGTGTGAAATAAGAATTATTTACAAGGATACTTATTGACAGATGGCAACTTAGGCTGAAAAACATGCTACAAAGATAAACTAGTTAGTACTTTTTTGGCATTTGATTAGATTTATAGATCATTAGAACAAATCAGTCAATCCAGAAAGAATATGCAATTATGATTTGGTAAGTTCTTTTATCTGGAGTAGGAAATTGCAACCCACTCCAGTATTCTTGCCTGGGAAATCACATGGATAGAGGAGCCTGTTGGCTGCAGATCAAGGAGTCACAAAAGAGTCAGATACAATTTAGTGACTAAAACAAGTTATTTCATATTAGACGTTCACAGAAAGGCACATTATATAGTAAAGAATTCTGATTCCAGAAGATAGATAAGACACATAGCTGGGCCTTCTGTCTGTCTTAAACTCCAACACAATTGAAGAATCAAAATGAAAAAAAGAAATGCATGTATAACACAGAAGAGAACAAGAGCTGCAGACTCTTATTGAGAAGAGAAAATACTCAACAATTTTAAAAGATTGAAAACCAAAGAGAGCAGAATGAAAGATGGCACAAGGAGAGAAAATTGCATTCTGGAATGTGCTGCAAAAGAGTCTGCAAAGGACATGAGAGCCAGTCTGTACTGTGAAAGCTTTGAGACATTTATAGTTGGAGTTAGAAAGCATAATGCAGAATGCAATTGAGCAGTAGGGCTATCACAAGAAGGATGCTTCATTTAAAGTCTAACCCATCTCTCATAATGTGCACCCCCAACACACACACACACACACACACACACACACACACACACACACACACGTAAAGAATTGGGGAAGTATTCATTTATCCCCATAAAAAATTGATCATCTTTTCACTCAAGAGATTAAACCTATAATTGGAGAAAGATACAGTTTCACTAGACTAGGAGGAATGGAGTCAAGTCTTCAAATAAAGTGATGGAAGTGCTTTTCAATCTAGAATTCTATACCCAGACAAGCTATTCTCAACAGAGTAAGAGAGAAAGATAGATTCACCCATGTGCTTACTGCCCTTACCACTGCTGCTGCTGCTGCTAAGTCTCTTCAGTCGTGTCCGACTCTGTGCGAACCCATAGATGGTAGCCCACCAGCCTCCCCTGTCCCTGGGATTCTCCAGGCAAGAACACTGAAGTGGGTTGCCATTTCCTTCTCCAATGCATGAAAGTGAAAGTGAAGTCACTCAGTCGTGCCTGACTCTTAGCGACGCCATGGACTGCAGCCTACCAGGCTCCTCCGTCCATGGGATTTTCCAGGCAGGAGTACTGGAGTGGGTTGCCATTGCCTTCTCCAGCCCTTACCACACTCCCACCCCAAATAAAAGCATGAGCTCAGTTGCTCAGTCATGGCTGACTCTGTAACCCCATGGACTGTTGCCAACCGGATTCCTTAGTCCATGGAATTTTTCAGGCAAAAATACTAGAGTGGGTTGCCATTTCCTTCTCCAAATAAAGGTATAAACTGAGATTAAGTGTGAGTACTGGAAGATGCATTAAAGGAAACAATAATTATGATAGAACTTCAGCAAGTCTAGAAAAAATAAGTCCTTGAAACAGGTGGGAGGAGTCCAGGGGATGGGGGTAACAAAACAGGTGTGTGTGAGTGTGTGGTGGAGGTGATAGATGAGCACTAGAGAATTCTGAACTTAGCATTGTTTTCTGCATAGGACCATTATTTGATAGGTGGTTTTTGGGTGATAAGAAAAATCAAATTTATACAAAAATAACTTATTGCTTTTAATGTTATTTTCACATATATTGGGCTTTCCTGCTGGCTCAGTGGTAAAGAATTGGCCTGCAGTGCAGGAAACAGGGGAGACATGGGACTGATCCCTGATCTGGGAAAATCCCCTGGAGGAGGTCATGGCAACCCACTCCAGTATTCTTGCCTGGAATATTCCATGGACAGAGGAGCCTGGTGGGCTACAATCTGTAGGGTCGCAAAGAGTCAGACATAACTGAAGTGACTGAGCATGCCACATATATCAATTTATGTGATTCTTACAATAAATCTGATACTTAAATATTTTCAATACTTCATGTGGTGTACCAAATATCATGATGTACTATCCTGTGAATTGATGAAGCATCATAATGCATATTTAGTTCTGAGAGGTATCCAACTAGTTAATATGAAATCATGCTATTTTCCAATAGATCAAATCTTACTCAAAGGTTTTTGGAGTTGCTAACAACTTTGCCAACTCTTGTTTATTGAATTAGAATTGCCTGGCGGTCCAGTGATTAGGGCTCAACACTTCCACTGCAGGGATGACTAAATTCGATTCCTGGTCAGGGAACTAAGATCCCTCAAGCCACGTAGCATGACCAAAAAATAATTATAAAGTTTTAGTTTCTTTTTAGAAAGATTCAGTAATAATATATCTCTTATTTATTGTGTTTGTGCTTAGTTGCTCAGTTGTGTCCAACATTTTGCAGCCCCATGGACTCTAGCTTGCCAGGCTTCTCTGTCCATGGAGTTTCTCAAACAAAAATGTGGCTGCTACTGCTGCTGCTAAGTCGCTTCAGTCGTGTCTGACTCTGTGCGACCCCACAGACGGCAGCTCACCAGGCTCCCCTATCCCTGGGATTCTCCAGGCAAGAACACTGGAGTGGGTTGCCATTTCCTTCTCCAGTGCATGAAAGTGAAAAGTGAAAGTGAAGTCGTTCAGTCGTGTCTGACTCTTAGCGACCCCATGGACTGCAGCCACCAGGTTGCTATTTCCTTTTCCAGAAGATATTCCTGACCCAGGAGTCAAATTCATATCTCCTGCAGCTTCTGCATTGGCAGGAGGATTCTTTACCATTGGGAAGAAGAGCCACAAGGGAAGCACCTTCTCACTTATTAGGTTTCATCAAATGTCACAAGGTGAGGTTTACTCAGTAAGATTCATAGTTCTATTTTATTGGCTTCATGCCGCCAATCATGTATTTAGTGATTTCTTTCCAAGGCATTTGCCAAGACAGTGAACCAGCACCACTTTCTTCTCCAGATCGTCACTGACACAAATCCACTCAAATAAATTAGTAATTTGAACTTAGCTGGCTCATCTAATTAGCTAGATGACATACCAATGCATGATGTAACTGATGGCCACTATTAAAAAATTATGAAGAAGCATTATTTTCATCTTAACAGTTTTTTTTTTTTCTCCCAGAAGCTAGCTTGCCTTTATCTTGCTTCCCTTGTTGACTTCTGACAAATGGGGGTATGTGCTGGTTGCACATGAACTCTCTAGACTATAACTGATGAATAGAGGCTGCAGATGTTGAGAAGCACATTATGCAATTTATCTAAATATGATAGCTTCTACCTTGTCTTATTTTACCATATACTTGCTACCATTAGTTTTATTATACTTTATTTTTATTTGTTTAATCAACAAAATATTTACATAAAATAGTATTTTACCCTGGCTTCTCTTTGATGTGACATGTGTGTGTGTGTGTGTCTATGAGATGTTGACTTGCCCGTGTGTTTCACTTTTTTAAAAATTGTACTTTTTAATTTGTAAAGTAAAACTTTGGAATTTTGCATGTACTATTTCAGAACTCTTTTACCCAATTTTTTTAGTGGAAAAGTCAAGGCAAATTTTTAGAAACTGATTAATGCAGAACTTCAGTCTTAGAAAGTTATGCATTTGCCCAATAGACAAGCTTTTTAAGTCCTTTACTTGGCAAAACTTTTGGCTAGTAAGTATAATTTGATCTCATATTACTTTTGTTATTTAATAAAATAATTGCTCAAAGATTTGAAAAGCATATATTATATACCAAGCAATTTAACATTCCATGCATATATACATGACAAATTTTAAAGGTTTTCTTATCACACTATGAACACTACAATTTTCAATATTTTAAGCCAAAAAAGTTGTTTGAGATGCCAAACATTCATCATCAGTTGTGAATTTAACAAATTCCATGATCGTGAGGCCAAGAATATTGAAGTAGATTCTTTCTCACAGAATGTATAGAAGATGGAAGCTATAACAATATATAATATTATTTAGGAGTATACTTAAAATATGTTAGCAAGAGACCACTGAAATATATTATGCATTTTCTACATGTCAGGTGGACAATTTAATAGAATTTATTTAACTGGGGATTAGTACAAAATTCTTTCTGGATGATAAATGAGTAGAATGAAAAATATGTCACATTCTTACGTCATAATTTTTAAGCAATTCAGTAGCTGTTTATTGGCTATGTAATATTTATAGAATAACTACCTATGGGAAAACAGCTTACAGAGTATATAAAATGAGTTGAAACATCCCTTGCTTCATTTGCTTTTATTGTTCAGTTACCAGAGATTGTACACTGAAGTGGTTTTCTCTCTGTTTTGAGTGTGTTCATTATTTAGATTAATTTTAACACACAAATTACTGATTTGAATCCTTCAAAATAAAGCATTAGTTCTTACCAGTATTAGGTAAATTTATCTATTTCTTTATATGGTATATTTTTACCCTTCAAAAAGCATAAATTCATGCAATGGATTTTGTATGCTGAGGAAATGAGATATATGGTAATAAAAACTAGAATACTTCTATCTGTAGCTTAAAATGCAGAGATAACTGCATTTGTACTTATTGAAGCATTTAAGATATTATGAATTTGGTAAGACAGACATAAAAGAGAGAGATTAAAACAAAAGATTGATGATAAATTATAAAAATATATATGGGACTGTTTCTAACATTATGTTAGTTTCTAAATGAAATATTCCCTAAACCTCTCTCAAAAACATAATGTTAGGGAAATATAATTTAAATTAATTCACAAGAGCTATGTAGAATTGATAGAATATTCCAATTAGCCTGACATTTTTCATCTTCATTCTCTACACATAAAAAGACACATACACACACTTACATAGCTACTTAATGATTTTCTTGATTTTTGTTATGCCTGTATACTAGACAATAAAAAGATTATTAGACATTTTATTAAAAATAACTGTCTTTAATTTTATGGGGAAAAGTTCAGAAGAATATTAAACATATTTCATTAAATCAATATCTTAGTGCTAACTTCATGAAAATAAGTCCTGACTTAATGAAATAAGGGTGTATTAAGCAGAACGTAGCCTTCACACAACCATCATTAAAATAAGGTTTAAAGACCCATCATACAATATGTGTTTGTTTTTATTTTCTTCGTTTATATATTTTAGTAGTCGCACAATTTGTACATGTTATCTACCTTTACAGTCATTTGAAATTTGTAAAAGAGGAATAATGATCTTAAATTGTTTAATTTTAATTAATTTCATTTTTTTCTGTAGTACTAATCCATTCAACTCTCTTCTTAATAGGGTCATTTTCAATATTCATTCGTAATTTTATTTTCCCAATGTGTAAGTTACTTCTTATTAAAGCAAATTATGCAAATGGGGATTATGCTTGCTCTTTCATTTCTCTAGGGCCCTGTCCAATAATTAGATGTTCTGTTACACTATGCAGTCCTCATATAAGTTAAAAAGAGGTACCATTTTTTCCTAAGGAGTTTTAAAATGTGAAGATTTGGGTATATTCAGTTAACAAAATGTATCCTATCATAAGCATTTATGTTTCTGACCTATTTCCATTTGTGAGATTATATTGAGTTTAAATTCCAAGGAAAATGAGTGATCGTAGAAGAAATGCTTCATCTCAGTTAGGTACTCATTAACACTGACCCAATTATGCAAATTCATTGTTAGATGAGTAACCTCTGTGGGAGAAAAAAAAATTTTGCTGAGCAAAACTCTGTACTGCTAGACATGTGCTTCCATTTTCAAGGTTTGTACTTTCATAGTTTACACTGTAACTGTTTCTTATCATTGTTTCTACCAAAAATCTTCAAAGAATTCATATTATTATATTACTTTTCCCATGTTTTCTTCATAATTCATAATCTCTACTTTTTCTCAGGCTAGCAAGGCTAACAAAGAACAATTTATGCACGAAGAAATACTTTTTCTAAATTTTGGGGTATAAGGAATTAAAATCCTGTGTAAAACTATGTATGATAGGAAATGGCTGATATATTTTACAGTATCATAGAAATGAAATAAATTCCTACAATCTAGTCAAGATAGACTTCGATAGTAATAGTCAAGTTTATCTTAGTCAAGATAAAACATAGTTAGGAAACATGACAATTTTTTAATAACAGCAATGGCTAAATTTATTTCTGTTTCATTATATATAATGAGAAATATATATATATATATATATATATATCTTTGTTAAAGAACTACATGGATATGATCAAAATAAGACATGCAGATTCAGCTGTGTATTTTTAGTGATAATGACTGGTGACTAATACAGTCTATTCCATAACTATACTTTTGTAAGTATGCAGTTGTTCTGACTGTATAAGTACTATTTAGTTCACTGTGGAGTCATGTGGTAAGAGATAACCTTCTCTATAGCTACAATGATAGGATATCTGTACAACTTCAAAAAGAATGCTCAAATACATGCACATACTTTTTAAAGTTTCAATTCCACATGTAGGGAAATGGAGTTAGCTTTAAATATCTCTACGTTCCCCTAATATGTGGGGAGAAGTGAGAGGGAAGAAGCACAGTGTAGCCATGACAAATATGTCCTTCAGGAAATCAGATTTTCCACCAGGTGGTAATTTGCATGTGTAACTATGGAAAGAAAACCAGTTTACCCACTAGAGCAGGCCAGATCTCTTTCTGTCTCAAAGTTTCAGTGAAGAGACTTTTTGAGAAGATGAACCAAGAAAGCTATAAAGGAAAAAAAAAAAAAAAAGTAGGAAAGTACCTGGGAAATGAAGATTCATTTTCAATTTAAAACATTTTTGAGGAGATGATAATTTTATTATTTCTAAATGTGTGGATAATCAGTGTAGAAGTTAGCAGTTCTGAAGAAAGCATAATCTAGTAATTATAGTAATTTGATATTCCTGAGACATCCAAGAGGATCTGCAGTTGGCTGTTATTACAGATGTATTTGCTTTTAAATTTAAATTTTTACATTAATTCATTTTCAGTGTTTTACAAAAATGTCAACTCATAGATTAAGAGCTCTGAACTAATTATTTCAGTTCCTGAAGAAGAAAAGAAGATCAGATTAATATCAAAATACACATCTTTTGATACTAGGAAAAAGTCACTTAAGAAAAGCTGTGGATATATGTCTGTTGGAAAGCATGAGGGATCAGAGGTGAGGGATCAGAGGTGAGGGAACTGAAGCATAAGAATGTGTCTCCTTTGGAATGGTAACATCTAAGCAGAAATTCAGCAGCATGGTCATGGTCTTTGAGAACCTGAGAAAAGAGGAAAAAATATAGGATATTTTGGTGGTAAGAGGGAAAAACATAAGTACTAAGAATAAAGAAATGCATAACCATAGCTGAAGTCTTCAAATAGGGTTACTATCCTCTAAAAATATTAAACAGAATCTACAGTTTCATACCCAGTAATTTTCATTGGCTTAGGTATAGAAAGTGGCTGTTTTGATTTTTCAAAATTGACATTTTGCAGAAAAAAGACAATGGAAAAACACAGCCTTTAATAAATGGAGATGTGTGGAGAGTAGAGATTGAGAGGTTGTTAAGATGCTAGAAATAAGGAGAAGGTACAGGTGAAATAGCCAAATAGAGTGGGCACTGAAGACAAGGAATTTTTTTTTTTTTTTTTTTTTTACTATGCCTAGACAAATAACTATCTGAAAGTGGCAAAGGAGACCTGAGAAAATGAGGGCATTGTCATCAAAATCTAAGGCTTATGGAGTATGAAAGAACTGAATCAACTCTATTTGAGAAAGTTACCAGAGGAGCTGAGTCTTTAAGACGATGAGGTGCAGTCATACATTCTATAATGAGGCTGAAGGTACGAGAGAATTTGTGGACAGTGTAGGAGTTTGGAAGTAACAGTGGAAAGAAGAAACCGCCTCCTGCCCCCCGCCTCCCCCACCCCACACAAAAATAACACTCAAGAGCATGAGGATCTGATAATAGGTATGGGAAACTGAGGAGTAGGTAACTGCATTTTGACTATGGACACAGACCGATAAAGATGAGAGGTCAATTGGTTAACTTTTCTGAAGGTTATGGGCTGGCCATTCAAATAAGATCCTGGTTAGAGTAGAAACTGATAAAATTACTCAAATGACTATAGTCATTGTCAGTGTTCAAAAAGACCTCTGTGAAGCATACTCTTCTCTCATATCCAGATGGACCCTTCTGCACTTTGCCTAAAGCATGGTAGGGTAATCTGGATAACTTTCAAGTTAAGAATTACAAAAGGTGCAAAAGGACTCTTAAAATTCTTATTTTACTATTGATTAGGACTACCACATATTGAATTCTGGATATATGTTAGGTGTGGAATAAACTGAGTAGCTAATTATTTGTCTTATTATATTCTGTGTCAACATGACAGAGATTCTCCCATCTTAAAAGACATGACAAGTTATCCAAGGACAAATATATAAAGATAAACCAAAGAACCTGACCTTATTTTAATACCTTAAAAATAAGAATGTTTTGTCAAGAGAGCATCTTCTGGCCCATTTGATTTTCTTAATGTTACAATAATAAGAATGTGAAAGCATATTTGAAACCTTCAATTGATAACTGAGATCACAGAAGCAACCTAATCTCTAAATGATTCCCATCTGTGAAACCAAAAAGAACAGATCAATATATTCCATGAGAAGTCTTGAATTACTCTTGATGATTTTTTGTTTAAGTAAATCATAATAAAGTAAATCAAATACTTAAGGATAGGTTAAGACTCACTGATTTCATAGATGGCTATTAGACTGAGAGGATCCTGAATTCAACTTATCAAGTATGAATGTGGAAGCACTGTGGAATTACTCTGCTAATTTATGGATATATTCATATAACACAGTCTAGGATTCGACCTTTTTAAGAGCAGGGTGGATTATGCATTGCTCCTGGGGAAAATATTACAAAAAATTATACTTCTGGTGGACAATTATACAAATACTAGGGCAGGATGTGGTATTCTGAATTAACTTATCTTAATCAAATATTCTTCCAGCTATTCTCTCTAGAGTTATTAGACTCCAACTGGACAGAATTCTAGAAATATAATATTATAAAAAAGAATTCAGTGAGTGAGTGTAACCAGCTCATTCCTCACCTTGAAGTCATATGAACAACGTAACGTTCTGATCTGGGCAAATGTAAAGCACAGTAGTCTTCCACTGACTTATTTTGTAGTTTAGGTAGGTGAAAATAAAATTAAAGTACTACCTTTAAAATGTATTTTGATTATTTTTTATTTTGCTGACTCATAAGTACCACTTAAAACATATTGCTAGTGGGTCAGAATGGTCTGTTACCCACAACCCTGGAAATCAAATCAATTTCAATTACTTGGATGGTAGGAAATAATGAATTTTTAAAAATTTCCTGTCTTAAAAGACAAAAACTAAAACTTTACACTCTCAAGGTCACAGAAGTTTGCTTTTGCTGTTGTTATTAACTCTCTGCAAAATTCTCATTCATTCATTTAACAATTCACTGAGTATCATTTATAGTGTTGTTTTTGTGTTTTCTGGCTTTCATGCAGTGGCACTAAGAATGGATTTAGACAGGAACTTAGCACTTTTAGAATGTCTACCTCGAGTCTTCTCATTCCAAATCGTCTGTGAGCAAGGTTTTAACAGGGCCATTAATAATCTACCATGATTCAGCTATCCCACTTCGGGGTATTTATCCAAAGAACATGAAAAACACTAATCTTAAAAGATATATGCAGCCTATGTTCAAGCAATATTCAATATTATTTATAATAATCAAGATGTGGAAACAACCTAAGTGGCCATCCATGGACGAATGGATAAAAAAGATGTGGTATACAAATACAGTGGAATACCACTCAACTATCAAAAAGTTGAATTCTTACCTTTTGCAACAACATGGATGGATCTTCAGGGTATTATGCCAAGTGATATAAGTCAGAGGAAGCAAGATTAATCCCAGATTATTTCACTCCTATGTGGGACATAAAAATAAATAAATAAAAAATAACAAAATAAATGAACAAACAAAGCAGACACATAGATACAGAGAAGAGTAGGGGTAACCAGAAAGGAAGTAGCAGGGGATGGGCAAAATAGGTAAAGGTGATAAACTTTATGGTGATGTATGGAAACCAAATTTTGGGGATAGGCATGCTGTAATCTATACAGAAGCAGACGTATAATGTCATATATATAAAACATATGTTACTAACCAGTGTTATCTCAATAAAAGTTAAATATTAAATGAATAACTATCAGTGACTGTTCGCATGTGAAGTTTATGCTTGCTGAGGTGTATTAATTATAAGAGCTCAACAGACAATCAAATTGGGCCCAGCCAACTACACACAGTCCTGTATATATCAAAAGTAATACTGCATACCTTATGGTGGTTTTTTTAATCAGGTAGATAAATCAGGATGGAGCTACATGGATTTGACTCTCTGTAATTAGCCTCTGATATTAACTGGTGTCAAAATAGCCAAATTTCTGTGTTTCTTCCCATGTTAGGTTTTCAGATAGCTCCAAAAACTGGGATCAGTTTAGAACACACAATGTTCTAAATGTCAAAAAGGGAGACCGTTTATGAAATTAACTCAGTGAGCACTATATAATAGAGTTAGTATATAAATCCAGCACAGATAGTCTACTGACATTGGTAGTGTTCTTAACTTAAAAAAATTGATTATAAGAATTGCTTTTATTTTGGTCAACAGATTTTCCACATGACGTATGATCTCGCCAGCGCGGTGGTGAGAATTTTCAACCTCATTGGCATGATGCTGCTCCTGTGCCACTGGGATGGCTGTCTTCAGTTCCTGGTGCCACTGCTGCAGGACTTCCCACCGGATTGCTGGGTGTCGCTAAACGAGATGGTTGTAAGTAATTCATATTACTTTACACTGTGTTTTCTACATTTTGCCAAAAAGTTCTAAATATTTACGTTAGAATGATCTAATTATCTTCCTTAACTGGTAAGATAAAATTTTGCTTCTGTGGATATAAAGTCAGATGTTATGTTCCTGTTTCTACAACTAAATTTTACTTATAGGAAATGGTCTGCGTGGCAGGGGCAGGGTGGTGGTGGTGTATATGTTATAGCTATGTTATAGATCTATTTTTAGATCTTACTCTGTGTATATTGAGACATTTTATTCAAAGGTACACATCCAAACACACACCTAAATCATAGCACTATGTTCTTTTAAAAATGCCTATTATTTAGAATAACTTCTTCTCCCTTTAAACATGATTTTAACGTTTATTGTGATCAAGACATGCAATTTTAAGTGTGGTTAAACATGAAGACATGCTACATGAGTATGAATGCAAACGAGATATGTATGACATGCAATGCTATTTTAGATAGTACTTCCATCTAGTGAAAATATCATGAAAAGATATCCCTTTAAACTTTACCATAGAGAGATGTAAATATGAAATAAAAATCTGTGAAATAGAAGTTTGATTTCCAAAGTTAAGTGTACTTAACTTTATTTTAATTTAAACAGCATACATTTTTATAGAAATACATAATTCTACACTCACAAAGAACTGAAACAATGCTGAATATTTTTAGCATATATATTCACAAAGATTTGTTTTCTCAAGTTCTCATATTTTCTTTTTGTATTATATTACATTTAATAAAGTCTTAACTGTGCATTAGAATTGCCTTCTCTTGTATTTCACATTTTATAAGAGGCAAATTTTATGAGACTTTAACAAAATTTTAACTTTGGCATAAATCAAATACCCTCCTCTTTCCCAGACTGTTCTGTTATTAACCATAGCTGATTATTGTGGAAATGACACTGAAATCTTAGTATACATTTTTATGTCCTAATAACTGAAGCTCAGGCTTTGTGTTTGAAGTCTAGAGGGGTTTATAGTATGTATCAAGAAGAATGTCTTTTCTTCTATCTTTTGTATCTTATTCCTATGTGTTTTCCTCCTTGCTTTCTTCCCTCCCTTGTTCCATTCTCTGTTCTTTTCACTCTGTTCTTTAGACTTAGTGTTCACTGGGATCTGTCCTTCATTTCATTTATATCTGCTTAAAGGTCTCTGCCTTACAGAAGCCTCCCTCACCACCCTAAAATATTACTCAGTTGGTTTATATTTTATCTTTAAAGAATTTAACAGCGGACACACACATACACATGGGCCTGCACAAACACACATACGTTTGTCACTCATTATTTTTCTGATTTCCCCCACCCACTGTAAAGTAAATGCTAATGCCCTTAGGTCAACGAATTTGTCTGATTTTGTTATATACTTTATTTCCGGTGCCTTGAACAGTGCCAGACACATTAATTTGTTGTACCCTAATTACTTATCATCAAAAATTTGAGAAATGTTCTAGATGCAACTTCTGATATCTAAAAAATAAATCAAGGAGTTTGATCAATTCACTTTTTAAATCTATGTTTTCTCATTGATTATCGATATCACTTTTCTTATCGCTGAAGAAGCAAAACATAAAGACAATACAAAGATAGTAGGGGTGAGGAAAAAAACAAAAGTTCCTAGAAACTCACTACTGACTGAATGAATAGTTATAAAAAGCACTAAATAACACTGCTGCCAAAATGTGATTCATCATTGGCGCCAACTAATATTTAAGTTTGCAAATAATTTTTATTTTAAATTTTCTTTAGCTATCTTCCAAAAGTAGAAATTGTCATTATTAAAAGAGTAAAGGGATTATTTTTAGGTATCCATAAATGCAATATAATTGTATAATTATAATGTTAGGAAATATACTACTTAATATGTGTAGTGGTAAGTACATTTAATGAAGAAAAATTGTAATGTCTTACTTGTTTTTCTTTAAATACCACTGGATGTACTCATTTGGGTCTGTGTGTGTATTTAATCTATCAAAGTCAAACTTGTTACATTATGATGTTGAACAAAATACTTTGCCTCGGACATCCCTGGTGGCCCATTGGCTAAGACACTGAGCTTTTAATGTCAGAGGCGTGGGTTCTATCCCTTGTCATGGAACTAAATCCCACATGCTGGAACTAAACCTGATGCAGCCAAATAAATAAATTATTAAAAATTAAGAAATCCTCTCCATTTGCAATTTGCCTCTTCTAATTCTTTTTTTCTTTTTGGCTACAGTTTTGCAACAAAATTGGCTCCTGTTTTCTTTCATATTTATTTATTGTATTGTCCATGTTTAACTCTAATGTAGAGCATAGAAAATAATTGTCTTATGTTCAACTATAAAGACCAGGAATTTTTCTATATTGTGAATATAAATAATATAAAGAGATAACCAACCATGAAAAGTAATTCTTAGTCAATAGGGAATCTCAACAGTGTCATTTGACCTTGGAGATATGAAAGATGATGCTATGTAAGTGCTACACTCAATATACCAACAGATTTGGGAAACTCAACAGTGTCCTCAGGACTGGGAAAGGTCAGTTTTCATTCCAGTTCCAAAAAAGGCAAAGTCAAAGAATGTTCAAACTGCTGCATAACTGCACTCATTTTACATGCTAGCAAAGTAATGTGTGACACTCTCCAAGTTAGGCTTCAACAGTATATGAACCAAGATCTTCCAAATGTTCAAGCTGGATTTTGAAAAGGCAAACAAACCAGAGATCAAATTGTCATTATCCACTGGATCATTGAAAAAGCAAGAGAATTCCAGAAAAATACCTACTTCTGCGTCTTTGACTACTCCAAAGCCTTTAACTCTGTGGATAACAACAAAATGTGGAAAATTCTTACAGAGATGGGAATACCAGACCACCTGACCTGCCTCCTAAGAAATCTGTATGCAGGTCAAGAAGCAACAGTTACAACTGGACATGGAACAACAGACTGGTTCCAAATTGGGAAAAGAGTACGTCGAGGCTGTATATTGTCACCCTGTTTATTTAACTTGTATGCAGAGTACATTATGTGAATGCCGTGCTGGCAGAAGCACAAGCTGGAATCAAAATTTCTGGAAGAAATACCAATAATCTCACATATGCAGTTGACACCACACTTATGGCAGAAAGAGAACTAAAGAGCCTCTCTATGAAGGTGAAATAGGAGAGTGAAAAAGCTGGCTTAAAATCCAACATTTAAAAAGCTAAGGCTATGGCATCTGGTCCCATCACTTCATGGCAAATAGATGGGAAAACAATGGAAGCATTTATATATTTATTGTCTTGGGCTCCAAAATCACTGCAGATGGTCACTGCAGCCATAAAATGCAAAGACATTTGCTCCTTGGAAGAAAAGCTATGAGAAACCTAGACAGCATATTAAAAATCAGGGACATTACTTTGCTGACAAAGGTCCATATACTCAAAGCTATGGTTTTTCTAGTAGTCGTGTATGGATATGAGAGCTGGAGCATAAAGAAGACTGAGTGCTGAAGAACTGAAGCTTTTGAACTGTGGTGTTAGAGAAGGCTCTTTAGAGTCCCTTGGACTGCAAGATCTAACCAGTCAAATCTAAAGGAAATCAACCTCGAATATGCGTTGGAAGGACTAATATTGAAGCTGAAGATCCAATACTTTGACCACCTGATGTGAAGAACCGCCTCATTGGAAAAGCCCCTGATGAAAAGATTGAAGGCAGGAGGAGAAGGGGGACAACAGAGGACGAGATGGTTTGATGGCATCACTGACTTAATGGAGATGAGTTGGAGTAAGCTCTGGGAGATGGTTAAGGACAGGGAAGACTGTTGTGCTGTAGTCTGTGGGTTCGCGAAAAGTTGACATGACTAAGAGGCTGAACAACAATGTTAAAGTTTCCGAAAAATTTTCATCCGTCTCAAAAAAACAAAGAGAAGTATACTTACATACAAAGAAAGTTATAAAGTGAAAAGCCATTATAAGAAAGCACCCTATATTTACATTATCATGCTTATAGTATACAAGCCCTAGCACTTTGAGAAATGCCGTTTTATTTATTTCTTGCAGCGTAAGAATGAGGTAAACACTGTTTTCCATTTTGCAGTTCAGAAAACTGATGATTAAACCAATTAATCATTCTCACACCTTTACTAGATTATAAAATCAAGGTTAGACTGCATATCTATTTGACTCTGTAGTTTCTGTTTTAAACCACATTTTAATGCCTGATGTTATATAGATTACAGAAAATAGGAAAGAGAAGTTCCAAGAAAAAGAGACCTGTAGTCACAGCACACCAATTAAAGTAAAAAGTCATTTATAAATCAGTATTTGAACTCTGACAATAAAAAGTGGCAAGACTGATAAGAGACATAGCTGTAGAAAAACAGAAGTCAAATTGGAAAGGCCAAAACTGAGAAGCCAGATTAGGAGGATTCAGGACATGACTGATACTAGTCATTTTGGGGTATGGGGTTAACGGCTGTGCTTTAACATTTGACACTGGTACTAAACAATTTAACATGATGATCATGTAGAATGTTGAGTGGATTCCTTATATCTTCTTTCTTTTCTATGTCATGTTCTTAAATGATTTATATTTTTAAATACTATTTTGAATCCTCCTTAACCACTTTTGCATTTATATCTATGTTCTTATTTACACATGTATAATGTATATGTATTAAGTCTTGTTTAAACACATAAGCATGTATTAATATATCTGTACACTTCTCTCTATATATATTTAAATCCTCCTTAATAATATTTGCAGGCTTCCCAAGTGGCTCAATGGTAAGAATCTGCCTGCCAAACAGGAGATGTGGGTTGGAACCCTGGGTCTGGAATATCTCCTGGAGAAGGAAATGGCAACCCACTCCAGTGTTTTTGCCTGGAAAGTCCCATGGACAGAAGAGCCTGGAGGTTACAGTCCATGGAATCACAAAAGAGTCGGATAAGACAGCAAATCAACAACAACAGATAATGTTTGCATTTTAATTTATATCCTTATTTATACATCTCTAGCTACTTATCCATATATGTGCTATGATGAGAAATTCAGAGGCAGTGCCATAACTATACTACATCCCTAACTGGTAATTTATTCATTAAATTTATTGTTACCTTAATTTCTTTTAGCCAGTTCCTTTCCAGTCCTTATAAATTCCATTAAAATTATTCCTTAAATGCTATTTTTTAAAAAGCCAACTGCTAAGCATCTGGGCTACTTGAACTGATGAGGTAAGAGATACTGAGTTACAAAAACCAACCTGAACAGGGATTAATCTTGCTGTTCATTTGTAATGTTTGCTTTTGTTTCACTCAAGAAATGTCTCATTTCTTGAAATTCATTCAAGAAATTATTTCTGTCTGAATCAAACAAAAATGTTTGATTTTTGTCCGGATGAAGATCTTCAATTTGCCAGGTACTTAATGTTTGATAAGATTAATTTTGAAAATCTTGCCATTCCCATGATACTTTGTGACTATGTTTTAGGTGTATCGGTTATACTAATATTGTAACAGTTGATTTTTAAAGGGATCAGAGGCAATGGGTTTTGGGGTTAAAATATGAAATATTATAAAATATTTATTTGAGACTCTAAGAAAATAAAAAATATGTATGATACATTTGAACTTGTATATTAATCATGACATAATTTAGGGAATGATTTTACAGAATAAATAAGAATTTGCAGCTAAGAAATACATTCCTATAGCAATATTCCTCTAATTAAAGTCTGAATATTTAATCTCAGAGAGTATACAGGTTTTCTCCTAGAAATCTTATAACTAAATATATGGACACATGTTGGCAACAGTTTGAAATGTTTCAGTATAAACATATTATGAGTTTAGTATTGCCTGTCCTAAATCAACCTCTAGATTTACTTTTGTAGTTGAAGTGAATTGTGTCATGAGTTGCTATATATAACAATTATATCATATAGGTTTAATAAATAAGTGATCCATTTATAGTGGGCGAAAACTAAATGACATAAAATTAGACATACAAATTCATCACCATAGACAAAATGGAGAAATAGGTTTGAAAAATAAGTTACTAATCACAACACACATAATTTATGTGTTAAACTACATACTCTAGAAAAACTAGTGCTATAATTGTTTTTTAATTGCTCAGTCCTATCTGGGTAGCCTTACCCTTCTCCAGGGGATCTTCCCAATTCAGGGATCAAACACAGGTCTCCTGCATTGTAGGCAGATTCTTTACCAGCTGAACCACAAGGGAAGCCCAAGAATACTGGAGTGGGTAGCCTATCCCTTCTCCAGCAGATCTTTCCAACCCAGGAATAGAACCAGGGCTTTTTGCATTTCGGGTGGATTCTTTAGCAACTGAGCTATCAGGGAAGCCCTTTAAACTATATACTCCAGAAAAACTAGGGCTATAATTGTTGCTGTTTAATTACTAAGTCCTGTCTGACTCTTTTGTGACCCGATAGACTATAGGCCACCAGGCTCCTCTCTCCATGGAATTTCCCTGGCAAGAATACTGGAGTGGGTTGCAATTTTCTCCTCCAGGGAAACTTTCCTACCCAGGGATTGAACCCACATCTCCTGCATTCTCTTCCACTGAGCCGCCAAGGAAGCCCAGTGATATATAATAATCAGCACTATATTTACCTTGTATACAACTATTTGGTTTCAGAAAAATAAAAATCATCCATCACAATAAATTCAAATTGAAATGTGGTTATTAACTTATTTTTTAACATTTTATTTACAAATGTACATCAGTTTCAACTTTACAAGAACTTTAAGGACAAGAAACTTATATCTAGTTGTTATATTTGTATTTGAGTAATAATTATAATCAAAATGATTTAAACCAATACTAAGATCATTCCTTATAATATTTTGTTTTGTTATTTGAAGGGGTCTGCGTATTATTTCATTTTGAGAGATACTGTTCTAAAGGGCAAGCAATATGCCTTCTAAGTATCTGTGTACCCCATATATCCTATACCCATCCTGTGCATATTGCTAAATAAATAATAATTGTTTATAACCAAATAGGAAATTAACAACAGCATTTGAAAAGTGTGTGTAAAAGAGTCTATTGTGCTTTTTGAATGTTGTTCCTTGGAGTTTGTGTTGTATAATAATTTGTACATCAAATTATTTCTTAAAAGATAAGTACTCGACCAATTTGTGAGCAATATAATGTACTCAAAAGTCATACAGTCCAAATCAATGACCTTTTAGTGCCTTTCATATCTATGTAAATAACAATACCTTTAGAGAAAAATTAGGATGCATGAATAATATTAAGATTATAAGAGGAAAAAAGATATAAAGTATCTGGAAGAGTCTATTTAATAAAATTTATGTGGATAAAATGTGAGATTTGATTGAAAAATTGTAATTACTGAAAAATTTTGTTTTCCTTTGAAATAATATATCAGGGACACAGTACAAGAACCAACAAGCCACACTCTATGCATATTTTCCAGCTCCCTTCCAATTGGATGGAACCCTTTGGGAGGGATGGTCCCTAGACATTGATTGACAGTATCATTGTTCTTCAGTTGTTCCAACTCTTTGCAACCCCATAGACTACAGCACACCAGGCTTCCCTGTCCTTTACTGTCTCCTGGAGTTTGCTCAAACTCGTGTCCATTGAGTCATTGATGACATTCAACCATCTCATTCTCTATCATCCCCTTCCCCTCCTACCTTCAATGTTGCACAGTATCAGGGTCTTTTCAGTGAGTTGACTCTTCATTTCAGGTTGCCAAAGTATTGAAGCTTCAGCTTCATCAGCATCAGTCCCTCCAACGAATATTCAGGATTGAATTCCTTTGAGCCAAGAACCTTCAACAAAGAGTGGGGATTGAGGCTCTTCAGTCACTTCTAGCTCAAAAACTGTAGTAGTCAAAATAAATATGTGCTTAGGGGCTACAGTGGAAAGAGCTGGTTATTGATTTTTAGAAAATAATTTGAAAAAAGGAATACATATTATTCATATGCAAGCTCCCATATATAAATTAATATTGAAACTTAGCATATTATTATCTCTTGATATTCTAGCAAATATATAAAGATAAAATTAAAATAGATTCACTTTGTTTTGAAAAGGCCATAAAAGTAATTAGACAGTGATTGATTGAAATAATATAACTAAGAAATGAAACTAAACATCTCAATTAAAAATATATCCTCTCTTGAGGTCTAAGTGTATTTTAGATTTGAATTCTATAAATTAGAAATTATATTATTAAGTTACTGATTTTTTTTCCTAAAAGATGTGTTGCCTTAACAGAATTTTTTTAAGTCCTATCAAAAGGCACCTAATTTGCTGACAAGTCACTATATAGCTTTACTGAAAAAGATAAATACATTCATAGCTGTAATGAGTTATAATAACAAAGTAGGTCAGCAGACTGCTGAGTGCTCTGATTCTCCTTTGCCATCCTCATTCTGCCTGTTAGGAAAGCCAGCCTGGTGGCTTGTCCCTATTTTCTGGAAAGACAGCCTCATCACAGAAGTGAAGCAACTCACATGGTGTCTTCTTCTTTGTCAGCTGCGTATTCTTTTATTGGAACCAACATATGGAAATAACTTATAATGTGATGTTTTGTTTTCAAAAGCAATGTACATTTTAGAAAATTTTTACTTAGAAAATAATAAAGGATATTACTTAAATTATATATTAGCTATGACTATAGTAAGATGTGAGAGTTGCTCAGTCATGTCCGACTCTTTGCTACCCCCATGGACGGTAGCCCACCAGGCTCCTCTATCCATGGAATTCTCCAGGCAATACTAAAGTGAGTAGCCATCCTTCTCCAAGGGATCTTCCTGACCCAGGGATTGAACCTGGGTTTCCTGCATTGCAGGCAAATTCTTTACCTTTTGAGCTACCACGGAAGTCAAGATGCTTCAGTGATAACAAATCCAATCTGTAAGTTCCAAAATTTTAGATAGACTAGATTTTAAATTTTGAGTGACCAATGGCTAGGTGAAGCACCATTCATGAAATTAACTTATCTAACAAGTGGTACCTATTAAAACTGGAAAATATTTTACTGTTCAATATGTTCTCCAAGAAGAGTAATTTACTAGGCTTTGTTCTCCATCTCTACTTATATTTGCAGGAATACTGTGGAGACTTTCACAGATGAAATGTAATAGTACACGTAACACATCATCTCATTTTTTCTGAATAAAAGGAAAACACATCCATTCCTGTTTTGCAGATGAATAGTCTAACTGAGAGAATTGTTATTAGGTTTATATGAAGCCAGAAGCAGACAGAATGAGAGCTGATGTACGGGCACTGATGTATGACAGTATGGGAGCTGATCAAATTTTTCCCTTGAATTAATACTGAGCCTACCATAACATCTTATTTATCTCACTTCATGGGCCCAAAAGAGCTTCATCCATTATTAACTGTCAATTCAGGTTTGTAGAAAACAACTATAAATCGATTGCGTCAGTGGAAGACCTTGGAATACATACGAAAATATTGGAGAAACTCATTGTGTTTTGTTTGTGTCTGTTGGTTTTTAAGGTTTATTGTTTTACTACTTTCATAAAGCTAAAAGAATCTGGCAAAGAAAGACATTTTGACAGTGAAAGTGAAGTCGCTCAGTCGTGTCCGACTCTTTGCGACCCCGTGGACTGTAGCCCACCAGGCTCTTCCGTCCATGGGATTCTCCAGGCAAGAATACTGGAGTGGGTGGCCATTTCCTTCTCCAGGGGATCTTCCCAATCCAGGGATCAAACCCAGGTCTCCTGCATTGCAGGCAGACGCTTTAACCTCTGAACTACTTCCTCATTTATTCTATTCCTCATATACCAAAGTTTTACATGAAGAAAGCCATGTGATAAGTGAAGGATATAAAAAAACAACAGTGGGAACATTTTCTGAATGTTTGGACATTTTCATAGTCCCACTATATACTCCATTATTTCTGAGAAGTATTTTCTTATTTTTAAAGATGCAGTATATTCTGGAAATGAGTAGTCCCTATGAAAAATTGAATTTGGCTTGTGAATCTTTCGTTTATTTCAGTTATATATATTCATACAGTATGCCAAAAATCATAGGCATTTTATCAAATAAGATATTAAGATTTTGTGCTAGAATCATTGGCCGGTCTTCTTTATGTTTTGAGACTATAGAGATGGGTGCAGTGTAATCACACTTAAATACTTTTCCAGTATTACCAGCCAAGAGCCTCAGACTCAGCTCAAACAAAGTGAGAGTTCATTAACACCTGGCTCAGCTGTACAACCTGCTGACTCATACTCCATGCATAGAGTTGTGAGCACATTCATCCCTGGATTGTAACCATTTATCCTAATTGAATAGGTTTGATAATGAGGAAAAAAATCACATAGGAAAATTTGAGAATTCACTACCACATCTTTGTAACTTATAAAAAGATATATAACAACAAACCATCATATAGTCTGTATAATCCAATAGCATTTTCCAGAGCATAACATGAAATCAACAGAATTTTTCATTAAATACATTCTGATAGAAATAAATATTGATTATAATATCTATTTATTATTATTACTATTGTTATTATTGTTATTATTATTACTACCCACCAAAGCAATTGATTTATACACACAGAACATTTTGTGCTAGCCTTTGCCATTATGGTCAAGGTGATAATCTAAGATCCTGACTCATGCAAGTTTGGAAAGACCTTCTAGTATAATAATAATAATAATAATAATAATAATTTTCAATCGTTTAATATGAGGATTTAATTCAGTTTCACCATTTTAATTAGTTGTAAACTGTTTTTTTTCTTTAGATGATTTTTAAATTCATGTCGTTGTTCTAAGGTAAGCTATTGACTCATATTTTAAAAAATATTTAGATAAAATTATAACATGATTGGGAAAAATACCATTTCAGGTGGTACCCACTACTAGCTCCCTACTACTTCCAAGCTAAAAGTAAAGCATTAATATTCCATTAAATGATTACATTCTGTCTAGCACCTTTGTGGAGAAGGCAATGGCACCCCACTCCAGTACTCTTGCCTGGAAAATCCCATGGACGGAGGAGCCTTGTAGACTACAGTCCATGGGGTCGCTAAGAGTCAGACATGACTGAGCAACTTTAATTTCACTTTTCACTTTCACGCATTGAAGAAGGAAATGGCAACCCCCTCCAGTGTTCTTGCCTGGAGAATCCCAGGGACGGGGGGAGCCTGGCGGGCTGCCGTCTGTGGGGTCGCACAGAGTCGGACACGACTGAAGCGACTTAGCAGCAGCAGCAGCACCTTTGTAATTATGCTCTCAGTTGGGCTGTCGATTCTTAAGGAAGAAGAAAAAGCAAAAAGAAATTTGGCAGAATATGTAATCAGTAAATCAAGTTAAAGTTGATATTATTCTATAGCAATTATGAAAGTCATTCTCCTGAGGGTAACTTTCCATTTCACTCATGGAAGTTATATTTTGTCTCTGAGATTTTGTTATTATTTTACCAAGAGATCAGAAGTTTTTAAAAAATAGCTCTTTAGAAAAGTGTGGAAAAGATTCCATGCTTTAATTTTTATATAGTGAACTATATAAACAAGAAAACCTTATAGATGATAGATCTGGATGCCATTTATATACAAAAACTTATGAGAATAACTTTCTAATGTCTTCTAATATATTTCTTGATAATTTAATTTGTATCATAATGCATTGTGTTGAACAAATTATAGTGGTTTAGTATTCTCTGAAAATTAATTCGTTAAAAATAAATAAGTAAAAGCCAAAGAATGGATGCTTTTGAACTATGATGTTGGAGAAGACTTGAGAGTCCCTTGGAGTGCAAGGAGGTCAAACCAGTCAATCCTAAAGGAAATCAGTCCTGAATTCATTGACAAGACTGATGCTGAAGCTGAAGCTCCAATACTTTGGCCACATAATGTGAAGAACTAATTCATTGGAAAAGACCCTGATGCTGAGAAAGATTGAAAGCAAGAGAGAAGGGGGAGACAGAGGATGGGATGGTTGATTGGCAGCACTGATTCAATGGACATGAGTTTGGGCAAGCTCCGGGAGTTGGTAATGGACAGGTGTGCTGTACTCCATGGGGTTGCAAAGAGTCGGACATGATTGAGCGACTAAACTGAACTGAACTGAAAAAGTAAATAATCACAGAATTTGAAAGAGAAAGAAAGAGGAAGCTAAACCCATTATTTTGTTGTTGTTTTCACTCAGCCATGTCGGACTCTTGTGACCCCATGGACTGTAACCCATTAGGCTCCTCTGTCCATGGAATTTTCCATGCAAGAATACCAAAGTTGGTTGCTATTTCATTCTCCAGGGGATCAGGATCTTCCTGACCCAGGGATCAAACCCATGTCTCCTGCGTGGATAGGTGGATTCTTTACCACTGAGCCACCAGGGCAGCCCAACCCATTATTTTACATAAGATTAAAACATACAAAATAGAAGTAGGAGATAAGAAACAAATGGCTAAAGCAGTAAAAGATAGATTACCTTTTCTGCTTTGGGCTTTCTGTTCACCACTGAGGCCATCTACCATTGTCACTAGATGTCTTTGAAGCCTGTTCTTAGTCAAAGGAAAGGAGATGTATGCCTTTAGCATCAGCAGCTATTGTTTAAGATAACAGTTTTCTTTTGCTGATACAGTCTCATTAAGATCTTTTATTTCTCATCTAGTAAGTAAACAATATGTTTATGGGCATATTTCTACCCACTTCTTTCTAATAAACTACTATAAGAGTTAAAACTTTTTTCTGGTATCTAACATTTAGTATATGCGATCAAGTATTATTATTATTTGGTTCTTTATGCATCTGTCAGTTTTGTGACATTCATTCACAACCATGCTCAGCAAATTATCTATATTCAGTGATGAATAAAGAGCTGATTAATTGCAGTGTCCTAGCTTGCAGCACTTGTTTACCTTTTGAAGATACTTTTAGATGCAGTAAGCAATGCTGTAAATATATTATGACTAAAGAAGGAGACATTGAGAAGCTCTGTCAAAGTTCATGCAGAAAGTTGGGACAGAATGAGATCTAAGGCAGCAGGATCCTGACTTACACTCGCCCCTGATTTCCATTAATGTATGAATGAAGACTGGCTGAAAACTTTGAAGAAATCATATGTCCAGATGATTCAGTAAAATAAATTCCTGCCCCAGGACCTCTCTAAGGGAAGCAGTTTGAATGGCATAAAAACATATGGGCCTCGATTTCTATTCGAAAATGCATACATATGGACATAATGGTACAAATTCTAAAATATTATCAGATTTGGGCTAAGATTGCAGTTGAAATTTTTTTTTTTTTTAATATGAATTTCACCCAATTGGAATAGACCATGTGTCAGGTAAGTGCTCATCTACTGGAAATGTAGTGTGTTAGAGAAGTTTGAAACAAAGAGGTACAGAGAAAACATTAATAAAGTGATATTGTTATCTTCCCAACCCAGGGATCAAACCCAGGTCTCCTGCACTGCGGGCAGATGATTTACCATCTGAGCCACCAGGGAAGCCCAGTACTAGAAGGTACTGAGCTAGTTACATGGGGATGGGTTTGTGGCAAATCACAGCCCTGGGAAAGGATATCAGTGTTGGAGGTACACACTTACTCTCCATAAAGCAGAATAATGACAAATTCTTGGTTTACTCAGTGGACAAAATTATTTTGCAAAGCATAATAGAAGTGATGAAAGTTTACTTTAAAATTGTTGGTTAAGGCGAAGTGATAAGAATCTGAAAGGAAGAATGCAAGTAATCTTGAACTAACTATGAGAATGCTACGATTATAAAGTGGCTAAGCATGCTCAAGCTCTGGAAATTGATTAGATTCATCTTCTGATTCTTTCATACTTATTAGCTGTGTGACCTTGGAAAAGAGATTTAGCCTATTTGTACCTTGGTTTTCTCATCCATAATGCGGGAGTTACAGGAGAAGGAAATGTGGGGATTATTGGGAAAGGAGATGGCAACCCACTCCAGTATTCTTGCCTGCAAAATTCTGTGAACATAGGAGCCTGGAGAGCTACAGCCTATGGTGTCACAAAGAGTCGGACACGACTGAGCACACACACAGTATGGGAGTGGCGATTATATTTACTTCACAGACTTTGGAGTGAATGAAGGAACTTATACATACCAAATATTTAGAACAGCTCTTATTACGTTTCACAGCTCAGTACACATTATTAATAGTTGTAGTTGCATGTGGACTAGAGTTGATTTTCTTTCTATAAATTTATGTATAACCATCTCATTTTTTTTTTAAAAAGGATGATTTGAAAACTTGAAGTATAAGCTGATATACCATATACCTAGAAATATTAAATAGCATAGAAAGAAAAATGTTTTTAATACATAAGCCTGGGTAAAGTAAAAAAAAGAATCTGAGAGTAAGACTTTGCTTTTGTTTTCCTACCACCTACAGAAACACTAAAGAAAGAGATTTGAACCCACAATGATATCTGTAAATAAAACTTAAAATAAGAGAAACATTATTGACATTTATTAATACTTAGACCAAAGACCAGGAAATAAATGCTCCCTTAACCTGAGATTCATGAAAAGGTAATATTAATAAATGACAAAATATGGAATATTTTCAATTCAGTTTAGTCACTCAGTCGTGGCTGACTCTTTGCAGCCCCATGGACTGCAGCATGCTGAGTTTCCCTGTCCATCACCAACTCCCAGAATTTACCCAAACTCATGTCCATTGACTCAATGATGCCACTCAGCCATCTCATGCACTGTCATCCCCTTCTCCTCCCACCTTCAATCTTTCCCAGCATCAGGATCTTTCCCAATCAGTCAGTTATTCACATCAGGCGGGCAAAGTATTGGAGTCTCAGCCTCAACGTCAGTCCTTCCAATGAACACTCAGGACTGATCTCTTTTAGGATGGACTGGTTGGATCTCCTTGTAGTCCAAGAGACTCACAAGAGTCTTCTCCAACACCACAATTCAAAAGCATCAATTCTTTGGCGCTCAGCTTTCTTTATAGTCCAACTCTTATGTCCATACATGACTACTGGAAAAACCATAGCCTTGAATAGATGGACCTTTGTTGGCAAAGTAATGTCTCTGATTTTTAATATGCTGTCTAGACTGATCATAATTTTATAGTAGTCATGAATGGAATATTTTAAATTTTTTTTAATAATTTAGTTTGTGGAGTGAAATATTTTAAACTGAATAGATGGAGTAAACTAGGAAAATTGAACTCCAAGTCAATACTTTGGGACTCCACATGGACTGGACCCATGATCCATGTGAATTACTCCTTAAAATGGTGATATATTTGAGAAGAAATGATGGATTGATTGAATAGGTTCTTTTATAAACCACAAAATAGGCAAAGCACTGATTACCCATGGTATATGTAAATGATGTGTGAATTGACAAAGAGAAAATGAAGAAAAATGCTGCTCAAGACAATCTGATGTTTAAGTGATTAAGAATTCACCTGCCAAAGCAGGAGATACAGGAGATGTTAGTTTCATCTTTGGGTCAGGAAGATCCCCTGGAGAAGGAAATGGCAACTCACTTCAGTATTCTTGCCTGGGAGATCCCATGGACAGAAAAGCCTCACAGGCTACAGCCCATGGGGTCCCAAAAAGTTGGACCCAAATTAGCAACTAAACAACAATAACAACAATATTTCATGTTAATTTCAAACAAAACTCTGCGCTAAATTATAAAATAAATCCTTTGTGAGCACTGAGAAAATGTTGTGTTTGGTTAGAGAAACATTTAACCAAAGCAAGTCATAACAGCACAGACTTTTTCTCATTTTTCTTCTTTTATATGTCTGATATAAAAAAAGAAAACAGTTTCTTGAAAACTTTGCTAAGGACATATGAAAGTCCACTCTTTGCTCTATTGGGATGGGGGTTAGACTGCTATATGCAGTTTATATAGAGTTTTCTCCAAGTTTTCTGTGATGTTCTTCATGACATTTTATGAAATATTTCAGTTAACAAAAATAGAATTGGATAGGGCATGTTTTCTGCTCTCATACACTAAAATGCAGATTAATAGCTTGATGTTGATATAGAAAATGATTAGTGGATGTCTGTAAGATATTGACGTCTTTTTAACACACTGATGTAATCTGAGATGTTTTCAGCATGTCAGCAATAACCTGGTTGAAGCCTCCAAAGATGAAGCCAACACAAAACATAAAAGAAATGGCTAATATACAATATTATAGATTAATATTCAAGAAGATCTTGTTACATAGGAAAATGAACTGAGTCTAATAGAGTGGATTTCTTATGTGGCAAAATATAAGGTCTTATAATAATAATCAAAAAGAGGAAAGGTATAGGAATCAAACATGGCTGAGCCAAGGATGTGAAAAATGCATAGGATTTTGATGACTGTAATTTCAGTATGTGTCAATAATTGAGATATTTCCCATGTAAAATAAATTTAAAAATTCTAACTGACAATAATTTTATAAGAAAAATACTTAGTTTAATTTTGAACATCAGATTCTAAGACCTGGTAATTCTATAGGCAATTATTTTCTGACCTGAAGATACACTTAATTATCTCTTGGAAATGTAAATGCTCACTGGTTATCTACTTTTACACCTGAAATTATACTTTTAAAACTAATTTTGATCCATTTAATTCATTTGTATGTAAGATAAATTAAGGACATCATGACACGTTAATAATTAACTGATTTTTTAAAATAACTACTTTTCTCAAATAACTCAGTTGATTATTTAACAGAGTATTTTGGTGTTAAGAAAGCATTAAAGGCTACTTACATATTGTAAAAACCTAGTGAGAGTGCAGATCAGAAATGGAATTATATAAAAATGAGCAAAGGAGATTTCATTATTTTTATACTTAATCTTTTCAATTATTAATATGTAAACAGGAAACAAAACCTCCTTGTTGTGCAGTGGTTTTGTAGTGCATCGCTTATTGTGTAGCTGAATTTAGTTCATAAATTATTATTACTCATTTTGACAGATCACTCCGATGAATCCTTGATTGAGAAACTTAGAAGTAATGTGGCTTTGCTTCCACAAACCATTAACATCTTGTCTCATTAGTCCTATTTTCCTTTATTACTTATAATATGAAAAATCTCTAAAATTGTAATGAAATATTCCCTAGATTAAATTAGTCTTTTGCTAGTTTCCATTTGGAGCACAATCAGAGCAAAAGATTACTTATTAAGTTGCAAGAAGATAGTCAGAAGCCTTGCATTTCACATTTGACTTCACCAAAAATAATGCTATTCCAAATATAATTATAATGCATCTGCTTGTTGGTTTCACTGTTGATTGTTTTCATTACAACCAAGTTATGGAAAACTGAACTTAACGGTGTCTTAAAATTGCTTATCTCTTTATTTACAGATAGAGAGATAATAGATTATAAGTTAACTCCTCTATAAATCTTTCATTTCTGAAATTACATTTCTTTAGAGAATCCAAAGCAAACATGGGAAAAGGGTTATAAAATAAATAACCAGTCAACCAAACACCCATAACTAAACCCATCAATATAAATAGAACACAATTAATCAAAGCCTTTATATAGCTTATTTTCACTTATTTCCCAATAATTTGGTACAAGAATTCAATGGTAAGAAAAAATAGGGATAATATCTGAAAGTTATTTTAAAAAAACAATCCTGACTCCATTGGAATTAATGAAATTTCAACCCAATTTAGCATATAGTGTCCCATGCTGTACTTCATAGCATGCCACAGTTGAATATACATGATCCAAAAAGTTTGATTATCAAGCAGTAATATAATATATTCTGTAATATTTTGTTTAAAATTACAGGAATAGAAAATAGTTCACCAACTTTAGAAAGCAACAATTGCATGTTACTTAAGAGTCAACTCCATCTTTGGCTGCAAATATAATTAGTCTGATTTCAGTATTGACCATCTGGTGATATCCATGTGTAGAGTCTTCTCTTGTGTTGTTAGAAGAGGGTGTTTGCAGTAAGCAGTGTGTTCTCTTGGCAAAACTCTTTTAGCCTTTGCCCTGCTTCATTCTGTACTCCAAGACCAAATTTGCCTGTTACTCCAGGTAGCTCTTGTCTTCCTACTTTTGAATTCCAGTCCCCTGTACTGAAAAGGACCTCTTTTTTGGGTGTTAGTTCTAGAAGGTCTTGTAGGTCCTCACAGAACTGTTCACCTTCAGCCTCTTCAGCATTACTGGTTGGGGCATAGACTTGGATTACTGTGATACTGAATGGTTTGCCTTGGAAATAAATGGAGATCATTGTGTCATTTTTGAGACTGCATACAAGTGCTGCATTTCAGATTCTTTTGTTGACTATGAGGGCTACTCCATTTCTTCTAAGGGATTCTTGCCCACAATAGTAGATATAATGGTCATCTGAGTTAAATTCACCCATTCCAGTTCATTTTAGTTCCCTGATTCCTAAAATGTCAATGTTCCCTCTTGTCATCTCCTGTTTGACCACTTCCAATTTACCTTGATTCATGGACCTAACATTCCAGGTTCCTATGCTGTATTGTTATTTACAGCATCAGACTTTACTTTTATCACTAGTCACATCCACAGATGGGTGTTGTTTTTGCTTTGGGTGTATCTCTTCATTTTTCTGGAGTTATTTCTCCACTGTTCTCTAGTACCATATTGGGTATCTGGGGAATTCAACTTTAATTGCCCTCTTTTTGCCTTCATTTTCATATTGTTCGTGGGGTTCTTAAGGCAAGAATACTGAAGTGGTTTCCCATTCCCTTCTCCAGTGGGCCACGTTTTGTCAGAACTCTCCACCATGACCCATCTTGGTGGTGCTGCATGCCATGGCTCATAGTTTCATTGAGTTAGGCAAGTCTAACCTTGCTAAACAATGTAAAAACAAGACTGGGAGCTGACTGTGGCTCAGATCATAAACTCCTTATTGCCAAACTTAGACTTAAATTGAAGAAAGTAGGGAAAACCACTAGATTTGATTTAGGTTCAAGTATGACCTAAATCAAATCCCTTATGATTATAGAGTGGAAGTGACAAATAGATTCAAGAGATTAGAACTGAAAGACAGAGTGTCTGAAGAACTATGGACAGAGCTTTGTAACATGGTACAGGAGGCAGTGACCAACACCACCCCCAAGAAAAAGAAATGAAAAAAGGCAAAACAATTGTCTGAAGAGGCCTTATGAATAGCTGAGAAAAGAAGAGAAGCTAAATCAAATGAGAAAAGGAAAGAGATACCCGTTTGAATGCAGAGTGCCAAAGAATAGCAAGGAGAGATAAGAAAGCCTTCCTCAGTGATAAATGCAAAGAAATAGAGGGAAACAATAGAATGGGAAAGACTAGAGATCTCTTCAAGAAAATTAGAGATACCGAGGGAACATTTATTGCAAAGATGGGCACAATAAAGGACAGAAATGGTATGGACCTAACAGAAGCAGGCAGTATTAAGAAGAGATGGCAAGAATACACAGGAAAACTGTACAGAAAAGATGCTCATGACCCAGCTAACACGATGGTGTGATCACTTACCTAGAGCCAGACATCCTGGAATATGAAGTCAAGTAGGCCTTAGGAAGCATCACTAGGAACAAAGCTAGTGGAGGTGATGGAATTCCAGTTAAGCTATTTCAAATCCTAAAAGATGATGCTGTGAAAGTGTTGTGCACAATATGCCAGCAAATTTGGAAAACTCAGCAGTGGCCACAGGACTGGAAAATATCGGTTTGCATAACAGGCCCCAAAAAAGTGAAAAGTGAAGTGAAAGTGAAGTAGCTCATTTGTGCCCAACTCTTTGTGACCCATGGACTGTAGCATACGAGGTCCCTCCATCCATGGAAATTTCTAGGTAAGAGTACTGGAGTGGCTTGCTATTTCCTCCCTCAGGGGAATATTCCTGACCCAGGTGTTGAACTGGGTCTCCAGCATTGCAAGCAGATTATTTTACCCTCTGAGCCACCAGGGAAGCTCCCAAAGAAAGGCAATGCCAAAGAATGTTCAAACTACCACACAACTGTATTCATCTCACACACTAGTAAAATCATGCTCAAAATTCTCCAAGGTAGGCTTAAACGGTTTCTGAACCATGAACTTCCAGCTGTCCGAGCTGGATTTAGAAAAGGCAGAGGAACCAGAGATCAAATTGCCAACATCCATTGGATCATTGAAAAAGAAAGAGAATTCCAGAAAAATATCTACTTCTACCTTATTGATTATGCCAAAGCCTTTAACTGTATGGATCAGCATAAACTGTGGAAGATTCTTCAAGAGATGGGAATGCCAGACCACCTTACCTTTCTCCTGAGAAATCTCTATGCAGGTCGAGAACCAAGATTTAGAACTGGACACGGGGCCACAAACTGGTTCCAAATTTGGAAAGGAGTATGTCAAGGCTATATATTGTCACCCTGCTTATTTAACTTATATGCAGAATACATCATGTGAAATGCCAGACTAGATGAAGCACAAGCTGGAATCAAGATTGCCAGGTTATCAATATGAGGTTATTGATAACCTCATATATACAGATGACACCACCGTTATGGCAGAAAGCGAAGAGGAACTAAAGAGTTTCTTGATGAAAGTGAAAGAGGAGGAGGAGTTAAAAGTTGGCTTAAAACTCAACATTCAGAAAACTAAGATCATGGCATCCGGTCCCATCACTTCATGGCAAGTAGATGGGGAAACAATGGAAACAGTAAGAGACTTTATTTTGGGGGCTCCAAAAGCACTGCATATGGTGGCTGCAGCCATGAAATTAAAAGACACTTTCTCCTTGGAAGAAAAGCTATTAAAAAGCAGAGATATTACTTTGTCAACAAAGGTCCATCTAGTCAAACCCTTGGTTTTCCCAGTAGTAATGTACGGATGTGAGAGTTGGACTATAAAGAAAGCTGAGTGCCAAAGAATGATGTTTCTGAACTACGGTATTGAAGAAGACTCTGTGAGTCCCTTGGACTGCAAGGAGATCCAACCAGCCCATCCTAAAGGAAATCAGTTCTGAATATTTATTGGAAGGACTGATGCAGAAGCTGAAACTCCAATATTTTGGCCTCCTGATGCCAAGAACTGACTCTCTGGAAAAGACCTTGATGCTGGGAAAGGTGGAAGGCAGGAGGACTAGCGGACGACAGAGGATGAGATGGTTGGATGGCATCACCAACTCAATGGACATGAGTTTGAGTCAACTCTGAGAGTTGATGATGGACGTGGAAGCCTGGCATGCTGTAGTCCATGGGGTCACAAACAGTCGCTCATGACTGTGGACTGAACTCAACTGAACTGATAAATTTCAACTAAATCAATAAATAGAAATCTTTGCTTTCTAAAAATACAATTTAATAAATTAATTTGACTTCACATAGAAAATAATAATTTCATAATAACTTAAGGCTATCAAATTAACTTGCAAGCATTTTAAAAATAAATAAAAAGGAAAACACAGTTCCATTGTAAAGTGTTACCCAGACATTATCTGATCTAACCGAACTGACTTCAAATGAGTCACAAGCTTAAGTGTCTGTACCAGCCAATCCAATAATATTGATACCTGTATTAGACCAAGTTTAAAATAAAAAAGCAGCCATTTGCCTCTGGTCAACCAGGCAAATCTTACCCTATCTAAGGAACACAGCTGCTCCTCCATTTCATCTGATAATTATCACATGATAACTATATCCAGTGTTACCCAGAAAGATCAAGGAAAGCTGGATATTCAAATTTTGGGGGACATGCCAGAATCTTTTAGATATAGCAACTAATACACACGGACACACATACAGACTTGCACACAGATACACACATACACAGCATACCTCATTTTATTTTGTTTCAGGTTATTACATTTTGCATTTTTGGAGTTCCTTTACAGATTGAAAGTTTGTGGCGACCCTGTATGGAACAAGTCTATAGGCACCCTTTTACAGCAGTATTTGCTCACTTTGTGTCTCTGTGTCACATTTAGGTAATTCTTGCAATATTTCAAACTTTTAAAATTGTTACTATATTCATTATGGTGATGTGATCAGTTATTTTTGATGTTACTATTACAAATGGGTTACAGTTCACTCAAGGCTCAGATGGTAATTGGTGCCTTTTAGCAATAAAGTATTTTTATATCAAGGTATACACATTTTTTTTTACACGTAATACTGCACATACTTTATATGTACTGGGAAACAGAAACAAAATATCCCTATGACTCATTTCATTGTGATACTGGATTTATTTCAGTGATTAAAAACCAAGCCCGTAACATCACTGAAGTATGCATGTAAACACAAAAGATATATATACATACACAAGTATACATGGATATATATCAACTATATATTATTTAATTATATATACATTATTTTACATAATTATTATTTTTTGATAATGATATGCCAAAAGAAAAAAAAATACCAATAAGCTTGATTTAGATCCAATAGGCCATCAGTTTCCAGCTTCTGAAATTAATCATTTAGTTCATAGAGTTGAAACTGGAATTATAGGCTTTCTGCCTGCAATCATTGGTCTTTTCTTTGCAGACTCAGGCCCTAATAGAATTTCTCCTCTCTATTCCATTTACAAAAGGGGAAAAAGACCAATTAATGTAAAAGGGCCCTGAGGAACATGGGAGAAAGGGAATTTGACCACATTAGTGAGTCAGCCTTATGGTAGTGATAAAATCGAAAACATATCCAGCATCTTAAATTTATCACTAGAGATGTTTTTCAGTTTTAAGTATGAAGTGTCTTGGCTGGACTAAAAATGATTTGGAAGAATATCATACATGTAATTAAATATAAGACTTCCTCACCCCACACCACAATATCTATTTGCATCCACTTATTTGCATGAGATTAGGATGCAATAGTAGCATTTTTATCTATTCTCTCTCTCTGTCTACTTTTCTACCTTCTTACCTATTTATTTATTGAGTGGCTATTCATATACCCCAGCAGGAAAATAGATTGATAAAACAAAATCTTGCCCTAATAGTTGTCTATTTTTACCCAGGAATGTACAAAATAAACAGCTGTAAAAGATAATCTCAGGCAGCACAAATCCTACTAAGAAATCTAAAGAGAGAACAGAGTACAGTGACCTGGGTCAAGCAGATCTATTTAAAGGCGAGTAGTACTAGACGAAGGGACAGCTGACTGGTGACCTGAGTGGCATGCAAGAGAAATACAAAAATTATGTTGGAAGATAGGCAAGGGCTAGCCAAATCACAAAGCGTCTTGTAAAAAGCAGGAAGATGTGAGGTTTTCTTCTCTGTAAAATCGAGAAATGAGTGAGACCCAGTGAGAAGCCCTGTGTTGTGAGAAGCCCTTCCAGGGTAGAAAGCAGAGAAGGAAGTCCTACTTTCTCATTTTACAGAAAAAGTTACAGCCCCACGTGCTAAGGGGCAAGGGTGTGAGTGCATGTCTAAGCAAGGTGATAGAGGTTGGGGCAGCGGAGTCCAGAGCAGTGCAGAGGTCAGCTGTGTGTAATGAAAGCTCCAGACAGTGGAGCAGGGCGAAACCAGCAGCAAGGGAGTGTGACCTGATTAGTGAGGTCCGGGCATGGGGCAGCAGCTGCCCTCCCTCCGGGGAGAGCAAAGGAGCACAGTGGCCTACATAAAGAGATCCGACTGATCTGAAACACGTGACATAGTCCTTAGCATCTCAGGTGGAAAAGGGGGCCCAAGTTTCTTCAGTCACGTAAGTGGGAGAGGCTAACAACTTAATTTAGATATAAATGCTAAGCTGACCTCATGTTTTAATAATGAGAAATAATTTGGTTAGACTTGTTCTTTTGTTATGTCGGTCAGTCAACGAGTATTTATTGATTGTCTGCTGTGTGCCAGGCATTGTTGATGGTACTATTATTCCTGCCTTGGGAGTTCTACATAGGAATTGAACTTGTTATTATACAAGGAATAACTGGGGCTAAGCTTGACTTCTTCCAGTATCATGTTCAAGGATGAAAGACCAAAACAAATGTTTGATTTCTGGCAGTCTCGGACCTTTTGTGATGCTTGAGTTTGTTGATTGTTGTTTTTTGTTTTATTTATTTATTTAGGTTGGATCAGGTCTTAGTTGGGGCACATAGACTCTACATTGCAGCATGTAGGCTTTTTCATTGTGGCCCACGGACTCTCTAGTTGTAGCATGGGGGCTCAGTAGTTGTGAGGGCTTAACCATCCTCCCTTGAATGCAAGGTGGATTCTTAACCACTGGACCACCAGGGAAGTCCCTCTTTGGTTTCTTTCTGACTTCATTATTTGCAGTATTCTCAAGCACAAATTTAAGCTGATGCTTTGTTGATATGTACTGTAACGACTATTACATTTTGTTCTTTTTGTCATCTCTTTAATCTCCTTTAATATCACTACTTCTAAGAAGTCTTTGTGAAAATACTCTGTATACTTGCATTTATATCAAATAAAATCATCAGGGATCCACTTTAAATTGCTTAGGTTACACTTGTAAAAGTAACATACTGTTTGTCCACTTGCTGTCTTTAACTCTGGGGAACATTTTTTATTTTTTCATCTCCTTGAGCCATTTACTCTATCTCCCTCCACATATGTAGTGATACGGGGTGACTGGAATAACTTAACAGAAGCCAAACTCTCTTTGAATAAAAGGGAAATTTGTGTAGGGCATTAAAGACTGTTCTAATCTCATTTTTTACATGTAGCTGTCCATTTTCCCCAGCACCATTTATTGAAGACACTGTTTTCCCACCATTGTACAGTCTTGCCTCTTTTGTTGTAGATCAATTCACCATAAGTGCATGGATTTATTTCTGGGCTTTCTATTCTGTTCCATTGATCTATATTTCTACTTTTGTGCCAATATCTGTTTTGATGAATGGATTAAATACCTAAATGTGCGATCATACACTATAAAGCTCTTAGAGGAAAACATAGGCACTCTCTGACATAATTCACGGCAATATCTTTTTCAATCTGTCTCCCAGAGTAATGGAAATAAAAATAAACAAATGGGACCTAATTAAATTCAAAAGCTTTTGCACAGCAAAGGAAATAATTTAAAAAATGAAAAGACAACCCACAGAATGGGAGGAAATATTTGCAAATGATGTGACCAACAGGGGATTAGTCTCCAAAATTTACAAACAGCTCATGTGACTTAATATCATCAAAACAAACAACCTATCAAAAAATGAACAGAAGACTTAAATAGACATTTAAGATGTATAGATAGCTAATAGGCCCATGAAAAGATGTCAACATCATTAATTCTTAGAGAAATGCAAATCAAAACTACAGTGAGGTATCACTTCACACAAGTCAAAATGATTGTCATCCAAAAATTCACAAATAATAATGCTGGAGAACGTATGGTGAGAAGGGAATCCTCCTACGTTGTTGGTGAGAATACAGATTGGTACAGCCACTATGAAGAATAGCTTGGAGGTCCCTTAAAAACTAAAAATAGAGCTACCACGTAGTCCCGCAATCTTATTCCTAGACATATATCCAGAGAAAATGTCATCTGACAGGACACATGCACTCCAGTGTTCATTGTAGCCCTTCTTACAGTAGCCAAGACATGGATGCAACCTAAATGACAGAGGAACAGATAAAGGAGACATGGTACACATAGACAAATGGAACATTACTCACCCATTAAAAAGAACAAAATATTGCCATTTGCAGCAATATGGATGGATCTAGAAATTGTCAAACTGAGTGAAGTAAGTCAGAGAAATATCCTATAATATGGCTTATATGCAGAATCTAAAATAAGTGCTATAAATGGACTTATTTACAAAACAGAAACAGACTCATAGACTAAGAGAAGAAACTTATGGCTGCCGGGGGAAGGGTAAAGGGAAGGGTGGAGGAAAGGGATAATTAGGGAATTTTGATTGACATGTATACACTGCTATATTTAAAAATGGATAAAAAACAAGGACATACTATATAGCACAAGGAATTCTGTACAATATTATGTAACAACCTAAATGGGAAAAGAATTTGAAAAAGAATAGGTATATATATATACATGTGGGTTTCACTGATGGCTCAATGGTTAAAGAATCCGCCTACAAGGCCGGAGACACAGGAGATGCAGGTTCGATCCCTGGATCAAGAGGATCCCCTGGAGGAGAAAATGGTGACCCACTTCAGTATTCGTGCCTGAAAAATCCATAGTCAGAGAGCCTGGTGGGCTACAGTCCAAAGGGTCGCAAAAGTCAGACATAACGGAATGACAAGTTGACATGTAAATGTATAACTGAATCACTTTGTCATATACCTGAAACTAACACAACATTCTTAATCAACTGCAGTCCAATATGAAATAAAAAGTTAAAAATGAATCAATAAATAAAAGAAAAATTTGAATATTTCCTTCTAAAAAAGACAAAAGTAACATATTGACATTTCCTTCTAAAAAGACAAAAGTAACATATTTACAATATTTATCATTTTAACTTATCATTATATTTCATTTTTTTTTTTCCTAGAAGAAAAAACTTACCAGAAATATTAAATTATTCTGTGTATTTGATGTAAAGGCTAAGATATCAGTTGGTTCATGATGTTTCCTGATAATGATAATTTTCTTATCTGAAATTTGATTTTATCAAATCTGAACAATTCTGAAAGATATATGGAATGATATTAGAAACAAAGAGAGATTTTCTCTGAGTGATATACTTCAGTTTAAGAGAAAAGTTGCACTCAGGCTCCTATTTGTTTTTCTTTCCTCACTCCATTACCTAACACTTTTGTGAAAGAGAAAACTACACTTCAACTCATAGGGAAACTATTTCTTATTGACCTTCCAGTGAAATTTTAATTGATTACTGGTGGTTGAAAACATAAAATAAGCAATTTATTAAATGGAAATAGGGATTTATAGGAAAAAAACTGAGAATGCACACAGAGCATTCATTGAATTATATCATCTAGTCCTGTATGAGAGTCACAAATTTTCTTTTAATGAAAGAAAGGGGTATTGAGGGGGTATTGAGATTATCACAAAATTCTTTCAGGGCAAAAGCTGTCATATTAGGCATGTGATAGGCTGTCCGTGATTATTTTCACAGAGATTGCTATGAAGAAAGACATAATTTAAGTGCATACTCTTTCTGTATCTAGGACTATAAGAGACATACTCGGCTCTATTGTGGATGAAACAGAATTTCTCATTTTACTTGGCCTACTTAATATTTGTGCTCACTATATATTAGGACCACATTCTGTCAGACCTCTCCACCATTACCCGCCCGCCCTGGGTTGCCCCGTGGACATGGCTTAGTTTCATTGAGTTAGACAAGGCTATGGTCCTAGTGTGATTGGATTGACTAATTTCCTGTGAGTATGGTTTCAGTGTGTCTGCCCTCTGATGCCCTCTTTCAACACCTACCATCTGACAGAATGTGGTCCACTGGAGATGGGAATGGCAAACCACTTCAGTATTCTTGCCTTGAGAACCCCATGAACAGTATGAAAAGGCAAAATGATAGGATACTGAGAGAGGAACTCCCAGGTCAGTAGGTGCCCAGTATGCTATTGGAGATCAGTGGAGAAATAACTCCAGAAAGAATGAAGGGATGGAGACAAAGCAAAAACAATACCCACTTGTAGATGTGACTGGTGATAGAAGCAAGGTCCGATGCTATAAAGAGTAATATTGCACAGGAACCTGGAACGTCAGGTCCATGAAGCAATGCAAATTGGAAGTGGTCAAACAAGAGATGGCAAGAGTGAATGTTGACATTCTAGGAAACAGCAAATTAAAATGGACTGGAATGGGTGAATTTAACTCAGATGACCATTATATCTACTACTGCAGGCAGGAATCCCTCAGAAGAAATGGAGTAGTCATCATGGTCAACAAAAGAACCCAAAATACAGTACTTGGATGCATTCTCAAAAATGACAGAATGATCTCTGTTTGTCTCCAAAGAAAACCATTCAGTATCACAGTTATCCAAGTCTATGCCCCCACCAGTAATGCTGAAGAAGCTGAAGTTGAACAGTTCTATGAAGACCTATAAGACCTTTTAGAACTAACACCCCCAAAAGATATCCTTTTCATTATAGGGGACTGGAATGCAAAAGTAGGCAAGTCAAGAAACACCTGGAGTAACAGGCAAATTTGGCCTTGGAATGTGGAATGAAGCAGGGCAAAGGCTAATAGAGTTGGGCCAAGAAAATACAATGATCATAGCAAACACGGTCTTCCAACAACACAAGAGAAGACTCTACACATGGACATCACCAGATGGTCAACACTGAAATCAGATTAATTATATTCTATGCAGCCAAAGATGGAGAAGCTCTATAAAATCAACAAGAACAAGACCAGGAGCTGACTGTGGCTCAGATCATGAACTCATTACCAAATTCAGACTTAAATTGAAGAAAGTAGGGAAAACCACTAGACCATTCAGGTATGACCTAAATCAAATCCCTTATGATTGTACAGTGGAAGTGAGAAATAGATTTAAGGGCCTAGATCTGATAGAGTGCCCAATAAACTATGGAAAGAGCTTCATGACACTGTACAGGCGACAGGGATCAAGACAATCCCCATGGAAAAGAAATGCAAAAAAGCAAAATGGCTGCTGGGGAGGCCTTACAAATAGCTGTGAAAAGAAGAGAAGTGAAAAGCAAAGGAGAAAAGGAAAGATACAAGCATCTGAATGCAGAGTTTCAAAGAATAGCAAGAAGAGATAAGAAAGCCTTCTTCAGTGATCAATGGAAAGAAATAGAGGAAAACAACAGAATGGGAAAGACTAGAGATCTCTTCAAGAAAATCAGAGATACCAAGGGAACATTTCATGCAAAGATGGGCTTGATAAAGGACAGAAATGGTATGGACCTAACAGAAGCAGAAGATATTAAGAGGAGGTGGCAAGAATACACAGAAAAACTGTACAAAAAAACTGCATGAGCCGGATAATCACGGTGGTGTGATTACTCATCTAGAGCCAGACATCCTGGAATGTGAAGTCAAGTGGGCCTTCGAAAGCATCACTATGAACAAAGCTAGTGGACTTGATGGAATTCCAGTAGAGCTATTTCAAATCTTGAAATATGATGCTGTGAAAGTGCTGCACTCAATATGCCAGCAAATTTGGAAAACTCAGCAGTGGCCACAGGACTGGAAAAGGTCAGTTTTCATTCTAATCCCACAGAAAGGCAATGCCAAAGAATGCTCAAACTACCACACAATTGCACTTATCTCACATGCTAGTAAAGTAATGCATAAAATTCTCCAAGCCAGGCTTCAGCAATACATGAACCGTGAACTTCTGATGTTCAAGCTGGTTTTAGAAAAGGCAGAGGGACCAGAGATCAAATTGCCAACATCCGCTGCATCATGGAAAAAGCGAGAATTCCAGAAAAACATCTATTTCTGTTTTGTTGACTATGCCAAAACCTTTGACTGTGTGGATCACAATAAACTGGAAAATTCTGAAAGAGATGGGAATATCAGACCACCTGACCTGCCTCTTGAGAAATCTGTATGCAGATCAGGAAGCAAGAGTTAGAACTGGACATGGAACAACAGACTGGTTCCAAATAGGAAAGGAGTACGTCAAGGCTGTGTATTGTCACTCTGCTTATTTAACTTCTATGCAGGGTACATCATGAGAAACGCTGAACTGGAAGAAACACAAGCTGGAATTAAGATTGTGGGAGATATATCCATAACCTCATATATGCAGATGACACCACCCTTACGGCAGAAAGTGAAGAGGAACTAAAAAGCCTCTTGATAAAAGTGAAAGAGGAGAGTGAAAAAGTTGGCTTAAAGCTCAACATTCAGAAAACAAAGATCATGGCATCTGGTCCCATCACTTCATGGCAAATAGATGGTGAAACAGTGGAAACAGTGTCGGAGTTTATTTTTTTGGCTCCAAAATCACTGCAGATGGTGATTGCAGCCATGAAATTAAAAGATGCTTACTCCTTGGAAGAAAAGTTATGACCAACCTAGATAGCATATTCAAAAGCAGAGACATTACTTTGCTGACTAAGGTCTGTGTAGTCAATGCTATCGTTTTTCTAGTAGTCATGTATGGATGTGAGAGGTGGACTGTGAAGAAAGCTGAGCTCTAAAGAATTGATGCTTTTGAACTGTGGTGTTGGAGAAGACTCTTGAGAGTCCTTTGGACTGCAGGGAGATCCAACCTGTCCATTCTAAAGGAGATCAGCCCTGGAATTTCTTTGGAAGGAATGATGCTAAAGCTGGAACTCCAGTACTTTGGCCACTTCATGCGAAGAGTTGACTCACTGGAAAAGACTCTGATGCTGAGAGGGATTGCTGGCAGGAGGCGAAAGGGATGACAGAGGATGAATTGGCTGGATGGCATCACTGACTCAATGAATGTGAATCTGAGTGAACTCTGGGAGTTGGTGCTGGACAGGGAGGCCTGGTGTGCTGTGATTCATGGGGTCGCAAAGAGTCGGACACGACTGAGTGACTGAACTGAACTGAATATATTAGGAACCCCAGTGTTCTACCATCTCATTTAATCATCCTCAGATCTAAAGTGTAAATTGCTAGTCTCAGTTTTCTATGAAGACAATGATGTTCTGAGCCCTTAATATGTCTGTTGTAAGTGGTAGAGCTGAGATTTCACTGGAATTTGTCTAATTCTGAGCTGCAAAAGCTCTTTAATGGCTTAGTCATTCTGTCTTAACATCTAGGTTTTATTCATTAGTGTCTTTGCTCAGGCTACCATAAAAAAATAATACCACAGACTACATGGCTTAAACGATAGATATGTATTTCTTACTCTTCTAGAGGTTAGGAAGTCCAAAACCAAGGTGTCTCTCATTTTTGGGTTCCTGGTGAAAGCTCTCTCTCAGGCTTGCCGATGACCATTTTCTCACTATCCTCCCTTGGAGTGGAGAGACTAAACCCTCTGGTCTCTTACTATAAGGTCTCATGACTAATCCCACCACGAAGACCTCATCCTCATGACTTCCTCTAAGCTAATTGCCTCCCAAAGCTCCATTTCCAAACACCATCACTTTGGGAGTTAGGGCTTCAACATACAAAAGGACAGAGTGTATACGTGAGAGGCAAAGAGACACAGTTTTGTACATAGCCTCTAGTCTGTTTTAATTCTTAATCCCAGCTTAACCCCAACCTGGCACATTTTTCAGGTGATCAAAACTGGATGCAGCAGCATGCTAATATTTCACCTGGTGTGGCAGCCAGTTGTTGATGATCCTGCCTCCCAAGACTCACACTTTCCACGTTGTACCAGGATTGGTCTGTGTTATCATACACACACACTCATATGGTAGAAATGCATCTCCTATTTTCCATCTCTCTGTGTCTCTCATCCATTGCAGGGAATTGGGAGAGAAGGAGGGGTGTGGGAAGCCAGCTGCCATGTGTGAGCTGCCCTGTGGAAAAGCACTAAAGTGTCCTACCAGCAGACATATGAGGAGGTGAAAGTGAGTCCTCCAGTAGTCCTTTGGACCATATGTGCCTGTCTTATTTTTGGACTGACCCTCTCAGAAGAAATCCTGAACCAGAGTTACCCAGATAAGCAGCTCCCTGATCCCTGATTCTCAGACTATGAGAATAGAGGTGTTTGTTACTTTAAGCTGTTCAGATTTTTGAACAATTTGCTGCAATACAATAGAATACTGATAATCTTGACACTATATTTTTTATTTTATGCTAATCTAGCTGAAGTAGCTTTCAAGCCATTTCTCTTCTCCACTAGAGCATCCTTTAAACCTGCATTCTTTATGAAAGTTTTCATTCACTTTGCTACTCTCAGACTTTAAAGTTGTGTCCTGCGTTAAGTGCGTGGTATGACAAATTTGTCATATGAATACTATCAATGTCATTGGAGGACATTAGGAAATATTCTTGGAAATAGTGCAATGCCTTCACTATAAATCAAGAATTTGTGGTTACTTGGAACCAAAATAAAGTTTGTCTTTTCACGACTTTGAAGAAAGTATTGCTAAGCAAATTAAAAAAGCATGTGTATGTAAAAATAAATTTAAATATATTAAGTAAAAATATTTCATAATTTATACTTTGTAATCATGTTTACATTTATTCATGTCAATGGTTACAACACAATTGTATTGATTCTTCTATGTGACTTTAGCATATCCCATTTATTTATATCTACAAAATGCATTATATTAGCATATTTTTGCTAGTGTAATTCCCAGCTGATACTTAAAGTGGCATCAAAACTGCATTTCTTTCTGTAATACACTGCTTCTTACCACCAATTTTTAAAAATTTATGTATAGTTTATTTGCAATGCTGTGTTAGTTTCAGCTGTACAGCAGAGTGGCTCAGTTATACCTGTGTTTGTACTGGGTTGAACAGCCCGGTTTATTTTGGTTAACCCTATGTAGATAGATAGATAGATAGATAGATAGATAGATAGATAGATAGATAAAAAAAATATACATATATATTTTTCCCCCTCAGGTTCTTTTACATTATAGTTTATTACAAAATATGGAATATAGTTCCTGTGTCTCTGTGCTATGTAGTAAGTTTTTATATAGTTTATATGTTGGCAGTATATAACTGTTAACATCAAACCCCTGAACATACTCACCTGGGTCTAGAGCAGGGATATTTGGTGTTTTAAATTAAGAAGACAATATCATGGCAAGCAGAGTACTAGATAGGAGATTAGAAGCACTAGGCTTTAATCCAAGTTTTCCCTTTCTGCATAGTTTAATCTTATAAACAGAACTTATTTTTCCATGAGTTCTCTTTACGTATCTGTAAAATGAGGATGTTGGACTATTAGGTGTTAGCCTTAGAATTCTTAGCATTCAGTGAAAAACTGAGGACCAATATGTTAAATAAATGAATATGTATTTTTAAAAATGTTGCTGATCTGGCTAAACTAGGGGTAGGACCCTGGAGTTCAGACTTTTATCTCGCCACACCCTTCAAAGGCTCTGTCAGTGTTGGTGGAAACGTGGTACGACAGCCCAATGGATTAGATGCTCTCTAGAGCTACTGCATTCATAATATTCCAAAATTTTATTCAGTAGAACCCACTTAACAGTTCTGTTACCTTCAATGGAAAATGAAATTTGAATAAAGTGCTTTTCTTTGGAGCTCTTATCAATTCATAAACACTTTTTACTGGCTCATAAGTAAATTTGTGTTGTTGTTGCTGTGGTTGTTTAGTGGCTAAGTCGTGTCTGACTCTTTGCAACCCTATGTACTATAGTCCACAGGCTCCTCTGCCCAGGGGCTTTCCTGGGCAAGAATACTAGAATAGATTGCCATTACTTTCTCAAGCCTAAATAAATATTACCATTTCATTATCATTATATCATAATTACTGACCTCTATATGTAGGCCCATAAAATAATTCAGTGGGTTTAAACAACCTCTCATATGAAATAAATAAATGTAACAAGTAACTCAGGTGTGGTAAAATGCAGAATCTCCTCTTTGCCTTCAACAAAGAAGAATATCTGTAGCGTCTCTTCTAATCTGTTGGGTTTAGGTAACAAATTTGATACTGACTCTGTGTGCTTGGTTTAAAGCCCATTGGACAAACCCTAAAGCTCTAAGTAATCTACTTGCCAAAATAAAATAAAAACTGTTGGAATGAGCAGATCTGCACTGTAAGTAGGACTTATCCACAGACATTCACAGAAGCATACAGCATGTTACACACAGTGGTGTCACTGTATGCTTCGAGTCATGTATTTATATGCACGTATATGTTACATATTTGTAAACATAGAGGAAATTGAAGCTTAGTCTTTTTTGTTAGCATGCATGAGATAATTTGAGAAGTCCAGATAAAATGCTCAAATGATGGAATCTTCAGTATAATTAAGTGTTCTAATGAGCAAGAACTTCATTTTGGTTTCTGGAGGGGCTGGGTCATGTGAAGCAAATGTGAAATGCACATTCTCTTGAAAACAGGTCAATATTTCACTTTCACAGATTGATTTTCCTTAAATGTTCTACTGAAGAAAATAGTAGCTCTAATATTTATTCATTTTATCATGTTTGGGTGACTTTTTTTTCTTTTTATTTTTTTGATGTGAATTGACATTTTAAAGAATGTCACTAGGAGATGTCATTGAGCATTTTGACTACTGTTGGTAGATTCCAGATTACCAAAGTCTCATATAATTTCTTTTATTCTCTTCATGGATTTTTAAACCCATATCCCGTCTTCAAAAGTGTTATAAACAGTTTATTCTTCTTTATGTCTAACTGATCTTTTTGATTTTTTTTAATGTAGTCCATGTCATTAATAAAACATAATTGCCTGAGCCTTTTCTAGAGTATAATTATGATATTATTTTATTGACAGATTTTTCTAGTTCTTTTTCTAGAATCTATTTACCACAAAGCCAAATCTGTCTCATCTTCTTTCTTTATATTTCACTTTACTGAAAAAACAGAAGTATTATATGATGGGATGAATAACTTTTCAAAGGAGTTAGAAAAAAAAAAAGAAAATGGATAAGAAGGCTGTGGTACATATACACAATGGAATATTACTCAGCCACTAAAAAGAATACATTTGAATCAATTCTAATGTGGTAGATGAAACTGGAGCCTATTATACAGAAAAACACTAATACAGTGTACTAATGCATATATATGGAATTTAGAAAGATAGTAACAATAACCCTGTATGCGAGACAGCAAAAGAGACACAGATGTATAGAACAGTCTTTTGGATTCTATTAGCCTCCAATTAAAATAAATAAATTTATATTTAAAAATCAAATAAAATAACATATTTTTACTAGTTCTTTTCTTCAAAAGATACATCAGAGTAATAAAATGCCTTGATAATATTCAAGCTTCAGCCATCAAATTCATATCTTTTAAAATTTTTCTACAGTAATACATTTTCCCTTTTCAATACACAAATTAGTGATTTCATTATATACTTTATAAATTCATAATATAAATTGTATCTCAAATTACATCTTGCAAAAAAATACAGTTAATGCTGTTCTTAGTCTAATATGATGGATACTTTTCATTAACCTTGATTTTGCACCCTCTTGCATTAGTTTTAACCTAAAAATAATATAGTAAGTCCCATTTTAAGAGAAATAACTGTCATCTGTAATTACAGTCATTTTAATGGTCTGTTGGCTCTTTTGATGATAAAGACTGTAATTCTTTTAGAAAATTTACATATTACTAAAGCCAAATTTCATTTTGATTAGTCTATATTTTCCTTTTCAAAGTCAAAGACCCAGCAATGCCCTCTCCATTGGATTGTTGTAAGATTTATAAACACTATTTACAAAATGCTTACTTAGTATATGCAGCATATAATCAGCACTCAAAAATACTAACCATTAGTGATTTAGCCCCCAAAGTTTGCAAAACTATTTTAAATTTATCCATATTCATAATCATTGTTCAGACTTTGACCAAATACCTTCTCAGCCTTTCGATACTGATGATCTAATTCTCATTTAATTTAGTCTCAGGAAGATGTCAAGTTTATCCCTTCAGATTGTATCTACTTTAATTTCTGTTTCCTAATTTTTAAAATTCTTCAGTTCTGGTTTCTTTCTAGAGTCCTACTGACTAAGGTTTATCCAATGTGCAAAATGAAATGTTTATCCAAAATGAAATGTTTCATTTCAGAAGGCTGCCTGGGGATGTTCATTTCAGTAGTGTGTAAGCCTTTGGGCTGAAGTACTTCTAGGGCAGATATTTTGGGGGAGGACCTCAAGTGTCTCTCCAGGGATATTGTCAATAGCTTGGAATCCATCATTTTATACACCTTTATAAAAATGAAAACTTTACCACTTTCTCTATACATCCTTACCTTGTATCACAAGACTCAAATATTAAGTCTATAACTCCTTCATAACCAACTTAAATTCATTTCTTTTACTCTCTCCAGAGAAATGAAAAACTCTGAGCTGTAACTGACACTGCTATTAAGCCACCTTTCCTGAATACACCTTGTAGGGGCCGGAGATTCACCCTCATGCTTCACGAACCTGGGATGCCACTCCCATCTGATTGACTAGTGCACTGTACATGAATTAATCCTCCCTTTCCGATTACATTCATTTTTGTATCAATGTAATTTTTTGTTTTTTTCCATGTGTGATATTTTATCAGTTTGAATAGAGTCATTTAACAAACATTAATTGAAACCTACTGTAAATCAGGCATCCCCTAAGTATTGCAGGCACAGTGAAGAAAGACATGTTTTACATTTTGGGTTCACCTCAAGAAAGGAAACCAGCTAATCTGAAAAAGGTATGTATCCTGAGCATTTAGCCTTCAGAAAAGCACATTAAGTTTGCACATTTTACCAGACTAGCCACAAAATAGGAGAAAGGAAGAGAAATAAATACAAGCAACTATGTCTTAGTACCTGGAAAGAAAACACTGACTGAAATATGATCGCATCACAAACAAGCAATTTGTTCTGGATAGTGGACGTCGTTGTTATCTATGCTTTTTGTAAAATTTCCCTAATTATAAACCAGAGTATTTAATGCATATTGAGTGTTCTCCTCTTCTATACTCACTTACTTATCCAGAGATTTACAAGAATTGGGGGAATTTTTATGTATTTGTTTTTGGTTGACGGAGCATATACACACACACACACACAGACACACACACACACACAGGGGTAAAAATAAATATACTTTGCACTTATAATTGGCTCAATTCTTGTCTGTATTGCTGTTTATAGTTCATTCTCTTGCCCTGTTTCCTGACACATCCAGCTTCAATGTCTTACTGTCATTACCACTTCTTGTTCCAGTCTTTCCCAACTACCTCTCCTTCCCATGTAAACTATTTCCTGTGTTCCTGGAAGGATTCGGCTTCATACTCACTATCCTGTGTCTACTAATAGTCCTGATACTTTTCTTGTGGATCTCAATATCCAAACAGATGATTCTTCCAGCAACTCAGATTCATCTCCTCCAGTGAGATTATCCTCAACTCTACCACAGCTAGTCTTCACACATAGTCTTTTTTTTTTTTTTTTGGTTTCCCATCTTACAGGAGCTCAGTTCCCTGAGATTGAACCCCGTCACCCCTGCGGTAGAAGCTCAGGGCACTAACCACTGTATGAACAGGGAATTTCCTCTCAGAGCTAGTCGTTAAGGCAGACATTTCCATTACCAACCTACATCCCTTTGAGAATTTCGACCGCAAATATCCTGCTCTCTGACCGCTACCTCATAGCTTTCCAGCTCACTGCATTTTCTACAATTGTAAAAATGCCAACAATTTTTACAATCCACTGGGACCTTTAATCCGTTAATTGATTGTACCTTCTTTCCCTTATTTTTCATGCAGCTCATATCCTCATTCTCCCTTCAAAATAGTTCTCTTTCCCAAGTCATCAGCACCAGGTGATGTTTTAATAGACAAACAGCACCAACTTGTCAACTATATGTGTGTGACAACCAAGAAGTGTATTATCTAGTCCCACTTGAAAGACCTCAAACAAAGCTGCATAGACCAGGGATGAGCCATTCTTGCTTATCCCTGCCTGCATTTTAGATTCGTGAGCAAAATAAATGATTGGTGTATTTTAAACCAGTAAGTTTTACAATGACTTGTTAAGTAATAATACATGATATCACAGATGACTATAGGGACAAAATCTTGATAATGTCATTTCTTAGAAACTCTGTGACCTTTGGAGTGCCATTTAGCCTCTTCAAGTCTTTCATCATCTGGAAAAGAAGAGAGCTATAATCCCAATCTCTTAAGGTTATTTTGAGAGTTAAATGAGATAGCACATTTAAAGTTCTTAGAATAATCAGTTCAGTTCAGTTCAGTTGCTCAGTCGTGTCTGACTCTGCCAGGCCTCCCTGTCCCGCACCAACTCCCAGAGTTCACTCAAACTCATGTCCGTCAAGTCAGTGATGCCATCCAGCCGTCTCATCTTCTGTCATCCCCTTCTCCTCCTGCCCCCAATCCCTCCTAGCATCAGAGTCTTTTCCAATGAGTCAGCTCTTCACATGAGGTGGCCAAAGTACTGGAGTTTTAGCTTTAGCATCATTCCTTCCAAAGAACACTCAGGACTGATCTCCTTTAGAATGAACTGGTTGGATCTCCTTGCAGTCCAAGGGACTCTCAAGAGTCTTCTCCAACACCACAGTTCAAAAGCATCAATTCTTCGGCGCTCAGCCGTCTTCACAGTCCAACTCTCACATCCATACATGACTACTGGAAATATCATAGCCTTGACTAGATAGACCTTTGTTGGCAAAGTATTTAGCTTATGATAATTTCTCGTTAATTTTTCGCAATTTTTATTACTTTGTATAATAAGTATTTCTTTCAGAGTATAAAATATTCTTGTTTCCAGTCTTTTTGCTCAATCCGCTATTCCTTTCTCTTTTTCAGATTATATGTAAAATATTATATGTGTGCATGCACGTGTGCTAAGTCGGTTCAGTAATGTCAGGCTCTTTGTGACCCTATGGACTCTAGTCCACCAGGCTCTGCTGTCCATGTGCTTCTCCAGGCAGAAACACTGGACTGGGGTGCCATTTCCTCCTCCAGGGGATCTTCCCAATCCAGGGATCAAACTCACATCTCTTATGTCTCCTGCTTTGGCGGGTGGATGTAGTGACAATGTAGATGGCCATGATGGATTTGGTAGTGATAGAAGCAGTTTGGGAGGTGGTGGAAGCTACAGGGATTTTTGGCAGTTACAGCAATCTATCTTCAAATTTTGGACCCATGAAAGGAGGAAGCTTTTGAGGCAGAAGTTCTGGCCCATATGGTAGTGGAGGCCAATAGTTTGCCACACCATGATTTCGAGTCGGCTATGATGCTTCCAGCAGCAGTAGCTACAGCAGTGGCAGAAGGTTTTAATTGCTGCCAGGAAACAAAGCTTAGCAGGCGAAGAGAGTCAGAGAGGTGAGAGGAAAGCTACTGATTACAACAGATTTGTGAACTCAGCCACACACAGTGGTGGCAGGGCCTAGATGCTACGAAGACATGTTTTAGTCAATACTTGTGTATGGCCGACTTAATGAACATGAATTTGAGCAAACGCTGGGAGATAGTGAAGGACAGATGAACTTGGAGAGCTGCAGTCCATGCAGTTCAGAGTCGGACATGACTGGCGACTGAACAATTGGCAGGTGGGCTCTTTGCCACTAGCACCAACTGGAAGTCCATTATATTATATATCCACATTGCATTAATATGTTTTAAACTTTTTGGTCCTTCCTATCATTTTGTTTCTAATCCAGCTTTTCTTTTTCATTTTAACGGACAATTTAATTCATTCTCACTTTCGTATCTTTCTTCTGTATTGGACCAAGGCCAGATTTGATTTTTAGAGCTGTAGAGTGGTAATAATGTATGAGTTTAATAATACATGAAATATGTTAAATCATTACAAATCAGAAAAAAAGGTTTAACATAAAAATGTGCAATAGCTTTTACTTCTAGTAGAAATTAATAAATATATGTATAAATAAATAATTAAATAAAATTAATTAATTAAAAATTAGTAAATATATGTATAAATTAGCTATTAACCACTTAAGTATAAGGTTTACTAATATAATTCATTTTTATAGATTCATAAAGTGTGAAAGCTAAATTAGTGACTTGAATTTTTTTTTAATGAACATTTCTGTATTGCTTCAAGTTAGTGCTAAAATCATCTAAACCAGATATCCTGATAGAGAGGAAGGAAAAATAAACACCTAAATGACCCTTGACATGAATAATCAAAATTTTAGGAGAAAATTCAAAGAAGAAATGAACTCATAGTAAAAATTTGAAACTGATTAAAATCATGTCTAAAATCAAATTGTGCAATATTACTTAATTTACATATAGTGAGGATGTGTAGATTTTTAAAAGTATATACTGTTTTTTTCCAGTGTGCCAAGTGCTTTACATTCATTATCTCATTTAATCCTTGTAATGATTCTGCAAGTTTAATCTGCATTTTTATACAGGATAATACAGGCTCAGAGAGATTCAGCAGCCTCTTCAATGTAAAACAGCTAGTAAGAAGCCAAACACATTTTAAGACCATCTCATTTTAAATTGTGCCTCATCTGCAGAGCTAACAGGCTAAAGACAAAATGTTCTCCCTCATATAAATGCCTTGAAATTATGAAAATGGAAAGTAATCAAGAATTACCTCCATACAATCTTAGTAAAGGAAGATTTGTTCCCAGAACCAAAGATTAGTTAAGCAAGGACATGAAATACTCCCTTGTACTTTAAATGACTTAGAAACAATGTAATTATTTACTGAACCATAAATCCAATCAGGTAATTTCATCAATGCTAAATAATAAAATTTTATGGATTAATTCTTAAGTTGAAAGTGTTTTTCTAGTTTATATATAAAATTCCAAGGTGACCTTTATTCTTTATAAGTATTTTATACTTTGTTTTAATTACAAAGTTTTTAAACATAACTTATAACCAATAAGCTGTAAGTGAAAATAAAAGTAATTTAGTGGAACTATGCTTTTGATATATGTGTCCATGTATTAGGAATATAACACTTTTTCCAGCACTAAATGAAACAACACAACATTTAAACAATAAATTTTCTTCACAGACGATGGCATCAAAATCCACAGCTTGGTCAAACCTAATAAAATACCCATATATTTGCAGGCTAATTTGCAAGAGAAACAAAGGTTATCTAAAATAAAAGGCTGAGTAGATTTTAGAGCAAAGATAAATATTTAGATATTTTTTAAAAAGCAGCAGAATTTCAGCAGAGTAAGTTTAAGGCTTAAATGTTAACCCTAAACATGGAAAATTGTGGAGGGTGAAGGTCTTTTTTTCCTTATTTATTTTAGTGTTTTTAATAAACTAAAAGCTGGATTTTTAGACCATTGGTCACAAAACATTTTTTAAAAAGATAAACCAGTGAACTAAATTCAAGCAAGAGTTATTAGGGCTTTTGTTGTTGTTCTTTGACATCTAAAGGTAGGAAATTGCAATGTACTCAACTCTTGGTATCTTGGAAACGGGCAGCTGTAAAAAACACCTTAGGAAGTAAACATTTTTAAGAGTATAGAGCTGGCCAGTGTCAGCTAGCTGTGTAGGAGTCAATGCATAGAAAATACTGATATTCCAAAGCAATTTAACCTTATTTCATTTGCAGCACAGCAAGAATCCCTGAATATGCCTTTCATACTATAGCATAATTCACATTATAAATTATAGACATATAAAATGAATTATAGACATGTACTATGAGGCACAGCACGACAATGAGAATATGACTTTCATAAACTAGGCATATACACTGCTAAGTTTTTGTTATTTTGTGAATTTAGATTATATTTTCCTTTTATATGCTCTGTAGTTTTAAAAAGTTCCTTTTTCATCAGTTAACAGGTAATTGAAGAAGAAATATTTTTCCCCCTCTGTGGTTAATACAAAAACACATGAACCTTTTTAGGTTCATATGGTGAGCAGATTTAAGTGCTTCTGAATTCTCTTTAGGAAGTAGATCCCATTAAAATATGTGCTCCTGTGAAGAGAATGGGGAGCTAGACATGGCCAATCTTTCTCATTTGCTTCATAATCCATTTGTTTGTTTGGTGCCAAATTAATAATTCTTAAAGGAAGATGGAATGGAATGGCATTCAGAATACGTATAAATATTTCAGTGAAGAATCACGCCCATTAGATCCATCAAACTCATTAGATCCATCACACTTTATTCTAAGCAAATTTTCCCTTTTCAAACTGTTAAATAGAATTAACTGTAGGGAGAGATGAAGCTACTCTTTAGATGAGGAGGAATGGAGGAATCTCGCTTGTCCAGGCTCTGGAAAGTAAATGTATACTATTTTTATCTCATTCCTACAGAATCACAGCAACACTATTCATCACTCATTTTGGATTCCATATCATCAAGTTCTAAATCTTAGTTTGTCATTTGCTTTGTGTGTGTTCCTTCTGCTATATCCAAGCATAGGTCTGCTTCATGTCATCATGATTTCCTTTTAAAATTATAGGTGAAACCTGCCAGTGTCTCCCTCTCTCTTGAGATGATTCCATATCCTCCTGGTAAAATCTCTTAATCAATCCATGAATCAATCAAAAAAAAAAAATCACTTTTTCCAGCCCAGAATCCTAGTGATTCTAATTCATTTCAAACTCTAGAGCATGGAATTGATTCAAAGCTCTCTCCCAAATGCTTCAAACAAGTCATGTCTCACTGGTCTATTACTTAGTCCTTTACATGCTTAGTTATTCTTTTGCTCTCTCTTACATGGAATTAGAATATTCTCTTCTCTGAGCAGGCCTTCTCTTTGCTTTCCATTTTCATCACTACTATCTATATATGAAATATCTTCTGCCATATTCTCAGCTAAAATTACTAAATCACTTTGTAGTACTTGAAAATATTGTTTGACATCATTACTAATGTGTTTCCAGAAATTAGCTTATAGTTATTTCATGCATTTGTGTCCCTTTATCTCCAAGGATTTAATGCATGATTTTTGAGTTTGTCAAATGACTCAATAATTGGATTACTTAGTATTAAATGAAATGCCACACAGAAGGTGTTAATTATTATTACATGAATATAAATTGTATAAGTGCTTTATTGTATGCTGCAGAAGGTAAGAAGGTACAAGCTGTTAACTGTGAGCATATATCACTGCATTTGAATTTATGATAATAATCTCATGCTATTCCAATCAACAAGAAGCAAGAAAAGCTCAAAGCACCATGCATGAATTATTAATTTCTCACTACATGCAAGAAATAATATGCTAGTAATTATAATAAAATATCAATGCCATCTTCCTTGATTTCATTATGTTTACATAGTAAACACTAGACTGTTAATGAGAATTATAAGCAATGACTCTTTGATTTAAAGCATCTTTATCATTAGTGATGATGCAGATATTATCCTGTGAGTAACACATCTGCCACATATATGTGTATATCTGCATATATAATATATACTTTATATTGATATAATGTATAAAACATGCACATTATTTTAAAAGTGAATATATTTTCCATGATAAACAGTAGCAATAGAGGGCTTCCCTAGTGGCTCCGTGGTAGAGAGTGAGCCTGCCAATGCAGGAGACACGGATTCAGTCCCTGATCTGGGAAGATCCCACATGCCATGAGCAACTAAGCCCATGCACCATGACTATGGAGCCTGTGCTCTAGAACCAGGGAGTCACAACTACTGAGCCACCTGCCACAGCTACTGAAGCCCCTGTACCCTAGAGCCCCTGCTCTGCAGCGAAGAAGCCATCGCAGAGAGGAGTCTGCACACCACCGCTAGAGAGCAGCCCCCACTTAACACAACTAGAAAGAAAAGGCCTGCACAGCAACGAAGCACCAGCACACTGCAAAATAGATAATAAACATTATATAGAGAAAATACTCTTTTCTGTTTCTTGTTTCAATCAGTTCTAATGAGATGGATGAAACTGGAGCTGATTATACAGAGTGAAGTAAGCCAGAAAGAAAAACACCAATACAGTATACTGACACATATATATGGAATTTAGAAAGATAGTAATGATGACCCTGTATGTGAGACAACAAAAGAGACACAGATGTATGGAATGGACTTTTGGCCTCTGAGGGAGAGGGAGAGGATGGGATGATCTGGGAGAATGGCATTGAAACATGTATACTATCATGTAAGAAACGAAGTGCTAGTTTATGTTCGATACAGGATGCTTGGGGCTGGTGCACGGGGATGATCCAGAGAGATGAAATGGGGAGGGAGTTGGGAGGGGGATTCAGGATTGGGAGCTCGTGTGCACCTGTGGCTGATTCATCTCAATGTATGGCAGAACCAATACAGTATTGTAAAGTGGAATTAAGTAAAAATAAAATTTAAAAATAAATAAATAAATAAATAAATAAATGTGTTTACTAATGAAGACTTAAAATACTGAGATCGCACTCTGTATTTCAATAAATTTTCAACATTGCCAGCAATATACAAACTGAAAATAATATGTTATAATTTATTTTATTTTTTTAAGTGGAAATATACTTTTATTTATTTTTTTAATTAAATTTATTTATTTTTTTAATTACAATACTGTATTTGTTTTGCCATACATTGACACGAATCAGCCATAGGTGAACACAATCGCCCAATGCCGAAGCCCCCTCCCACCTCCCACCCCACATCCTCTACCTGAATCATCCTGTGCATCAGCCCCATGCATCCTGCATCCTACACCAAACATAGATTAGCGCTTCGTTTCTTACAGGAAAATACACATGCTTCACTGCCATTCTCCCAAACCATCCCACCCTTTCCCTCTCCCTCAGAGTCCAAAAGTCCACTCTTATAACTCTGTGTCTCTTGTTGTCTCACATATAGGGTCATCATTACTGTCTTCTAAATTCCATATATATGTGTCAGTATACTGTATTGGTGTTTTTCTTTCTGGCTTACTTCACTCTGTATAATCGGTTCCAATTTCATCCATCTCATTAGAACTGAGTCAACTTTATTCTTTTTAAGGGCTGAGTAGTATTCCATAGTGTATATGAACCACAGCTTTCTTATCCATTCATCTGCTGATGGACATCTAGGTTGCTTCCATGTCCTGGCTATTATAAACAGCGCTGCAATTTTTATTAAGGAAAACAAATCCCCAAATGCACTTTATAATATAACTTAATAGCATTTGTAATTTAACAATGGCATTCTACCCCATCTATTAGTGAAAGTAATATTTTCTCCAAAATCTTTGGAAATTTGTTGTAAATTTGTTTATAAAGAGTTGTTTTTTGTCCCTGTAACTTTTGATTTTGAACCTTAGATGCCTTACTCAGAAGATAAATATTAATTTCCTAATTTCTGTAGAAGTTGTTAGCACTTAGTTGGTTTGTATATTTTTTTAATGGAGCAATTAATATAAATTCAATAATAATTCTATTTTTGTTTTGAAGTAAATCAGATTTTTAGGAAGTACTTTTTATAAGCAATCAAACTGGCAAGATCAGGGGAAGCATGGGATTGACACAGTTCTCACTCTCCAAGAAGTTCAGCTGAGAAGAAAAGAAAAAAAAAAAACCAACGTAATTTAAAGAATACCCCAAGAGAGTAATTGAAGATATTTTCAAGTTCTTACATTAAGGAGCTCTTTATTCAACCTCCATCACGGGCCAGACCCTGGGATAACTCCAGGGCTACGATGGTGAGCAAGAGAGACAGGAGTGGAAGAAGATGGAATGTGCATGTGTTAGTGAGTGTTTTACCAATGAAAACTGTCATAGTGATTCTTAGGAAATATTGCCACAGAAGAGGCAAAAATTGAGCTGAATTTTGAAGGATGGATAGATTTTAAATCCATAGAAAGTGAGGAAGAGAGCTTCCCAGACACCCAGAATATAGCCAACAAAAAGATTCCTTGGGAGGAATTCTGATTTAGGAAGGTCTTCAGGTTATTTGGGAGTGAGAAGGAATTCAGCTGCAGTGGAGAGTTGTGGAGAAGCATGGAGATAGACTTAGAGAAGGTAGAAAAATAGGCTGAGTCCTGGTGGGGTGAGGCTTGAATGCTGCTCTGAAGGAAGCTGAGTTTAGGAGATAGTCTCTGAAAGATTTTGTGTCTCTTATTCTTAAACTGCATGCAATAATCAATGCCTAGTCCCTGCTTAGGGGCTTCCCTGGTGGCTCAGGTGGTAAGGAATCTGCCTGCAATATAGGAGACCCACTTTCAATCCCTGGATCAGGAAGGTCCCCTGCAGAAGGGAATGGCTACCTAAGGCAGTATTCTTGCCTGGAGAATATCATGGACACAGGAGCCTGATGGACTAGACCATCAAGTTGCAAAGAGTCAGACATGACTGAGCAACTAATTCTTTACTTTCATTCCCTGTCTGAGCACAGTATTTCTTCTTAACATCTCAGCAATGCAGAGTGGCTGCAATTTAATTGAGGAAATGTGTGTGTGGCAGAACTGTGAAAGGGGTGGGATAGTTGATTAATACATACATTTTCAGGTTGATAGATTATGGCAAGTGAAAAGACAGTTTGCTCACATGGAAGGTTATCTGGAGCAGTTTGAGTAGTTTAAAAAGTGAGCCTAAGCCCCCACCCCTCCCCACCCATCCTGTAACAAATGTGAATGTACTTAGCGCCACTGAATGTGTTAGTAGCTCAGTTGTTTCCAACACCTTGTGACTGCTTGTGACCCCCATGAACTGTAGCCCACCATGTTTCTCTGTCCATGGCCTCTCCAGGCAAAATACTGGAGTGGGTTGCAATTCCCTTCTCCAAAGGATCTTCCAAACCCAGGGATCGAACCCAGGTCTCCCACATTGCAGGCAGATTCTTTACTGTCTGAGCCATCAGGGAAGCTCTAGTACCATTGAAATGTACAGTTAAATATGATTAAGATAGTATGTTTTATAGCATGTGACTTTTACCACAATAAAAACATTTTTTTAAAAAGAAGTGAGCCTAAAAACATTTTTGAGATAGTTATTAGAATTTTTGCCTTTTTAACTTATACCATATATATACATTTCAAACTGATATAGAAGCTATCTATCTATACATACATACCTATAGTTATAATTATTTAATAATTGTAAATTAAAAAGTGCACATTCAATATTGAATTCTGTATTTTTCAGTCCCTTGCCTTTAAACTATCGTTGTAAAAACATGTGCATATCTAAGCAGTACTGTTGCCAAAATTTGATCTCTGTTTACTGGTGCCAAATGGAAACTCAGAGTTTTGGATGTAGTAGATAAAAGTAGCTTTTATTGCTTTGCCAGGCAAAGAGGGTCATAGCAGGCTTATGCCCTCAAGACTGTGTGACCCACCCTGGAGTGGGTATTGAGGAGTCTTAGGGTACAGAATAAGCAGAGTGTGATCAGCTTGTGGACCTTTTTATGATTGGTTGGCAGTGAAGCAATTGGGAGTTGGCTTCATCAGCCTTTGGTTTCCAACCAGTCTGCAGTCTACATGCTTGTAGGCAGCATACAGTTAACTTCTTCCACCTGCTGGGGTTTTCCGTATCTGCAAAACTTTTCAAAGGACATGGTATCAATTAACTATAGTCCTTGAGGAAAAACTAAAGGTCCTTGGCTTTGTTTAATGGCTAAAGTATTATTGTTTTGTCTTGCTTGACTGTTTTTCTCTCTCTGCACTTCTTCAGTTATCTGATTAAATTTATTCTTTGACTCAAGTTTTTCTACAAACAAAAGGCAGACAGGACATAGGTAGGGAACTATTCAGAAGGTCTTACTCAGTGAAATTATATTTTTCAAAACACACTATTTGGTTTTAGTTGTTTTGTTTAAATTTATGAAAAGGTTAGTAAGTTATATATCTTGTTGAATATGCTTCCTTCACTCATTATTTTGTCAACATACCCATCCCTGTGATTGCATGTTACTGTAACTCATTTATTTTCAATGCAGTATAATATTCCACAACATGCAGGTACTGCTTCTAGATCTTTCCTGTTAAAAGCCATGCTACTGTGAACTTTTTTCTTTACACACAGGAGTTCCTATATGCAGGAGTTCCTCTTGGGTATCTAACTTAAGAGAAACTGAGGAATTGCAAAATAAGTGAATCACAGGAATTAAGGTAGCTGTCACTTCTGGGTTTAATAATTAGAGCTACATGTGATTTTAGCACAGGCCTTGTGACGTCTGAGGGAATAAGTTGGATATAGGATAAGGAAAGGGGAAGCAAAGGTTTACTGGGGCACCAACTAGAGCTCTGACCTGAGTTATCCAGGACTACACAGTTTGTATGTAACTTGATTATTTTCTGAGTTACAGAACTATAGAAGACTTTATGTTATAGAAACATGAGACTAAATTAAGTAAGCTCTACCATGGCTCAAGGGTAAATAATCTGCCTGCAATGTAAGAGACCCAATTTTGATCCTTGGGTTGGGAGGATCCCCTGAAGAAGGAAATGGCTACCCACTCCAGTATTCTTGCCTGGAGAATCCCATGGACAGAGGAGCTTGGCAGGCTGTAGTCCATGAAGTCGAAAAGAGTTGGACATGACTAAGGCAATTTAGCATGCACCGTGTAGGTAGAAAGGTAATATCCGTGGCCACTTCCATGATGCTGTCAGCTTCCATCCTCCATCTGCCATAGATTAAGCCTGTGCTGTCACTCTAGGGAAGACGTCCTTACCCCAGTCATCAATCCACCTTTCAGGCAAGAAGAAGAGAAAGGGCAAAAGGAAGAAAAGGGCGACTCCAATGAGATGGCCTCTTAGATTTCCAGAAACCCTGCCCAGTAACTTGGACTTTGACCTCATTAACCAGTATTCAACCACTTGGCTGTCCCATCCTTCCCCAAGAAGTATGAATAATGTCTTTTATAAAGCTAAGCGTATTGTTACCCTAAATCGTATGGGATGCTGTAGGGAAAGGGAATGGATATTGATAAAGTGATCAGCAATGTGCCCCAGGATGCAGAAAGAGTATAAAATAGGCATTTGTGGTCTTATAATCAAACAAATTGTTTCTGTGTCTAGAATAAGAAAAAGACAGAAGTTTAGAGGCAAAAATAAAATTTTCATCCCAGAAATACAAGTTTAGTTTTTAAAAATGAAAGGTGCCCAGAGAAGGGAAATGACTTCAGTTCACAGAATCATTAGTGACTGATCTCTTAATCCAACATGTCTTGACTCTCGGGCAAGTTTATTTCTCTTTCCTGGTGTATTAATATTTCTTCCCTTTCTACCTGAAACACTACATAGCCAGGGTCCACACAGAGGACATTTGGTGTTCTCAAGTTACAAAACTGAGGAAAGTTTTCAAAAGGAGACTATTTAAGTTGTAAATGGAATTTAGAGACCACAAGAGATAGCGGAGTGCTCAGGATGGTAATCAGAAAACTGCTACCAACACTAAAACCCAGAAGACAAAATCTTGTAGGTGGGGCTGCTTTGACAGGAGAAGTTACCTTTAACAGAAAACACAGCCCACTCGCTCTCTTTGAAGTGGAAGTCTAAAATACTGACCACATTCTTCTTTCTCTCACATCATCTGTCAAGGTTTCTCATTAACTGAATCCAACTGGAAGTCAGAACACATTACTGTGTTATCCAAATGGGTCAGTTTTCTGGGCAAATGGCAGGGCAGAGAGAGCTGAAGGACAGATACGGAAGGGTAGACAGATTTCCATCAGGAAAGCTTATTCTAAGATCTCTAATAGAAACACTTGCTTATCTACTCAAATATCTTAGGGAACGTCTGGCTCTTGATTTTTCCAGCAGCCTGGTTATCAGCACTCCTTTGGGTTTCTGGTGACATCCAACTATTGCCTTCTTCCTAGCTCATTCCCCATGATATGAGGGTATCAACCTCTCCCAAGGGGTGAGGATTTCTTACGATCAAGGTACCTCCCAATAACTATTTGTAGGTACTGGATAAAGAGCCACTTGGTAAACTGCCCCAGGTTTCCATGAGAGTTTTCCGGATAGTTCTTTCAGGATATGAAATAATAGTTCACAGTTTTAAATTTGTCTATCAAAGGAAGCCTGTATAGTGTCATAGGGAAACACACTCTAAGCTCCCCCAAACAAGGCACAAGATATTTGGTACCTTAAAGCAAACCCAGACTACCACGATATGATGTTCCTTTTAAATTCCTTAAAGTGTCCAAGGAGATACCAGGCAAAAATATATTGTGCATCACTGGGCTGCATGACACAAAGGGACACTTGCCTCAGGAGCCCAAGGACACTGCTATTGATCTAATATTTTGTGATGAAGACAAGTATCTCCAGTGTGAATGTACAAGTTATGCTTCGGTAATACCTCTGGGTTGGGTTATGCCAATGACTTATAGAATTAGATAAATCTCCAAATTAAAATAGAACACTTTTACAGAGAAGGCAGACTGACTTGATTTACAGCTTCTCCTCAAAGAAGCAGTTCCCAGATGGCTGACGTCCTTAAGCACCGTGTTTGCTTCTATTTCCAAGATTGTTTGCTTTCTCTTTACACATCTGCGTTTATCTTAGGACCCAGCTGTTGACAGTTGTATTGATTTATCAGCATCAGAATATAACTGGAAACTTACTACTATTTTCCTATGGACTTGCCAGCCTACACTCATAACCTTTTTCCTACCGTAACATCATTTAGAAAAGATCAGCCTTCTTGGTTTTAAAAGCTGCAATATTAAATAGATCAGAAGTCCATTAATGGTATCAGCATTAATTTTTAGCTCAGATGAGCTCTGATAGGTAACTATCCTCATTTTATATATTCAGGTATAATATATATGATATATAGTTAAGTATGTATTAAAGTAGATAGAAGCATGTATAATGGGGCAGATATGTTTAATATTTACATTTATTATTCAATAAATACAGTTTAATTAATGTTTTCTCATCTTTGCTTGCATTTCAACATTATAATCACTTTTCTTCTATCATTCAAAATATGGCAGACCAGGATTAAAAGATAAACAAAAAAATGAATTTTTATCCACTCATAAGAACAATTCACAAATCATTGGGTTTTTTTCCTAAGATTTAATTCACATGAAAAGGTCACTTTAGAATTCTGAGGTGCTCACTTTTCCACTTTCACATTTGTGTGGAGATAATGCTAAGTTCTGCTCATTATAATAAGAGACATTCGACACCCGCCTTCAGCCTTGTCAACCTTACTTTGTAAAAATGTATACCTCAGTATATTTAGAATTTCACCTCTTTTCCTAACTTAGTATTTGACCAATGGTCTGAACGAGATTTTGAAATCTGCCTGACAGTTGTTGTTCCTCTTGCTTTTTGGTTTCTTACCCGGAGGTGTTTGGAGGATTGAAATTTTCCACCATGAAGTCATATACCTTTAGCATGACCTTGATTTTTTTTTTTCATCTGCACTAATGAGACCCTGGGTAGCTCTTATTTAAGGAAGCTGCTTTTGTATGCTTGGCCAAATTAAATTGATCGTAGCTGACTATGAGTAACGTATTGTTTTATTTATTTATATTTCTCAGTGCATTCAAAAGGCCTTGAGAAAAACTCTTAGTTGTGTTTTGGGTGTCAAGATTAAGACGATTATACTGTATGTTTTTTTCTGTCACCTGCTGGAGGCAATGACCTTGTATTTATTTTAGCAATGAAACTGGATATAACAGGATCACTTTTTCTGCAATAGCTATGGCACGACAAAACGGCAATTTAAAGGTCAAATACTACATGACTTGGTAAACTCAAACTATAGATTCTGTCCCTAACTCTGACCTTGATCTAATAGTGCCAAAAGCTGATAAAAATGGTTCCCCTAGTAACTGCTCTATCTTTTTGGAGAACAATATATTACAGAAATATTGCCTTAACATTCTAGGCAGAAAAGTAAATTATTAACGGCAATTTTCTTAATACTGAATTATAAGTAGCTACATAATACCTCTGACCACCCACTAAACATAGTCAGTATATTGATGCTTAAGGACTATGTGCCTGCCAGTTCACTGAGAGAAAACTGCATTTGAATCTTGAGTCATACAGAATGTCAAACTAATTCAGGGATACTGGCAAAGTGCCTTAAAACTTCAGTGTATTCAAGTGTATTCTCTGCTACTTGGGCCTTCAATGGGGAATTATTCTGGCAAGCCCGTGGGAATTCTAAGATTAGGCAATATAGACTGTTTGAATTGCCTTTGTCCTAAAATATCTTAGGGGAATAATGGGGAACAGTGGGCCTTCCTTGGTGGCTCAGACAATATCTGCATGTAACGCAAGAGACCAGGGTTCGATCTCTGGGTCAGGATCCCCTGGAGAAGGAAAATAGCAACCCACTCCAGTATTCTTGCCTGGAGAATCCCATGGAGAGAGGAGCCTAGTGCCCACTCTATGGCTACACTATGCCACCCTATGGCTACACTCCAGAGGGTCTCCAGAGTCAGACACACTTAGCAACTAACCCACTAATGGGAGATAATAAAGGACAGGTTAAAATTCAGTGTCCTTGTTCACCAAAACTCATGATTTATTCTTATATGGAAAAAGCCTTTGCCATTTTATCTACCTTCAAGAGACAATCGGAGCATACTGAGGACAATCATATCTGATTAATTATATTCTAGAGGAGAGTGAAAAAGTTGGCTTAAAACTCAACATGCAGAAAACTAAGATCATGGCATCCGGTCCTATCACTTCATGGCAAATAGATGGAGAAACAATGGAAACAGTGAGAGACTTTATTTTCTTGGGCTCCAAAATTACTGCAGATGGCAAATGCAGCCATGAAATTAAAAGTCACTTGATCCTTGGAAGAAAAGTTATGACCAACCTAGAAAGCATATTAAAAGCAAAGACATTACTTTACCAACAAAGGTCCATCCAGTCAAAGCTATGGTTTTTCTACTAGTCATGTATTGATGTGAGAGTTGGACTATAAAGAAAGCTGAGCGCTGAAGAATTGATGCTTTTGAACTGTGGTGTTGGAGAAGACTCTTGAGAGTCCCTTGGACTGCAAGGAGATCCGACCAATCCATCCTAAAGGAAATCAGTCCTAAATATTCATTGCAAGGACTGATGCTGAAGCTGAAACTCCAATACTTTGGACATCTGATGCGAAGAACTGACTCATTTGAAAAGACTCTGATGCTGGGAAAGATTGAAGGTAGAAGAAAGGGACGACAGAGGACGAGATGGTTGGATGGCATCACCAATGCGATGGACATGAGTTTGAGTAGGCTCTGGGAGTTGGTGATGGACAGGGAAGCCTGTTGGGCTGCAGTCCATGGGGTCACAAAAAGTCAGACATGAATGAGTGACTGAACTGAACTGAGAAAGTAAAAATAGTGGTGTGGTTTTTTTTTTTGTATTTAGTTTTTATATACTCAGGGATGATTGGAAGCTAAATGATAACACCATATAAACAATACTTCATGTTCGTGTTTATGCCTCTCATGCTTGTCTCATAAGACCTGTAGGGACTGTCTTCACTACACAGGGAACTTTTCCACATTTGAATAATGGACAACAATTTTTACCTCTTTGTCAGTGTTAGATGTGTCATCCTCATCAGAGGAAACCAAAAGTAGTCTCTGTGAGGTTTCTTGTCAGTTTATATATACTGTGTATGTGTGCCAACTTTATTTCCTGAAAAAGATATATAAAGGATGATACTTTCATTCCTAGAGTTGTGCTTCAGGTTGAGTCCAGAAAAGCATAAATGTAACATTGCATTATATTAGAAAAGACCCTGATGCTGGGAAAGTTTGAAGGCAGAAGAAGGGGACAACGGAGGAAGAGGTGGTTAGATGGCATCACTGACTCAATGGACATCAATTTGAGCCAGCTCCGGGAGATGGTGAAGGACAGGGAGGCCTGGCATGCTGCAGTCCATGGGATCACAAACTGTGAGACACAACTGAGCAACTGAACAATAGCAACATTGCAAATGGGCATTTGCCTTCTTCCTGGAAGAAGAAGAAAGAAAGTGAAGAGGAGAGAAATGTTTGAGAGCATGTCTGAAAATTAGTCAGGTATGCCAGTCCCCTGATAAGGCACTCATGAAGGAATAAATCCTTAATAAATTTGAAAGATTTTATGTTATTTTAACTTTATATCAGTATTTAAATATATGCTGAATTGTTTATGCCATCTGCTCTACAGATATCTGTTGGAAGAATAGTTGATCAAACTGCTAAGAGCATCTGTTTGGTTTCATTAAGTTTAACATTCACATTTCAATCAAAGTGGAAATACTCTAAATCTTAAAGAGAGATTTTGGTTTTCTTGTGGTTCAGGTGAAAGCATCTGGCTTTTCAACTTCCAGCACAATTCAAGGTAGCTATGATACCATTAGGGCGTCTCATGGGGCATTAGCGGTAAAGAGCCCATCTGCCAAGGAGACTTAAGAGATGTATGTTTGATCCCTCAGTCAGGAAGATCCCCTGAAGAAGAGCATAGCAACCCACTGCAGTATTCTTGCCTGGAAAATCCTGTGGACAGAGGAGCTTGGGAGGCTACGGTCAATATGGTCGCAGAGTCCAATATGACTGAAGGGACTTAGCACACACATGCATGATTACATTATAAAGTAGAATACTATTCCAATACTGTTTTGAAGTCAGTTAGGTATTTTTCCTAGATTCCATTAATATCAATCACTGCTAGATATTTGTGATACAAAGATGGTTAGGATATGATCCCTGCTCTTAGGGAGTTTTGGTTACACTGGTGAAGGCTACCAGAGAAACAGGTTTTACAGTGCAGTCGCATGATAGGTGATGGGTTATACAGATGAGAAGCTGGACCTACTGGGAGGGCTGATTTGCAGAGATAAAGGTAGATCTTTGAGAATGGTTGAAAATGAACTGCATCTTGAAAGACTAGAGAAATGGCCAGCCAAAGGGGAAGGAAGCCAGAGCATATACTGAGTCAAAGAAAACCATCTATGTAAAGGCATGGAGGAGAGTGAATTGGCTTGTTGGGGAATTGCAAGTAGTTTTGGGTAGCAAGAGCTGTCTGGGTTTTGGTGTAGGGGGTAACAAAGTTAAGGAGTGGGACTGAAAATAGAGATAGGAGTGATGTCAGCTTGGTGTGATCCCTTGGTACATTTGACTTAATTTTGAGGCTATGAGAAAGCGTTAAGCATGTGTATACATAGATTGATGTGCTGCTGGAAAATGGACTAGAAGGGAGTTAAAGTAGAGATAGTAAGTAGTCATTTGTGTCGTGTGTGTGTGTGTGTGTGTGTGTGTGTGTGTGTGTGTGTGTGTTAGTTGCTCAGTCGTGTCCAGTTCTTTGCGGCTCCATGGACTATAGCCTGCCAGGTTCCTCTGTCCATGGAATTCCCAGGCAAAAATACTGGAGTGGGTTGCCATTTCCCTCTCCACATTTGTGTCTTAATTTGTAATAATCCAGACAATAAAAATGCAAGTAAAATGAAGCACTTTTTTAATCGAGGTGAAGAAAATGAGCTTTAGTGTTCAGTTCCTTAGCACACACATAAAATTAGAAGAATATAGATATTAGCATGGCCCCTGCACAAGGGTGACATGCAAATTCCTGAAGCATTCTATATTTTTGCAACTGTGTGGGGTGGTAGATGTTAACTAACTCATTGTGATAATCACAATAGATACATATATCATTATATCAGTTCAGTTCAGTTCAGTTGCTCAGTAGTGTCCAACTCTTTGCAACCCCATGAAGGGCAGCACGCCAACCCTCCCTGTCCATCACCAACTCCTGGAGTTCACTCAGACTCATGTCCATTGAGTCAATGATGCCATCCAGCCATCTCATCCTCTGTTGTCCCCTTCTTCTCCTGCCTCCAATCCCTCCCAGCATCAGAGTCTTTTCCAATGAGTCAACTCTTCACAACAGGTGGCCAAAGTACTGGATTTTCAGCTTTAGCATCATTCCTTCCAAAGAAATCCCAGGGTTGATCTCCTTCAGAATGGACTGGTTGGATCTCCTTGCAGTCCAAGGGACTCTCAAGCGTCTTCTCCAACACCACAGTTCAAAAGCATCAATTCTTCAGCGCTCAGCTTTCTTCACAGTCCAACTCTTACATCTATACATGACCACAGAAAAAACCATAGCCTTGACTAGATGGACCTTAGTTGGCAAAGTAATGTCTCTGCTTTTGAACATGCCATCTAGGTTGGTCATAACTTTTCTACCAAGGAGTAAGCGTCTTTTAATTTCATGGCTGCAATCACCATCTGCAGTGATTTTGGAGCCCCCAAAATAAAGTCTGACACTGATATTGTACATCTTAAATGAATGCAATATTATTTATCAATTATCAAATTTGTTATTATTTAGTCCCTAAGGTATGTCTGACTCTGTTGCAAACCCATGGACTGTAGCCACCAGTCTCCTCTGTCCATAGGATTTCCCAGGCAACAATACTGGAGTGGGTTGCCATTTCCTTCTTCAGAGAATCTTCCTAAACCAGGGATTGAACCTGTGTTCCCTCCATTGGCAGGTGGAGTCTTTACTGTTGAGCCACCAGTCTTCACTGATTATCTCAATAAAGCTAGAATAAAAAGAAAAGAGCTTTATCTTCTGTTCAAGAGAGAAGTAAAATAGGCAATAAAAGAGACTCTAACCAGCTTTAGGAATAAAGCCTCAGAATCGAAGTCTAAGGATGGTGAAAGAACAGAAGGGTCAGTTTAACATCAACCACCACTTAAAAGATGATAGCATCTAATTATGAGATAATGTCTATCCCAGAAGTATAATTTGATTTTTAAAAACTTAGGAAGGGAAACAATGGGCCAGGGTCATTATCCTGTAAGAAATACACAGAAGCGTGCCTATTAATGATGATAGTTAATAGCATGACTATTAGCGATGTCAAGTTGTTTTCCATATTATAAAAATGTGATGATGAAAAAAGGATTTTTAAAAATTGGTGTTTATGTGTGTTTAGTTGGTTGTTCTGTAATAAATGGGCCTCCCTGGTGGCTCAGATGGTGAAGAATCTGCCTGCAATTCAGGAGATCCAGGTTCAGTCCCTGGGTCAGGAAATCCCCCTGGAGAAGGGAATGGCAACCCATTCCAGTATTCTTGCCTGGAGTATTCCATGGACAGAGGAGCCTGGCAGGCTACATATAGTCCATGGAGTTGCAAAGAGCGACTAACACTTTCATGTTTTCTGTTATAAATATATACTTTCAGGCCTGCTGGCCTGAGAACTATGGTAAAGCAGATGATAAACTGGAAACAGGCACTGCTTAGCTGCTCTCTGTCTTTTAATATTTATTTGGCATCATCAAGTCTTAGTTGTGGTGATAGCTATGGCACACAGGTCCAGCTGCCCCACAGCATGTGGAATCCCCAGTTCCCAGCCCAGGGATCAAACACAGGTCCCCTGCTTTGGAAAGCAGAGTCTTAACCACTCGAACACCAGGGAAGTCTCTTAGCTGCCCTTCTGCATGGATGCTTTGGGTCCACTCAGTGGACAGAAGGGAACTACAATATGGAGTCAGTAAACTGAGCAGGGGGATTTGGGAACAGTGGGTTTCCATGCTTGTAGGCTTGGTTTAGATGAGTTCTGTTTGGACACACACAATTTGGGACATCTGTTTAAAGCCAAGTAGAGGGCATCCATGTAAATTGTTAGGGCTAGAGGAAAGGGGAGTGGTCTCTTATTTTGATAAATCATATTCAACTCTATTCACCTAAGTATTGAGAGTAAACTAGATTTGTTTGGGATTTGTTGCTTATTTTATGAGAAAAGGCATCATAGAAGAGAGAAATAGGTTAACAAATAAATAAGTTCTTAATTGAAGTGAAACCTGTCATATTTTACTCATGAATAAAAATATGTGAAGTGAAACTCCTGCTTAGTCTAGTAAATGGCATCAGTGCCCCTGTGATTTATATTTTGTTATTTATATGTTGTTACAATAACAAAGGTTCACTGCTCATGAACATTTGTTTTCTGGAACTTCTTTACTATTCAGATGGTCCACTTTATTAACATCTGGAGTACATGATAAGGCTCAGTTGTTTTTCTTAAACTTTGGGGCAATCTGTTGGCTTTGAGATATGTGAATCTTGTTTCTAGTTTAGCTTTAATCCCTTGTGTTTTGTGTTCATGAGTATATATTTATCATTTTTTAAATTTCAGGGGTAGACCATTGCCTTTGAAAATCCCTTAGTTCACTATGGAATTTGTCTTTAGAAATGTGTTAGTTCATTCTGAGATAAAAATTTTTCCTGTATTGATAATGTTATCAAATCAGTAATTTAACTAAATTTTCCTGTCCCTCTTATTCCTGTGATTGTATTACCATTCTAAATACTAATTATTCTTCACCTTTTTTTCTACCTCTGAAAGTTCTGTATTTATACTTTGTCAAAATATTGATCCATTTTACTTGTGCAATTTGCTCCTGCATAATATGGCTAACAAAATATGGAGAAAAATGCATGACTAGAATCAACTCTGAATATCTTCAAATTGGTATATACAGTAGAGACCCTCAGGGAACCATGTCGTTATCAATGTGTAGTGCTGACTAATAATAACAATAACAGTAATACTATCATTTATAATTTCATGCCACCTGTTTTACAAAGAATGTCGATACATTTTATGTCTTCTCATAAAGCTATATTATGTCTCTACTGTGTTAATGTCAGATGAGTTTATAAACATAATTAAAATTCATACTTTTTTCCTTTATGACTTCTATTGCTACTCTCCCTACCCCATTGCTCAGATTTCACCTTTATCATAAATGATGCTCTGGGATTTACTTTTTGAGTGCTACTCATTTTCTACCCCAAGTTTCTATAAACCTTTCTATTCCTTATATGGAGATGATAAGGAGTCTGCATGCAATTCAGGAGACCCAGGTTCGATCCCTGGGTTGGGAAGATCCCCAGAAGAAGGAAATGGCAAACTACTCCAGTATTCTTGCCTGGAAAATCCCATGGATGGAGGAACCTGGCAGGCTACAGTCCATGGTGTTGCAAAGACCTATTCCTTATATAGAGACATTTATTTTTAATTCTTTATCCTTTTCCAGCCTTCAGGGGTGACTCTTCACTAACGCAGCATGCCACCTCACTCTAAAAAAATAAAGGATATAAAAATGCTTTGAACCATTACTTTCTAACCAATAATACATTTCCAATGATAGCTAAAGGCAAGCCACATTCCAGAGCAACAGCAATCTGTCTGCACCTCATCATTCATACCTGACTCCAGTCCTATATCTTTTCAATTGAGAGAGTCTACTTCTGACATTTGCTTTCAATTTTATGGCATTCAAGTTTTATCTTTATCTAAGGAACCCATCTTGGGATGTTCCTCCTGCCTTCTCTGCTTGGGGCTATCCAAAACTCATCTAATTCCAGTATTTGAGAGTCAAACCTGAAATTTATTGGGGGCCAGCCAAGGGAGCGACAGGCCACAGGAGGAGGATATACTGACTTTAGGTAGTGTGAAAGTCACTCAGTTGTGTCCAGCTCTTTGTGATCCCATGGGCTGTACAGTCCATGGAATTCCCCAGTTCAGAATACTGGAGTGAGTAGCCTTTCACTTCTCCAGGGGATCTACCCAGCTCAGGGATCAAACCCAGGTCTCTCGCATTGCAGGCAAATTCTTTACCAGCTGAGCCACCAGGGAAGCCCTGATACACAAGTAGTGTAGTGTACAGGCATTTAAATCATGACCATCCAGAAAATGTCACTGATTTTATTTTCTTACCTAAAATAGAGAAACGAGGTAATTTCTAGCATCTTAGAAGAAGATGTGGGAGAGACTTTTGAGTAGGCCATTTCTTGTCTTGATTCTCTGGTTGGAGAATTTGGAACTCTCCTTCCAAACCTCATGTGCAATCTGATGGAAGTTGGTACCAATGAGGTTTGCCGCTGCTTCTCCACTGTCTAGAGAACCTAGTGTCACAGTACTCCCTGGGACAGCACACAGGTTGCATACTATGTTACACCCTTTCTAGGCAAGCCTTGGGTCCACAGACACCTATATCCACAGCCAAACTCACACAGATGGTTTTATTAACCCATGCCACTAGTGCCCAACCAGTTGAAGGTGAAAGACTATTTACTCATCAGAGCAGATTAACCATTTTAGAACTAGCTTGGGAAAATTTGGCATGAGTCATGGAAGTGATGCACAAGAGAAATCATTAAGCTTTGCATGTTTACTTCTTTTTTTCCTGAACAGCCCCTGTTGACTGAGAAATGCTGTTAATTGTTAAGACCTTCTCTAGCTGTGCTAGTAAGCCATGGTGGTGTTGTTTTCTTCCATATCAGAGGAAGTTTAAGAAGACATATATACATGAAATGTCTGGTTGTGTTCCTGCAAGTCGGCCAGTTTATAACAAATTTGGCAAATTTGATTAAGATGATATAGATCAGTCTTCTTCAGGAATTTTACTAAGCAGTGTTTCTTAGGAAGCACTGGTTATTATGTCCCATGTCCAAAGTGGTTAAAATTGTGGGTTGGCGTCAGGTAATTTTAGAATTAGAAATAGGTAAGAAAGAGATGGGAATACTAGACCACCTGACCTGCCTCTTGAGAAACCTATATGCAGGTCGGGAAACAACAGTTAGAACTGGACATGGAACAACAGAATGGTTCCAAATAGAAAGAGGAGTACGCCCCAAGGCTATTTATTGACATCCTGCTTATTTAACTTATATACAGAGTACATCATGAGAAACGCTGGGTGGGAAGAGGCACAAGCTGGAATCAAGATTGCCAGAAGAAATATCAATAACCTCAATATCAATATCAATATGCAGATGACATCACCCTTATGACAGAAAGTGAAGAGGAACTCAAAAGTCTCTTGATGAAAGTGAAAGAGGAGAGTAAAAATGTTGGCTTAAAGCTCAGCGTTCAGAAAACGAAGATCTTGGCATCTGGTCCCATCACTTCATAACAAACAGATGTGGAAACAGTGAAAACAGTGTCAGACTTTATATTGGGGGCTCCAAAATCACTGCAGATGGTGATTGCAGCCATGAAATTAAAAGACGCTTACTCCTTGGAAGGAAAGTTATGACCAACCTAGATAGCATATTCAAAAGCAGAGACATTACTTTGCCAACAAAGGTTCGTCTAGTTAAGGCTATGGTTTTTCCAGTAGTCATGTATGGATGTGAGAGTTGGACTGTGAAGAAAGCTGAGCGCCGAAGAATTGATGCTTTTGAACTGTGGTGGTGGAGAAGACTCTTGAGAGTCCCTTGGATTTCAAGGAAATCCAACCAGTCCATCCTAAAGGAGATCAGTCCTGGGTGTTCATTGGAAGGAGTGATGCAAAAGCTGAAACTCCAGTATTGGCCACCTCATACGAAGAGCTGACTCATTGGAAAAGACCCTGATACTGGGAGAGATTGGGGGCAGGAGGAGAAGGGGCCGACAGAGGCTGAGGTGGCTAGATGGCATCACTGACTCGATGGACGAGTTTGGGTGGACTCTGGGAGTTGGTGATGGACAGGCAGGCCTGGCGTGCTGTAATTCATGGGGTTGCAAAGAGTCGGACACGACTGAGTGAACTGAACTGAACTGAAGAATTCTACGAAAAAATTTAGGGACACTTCATTTCTTGTAGCATTTGCCTTTTTATTATGATATTTTTTGTGTGCAGAACTAGATTAAAAACTGCTTGTTTCCTAAAACTAAGATAACCTTGGTTTCCTTCTCTATGCCATAAGAAAATAGCTAGAATATGCTCATTAGCATATTTTCAAAGGAGCCTCCTGAAGTTCAACAAGAACTTATTTCACATCAACATTTTCTATGGATAGTAATGCCATGTTGAATATGAGATGATCGTGCATGTATTTTTGTTCTGATTTAGAGAATTGAGAGGAGCTTATCAGAGATGGGAATTATGTCTGAATCGCCATTTTCCTAGTCTTTTTAAGCTGGTAGAACCAAAAACTGGAAGAAAAAAAAAGAAAAGGAGAAAGTAAAATAAGCTGTTTCAAATTATCTCCTTTTTTTTTCTGTTTTATAGTTTGCTTACAGATTTCTAAGTAATATGGCTGAAAGAAGATAGTCTGAGCCTTGAAAAGAAGAAACTCTTATCTCTCTCCCCCTCTCATGCCCTTCCATTCTCTTTCTAATATACATAGACACACACACACACATACTCACAATGAAATGTAATGTGATTGGAGAATTGATTTATTATACAGAACTGAGACTCTAGCATTTAACCATTCTAGTACTAGTAAAAAGTGTATTTGGTTGATTCTATTGATCAAGAAATATGTTTTGCCTTAAGTACTATTTGATATTTGAATTTTATGTGAAGTTGTTGGTAAGATCAAGGAGTCCACATGTTATAATACTTACATTTGTATAAGGCTTTTGTAGATTTAGAAGCCAAAGCAAGAGTATTCCTTCATACCAGTAACTGATGCACAAGCCATACATGCTACGAAAACACTACAAAAATACATGTCATGGGATAAGAGCTTTAAGTTGTGGACCTAGAGATTGTCATACTAAGTGAAGGTTATCATACTGAGTAAAGTAAGTCGAGCAGAGGAAGAGAAATATTGCAGTATGATATCCCTTTTATGTGAAATCTACAAAGAAATGATACAATGAACTTATTTACAAAATAGAAACAGACTCACAGACTTATAGAAGGAACTTATAGTGACCAGCCAGGAAGGATGGGGGTAAGGGATAGTTAGAAGTTTGGGATTAACATGTACACACTGCTATATTTAAAAATGGACCTACTATATAGCACACAGAACTGTGCTCAATGTTCTGTGGAAGCCTGGATGGGAGGGGATCTTGGGGGAGAATGGATACATTTATATGTATAGGTGAGTCCCATTGCTGTCCACCTGAAACTATCACAATATTGTCAATTGGCTATATTGCAATATAAAATAAAAAGCTTTTTTAAAAAGAGCTTTAAGCTGTGGGTTTGATTTCCAAAAATAACTCTAAGTGCTCAATACCTTCTGCCTTTTGCACAGCCTTACACAGCAGAGGATTTCCTAGACTTATTTTATTCGATTGCATAATCAATACACCAAGTTCTAGCATTGATTGTAATTGAAGGCTTTATTTGTTTGTCTGCAATTTAAGGTCTTCTGTTTAGAATTAAATAAGATGTACTGTTGCTGATTTATGTAATTACTACTTTGCTGTAAATAAGATGAATTTTTAAAATATTTTTCTAAAGTAACACAATAATTTTAACTGATGTCTTTTAACTTTCAAACTTGTAATTGAAATAGCCTGAGCATAGGAAAATGGTTTTCTGTATAACTTAATTAGATGTTGATCTAATAAGAATATATTTCCGTGAAACAGATAACCTGAGGGCAATGCTGAGCAATACAGATTATAGTGGATGGCCTTATCATTTTACCTAGATATATTGTAATAATAACTTGACTTGTACTATCACTTTCAGAATGGAAATAGTTTAACCAGATCATGATTGATTTTTTTTCCTCTTAAATACCCAAATATGAACCAAGTACAGAATAGCAATTATTAAACTATAGCTTAAAACGCAGTGTATTTGCAATGAACAAATGGAGGGGTACTGCTTCTTACTATGAGACCACGGGGCAAGTTAACAAAACTTTGAACTGCATCCTCAACAGTAAAATGAATATAATGAAAGCTGCTCTAGCTACCATAAAACTGTTGTGATAATCACAAAGATAAATTAAATTCTAACTGTAAAAGATTTATATAAGCTGAACTCGGTAGTTTTGTTGTTGATGGTGGTGATGTTATGATTATTACTATAATTATGCAACTATAGTGGAAGCAATACTTGCAAGCATGTAGAGACATGAGAGCTTCATTTTGTTTTTCAATTCTTAGACAGATAAGTTGAGATCTTAGGTGTGTTGTTCCTTGCATGTTAGATTAAAATGAAATTGGATAGCCTCAGTACTCTCATTTAGGTAACTATTTGTTTATTTATTTATATGTTTTTACATTTTTACCTTATCACCATGGAGATTCTGAAATTCAGTTTGCTTATCAGGGGATAGACTAAATTTTGCCCAAGTCTCATACAATTATAACTTTCTATGAATCTATGGATTAAAGTCAGTCTACTGTAGATAAATATGTTTAATGAGTTGAAATCTTTATTTATTTCACTGTCCCTTCTTATAAGTGCTGGTCGGATCCCTGGCCCAGTAGCAAACCCACATATAAAAAGAAAAAGCAGAGAAGTTTATTTACCATACCATCCATATGACACAGATATGTTAAATGTTAAGAGCAAATTTTATTATGACTAAGGTGGGATTTCAGAGTAAAAAGTGAAAGCCTGACTTTTGTGTTAATGGAAAAGTTCTGTTTTAAGTTCCACATAAATAAACAATTATTAAGTAAGCTTCTTGGCAGCTTACACATTTCTTTTTCTATAGTCTAAATTTTTTTAATATTTTATTTATACTTGTTTTTGAACATTATATTTCAATAAAATTCTTCATGACTTACATGTTTGTAAAGAGGTTAAAATTGTACTTAGCAATAGAAAATGCTATAAACAGGTTTGTTAAATTAAGACACACACACATACACAGCCTATTCATGAATTTAGAGGACTATGTCATGTGGAAAACACATAAACATCTTATTCCATATCTACCTTTTTATATACAGCTACTTTATGAGTCAGTCTTTTGTATAAACTGATTGATTTAACCTGCATAAAAAGCAGATTCTTTCTACAGTCCACCATCTGCCATACAAATTGACATATGTGCAAATTATCTAGGAAGAAAATCTAATTCCTTGTTTTATATGGCAACCATAAACAGAAATTGCATATTTAGTAAACTTTGTAATCTAATAATTAATAATAACCACCCAAAGGCTATGCTCAGGCTGGAAAATGTTCTTTACTCTCTGCTTCTTTTATCTTACCCACTGTGTCATTGCCTTCTCTGTTTTATGTCTCAGGTAGCTACTTTTCTTATTAAGAGCAGAAGTTTGAGCCTAGCAAAAAGATTATGATTCTTCATTTCACTTTAATTTTAGTCATTTTTAACATTAGTAAGATGCGAAAACCTCTAATTAGCAGAGTTAAACAACTTGAGAATGCCATAAAAAGGAGATGATCTACTAATTGGAAGATAATCAGTGCAGAGCTGCTTTGCTAAAACCCATACAATTAATTTAACGCACGTTTGTTGTTCAGTCACCAAGTTATGTCTGACTCTTTGCGTGCATATTAAATAAAAGCACTTAGAATGACATCAATTGCTTATCTTACTTCAGCCAGGTGTTGAGTGACTGTACACAGCGTCAGTTACTGTTTCGTGTTGAATTTGCCTCCCAATGTCACTTGCACCTTCCAACTCTCTGTAGGATTAAGTCTCAGACAAGGATTTCCCTTTCACAAGACTCCTTCCTATTAGACACCTTAAGTCTCAAACAAGATTTTCTTTCAAAAGACTCCTTATTAGACACCAAGATAGTTTGCTCCATCCTTGGCTATGGGGATAGGAGGGAAGGAGGAGAACCCTTTGAGAATTCTTGGCCAATAGGAAAATATGAAAGTGAAATACAACCATATACCCAAGCCATCTTTATTGACCTCGGATGCTCCAGGGAATTTTCCCTCAGAGGTCTTCTCTGATGAAAACCTGAGATAATTTTTCCTCTAAATTCCCTTAAGGTGCAGTAGAGATTTCCTTTTCCCTTTGCAATGAAAGTATGTACATACTGTAAAGAATTTCTGTGCTACAGTTATGTTCTTAAAATGCTTGGAAAATCTGCATTATAATTATCATGAATTTTACTCATATGATGATGATGAAATACATGGCTATGATCTTTGGAATGGAGAGGATTATACTGTCCTTTAGCAGACCTGTGATTTCATTCCAGCTTTGCCACCTACAAGTGTATAACTTTGAAAATTTTCTTTTTCAAGAAATTTAATTTTTCCAAGCTTTGTATTCCCTCCCTGTAATAACAATATCAGGTTTCAAGATTTTATAAGGAGCAATGAGATGATGTGATGCTGGTGGTTTAGTCACTGAGGCATGTCTGACTCTTGCAACCCCATGGACTGTAGCCCACCAGACTCCTCCCTCCATGGGATTCTCCAGCCAAGAATATTGCAGTGGGTTGCTATTTCCTTCTCCAGAGGATTTTCCAGACCCGGGATTGAACCCATGTCTCTTGCATCGAAGGCAGATTCTTTACCTACTTAGCTACAAGGAAAGTCTGAGATGATGTAATAGTATCTTGCAAAGAGTTAAATGTCCTGTTTATGCTAATCTCTTCCATTGTTCCTTTATGTGTATATAAAATATATTTACATATAAAATATATTTACCAATATTTATATATAGAAAATATGTAAAATGCAATTCCTTATATTTACTTGTGCAAACAGATACAACAATGAAATATTTTTCTTGAAATGCTAATTCTAATATAAAAATCATGTTTAAAATCTTGAAATAATGTCCAATTAGTGCCTTTCTATAAGTGTTAATGTATTCTTAGTACAAAAGTTGGAGTTATAGACATGCCAAATTTAAAAGTAATTTATTGATTTGTTTAACTTTTATTTTAAAATAATGCACCAACATTGAAAAAATGTGAGGAAAATATCCATAATCTAAAATCACTGTTAAACTTTAATTTATAAACCTACTTAATTCGGATTTTGTATTTTGTCACCACTAATGAAACAAAAATTCAAAGGATTACCTGACCAGGGAACATGCCTAAATCAAGCTCTTAAAATGACCAGCCATCATTCTGTTTATGTTAGCAACAATTTAGTTATTCAGTTACTTTATATTTTATTGCTAAAAATGAAGTGTTTAAACTCTCCTGTAATGCAAAATGTTTGATGCCAAAGTGTAAATGTTTGTAAGCATTGTAAGCAGATCATAACACTACAAATAAGAAAAATAAATTTCCCCAACTGAAATAATATATGTGACTATATATCTGATTTTTTTAATGTCATTGCTAAAATGTATAGCTTTGGATTTATTTAGAAACATTACTATCAAGAGTATAAATATATATTCCAAGAATTCAAGAGCTTCTATCATGTGACTGGAATAGAAATGATTCACTATTTCCTGAAACTGAAAGTCACTCAGTTGTGTCTGACTCTTTGGAACCCATGGACTATACAGTCCATGGAATTCTCTAGGCCAGAATACTGGAGTGGGTAGCCTATCCCTTCTCCAGAGGATCTTCCCAATCCAGGAATTGAACCAGGGTCTCCTGCATTGCAGATGTAGTCCTTACCAACTGAGCTATGAGGGAAACCCACAATACTTTTAAAAAGACAGTTTATAGGTCACAGAATTAACAAAAGGACAGTGTTGGTACGGTCTCTATCTTCTTGTGAACTTTGGGGTTAATGTTTACTTTGCACCACACCATGCTATAGGAGAAATGTTGCTATATATATGTATATGTATATGGTATATATGTATTTTTAAAGAAGTATTTATTTTGGTTATCCCCATTTTGACATTACACCTACCATTGCTGGCATTCTTTACCACAGATCTCCTTAGAAATGGCATGCATAATATTCCTACTGAATAATTCAATGTATGATGGGCTCATTGAGTTGAGGGTAGTAACCCACCCTCAATTTGGTAACCCACTGAGTTGAGTGGGCTTCCCAGGTGGCACAGTGGCAAAGAATTTGCCTGCAGGAGACACATATTCAATCCTTGGGTTAGTAATATAGCCTGAAGTAGGAAATGGCAACCCACTCCAGTATTCTTGCCTGGAAAATACATGGACAGAGGAGCGCAGTGGGCTTCAGTCCATGGGGTTGCAAAGAGTCAGACATGACTGAGCCCTCACATTGAAATGATCTCTACTTGTCTTCCTACTGAAATTATCACTTAATACAATCTGTAACAAAAAGTCACTGTGTTTCATTTAACTAAGATGGGGACCTCTCCAAAAATGTTGTTTAAATGTTTGAGTTTATAGTAAATACATGAATCCAATAATTCTAGGGGACATACTTCAAAGAAAAAGTAACTACTTTTTAAGTAATACTTAAAAACTTAGTTAATTATATTCCAATTACTATTCAGTATAAAGCTTCCCCGGATCGCTCAGTGGTAAAGAATCCACCTGCCAATACAGGATCTACAGGAAACACAGGGTCGATCCTTGGGTTGTGAAGATCCCCTGGAGGAGAAAATGGCAATCTTCTCCAGTATTCTTGCTGGGATAGTCCCATGGACAGAAAAGCATGGCAGGCTATAGTCCATAACATTTCAAAGAGTTAGACATGACTGAGCACTCAGGTAAAGCAATAAGGCTTGCACCCAAAGTCTGTTGATGGTATCCTTCTTCAGCACTGTGAAATCGATGCAGAACAACTGTTTACTGCCCTAATTCTGTTTTTGTAAATACAGATAAGGTAAAATCATAACATATTCAAGTGAATACAGTATATTTGGAACTGGTGACCTGTTTTACTGACACTTGTTATGACTTCAGGCGTATTATATTGTGTTATATTCCTTACCTTGGAGACTCAGTGCAACTTTTGGTCTGATTGGCATTGCTATAATTGGTATAAGTAATAAATTTATTCAATAATCATGAAAGTAATTAAACACATTGATAGAAATTTGGTAACCTAGCTGATTTTCTACCTGGGTTTCTAGTTTACTACTTTGTTACCCCTCTTCTTTAATAACTTAAGAATACATGTGTGAATTTTTGAACCTCTAAATTCTGTGTATCAGATTTTGCTAAGATTTTACCTACTTAACATATTTATATTCCTATTTGCTTTCAAAAGATGAATAGTTATTTCAGGTATTCAATGATGGAATATTTTGGCCTCCTAACTTAACAAAAATTTAATTCATGTGAAAGATGATGAACTGGAAAACTTTTGTTGCCATGTTGTGTTACTAAGTGGTTTAGTTTGAATTTGAATGTCCTGTGTCAGGATATCTTAGACACTCTCGAATAAGTATTTCTCTTTTTGCCACATCCCTTCACTCTGTCCCAAATTCAATAGCAGTACAAACAGGGTGTCAAATCAAATGCTTACAAAGGATTTTAAGTAAACCTAGAGAAAATTCAAAATATAATTTTTCTATATGAAATTTCCCTGATGGTATAATAAAATTATCATATACATATATGTATATTTTCCTATAACTTGGCTCAGTACATTTTCCTCAAGAGATAATCAGTTTCAATGATATCTCAATGAAGTGATGAATTAAATGAGTGAATACTTTGAATAATAAAAAATAATCGATAAGGAGTAATTTCTTAGTAAATCATTACTTGAAATGAAAGCAAGATAAGCCCTAATTAAATCAGAGCTCACAGATAATTTATTTACTTTCAGTAGGATTCAGATTACATGCAAACTGGTAATATTTAGATGATATGGTAAAGTGCTGTTAGTATACAGTTTCTTATTCATGTTATTATTGATGTAGACTAAAATATGATAGAATCATTTTTAAAAGATGAAAAGAGAACAGACACATAATAAAATAAATAGAATGTATTGGGAATAGAAACGCTCTTGGATTTTTCACAAAAGCGTCTAAGATTCTCTTTTCTTTCTTTATGCCTATTCTTTGCCTTATTTTAATTTGCTATATTAAATAAGGGCTGAAATGTTAAATTTGAACTGGTCAGTTAGTCTTTCTCCCTCAATATTTTGCCTGAAGTTAAAAATATAATTAAGTTTACAAAGTCACAATCAGTATCATATAGAGTGGTTAATAATATGGTCCCCAGAGTCTGACTGCCTGGGTTATAAAAGTGGGTTATTCCACTTACAAATTGGTAACCTTGAGCAAGTCACTATGTTTTCCACTTCAACATCATCATCTTAAGAATTGTATGATGATAAGACTAAATTAGTTTAGTATAATAATCAGTGCCTTGAACAATTTAGAGCTATACATGCTCTTTTTACATACTAGTTTTCAAAGATAGTGCTGTATTTGTATTTTATCACAGCCAATCTAATTTTCCAACTTGAATTTTTCCTGTTAGGATTGCAGTTGTGGGACTGGGGCTGGTGGGAAGGATGAGAAGGGATAAAAGACGATGGGGGTAATGGCATAAAATACTGTTCCTCCAGGTGGGATTCTTTCAACAGCAACCTCATAATCATATGGTTGCCACCGAAATACTTACATACCACTGTGAAGGCTATGTTGGCTCTTGTAAACACAATGTGTGCAGTGGAAATTCAATGAAACAGGTTTCATAGAATAATAAAGAAGATCCTATCACCTGATTAGGTTGTGGGATCCACTCTCCTCCATAAAGAGAAGCATATATTGCATGAATCTTTCTAAAAATTTATAACCCCCTGAATTATTCTAATATCCTCTTTCTTTCACGGGCGTGCTCAATTGTGAAGTTGTGTTTGACTCATTGCAATCCCATGGTCGGTAGCCCTCCAGGCACCTCTGTCCATGGGATTTCCCAGGCAAGACTACTAGAGTGGGTTGTCATTTCCTTCTTCAGATGATCTTCCCAACACAGGGATCAAACCCACATCTCCCACATTGGCAGATGGATTCTCTACCAGTGAGCCACCGGGGAAGGACCCTTCTTTTACCATTTTATGAAAAACTTGTTGTTCTGGTCGTTGTTGTTTTATACTTTACACCTTATATGATTTTTGCTCTCATTTCACCTCTCTTAAACTTGTAATAGCTTTTAAATTGACTTCTGTATGCATTGTTTGCAGAAGGAAATGGCAACCCACTTCAGTATTCTTGCCTGGAAAATCTCATGGACAAGAAGCCTGAGAGGCTACAGTCCATGGGATCACAAAGCGTTAGATACAACTTAGCAACTGAACAGCATCAACAACAACCCATTGTTAAATCTGTCCTCCACACTAGGATTTCTCAGTTCATCATTGTTGGCATTTTGGGCCAGATAATTCTATGCTGAGGGAGAACATTCTTGTGAATTTAGGATGTTTAGCAGCTTCACTAGCTTCTACTCACTAAAAGAAAAAGGTCTCCTTATGTTGCCACATGTCCCTTAGGCAGAAAAAATCATCCTCAATTTAGAATGACTCTGCAACAATGCTTCCTGATCAGTCTTAAAGTATACATTTTGTCCATTCATCTTGTATCATTCTCTGTTGAGAAACTTCAGTTTTTCAGTTCAGTTCAGTTCAGTCATTCAGTCGTGTCTGACTCTTTGCAACCCCATGAACTACAGCATACCAGGCCTCCCTGTCCATGACCAGTATAACCAGGTTTGCTCTGCCTACCTCATGTGGAAGATGGAAAGACAAATGTTCTTTGTAAACTGTTCAGTTCAGTCTCTCAGTCATGTCCAACTCTTTGTGACCCCATGAATCGCAGCACGCCAGGCCTCCCTGTCCATCACCAACTCCCAGAGTCCACCCAAACCCATGTCCATCAAGTCAATGATGCCATCCAACCATCCCATCCTCTGTTGACCCCTTCTCCTCCTGCCCTCAATCTTTCCCAGCATCAGGGTCTTTTCCAATGAGTCAGCTCTTCGCATGAGGTGGCCAAAGTACTGGAGTTTCAGCTTTAGCATCAATCCTTCCAATGAACACCTAGGGCTGATCTCCTTCAGAATGGACTGGTTGGATCTCCTTGCAGTCCAAGGGACTCTCAAGAGTCTTCTCCACCACCACAGTTCAAAAGCATCAGTTCTTCAGCACTCAGCTTACTTTATGGTCCAACTCTCACATCCATACATGACCACAGGAAAAACCATAGCCTTGACTAGACGGACGTTTGTTGGCAAAGTAATGTCTCTGCTTTTAATATGTTGTCTAGGTTGGTCATAACTTTCCTTCCAAGGAGTAAGCATCTTTTAATTTCATGGCTGCAAGCCATCTGCAGTGATTTTGGAGCCCAGAAAAATAAAGCCAGCCACTGTTTCCACTGTTTCCCCATCTATCTGCCATGAAGTGATGGAACCAGATGCCATGATCTTAGTTTTCTGAATCAGGTTTTCATATTACACTAAAAAAAATGTTGTGATGCCTTCAGATCTGGCCATCAATATGTTTGCTAGTGTAAACCTTATTTTCTTACATATCATTCTATATTTTAGACTGGCTAATTCATGAGTAACTCTTTTGATAGATAGATAGATAATGAATTTTCTGGATGATGATTGTTCCCATGAGTTTTCTCTCAAATATCCTGTCCCACATCTGCAGTCATCTATCCAGATTTTCTTTTTCTGCTTAAAACATGGTATTGCTCAAATTCCTTTACTCAGTAACTCAGTTTAAACTCCCATGAGGATTGAGAGAGGTCTTTGCTTTATGGATAGGTAGATAGATAGACAGACAGACAGATGATAGATAAATAGATTCTAAGGTTACTGTATTTTAAAACCATATTCCATCAACATGGAAATAGTCAAGTACGTTAATGGAGCAAAATATGGAGCCAAGAAACACCCATGGTGTAAAGACAGTATATAACAAAGGAGACAATTTTTCTGTCAGTGGGGATTAGGTTAGAAGTCGGATGCTATCTCAAGAGAGAATCATTTTAGAATGAAAGAAAATGTGAACTTTGTTCTGTGTACCAAAGGCAAAAAACCTTACTTAGATAAAAGATGTAAATATAAGTAAACATAAAATAACATAATCTCAAGAAATTTAGTACATATGAATAATCTCCAATTTAGGGAGTTTTTTTAAATGAATACAGGAAATTAGTAGCTGTCAAAGTAAAATAAATAAGGTCACGCAGTCGTGTCCAACTCTGTGTGACCCCATGGGCTGTAGCCTACTAGGCTCCTCTGTCCATGGGATTTTCCAGTCAAGAACTGGAGTGTGTTACCATTTCCTCACAATTTATTTTTCTACATAAAATGATGACTTTGTATGGCAAGGAGTAAATTAGATGTAAATTTTTGAACCAAATAAAGAATTGAAATCCAGTCTTCAAAATATTACAGTATTTTAAAATAAAGAAAATTAAGAATTTCATCAGAAAAGAGGGCTAATTAATTAATAAGTATGTGAACATCTTCTCAAAATCTCTACTCAATGAAATACAAAAATAAGAGTAACAATGGGTAGCTTTTCACACTATAGAAAGTGATGAGTATATTTTTACTTGCTTTTGGAAAACATGTTTGGAAAACTTGTTTTGGGAAACATGGCCACCCAAGACTGATAGGTCTTGGTGGAGAATTCTGACAAAGCATGGTCCCCTGGAGAAGAGAATGGCAAACCAATTCAGCATTCTTGCCTTGTAAACCCCATGAACACTATGAAAATTCAAAAGGATATGACACTGAAAGATGAACTCCCCAGGTTGGTATAGGTGCCCAATATGCTACTGGAGAAGAGTGGGGAAATAACTCCAGAAAGAAAGAAGAGACAGAGTCAAAATGAAAACAATGCCCAGTTGTGGATGGAACTGGTAATAGAAGTAAAGCCTGATGCTGTAAAGAACAATATTGCATAGGAACCTGGAATGTCAGGTCCATGAATCAAGGTAAATTGGAAGTGGTCAAACAGTAGATGGCAAGAGTGAGCATCCACATTTTACAAATCAGTGAACTAAAATGGACTGGAATGAGTGAACTTAACTCAGATGACTATTGTTATCTACTACTGTGGGAAAGAATCCCTTAGAAGAAATAGAGTAGCCCTCATAATCAACAAAAAATTCTTAAATGCAGTTCTTGGGTGCAATCTCAAAAATGACAGAATGATCTCTGTTCATTTCAAAGGCAAACCATTCAGTATCACAGTAATCCAAGACTATGCCCCAACCTGTAATGCTGAAGAGGCTGAAGGTGAACAGTTCTGTGAGGACCTACAAGATCTTTTAGAACTAACACCTAAAAAGATGTTGATTTCATTTTAAGGGACTAGAAGGCAAAAGGAGGAAGTCAAGAGATACCTGAAGTAACAGCCAAATATGGCCTTGGAGTACAGGGGAGGGAAAAGGCTAACAAGAGTTTTGCCAAGAGAACACACTGGTCATAGCAAACACAAGAGAAGACTCCACATGGACATACCCAGATGGTCAATACAAAATCAGATTGATTATATTCTTTGCAGCCAAAGATGGAGAAGCTCTACACAGCAACAACAAGATTATGAGCTGACTGTGGCTCAGATTATGAACTCCTTATTGCCAAACTCAGATTTAAATTGAAGAAAGTAGGGAAAACCATTCAGGTATGGCCTTAATCAAGTGAAAAATAAATTCAAGGACTAGATCAAGGGATTAAATCTGATAGACAGAGTGCCTGAAGAACTATGGACTGAAGTTTGTGACACTGTACAGGAGGCAGTGATCAAGATCATCCCCAAGAAAATGAATGCAAAAAGTGAAATGGTTGTCTGAGGAGATCTTACAAATGGCTGAGAAAAAAAAAAGAAGCAAAAGACAAGGACAAAAAGGAAAGATATACCCATTTGAATGCAGAGTTCCAAAGAATATCAAGGAGAGATAAGAAAGCCTTCCTCAGTGATCAGTGCAAAGAAATAGAGGAAAACAGTAGAATGGGAAAGACTAGAGATCTCTTAAAGAAAGGTAGAGAAACCAAGAAGACATTTCATGCAAAAATGGGCACAATAAAGGGCAGAACTGGTATGTACCTAACAGAAGCAGAAGGTATTAAGAGGTGGCAAGAATGAACAGAACTATACAAAAAAATATCTTCATGATCCAGATAACCACAATAGTGTGATCACTCACCTAGAGCCAGACATCCTAGAATGCGAAGTCAAGTGGGCCTTGGGGAGCATCACTATGAACAAACCTAGTGGAAGTGATGGAATACCAGTTGAGCTATTTCAAATCCTAAAAGATGATGCTGAGACAGTGCTGCGCTCAATATGCCAGCGAATTTGGAAATCTCATCAATGGCCAAAGGACTGGAAAAGGTCAGTTTTCATTTCAATACTACAGAAAGGCAATGCCAAAGTATGTTCAAATTACCACACAATTGCATGCATGTCACATGCTGACAAAGTAATGCTCAAAATTCTCCAAGGCAGGCTTCAACAGTATGTGACCTGTGAACTTCCAGAGGTTCAAGCTGGATTTAGAAAAAGCTGAAGAATCAAAAATCAAATTGCCAATGCTTGTTGGATCACAGAGAAAGCAAAAGAATTCTAGATAAACATCTACTTCTGCTTTATTGATTATGCCAAAGCTTTTGTGTGGATCACAATAAACTGTGAAAAATTTTTAAAGAAATGGGACTACCAGACCACCTGACCTGTCTCCTGAGAAATCTGTATGCAGATCAAGTAGCAACAGTTAGAACCAGACATGGAACAACAGCCTGGTTCCAAATAGGGTAAGGAATAGTCCAGGCTGTATATTGTCACACTGCTTATTTAACTTATATGTAAAGTTCATCATGCAAAACCCCAGGCTGGATGAAGAACAAGCTGGAATTAAGATTGCCAGGAGAGATATCAATAACTTCAGATATGCAGATGCTGCTGCTGCTGCTGCTACTAAGTTGCTTCAGTCATGTCCAACTCTGTGCAACCCCATAGACAGCAGCCCACCAGGCTCTCCCTGTCCCTGAGATTCTCCAGGCAAGAACACTGGAGTGGGTTGCCATTTCCTTCTCCATTGCGTGAAGTGAAAAGTGAAAATGAAGTTGCTCAGTCGCATCTGACTCTTTGCGACCCCATGGACTGCAGCCTACCAGGCTCCTCCATCCATGGAATTTTCCAGGCAAGAATACTGGAGTGGGTTGCCATTGCCTTCTCCAGACATGCAGATGACAGCACCCTTATGGTACAAAGTGAATAAGAACTAAAGAGCCTCCTGATGAAGATGAAGGAGGAGAGTGAAAATGCTGGTTTAAAACTCAGTGAAGATCATGGCATCCAGTCCTATCACTTCATGGCAAACAGATTCCTGGGCTCCAAAATCACTGCAGATGGTGAGTACAGCCATGAAATTAAAAGACCTTTCTTGGAAGAAAAGCTCTGACCAACCTAGACAGCATATTAAAAAGCAGAGACATTAGTTTGCCAGCAAAGGGCCATGTCGTCAAAGCTATTGTTTGTCCAGCAGTCATGTATGAATATGAGAGTTGGAATATAAAGAAAGCTGAGTGCTGAAGAATTGATGCTTTTGAACTGTGTTGTTGAAGAAGATTCTTGAGCATCCAAGAAGATCCTTGGACTGCAAGGAGATCCAACCAGTCAATCCTAAGGGAAATCACCCGTAAAGATTCATTGGAAGGACTGATGCCGAAGCTGAAACTCCAATATTTTGGCCACCTGATGCTAAAAATCTCACTCACTGGAAAAGACCCTGATGCTTAGAAAGACTGATGGCAGGAGGAGAAGGGGATGACAGAGGATGAGTTGGTTGAATAGCATCACTGACTCAATGGACATGAATTTGAGCAAGCTCCGGGAGTTGGTGATGGGCGGGGAAGCCTGGTGTGCTGCAGTCAATGGAGTCTCAAAGAGTTGGACATGACTGAGCAACTGAACTGACTCAAATTTTTTTCGGTCTGGCAGTATATTTTAAAATCAAATTGAAAACTTTGCTTTTTGACCCAATAAACAATTTTCTGGGAATCTGATCAATCAAAATAAGGGTTATATATATTAGGTTGTTTATTATAGAATAATTTGTCATGGAAAAAACTAGGAAACAATAGTGAATTAGCTAGGTGGCATCACTAGATTTTTGGAGGGATATTTCTGTGAGAAAAGCAGTATACAGAAAAATGTGTATAATATAATTCATTTTTGAAGGATAAAATGCCACAGTCTCAGAATGTGTGTGTGTGTGTGTGTGTGTGTGTGTGTGTGTGTTTTTTGCATGCATTTATGTTAACATGGAAAAAGGTACAGAGAAACACATGCCTGGTTTGGGAGGTGGAAATGGAGAGAAAGGGAGAACGGGATAGATAAAACAAGAGTTGAAAAGTTTTCCATGATTCAAAGGAATCATGAAGCATGTATAATAGACATTTATTTAAACTCATTTAAGAGAGAATATGTATGTCAGTTGTGTTTGCCTTAGGAGATAACTGAAAATGAACATAACACACATTCTTATATAAAATAGTTTGGCAGCTATCTAGTTGCATTATTTAGGGAAATCGGTTTAAATTTTACTCTCTAGCTCCTCATGCCGCTTCTCCTAAAAAACCAACGTGAACAGGAAGTGCAACCTCCATTGGACACCTTTTGGAACTTTTAATTATTTCCATTATATCTAATTACCTCAAGATGCCTAGGAAGAAATTTTTGTGCTAGTTTTAACTAATTATAGTCAAAATATATGTATTCACTCCTTTTGACAGTAATAAAAAATGTTGAGTATCTCTACTGAATTATGCTATTTAGACTCTAATCTCTGAGAAAATACAAGTGCATGAGACGATCATCATATACAGGGTAGAAGTCACCGTGACAGGTGGACACCTGTAGTTCTCTAGGAACTCCAAAGAGAGTTAAATCCAGTAAGAAACTAGTCAAGCTTGTTTTCTTTCTGTCCATTCTTTGAATGGATCACAGGATAAAAGACCTTTGTTTATTTTGTAGTTTGGTTTGTAATGTATCCAGTTTTAGTATTATCAATATGAAACTGAGTCAAATTTCAAGAATTTAAGTATCATTTTAAACAATAGGTACATTCAAGATTTTTATAGAGCATGTTGCTCTGTTAATTAAATATTCCATTTCTTGTTTATGAAACATCTAGAATTTGGGGAACCCTAAGTGTATTCCTGAGAGTATGAGCTCCGTTCATTCCCCAAAATGCAAACTTGTGCATGAGTTCATTATACAATTTGCCATGTATGATATCATAAATAAATTTCTTTCTTTAAAATTAAATTTCATTTTATACTGACAGAGACTAGAGGTAGCTTAAAATGGCAACATGACTTATTGTATTAAAAAATGAATTTCACTTTAAGAACCTTAACTCTTTCGACTAAATGAGACTGGTTACATTTTATTTGTCTGCAGACTCAAGCAGTTCCAAAGTTTATAAGGTTGGGTTTTTCAAACTTATGTTCTGTTTTAACCTATAAACTTAACTTTAGAAAGCCTTATTAAAACAATGAACAAAAAAACCTTTACATATATTTAATATTAATACATTATTTTTAAATCTATGATTATTTAAGAGTTAATTTGACAGACTCAAGTTAATTTGACAGACACTGTATGTGTATGTGGTTTATGATCTGGGAGTTGTAAAAGGACCTACTTTAGGAAGGACTCTGCACTTGGATTCATGCTGTGCTGCAGCCGTCTTGAAATTCATAATAGCGTTATCCTTGAATTGATGTTCATAAGCAAAGTCCACTGGGACGTGGAACCATGAATATGAGCATTGGCGCTGCAAGGTGGCAGCTGTGCATACACAGGTTCAAGCCTACAGGCACAGCAGGAAGTACCGAAGCCAAGCAGTTGGCCTGGCAGCAGGGCACAGATATGCACGCCTCAGCAGTCTTTGTGTCCCTAATGTGGACAGGCCTGAACTGGGTCCAGGTTAGCAGTGGCAAAGGCAGCAACAGAAGTGTAAGAAAACGCCGCGGGAAGAAAGAGTCACCCCTAGGGACCATTGATGGAAGCCTTTATTGGGCGGTCGCTCTCGGGCAGAACTCCGGGGGCCAAGTGAGGAAGGGAAGGGAGTCTGCAAAGTATGAGGGGGTGAGGAAGGGGTTTTTATAGCCAGGGCTGGCATTCAAACCAGGTTCTTCCATATAAGGTAAAAAGCACGGGCTGTAGCAGTGATTGGTGTTTGGGGGGCTTCATGCCAGCACTTGATTGAGCCAGGCTATACAGGGGTTGTTCCCTGGAAGTTTGGTCTGCCCCCTGTTCCCGCTTGGGCGTCGGCCAACTGTCGGGACTTGTCCGGGACATGCCCGACCTTTCATCCCGGCCTTTTGATATAGGATAAGGGCGCCGATTCTCTCTGGCTACTTCCTGCTGAACAGGGGCGACGAGGGGGTAAGGTGCGGCCGGGATGACAGGAGGCGGACGTCTGTTAGGTTGGTCACAAGTCGTTTGTTGGAAGCCCTTGGTACTGCTGTTGCAGCACCATCAGTTGGACCGTGCTGAGCCGTTGTTTGATGAAGGCCAGGAGCCGTGGTCCGGTTTAGTTCCTCGTAGGTCTCTCCATTTCTTAAAATCCAGGTGACCTGAAAGGGCTGGTGGGGGTTTTGGTTGGTGTGTTCCCCTTTTCCCAGGACTCCCAGTACCCCCAGAGTAACCCAGAGTAGAGAGCCCCGCATTGTTTTGAGGTTGGGGTGAAAGAGGTGTGGCGGGCAACCAGCCTCGGGGGTCTCGTAAGGGTGGGGCTGGTAACCAGGTCAGGGTGTCTCGAGGGAATAGCACCACAGAAGCAAGAAGCAGGTGGCTAGGTATGTGAGGGCCAGTGACAGCCAAAATGCAAATGACCAGTCTTGGGGAGCTGTGGCCGCCAATCCAATAGCAAAGAGTATGGCCAGAACTGTGGTTGCCAGCAGCCACAGCGGATGGTACCAGGCAAACATTGGATTGAGGCGTGTTCGTTCCTGGTGGGAGGCGGTGTCTCAATTATTCTAAGATCGGCGAAAGAGGGGTTCGGGTAATAGTTAATTTGGTTGGCCCAGTAAGGATGGAGTAGTAAGGTCCCCCCTTTTCAGGGAGACCCGGGGTGTGGGTTTAAGTCGGGTGAGGTGGTACCAGGGCTCGTGTCCCAGGAGTTTGGCTGCTGTAGGAGTGGTGAGGATCACCGTATGGGGGCCTGTCCAGCGAGGCTGTAGTGGGCGCGGACTGAGGGCTTTCAGCAGTACCTGATCTCCTGGGGCCAAAGGCCGAGTTGGCCCCTCGCCGTCTGTTGGTTGTGGCAGGACCCGATCAGCGTGTTCTCTCAGCAGGGATCGTAGGAGAGAGAAGAGGGGGAGGTACCTCGCCAGTGGGGGAGCCTCTCCCTCCGGGAGGTGGGTCAGGAGGTAGGGCCTGCCGTAGAGCAGTTCAAAGGGGGTCAAACCTGTTCTCGAGTGTGGGGTGGTGCGAATACGAGTGAGCACCAGAGGAAGGAGGTTGACCCAGGACAGTCGCAGTTCCGAGGCAAGCTTGGTCAGGTGCATCTTGATGATGCCGTTCACCCGCTCTACCTTGCCTGACGATTGGGGCCGATAGGGGATGTGGAGATGCCAGGCGATGCCCAGGGCTGCGGCCACCTGCTGGGAAATCTGTGAGATGAATGCAAGCCCATTGTCAGACTGGAGAGAGTTTGGCAACCCAAATCTAGGAATGAGATGGGTCGTCAAGACCTCCGCCACCGCCACTGCCGTCTCTCGGGCAGTGGGGAAGGCCTCGACCCATCCTGAGAAGGTGTCCACCAAGACCAGCAGATAGTGGTGGCTCCGATGTCTGGGCATGTGGGTGAAGTCTATCTGCCAATCTTGCCCGGGCAAGTGTCCCCTAAGTTGATGAGTTGTTTGTGAAGGTCTAAGTCCTCCCTGGGGGAGAGGTGGAAGCACAAGTCAAACAGGAGCGATGAACTTCATATATGGCCTGTCTGAGGTGCCAAGGGGCAAGGATAGGGCTGAGAAAGGAGAGGAGAGCCCTCGGTCCAATGTGTAAGGTGTCGTGGATTTGGGATATGATGTCCCTAGCCTGGCGTTCAGGGAGCACCGGTTTGCCATGGAACAGTATCCATCCCGACGGATGTCTCTGAGCCCCCTCCTGTGCCAGCAGGGCTTTGGCTTCTTTGTCAGAATATTCGGGATTGAAGGTGGATCTCAAAGCCAGTAAGGACTCGGGGGCCTGTTGTAAGGCAACCTGCCGTGCCACTTGGTCGGCCATGTTATTACCCAAAGCGACAGAGTCATGGGCATTTTGGTATCCTTTGCAATGTATGATAGCGACCTCTTTGGGCATGGATAAGGCATCTAACAGACGAGTAATGTGGGGGTCATTACAGATGGGGATCCTTTAGTGGTCAGGAAGCCCCCGTTCTTTCCAGATCGCCACATGGGAATGGGCAATTAGGAAGGCGTATTTGGAGTCTGTGTAAATATTGGCCCTTTTTCCTTTTGCCAGGTGTAAGGCTCTAGTTAAGGCTGTCAGTTCAGCCTTCTGAGAGGTCATCCCTGGTGCCAGGGGCTGAGCCTCCAGGACTTCTTGGGTGGTTACCACAGCATAAGCTGCCCTTCGATTTCCATCGGGGTCTCGCTTTGAGCTCCCATCAATGAACAAGGTTAGCTCTGGGTTTGACAGAGGTTTGGAGAACAGGTTGAGGGGGTGGTTGTGTAAGAGACTCAAGGGCCTCTGAACACGAGTGGGCTGGGGGTTCTGAAGAAAGAGGGAGTGAGGGTAGCGAGGAAAGCAGGTTTAATTGTGGGGAGCAGCCCACGGAAACCTGAGGATTGTCCAGAAACACCAGGTGAAATTGCTGGAGCCTAGACTCACTGAGGTCAGAGAGGAGTCTAGAGGCTAAGAGGTCGCCAAGGCGATGAGGTGAAAAGATGGTCAGGGGTTGACCGTGAACTAGTTTCCTGGCGTCCGCGTACAGCATGGCCGCTGCAGCTAGAGCCCGCAGGCAGGGGAACCATCCCCTGGCTGTGGGGTCAAGTTGTTTGGATATGTAAGCGATGGGTAACAGTTCGGGGCCGATCGGTTGCACCAGGGCCCCAAAGGCTATTCCTCCCCTTTCATCAGTATATAGATGGTGTGGATAATTGGGGTTTGGAAGGAAGAGAGGAGGTGAAGCCAGTAGAGTGGAGCGTAAAGCGTGAAAGGCCTGAGTCACTTCGGTGGGGGATGACAGCGGCCCTGTGGGAGTCTCTTTAGCTGCAGCATACAGAGGTCTGGCCAGGGAGGCGTAATTTGGGACCCAGTGCCGGAAGAATCCCGTCAGTCCTAAGAAAGACAGTATCTGGCCTCCGTTGGCCGGAGGGTTAATGGACCGGAGGAGGCTACACCGGTCTGTTGTCAGGGCCTTAGTGGTGGGAATGATTTGGAGGCTTAGATAGACAACAGAGGTCTGAGTTAGTTGAGCCTTAGATTGCGAGGCTCTGTAGCCCTGGGAACCGAGGAAATTAAGGAGAGTTGCAGTGTGTTGTCGGGAGGTCTCTTCCGAGGGTTTGCAAAGGAGCAAGTCGTCTACGTATTGGAGGAGAGTGCTAGGGCGAAGTGAGCATCTGGCCAGGTCTCGAGACAGGGCTTGTCCAAAGTAGTGGGGACTGTCCCTGAAGCCCTGGGGGAGTATGGTCCATGTGAGTTGGGTGGTCAGCTGGGTGTCGGGATCAGTCCAGGTGAAAGCAAAGAGGAATTGGCAGTCGGGGTGGAGTGGGATGGTAAAAAGGCATCTTTGAGGTCAATAACGGTGAAATGAGAGGTTTGAGGAGGTATGGAGGAAAGGAGGGTGTAGGGGTTAGGGACAAGTGGATGGGCAGGGACCACCACCGCGTTAATCAGGCGGAGAGCCTGCACCAGTCGGTAGTCTCCTGAAGCCTTCTGGACAGGAAGGATGGGCGTGTTACAGGGGAAGTTGTGGGGATTGGGAGACCCTGTCCCATGAGACGGTTGATGATGGGCTTTAGCCCCTGAGGTTACGAACAGACAAAAGAAACTGGGGCCGAGCCGGGAAACAGGTGGGGTCCCTTAGCCGGATGAGGACTGGAGGGTGGTGCCGAGCCACCACCGGGACTTGGGTGTCTCAGACCTCAGGACTAACGGAAGAGGTTGAAGGGTCAGCAAGCAGCATAAGGAAGGCCCCTGACGTGGGAGCTGATCCCGGAGCTAGGTGAAGAGTGGCCTTCAGCTTAGCTAATACATCTCTTCCCAAGAGAGGGGTAGGACAGGAGGGGATGACTAAAAAGGAATGGGTAAAGAGGCAGGAATCTAATTGGCAGGATAGTGGTTGGGTTTGGAGCGGACACGAGAGTTGGCCGTCAGTGCCCATAACTGAAACCTGAGAAGGATGTAGACTGCCCCCAAAAGAGGGAAGGACCGAATAGGTAGCCCCTGTATCAACCAGGAAGTTGATAGACTTACCCGCTACCTGGAGCGTTACCCTGGGCTCGGCTTGGGTTATCGGGGTCCCTGAGTCTGGGTGGCGTCAGTCCTCGTCGAAGCTCAGCAGCTCCAAAGCCGGAGTAGGGCAGGAGGCCTCCCTGGGGCGCTCTGGTCCCCGGCCCCTAGAGGTCGGGGCCCGAGAGGCCTGGGGACAGTCACTAGCCCAGTGTCCTCGTTGCTTACATATCGGGCACGGCTTGGAGGGAGGCCGCAGATTAGGGCACATTCTGGCCCAGTGTCCTTGGCCGCACTTGAAGCAGGCCCCTGGAGGGGGTTTCTGGGGCCCCGAGCCCATTGCCGGCCACAGGGCTGCTACTAAGGCCTGAGTTTGCTGGTTTAGGAGGCTTGCCTGAAATTCGGCCTTCTGCTTGAGCCTTGCCTTCCGGCTGGCCTCAGCAGTCTCTTCACGGGCATTGTAAACCTTAAAGGCCATTTTTACCAGGTCTCGGATAGGGGTCTGAGGGCCTTCCTCGGCCTTGGCCAGCTTTCTCCAGATGTTGGGGGCAGACTGGGAGATAAAACGACTGGCCAAGGTGGCTGCCTCAATGGGGGACTCAGGGGACAGCCTGGTGTATTGGACAAGGGCCTCGGTCAGCCGATTAAAGAACATGGCTGGGTTTTTGTCGGGCCCCTCAGTCACCTCATCTAATTTGAGGAAGTTTACAACTTTATGAGAGGACACCTCCATCCCATTGAGGATACACTCTATCATATAGCGGACCTGCAGCTGGCCACCACCTCTTTCCTGGTAATTCCAATCAGGGTCGGTGTCAGGAACTGCCTGAGCCCCCCGGGGGCGCTCGGGAGAGGGGTTGGCAAAGTGTCGTTGATTGGCCTGGGCTTTGGCTGCCGTCCAAATGGCCTGTCTCTCTTCAGGGGTGGTGGTGGACCCCAGAATGACATATATGTCCTGCCATGTTAAGGCGTAGGTGCGAGTTAGGCCAGTGAACTGCTTAATGTACTGAGTGGGATTGGAGAAGGAACCCAGCTTGGCCTCGATCTGTGCTAAGTCTTGAAGGAAAAGGGGACATGGACTTGGGCTAGGCCCTCAGCACTGGCTACCTGCTGTAAGGGAAATAACGAAGCTGGGGCCGAGGGAGAAGGGGTGGAAGGAGGGGCCTCCGGCGGGTTGCTGTGAGAGCGAGTGTGAGAGCTGACCGGAGAGGGGGGAGGGCGTGACGGGGGGAGAAGAGGAGGAGGATATAAGATAAGGTTTAGGGCCGGAGGATCCAGGGCCGGCAGCGGAGTCTTGGGGGCGGGAACGGAGGTAGGAGGGGCCGGAGAGGAGGGGGAGGGGACAGGGGCCAGAGCGGAAGGAGTGGGAGCCGTGGAGGTGGTGTAGGGAGGAGGGGCCGCCAGATCCTCTGGGGGAACAGAGAAAGCAGACGATTCAGGAGCAGGGGTTAGTTTGGCTGAGGAAGGTGGATCTGGGGGAGCCATTGTGAGCAGGATCTGGCTGGGAGCACACGTGGTGCATAGGGTGGGGCGAGAGTGCAACGCCCAAAAGGCCTGAACATAGGGGACCTCAGACCATTTTCCCATTTTCCGGCAGTAATTATCTAAATCACGGAGGACGTCAAAGTCTAGTGTCCCTGTGGCTGGCCATTGTGAGCCATTATCTAGGGAATACTGAGGCCAGGCCTGTGAACACAGAAAAGTGAGCTGTTTGGGGCGGATGTATCCCTTTAGTCTTAGGGTCCACAGGTTGGCTAACAGGCACTCCAGGGGAGTGGAATATTGGGGGTCGGGTTTGGAAACCGCCCGATCCCATAGCGACCACGTGGGGCGACCCCTGCCGTGTCTGAACGTCTTTGGAAGTGTCAGGGGAGCCGGCGTGGGGCCTCAGAGGAGGACAGGAATCCCCGCAGCCGTTTGGGACGTCTCCCTCCCGAGCTGGGGACCAAGGAAGGCTTAAGCCGGAGGTTTACTCAGCTGCTCGAGACGTCTCCCTCACGAGCCGAGAACCGGGAGCAGATTCTGAACCTGCTGTGGGAGGGCCCAGTAAGTGCGCACCCGTTACAGGGCCCTAGGAAGTGGTCGCCAGGGAGGGCAGGCCCCAAAGCCGAAGGGACTTACCCCCTATCCTGCCGTCCGGGAGGTTGGTCGGCCGCCTGGGTCCGGGGGCTACCGCAGCGGTGGAGCTCGAGGGGGCCTCACCAGCAAGCTCCGGGGACCCTCACCTCGAGCCCCACGTTGGGCGCCAGATGTAAGAAAACGCCGCGGGAAGAAAGAGTCACCCCTAGGGACCATTGATGGAAGCCTTTATTGGGCGGTCGCTCTCGGGCAGAACTCCAGGGGCCAAGTGAGGAAGGGAAGGGAGTCTGCAAAGTATGAGGGGGTGAGGAAGGGGTTTATATAGCCAGGGCTGGCATTCAAACCAGGTTCTTCCATATAAGGTAAAAGCACGGGCTGTAGCAGTGATTGGTGTTCGGGGGCTTCGTGCCAGCACTTGATTGGGCCAGGCTATACAGGGGTTGTTCCCTGGAAGTTTGGTCTGCCCCCTGTTCCCGCTTGGGCGTCGGCCAACTGTCGGGACTTGTCCGGGACATGCCCAACCTTTCAAGAAGCAGCAGTAGTAACCTGGGCAACAGAGACACACAGGAGGACTTCCCATGAGAGCCAGGAGAAGACCACGGTGAGACTCCCCTATCAGGCCCAGGAACCCATCTCCAAAGTATCTACACAAATATTAAAACTCCTAAGGTCCAAGACAGACCCTGTGGAGCTCAAACAGTAAACTTTGTCAATAGATTATTACATAATAAAGAAATTCATATAGCCATTTCAATAAAAATTATCAGGGAGTTATTAGAATTCTTGATTTTAAAATGTTCAGATTTGACAACTCCTACAACATTGCGATGCAAATATGCACCAGCCTAGCAATAAGAAAGTTAAAGATCATCACTTATAGTGGAAAATAACACTATTTTCATATGAAGTTTTAAATGAGCCAGCTATTAACAAGGAAGGCAATTTTTAAATTAAATTTTCCTTGTAATTAAAAATATAGGAAGATAAAACATAATCAGGCATTATGGGTTATATACAAATCATGAAGCTATTTTTGGCTTCTTGCACTGATCATTCTTTAATTAAAAGTTACAGGAAATGTCAGAGGAAACATTAAAATATCATTGCATACATTTACATTTAACATTAAGTTCAATAGAAAAGCAGTATAATGGTTCTTTGTTGTGATGGAATTGTTCTGTATCTTGACAGTGTTGAATATAGGAACTGATACACATAATAAAACTGAATAAAACTAATTTGTGTATACAAATGAGTACACGTTTAGTGAAATATGAATAAGTGGATTATATTCATGTCAGTTTCTTGTTGTAACATTGCTCTATAGTTTGCAAGATTTCACCTTTAAGAAAAACTGATGAATCGTACATATTTCTCTATTATTTCTTACAATGTCCACGTTCATTTACAATCATCTTAAAAACTGTAATTTAAAAATAAGACAGTTTCATGAATATGATTTTTATGGAGTTAAATAATTTATTAGAAATTATTCTGTGATAATCATCAGCTCCAGATGTACTAAAATTTATGTATTAAAATAATTTATCAAACATTCATCCTAATGTTGTCCCCAGGCTATAAAATACTCCAGTTCCAGTAAAGGTTGCATCAACAGAAAGATCTTCCCCCAAATTAAAAATGTATCAGAAATTATTTGTGATCTTGCATTAGCCAAAAGGAATTGATGTAATTTTCAGTTTTATCATTGAAGCTGAAATTATTAATCATATAAATTTTGATGACATAAAGAATGAATTTGTCAGAAAACTAAGCCATAAAATTGTATGATCATTCAAGATATCACAATAGTATAGTATTACTTGTATTATATATAATTATGATATCAGAATTTCACTTTTGAAATGTGTAAGTTTATGTTGTTACTCAACTAGCACTATTATCCCAAATTTTATAATGAATAAAGTATTTTAAGGAAAATTCTTTATATATTATCTTCAACAATACTTTCCCCCTACATTTTAAATGAAAAGGCCTCAAATTTTTATTTTACCCTGAGTCTCATAAATGAGGTAAATCCTGGACTAGACAGTTTGATACATTGATCAAAAGTTCTTTAAGTTTTATCAGACAATATATAAGATATATTGAATAACTTATTTTTGTAGAATTGAGCTTAAGATAGAGTTTTGAAATGACAGCAGAAATTGCATCTAATAACTAATCTCAGAAGTCAACGTTTTTGTTTTTTTTCAGTGTCCACCAAGATAGAATTTTGCTTATTTTATTCTATTATTCTACAAAAGCCAGTAAGAGTCATCCATCATCAACTTTGACATTTGAATTTCAATATATATTACTCAGAGAAGGCTTCAAGGAAGTCTTTTCACTTATCAGATCTGTATTTCCAAATTATGTTAATTTTTCATTTACGGTATTGCAGTATTCATTGAAGTCTATACAAATATATCATTTGGACTTTCAAAATTTTAATGATAGCTTTGGTAAAAATTCCTGTACTTAGGCCTATGTACTTCATGTCAATCAGCAGCATTTCTCAACTTGCAAATAATAATATATTACTAGAGAATGACACAGATTTCCTGGAAATTTTAAAATGGGCTTATCAACATTCATTCACACCACTATCCCAAAAGGAATTTTTAGTTTTAAAAACATGTAAAACTGACTAGGATTGCATATTTTAACTGTAGACTATTTCTATCTCATTATATTTAGCAAGTTTTGAAAAACATCGGATTTTCTGATTAACTATTGGGGCGACGTATCTGTGTAAATGCTCTATTACAAGAATGTTATAATGCTTCTGCGGATCGGCCATACTCATTTTTCTTCTGCTATCCTAATGGTTCACTCTATTTCCTTTTTCTCTTCTGTTGCAGAATGATTCCTGGGGAAAGCAGTATTCCTATGCGCTCTTCAAAGCAATGAGTCACATGCTGTGCATCGGCTATGGCGCCCAAGCCCCAGTGAGCATGTCTGACCTGTGGATCACCATGCTGAGCATGATCGTTGGGGCCACCTGCTACGCCATGTTTGTCGGCCACGCCACGGCTCTAATCCAGTCTTTAGATTCCTCAAGGCGGCAATATCAAGAGAAGGTAATTAGTTTTATCTCTAATATATCAACCAGCTAGTTTGTCAATTTAATTAATAGCATTCAGATAAATAAACTATGCCCTGTATCGAAACTATAATGAGCTGAAATGTTCAAAGGAGGACACCACAATCTGTTTCCATATTTTGAAGTTTTTCAAGATGGTCCTCATAGCTTTTGTTTCCAGTTTCACTCTTAAACACATATTTTGTTTTTTTAAAAATCTGAATTTTCATTCACAAAAAAACAGCTCCGTGTTTCAAATGTATGAAGCTGATTTGAGGTGTTGTCATGGTTCATGTTCTGTAAGTTTTAAACAATTACGAGAATATAAAGACTTCTCCTGTACATGTTAGGAAAATGTGAGCTGATTAAATGCAGAGAGACAGGCATTGCGCATGTCTCTCTTTGCCTCTCTGCATGTTGCAATCATAATTTATATTAAGTCCATATGCATAGCTGAACATATGTTGCCCTTATATCTAGATAAGTCACCACATACCCTCCAGTCTTTAAAATGCATACTAACAGCTGCTATCATGCATTCTTACGCATAGTGTGTTAATTGAAATGATTGCTGTGCTAAACTTTTCTCAAAAGAGAGAAAGTAGATTTGTGCACTGATTTATTCATTGGATTTTGTTTTAATATGCTGAATTATTTGGTTGGTACTAGACATTGGATAATCAGACAGTACTTATATTCTTCACAAACATCGGTAACTTTCTGACAGATGAGAATGTTTTATAATTGAAGGAAGAATTTCTGGTGTGGGAGCTCTGTTGAATATGATAGAATATACAATATGTATGCACCGTCCTAAAAGCATATCTGAAAGTAATGGTTCAAACAATTCTAGAATATGTCTCCTGATGATTAATAACAGCTTAGATTCATAAATTCTTCACCAAACAGGCAAAGGTCATTTCATTTGTGACTTTATTTACAGAGGTTTTAACACTTTATGTTTGCCATAATTCATCATCAAATTCTTGATCTTACCAGGGTTTGGTAGAAGATAAAGGATACTGGAATACGTTTTTGTTACTTTCTGACGTTTGAAACAATTTAGTCAGGAACAGCTGGTCATTTAGGTGAGCGGCGTTGAGTCCCTCTCCTGCGTCTCCCTAAAAGAGGCTCTGAGAACCTGGCAGGCATCGCCAGCTTCTTTCTGCTGAGGGCTCCGTGCTCTGCCAGAAGCCACTCTTGGATGAGACCCAAGATGTCAGGCTAGCCCTGCTGCATCACTCAGATCTGGTCCACAGAGAAGCCCTCAGGCATCCATCTCTTAGCTCATCTCTCAGCACTACTGCTTCCTCCACCAAAGCAATGAAGAGCCTGTGTCTAGCCTTCAGTTTCTTGGCAGAGTCACACTCCAGTGTCCACAGGCTATTTGCATGTTCTCAGATGTGAATTGGACTCCAAACTCATGTCTCTTAACTATGTGAACTTATTTCAAAGATCTCCAAGTGACTTTCTTGACATCCCCCTGAAAGGTCAAGGGTTAGAAGGTAGCCCTCCCACACCCCTATCCCAAAGCAGGCTGGGGAAGGGACTCACAGAAGAGCAGTCATTCCTTTCAAAGAAGTCTTCTCCCTATTGTTGTCAGGAAAGTTCTCTTTCTACTCTCTGACCTCTGTAGACCTTCAATGAGATTGACACTTTTAGAAGTCTTCATTGGGTCCGCATTTACAATTGTAAACCTGTGTAGGAGGGAACCTGTTATATAACCAGCATTCTGATATCTCAGGTTAGCAGCTCAGTAAACATGAGGAAGGAAGAGTAAATCCTAATCTAGCAGATTTTTAGACCTTTTATTTGAAAATCTCAGTTCTCAAAACTTACTCCACAGATAATATAAATAAATCATAAATATACATATATATATATACACATACATGAGTATATTTTTAAATTTATTTTTAATTGAAGGATAGTTACAGTATTGTGTTGGTTCCTTTCATACATCACCATGCATAAGCCATAAGTATACATATGTTTCCTCCCTCTTGAACCTCCCACCCTATCCCATACCTCTAGGTTGTCACAGAGCTGGTTCATTGTTGAATTACCTATTTAACTGTTTCCTGGTCAGATAAGTTTGTACATCTTGATTTAAACAATGAACTGAAAAGATTTTTGCTATTAATGTGTGTGCTCTGAACATTTAACATTTTGTCTGCTCTCTGCCAAACCCCCTTGTGTTTTAAGTGATTGATGAACACTTGGGAAATGCCATCTCTAGACATACTCCCCACAGTGCACATTCCATTTTCTTAAGCTGACCTTGGGTAGGTACTACCTTTTCTAGATATATCCACAGTTCATCTAGTCTTTTTAAATGAAATTGCTTTAGATCACTCTATATCTTTATACTGTTGTGTCTCAGTTCTTACACTTCAGCACCCCTGGGAAGCCTACTATTATTTCGAAACTTGTCACTCTCTTTCCCGTCAAATAATTCTAGTAAAAGCAGCTTTAGGTGTGCAGTTTTCCTTTGTAATAAACAAGAATTTGAACACAAAGCACATTATAAATTTAGAATAAGAAATTTTCAACTCACCTTGGTGTACCTGATGTACATGATTTTTAGTGTGAAATTTGAACATGACAAGTATTTAATTGTATGAGGAAATTATCAAATTGAAATAACTATATACTGAATAGCTTCTGAATCCAAGAAGCGAAGTGTGTATTAATCGAAGGCAGGTTCAGCAATGAATGACTTGTTTAAATGGACTGTCCTTTCTAATGACAGAGCATGAGGCAGTAAGCCAGTGCTGTTCTGGGCTTCAGATATTGTGTATGTTGCCTAAAATTGTAAAAAAAAAACCCACTGATTTTTAGTTTAATAATGATAATAAATTTAACATTATTTATCCAATGGACAAAATTTTATCATGTCAGCAAATGTTTATTATGATCCCTTTGGAATAAGAAGGTATAGTTTAACATAAGTAGTCTGTCAACCATGAAGGTGAATTATGTAATCCTGGATGAAATCATGCAGTTGTGCAATATTATGTAACCATATCAAAAATATTATATTCTAAACCTAGTCAGTTCAAGCAAGTGGGTTTTTTTAATGGCTTTAATGAATAATCCATAGATTCTTATTCTTTTCTTATAATAAAAGATTGTAATCAGGACTGTCACATAAGCTTCTTAACCATAGAAATATTTTTAATCAATCTAGTCTGCCAAATTTGTATAAGGTAATGTTATGAACAAAGACAAAACACTAGGCACTAAGACTTGCTCTCATTTTTGAACTAGTCAAATCCCATTTATAGTAAAGCAAATTTCAAGTCATTTAAAATGAACTGATTATGGATAATATGCCCTTCAAAAATAATTTGTTGGAAAAAGAATGGTGCCAGACCAACTTTTAAACTCATGGATCTCACAGCCAAATCTCTCTTCCAACCAGAATGTTATTGTTCTCAGAACAAACCAAATGATTCAGATCTGCCCCCATACCTTTCATCCTACTCCTGACATACTTTTACCCCTTTTCCTGTTTACACAGGTTCTACCCTTCCCTTTGGAAGACTGTGATACCTTCCTGATTATCCTAACCTATAATAATCTGTTTATTGTGTATATTCTATCTGTTCCAGAGGAATATAATACTCTGATAGGAAGAGCTGTGTCTTTGTTATTGTGTATTTCCTCCCCCATACACAGAAACCTCAGTGCTGTGATGCTCAGAGTGTCAGTAAGGATTAAGAATATTTATAGTTGTCCACCTGTGTTTTCTAGCAAATAAATGGGAATAAGAGTTTATCCTTCAAAATTTTTGAATTCTGTCACTTGAATATACATGAGAGCATCTTTTTCAAAATGTTGATCCTGTTGTTTATTTATATGTGTGTAAACATATTGCTTCAGCTGTTACAGCAAATACTTATGTATGTATGTATGCATTTGGCTTACACACAGGTCATGTTTTGGAAACTAAATTTTCAATATGCTTTCCCTTCTGCAATTCTGAGATTGGTTTCCTGTAAGTAAAAGATACATTATCAAAATATCTTTCACTGGGGTTGAAGCCACTTCTTGATTCCTGGATTAATCAGTAGGGTACTCTGCTTTAAGCCATGATGAAACTCTTTGTTTCAGAAAGAAGGATGGGAGAGATTGTCAGGACTGTCATGTGATTCTGAGCCTTCAATTTCAGAAAAAGCATTCTATGACTAGAGTAATGGCCATTGGCCATGATGGTTTATAAATAATACTTAATATTTAATGATACTTTAATATTTATTCCATTAAAAAGAAAAAAGTTGCCTCTTATTTTGCATCCCATCTTCATTATGTCAAGAAAGTAGTCAGTTGAGCTTCTAATTTGGTTTGCTGGTTGTGTAGACTTGTGATAGTGTTTGTTGTGATAGTATTTGTCTTCAGAAGAACAAAAGGTCTTAGAAGTTATAATGATCTTGAAAATCATACTGACCCAGTATTTAAAGGAAAACTGATTTGATGCCCTCATTTTCATTGGAAGCATTCTTTGTGAGAAGAGATGGCTCTAAAATTCATGTGTATTCAGCAAAATAGTTCATATGATCTTCTTCATTATTTGTAAATTAATGTCTTCTTCTGCTACAAATGAGAATGCTATGAGCAGAACTCCCACATGGTTTCTTAATTAGTTGGAAAAGTTTCCAATTCAGCTATTCTATATACTTTTGCTTCCCAGGAGCTGAATTTATTGTACTCAGATACATTAAAGTGGTAGTACTGCCAAAAATTCTCAGGCCAGGACAGTCCTCGGACTGGGAATATTTGTGAGATTTTCTCATAGAAAACTAACAGTGCCACACCCCTTGGGTTAGCTTCATGTTACCACTTCAGCTGCTAACAAGTCAGGCTCCTGGCAAATAATACTTCACATGTTCCACTAGGAGAGATATTTTTACATTAACTATAAGTACTGTTTTAAAGATAGGTCAGAACCAAAGAATATTCAGACTACTGTACAATGGCACTCATTTCACATGCTAACAAAGCAATGCTCAAAATCCTTCAAGCTAGGCTTCATGAGTATGTGAACTGAAAATTCCCAGATGCACAGGCTGAATTTAGAAATGGCAGAAGAACCAGAGATCAAATTGCCAACAATCGTTGGATGATAGAGAAATCAAGGGTATTCCCAAAAAGCATCTATGTATGCTTCACTGCCTACACTAAGGACTTTGACTATGTGGGTCACAACAAACTGGAAAATTCTCAAAGAGATGGGAATTCCAAACCACTTTATCTCCTGAGAAACCTGTACACAGGTCAAGAAGCAACAGTTAGAACGGAACATGGAACAAAGAAGTATTTCAAAATTGGGAAAGTATTACATCAAGGCTATATATTGTCATCCTATTTATTTAACTTATATGAATATTACATTATGCAAAATTCCAAGCTGGATGAATGACAAGCTGGAATCAAGATTGCTGGGAGAAATAACAACCTCAGACATGCAGATGATACCATTCTAATGTCAGAAAGCAAAAGGAACTAAAGAACCTCTTGATGAGGGCGAAAGAGGAGAGTGAAAAACCTGGTTTAAAAGTCAACATTCAAAAACTTAAGATTATGGCATCTAGTCTCATAACTACATGACAAATATAAGGGAAAAAAATAGAAGCAATGACAAATTTTATTTTCTTGGGCTCCAAAATTACTGCAGAGGGTGACTGCAGCCATGAAATTAAAAATACTTGTTCCTGGGAAGGAAAGATATGATGGACCCAGACAATATGTTCAAAGCATAGACATCACTTTGCTGACAAAAGTATGTATCATCAAAACCATGGTTTTTCCATGTACCGATATGAGAGTTGGACCATAAAGAAGGCTGAGCACTGAGGAATTGATGCTTTTGAACAATGGTGCTGGAGAAGATTCTTGAGAGTCCCTTGGACTTCAAGGATATCAAACCAGTCAATCCTAAAGGAAATCAACCTTGAATATTCATTGGAAGGACTGACGTTAAAGTTGAAGCTCCAGTACTTTGGCTATCTCATGTGAAGAGCCAGCTCATTGGAAAAGACATCGGTGCTGAGAAAGATTGAGGGCAGGAGGAAATGGAAGAGACAGAGGATGAGATGGTTGGATGGCATTATTGACTCAATGGACATGATTATGAGCAAATATCTGGAGATACTAAAGGACAGTGAAGTCTGATGTGCTGCAGTCCTTGGAAACATCATTTAGCGACTGAACAAAATCAATGAGAAAGAGAGTTTGAGGCTATTAACTTAACCAAGAATAAAAATAGAATTTTGCCAGTTGTAAATTTTTATTTTACCACTGATTTTCAATCTTTGTATTTTACTATATCTCACTGGTACCTCTTTTATTCAGTGATAATTTCTGTATGATACTCCATATTACATACTGAAATTTACTGCATCTTTGTTGTGAATAAGAACTGTAAAATTGCTAAAGGTTTGTCCTCACCAATCCTTCATTTAGTTCTTTGCAGGTAACGTTTACCATTGGCAGTATATCTGACAGTTTCTTGTAATGGCTGTAAAGTAGAGTTACATTTTCTACTATTTTCTTTTATTGATTGATGTATGTATATTATCTTTTAGAAATGTGCAAATTTTCATTTGAATGTCCTCCTTTAAGTTTTTTTTTTTTAATTTAAAAAATCACTGGGGGTATAATTAATTTACAGTGCTATGTTAGTTTCAGGTGTACAGCAGAGTGAATCTGTTATGTGATAGTGATAGTCGCTCAGTCGTGTCTGGACTCTTTGCAACCCCGTGGACTGCAGCCTACCAGACTCTTCCATCCATGGGATTGAATACTGGAGTGGGTTGCCATTTCCTTCTCCAGGAGATCTTCCTGACCCAGGGATTGAACCCGGGTCTCCCGCATTGTAGGCAGACGCTTTACCATCTGAGCCACCAGGGAAGTCTGTTATACAAATGTATATGTCAACTCTTTTTAAAATTCTTTTCCCTTATAGGCCACTACAGAGTTTTGAGTAGAGTTCCCTGTGCTATACAGTAGGTCCTTATTAATTATCTCTTTATGCATAGTAGTGTGTATGTGTCCATCTCAATCTCTCAGTTTATTCCTCCCTCTCCCCATTTCTCCCAGGGGCCATACATTTGATTTCTACATCTGTAACTTTGTTTCTGTTCTGTGGATTAGCTCATTTGTTTTTTTATTCCACATGTAAGGGATACCATATGATATCTGTTTTTCTCTGACTTACTTCAGTCAGTATGACAGTGTTTCAAGTATTTTGATGTATTGTATTTGGTCCCTTATATGTCATAACACATAAATACATTATTAAGCATCTTCGTATGGCAAAAGATTGTCACTAAGATTCACTAATCTGACAAGATCCCACAATGCACGAGCAACACTGCATGGATTTGTATTTGTTTAATTAGATCACTGAGATCCATTTGAAATGTGCCTTGAAGAATGCAGAAGAAATCAGTAGACAGAGGTAGTCACCATGGGGGAAAGTCCTAGAAAAGAGCACTGACTGAGAGAAGACTCCTGACAGACAGGAACAAAAAGTGCAAAAGCCCAGAGGTGGCTATGTGTGGCAGATACTGAAGTGTCTAGTTCGAATGCAGTGAAAACTACCTTGATGGGCAAAGTATGAAATAAGATTGGGTGATGCTCTGCCTAAGAATAATTTTCAAGGCTGGAATGATGAGACTGTTGTGTTAGGAAAAAGATATCCCTTGCAAAATTTTAGCAATGGGAGGTAGTCATTGAAACTGTCTTTTAAGAAAGTGAATCACAGTAGTACGTGAAATATGCTGTACTCCTAACTGAGATTGTAAGGGTCCAAGAGCAAGAGCACTTCATAAATGCTTACTGTTAGAATCCCTAGCACAAACATATTAACAGGACAAGAATGCCAACCTTTTAAGTAGATAGGGACACCTAGGTCAATAAAATTGCTGGAAACAACAGTCTTTTCTGATGAGGTAAGATCCAGAAAGTCTTCATATGAGTTGAAGACTCATATGAATCTCAAAGAATCTAGTTTTTATCCATTTAATGTGTATTTATTGAATGCCTACTATGTGACAGGTCTGGCACTGGATGTTTTGCATACAAAGTGAGCAAGTATAGATGGTGTCTTCTCTCATCGTGTTTCTTGTAGTACAGTGGGAGGGGAGGGGCATGACACAGTGACAAGATTCATTGAGAGCAATCAATTATTATAAAAATTTTAAGTGCTCAGAATGGAAATGTATATTAATCTCTCTGCTAAGAGATTTTAAGTCTTTGGCTTGATTCATGTGGGATGTAGTGGGAGTGAAGAAAAATAACACTTAAGAAGAGATCTCAAGAATGAATAGAAGATAGTGAAGTAAACAGCATGGGAAAAAGCAGTGAGTGTGAAAAAATTTGTCAGGATTCAGAAACAGACAGAAGGAATGTGTGACTAGAGCTCAGAGATAAGTGAAACGGCTCTGGACGAGACTGGAGAGACTGACTTAGGTCAGGGTGGATGGCACCTCATAGGCCTACTTAACCATGTTGTGTTTTAGCTAAACGCTATGAGAGTCTGGTAAAACTTTGAAGCAGAAGAGTGGTACATTAGATGTAATTTTTAAAAGAGTGTTCAGTCCTCAATGTGCATAATAGATTAAAGGATAGCAAACATATCCTAGTGTTCTTTGTCATTAGGTAAACGCACCAGTGCTATCTTGCAGGGACTCAGGTAGGATTTCAAAATTCCATGTAAAAGTGTTGAATGGGATGGAAATACTAATAGGCCATTCCACACTGAATAAATACTTCTTGGGGCAAATGCTGAGCTGCCGTAAGAAGATCCAACAATTTAGTGACCTGAGGAACTGCATCATTTTGCTAAAAAGCTCTGTGGGATGAGAGGCCAGGTCAGTGGGATGGCACTGCTCCAGGTGGTCATTTTCTTCCAAGTTGTTTCTCCACTGTCACCTGGACAGTATTTCCCAGCATTTCCTATGAATCATCATTACCTGGAGAGCTTGTTGAAACAGATTCATGGGCCCCATTTCCAGAGTTTCTGATTCATTAAGCCTAGGGTGAAGCCTGAGAGGTTTTATTTCCAACAATATCTCAGCTGCTGCTTCTGATCTAGAGACCACACCCTTCAAGAACCACTTCCTAGGGTATTGTTCTAGTTCACATGTTTAAAGCTATGCCTTGGACACATCTGCCTTCCAGCTCATAAGAGGAAAGAGGGACACACACGTGACTTCGACTGACATCTTGTTGTTGAAAACTTTCAATTAATGAGAATTTCTCAAGGAAGAGGAGACATTTAGTCTAGCTGGGCAACTTTGCAACCAGTTAGCAGTTATGTCGGAGAAGGCAATGGCAACCCAATCCAGTACTCTTGCCTGGAAAATCCCATGGACGGAGGAGCCTGGTAGGCTGCAGTCCATGGGGTCGCTAAGAGTCGGGAACGACTGAGTGACTTCACTTTGACTTTCATGCATTGGAGAAGGAAATGGCAACCCACTCTAGTGTTCTTGCCTGGAGAATCCCAGGGACAGAGGAGCCTAGTGGGCTGCCGTCTGTGGGGTCGCACAGAGTTGGACATGACTGAAATGACTTAGCAGCAGCAGCAGCAATTATGTACAATATGGAAGAGACATAAGATGGATTTAGATGTGAAATTCATGGCCTCTGCCACAGATACTATAATAAAAATGAGAAGTCAGAAAAATGCTTGGGATTTTCTAGGAAGCATACATTTTGGATGGGTTATGAAGTACTTGAAAAATAGTAGTAGACCCAAGGCTTAAAGCCATTTGTACTGATTTGATAAGTAATGGAGAGCCATTGAGATTTTGAATATGTCCTGACACTATAAGAAGACAGATAATAGAGAATGAGGAGATATATGGAACAAAAGATGATAAAGAAGAATAAAGAGATGAACAAGAAAAATAAAATGGAAGTAAGAACTTATGTCTTCCATTAAGCCATCTGTTGGTAAACTTGGAATGTGTTATCTAGAATGCCTTTTATGCACTGTAACTTAGCTACCAAGAGTAATGAAGTATCTTTAAATGAAACATTAATGGAATGTATATACTCCTATTAACAGATGTATTACTGTTAAAAATCTATTATATCAAAAATTATGTACTAATCATTTTATTTACTTTTAATTTTCAATTGTGGCCTGATTATCATACATACTGAATTATCAATGTGGATTTTTCTATCATTTTTAATGAAAAACAATTCTTATAAAACAGAATTTCACCAGATGTGTCATAACATAGCATTCACTCTTCTCTATCTAAAGTCAGATTTTTTTTTTCTGCCTGAGAATGTATTCAATGAAATAAGAACTCATGAATTTAGAACTGAGTATACTGATAGTCTGAACCTGAAATATAGTTTTAGAACTTTTGATATACAAATGAAACAAGTGTAAATCACTTTAATGCAAAAAGAGTTGGGCATGACTGAGCAACTGAACTGAACTGAATATTTTACTTAAAAGAAACATTATTTTATTTAAATTATACAATATTTACCAAGAACAAAATGCAATATGATTATTATGTTTATTATTATGCTACTGTTAACAATAACAAAACACAATAACAAAAATTTTACTTAAAGTATATCTTATGTTATCAACCTAATATATAATGATAGGATACTGAGCATTATCAGGTAATAATATAACATAATATAATTCAGATGATAGCATAAGATAGATGGTTATATTCCACATTCACTACTTCAGCTTTGCCAAGAGAAATTATCTTAGAATAGTATATTCATTTAAAAAGATTTCTTGCTGTCCTAATTCACCAAGTTATTATTAAGATTAATGAAGTAAAATTTTGAGTTATTTTAAGCAACTGAGGAAAAGTCACTATTGAAATACTTAGCATTAGCATATTTTATGAAAAATTATCTTCAACTTTAGTATTATATTTTTATTAAATGAAAATTAAAGAGGATCTATGATGTCAGATAAATGACAGAAATAGATTATTTTAACTTTTTCTCCCAATTAGAACATAAAATACTGAATTTCATTTCAATGGTATGATTTCTTCTTTACTTTCCCAGGGGTCAGATGATCATTAGAACATCAAATTATTTTTTGTTTATTAACAAATATCTCACTTATTTGGAGCTCAAATTAATAGTAATCATGACTTCCTGAATTAGGCTCCAGCCCTGAATTTAGTGAAAAAGCAACACATTAAAAGTAGATGAAGAGCTGCTAAAAGTAGGTGCATGGAGAGGAATGGAGGACAAAAGCTGTAAACAAGATCAGGAACAAGAAAAGATAAAAGCCGCATTCAGCCCTGTGGCACAGTGCAGTGTAGGACCACACTCGCCTGTCTGCCAGGGTAGCTTTCAGCTGATTTAGATCAGGCTGTGACTGGAGGAATCCCATCCAGCATCTGGGCTCCACCAAATTTGGATCAGTTTATAAAATGTGCTTCCCTGGTGGCTCAGATGGTAAAGAATCTGCCTGCAATACAGGAGACCTGGATTTGATCCCTAGGTTGGGAAGATCCTCTTGAGGAGAAAATGGAAACCCACTCAAGTATTCTTGCCTGGAGAATTCCATGGACAGAGGAGCCTAGCAAACTACAGTTCAGTTCAGTTCAGTTCAGTCACTTAGTCAAGTCCGACTCTGTAACCCCATGAACTGCAGCACACCATACTTCCCTGTCTTTCATCAACTCCTGGGGCTTGCAAAATTCATGTCCAGTGAGTCTGTGATGCCATCTAAGCACCTCATCCTCTTTCGTCCCCTTCTCCTGCCCTCAGTCTTTCCCATCATCAAGGTCTTTTCCAGTGAGTAATTTCACATCAGGTGACCAAAGTATTGGAGATTCAGCTTCCGCATCAGTCCTTCCAATGAATTCAGGACTGAGTTCCTTTAGGATTGACTGGTTTGATCTTCCTGCAGGCCAAGGGACTCTCAAGAGTCTTCTCTAATACCATAGTTCAAAAGCATCAGTTCTGCACTCAGCTTTCTTTATAGTCCAACTCTCACATCCATACATGACTACTGGAAAAACCATAGCTTTGACTGGATGGACATTTGTCAGCAATGCAATGTCTCTGCTTTTTAGTGTGCTATTTAGGTTGGTCATAGTTTTTCTTCAAAGGAGCAAGCATCCTTTAATTTCATGGTTCCAGTCACCATCTGCAGTGATTTTGGAGCCTCCAAAAATAAAGTCAATCACTATTTCTACTGTTTCCCCATCTATTTGCCATGAAGTGATGGAACCAGATGCCATGAGCTGCAGTCCATGGGGTCGCAAATAGTTGAACACAACTGAGCGACTAACACACACACACATAAAATGTGTTTTACAAAGAGAGTTCTTTCTGTTTTGCTGGCATCTGGCATGCAGATTGCAAAGCTCAGCTGGCCCTACAGACACGAGAATTTGGGGTCATAGGCGCTGTAAGAGTGATGAGGTTCCAAATCATACAATATCAGTACCCAGACAATAATACACAGTTCGCACTACTCCCGATAGAGTATACATTCTCAGACAGCCTCAAGGAGCTCCAGTGGAAGATGATAGTTGTGGCATTTTGTTTTCTAGTTTATCCAACCTTCCTTTTATTCTTAGCTGCATTTTCCATGTAGTCCATTCATATTTTTCAGCCACAATATTTAGTACTTAAAAACAAACCAGAAATTCTACAAACAAACAACAACAACCCAAAAAAAACAAACTGAAGGACACTGTTTTGAAGGTGGCAAACATTGCTTGGGATTCCCAGGTGGCTCAGTGTTAAATAAAAATATTGCCTGCCAGTGCAGGAGACATGGGTTCAATCCTGGGTAGGGTAGATCGTCTGAAGGAGGAAATGATAACCCACTCCAGTATTCTTACCGGGAAAAATCCCATGGGCAGAGGAGCCTGGTGGGATATAGTCCACGGGATCACAGAGTCAGACACGAATGAGTGACTGAGCACACACACAAACATTACTTAAAATGTTGGAAAAATTTACGAAGAATAATTATTCTAAAATATATTTAAGCTTTTTAAAGGGTGGACGGATAAAAGCCTTAATCATCCTGGAACTTTTCTTTATTGAAACATTGTTCCCTGATTGAATGATTCATTCTTCCCTTCTTGGCAATATTATAGCATTCTAGTCATACACGCTCCAGGAAGTTGTATGTTGGAGAAATCACAAAATTTAAGATGTTAAATTTACAAATCAGCTCTCTGTTCTTTTTATAAATGAGTCAGATGACTAGATTCCAAACTTTGAAACATTAATAAAGTATTTATGCAGTCACAGTGATTGAAATTAGCAATATAAAAAATCTAGCATAAAGAATATCACCATATTTTATAAATATATTATAAAATAGCATCCCCTTATCATATCAGATTTACATATTAATAACTGGAAAGTGAATCTGCACAATTATAATGAATCATAACAAAGAAAATTGTATTCTGAAAATGAGTGTGCAGTGGGGCTCGTCAGTATTAGAATATATCTAGGAGAACTATTGAAACTTCCATGGTGGTTCAGTGGTCAAGAATCCACCTTCAGTGCAGAAGATGCGGTTCAATCCCTGGTCTGGGATGATCCCCGGAGGAGGAAATGGCAGCCCACTCCAGTATGCTTGCCTGGAAGATTCCACGGGCAGAGGAGCCTGTCAGGCTGTAGATCACAGGATCTGAAAGAGTTGGACACAACTTAGCAACTGAACAATGACAACAGAGCTATTAAACAACTAACAAACAGAAACCTTAATTAAATAGAGTTGGGAGACCAGAAAAGGGATCTCTCACACTCCAGAGCAATAGCAGATTCCAAAAGGAAGAAGAGCGCTCTTCTTTGCTGCCTGTGTATCAGCCACGAAAAGTATGCACTCTTTGTTTACCCTAGCCATCCCACCTTCCTTTCCCTCTCTTGTTATGCAGAGACTTGCACATGGCTAGTCTTGGTTGCAGACCCCAAACTGCAGTTTTCTGCTGATCCTCAATAAACCTATCATTGCTGGAGAAATACCTGGCAGTATACTTGTTTCTGATCAGCAGGACATATCTGCCTTTTTAAATGGCTAAATTATCATCCAGATCTTTAGTACTATCTAGAGAAATTAGCATAAATATTTTCTTAGTTTAAAAGCTAAATTAAATTATTTACTTTTAACTGGAAAGAAGGAAGATTTTTCTAGTTAGATGTCTTTATTATGGTTTTCAAAGTGTTAGTCACTCAGAGTCCCGACCAATTCTTGCATCCCCATGGACTGTAGCCCGCCAGGCTCCTCTGTCCATGGGATTCTCCATGCAAAAATACTGGGGTCGGCAGCCTTTCCCTTCTCTAGTCTTCCCAACCCAGGGATCTAACCCAGGGATCTAACCCAGGTCACCGGCACTGCAGGTGAATTCATTACCGCCTGAGCTACCAGGAAACTCTTTATTATGATTTTACTCTCAATCAATTCACATTTTATAGATAAGAAGGTTTAGATTGAGAGATATTAAGTTACATTTCATATTCACACATCTAACTAACAAAAAACAGCATTCTTATTTTTCAATTAACTGTGCTCTGAAGGGATGTATATGTTACTAAAAAGGATAAAATTTTCAGAAATACTTTGCAGCTCAGTCTTTGTGCTTTTCTTCCGGCTCCAAAAGCAGACTATGACATCTAAAGAAGATCACACTATTAACTAAAATTTCCACTCTAAGACTGTAACATTTATATAGACAATTTTTTTTGAAAAAGGCAGAAGTGCTTAGGTCAAACGTTTAATAAGCAGATTAATTACATTTCTGAAATCAAATATAAATAGCTTTTCACTTAAAAATTGTTTTGCCAGTGCAGTCAGCTTTATACATAGTTAATTTACACTTTAGGAAATCAATTTTCTGATTTTTATTGACAATAAAATAATATCCCACAGATATCATGTTCCAAAGGTTTTCTTTGGCCAAGTTTGATGCAACATATGCATTCAGATGTCTGTGAGGGTTATTAACATCTTATTACGTTTGTCATTAAATTTTAAACACAAACCTTGAATTTATCTGAAAGGATGTATTTGGCACAGTATATAGCTTTACAAAAACCCTAAGTAATATATAGATTAAAAGATAAACAGTGTTTGCCGTAGCTGTTAAGCATTTATCATAGAATTTCACAACAAAGCTATAAAAGAATTATTTTACTCTTTTAATGGCTGGAGAAACAGTGGTATAAATGGATTATAAAACATATCAGGACACAAGCATTTCACTGTTTGAGAATGTATGTAAATAAACCAATTCATGAGTTTTGCTAGCAACATTGCACATGTTTCTGAGATACTGTGTAAGCTGATTTTTTATCTAGAGAAATGTGTGGAAATACTGTGTTAGTATTTTACTATTTTATATTTTAAAATATTATGTATTTTTGACATTAGCTGGAAATAGCCAATTATTATAAATGAGTGAGAGTTAATTTTTTTTTTTCTTCATGGAATTTGAAACTTAGTTGCAGATTTTGAACTTATATACTCATGTTATCAAATAGTAATTTTTTTCAGGAAAATTAGTCCACATTTTACAGTAATTTAAAAGAAGACATAGTGGCATTATACATACAAAATGCATCATGGCATAATAATCTCTACAATTTACTAGAATATTTGAGTGATAATGTTGGCCCTAATGTTTCTACAGTGATAGAAAGGGCACCCTAGGATCTATTACTTCTCTAGAAACTTATCTGAAATTCTTATAGATTAGACTTCTGTGAGTTCTGGAAATTTTCTCTTGAAATTTTCCAGAAAAAATATTAAATTATTTTCAGAGATATCAAGTTTTATGAAGAATATATCCCATTAATAAACTACTTATTTTTATGCATCTGATAATCCTATACTTAATGAGATTCTTAAAGACATTAATTTTAAGAAATTGTGTAAGGAATCTAGCTTTGTAACCTTGAAAAGAGCTTTGCAGTATCATCACAGCTCTTTTCTAAAGGAAAACACTGTATGATTCAGTGAAGCTGAAGATAGCTGCTAATAATTACTGTGCTCACAGCACACTTCTCTTGACTGTGCTGTGTTCTCTAGAAAAAGAAATAACATTTAATATTTTCTAATTTTACAAAGAATAAGGAAATTAACCTTAATTTGAACAAGCAACAAAATGTCTTAATCTCTTAGTCCCAGAAAGTTTCCTATGTTGTAAATAACAAAAAAGTTTCCATTATGATCATCTGACTCCAAAATAAAATATAAATATATCTGTAGTATGTAAGTGTTAGTTACTCAGTCATGTGTGACTCTTGGATTATAGCCCACCAGACTCCCCTGTCCATGGAGTTCTCCAGACATGAATACTGGAGAAAGTAGTTATTCCTTTCTCCAGGGGGATATTCCTGACCCAGGAATTGAACCTGAGTCATTCATAAGGACTCCATCCTCCCAAAGGCCCCATCTCCTAATATTATCACCTTGGAGTTAGGTTTCAACATGAATTTTGAGGAGACACAAATATTGAAACCATAGCAAAAGCTTTAAGAATTTGACTCAATAATTATTTTTTTAAGTACCAAAGAATAATAAAATATGCTGAATGGTATGGTGGCCATGGGGATAATAGAGAGGCACTACATTAAGAACTGTGAAACCTGGTTTTACTCCTGACATTTATTAACTAGATGTGAAACTAGTATAAATAAATTTGCCACCCTAGACCTCTTTTCTTCATCTGTGAAATGACAGGATTAGAAGCTATTATCTGTATGTGCCCTGAGCTCTGAGTATCTCCTTTTGTACTAAATTTATGTTAATTTCCCTTGGATAACCCAAAAGGAGCTTTAAATGCCTTGGGTCACTCTTATAAATGTAATTCATTAATACTTTGTACTGGTTTGGGAGTATATATTGGGGAAAATATTTGGGGATATAGGGTGAGTAAATTCTCTTTCTTAAATTTTATTCTATGTAACTTACTTTCAGTACTTATGCTAACATTTTTAATATTAAGTATTATACTTTGATATACTCTTCTTGGGGGATTTTCTTCCACTAGTTTTGGGTTTGTAGCTGCAACCTAGTTTGTTACAGCATTACACAATTATAGTAACACCCAATCACACAGCTGCCTGACTTCCAACTGTCTTAAGTAGGTCATTCACAAAACCAAAAATAATTAAGCTAAAATGCTCCTGAATCTTAGGGAAATAGTTGTCACATGTAGGTAGTGTTTGCATAACTGAATCACTTCGGCTGTACACCTGAAACTTACACAATATTGTAAATCATGTATACCTCAATTACATAAATAAATAAAAAATTTTTAAACAGAAAAATAAATGTTTGCATTTCTTGCCTTCTCAAATTCTAAATAATGTATCTTTATCTGTTTTTCCAAAAGCCATTGTTTCTAGGTTAGTTTGAGCTAGAAGTCTGACAAGTTAGACCTTAAAGTTTGCGGGTGATCATGTGCAATCCAGACCCCTAACTATTTGGAAATTTACGTTTAAAATAGATTAGATCACAGAGAAAGGAGGTAGAAAAACACCAATAGCAGCAGGGAAGGACAATTTAATGGAAAGCCAACAGTACTATATAATGAACCTCTGAGATGAGAAAGGAAGCAGACACCCTGGGAAAAAGCAATCCAGAAATATGGAAAAATCCAGGCAGTAACTACCAAACTATGTATAGTATAGGAAGCATTTTTATAATGATTACCATGAATCATCAAGAACACTTTAAATTATGTTCAATATGCTCTGTTTTACTCCCGATCAGGAAGTAAATGCTTTGAGAAAGATTTAAGATCACAGAGTTTTAATATTTGTGCAGAGATTTTTAAATTTAAGATTTTGGGGTAAATGGAGCATCTTCATGTTCCCTTGTAGTTAAACTTTTAGTATGTTTATGTAAATAATTTAATTTTGTGCCCTTTTATTGTTTGAACCTCACTGGCCATATTTCATGGTGTCCTTGTTTATGCCAGCTTGTTACTAATTAGGTTGGACATGAGGCATTCTCTTCAGTCCACGGAAACATATTTCTTTCTTAAATTTTATGACTGAGTTCAGAAGCCATTTTTAAAACAAAAACATTTATTTTTAACACATTAACCAATGCACAAAATTTCAACTAATCATGAGCTGAAGAATGGAAATTAGGTTTAAGAAAATGAGAAACTCTTTAACTGTCTCAAAACCTTGAGTCTTTGAGTGATGCCATGTCTTTCCATTTATTCCTTATTGGTATCTGCCATTTCCCTTGACCTATCCTGGTTCATTTTTACTTGAGCACTTTCCTTGAGAGAGAGTTTACAACTTCACAAGGCACACATTTCTTCTAAAATGTTTTAATTTTATGAACATCAAGCCATCTATTAATTTGGCATCTTTCTTTTCAACTCCTAACCACAGTCCCAAGTTCTGCCAGGGACAGCTAAACAAAGAAGTCAAACTCTTTCCTACCAAAAATTTTTCTTTTCCAGAAAAGCGGGTTTTTCTCAACAGCTCCTACTATGTATATTTTTTCTCACATTACAAATTCCTGATTGCTTTCTTGGTGTTTTAGATCAGTAATTCTCAACCTGGGCTGCACATTTGAATCAACAGAAGCCTTCAAAAGTAATACTGTCAGGAAGCTGCAACATATTTACACTGGCTTCACTAACACTATGGAACTCATAATCCACAGAAAACATGGCATCTGTTTTGCGTGTGAGGGATGCGATTCAGTTTCAGCTCCTCAAGGAGGTTATTGTATGGCTTTAGACATCCTTTTTACCTCCTCAATATTTTCATGCAGATGAAAACATAACCAGGTTTACTCTGCCTACCTCATGTGGTAGATGGAAAGACAAATGTTCTTTGTAAACTGTTCAGTTCAGTTCAGTCACTCAGTCGTGTCCGACTCTTTGTGACCCCACGAATTGCAGCACACCAGGCCTCCCTGTCCATCACCAACTCCCAGAGTTCACCCAAACTGATGTCCATCGAGTCAGTGATGCCATCCAGCCATCTCATCCTCTGTCGTCCCCTTCTCCTCCTGCCCGCAATCTCTTCCAGCATCAGAGTCTTTTCCAATTGTAAACTGTAAATCATCATGAAAATGTTATTCTTTATTGTTATCATCATCAAGTACATTTAAAAACATGGATTGCTTTCTAATAATCCATTTTGTCCGAGTGTCTGCTGACTCAGCATGTTTTCTTCTGTAGTCTTTCCTTTTCAGTCTTTCTAGCCTTTAGAAAGTTTTCCCCTCTTCCTTATGTACTTGAATTAAATAAAACAACCATGGGACTCCTCAACAGATATACATTTGTGGAATGTCAATAAAAAGAATAAAAAGGAGAATCTAAGTTATTAAATGGCTTACTTGGCTTAGTCACTGTCCTACTGTTTTTTAATTTTTTTAATATACATGAAGAATAGTCATCTTTAGCATTTTTATGTGTTTGGCTAGAACATTCTGCAATTAAGAGAAAATTTTTCTGCTCTTTGCTCTTTCACTAACAATTTTCTACAGTCTAACAGAGTTCTAGAGAAATTACTTAGAGAAGAATAATGAGGCATATGAATTTAATAAATAGTAAGTATTAGTCTGCTTTAGGAAAACAATTTATAATCATAAAATCTTCGAACAGCAAGAAAAATCTATGTAGTTTCTATTATTTAAGCAGTCATGTTTTCATTTATTTATAAGCTCCAGTTTCCTTTTCCTTCATCATAAACTTGATGCTAAATTACAGAAGATACTTGAAAAAAATTTATATTTCAAAAATTTTCCTCATCTGAACTATATTATGCTATTGGAGATGTACTCAGTGTTTTCTGAAGCACTAAAAATATCTGCATTAGTACAGAAAAATGTTAAGTGCTGGAATTTTTTTTTAAGTTTGGAAAATTGGAAATCTGAATGAGTTGTGTATAGTTGACACTTTATTTTATGGTAGTTTGCAGATGCCAAATTAACTTCCATTTTCAAAGGTTTTATTCCACTCTGTTGTTTTTTTTTAATTTGATAATATTAGGGAAATATATTTGTTATTAAATAAATATGTGAGTATTTGGTTTTCACACTGTAGTATTTTAACATACTCTATTAGTAGAGAAGTAGAACCACATGAATATGGTATTATATTTTTAAAGGAAAGATAAATCTCATATCATATTTGTTATTCTAAAATAAAAATTAGCTGATTTATTTGAATTCCACACAATGAAAGAAAAATTCTCATCAAACATTGAATCCACTAACATAATATTATATTAACTTGCTGTCATTGTTGTTACTAACTTGGAAACTTGATTTAACAACATTCAGAGTTAACATTGTCTATTCCTGGAGCTTCTCCTACATCACCTTAGTTTAAGCTGTAATTAAATTTTGTTATACTCATGTTCCTGATTGATCAATTAAGTCCATGATTTTTACACTTCTTTACCAAGTACAATTAAAGTATGAAGTGAAGTGAAGTCGCTCAGTCGTGTCCGACTCTTTGCAACCCCATGGACTGGCTCCTCCGTCCATGGGATTTTCCAGGCAAGAGTGCTAGAGTGGATTGCCATTTCCTTCTCCAGGGGACCTTCCTGACCCAGGAATCGAACCCCGGTCTCCTGCATTGCAGGCAGACGCTTTACTGTCTGAGCCACCAGGAAAGCCCTTCAATTAAAGTATAGAGAGACTTAAACACATACACTAGAATGTTTTGGAGTAAAAACTAAAGCCACTTGTCTCAATATGAAAATTTATTGTTGAATTCAAATTTTATAATATATTCTACAATTTGTCACATTTTAGTATTACAAGGCTTTGAATTTCTCACCATGGAAGTAAACTTATGATTCAGGTATATATGATATATACTTCTATGTCTTCTCTGATACTCTTGTACTGTCCTGTATTTCCAGGTTTAAGGTACCAGTCAGATCAGTTCAGTGAGCAAAGAGAATGGTACTAGGAGAAACAGGAGGAAGCCAGGACTCATATGAACTTGTAGGTACTGAAAGCTTTCAGCTCCCACTCTAAGACCAGAATACTTGGAAGATTTTAACCAAGGCCAGACTTTATAAAACAAACCAGGTTTTATTCATGGTCAGACTTACATTTTAGAAGGACAGTACTAGTTACTGGCTTACGAATAGATTATAGTCAAAAGTTAACTATTATTTAGAGACCAATTAAAAGTTTATTAAAATCAACTACATAAGAGATAATGATGACTTGGACTAAGTGTGTATAGGTAGGGATGAATGGGTGAACATATTTAAAAAGCACACCCAGGATTATTACTTGGTGATTTTAAAAACATTTACTGACATATTCAACAAAATCAATGGACTTCAGAAACATCACGCTGTGAAAAAAGTGCCAGATGCAAAAGATTACATATTGTATCATTGCATCATTGTAAAATTATAGAAACAGCAAAATAAGTGACGGAGAACAGATTGGTAGTTTTCTAGGACTAGGGGTAGGACTGTTAGGATGACCACAAGGGAGAATGAGGGCGATTTTGGAAGTGTTCAAAAATTTGGGTATGGTAGTGATTGCTCATGAAAATGTACACTTAAAGAGTGAGTTTTATTATATGTAAATTATGCTCCAGTAAGGGATTCCTTCTGAGGACTCTGATGGGGAATCTGCTGCAGACCTGTCTTATCAGTTCTATCACCCTCCGCATTCTCTCTTTTCCTTCCCACCTTCTTTCTTTTGTGCAAGTCTGTCTCTATATCCAAACTATCCTTTTTATAAGGATATTGTGCACTTGTTAAGGAATCCCCCTGCCAATTCAGGAGATGCAAGAGACATGGGTTTGATCCCTGGATCAGGAAATGGTAATCCACTTCAGTATTCTTTCCTGAAAAATTCCAAGGACAGAGGAACCTGGTGGGCTACAATCCATGGGATTACAGAGTTAGACATGACTGAGTGACTGAGCATAAACACATACGCCAGTAAAGCAGTAAAGAAGAAAAATGTGCTTCAAATAAGGTTTGCCTATCAAAATGGTGTATTAGAGAAAGAAATATGAGGAAGCCAGCTGCAGTGTTTTTGGTCTCAGCTACTGGTAGAAAGCCATCATTTTGCTATATGGTAAAATGAGATGGGGAGGGGGATATTTCAGCTTTGGATGTGTTAAATATGAGAGCCTTATTACATGTCCAAGCAGAGATCGCAATTAAGCAATTGGATATATAAATATGGATTGAAAATAAAAAAAAAAAACTAGTGTGCAGATATGCAGTGCTGCTAAGTCACTTCAGTCGTGTCTGACTCTGTGCTACCCCATAGACGGCAGCCCACCAGGCTCCCCTGTCCCTGGGATTCTCCAGGCAAGAGTACTGGAGTGGGTTGCCATTTCCTTCTCCAATGCATGAAAGTGAAAAGTGAAAGTGAAGTCGCTCAGTCATGTCCGACTCTTAGCGACCCCATGGACTGCAGCCTTCCAGGCTCCTCCATCCATGGAATTTTCCAGGCAAGAGTACTGGAGTGGGGTTCCATTGCCTTCTCCGAGATATACAGTGAGGACTTCACTATATATAAATTATATACATATAATTCAGAGCCAGAAAACTAGAGAATGACAACATTCTCTATCAATGAATGTTGATGAAGAGAGAAGAGGGGCACTAGAATAATTTCCAAATTTCTCTGTCACCTCTCATTTCTATTTAAAATGCCTATAAGCCACTGTAGCTGCCAGCTGAATTATAGGAAAATGCCTGGCTAAAAAGATCCTCTTTGGCAATGACTACTGATTGAAAGTATCTCCTTAAGATCATTCAGCATTGAGAAGAAAAGAAGAAAGATCAAACTAGTGTCATCATCTTCAAGTGTCAGATGATTTTGAGTAATTACAACTTGGGGCCATGAATACTTACCAAATGAAATGAGATCTACTCCTGTCAGGATAACTTAACAAAAAATCTTATTGATTATTAGGAACTATGTAAAACCCTTTTGATTGAATAGAATAGCACTGGAAGCTGCTTCGTTTTACTGTCTCTGCTCACCTGTCTTTGACTGTGGATATCCGATGATGACCCATTCATACATTTATTGGATCTACTTCTTCACTTTGACTAATGGTGACTCTGATAACACATATGTGTTGACTCACCTTCATGTTGTATCTGATGCCACTGTTCTTGTTGTGGGTCCAATATTTTAATAATCAGTTACTTTCATCTTCTGCTAAGATGTTTTCCTGACAAGCATGCTTTGTATTGTCCTACCAAATAGTTCACTTTAATAGGGCACTTTTGCTAGTTAGATTGTAAGTCTTTGTCATCTCTCACCATTTCAGGAAATAATTTGGAAATTTTGATGTTGATTTGGTTCTGGAAAGCTAGTCAAATATTATATCAACCAAAGAGTATTAGTTTCATAATGCTAGAGTTTATAAAGTTTAAATCCTTTTCTTTTATAAATCCCATGACTGGTTTTCTGAAAGTGTTTTCTTTCCCTTGATACTATTACGCATGATGTTGGTTTGCTATCAAATTTAAAGCAGAGTCAATAGATGTTCATAAGTCATGGCAAGTGCAGATTACTCTTGTTCAAAGTGAACTGCATATATAAACATGTGTTCAGAAGTCTGTTTCTGTATATTGATATATATATGTACATATATGTATATGCAGAATGCAAACATGAATATGTATGTGTATTTTCTTTTACTATCAGTCACCAGTATTCACCCTTTGTTAAAGGCTGGGACTTGTTTAAATAAGACCTCTAAACTTTTTCTCATTCTACAGTGCTATACTTAACATTTTTTTCTAATAAAATCTCCCTACTCTCTTTGGTGGTTTAGTCGCTAAGTTGTGTCCAACTCTTGCGACCCTATAGACTGTTACCTTGGCTCTTCTGTCCATGAGATTTTCCAGGCAAGAATACTGGAGTAGATTGCCATTTCCTTCTCCTGGGGATCTTCCAAACCCAGAGATGGAAGCCAAGTCTCCTGCACGGCAGGAAGATTCTTACCGACTGAGCTACCAGCTACTGATACTACCAGAGTAGCTACCCTACTCTCTGGCAGGTATTTAGTAAAAATTATGATAATAGTTATATAATGTAACTTCTCCATCATATTAAAAGAGATACCCAACCTGTCCATGGTAAAACTGACAACATATCAATACTTGGGTTTTCACTGCTGCTACTGCTAAGTCACTTCAGTTGTGTCTGACTCTGGGTGACCCCATAGACAGCAGCCCACCAGGCTCCCCTGTCCCTGGGATTCTCCAGGCAAGAACACTGGACCAGGTTGCCATTTCCTTCTCCAATGCATGAAAGTGGAAAGTGAAAACTGAAAGGGAAGTCGCTCAGTCGTGTCCGACTCTTCATGACCCCATGGGCTGCAGCCTACCAGGCTACTCCATCCATGGGATTTTCCAGGCAAGAGTACTGGAGTGGGGTGCCATTGTCTTCTCCTGGTTGTGCTTAATTTATGTGTGTGCTGATTCATTGCCTCTTAATACCACATGATGTCAGACTGATAAGTACTCTAATAACATGTATTTCAATCTTCTTTTATATTACGCTTCTAATTTGTATAGAAGGAATGCTCTTTGTTAGAACTGTTCACTTTTTGAAAGCAAATTAATCCAAAGGAATGCAAGTTTTAACCACTGTAAAAGCTTTTTCACCAAATATGTTGCTTCTCCATGGTAATTTGTTGGTGACTCATTAATTTATTGTCTTCTTTTAGTTATTCTCCAGATGATATTTACTCTTAGTAATTGTTGTGTATCCTTAGATATTCAGTTTTTGTTTTTTTTAATTTGGAAAGCTAAGCACAGCGAAATGGAAACAGCTGTATTAAAAACAAACTAGAAAGACTTGCAGAAATAAATCAAGCTATTACTAATACTAAGAAATATTTTGACCAGAAATAATGAAGAAGCGTATCAGTGATACTTAAACAATGTCCTTCATTTCAAACTATTAATCTTTTTAATGCACTTATATAAAGCTTATGTAAATAATTGTTGTTATTTAGTCACTAAGTCATGTATGACTTTTTTGATCTCTTGGGCCCTAGGCCACCAGACTCTTCTGTCCTTGGGATTTCCCAGCCAAGAACACTGGAGTAGGTTGTCATTTCCTTCTCCAGGGGGTCTTCCCCACTCAGGGATCAAGCTCACGTTTCCTACATTGGCAGGCAAATTTTTTACCTTTGAGCCACCAGGAAAGCCCCCAAATAATTTATTATCCATCAGTAAAAGCTTAAAGATTTGGTTGGAAGATTGGAAATATACTATTAAAAGAAATGTTCAACTCTGCATTGCAGAGTGACTGTATCTTCCCATGGAGGCACAACAGAACTAAAACTGCATCATTCCATTGAAGAATCACACACACACATAGAACATAATGTGCAAAAATTGATGCCGCTGATATTTTTAAATTTTTATGATTTTAGTCACTTTAGCCCCCATTATTAGTCTAAAAGCAGTGATCATGGGTAACCTGTAAGGTTCAAGTGAAAGTTGTTCAGTTGTGTCTGACTCTGTGTAACCCCATCGACTGTAGCCCACCAGGCTCCTCTGTCCAGGGTATTCTCCAGGTGAGAACACTACAGTGGGTATCCATTACTTTCTCTAGGGGATCTTCCTGACCCTGGGATCGAACTGAAGTCTTCTTCATTTCAGGCAGATCCTTTACCATCTGAGCCACCAGGAAGGCCATAAGGTTCAAACTTGGGGTGAAATATAACCTCTAGATTTGTGACTGACTAAACAAGAGAACACTCTACACATGGACATCACCAAATGGTCAACACCGAAATCAAATTGATTATATTCTTTGCAGACAAAGACAGAGAAGATTTTGTCAGCAAAAACAAGACCAGGAGCTGACTGTGGCTCAGATCATGAACTCCTTATTGCCAAATTCAGACTGAAATTGAAGAAAGTGGGGAACACCACTAGATCATTCAGGTGTGACCTAAATCAAATCCCTTATGATTATATAGTGGAAGTGAGAAATAGATTTAAGGGACTAGATCTGATAGAGTGCCTAATGAACTATGGATGGAGGTTCATGACATTATACAGGAGACAGGGATCAAGACCAAAAAAGCAAAATGGCTGTCTGAGAAGGCTTTACAAATAACTGTGAAAAGAAGAGAAGTGAAAAGCAAAGGAGAAAAGCAAAGATATAGGCATCTGAATGCAGAGATCCAGAGAATAGCAAGAAGAGATAAGAAAGCCTTCTTCAGCAATCAGTGCAAATAAATAGAGGAAAACAACAAAATAGAAAAGACTAGAGATCTCTTCAAGAAAATTAGAGATACCAAGGGAACCATTTCATGCAAAGATGGGCTCGATAAAGGACAGAAATGGTATGGACCTAACAGAAGCAGAAGACATTCAGAAGCGGTGGCAAGAATACACAGAAGAACTGTACAAAAAAATCTTCAAAACCAAGATAAATCATGATGGTGTGACCACTCACCTAGAGCCAGACATTCTGGAATGTGAAGTCATGTGGGCCTTAGGAAGCATCACTATGAACAAAGCTAGTGAAAGGGATGGAATTCCAGTTGAGCTATTTCAAATCCTCATAGATGATGCTGTGAAAGTATGCACTCAATATTCCAGAAAATGTGGAAAACTCAGCAGTGGCCACAGGACTGGAAAAAGTCAGTTTTCATTCCAATCCCTAATAAAGGCAATGCAAAAGAATGCTCAAACTACCACACAATTGCACTGATCTCACAGGCTAGCAAAGTAATGCTCAAAATTCTCCAAGCCAGGCTTCAACAGTACATGAACGGTGAACTTCCAGCTGTTCAAGCTTGTTTTAGAAAATGCAGAGGAACCAGAAATCAAATTGCCAACATTCGCTGGATCATTGAAAAAGCAAGAGAGTTCCAGAAAAACATCTACTTATGCTTTGTTGACTACAACAAAGCCTTTGACTGTGTGGATCACAACAAACTGTGGACTATGCTTAAAGAAATGGGAATACCAGACCATCTTACCTGCTTCCTGAGAAATCTGTATGTAGGTCAAGAAGAACCAGTTAAAACTGGACATGGACCAACAGACTGGTTCTAAATTGGGAAAGGAGTACATCAAGGCTGTATATTGTCACCCTGTTTATTTAACTTATATGCAGAATACATCGTGGAAAATGCCAGGCTAGATGAAGCACAAGCTGGAATCCAGATTGCCAGGAGAAATATCAATAACCTCAGATATGCAGATGACACCACCCTTATGGCAGAAAACAAAGAGGAACTAAATATCCTCTTGATGAAAGTGAAAGAGGAGAGTGAAAAAGTTGGCTTAAAACTCAACATTCAAAAACAAAGATCATGGCATCTGGTCCCATCACTTCATGCCAAATAGATGGTGAAACAATGGAAACAGTGAGAGACTTTAATTATGGGGTCTACAGAATAACTGCAGATAGTGATTGCAGCCATGAAATTAAAAGATGCTTATTCTTTGAAAGGAAAGTTATGACCAACCTAGATAGCATATTAAAAGCAGAGACATTACTTTGCCAACTAAGGTCCGTCTAGTCAAAGCTATGGTTTTTCCTGTGGTCATGTATGGATATGAGAGTTGGACTGTGAAGAAAGCTGAGCACTGAAGAATTGATGCTTTTGAATGGTGTGTTGGAGAAGACTCTTGAGAGTCCCTTAGACTGCAAGGAAATCCAATCAGTCCATCCTAAAGGAGATCAGTCCTGAGTGTTCATTAGAAAGAGTGATGTTGAGGCTGATTCTCCAATACTTTGGCCACCTGATGCAAAGAACTGACTCATTTGATAAGACCCTGATGCTGGGAAAGATTGAAGACAAGGCGAGATGAGAAGGGGATGACAGAGGATGAGATGGTTATATGACATCACTGACTCAATGGACATGAGTATGAGTAAACTCTGGCAGTTGGTGATGGACAGGGAAGCCTGGCATGCTGTAGTTGATGGGGTCACAAAGAGTCAGACACAACTAAGTGACTGAACTGAACTGAAAGATAAAATGTGTTGGAAACGGAGAGATGATTGTCCTGTAAACCAGATCTATAGCCTAGGCTGCTGGTTAAATAGAGAAGGTGTGGACAGAGAAGGGAGTATGTTTTCATACTGAAAACAGTATGAAAACTGAGTTGAGTTTTATTGCGTTATTTTCTAATGTAAAAACTGAGTTGAGTATTTATTGTTTTCTGATGTAAGCAAGTGTGACTTAGTCTTACTGAGAGCCTCTGAGTAACCATGCAGAAGAGAAGAAGTAAGTTTTCAGTTTGAGTATGTTGTATCTGACATGCTTTTTAGCCATGTTTTGAAGGAAGATCCTTAAGGGGAAGGTAGACTTATTAAGTCTAGAGATCAGGAGTTAGTTCGTTACTGGAGTCATTAATTTGGATATTGGTATCTTGTTTTTTTTGTTGTTGTTGTTTGTTTTTTAATTTATTTATTTTTTTAATTACAATACTGTATTTGTTTTGCCATACATTGACACGAATCAGCCATAGGTGAACACAATCTCCCAATGCCGAAGGCCCCTCCCACCTCCCACCCCACATCCTCTACTTGAATCATCCTGTGCATCAGCCCCATGCATCCTGCATCCTACACTGAACATAGATTGGCGCTTCGTTTCTTACAAGAAAATATACATGTTTCATTGCCATTCTCCCAAACCATCCCACCCTTTCCCTCTCCCTCAGAGTCCAGAAGTCCACTCTGTACCTCTGTGTCTCTTTGTTGTCTCACATATAGGGTCATCATTACTGTCTTCTAAATTCCATATATATGTGTCAGTATACTGTATTGGTGTTTTTCTTTCTGGCTTACTTCACTCTGTATAATCAGTTCCAATTTCATCCATCTCATTAGAACTGAGTCAAATTTATTCTTTTAAGGGCTGAGTAGTATTCCATTGTGTATATGTACCACAGCTTTCTTATCCATTCATCTGCTGATGGACATCTAGGTTGCTTCCATGTCCTGGCTAGTGTGAGCAGAAAGGGTTTGCTTAAGAAAATATGGTAGGTGAAAAAATTTTTAAAGGCCTTCAGCACAATTCTTGGAAAGACCAACAATGAAAAATATATCAACAAGTAAGACTTCAGAGGGAAGCCAGAGAGAAGAAAAAAAAAAGAGGAAGAGAAGGTAGATGGATATAATAAAGGATAAGATATGTCTAAAAGGAAGGAATAAATAGTAATGTCTTAGTTAGGGTTGTCCTATAAAAGCCTACGAAAAGGATTTGGGTGTAGATAATTCATTTGGGTATGTAGTAATTTCAAGAGGAAAAAAATGGGGATACTGGGAGAGTAAGACTGAAGGAAAAAAGAAAACCAATGACATGTATTTTATTGCTTTTATTCACTTAGTTGTGTCCAGTAAGAATATTGGAAATGGGTTGCCATTTCCTCTTCCAGGGTATCTTCCTGATCCAGGAATTGAACCCATGTCTCCTTCATCTCCTGCTAGCAGGCAGATTCTTTACTGCTGAGCCACCTGTGAAGCTCCACATTTTATTGAGTTGTTTTCTAATGTGAAAACTGAATTGAGTATTTATTGAGTTGTTTTCCATTGTGGGCAAGTGTGACTTAATCTTACTGAGACTTTCTGAAGAACCATGCAGAATGTTCCTTATAATTGTCTTTTCAAAGGTTAAGAGGCTATATACAGTAATTATTAAACTTAAGTCCTTCGCTGGTTGAATATTACCTACTTCTTTCCCCATCTCCAAACTACCATGCAACTCCAGCCAGAGAGGAGCAAGTTTTCTAGGCTTCTCAGAAAGCCATAAGTCAGAAATCTTGAGTGGACTCTCCACCATAGTTGCAGGTGAGGGCACGGTTGTCCAGCTTACCAGAACAGAGGGGTTGCATGGGGCTTCATTGGTGTCTGCTACTAGTTTTCAATGCTGTTCATATAACAATAAAAAAATCTTTGCAAAGTATTGAATTATTGGTAATCACTGGGAAATTTTGGAAATGTAAGAGGATTATTAAGGAATAGAAGGAATGGAAGCTATTTAAAGTTTAACATTTCAATGTTTAAACTTTCAATGGAAAGAAGACAATGAAATAATGATTGTAGACCAGTCTCTCTATAAATTGACTGAGAAAAGGAAGGAGAAAAATAGTGGTAGATGGAGAGCTATTTATGCTCAATTGAATGGAATTTTTGAAGACAGGAATCTCATGTAGTGAATTAACAGCAAGAACTTTGGATCCAGATTGCCTAGGTTCAAATCCTGGCTACAATACTAACTAGCTGCATGACTTTACATATAATATTTAAATTATCTGTGCCTCAGTTTCACCATCTGTAACATAAACATAATGGCAATAACTAAATGGCAACCCACTGCAGTATTCTTGCCTGGAGAATTCCATGGACAGAGAAGCTGGCAGGCTACAGTCCAAACAGTTCATGGGGTGGCAAAGAATCAAACACAACTGAGTGACTAACACTTTCACTTTCCTAAGGTTGTTTTAAGGATTAAACAAGTAAATGTGAGTACTGTTCAGTCGAGTTCTTGGAAAATAGTAATATCCAAGGATTAGACATTATTTTATTACTGTTAACTGGAGAGGTTGTTGTTGTTTATTCACTACGTTGTGTCCAAATCTTTGCAAGCCCATGGACTATAGCATGCCAGGCTTCCCTGTCCTTCACTGTCTCCTGGAGTTTGCTCAAACTCATGGTCATTAAAATGGTAGAGAGGTGAGCTTATTTAAAAGCTATTTGGCTGGAGCCAACAATATAGAGAGAACACTGAACATACAAGATAGGAACTATAGCGGATAGGGTCATGGTTCTGTGGAGGGGGTGAGGAAATGACTATCCAAACGGAATTGAACAGTTAGTTTCATATGAGAGAAAAGATACTTTTTCCATTATGGCAAGAAGAAGAAGGAAAGAGGGAAAAATATAGGTAAGTTTCTAAATGAGTTAATAGATATACTTGTATGAAGGTTCTTATTCCTCTGAAATTTTAGGTAAGGTGATTATCTACGAAGGAAAGAATTTGTCGAGGGAGGGAAGTGAAAGTGTTTTGACAGCATGGAACGCTATAAATTGTCCTATTAAAAATGAAAAATAACTGAAGAAAGAAGTGAAAGACAAGGAGAAAGGTAAAGTTATACCCAAGTGAATGCAGAGTTTCAAAAAGTAACAGGAGAGATAAGAAGGACTTCTTAAATGAACAATGCAAAGAAATAGAGAAAAACAATAGAATGGGAAAGACTGGAGATCTCTTCAAAGAAATTGGAGAAATCAAGGGAACACTTCATACAAGGATTGTCATGATAAAGGACAGAAACAGTAAGGACCTAACAGAAGCAAATGAGATTAAGAAGACGTGACAAGAATACACAGAAGAACTATACAAAAAGGTCTTATGACCTGGATGACCATGATAGTATGTGACTCATCTAGAGCCAGCCATCCTGGAATGTGAAGTCAAGAGGGCCTTAGGAAGCAATGTTGCAGACAAAGCTAGCGGAGGTGATGGCATTCTAGCTGAACTCTTTCAAATCCTAAGAGTATGCTGTTAAATTGGTGTACTCAATATCCCAGCAAATTTGGAAAACTCAGCAGTGGCCACTGGACCGGAAAAAGTCAGTTTTCATTTCAATCCCAAAGAAGGACAGTGCCAAAGAATGTTCAGACTACCAAACAGTTGCTCTTGTTTCACAAGCTGACAAAGTTATGCTCAAAATCCTTCAAGCTATGCTTCAACAATATTTGAACAGAGAACTCTTGATGTACAAGCTGGATTTAGAAAAGGCAGAGGACCAGTAGGTCAAATCTGCCAATATTCATTGGATCATGGAAAGCAAGGGAGTTCCAGACAAACCTCTCCTTCTTCTTCTTCATTGACTATGTCAAAGCCTTTGACTGTATGGATTACAATGAACTGTGGAAAATTCAAAATATAAGAGTACCAGACCACCTTACCTGTCTCCTGAGAAACCTATATGGAGGTCAAAAAGCAACCGTTAGAACTGGACATGGAACAACAGGCTGGTTCAAAATTGGGAAAGGAGTATGACAAGCCTATGTGTTGTCATCCTGTTTATTTAACTGATATGCAGAGAACATCATGTGAAATGCCAGGATGGATGAATCACAAGCTGGAATTACGATTGCTTGGAGAAATATCAACAACCTCAGATAAGTACATGATATCACTCTAAAGGCAGAAAGTGAAGACGAACTCAAAAGCCTCTTGATGAGGGTGAAAGAGTAGAGTGAATAAGATTAAAAACAAAGATCATGACACTGGGTCTCATCACTTCATGGCAAACAGAGGGGGAAAAGTGGAAACAGTGACAAATTTTATTTCCTTGGGCTCCAAAACCACTGCAGACAGTGACTGTAGCCATGAAATTAAAAGACATTTGCTCCTTGGAAGGAGAGCTTTGGCAACCCTAGACAGCATAGTAAAAAGCAGAAACATCACTTTGCTGACAAAGGTCTGTATAGTCAAAGCTACAGTTTTCCCAGTACTCATGAAAAGATATGAGAGTTAGATTATAAAGAAGGCTGAGTGCCAAAAGAATTGATACTTTCAAATAGTGGTGCTGGAAAAGACTGTTAAGAGTACCTTGGATAGCAAGAAGATCCAACCAGTCAATCCTAAAAGAAATCAATCCTGAATATTCATTGGAAGAACTGTTGCTGTAGCTGAATCTCAAATACTTTGGCCACCTGATGCCAAGAGCCGACTCACTGGAAAAGACGTTGATGGTGAGAAGGATGGAGGGCAGGAGAAGAAGGCAGTGAGAGAGGATGAGATGATTGGTTGGCATCACTGACTCAATGGACATGAATTTGAGAAAATCTGAGATAGTGGAGGACAGAGGAGCCTGGCAAGCCACAATCCATGGGGTTGCAGAAAGTTGAACATGATTTAGAGATTGAACAACAACATTGAAAAATGAAAGAGTGATTAGATGATCATGGTATGTCGATCTGTACTCTTGTTGAATTAAGGATCAAAATCATTTTCTTATATGCACCCACAGAGAGGCACACAAACACACAGACTGAGAGAAATTGCAGGAATAGCAATCAAAGCATTCAGAGCAGGAAGGCACACTAAAGGATTTCTGAAGTATCCAAGCACATATTTTAACACTGTTATAATGATAATAATGACTGTTTCAATTTCTGGCAGTCATCTATCCCCCTTTATTCTATAATTGCTAAAAATTAGCTTTCTACAATCAATTCATGGAAAATAGATGGGGAAACAGTGGAAACAGTGTCAGACTTTGTATTTTGGGGCTAAAATCACTGCAGATGGTGACTGCAGCCATGAAATTAAAAGACGCTTACTCCTTGGAAGGAAAGTTATGACCAACCTAGATAGCATATTCAAAAGCAGAGACATTACTTTGCTAACAAAGGTCCGTCTAGTCAAGGCTGTGGTTTTTCCTGTGGTCATGTATGGATGTGAGAGGTGAACTGTAAAGAAAGCTGAGCGCCAAAGAATTGATGCTTTTGAATTGTGGTGTTAGAGAAGACTCTTGAGAGTCCCTTGGACTGCAAGGAGATCCAACCAGTCCGTTCTGAAGGAGATCAGCCCTGGGATTTCTTTGGAAGGAATGATGCTAAAGCTGAAACTCAAGTACTCTGGCCACCTCATGCGATGAGTTGACTCATTGGAAGAGACTCTGATGCTGAGAGGGATTGGGGGCAGGAGGAGAAGGGGTCAACAGAGGATGAGATGGTTGGATGGCATCACCAACTCGATGGACATGAGTTTGAGTGAACTCTGGGAGTCAGTGATGGACAGGGAAGCCTGGTGTGCTGTAATTCTTGGGATCGCAAAGCGTCGGACATGACTGAGCAACTGAACTGAACTGAAAATTGTTTTACATGAACAATTTATTTTGTAGTTAAGCATTTTCTTCTAATTGCTAAATACATTGAATTCTCATTACTACTATTATTTTCAATTACTTGCTCAGTTAAGTCTTTAACAGGTTTTCTCTGACTTTTGTCAAACTTTTTTGAAATCTGGCCATTTTAAAACCAAAAATATAAAAAGAAAGAGAGAGAGAGAGAGAGAAAAGGAAGAAGGAAAGGAGGGAGAAAGGAAGGAAAGAAGGAAAAGGTATGATATACAATTTCCAATTTTTAAAAATCTTGCTTTTATATTCAAATATGTTTTGTGAAATAGCTGAATAGATACTGCTAGTTTCCATACACAAGAGGTCAAGTATCTGCTTGTAATCATTATGGGTGGAAGAATAACTATTTTTATCTAGTAACATTTTCTGTAAGAATTTTAAGACCGCTCGTTAGGTTGTAAATCTGATAGATTTCCAGGTCAAATTGATACATATTCATTACCACAAAAATCTTTCCCCATATTCTTACAGCTAAAGAATTCACTTTCTTATAGAGAAACCCATATTTGATTTCCAGCTTTTCAAAAAGACAAAGTAAAATGAAGAAAAAAAAGAAAGTATTTCACACAGATTTCTGCAGGAAAAAAAAAGAAACTTTACAACCATGGAAAATGTACCATTAGCTTTTAATCTTGTTTATACTTAACATGTTGAAAGTCAAATTTAGGTGTATTTGGATTCATTTATTATTATATGACTTAATCTATTATGCTGCTTGAAAGGATTTCACATAATAATGAGGAATCCATTTTTGCTAAAAGAAACCTTTTCTTCATTAAGTATGAATTGAACATTTTGCTGTTTATAACATTATTTTTGAAAATGTTTAATCTTCTGTAAATATTTTAGAAATAGTACTTGGTAAACTCACTTACATGAAACCTAGCTTTTAATGTATATATAAAAGGGGATTCTTTTATTTTTAAATATAATAACACAATAGATTAATTTACCATGTAAAGAAATGACAATGTTGAAAATATCTTTGGAAAGTTATGATAGCTTAGTTATAAATCCAATGATGATTGTATTAAACATAAAAAAAAGTTTGAAAATTAGACATTCCAAGTACTCTAGTGTTTTATTTTTTATTGTAAATCAGTTATACTTCAATTTTTGTTTTTTTCTAAATCCAATTGCATTGTGCTTTTATTTTTTATTTTTTTTATTTTCAAACAGGTAAAATTGGAATTAGCTCATTTAACGTAACAGTAACAAATGCTGAAGTGACTTTTGCATTGTGATTTGTTTTTCAGTAGATTTAGAGCTATAGCTTCTTTCTTTGAAACTTCTATGGTCAGTGTTCCTGGGGGCTCTGATTTTTTGATCAAGCCACTGCAAAGCAGATTTTCTCTTGAGTTTACCTTTCTCTAATCTATCTAAAAAAAAAAGTTTGGTCTTTATGGAAAATTTGAAATATTTTTATGGATTATTATTTTTCTCATTATATTTAAAATTTGAAAATAAACCTTACATTAATTTTTATTCTGTAAGAAAAGCATCATTTTTATATGTTGTATTTATATTGCACATAAGATGTGTTTTAATTCAGTTGGATTTTTAAACTATTTGCTATTTAGTGATTTTCCCAATAATTACTTGTAAGTAGAACAATGTTTTAATAGCATGACTAAATTATACAATGGTTTATACTAATGTGTAATGCATTTTTTGTTATTCGTTGCCCTTTATTGTCATTTGCAAAGATGTCTTATTCTTCTATTTTTCAAAATAAAACTATTCTGAAGATAACAGTGAAAAATATGTTTTTAGAAATAAGAATTGTGGCCATGTTATTTTGAATATCGCAATAAGTATAGAGTTTTTAAGGAGGATCTTATGGTATTAATAATATCTATCTCTGTAGCAAACCTGTACTTATGTCAGGAAGTGAGGGCTGTAAAAATCCTCATGCTTTAACAAGTTTTAGAGGCAACACTAAAGGTGTTTTGTGAGTTACCCCTTTTTTTCCTTCTTGTTTGTTTTTGAATTAAAAATTTATTTTTGGTATATGCTGAAAATGCATAATACAAAGTGAATGTAATGATAAGTAAAACTTTTAAAACCTTTTATTTATTTTGCCTATATTTGGTATAATGACCTATGTAATACTTTTCTTTTCTGCCTATTTGTAAGACAATTAAATGAACCTTATGAATTATGTGAGTAAAATAGAATATTCTGGAAATGTAAAGTAGCTATTATCAAACATATTCTAAAAAGAACAAGCGTGCCAAGATGCTTCACTCATATCTAACTCTTTGAGATCGTATGAATGATATCCCTCCAGGTTACCTGTGCATGGATTTCCCAGGCCAAAATACTAGAGTGGTTTGCCATTTCCTTCTCTAAGGGATTTTCCCAATGCAAGGATTGAACCTAAGTCTCTTACATCTCCTGCCTTGGCAGATATATTCTTTGCCACTAGCACCACCTGGGATGCCCTTATAGCAATGTTTGTGCATGCTAAAAAGAATAACTTATTTTGGTTGGCATATATTTTTTGAAACTCACTTTATATATATGTATGCATATATATTATATATATATACATATATATTCACAGATACCTATTGATGAGTATCCATAGTCAGTTTATTATTTGAAGCACTGAATATTTTCAAATCATTTTTTTAAACCAAAACTAAATATATTATCTAAAAATTTCCATATAAATAGCTTGAGGAATGTAGTGTCTGTATATACTCCTATTAATTAAGCAAAGTATATCCTTGGCCATAAAACTGGTAGAGCTTTTGTACGAAATATGAAAGACATTTACTATACCAGGGCATAGTGACAAAAGAGAATGCAGGAGGCAGAATACAAGAGGCCCATATAGGCCAAGGGAGTTGGACTTGATCCTGAGAGGCTACTAAAATGCTTTAAGGAAAGGAGTGACAATAAGCCTAACATTTTAAAAAGATTTCTCTGTCTGGATTATGAAAAATGAATTAGGATTGTTAAGAAGGCATGTGCAAGTAGATACAAAGAATGTGGCTAGAAAGCTAGGAATTAGTTTAAAGGATAAATACAGTTACTTTGACTAGAATGATAATAATAGTGATGTAGAGGAAAGGCAAATTATTAAAACTTTGGCAGGTCAAATTTACATAATTTGGTAATGTTTTGAGGATTAGGATGAAGGAGTTATTTTTGTTTAGTCACTGTTCCTCTGTCCATGGGATTTTCCAGGAATACTGGAGTGGGTTGCCGTTTCCTTCTCCAAGGGATCTTCTCAACCTAGGGATTGAACTGGATTCTCTTTGTTAGCAGACATATCCTTCACCATTGAGCCACTAGGGAAGCCCAGATGGAGTGAAAATGAAAGTCACTCAACTGTGTCCAACTTTTGTGACCCCATGGACTATACAGTCCATGGAATTCTCCAGGCCAGAATATTGGAGTTATACTGTCCTTTCTCTACTCCAGGGGATCTTTTCAACCCAAGGATCGAACCCAGGTCTCCCTCATTGCAGGTGGATTCTTTACCAGCTGAGCCACAAAGTACTGGGAAATATTAAAATAAGAGTGGTTCAGTTTTCTGGTACAAGTATTATTTCATGAACAGAAAAACAATATAAATGTAATTTAAAGTTTTTTTGTTTTTTTTTTTTTGTTTTTTTCTGAACTGCTTACCTTTACCGAGCCATCATTCTAGCTCACTGCTTTTAACTAGACCATATCACATTTGCAGTTTCCATTTCCATATTAACTTATTTCCAGTCACTCTCAAATTATTTGCAACTTGTTTTGAATTGTTCCCGCTCCTGTTGTATACACAGAGTCCAGTAAAACCACCAACTGCAAAGTCACCAAAAACTTTACTGAACCTAACTCAGTAGATACTTTTCAGTTCCCCTCTATGAGGCATCCCAGATTTTTCAGGAATAAAAGGATGCCTTTAAATTACTTCTTAATTTCATATATTGATATATTTCTAATCTGAACACAAGAAAACTTAAGAAACTAAAAGCTCAAAGAAAATGAAAAAATGTTTGGAATTAAAATGAGTTCTTGGGATTTCAGAAAATATTCAAGAGTACAGAAAGATGTAGAGAAAAATTAGGGATTATAGGGAAATGTGAGGTAAACACAGAGAAAAAATATATGAAATAAGTGATAGGAAACATGGAACATATCCAGCTAAGTGAATTCATTATCCCAAAGCTCCACATCCAACTAGAGGAGTTCAGCCTAGAATTCTGTCATGTAATCTGAGTCTAACAGAAATATTTTCAGACAAAAAAGTCATTCCAAAGACCTCTATTCCCACTCAATAGTTCTTAGTTGTTTACTTTGGGATTGGTTCCAGCAACCTGAGTAAATAAACCAAAAGAAAAATGTAAGATCTAGAAACAGTGAACCCAACCAGGGATCTTGTAGGGAAATTGTAAAGGAAAATCTCTGAAGAAAACTCAATAGATATTGGGTAGTATAAGGAAGCTGGAAAAATATGACACTAAAATAAGAGCCATTTGTGCAAGAGATTAAAGTCATTAAAAAATTCATGAAAAAAAAAAAAAAAAATGTCATCAAAAGCTCCACTTAGCATCATAACACATGATCAGAGTAATGCAGTTTCTGGGTTTGGTAGGTTCAATTATGAGTACAAAATTATATTCACTTTTACATCTTAAAAGTAGAGACAACCAAAGTTTGAAAGTAAGATGAAGGAGGAAGTTTGTTACTTTCATCTGGTAAATTTGCCTAGCGTTCTCTGAAAAAGAAATAAAGGTATAAATAGATTATGTCAAGTTATAAAGGAGATATAAGGAAGAATTAGCACTAGTAACAGAATTCTGGCATGAGAAAAGGACTGAAAAGATATGGGAGACTGTAAGTAGTTAAACCTCTTTCTTATAGCAAAACGTCAATGAATGATACCTATAATTAATCCATATGGGAAATGGAGACAGAAGCATATTGCTTAGAGATATGAACTAAACACCTTTTGTCGCAGGACAGGAATAGAGATGCAGACATAGAGAATGGCCTTGTGGACATAGTAGGGTAAGGACAGGGTGGGATGAATTGAAAAAGTAGTATTGATATATATACACTGCTCCTGTTAAATCGCTTCAGTCGTGTCCGACTCTGTGCAACCCCATAGACAGCAGCCCACCAGGCTCCCCAGTCCCTGGGATTTTCCAGGTAAGAACACTGGAGTGGGTTGCCATTTCCTTCTCCAAGGCATGGAAGTGAAAAGTGAAAGTGAAATCGCTCAGTCATGTCCGACTCTTCATGACCCCATGGACTGTAGCCTACCAGGCTCTTCCATCCACGGGATTTTCCAGGCAAGAGTACTGGAGTGGGGTCCCATTGCCTTCTCCAATATATACACTACCATGTGTCAAATAGATAGCTAGTGAGAAGCTGCTATATGACACAGGGACCCCCACCTGGCACTCTGTGACAACCTAGAGGGGTGGGATTCAGGATGGATTGGAGAGAGGCTCAAAGCTCAAGAAGGGGAGATATATATATATATATGTATATATACGCTGCTAAGTCGCTTCAGTCATGTCCAACTCTGTGCGACCCCGTAGATGGCAGCTCACCAGGCTTCCCTGTCCCTGGGATTCTCCAGGCAAGAATACTGCAGTGGGTTGCCATGCCCTCTCCATATACACGGACTTCCCTGGCAGCTCAGACAGTAAAGCATCTGTCTACAATGCGGGGAGACCCGGGTTCCATCCCTGGGTCAGGAAGATCCCCTGGATAAGGGAATGGCAATCCACTCCAGTACTATTGCCTGGAGAATCCCATGGACTACTATCCCACTTCTACTATTGTCAAGGAGAAAGAAAATTTCCTCTATCCTGCTAGGTTCTTTCTTTTGGTTTAAGAACTAAATTAAATTGAGCCAGTTAACAGGTGAAAACCAAATTTAATTTTTGGTATGTATATGAATCCCACATAATTGCTAGGGTCAGAGATCCCACATACAGGGGAGGTTCAGAGACAAAGAGGTAGACTAAGGTGTATATACTATCCTGGTAATGGGAGAAGGATCTGGGACTCTCAAAGACAGGAGGGTAACTCACAGAGTGATTAAAACAGAAGAGGGTTGGTGGGTAGTTAAGATGTTTATCCACTCATACCGATGGGGCCACTTAGATAAAATTTATCTCTGGAAATAACTTTCTCTGGGAAAATTCCCCAATTTAAGTTATCCTAGGTAATTAAGCAAAGGGCAATAGTTTCTCTTGAGCCAAAGGGTCTCCACTGCGTGTAGCAAAAAATAGTCAACATGAAAAAATGGTGCATATTGGGGCTGTCTCTTCTGAAACCCTATAATATCTGTACATGCATTATATATGTCATATACATGTGTATTATATAATTGTTGCTGCTGCTTTTCATTCACCAAGTCCTGTCCAACTCTTTGTGACAACCTGGACTCTAGCATGCCAGGCTTCTCTGTCCTCCACTATCTGTCAGAGTTTGCTCAAATTCATGTCCATCTCATACTCTGTCTCTCCCACCTCCTCCTGCCCTCAATCTTTCCCACTGTAAAGATCTATTCCAGTGAAGTGGTTCTTCCCATCAGGTGGCCAGACTATTGGAGCTTCACCTTCAGCAACAGTTCTTTCAATGCTTATTCAAGGTTGATTTCCTTTAGGATTTTGATCTCCATGCAGTCAAAAGTACTCTCAAGAATTCTTTCCAGCACCACAATTCAAAAACATCAATTCTTTGGTTCTCAGCCTTCTTTAGGATGTAAGTCTCACAGCCATCCATGACTACTGGAAACCATAGCTTTGACTATATGGATCTTTGTCAGCAAAGTGGTGTCTCTAAGTTTGTTTAGTGATGTCTCTATGCTGTCTAGGTTTGTCAAAGCTTTTCTTCCAAGGCAAAGCACCTTTTAATGGATGTGAAAAAGCATCTTTTTTTATGGCCACTGTCACCATCCACAGTGATTTTGGAGCCCCAAAAATAAAGTCAGTCACAGTTTCTACTTTTCCCTCATCTATTTGCCATGAAGTGATGGGACTGGGGGACATGATCTTATTTTTTTAATGTTGAGTTTTAAGCCAACTTTTTCACTCTCCTCTTTCACCTTCATCAAGAGGTTCTTTAGTTCCTCTTTGCTTTCTGCATAGGGTAGTACATCTGCATATCTGAGGTTATTGACATTTCTCCCTGCAATCTTGACTCCAGCTTGTACTTCGTCCAGCCCAGCATTTCTCATTATGTACTCTGCATATAAGTTAAATAAGCATGTTGACAATATATAGCTTTGTTGTATTCCTTTCCCAATTTTGAACCAGTTCGTTGTTCCATGTCCAGTTCTAATTGCTGTTTATTTACTCTTGTGCAGGTTTCTCAAGAGACAGGTAAGGTAGTCTGATATACTCCCATCTCTTTAAGAATTTTCCAACTTTGTTGGAATCCATGCAGTCAAAGAATTTGGCATAGTCAATAAAGCAGAATTAGATGTTTGTCTGGAACTTCCTTGCTTTCCATAATCCAATGAATGTTGGCAATTTGATCTCTTGCTCCTCTGACTTTTTAAAATCCAGCTTCTACAGCTCAAAGTTCTTGGTTCATATACTGCTGAATCCTAGCTTGGAGGATTTTTGAGCATTTCTTTTCTAGCGTGTGAAATGAGAGTAACTGTACAGTAGTTTGAACATTCTCTGGCATTACCCTTTGAGATTTGAATGAAAATAGTCCTTTTCCAGTCCTGTGACCACTGCTGAGTTTTCCAAATTTGCTGGCATATTGAATACAGCACTTTGGCAGCATCATCTTTTAAGGTTTGAAATAGCTCAGCTGGAATTCTCTCACCTCTACTAACTTTGTTCATCGTGATGCTTCCTAAGGCCCACTTGACTTCACACACCAGGATATCTGGCTCTAGGTGAGTGACCATACCATCATGATTATCTGGGTCATGAAGATCTATGTTGTGTAGTTCTGTATATTCTCACCACCTCTTCTTAATCTTTTCTGCTTCTGTTAGGTCCTCACCATTTCTGTTCTTAATTGTGCTTATCCTTGCATGAAACTTTTCCTTTATATCTTCAATTTTATTGGAGAGATCTCTAGTCTTACCCATTCTATTATTTTCCTCTATTTCTTTGCATTGTTCATTTCAGAAGCCATCTTACTTCTCCTTGCTATTCTTTGGAACTCTGCATTCAGTTGGGTATATCCTTCCTTTCTCCCTTGCCTTTTGCTTTTCTTCTTTGCACAGCTATGTGTAAAGCCTCCTTATGCAATGCTTTCTTGCATTTCTTTTTCTTTGGAATGGTTTTGGCCACTGCCTCCTATACAATGTTAAGAACCTCTGTCCATAGTTCTTCAGGCACTCTGTCTACCAAATCTAATCCCTTGACTCTATTTGGCACCTCTACTGTATTATCATAATGGATTTTATTTAGGTCATACCTGAATGGCCTAGTGGCTTTCCCTATTTTCTTCAATTTTAGCCTGAATTTTGCAATAAGGGAGCTCATAATCTGAGCCCAAGTCAAGACCAGGTCTTGTTTATGGTGACTGTACAGAGCTTCTCCATCTTTGGCTGCAGAGAACATAATCTGATTTTGATATTGACCATATAGTGATGTCCAGGTATAGAGTTATTTCTTGGATTGTTGTTTAAAAAGTTATTTGCTATCACCAGTATGTTTTTTTGACAAAGCTCTGTTAGACTTTACCTTGCTTCATTTTGTACTTCAAGGCTAAATTTGCCTGTTATTCCTTGTATTTTTGATTTCCTACTTTTGCATTCCAATCCCCTATAATGATAAGGATATATTTTTCTGGTGTTAGTTCTGGAAGATGTTGTAGGTCTTTATAGAACCAGTCAACTTCAGCTTCTTATAACTTTAATTGCACAGGACATTTAAAAATAGAAGTACATTACACTTTTAAAGTTTGTAAATCTTTAATAGTTTGTTGTTAAATAGTTGTAAATCTTTATAGTTTGTAAATCTGATCGAATGAACTTTTGATTTTATATATTCCAGAAATAATTGTATTTTATTAATACTTTTCCAGCTTATGCATAATTTTAACATTTATTTTATTTCCCTGTCCTCCTACCATTAGATATCTTCTTCAAAGTTTTGTTTACTATTTTTATTTCTTCATTTCACATGAAAGTGATATTTTTATTCATAAGAAATAGCTTTTCAGTAAGTGTTATGTTTCAAAATAATTCCCAAGTTCTCAGAGCATGGTTCAATATCTCTTCTCTCCAAATATACTCCTTTTGAGTGGCCCCTTATCCTTTGAAACTTTATCCTTCTTTGGATTTTGTTAACCAAACTTTTCTGTCTGCTTTTACATCTTGCTGGCTAATGTGAGTTCCCTTAACTTGCTCAAGGTCCATGACTCAACTGCTTTTAAAATATCGGTCCCACTTTTTGTCTTTTTATGTCTTCATTTGACGCATCTTTGCTGATCCCTTAGTCACTGACTCTGTGCATCTTTTATCTTCTGAGTGCCTGACCTACATATAAGCATTAGAATGTGCCATGAGCATCTTAAACTTAGCTTGTTAGAAACTGGATTTCTTTTTCTTTCCCCTACACTCCCTCAAATGTACTTCCTTACGTCCTAAGATAACACAGTACTTGGCATATAGAAGTGGTTCTGATATTTTAGTGTATGGAGGACCTGTTAAAACACAACTGCCAGACTTTCTAATTCAGAGTTTCTTATTCAGTGGGCCTGGGGTAGAGACTACGAATGTGAGTTTCTAAGTTCCCAGGTTATACTGACATTTTGGCAACCACAGCTTGAGAACCACTGGTACACAGCAATCAATTAATACTTGTTAGATAAATAATTTCTATGAGCAAATGAATGTTTAAAATATGTAATATATGCTCAAAGTCAACTGAACTCAGTACATGACTCAGTAATGAACTGAACTCAGTAAATGACAAAAAATTCATAGAACTTCTGTCTGAAGAAACAAGGAAGATCCATTGGTATAACACCCTCTTACTGTAGATCATTAAATTGAAATCTAAAGGGTTTGACAAGAAGGAAAAATAAGTAGACTCAACCCATCTTGACTTTCCGTGAAAATTAAGTAATTTTATAGGTCACATTTTTTATTTAGCTAATCAAGTATTAGTTTTTTTAACTTCAGAGATTATTCATACAGCAGATTATTTTTTTTCTCTAGATGTGTAGACTTTTGCATATGGGCACAAATTTCCCAAAATGATTAAAATGCTGCTAAATTTTAATGCAGCCTCCCATACCCCAGAGATGCACGTAAAGAGGGGAAAAGTCTAGAGCTCAGTATGCCAGTTAACATTCAAAATTCTCATCACCCCAAGCACTGTACTGGCAAGCAGTCAGCTGAGAAAACTGAGTAGGGGTTAGTTGACACATACTGGTTCTGCAGGTTAGAACTCTTCATTTGCCCAGAATCGAAAGGACTTTCATCAGTGCTGTAACTGTCCACACTGTGGCAGCTCTGTTGTCTGAAGCTATTTTATTGTTTTCCCAAGTTTGGATATTTGGTAGAACTGACCAGTCTTCAGGTTTCCCTGGTGACTCAGTGGTAAAGAACCTGTTTGCCAATGCAGGAGACTCGAGTTTGACCCCTAGGTTGGAAAGATCCTCTGGAAAAGGAAATGGCAACCCATTCCAGTATTCTTGCCTGAGAAATCCTATGGACATAGGAGCCTGGTTGGTTACAGTCCTTGAAGTCACAAAAGAGTCAGTTTGGGGAGGCGCTCACCAACAAAGCTCTCGGTAGGTTTTTAAATAGTCCACTCAAATTAGTCAAATCAAGTAGGCTAGTTGCTAATCATTCATGCAGAAGTTAGCCTTGTGGATCTCCAGTGGTATTTCAGATCCTAAACAGTACATCAAATATCCCACTGCCTTCTTCTTGGCTATAAGTAAAAATCAGATACACAAATGTCTCTAAAAATAAGGATAGAGATTTTCCAGTCCAGCTGCAAATGAACTTTATCCTACACAGCAATCTTGTAGGATAGAGAAAAGCTGACACTTCTTTCCTTAGAACCAGCTGCACAAGGGGCCAAGCAGGTCTCTAGCTAAGTGTAGGCTACCAAGATTAAAGAGGCACACAGATTCTGACTTCTTCAGGAAAAATTAACCCAGTCCTTCTCAAGTACATACAAGAAGCCATTTACACACGATGACAGTGACAGCCTTGGTGCCTAAATTCGGAGCCTGAAATCATAATCAATTTGCTTCATATAAGTGTGTGTATATATATATCTGAAGCCCATACTGGCTTTCCAGATGGCTCAGCAAGCAAAGAATCTCCCTGCAACCAAAGACCCAGGTTCCATCCCTGGGTCTGGAAGATCTCCAGAGGAGAGCATGGCAACCCACTCCAGCATTCTTGCATGGAAAATCCCACCGACAGAGGAGCCTGGCTTCCAGTTCATAGGGTTGCGAAGAGTCAGACATGACTGAAGCGACTGAACATGCACTCATGCATATGCATATATATTTGTTGTTGTTCAGTCGCTAAGTAGTGTCTTGACTGGTTTGCAACCCCATGGACTGCAGCACACCAGGGTTCACTATGTCCTTCACTGTTTCCTGGAGTTTGCTCCAGCTCATGTCCATTGAGTCAGTGATGCCATCCAACCATCTCATCCTGTCACCCCCTACTTTCCTGCCCTCAATCTTTTCCAGCATCAGGGTCTTTTCCAAGAGTCGGCTCTTCACATCAGGTGGCCAAAATGCTGGAGCTTCAGCTTTAGCATCAGTCTTTTCCAATGAATATTCAAAGTTGATTTGCTTTAGGATTTACTGGCTTGATCTCCCTGCTGTCCAAGGGACTCTCAAGAGTATTCTCAAGCACAACAGCTCAAAATCATCAATATATGTGTGTGTGTGCCTACAGTAGTAGTAAGCCTGCAGGTTTTACTTTAATATGTAAATGCGTGTGTGTATGTCTATAACCTATTAGGGTTACTGTAGGTACACACATGCACAGCCACAGTAGTTAGGCCAGCAGGCTTTACTTTAAGGAATAGTCTGGTGAGCAAGTAAAGGGATCTCATGACAAAGCTGTATTTCCTTTAAGAATACTAATCTCTAGAAGAGAATGTCCAAAAAATATGAATTTTATGAGTAAACAATGTACTTAAAAATATTTGAAGAAGTACAATACAGTGGGTTGCTGTTTCCTATTCAGTATATTTGTTATCAATTACAAGTTATATTTACAATAATTATGAGCAAGGAGTCCAGTCATCTAGATCTTCTGGCTGGAGCTCTGTTATCAGGAAAAGACTTGAAACAAAAATATTCATAAATAATATACCAAATATGTCATGTTTAAGGAAAGATTTTCTTCCATTATCTTCATCCAGTTTTATTACCTACCTTTTATTTGTACTCAGCTTTATCATCTGCACAGTAGAACTAATTTAGGGGTTCTAACCAATTTTTTTCAAAGTATAGTCTTATGACTGCCTGCATTTGAAATATCAAGGCAATATTTCTCAAATTTGAATGTATGTGAGTCATCCAGGGCATCTTTCTTAAGATGCAGATTCTGGTTTTTAAAGCCTGAAATTCTCCTCTAATAAGCTACCAAGTAATATACGTGCTTCTGAGTTCCTGTTTGATTTGTAGAGACTTCTTTAAAAATGTGTGTCTATGTATATGAGTATGTATATAAATTTATAAAGGCAGGTACCTCGACAGAATCAATATCTGGAGTTAGGAATGCAAACCATTCCCCAAAGACTGCTTCATCCCAAGTTTTATAAACAATCAGGTTTAAGAAGTGCTTATTTAAATAAAATAAAGTGTCTAAGTTTCAGCTATAAAACTATGTGGATCTAGTCTCATTCTGATATTTTTCTACAAACTAAATTTAAGTCAAACATAGTCTCTTAATTTATAGGGCATGAGTGTCGCTTGAGTATATATGACTTATAAACGGTTGCCAAACTTTGTGCTTCCAGATTAAAGTTTTAATTAGGTCTTATCTTTGGCTATAAGATCTAAGATAAAACCTTTGTACTATCCAAAGTTATAAGATTCTTTCTCCAAATGCTAAACAGAAACTGCGTACTTCTTTTAGAACTGCTTTTTTTTTTAAAATAGCTTTGCATTTTTTTTCTCGCCTCATCACTGGATTTTTGGAGATGCACCCAGTTTACTCTGAACTCCTTCCATGCTTCCCTCTCCATAACTTTTCAGGTCTTTACAGGAAATATTTACCTAAACAAATACCATCTATAGTATGTGACAAAGAGTAGGTACTTTACAACCTAGTACATTAATTCCTTCACTTTAAAGAATTTCTTCATTTTATTACTGTTACTCAAAAGTTGTTGAATATAGCATAACAAAATCACATCATGGTTTCTCATACAACCTAACAACATTTTCTAATTTATTTATTTCTCCTTTCCTTACAGTATAAGCAAGTGGAACAATACATGTCATTCCATAAGTTACCAGCTGATATGCGTCAGAAGATACATGATTATTATGAACACAGATACCAAGGCAAAATCTTTGATGAGGAAAATATTCTCAATGAACTCAATGATCCTCTGAGAGAGGTAAGATTTATTGTCCTCAGTCTCCATGAGTGTGATCATTGTTTACTTTCTCTTTTCCTGGGAAATCCTCAATTCCATGTTTTGACATTACTAAAAAAAAAATTAAAACTGAATGTTAAAACCATTTTTCCCTTTATTCACCCTATGTTCTCACATTTACAGGCTCTGTGTTTTTAAAAAATGACTGGAGAATTGCTCTTATGATTCTCAAGATACCAGTTTATTTTCTGTATCCCTGGTTACAAGTCCTTTCTGGTCCTCATTGTCCATAGCCTCCCAGATTTCCACTCTCTCATCTCATGCTCACCAAACTGTTTCATTAACTTCTTTGTGATTTCTACTTTTGTCTTATTTTCGTTTTTCCTGTTCATCTCCTGGACTCTGATCACAGACTGACTTGACCCTTGTGAGTTGTTCATTTCCTGTTACTTCAATAAAACACTTTGCAACATCTATAACCACCTCCTTTCTCAAGTGGCCCTTCCTTCCCTCCCTAGATGTCTTCCCTCTCTGCCCACTAGAATGTTCAGGTTACCCTTAGATCAAAAGAACATTCTCTTGATTGTGTTTCTTACACTGGCTTTCTCTTTCTCTTTTACTACCAGTCTAGAAAGATTACTCTATAATTATCTTCCACTGTGGTTCAAGCTCCACTTCTTTACCAAAATCGTTTCCTTGAAAATTATCAGTGAACATTTAGGGATGACATCATTTGTCTTGGATCCATTGGCAGTTCTTTTAAACACTTAATAACACCTATATCCTGAATCTTTTGAGGGAGCTCCTTTAACACTAAACCATTGCTGTCTTTGGCTTTTCACTTTCCATTTCTGAATTTATTTTCTTATTTATTTCATCTCACTCTTTAGTTCTGAAAATTTGACCTCCAAATTCTTGACATAACCCGTTTTCTTAAAAGCTATGTGATTTTCCTTTATCACTGCTACTTGATTTCCATTTGCCATACACATATAGTAAACTATGTATTAAAGTGATTATCTTCCATCACTAAGCCATTTATCCTTTGAAGTCTCTCTCTGTGTAAATATTTTAGTTATTCTTTTGAGTCATATAGAATGTAAAACTTTAGTCTTTTTTAATCTTTCTCTGCTCTGCACATCTAGTCAATAACCAAATGCTATGAATTCACTGTAACAATGTATCTTACAGCTTTGTCCTTGTCTCTTTTACCAAGTTCATGACCCTAACCTTATTGCTCTCACGTGGACTACTTGCACTATCCCTTTAGTTTACCTTTCAACCTTTGGTCTGTTTTCTCTAATTACCACTTAAAGCAGCAATGCCAAATTAATCTTTTTTGTGTGTATGAGATAGTCATGTCTCTGCTCAGAAACATTGTCTTTACAGGTTCATCAAATAGAGCTCTTTGGGCTCATATTCGAGCCCATCTATGCTCTGATCCTTGCTAAATTTCCAGCTTTATTTTTCCCTATTGCCCTATATTTTCCAAAGTGGCCTATAGCCAAATTGTACAACTTACTGTTTTGCAAAAAGCAATTCTGATTTCTCAACTTGCATCATATGTTTTCCAGATATGTTTCTCATCTGTTGGCAAATGTAGTTCAAATAATACTTATTGATTTTTACTTCTTTTGATTCTCCAGATTAGATCTGGTCTCTTTTTCCCCTGACCCCAGGGCACCAAGTCCATAATGGTTGAGTACTACTTTCCATTTTGTCTGTTATCATGATTTTTCCACATTAGTTTCCTCCACTTTTGTCTTGAAAGTTCCTTAAGAGCAAAAGTCACTTCCTCTATATTTTAAAATTTTCTTGAAATTCCTACTATATGTAGCAAATATAAAATACTCAATAAGTATGTCCATTTCACCTAATATCTTTACCATTTATAACCATCCCTAAGTATCTACATCCATTAAAAGTTATTTGTATTTTTTAAGCCTTAAGACATCAGTTAAGAGTTTCAGAAATAGAAGGAGCTGAATATCTGCTATTGATTAACTTATTTTCTCTATAAAGTCCTCAATCAAATAACAAAGTCCTCAATAAAAAAGCAAATCTTTTGCTTTGAGAGATAGAATTAAACCTTTGTATTTTTAAAAAAGCTATATATCATGTTTTTAATCTATTAATATGTTTTGCTTTATCTCTTTGTTGGATTATGCATTTTGTTTTAAATACAAGTCCTCTTCACTAAGAGGCTGAAGCTCAGGATACTAAAACCAGGTTAGGTTCTCAAGGGCCAAGCAGGATTCAAAAGTGGCGTAGGATGGGCCATAGTGTAGAGACAAAGGTAACTGAATAGACAGTATCAGGGATTAAGATTGAATCAATAGGCAGATGGATACAATAAATCTAAGGATTTATTATAAAGAAGCAGAAAAATAAGGATTCCAACAGAAAATGTCATTGAGGGACTATAGAAAGCCAACAGAAAGTGAGAATAAAAATAAACCCTGAAAAGCTGAATGATGAAATGAGAAACATTTCTCCATGCTAAAAATGCTTAATATAATGTAAAATCAGGATAATAAGAAAATTTTCTTAATCATGTATTTGTTATTAATTACTGCCACACTTTGATCTTAAGTGGAAAAATTCCACTTTTCATTTTTTCCCTTCCGTTCAGTTGCTCAGTAGTGTCTGACTGTTTGTGACCCATGGACTGCAGCATGCCAGGCTTCCCTGTCCATCACCAACTCCCAGAGCCTACTCAAATTCATGTCCATCATATCAGTGATGACATCCAACGATCTCATCCTCTGTTGTCCCTTTCTTCTCCTGCCTTCAGTCTTTCCCAGCATCAGGGTCTTTTCCAGTGAGTCGATGCTTTGCATCAGGTGGCCAAAAGTATTGGAGTTTCAGCTTCAGCATCAGTCCTTCCAGTGAATATTCAGGACCGATTTCCCTTAGGATCGATTGGCTGGATCTCCTTGCAGTCCAAGGGATTCTCAAGAGTCTTTTCCAACACCACAGTTTAAAAGCATCAATTCTTCAGTGCTCAGCTTTCTTTATAGTCCAACTCTCACATCTATACACATGCCCCCAATTCCCTCAATTCCTACAACTGTTCTGTCATTCACTTATAATAATTTGTCTTTATATTTTCAAATGCCATGTTTTTGCCTAGAGAATCCCAGGGACAGAGGAGCCTGGTGGGCTGCCGTCTATGGGATCACACAGAGTTTGGACACAACTGAAGCGACTTAGCAGCAGCAGCAGCAGCAAAGTTCAAAGCTTCAGCATCTTTTACTTCACTTCTGACAAGCACCCACCACTTTACTCCTGCCTTTGATCTCAGTTAGCTCAAATGCATCCCATCCCTTGGCTATCATATTGAATGATATACAACACAAGTTCAGTGTTACTTTCTTGGAGTCTAACTGTGGCCTCCTCTCCCCTCTAAGAAAAAGCCCAAGCTGCTTGAATTGCACTGGAGAAGCTCTGTGGTCCGCCTCCATCTTTACTTTCGTGATTCACTGACAGAAAATTGTTGATAATTTCCCTGAGAGGAAAAATGTCGCTGATTGTCTCTTGGCCTTTCTTTATGCTACCTTCTCTATCTTCAATCCTTTCTACCCGACTTTCCTTCAAATTTCCATCAAACAATCTTACCAGGTATGAGTTTCTTCATAAATTTTCTCTGAAAACTCTCTATCGCTGTATTTTCATTTGTCAGTTTACTCTTCGTCTCTTTCAAGACTGTGAGCTTCTTGAGGATGGAGACTGTGCCATAGTGTCTCTGTATCTCTAATGACTAGTATTTGATAGGAGCTCATTAAACATTTGTTAGAAAAATGTTCTTTTACTGAATTATGAGTGAAAAGCAGGATAAAAAATTATGGCTACATAATCAAATTAAAGTTCTTAGAAGTAGAACTATAAAATACTGAAATATTTAACACCTTAAAAAGGTGAAAACAATGTTTGCTCCTTTGTTCTTCAACGTTTGCTCTTCTGGCATCAGAGTCACACAAAAGCCCAACTTTAATGTGAACTAAAACTGTAGAAACAGGAAGAGTAGCATAGGAAAGTAAGCAAAGACATTGGCCAGCAGGTAACAGAAGTCATTATTCAAATGAAACCTGGGTCTAAAACACCCAGATATGTTTTACAAAGAAAAGTTTAGTAAGAACAATGGGAAATATATCTTGTTCTCTGTTAACATGGAGTATTATGTACCTCCTGTATTTAGGTCATAGTGGTAGATCACAAGAAATGTTTTATTTTTTTTTTTTAAGAAATGTTTTAAAAGTAGTAAAATACATCATTCTGTCTTTCAAAAGCTGTATTCTAATTTAGAAGATGAGGTGTTAATTTATGCAAAGATGTATTTTGGTCCCTATTGTGCCTCTTGTGTCCAGAAAGTGCCTGGCATATAGAAGACATTGAATGATTGATACTATAAATATAAAATGAATCCAACCAAGATATTTAGAAAGTGAAAACTAGATTATTTGATATGTATATTTTAATAAAAGGTAAAAATATAAGATGTGCGTTGTATGCACAAACACAAGCCACATGTAATTGTTAATCATATATTTAAGTTTGCGCCAACAACTATCTTACATTTTAATAAGACTTTTAACTTAAAATGCTTCTTTGTCCAGAAGCTTCTTTTTTGAAAGTATTTTGCATAATATGAGATGCTGATATATACTTTAAAGCAACAGTTTCTGCTAACACAAGTCTGGGTACTCACAAATGTACAAAAATGAAAGGTTAAAGTTTATATTCTAAAAAGCTTATTTAAAAATCCATTGTTTGAAAATAGAGAAAGAAAATAAAATGTGGTTCTTATGAATGTGAAATTATTCCTTACTCATAATCAATTAAATCTGTGTTATATCTATTTTATTCTCCATCCTTTCTTTTCAATATGTTTGAATATTTTTAAATATGAAGAATGTCTAAGATGTAGAATGACAGGAAGGATTTCATTTGTGTGACCTTTGAAAGCTCTTACCAGAAACTCATATCATGCATATGCAAAAGAATTTAGCTGGTAGATATTTCGAGAGCAAAACTTTATTGAAAGAATTCTTATGCAGAAACTAGGTGATTTATCTTTTTCATATATTGGAGACAAATTGCTGAAATGCCTTCAACATACCTGACTCATTGTTGAGCTTTCAATACAAATGTTACCTCCTTAACAGGGCCTCCTCTGAGAAGTTCATCTGATTTAATTTCCTTGCATTCTCCATCATATGAGTTTTGTTGTTGGGAGATATCACTTTGTTGTCTTGTTGTCTCTTTTTATTTATTTGTTAATTATCTGATCTACTATAGGAACTTAGGACCCAAGAAAGTAAGGACTTCTTGATTTATACCATAGCTCCAGCCCCTCCATAGTACATCTTTAATAACTGCTTGTTGGATAAATAAATAAAGTCAAATTGTTAGATTATTAGATGATCAGAACTTGAAGGGAGAGTTTTGGAGACACAATACAGATGCTGGCATGAAGAAAAGTGATGCCCAGAATTATGACATACTGTGGCCGCTTACCTTTCTTCGTATCGCTTTAGATTGTACTATGGAGAATGTGGTTTCTAACATATAACTAAAGGATGCTGGCATCTTTAGATTCCTCTGTGAGTTTGTTTTGATATACACACAAAAAAACCTAGAAGGTCCTATTTTGCATGCAATTGTTTTTATTTTCTTTTTAACTTTCTCAACGTTTATATACATTGATTTATTTCTGAGTAAACCTGAGGGGTTGGGGAATATGTCAATAGAGTACAATTATTAAAGGTATCTAAGTATTTTGTCCAGACTCTATAATATTAATAGTATCCATGGGATAGATAGAAAATACTATTTTTCTTACATTGCTATGCTGGGTATGCGTAGGGTAATGTCAGTGGTTCATAAAACAAAAGTTGCTGGATTCCCTGTCTGAACCTAAGCAGTGAGCCACTCAAGGTGGAGAAAATTCAGAATGGCACACAAATCTGTGTGTTCGCCCCACTGGCATTGTCAGCATCCTGAGAAGAGATGGGAAAGTCATCTAAAAAAATTATCTTTGTTTCACTGTCAACTAATATACATGGACCCGAGAATACAGGAACAACTACAGTTTTCTGAAAAAACTACTTAGAATAGTACCTAGAAATTAAATTAGAACCACTATAGTGATGCATCCGTTTTCTGTCATCTCTGTTCTTCACTCTCTTGTTGGTCTGTGACTGTGTCTGGTCAAAATTCTGAATCTGCAAAGATGGACTTCAGTGATCTCCAGAAACCTCCTCTCCCTCCCAGTTGTGCCCAGTCCTGGTTTGCCTGGAGAGCCCTCCTATTCTTCTTCCATCCACTTAAAATATGCACCTGTTTTGCCTTGTGGGCTCGGAGGTCTTCTGTTTCATTGTTTTGAATGGTTTAAATTGCCTTTATGATAGTCTCAGTGTTTTGAATAGCACCATGTATGAGTGAAAGCCAACTATGGAGGAGCCATGCAGCGTCAGGGGGAGGGTATGGCCCTGGTTCCACTGGCCTCGTTTTTTGTTTATTTTATACTGAAGTTTACTGATGGCTCAGGGGTGAAGAATCCCCCTGCCAATGCAGGACTTAGAGGCTTAATATCTGGGTCAAGAAAATCCCCTGGAGAAGGAAATGGCAACACACTCCAGAATTCTTGCTTATAAAATCCCATGGACAGAGGAGGCTGGCAGGCTACAGTTATGAGATCGCAAAGGGTCAGACACAACTGATCAACCAAACAACAAATAGTTGATTTATAATGTTATGTTAATTTCAGGTGTACAGCAAAGTGATTTAGTTATACATTTCTTTTCCCATATAGGTTATTACAGAATACTAAGTAGAGTTCTCTGTGCTATACAGTAGATCCTTTCTATTTTAATATAATAGTGTGTATATGCTAATCCCAATTTCATAACTTATAGCCCTGCTCCCCACCTTTGGTAACCTTGAGTTCATTTTTGGTCCCCTTTGGTAACCATGAGTTTATTTTTAAGTCTGTGAGTCTGTTTTTGTTTTGTAAGTAAGTTTTTGTATCATCTTTTAGACTTGTGTTTATCTGTGTGACTTAATTTAGTGTGATAATCTCTAGGCCCATTTATGTTGATGCAAATGGCATTATTTCATACTTATTTTAAGGCTGAATAATATTCCGTTGTATACACACAGACCACATCTTTATCCATAAATCTGTGGATGGACATTTTGGTTGCTTCCATGTCTTGGCTGTTGTAAGTAGTTCTGGAAATGAACATTGGGGTGCGCGTCTCTTTTTGAAGTATGATTTTCTCCAGGTACATGACTAATAGTGAGACTGATGGATCATATAGTGAGTCCCACACTATTCTCCATAGTGCCGTTAAGTTCAGTTCAGTTCAGTTCAGTTCAGTCGTGTCCAACTCTTTGCAATCCCGTGAATCGCAGCACGCCAGGCCTCCCTGTCCATCACCAACTCCTGGAGTTCACACAGACTCGCATCCATCGAGTCAGTGATGCCATCCAGACATCTCATCCTCTGTTGTTCACTTCTCCTCCTGCCTCCAATCCCTCCCAGCATCAGAGTTTTTTCCAGTGAGTCAGCTCTTCACATGAGGTGGCCAAAGTACTGGAGTTTCAGCTTCAGCATCATTCCCTCCAAAGAAATCCCAGGGCTAATCTCCTTCAGAATAGACTGGTTGGATCTCCTTGCAGTCCAAGAGATTCTCAAGAGTCTTCTCCAACACCACAGTCCAAAAGCATCAATTCTTCGGCATTGCACTTTCTTCAAGTCCAACTCTCACATCCATACATGACCGCTGGGAAAACCATAGCCTTGACTAGACAGACCTTTGTTGGCAAAGCAATGTCTTTGCTTTTCAATGTGCTATCTAGGTTGGTCATAGCTTTTCTTCCAAGGAGAAAGTGTCTTTTAATTTCATGGCTGCAGTCACCATCTGCAGTGATTTTGGAGCCCCCAAAATAAAGTTTCTCACTGTTTCCACTGTTTCCTCATCTGTTTCCCATGAAGTGATGGGACCAGATGCCATGATCTTCATTTTCTGAATGTTGAGCTTTAAACCAATTTTTTCACTCTCCACCTTCACATTCATTAAGAAGCTTTTTAGCTCCTCTTCACTTTCTGCCATAAGGGTGGTGTCATCTGCATATCTGAGGTTATTAATGCCCTTAGCCTCATATAAATACAGCACCACAACTTAGTATCTGCACAACTTTGGGCTCTTTCATAACTTGTACATATTTTACTTTCTTCATCTTTAAATATAAATAATGATAAGTACCTAACAGAGATGTTTTAAAATTAAAAAAACATTAAAAGTTTGAAAAGTGCCTGGTACATAGTAAGTACAAAGTAAAATTTGATTCTTAGTAGTACTATGATTCCATGAAAAATAGTATATAGTCGCAGCCCACATGGCTCTTACAACTTGATGAGAGAAAGAAATTTAAACCAGCAATTATAACTGTGTGTTAGTGCTATGAGAGGTCATTCAGAGGGTGTTAAACCATACCTCAGAGGGACACTAACTCAAGGTTTATCATATGTCTCATTTCTTTTGGAATTTATTCAAACAATCTGCTAACAAGCCCTTCCTCCAGTTTAACAACCAGCCTTCTGGAGACAGCATCTTAGCATCAAAACTTGGCATTGGAATTTTAAGATCAGAGACTGATGATGCTTTAATGCAGTAGTATATTTAAAACAAAAAATAATTAGAAAAATTCAGTGAGCCATACCCCTCTGCTTATGAGAGCCTGTTGGAATGTGTACAAAGTAGGAAGGTCTATTTTTATCATGATCAGATTTATACTGATTTGATTAGTGCAAAATGGCAAACTTAACAGTCGAGAAAGAGGTTAATGCACTTCTAAGTCTGTCTCCAAAGTTCAGAACTGATCTATTTTTTAAACAATGGCATGTGAAGAGCTGTGGGCTGAAAATAGGTACAGATCATGTGTCCCAGCAGAATATAGGACGTCAGTATATTTCATTTTCACAGAACATGAATTGGGCTGAGAGTATAATACTGTCCTTCTGACCTTTAATTTGTTGAATAGAGTGTTAGGGAAAAAAATCTTACTTTGCATCCATATATTTAGTATAATTCAGAATAAGTTCTTAAAGTACGTATTTGTTGGTTTTTTGAATGTCTCCTAAAAATGTGTTTAGTTCAGATTAATTAAAATAGCCTAGACACATAGTATTATAAAGCTATACAGGAATCGTGTGTCATATACTCACGTACAAGGCACAGTAACCAAAGGCTAAAAAATAGATGTAAGTGATCTAATCTTGGTCACATTACCAGGAAAATTTAGTCTTTACACTTTCCTCTTAGAACTTTCCCCTTGCATCCCTAGCTTTTAGAAAACAAACAGACAAAAAGCATTTATTGATTTCTTAATGTGTGCAAGATACTGATTCAGGCATGATGAGAAGGTAAATCATAAAATGTCATTTCTAGTCCCACAGTGCTTTACTGTGTGTTTGTCGAGAAAAGATAGAAAAACATGAAAAAATGAAAAAAAAGTTAAAATACATTACTAAAAATACAAGAAATGTAGGAAGTTACATATGGTTAATTGCCAGAGCAAAGCAGACATTACTCACTAAACTTTGAAATGGATTAAAGACTTAAATATATGGGCCTAAAATCACAAAACTCTTAGAAGAAAACAGGAAAAATGCTTCTTGACATGGGTTCTGAAAATGCTTTTTTGGATGAGACCTAAAACACAAGCAATAAAATAAAAACTGAGTTAGTCAAACTACATAAACTAAAAAGCTTCTGCAGAACAATCAACACAATAAAAAGACAACCAATGGACTGGAAGAAAATACTTGGAATCCACACATCTAAGGAGAGGTTAATATTCAAAATATATAAACAACTGACATAATTCAAGAACAGGAAAGCAAGTAGTCCAATTAAAAAGTGGGCAAAGGACCCAAATAGACTTTTTTTTTTTCACATTTAAATGGCCATGAGACATATTGAAATGTGCTGAATTTAACTGATCATTAGAGAAATGCAAATCAAAACCACAGGGAGATGTCACCTCACACATGTTGTCTGTTATCAAGGGACAAGGTATAGCAAGTACTACGGAGGACATGGAGGAAAGGGAAACTGGGAGGATCAGGAGAAAGGCAGTTTATATCACTGAGCAAGAGCCAGATCCCTGAACCTTTTCCTTGATTTTTCCTAACATCCCTTCAGTACTCTGCTTTATTGACTATGCCAAAACCTTTGACTGTGTGGATCAAAACAACTTGTGGAAAACTCCTAAAGAGATGGGGATACCAGATCACCTGACCTGCCTCTTGAGAAACCTGTATGCAGGTCAAGAAGCAACAGTTGGAACTGGACATGGAATGACAGACTGGTTCTAAATCAGGAAAGGAATATGTCAAGGCTGAATATTGTCAGCTTGCTTATTTAACTTACATGCAGAGTACATCATGAGAAACACTGGTTTGGATGAAGCACAAGCTGGAATCAAGATTGCCAGGAGAAATATCAATAACTTCAGATATGTGGATGACACCACCTTTAGAGCCTCTTGATGAAAGTGAGGTGAGGTGAGGTGAGGTGAAGTCACTCAGTCGTGTCCGACTCTTTGCGACCCCGTGGACTGTAACCTACTAGGCTTCTCTGTCCATGGGATTCTCCAGGCAAGAATACTGGAATGGATTGCCATTTCCTTCTCCAGGGGATCTTCCCGACCCAGGGATCGAACCCAGTGATGAAAGTGAAAGAGACTGAAAAGTTGGCTTAAAACTCAACATTCAGAAAACTAAGATCATGGCATCTGGTTCCATGACTTCATGGCAAATAGATGGGGAAATAATGAAAACAGTGAGAAACTTTATTTTGGGGGCTCCAAAATCACTGCAGATGGTGACTGCAGCCATGAAATTAAAAGAAACTTGCTCCTTGGAAGAAAAGTTATGACCAATGTAGACAGCATATTAAAAACAGAGACATTGCTTTGCCGATAAAGCTCTGTCTAGTCAAGGCTATGGTTTTTCCAGTGGTCATGTATGGATGTGAGAGTTGGACTGTAAAGAAAGCTGAGTGCCACCAAAGAATTGATGCTTTTGAACTGTGTTGTTGGAGAAGACTCTTGAATGTCCCTTGGACTGCAAGGAGATCCAACCCCATCCATCCTAAAGGAAATCAGTCCTGAATATTCATTGGAAGGACTGATGCTGAAGCTGAAACTCCGATACTTTGGCCAGCTCATGCACAGAACTGACTTTTTGCAAAAGACCTTGATGCTGGGAAAGATTGAAGGTGCAAGGAGAAGAGGATGACAGAGGATGAGATGGCTGGATGACATCACCGACTCAATGGACGTGAGTTTGAGTGAACTCTGGGAGTTGGTGATGGATGGGGAGGCCGGCTTGCTACAGTCCCTGGGTTCACATAGAGTCGGGCAGACTGAGTGACAGAACTGAGCTTCAGTACTCACCGCTACCCCAATATTTTTCTGGATAAAAATGTTTAGGGCTTCAAAAATTAGTCCTGTGGTAGTGTTGTATAATTCTACTTAAGAGGCTGGTGGAATAAGCACATTCATAGCAACAGAGAGTAGAATTTATCAGTGATTTGAGTGAAGGGAGAAAGTTATAGTTTAAAGGTTACAGAACTTTGGTTGAAATTGATGAGAATGCTCTAGGTATAGATACAGAGGAACTTCCCAGGTGGCACCAGTGGTAAAGAACCCACTGCCAGCGCAGGAGACATAAGAGATGCCAGTTTGATCCCTGGGTCAGGAAGATCCCCTGGAGGAGGGCATGGCAACCCACTCCAGTATTCTTGCCTGGAGAATCCTATGGACCAAGGAGTCTGGCGGGCTACAGTCCATCGGTTATCAAAGAGTTGAACACGACCGAAGTGACTTAACACGCACAATCACTAATGGTAACAGTCAGACAACATTATGAACGTTCTTGTAAATTGTAACATGGAAATGCTTAAATTATAAATATTGTTGTATATATTTTATAAAAATCTAAAAAGTCAATCTTATAAAGATTGGACACGACTGAAGTGACTTAACACGCACAATCACTAATGATAACAGTCAGACAACATTATGAACATTCTTGTGAATTGTAACATGGAAATGCTTAAACTATAAATATTGTTGTATATATTTTATAAAAATCTAAAAAGTCAATCTTATAAAATTACACCCATTATTATAACTCTCATCCTGCCTGTAAAGTGATTTCCATCTGCCTGTAGCTCTTGTCAACTAAATGCCCATGATACTTCACACTCAATACAAAAATAAAGCAAAAACCTTTTTTTGTGTAAGTAAAGTTTTTTTTGTTTGCTGTTTTTTAATTTATTTCACCCCAGACTGAAGAGCTCAGAAGTTGTTGAAGTGTGTAGGCTGTATTCTACAGCTGCTCAGAGCCGTCTGAGCTGGATCATGTGTACAAGCCCTGCCGCTGAAGTACTTCCAGAGCTGAGGTGGTGCTGTATCTTGACAGATACTCCAAGGGGGCAGCTTCGTCCTTCCTGCCACACTTTAGCCTGCCTAACTCACTATGTTAATTTGTTAAGGCTGTAATCACACAATACCACGGTGGCTTAATCAACAGACAATCGTTTTCTCATACTTCTAGGGGCTGAAGTCCAAGGTCAAGTGTCAACAGGTTTGAATTCTTCTGGGGTTTCTTTCCTTTGCTTGCAGATGACCCCTTTCTTTTCATGTGCTCGGTTTTCTCTTCTCATAACAGTCACACTAGATTAGGACCCCCTCTCACAGCTTTATTTTAACTTCAACTCTTCGTTACTAGACCTGTCTCCAAACACAGGCACATTCTGAAGTACTGGGACTTAAGACTTCAGCATATGAATGCAGAGGTGTCACCGTTAAGCCCATAATGCTTGCCGACACGTGCAATGCTTAAATCTAACTAATGTGACAGGCAAATAAATATTTAATGCAGCTTATAATGCCTGCTTAGTTTTAGGGAGTGGCCTGATTTCCTCATGTCTTTTGCACATGTACACATGCTGTTATTTCTATTGCTGGCCTATTAATGGTGAAAAAGAATTTATGTGGATTTTATTACAGCATTTCATGAATAGGTTTTTATCAAATTCTCCAAATCCCTTCTCAGAATTTTTTAACCATTGTACTATCCACTGGTCCTGTTTGAATAATATTTTTTGGTTTCCTGTTTGATGTATTCACTGTATTTGACAGTCCAGATTAATCTGTTTTTATCCTGCCAACTGGACTTCACTCCTGCTCTGTAAATCACTCTACAACTTGCTTACAGTTTGCAGACCACTGGAGCTGCACTCCCTGGTGTTTATACAAATCCCAACTGAGCTTCAGCCTAGGATTCCAGAGTGGGACAGTAATACTAAGTCTCTAATGAACACTAGCATTGTCAGCATACAATTTTTTAAAATTTATTTATTTTTGGCTAGCTTGGGTCTTTGTTGCAGCACAGAGGCTCTTCACTGCTCCTTGCAGGCTTTCTCCAGTTGTAGCGAGGGGAGCTACTCTCTATTTGTGGCGCATGGGCTTCTTATTGCAGCAGCTTCTCTTGTTGCAGACTACAGGCTTTAGAGCTCACGGGCTTCAGTAGTTGTGGCGCACACAGCTGTGCAGTATTTAAGAGTCCATTGCCCTGCTACATGTGGGATCTTAGTTCCTGGATCAGGGATCGAACCTGTGTCCCCTGCATTGGCAGGCAGATTCTTAACCACTGGACCACCAGGGAAGTCTCAGTATAGAAACTTTTGATTTAGGCTTTTTGGTCTGTTTCTACATTATTTTCTTTCCTGTACAATCAAATTTAAGTGACTGTTAAGAGAATTTTATGTCATCTGCTGACATCCTGCATGATACCTAATACATTCCTGTGTTCTAGGAAGGCAAAACAGTAGGAGTATGCAAAGACCAAATTCATCTCAAGATTCATTTGCATTCGTCTGGTAAAGTTTAAATGTGATTTAATTCTCAGAACCAAATTAGATGCATATGAGAACTGTAACTACAGAAAACATTTAAATTTTTGAATCTGTAGCTCTCAAAATTCACCATGTTCTGATCTATTCTTTACAAGCAGGCAGATTTCAGTTAAGCCACTTAATCATAATTTGCCATTTGTATATGCAGAGATTTTAGGCTAGTTACCTTTTAACTCATAAAATGAAGAGGCTATGAACCTAGCAATTAATGTTATAGCCAAATTTAAAAATAAGAAATGGTGAAAAATATTAAAGCTATTTAGTATTTAAGAGTCCATTGCAAACTATTTATCTCTTTATCTCTGTTGGGTTTTTCTTAATATAACTACAATTAACACAACATGAAATATTGTAGGACCATTAAAAAGAATGTTATTGAAGACCATAACTGAAAATGGTAAATATTTTATGTTATAAATGTGAGGAATAATAGATATTCAATGTTATTATGATTTCAATTAGGTCAATGTGAATAAGAAATCACATTAAAAGAATACATAAATTACTTTCAATGATGGAAATACAGTGATTTTTTTTTCTTTATTATTTTAAGGGATATGTGTATACTCATTTTGATTTTAAAGATTTTTTAAAATATAATTGCTTGTAATATAAAAAATTATTTTTTATAAGATGTAAAACTGCAAAAAACTAAAATTGAGGCACCCGACACATTAATTCATCAATCCTGTAACTCCTTATCTTACCTCTAACTCCTTTCAGTCATTTCAGTTCAGTCACTCAGTCATGTCCGACTCTTTGCAACCCCATGAATCGCAGCACACCAGGCCTCCCTGTCCATCACCAACTCCCGGAGTTCACTCAAACTCATGTCCATCGAGTTGGTGATGCCATCCAGCCATCTCATCCTCTGTCGTCCTCTTTTTCCTCCTGCCCCCAATCCTTCCCAGTATCAGAGTCTTTTCCAATGAGTCAACTCTTTGCATGAGGTGGCCAAAGTACTGGAGTTTCAGCTTTAGCATCATTCATTCCAAAGAAATCCCAGGTTTGATCTCCTATAGAGTGGACTGGTTGGATCTCCTTGCAGTGCAAGGGACTCTCAAGAGTCTTCTCCAACACCACAGTTCAAAAGCCTTAACTTCCCCCATATAAATGTTCTTCTTTTCAGCTCAGTTGGTAAAGAATCTGCCTGCAATTCATGAGACCCTGGTTCAATTCCTGGGTCAGAAAGATCCCCTGGAGAAGAGATAGGTTACCCACTCCAGTATTCTTGGGCTTCCCTGGTGGCTAGATGGTAAAGAATGCACCCATGATGTGGGAGATTTGGGTTCAATCCCTGGGTTGGGAAGATCTCCTGGAGGATGGCATGGCAACCCACTCCAATATTCTTGCCTGGAGAATTGCCATGGATAGAGGAGCCTGGTGGGCTAAGACCATGGGGTGGCAAAGAGTCAGACACAACTGAGTGACTAAGCACATCTCTAACCAAAGTTTTTTAAAAGACTTCACTTTCTTATCTCTACTTCCTTTGAATTCCTTTAAATTCCCCCAAATAAATATTAAATGTATTTATTACCTTTAATTTTATTACATATTTTTTATTTTCAGATTATTTAGGAATTATAAAGAAAGTTAAATGCTCTCTTTAAAAAAAAAAGAATAAGACAGATTATCCCAACTAAAGAAATAGCTCTTCATAAATTCTCTGTAGTGGGGACACAGAAATCAAAGGAAATGCTTTGACTTTCAGAATTTAAAGCAGTTACCAAAGGAAATGGCAACCCACTCCAGTGTTCTTGCCTGGAGAATCCCATGGGTGGGGAAGGTCTGGTGGGCTGCCGTCTATGGAGTCGCACAGTCGGACACGATTGAAGCAACTCAACAGCAGCAGCAGCCATTTGTTAGTCAATGTTTGCATAAGTGTTTAAAACATTTTTCAAGCATTAAGGTTTGTATGGGGTGATTGACTTATGCATGCAACCATCTTGCAAATTAAAATACAAACCATCAGATCAATATAAGCCTGTTGGAAATGCTGAGGGAAATTTTTTTTAATTTCAACTATGTGCTTCTAAAAAAAATGGAATGTCTATTTAATTTGCAATTCAATTTCTAAATTACCACATCATTAAGGAATTATAAGAATTTTTACTTTGGCCACAGGGAATATCACTGACTATGCTCAAAGACTATCCTGTCATTTTAATCTTCTGAACCCCTGCTCCTATCTTGACTTTTGTCTTTAATAACCAGTACTCAACATTTAGAAAAAAATCTGACCTAATATATTCTTAGCTTCCCTGGTGGCTCAGACAGTAAAGAATCTGCCTGCCAATGCAGGAGGCCCGTCAACCCCTGAGTGGGGAAGATCCCCTGGAGAAGGTTATGGCAACCTACTCCAATGTTCTTGCCCAGAAAATTCCATGGACAGAAGCACCTGGCAGGCTATTCTTAACAAATTACTCTGAATTCTTTTTTCTCTGAAATTTTATAGAATATATAGTCTCTAGCATTACTTTGATTTTAACATTCGTTTTATAAAAGTTGTTATGACTGTTACTTATAATGGTAAATGATAGATGATACTTTGTGAAATTAAATATTTTCCTTGTATCTTTAATCATTATAGTTATCTAGGTAGAGTTGCTTACAAGTGAAGAGTTTAAGGTATGAGTCACTTTGTACAGGCACTGAGTCAGATGGTTTTGGTATCAAGGACTAAGCCCAGATACATACACAGCAAGAAACACACAGAGTCTCACCCATGTTTAGTTTACTTTTACAATTATCTTACACTGAATATATACATATGTATCTTCCTTCCTCAACTTGCAGATACTTCTTTATTTTAGGGACCATGGTTTCCATATCTGACTGCTTATGACTTGAAATGTGTTATTAAAAACAAGGATTTTTTGAGTCATATCCCTTAAAGATTTAGATTCAGATTCTCTGAATCTGGACTGGAGCCTGGTAAACTGTATCTTAGAAAAAATATTATAAATACATCCAAGTAGGAAAATGCCATCTTTGGCAGGCCATCAAAGTTTTTGTTGTTGTTTTTTTTTCCTTATTGATGCTGTCTTCATAAGAGCCATGATTAGTCCCATAGACTAATCTTGAATATATTCTGTTATTTCCCAAGAATGGTTCTACATCATACCACGAACCCAAACTTTACCCACTCTGGGCAGCCTCTACGGACCCTGCTCTGTGTTGGACATTTTCAGCAGTCTTTTCAGAAATGCCCTCTCCCAGGACACTAAAGACTGCTCAGAAGCTGATATGGACATTTTTATTTATTTATTGCCTCACAAACTTCATGTAATGGTTTTAAAGGTAATGACTGCAGATCACTTCTTAGAGCTTTTCAGTGAGGTCTTCTAAAAAAAAAAAATTCCCAGATATTCATTTACACTTCTTAGAAATCAGAGGATCTAAATCTAATCTTTTCAAGAATCAAACTGAACAATGTTTTACCCTTCTATGAAAATTTCACATTCAGTTTCACCTCTTTCTTCGAAGTAGAAATAAATATCAAAAAATTATACCTTATTTTTGTCTTGTTGGATTCTTCAATAAGTAACATATTTTACATGAAGATTAAAAAAATCTACAATGGCATCTACTTTCCATACATATTATATCATTCTTTTTTGCAGGAATGCTCTCTGTTGAGTAAAAGTATAATATGAATCACATTACATATGTAAGTTTAAATTTTCTAGTTGTTGTTCAGTCGCTCAGTCACATCCTACCCTGTTAGACCTCATGGACTGTAGCACACCAGGCTCCCCTGTCCTTCACTGTCTCCCAAACTTTGCTCATACTCATATTCATTGAGTCAGTGATACTATCCAACTGTTTCATCCTCTGTTGTCCCCTTCTCCTCTTGCCCTCAATCTTTCCCAGAATCACAGACCTTTGCAAAGAGTTGGCTCTTCATATCAGGTGGCCAGCGTATTGGAATTTCAACTTCAGCATCAGTCCTTCCAATGAACATTCAGGGTTGATTTCCTTTAGGATGGATTGGTTTGATCTTGCTGTCCAAGGGGCTCTCAGGAGTCTTCTAAGCAACACAATTTGAAAGCTTCTATTCTTTGACACTCAGCCTTCTTTATGGTCCAACTCTCGTATCCTTACATGACTATTGGAAAATTCATAGCTTTGACTATATGAACCTTTGTTAGCAAAGTGGTATCTCTGCTTCTGAATATGCTGTCTAGGTTTTTCATAGCTTTCCTTCCAAGGAGCAAGTGTCATTTAATTTCATGGCTATAGTCACCATCAGCAGTGATTTTGGAACCCAAGAAAATAAAATCTGTTACTGTTTCACTTTTTCCCTATTTATTTTCTATGGAGTGATCGGACTGGATGCCATGATCTTAGTTTTTTGAATTTTGAGTTTTAAGCCAGCTTTCCCACTCTCTTCTCTCACCCTTATCAAAAGGCTTTTAGTTTCTATTGCTTCCTGCCATTAGAGTGGTATCATCTGCACATAGGAGGTTGTTGATATTTCTCCTGGCAATCTTGATTCCAGCTTGTGATTCATCTAGCCTGGCATTTCACATGATATACTCTGCATATAAGTTAAATATGCAGGGTGACAACATACAACCTTGACGTACTCCTTTCCCAATTTGGAGCCAGTCCATTGTTCCATATCCAGTTCTAACTGTTGCTTCTTGACTTGCATACAGGTTTCTCGGGAGGCAGGTAAGGTGTCTGGTATTCCCATCCCTTTAAGAAAAATTTTCCAGTTCCTTGTGATCTACACAGTCAAAGGCTTTAGTGTAGTCAGTGAAGCAGAAGTAGGTATTTTTCTGAAATTCCCTGGCTTTCACAGTGATCCAACGAATGTTTGCAATTTGATCTCTGGTTCCTTTGTAGTTTCTAAACCCATCTCATATATCTGGAAGTTCTTGCTTCATGTTTTGCAGAAGCCTAGCTTGAAGGATTTGGAGCATAAGCTTGCTAACCTGAAATGAACACAATTGTACAATATTTGGAACATCCTTTGGCATTGCCCTTCTTTGGGATTGGAGTGAAAACTGACCTTTTTCAGTCCTGTGCCACTGCTGAATTTTCCAAATTTGCTGACATATTGAGTTTGGCACTTTAACAACATAATCTTTTGGAATTTTAAATAGTTCTGCTGGAATTCCATCACCTCCATTATCTTCGTTCGAAGTAATACTTCCTAAGGCCCACTTGACTTCACACTAGCAGTGACATTTTAAAAATAAATGTATGAAACTAAGTATGACAAATTTTATTCACTCAGTATATTCACCATATTATAAGTTCAAAATGTAATCAATTTTAAAAATATCTTTAATGAGATAGCTTGCACTCATTTTTTTAGATTAAGTCCAGAATCAGCTCTATTTTTTTTAATTGAAGTGTAATTAACTTACAAAGTTGTTCAGGTATACGGAACAGTAGTTCAGTTTTATATGTATATATACACATATAAATATGTAGATATACATATATATACACATACACCTGTAAATATGTATATTCTTCTCAGATTCTTTTTGCTCATAGATTATTATAAAATGTTGCATATAGTTCTCTGTGCTATACAGTTGATCCTTGTCTGTTATCTATTTTATATAATACTGTGTATATGTTACCCTCCCTCCCCCTCACATTTCCCTTTGGTAACCATAAGTTTGTTTTCTATGTCTGTGGATCTGTTTTTGTTTCATAAGAGAGTTCATTTGTTTTTAGATTCCACATTTATGCAATATCAAATGGTATTTGTGTTTGTCTGCTTTACTATGACAATCTCTAGGTCCATCTATGTTGCTCCAAATGACATAATTTCATTCTTTTTGTGGCTGAGTAATATTTCATTGTATATATGTACTGCATCTTCTTTATCCATTAATCTGTTGATGGACATCTAGGTTGCTTTCATATCTTGGCTTTTGTAAATAGTGCTGCAGTGAACACTGTGATGCCTGTATCTTTTTGAATTATCGTTTTATGCAGATATATGCCCAGAATTCAGATTGCTGGATCATATGGTAGCTCTATTTTTAGTTTTTATGAGGAACCTCCATATTGTTCTCCATAGTGGCGGTACCAAATTACATTCTCATCAACAGTTTAGGAGGGTTCCCTGTTCTCCACACCATCTCCAGCATTTATTATTTGTAGACTTTTTGATGATAGGCATTCTGACAGAATATTTCAGTTAGAATGTTGATTTTTTATACTGCTTGGTCTTTATATAGGTTTCATAAAATTTACAGTTAAAAACTATAGTCACCTTTCCAAGTTTTTCCAAAAAATTAATATTTTCTAGTAACTAAATTATCAGCTTTAAAGTTAAAGCTGATAAGTGGTTAAAATTAAATAAATTAAATATTTACTAATGGTCAGTAATTCAATGTGGCCAATGACTACTATGTTAGACAAGGTTACTATAGAAACAGAGTGTATGCTTTTAAATATTGGACTCAGTTCCTACATGCTATGTGATTTTTGTGAAATGACAACCTATTTGAAAATTATTTGGCTTATCTGTACTGCTGGGTTAATAATATAGCTGTATCAGGTTGTTGTAATTAAAGGAGAAAACCCAAAGCATTCAATGATTGACTGACAAGTGTTCGGTCATATCCGACTCTTTACAACACCATAGACTCTAGCTTGCCAGGCTCCTTGTCATAAGCATTCAATAAATATTAACTATAATCATCATCAAAGTCATTATACTACATTTAGGCTAGTGGTACTTCCCCTCTTGATGGTAATGGCTCCTTTGAAAATCCTATGAAAGCACCATCTGTATCCCATAAGACACTAGTATGGTGTATATCTGTTCTCATAAAACTTCAGGTTCAGAGCAACTACCTGAAGCCTAACATCCTTTTTAAGTATCTTTAGGCTCCAGGTTTACAATGCTTATTTTTAAATTAACTATTGTATAATTTCTGACACCAATATCTCATTCTTTCCCTTCAACATTAGTGACTATGTCATGGAGTTGTTTGAGGAAATGAGTTCATGTTTGAGGAAATGAATTCATGAGTTCAAATTATTTAGCTATGCTTCAAGATTTCATTTGTCTTCTTGCATGTTTACATTTTGTGCTAATTTCTGGACAGAGAAGATGCTTCTTATTTACCAGATATATAAATAAATGTTGATAATTGAAGATAAAATTAAATACGTAAGAGAAACATTATTTTTCTGTTTTCAAAATAACTTTTGATAATTATTGTTCAAGCAGCTATATTTTCATAGCAACTGGATTATATGTAATAGACTCAAAGATCCTTTACATAAATATATATAGTTAACATATATATATTAACTAGAATTTTTTATTTTTGAAGAATTATGTAACAGTAAATATATACCCATGTAATAATCTGCCCTGAAAATATGTATACTGCATAAAATTAGTTTAAATGAATTCAAATTAGTTTAAAATGTAAACTGCATTCTTCTACATTGGAGAAGTAGAAATACATTGAAGTAAAAAAGAATAGGGTGAAATGGGTAAAGTTTTTGATTGAAAAAGTTATGAAATAATAAAAGTGACTGTTTTCATTCCTAAGCACAGAGAATTGCAAAACATAGGAGTGTGAGTTAATTTTAACTGCTCAGCTTTTGTGACTTTGATCCAGGTAATAGGGCGGCCCATAATGGAGTGAATGAACAATGGTTGGGAAGTCAAATAATAATGATGAGTTTCCCTAGATGTATTCTAGCTCTGTGGCTTGGACAATGTATTTTCTCTCTAAGCTCCACTATCTTCATTCCTTATAAAAGTGGGGAAATAAAATCTAATTCAAGTTCATCCTTTGGTTGTTATCCAGGAATAAATAAGTCATAATATATAAAGTACCTCCTTAAAATGGGTGCGTAATATGCATTATTCCCTTTCTTTCTCTTCCACATACCATCTTTAACTTGTCAAATTACAGTGTTCCTTTGGGGATTATGTAGGGAAAACCAGAGATATCACTGAAGAAACATTTCTTAAAAGGGAGATGTCAATGGTACACATCGACACTGTTTCCTGTAACACAAGATATACTCCCACAAGCAATAACAAGAAACTCTGGTCTCGCTCTGTCTTCTTGAAGTCTCTTGCTTTATAGTTCAAAGATCTCAGAATCTATTGATTTACAAAGCCAGTCAGATAGCCAAATTGTATGAAGTAGCATGTTTTAAAAACTGTGGCAAATCTGATTCACTTTGCTATACAGCAGAAATTAACACACTGTAAATCAACTGTACTTCAATAAAAATTAATTCAAAATAAATGAAACATTTAAATGATCATAATAAAAAATGTAAAAGCTGGCAAATTGGAGCATACATGTCAATATAACGATCAGCAGATTCAGATCTTTAAAAATAATTGCTATGGGGAAATAAAAGCAGCCAATTTGTAGCCATCAGCTTGCCACCCCACATGTCAGGTTCTTAAAATGTGTACAGTTCTAAAGAAAAATATATAGTTTACATCAGAATCTTCTGGCTTGTAGCAATTGTAGTTATGTGCAAAGGTAAGATGACTTCTTATGAGCTCCCCAGTGGCTCAGTGGTAAAGAATTGCCTGCAGTGCAGGAGCTATAGGAGACATGAGTTCAATCGTTGGGTTGGGAAGATCCCCTCGAGTAGGAAAAGACAACCCTCTCCAGTATTCTTGCCTGAAAAATCCCATGGACAGAGAGCCTGGCAGGCTACAGTTCATGAGTTATAAAGAGTCAGATATGACTGAGCACGCATGCAAGATGACTTCTTAGAATTGGTCCAAATACTAAGGGAGCTGGACTATCCAATAAACCATAGTTTTCCTTGAAATTTTGTGGTCTTTGACATATTATTCAATGTCTTCCATAAAGTAGAGTAGTAATAAAACCTAAGGCATAGGATTTTGTGAGGATAAAATAATTTAATACTTGTAGTGGGAAATAGACTCCACTCCTAAAGTAGTGTTCGTCGTTCAGTCATGCCTGACTCTTTGTGACCCCATGGACTGTGACCCACCAGGCTCGGCTCCTCTGTCCACGGGATTCTCCAGGCAAGAATACTGGAATGAACTGCCATTCCCTTCTCCAGAGGATTGTCCTGACCCAGGGTTCGAACCCAGGTCACCTGCATTGAAGGCAGATTCTTTACCGTCTGAGCTACAGGGAAAATCCAATACTTGTGCAGCTTTGTTTAAATCAATACCTGGAATCAAGAAGAACCCTATAAATGTCATCTCTTATTTTTATTGCATTCATCCTTAAAATTATTTCTGCTTTAAAGAAACCCCTAATATATTCACTTACTCTGTTTAGATTCTACCTATCCCAGGCCACTGAATTGAAGGAAAAAAAAAAAAAACTAGGACAACATCAGCAGCACCATTTTATAGGATGTTCTAGGTGATAAGGTTTCATTTGATACAGATTTGACTATATGCACTTAGTTGCTTCTAAAGTTCATATAAAAGTTTGCACATTGGATGCCATTTGAATGGCTGTCTAACATAAGTTCTTAGAAGGAAAACCTCGTGAGCTTCATACAGTCTAAAAATACAGAGTGTGTTGGGTGTAAGAATTTAGCAATGCGGCAGCAACTCTGTTTTGTTAAGATTACTCTATGATTCATTATTGCAATGATGGTAATTATATTTATAGCGACCACGCTTAAAACTTTTTAGAGCTATACTGTGTGAAATAAAATATTGTAGAATGGAGGAGAACAAAATGTTTTACAAAATTTTCCAGAATGATACCTAAGTTGTCAATAAAGAATTGTAGTGCTAGAAGGAACCTTAAAATACTGCTATTCTTTTTAATAATGAAGATATTGCATAAAATTTCCCAAGGTTACAGATTATGTGTGATTCCAAAGCACAGATTTATGGTTAAAATAAATCCCTGAAGCAATCTAAATATATCAAATCCCATTTTTTCTTATTGTCATAAAGTTAAACAAACTAGAAATCAAATTACCAACAATAAAAGATACCATTGAGAGTGAAAAGGCAAACCACAGATGGGAAGAAGCTATTTGCAGTGCATATCCCAACAAAAAGCTCCTGTCAAGAATATAAAAAGAACTCCTTAAATAGAAAAATCAGGGAAAACTATTGACTGGACACCTCACCAAACAAAATATTCATCTGACCAGTGAGCCTATGAAAATGTGCATAGCAACATTAATCACTGGCAGAATGTAAAGTGAAACGACGTATCACCTAATAGCTAATGAAAGTGAAAGTGTTAGTCAGTCAGTCATGTCTGACTCTTCGTGACTCCACAGACTGCAGCCCACCAGGTTCCTCTGTCCATGGAATTTTCCAAGCAAGAATACTGGAATGAGTTGCCTTCTCTAGATGATCTCCCCCACCTAGGGATCTAACCCAGGGCTCCCACATTGCAGGCAGATTCTTTACCATCTAAACCATAATGACTAATGGCTAAAATTAAGAGTTATAAAGTTTTTCCAATGATGTAGGGTAACTCAATATACTTACTGCCGGTATATGGTGAAAAATAATATAATCATTTTAGAAAACTTTTGGCAGTATCTACCAAAGTTAAAAACATGATTATCCAATTACCCAGCAGTTCCAACACAAGGTAAATATGCAAGAGAAATCAGTGCATAAGGCACTTCAAGAATGTTCATAACAGGCTGATTTTATTAGCCTGAAACTGGAAACAACCCAAGTGTCATGAAAAGTGGATGGAAAAATGAATTGTGACATAGTCATGGAATGAAATACAGCCTGAAATAGAAAAAGCAAGAACTGCTGCCACACAACAGCATGGATGAATCACACTGACATGATGATGAGCAAAAGAGGGAAGACATTAAAGACTGCAGTGTGTGACGCCATTTGTGCGAATTTCAAGTACAACTGCTTATAGTGATGTGTCAGAAGAGTGAGAACCTCTGGGCTTGACTGGAAAAGGAAAAAGGAAGCCTTCTAAAAATTGTTCTGTATGTGGATCCAGGAGGTTATGTAGGTTCATATATATTTTAAAAAATTCATCTAAGGTCTGTGTATGTTTAAGACGTGCACTTGAACAATATCCATATTATAGTTAAAAAAGATCCTCTACACTAAAAATTAACGTGAATAATCCTGTTGTACTTTAGCAAAATATTGGGATGGACTGCTGAAAAAGAAAGGCTTTTGTATCTTAAACTGACATGTCAAAGTAAGAGCAAATGTAGGATTCTTCATTGTCATTGTCCTGTTGTTATATTATGCTCAATACAGGATGCAAGATGCATGGGGCGGGTGCACGGGATGATTCAGGGAGAGGATGTGGGGTGGGAGGTGGGAGGGGGCTTTGGCATTGGGAGATCGTGGACACCTGTGGCTGATTCATGTCAATGTATGGCAAAACAAATACAGTATTGTAATGTAGAATAAAGTATTAAAAAATAATAATAATAAAAAATTTTTAAAAAGTTGATTTATTTGGAGATTTGTCTGTTTTCCTCTACTTTTTAACTTATTTATTTATATATGTACATATACACATGTATATATGTATATATTTACTTATATATGTATAAGTTCAGTTGAGTTCAGTCGCTCAGTCGTGTCCGACTCTTTGCGACCCCATGAATCGCAGCATGCCAGGCCTCCCTATCCATCACCAACTCCTGGAGTTCACTCAGACTCACATCCATCGAGTCATTGATGCCATCCAGCCATCTCATCCTTTGTCGTCCCTTCTCCTCCTGCCCTCAATTCCTCCCAACATCAAAGTCTTTTCCAGTGAATCAACTCTTTGCATGAGGTGGCCCAAGTACTGGAGTTTCAGCTTTAGTATCATTCCTTCCAAAGAAATCCCAGGGCTGATCTCCTTCAGAATGGACTGGTTGGATCTCCTTGCAGTCCAAGGGACTCTCAAGAGTCATTTATGTATATATGTATATTTTGGGATTCCCTGGTGGCTCAGACAGTAAAGAATTTGCCTGCAATTCAGGAGACTCGGCTTCAGTTCCTGGGTTGGGAAGATCCCCTGGAGAAGAGAATGTCTACCCACTCCAGTATTCTTGCCTGGAGAATCCCACGGACAGAGGAACCTGGTGGCTACAGTTCATGGAGTCACAATGAGTCAGACACGACTGAGTAACTAACTCTTTCATTCTTTTTTTTTTCCAGACTCATATTTATCTTACACTTTGAGGTTAAACCAATTATTTGTTCTGTTACTCAAGTTGTTACAGCACTGGCTTGATAGCTCTTTTAGTTGGCCTCTTTGAAATATCCTTTTCATTGTGTGGGCATCTTGTTGATGTTTTTGCTTGTTTCTTTGTTTTCTAGCACTGCCATACTATCTGGTATGATATGATACTTGAGGAAGAAATAATTTTACTTCCTTAAGTTATGAAGTAAACTTAGTAATCTGGGGCACTTTATTATCAAGGTCAGGCCCATGTGTCTGACTCCCTGGTGGACTTCTCTGCTGGCTTCCCTGGTGGCTCAGTTGGTAAAGAATCTGCTTGTAATGCAGGAGACCTGGGTTCGATCCTTGTGTGAGGAAGATCCCCTGGTGAAGGGAATGGCAACCCAGTATACTTGCTTGGAGAATTCCATGGACAGAGGAATCACTGAGACAGAGCAAAAGGGGAATCACTGAGATAGATAAAGCCTGGTGGGCTACAGTCGGTGGAATCACAAAGAGTCGTACATGACTGAACAACTAACACTTTCACTTTCACTGGTGGCTCAGATGGTAAAGAATCTGCCTGTAATGTGGGAGACCCAAGTCTGATCCCTGGGTTGCTAGTATCCTCAGTAGAAGGGAATGGCTACTCACTCCATTGCCTGGAAAATTCCATGGACAGAGGAGCCTGGTGGGTCCATGGGGTCATACTTTATTATCTCATGGTCAGGGCCATGTGTCTGATTCCCTTAGGGAGAGAATGTTCCTCAATGTATTGTGTATAGACAATACTCCTAACTCAAGCCAGACATGTCACTAAAAACTCTCATTAGAACAACTGCCATAAAGAATCTGGATGGAGAGTAGAGATATTAATAACTTTACTGTGTGTTTCATTTAAGTGAATGTGCTATAAGGACCTGTGATTAAGAGGAGGAGTGTTAAAAGTTTTGTTTTACTAATAGAAAGATATTAATAACTTAACTAAATATGTTCTCTCTAAGAAAATGTGCTATAAAGAAATATGATTGATGGAGAAGAGCTTTTAAAACTTGGCTAACCTCAAGAATCACTTGATTGTTTCCATTAAACTGAAAGTCAATTAGTTGTGTCTGACTCTCTGCAACCCCATGGACTGTATTCCATGGAATTCTCCAGGCCAGCATCCTGGAGTGGGTAGCCTATCCCTTCTCCAGGGGATCTTCCCAACCCAGGAATCAAACCGGGGTCTTGTGCATTGCAGGAGGATTCCTTACCAGCTGAGCTAAGTCCATTAAACTATATGCTGTTGAAGCAAGCAGACTTTATAGGAAGAGGAAGAGCTTTTCAATGCCAATAACTTTCTGTCCCATTATGTCTTTTGCTCTCCAAGTTCTATTAGAATTTACAGGTTAGATCAGAAAGAATTCACAAGGAGGTAAAAGTTCCACAGAGAGAAAATGAATGGATTCCTTCAAATTAACAATAATATGAAATTATTTTCACAGTAATATAATCAAGGCAGCTCCAGTGGTGAACCTGAATATGCAATGCATCATAGAAAAGAATTACCCATGTAAATAAAGACCAGTTTAATTTCTTGTAAAATATGCTTTCAATTATTTTCTAAAATAAAAGTGAGAAAATAATGAAGAGAAAAATATGTACCTTTCAAATCAAAGAATATAAATGAAAGATTATTTAATTATTTTGTTTGAAAGTTTATTTTCTCTGCAACCTGGCTTATTTTCAATTTCCTATGTAGGATACTTCTATATCATTTTACACATCATTAACTTTTTAACAATCAATCTGATCATTTTAATAATATATTTCTGTCTCTTTTTAATTAATGTGGTTACCTTGGGTACCTTGAATGGTTCACCTTTATCTTCATGTGTTTTTTTGTGTGGAAGATCCAATATTTTGAATAGTGAAAAACCACATTTTTATATACGTAAGGCTTGTTTCTCAAGCTATTGACTTGAGAAAGCATTTTAACAATTTTAAATAGCCACTTCCCAATAGGAATATAAACCAAGTTTTGTGAGCCCTTTTTTCCAGTGCCAAAACTCCATCTTCCTTCTTTCCCTTTTAGGCCCTTTGCTTCCTTCTTTTCTTTTTTTATCCTTTCCTTCTGTCTACTCATACATTATGCATATAGACTGAACACTTACTGTGTGCTGAACTTGCTGTAGTCCCCTACTCCAACCACAGGTCTTCACACCAGTTAAAACTGATCACAAATGCCCCTAGATATAGCCACCCAAATATCTACTGTGCATTATAAAGCTTGGATGATGCTGTACCAAGTACCACATGTAATATCCTTCTCTTGTTTTTGTCTTTATGTTCACTTTCTGGTTATTGCTGCTGATTTTTAAATATTTTACTAGTTCCCATGAAACTCCACTATTAGAGATACTTATCTGCTTTGCTGAATTCACAGCGTATTGTTGAGGATGAAACACTTTCTTTTCCATGTTGGACTCAAAATTCTGCATCAACTGGAATTTTTTAACTATCCTGGAATATTAAATATCAAATTATTTTATGAAGAAGATTGAGGAAAGTTTATTTCCGCATATTGGAATCTAGAAGTTTGTATTCCCAAAGCAGGAATTCAGATCTCCTTCCCTTTTAATGGAGAAGGCAACGGCATCCCACTCCAGTACTCTTGCCTGAAAAATCCCATGGATGGAGGAGCCTGGTAGGCTGTAGTCCATGGGGTCGCTGAGGGTCGGACACGACTGAGTGACTTCACTTTCCCTTTTCACTTCCATGCATTGGAGAAGGAGGTGGCAACCCACTCCAGTGTTCTTGCCTAGAGAATCCCAGGGATGGGAGAGCCTGGTGGGCTGCCGTCTCTGGGGTCCCACAGAGTCGGACACAACTGAAGTGACTTAGCAGCAGCAGTCCCTTTTAATACCTCTGAATCTTTTTGCATTTTTTCCATCTCTTGGCAGAGGTGACTTTGTTTTATATGTCTCTTAAGCATGCTCACAAATTCAGGTCCAACCCTGTTCTTTGGGAGCGCGGGGTCTTTGGAGAAGGTATTTCTAAAAAATGGCATTGAAGTGAAATTTAGATTCCCATTGTTTATTCTGTTCCATATCTAACTTTCAGCATTAAAACTGGTTGGTCCCATATCCTTCTTTTGATTCATAGTGATAGCACTGTGTCTAATCTGGTGTATAAATCTCCTGATTTAGAACTGACCTGATCTCATAAAGAAAGCAACTTAGAAAAAGGAAAATATGGCCTCTGTCCAGTCCAAAACTTCCAATGATAACCCAGGAGGTTTTGAAAGGGTAATTTTCTGATCTAACCCAGAAACAAATTGAATTTATAATTATAGATTATAGTCAAATTAGAGTCTCCTTTGTGTAATGTGAACAATATCAAGTCTCCTTCCCATAATATGAATGACATTAAGAAAAGACATCAGAATGCTGTTGGCATATTGTTGGCAGCCGGGCTCTTGTTTTAGAATTCCAGTCAGTAGGTACAAATTAGATTGTTCAACACAATGGACCACGGAAGCAGTAGCATCAAGGTTAATAGGAAGTGATGTGGTTTCTTTTCTTCATAAAAAGATAAAAGGGAGACTAAAACCCTTCCACATTTTAATTCTAATTTTGTATAAAGAATGATAAAAGAATAGGAAGTTATAAAAGGTGAACTTGTATATATTTAATTAGTATTTATTGATCTTTAATACATGCTTATACTACTCTATGTGTTAGGAATACAACATTTCAACTCAATAATAAAACATAATCCCTGACTTTGAAGAAATATGTGGATTAAAAAGAATTTATGTATTTTTGTTTCTTAATTTAAATTACAATGTTATGCTATATAGAGATCTTAATTTCAGCACCTGTTTTGCTTCTTGATATGATTAATCTCTCTTAATTTTTGTTTACTCTTGCCATCTTTAGGAGATAGTCAACTTCAACTGCCGAAAACTAGTGGCTACAATGCCTCTTTTTGCTAATGCGGATCCCAATTTCGTGACCGCCATGCTGAGCAAGTTGAGATTTGAGGTGTTTCAACCTGGAGATTATATCATACGAGAAGGAGCTGTGGGTAAAAAAATGTATTTTATTCAACATGGTGTGGCTGGTGTCATCACAAAATCCAGTAAAGAAATGAAGCTGACAGATGGCTCATACTTTGGAGGTTAGTAAAAAGAAAATGAAACTCAGATGCAATCTAATTTGCTTGCAATATGTATCTTTATCAGAATTCTGGAGATGTCAGAATGTTGATTTATTGGGTTTGAATGTGGACTTGTATTTGCATTCTGATAAAAGTGTCTATAGTGTGTCGACTGAAAAAAAATGCATAACCTAAAAGTTGAGAATTCTGTTTTATTTGGCAGACAAAACTGAGGACTTAAGCCCAGGACATAGTATCTCAGATAACTCTGAGAGACTGCTCCAGGAGGTAAGGGAGGAGCCAGGGTATATAGCAGTTTTTGCAACAAAGACCAGGTAAAGTTGAAACATGGAATGATTACTGTTGGTTAGAGAAAACCAGATATCTCAAAGAATTTAGTGCTTTTCTTTGTATGAAAAGATGCAAGAGTCTGGACTCATTGAAATTATTTTTTTGATATGTACTTCAGTTATCTGGGGCTGGTATCCATGCTTTCTCATCCTTAGTATCCTCTGAGTGCATCATCTGGGGTGGCTGCAGTGGTTGACTGGTAGGTGGTGGGCATCCTGTTTCTCTCCTCAGTTTGTTCTGGGCTCACCATTGGGTGGCTGTAACGTGATTGATTGATGGCTGAACATCATTTGTTTACTGATATGGCAGGCAACATTTTTTCACTGAAAACTGGTATGTTTTCACATCTCAGTCTCATGTGTTCAGTGCATATGCATGTACTATTGTATTAGTTAGAATATCGCTTCAGCCTCTTAAACCAGAACCAAATAACAGTGGCTTAAGCAGATAGAAAGTACGTTTTTTCTCTCACACAGAAGTCCCAAAAGGGTTTAATGACTCTCTCCAAGACAGTTTTTAGGCATGCAGATTTTATTTATTTTGCTAGTCTGCCATCCTCTAGAGTATTTCCTTATTTATACAAGACTAATTGATTCCTCTCCACAATATGGACCACAGGAAGGGAGAATGGGGCAGAGGAATTGAAGAATGAGCAGTTTCTCTTTAGATGTGTGCCCAGAATAGCCAACTTCACCTCTATTCACACACAATTGGCCAGAATTTAGTTAAAAGAGTACCTCTAGGTATAAGGAAGGCTGGGGAATATAGCTTCTAGATGTGTGATATATTAGTCAGGGATTTCTAGAAAAATGGAAGCAATAGGAGATATATATATATATATCTCCTATTGTGTGTGTGTGTATATACACACACACAAACACGCTATATATATATATATATACACACACATATACATATATATATATATATATACACACACATACACATACAGAAAAGGAGATTTATTATGAGAAATTGACTCATACGAGTATGGAGGCTGACAAATATTATGATCTGCATCTGAAACTGAAGAACAGGAAAATGGGTGGTTAAATTCAGTCTGATGTAAATCCAGTCTGAAGGCAGAGGAGTTGAGATGTTAGCTCAAGCAATGCGATAGAAAAAATATTTGTCTCCCTTCTTCTTTTTTTTTCTCTGTTCAGCCCCCAGTGGATTTGGAGTACGCCTACCCTGAAGAGGGCAGACTACTGAGTCACCTGATTGAAATACTAATCTCATCTAGGAACACCCTCATAGACATATCCCAAATTATATATTTCTGGGCATCCTGTGACCAGTCAAATTGACACATAAATTAACCATCACAAGGGGCTATTTGCCTTGCTAAAAGCATTTTGAGTTGTTTCCAGCTTTTACTGTAATAAGGTATATATTTATATTTGTGCAAATGTACAAAACTTGCCTATGAGTTGATTTACTGGGCCAAAGTCTATGCATACATTTAAAGTGAAAAAAAAAATCAAATCGTTTCTTTGATGAAACTGCCAATTTCTACATCGCTTTGCTCATTGATTTTTACATTTTTCCTTCTAATAAGTAAAATTGGCATCCCCTTATTATTTACTTTGTACTTCCATTAGTAACAGTGATACTGAGGCATTTCTTCATATATATGGCTTATTTTTATTTGATTTTCTATTGCAATTTTGCATTTTTTAATGTGTTGTTTGTCTTCTTAAAGTAAATTTACAGAAATGTTCCTAATGTATTTTTGATATACAGTAACTGTTTTCTCCAACATTTTTACTTCTTTTTAAACTTTCTAATTTTTTATCATTCTGATTTTCATTATTGTCTATTCGATTTGAATCTTAGAGCATTTGTGTTTCTAAAGTGAGGATTTTGCACTGCAAAATTATGAAAATGTTTTCTGTATTTACTTCTATTTTATTTAGTTTCACTACAGTGTTATTATAATTTTAACTTGTTAAAAAAAAGTGACAGGGAATGACTATTAATGTCTCTTAGTGCCGGTTCTGATTTAACATTAGAGACAATGTTTAATACTACAGTGTCCAACACTGACAAGTTTAATAGTTAAATATTACTCAACAGTAAGAAACTGAAATGTTTTCTTTAGAAAAAGTCAGGAAATCTGCCTTAACATATCAGGTTTATTCTATAAGCAAATTCAAGTGAAACTTTTTCTTATCATGAGTGAGGTATTCATAAATGGTTCTTATTAATTCTTATTGTACTAATTCTTCACAGACTTTATAATATGCCTTTAGAAGTTTTCTCTGTCAGAATTAATGTCTCCCAACTCTGTGTCTCCATACTACTTCTCACAGCTTTCCAGTCCTGACTTCTTTCTGCCTCATTCTGAACACTGTAGTTAGTTACCCATCTTCCTTCTGATATTAGATGGCAAACATATGTGCATCAGAATCACTGAAGAAGCTGTTTAAGTTCAGGCTCTGCCTATCAAGATTCTAATTCAATAAATCCAGACTAGGGATAATATTTTATTTGTTTGTTCAATTAGATAATAAATAACCAGTATATTTGAGCCCCTGAAAATCAGTAAAAAGAAAATATTCAAATCAAATTAGTGATGTTGGTTAATCTGAAAACTAGGTAATGTATTCATTATTTTAAAATAATGATTATAAAAGCAACAATAATATGATGAGTTTAACAGGTTTTCTTCAGTAACAGCTATAAAATTTATTGGAAAAGTTTTAATTTTATTAAATGCTTATTTGGAATATATCAAATTAACCATAGGTATGAAAAGTGAAAGTCACTCAGTTGTGTCCGACTCTTTGCAACCCTATGGACTGTACAATCCATGGAATTTTCCAGGCCAGAATACTGGAGTGGGTAGCCGTTCCCTTCTCCAGGGGATCTTCCCAACCCAGGGATCAACCCAGGTCTCCAGCATTGCAGGGAGATTCTTTAGCAGCTGAGCCACCCCTAAGCCTAAAATAACCATAAAGTTCTCATTCATTAACCTATTGCAACTGAGTAAAACCTATCAGCTCAAAATATTTGGCCAGTTTTTGGTTAACCCAATGATTAGCTTCTTTGACATTTTCCCCATTCATTAAGGATGATTTTGAATTCTTCATCTTTCCCTTTCTTTCCACTCTTCTTCCTTGTCGTGATCCTAATTGCATCAGTCCCTTACTCTTGTGCTGATTATGCTAAGAAAAAGAAAGAGGAAATTAGGGAAAGCTAAGAACTTTGAAAAAAATCTACTTTAGTAAGCTCAGAGAATTAGTGTTCACATGAAAGAAAAGTAGAAATTGAAAGTTAATGAAAATAAATAAAAGCTGGTAGTAAAAATAAAAGTGTAATCCAGCTTTGGGGGAAAAGGTTTTTGAGGTAATTAATGGAAGTGTGACAAGTACATAAAGGTTTAGAAAGGAATTTCTGAAAGTTGTTATTATGCATTAAGAATGTGTGTGCTCAGTCACACAGTTATGTCCAACTCTTCATAGCCACGTGGATTGCAGTTCTCCAAGCTCCTCTGTCCATGGGATTTTCCAGGCAAGAATACTGAAGCAGGTTACATTTCCTCTTAAGGGGATCTTTCCCACCAGGGAGCAAACCCAGGTCTCCTGTATCTTCTGCATTAGAAAAAAAAAAGGATTTTTTTTTTTTTTTTTTTGCCACTGTGACACCTGTATTTCCTCATATGTGTTTAATCTCCACTCAATTTCTATGCCTTCCCTGTCCCTAATATTTTTGTTTGTTTGTTTTCTTAACTTTTTCAGAGCTACTTAAATAATTGTTATTGTTGTGGTACCTTCAAAGAAGCAGTTTTTATTTTTGCTTTTCACTTCACTAATTTCTGTATTTTTTCTGTATAAAATCTGTTCTTTCATTTTACTTTTTACTTTAGTTTTACTTCTTTTAGCTTCTTGAGTTTAAAAGCTAGTATATTTATTTTGAACTACTCTTTATCTTTGATGACTGCAATTTATAGTACACATAAGTATGTCTAGACTGCTTTGGTTAAATTCCACTGCATTTTTAATACAGTGATTCAATATTACTTTGTAAAAATAGGTTGCACTTTCCATCTGGATTCGTATAGTACATGAGTTATCTTTTATTTAAATTCTCTTTAAAATTTTTTAATGGAAACATTTGGGGATGGAACGGTGGAGAGAAAAAAACATATAATGTTTGAATAGGAGAATTACAGAATATCAAAGATGTTAAATAATTTGTATTGACAATAAGTAATGTGTAAGAAAGATAAGATTAAATGAGATTTATTTTAAAAGAGGAATGAGGTGATCTTCAATTACTAAACCTAGTTATAACTATCAAAATGTAATTATACATAAAATAAAATTTTTCTCCACCGTTTCTAAATTTCTTGACATAAATGATCATCTTTAAATATAGTTTTATAAAATTATTGATGAAGTCATCCCTCATTTTAAACATTTAATGAATATTTCACCTATAGTTTATTCCTGCGAAACAAATACCTACATATTCAATCCAACTGACTTCAGTAAGAAATTCTCCAACATAGTAATTGGTTTGGGTTCAGTGCTTTTAATGTCATTTATATTTTCATCCTGGTGATTTGAAATGGCTATTAGTGGGCCTGTCCTTTGGTGGACAGTTTATTGAAAAAAGTAAGTCTGCATTACTTTCAGTTATTTTACACATACAATTGATATTTCTTCAATTTAAACACCAAATAAGGTAAAGACAGGCTGTTAGAATCTAATAATAAGAACTGTACTTATTTAACATGTAAGAGTTTAAAATTTATACTCTTTAAGTATCTAATATGAAATTTTGACAGTGATAGAGCATACTTTTGTAGTATATTAATTTTATATTTTGCATCAGCTGAACATGGCAAGTTCACAGTATTTTTAAGCAGAAGAGCCTAAGATCAACTTCGTTATGTTCTTTCCACTCTTCCAAAGTGTCTTAAGTGAGTAAGCATAATCAATGCACTGAAAACACTCCAACTAAATGACAAGCAAAATAGTGAGATATGGAGACATTCAAAGATGAAATTTAGAATTTCGTGTTCTATACCTAACTTCCTAACTTGATTATTTCTACAATAATACAGGACTGTTTCTAGACATACATATATGTCCAGAGAGGTTAACTTCATTAAAATATCCAATAATGTATCTCTGTATCCATAGTTCGTGATTTTAAACGAAAGCTTTTTTCTAATATCATGTTTCATTATTAATATTTCTGTCCACTCACCTTGTAGTGGTTGTCTCTCCACATCAAGTGTTTTAACTGATTCAGTCCCTTAACTTTACATCTTCCAGAAGGTTTGTCTTATAGGTTCTTCTTATAGTGAAGTTAAATGAAGTGAAATTCACTCAGTTGTGTCTGACTCTTTGTGACCCCATGGACTATACACTCCATGGGATTCTCCAGGCCAGAATACTGGAGTGGGTAGCCTTTTCCTTCTCCAGGGGATCTTCCCAACCCAGGGATCAAACCCAGGTCTCCCACATTGCAGATGGATTCTGTACCAGCTGAGCCACCAGGGGAGCCCCAAAAAAGTGATGTATAATAAACCTACCAGAAAAAAAATTCTTCCCATGATGGTAGCCATGATAAATCATTTGGTATTGAATCTATTTAATCATGTCTAACATTTTGACAGCCTCAAGGAGACTGTCAGCCACTTTATATAGCTAATGTGCATATTTATGATTTTTATGCCCAAAATGCATTTGGCCAGATTACAATGACCTCACATTTTTTAAATGTAGAGCTGCACGTTTGAAAAACTACAGGCTATCCCTGTCATGGTGATTATTCATTGTTTGTAGGAGAACTAAAAACATCTGCCAATCCGCAGTTTACGGTTTATTCCATTTCTAGTCCATTGTACATTTCTAAAAGCTGACTGATTTTCTAGGAAATATGAGGAATCTGTTGATAATAAAGTTTACAATTTGATAAGGAAGATGAGGTGGTAGCAGGGAAAAGCAATCTTCTTCAAGATTTTTTTATTTTGTTTTGTTTTCCTTTGTTACCTCATTCATTCTCTTCTTCAGTTCAGTTCAGTCGCTCAGTCGTGTCCGACTCTTTGCAACCCCATGAATCGCAGCATGCCAGGCCTCCCTGTCCAGCACCAACTCTCCGAGTTCAGTCAGATTCACGTCCATTGAGTCAGTGATGCCATCCAGCCATCTCATCCTCTGTCTTCCCGTTCTCCTCCTGCCCCCAATCCCTCCCAGCATCAGAGTCTTTTCCAATGAGTTAACTCTTCGCAGGAGGTAGCCAAAGTACTGGAGATTCAGCTTTAGCATCATTCCTTCCAAAGAAATCCCAGGGTTGATCTTCAGAATGGATTGGTTGGATATCCTTGCAGTCCAAGGGACTCTCAAGAGTCTTCTCCAACACCACAGTTCAAAAGCATCAATTCTTTGGCACTCAGCCTTCTTCACAGTCCAACTCTCACATCCATACATGACTACTGGAAGAACCATTGCCTTGACTAGATGGACCTTAGTTAGCAAAGTAATGTCTCTGCTTTTGAATATGCTATCTAGGTTGGTCATAACTTTTCTTCCAAGGAGTAAGCCTCTTTTAATTTCATGGCTGCAGTCACCATCTGCAGTGATTTTAGAGCCCCCAAAATAAAGTCTGACACTGTTTTCACTGTTTCCTCATCTATTTCCCATGAAGTGATGAGACCGGATGCCATGATCGTCATTTTCTGAATGTTGAGCTTTAAGCCAACTGTCTCACTCTCCTCTTTCACTTTCATCAAGAGGTTTTTAGCTCCTCTTAACTTTCTGCCATAAGGGTGGTGTCATCTGCATATCTGAGGTGATTGATATTTCTCCTGGCAATCTTGATTCCAGCTTGTGTTTCTTCCGCTCCAGCATTTCTCATGATGTACTCTGCATATAAGTTAAATAAGCAGAGTGACAATATACAGGTTTGACGTACTCCTTTTCCTATCTGGAACCAGTCAGTTGTTCCATGTCCAGTTCTAACTGTTGCTTCCTGACCTGCATACAGATTTCTCAAGAGGCAGGTCAGGTGGTCTGGTATTCCCATTTCTCTCAGAATTTTCCACAGTTGATTGTGATCAACACAGTCAAAGGCTTTGGCATAGTCAATAAAGCAGAAATAGATGTTTTTCTGGAACTCTCTTGCTTTTTCCATGATCCAGAGGATGTTGGCAATTTGATCTCTGGTTCCTCTGCCTTTTCTAAAACCAGCTTGAACATCAGGAAGTTCATAGTTCATGTATTACTGAAGCCTGGCTTGGAGAATTTTGAGCATTACTTTACTGATGAGTACAATTGTGCACTAGTTTGAGCATCCTTTGGTATTGCCTTTCTTTAGAATTGGAATGAAAACTGACCTTTTCCAGTCCTGTGGCCATTGCTGAGTTTTCCACATTTGCTGGCATATTGAGTGCAACACTTTCAAAGCATCGTCTTTCAGGATTTGAAACAGCTCCACTAGAATTCCACCACCTCCACTAGTTTTGTTCGTAGTGATGCTTTCTAAGGCCCACTTGACTTCATTCCAGGATGTCTGGCTCTAGATAAGTGATCACACCATCATGATTATCCAGGTCGTGAAGATCTTTTTGTACAGATCTTCTGTGTGTTCTTACCATCTCTTTTAATGTCTTCTGCTTCTCTTAGGTCCAGACCATTTCTGTCCTTTATCAAGCCCATCTTTGCATGAAATATTCCCTTGGTATCTCTAATTTTCTTGAAGAGATCTCTAGTCTTTTTCATTCTCTTCTTTTCCTCTATTTCTTTGCACTGATCGCTGAAGAAGGCCTTCTTATCTCTTCCTGCTATTCTTTGGAACTCTGCATTCAGAGGCTTATATCTTTCCTTTTCTCCTTTGCTTTTTTGTCTCTCTTCATTTCACAGCTATTTGTAAGGCCTCCCTAGACAGCCATTTTGCTTGTTTGCATTTTTTTCCATGGGGATGGTCTTGATCCCTGTCTCCTGTACAATGTCACGAACCTCATTCCATAGTTCATCAGGCACTCTATCTATCAGATCTAGGTCCTTAAATCTATTTCTCACTTCCACTGTATAATCATAAGGGAATTGATTTAGGTCATACCTGAATGGTCTAGCTGTTTTCCCTACTTTCTTCAATTTAAGTCTGAATTTGGTAATAAGGAGTTCATCATCTGAGCCACAGTCAGCTCCTGGTCTTGTTCTTGTTGACTGTATAGAGCTTCTCCATCTTTGGCTGCAAAGAATATAATCAATCTGATTTTGGTGTTGACCATCTGGTGATGTCCATGTGTAGAGTCTTCTCTTGTCTTGTTGAAAGAGGGTGTTTGCTATGACCAGTGCATTTTCTTGGCAAAACTCTATTAGTCTTTGGCTTGCTTCATTCCACATTCCAAGGCCAAATTTGCCTGTTACTCCAGGTGTTTCTTGACTTCCTACCTTTGCATTCCAGTCCCCTATAATGAAAAGGACATCTCTTTTGGGTGTTAGTTCTAAAAGGTCTTGTAGGTCTTCATAAAACCGTTCAACTTCAGCTTCTTCAGCCTTACTGGTTGGGGCATAGACTTGGATTACCGTGATATTGAATGGTTTGCCTTGGAGACAAACAGAGGTCATTCTGTTGTTTTTGAGACTGCATCCAAGTAGTGCATTTCAGACTCTTTTGTTGACCCTGATAGCTACTCCATTTCTTCTGAGGGATCCTGCCCGCAGTAGTAGATACAATGTGGTCCACTGGAGAAGGGAATGGCAAACCACCTCAGTATTCTTGCCTATGAACCCCATGAACAGTATGAAAAGGCAAAATGATAGGATACTGAAAGAGGAACTCCACAGGTCAGTAGGTGCCCAATATGCTACTGGAGATCAGTGGAGAAATAATAACCCCTTGAAAGAATGAAGGGATGGAGGCAAAGCAAAAACAATACCCAGCTGTGGATGTGACTGGTGATAGAAGCAAGGTCTGATGCTGTAAAGAGCAATATGCATAGGAACCTGGAATGTGAGGTCCATGAATCAAGACAGATTGGAAGTGGTCAAACAAGAGATGGCAAGAGTGGGCATCAACATTCTAGGAATCAGCTATCTAAAATGGACTGGAATGGGTGAATTTAACTCAGATGACCATTATATCTAGTACTGTGGGCAGGAATCCCTCAGAAGAAATGGAATAGCCATCATGGTCAACAAAAGAGTCTGAAATGCAGTACTTGGATGCAATCTCAAAAATGACGGAATGATCTCTGTTCATCTCCAAGGAAAACCACTCTCTTCTTAGGTCAGGTTAATGAAATATTTGATTATATGAAAAGAAGACAACTCCACTGGATCTTTTTGTAGGTTGTATACCACCTAGAAACACCAGGTAATGTACAACCACAGGATGAATCTTTGCTAAATCATTGAGTTGAGAGAGGTATTAATCCCCATCTAAATCTTCACCTTCTAGTTCTTCAATTCAGTACTGTCATGTATAAATATATCAATGCATGATAAAGGATTATATCCATATGTCTGAGACACTTATGAAAATCAGGATGAACATTAAGACATTTTACTTTGAAGTCATCATGTCTTTCCCTCTTTAATTAAAGAGACAAAGAAGCAGAGGTTAAAGAAAAGGATAAGGAAAAAGACAAAAACATCCTTGTTACAGTTCTAGTTCTTCTCATATTCCTGTGATTGTTCACAAGTCACCACCTTTGAAGTATTTATAATTAGAGAGGCCAGGCCATATCTTGTGGTAGTGGTTTAGTCGGTAAGTCATGTCTGACTCTTGCGATCCATGGAAGAACCTAGTCAAATAAAAACTCCTTAAGGCAAATGTACTTTCTAATTCTAATATCTAGTGTGTCATTCTAATTCATGTACTTAATTTCTAAAATGTGCCTCTACCTAGTTCCAATGTCTATCCAAAACTGGGGTAATTGATTTTAGTGAAAACTGTGGGGTTCTGTTGCAAGGTAAAACAAATCTAGCAGGTTATGATTCACTTTAGAATGTACAATTGATTTGACTATTTTGACATACTCTTTATCATTCTCTTGAAAGCAAAAATTGTGACATTTTGATTACCAGTTTTCTTTGGTATTCATATTTTACTTACATTATTGGTATTTGCATTTTACTTGTATTATTCAAATGCTACCTTCTGTAACAATAAACTCAGTATATGCTATTAAGGGAATGTCTGATAATAAAGAACAGATGGAAGATTTTTTTTTTCATGCATAGCTCAAAGGTAGAAAGAAGCAGTGCTTTCCATCAGGCATAACTGGGGGAAAAAGGTTTTTAGGCAGAATATACATCATCAATAAGGATAGCCTTAAGAAAGAACTCTCTCCTGGACTGATGTTTTTTTCTTCTTTTTTTAAAGAGAAATTGGTTTTAAAAAAATTATTTTGTTTATTTGTTTTTGGATGTGCTGGGTCTTAGTTGCTATGAAGGCTTTTCTCTAGTTGCAGTGAGCCGGGCCTACTCTGTAGTTGCTGAGCAGAGGCCTCTCATTGCAGTGTTTTCTCTTGTGGTGGAGCATGGGTTCTAAGGCACACAGGCTTTAATAGCTGCAGTGTGGGCTCAGTAGCTGTGACTCCTGGGTTCTAGAGCGCAAGGTCATTAATTGTAGCACAAGGGCTTAGTTGCCCTGCTTGGCATTTGGGATCTTTCCAGATCAGGGACCAAACCTACGTCTCCTGCATTGGCAGGTGGAGTCTTTACCACTGAGCATCAGCAAAGATCTCGTGTTTTCTTTAAGGGTTCTCCTTAAAAGCATGCAGTAGTGAATTGAGAGTGACCAATGGGCCTCTTATTTTGAAGCCCAACATTTCCCATTCATGCCTGTTTCCCAGGATTCTGGAGAGGAGACTCCAGATCTATATACTCTTGTGTTTTAATCCTTTTGCAGCTATTCCTCTTTTAGGAAGGCTCATCTGAATTATGTCCCTTGCCCTTTGGATGACGAAGAAGAATATCCAAATTTTTAAACAAAATCTCCATAACTCTATACAGTGTGGCCCAGTTTATTTTCATAATCTAAGTGCATATCTTCCCCTCTAGATATCCTTAAATCAACCTTGATTTATCCTTAAATCAAGGCTGCCAGCTCTTACATTAGCAAAGAATGAAAGTTGCCTTTGTAAAGATTAATCTCTTTAGTTAAAAAAATAAAGCAAAATAAAACAAAAAACCCTCTGTTCTTTAGGCTGACATTTTGCTTCCCATATGAGAGACATCACTGAAATGTAATTTCTTTTACTCTCCCCTGAACAGATATTTTTTTCTTTCTACTTTCCTACCACTTAAACTATTATTGAACTGGTTTTTGTTATAATTTTTATGTCAGTCTTCTATAATGGATTATGAAATTTCTGAGCTTTGACACAATGACTTTTTCCAGTTCAAATCTGCAACACTAAAGAATAGTGCTTGAATTCTTACATAAACTCAAGGAGAACTCGTACAATGAGTCAATGGATGAATGGATGAACAGATATATTTTCCCTCATCACTACTCCTTATTCTATCTCTTCTGTTTTCTTTCCAGTTCTAAAATTAAAAAAGCAACCAAACATCCCATTCACTTCAGCACTAAACTGTGCTAAACTCATGATCTTTATGTCAAGACAGGAAGCTAATACAAATACTAATGATAAATTATAAACTACACTAAATGAAACACAAATCATTACCTATTTCTGAGAAACTCAGTACTAATATTTGAATTACCTTCTATCTAATTTTAAATGAATCTCACTATATTAAGGATCAAATAATATGGTTCTAGAATTTCAAACAAACAGAATATAGAGTAGTGCCATTCACTAGAACTTTCTGTGGTGATGGAAATATTCTTTACTTAATACTGCTCAAACACTAGCCATATGCAGCTATTGAGCATTTGATGCTAGTGTGACTGAGTAATTGAATGTTTAATGTTATTCTATTGCAGTTATTTTAGATTAAATGTAAACAGCCACATGTGGCTAGTGCTTGCCATACTGGACAAAACTATTCTAGACTGCTGTAAAAATAGGGCCCTCTGTTGCAGTACCAGGACCTTGTCAAGCATGATGACTCAAATGCCTCAGAACCTGCAGGTACAGGAAAGCAGTGAAGTGAACCCAGTGTGATGTGAACATTAGGACAAACATGGTGACTGATGGCTGCTAGTGCTGTGTCTTGGAGTCAAGGAGACACAAGGATTGGCTCTTCTAAACCCAGATGAGAGCGATGGCAGCTACCCAGGTCTCCCCATGACCCTCACTCGTTAAAGAGGCCCTGTGTTTCCAGTATTCTCATCTGCTTAGAAAACCAGATCTAGATCTTGATGTGAAGACTCAAGTGTCAGTTATCTCAGTTGTTAGAAACACTGTGCTTATATGTGGAAGATAGAAAAGTGATACAAAAGAACATATTTACAAAAGAGAAATAGACCCTCAGACAGAGAAAACAGGCTTATAGTTACCAGCAGGGAGTTTTATTCAATAGAGTAAATCCCCTACATAAGAACACGTTCTGTTCCAAGAGCACGTTTGTAAATCCTAGCTAACAAAATTAGCTAACACAATGGGCTATATAGCACTGTTCTGTAATAGGTGTATAATATTTTTCACACAAGCCGTACATGAAAACAAACAAAAAATAAAACATCTTTTATCTTATAGTGCATTACCTTAAAAGTAAGTAGATACAGTACAGCAGCTGGCATACAGGGGCTGGCATCGAGTGAACAGGTGAGAAGAGTTGACTGGAGGAGGGAGAGGAAGTGGAAGATGGTAGAGCTGAAGGACTGTCAGCAATAGGAGACAGAGGCAAACTGCAACTTCACTCACACCTTATGTGGTTAGACATGTGAACACACATTCACATCTTGATAGTTCACAACTTGAAGATTCATATTTAGGGGACTTACTGTATCTTGTAATAAACTATAATAGAAAAGAATCTGGAAAATTATATATATATATATATGAATCACTTTGCTGTACACATGAAACTATAAATCAATTACACTTTAATGAAAAACAAAAACACTATGCAGATTAAAAAATGGGGTGAAAGGGCAAGGCAATTGTATATAGAATAATACAGAAGGCTGTCATCTCTCCCCTATTGTTGCCTTCTTAGAAATTTTTCAACCTTCCAAAAATCATTGTTTCAACTCATGCCATAAATGGAGCAAGTTATATTGTTTTCCTTCCTTCCTTCCCTTTTTTCTTCCACATCAGTGCAGTTCAGTTCACTTACTCAGTCGTGTCCGACTCTTTGTGACCCCATGGACTGCAACATGCCAGGCCACCCTGTCCATCACCAACTCCCGGAGTTTCCTCAAACTCATGTCCATTGAGTCGGTGATGCCACACAGAACTATTGAAAATCTTCAGTGTTCCAGACAGAGTTCTAAGTATTTGTCATAGAGTAGCAAAGAAGATAAAAACCCTAGAATTCATGAATATTACACTCTTAATACTTCTTTCTCTCATATATTATTTATATTCATTCCCATATTTTCTGTTCATCCTTAAGTTTTCTCCATGATTTATTTGGAACATTTATATAAATGATACACAGAAACTATGAAGCATAAAGATTTGCATTATACTAATCATTTTATGTTTTTATTTGTGTCTTCATCCTTAGCACATTTCCTGGTATATCCTTTATATTGAATAAATTTTTGTGGCATTGAATCTAATTTTGAAGTCATCTTTATTTATTTATTTTTTTAATTACAATACTGTATTTGTTTTGCCATACATTGACACGAATCAGCCATAGGTGAACACAATCTCCCAATGCCGAAGCCCCCTCCCATCTTTAATTGAATAATATTTTATATCATGATGTCAGTGATCAAGTTTTTAATAAATGAACTTTATTTATATTTCCTTTCAATTTTTCAAATGTAAAATTATGATGACTGCTCTTTTTCTCCTGTAAGTTTTTAACAGAAGCCATAAATGTGACTTGACTTAGTGCTGAATAGAGAAGCTAGATTCCTTCTTGGTTGCTTCTTTTAATGCTCTTGGTTTTGTTCTTTTATTTTGCTCTCCAGCCTCACATTTAGCTTTCAGAGCCTCAGTACAAGATTGCTGACCAGGATTTTCTTGCCCTACTTCAGTAGATCTGCTCATCCCCTGTCACAGGCAGGTGCGATGAATGAGCTAACATTAGTAAAGTACTTTGAGTTCTGTGGATGAAAGTTGTGCAAACTATTATTCTGTTTTGACACGTTCTTTGAGGATCATTATCATACTTCATCATACTTGTGGAATCTCAGCACAAAAAGGAGGAAGAAGTGTGTCTTTGATAGGCACACTTCAGTAAAATATAAAAGCATAGCAATTGCATGGGAAGAGTGGAGGTTCAAATTTTTATTTTTAATATTAGCTTGTTTCCCTCTCACATTTTCTATTCTGTACTATCAGCCTGGAGTGGGATAAGGTGAAGTAAGACCATCTTCCTGTGGAAAATATGTTACCTTTTGAAGCACTGATTATACATTTGAAAGTAATTAAAACTTTTATAATGCTACCAAAGTTACATTTTTATCCTATAAAAGAGTTATCAGGTATGCATATAAAACAGGCCAGGCTCTTTACCATAATATAGTATTTTAATATAAAACATAGTTAAGGTCTTATTTGATAAATGCTCCAACCTGTAGTGGTTATGGCCTTAAACAGTTCACTCTTTGAACAGGTTCATTTGGAGTGATGTCCTGTGGTGAGTTTATGTGCATAATTCCTGGTAGACAGATGGATAGGTTCTCACTGTGTCCTCATCTCAACTCTGTCTCTAGCATGGCTCCTTGTCCATGTCCACTTAAGCTGATAAAAGCTTTTTATTCTGTGCCCAGGTTTTATTTACTCTTAAGTTTAGATCCTGCCTTCAAATCTGAAGGTCCACATCACTGAAACTATGCAACTTCACAGTGGCATGCCTTATTGGACCTTGTACCATGTACCATTTAAAAGATTATGTCAGAGTGGCTTAGCATATTTTATTGCATGGTTGTTCTACTCTCATAATATTGCAAATTAAATTAACAAATTCTATCTTTAGGAACAAAACTGTAAGAGGATTAGAAAGCAACACGATATGGCAGAGAACTCAGCATCCAGAGAGTCAGGAACCAATCCCATCTCTGTCAATAAGACCCCAACCCATCTGCATGTCCCTAGGCAGTCTGTTTGACATTTTAGGGCTTAGGTTCATCATCTGTCAAAGGAGACCATTAAAATAGACGCTATCTGCACTTTCCGGGTCTATGATGCTATTGGAATGGGACTCTCGTGGACATACTCTCTTTTGCCAGTGTGCTGTTTTAATACTTTTCTGAGTATTTGAAATGCCTTCCTGCTTATTCTACAGTTCACAATATTTTTGAAGTATTACCATTGAGGATATTTTCTAGGATAAGATCCCAGCATTGAAAAAAATGGAGGAAGGTGATATTTGTGATGATTCATGTTCTAGTGGATGAAAATTAACTACAACTCTTTTTCATTAGTAGTGAAAAATAGAAAGTGTCAGGGGCTGGTTGTGAAGTTCTTTGAAATGTGACAGAAGGATGCTGCTTAAGGAGTGTAGGTGTTAGAGCTGGATCTTGAAATGCTATTGGGTTTTGAGAAAGTTACTGATCTCCTCTATGCCCCTGTTTCCAAATTGGAAACATCAGGATAATAATAATTTCTACCTCATTAGTCTTGCTTAGAGGACTAAATGACTTAACATATTCAAAATGCTTCAGATTTGTGCTACGATGATAGGTAGTAACAGAAGCAACCGGCTGTCATCAAATAGAACAACAGACACATGTGTCAGACATTACTGAAGTGTTCTTGAATCAGTGCTCATGTTGAGTTAACAGAGAATCTAATAATCAATTTGTATATTCTCCTGAGTCACTGTTATCTTAATGCAATAGCAATTAAATTTATGAGAAATCAATTTGTGTGTATGGTAGAGGCGGGGATGTGAGGATGAAATAAACAGTCTTGAAAGCTCTTTAAAATTAAAGGTCACCTCAATGCTGAAAAATCCTAATTGCCTTATTGTATACATATGTGTGTTTATGCTTATGCACACACACCCAAGAAATAACACTTAAGATTTCATAAAATCCAAATTCTTCAAATAACTAGACTTTAATGTGTCCCGCATTGTACTCATTTCAAGTATATCATATAATTACACATTAGATTAATATAACTGCAAAAATGCATAGTCTTTATCATTTTCAATATCAATTTCCAAAATGCATTAGAAGGGAAATAGAACAGACATATATTTTTCAAAAGTTAAATTATTCAGAAACATTTTTGTAAAATGTGGAATTAAGAAGGAGGCATTATTTCATTCCTTTGTGCGGTTGAAGGGCCTGAGAAGTGCACGGGTCACAGAGATCAGCAGTCACAGAGATGGACTGACACTGCTCTTCACACAATAACAGGTGCATTGTCTGCAAGTCATTGCGATGTTGTTAGTTTATAGCATTTCAGAAAACAAAGATCCTTTCCTATTAGTCTGAATGATAAAACACATTGCACACATGCACACACACCTACAATTGCTTCCTCCTAGCAACGGCGCCCACTCCAGCACTCTTGCCTGGAGAATCCCATGGACGGAGGAGCCTGGTGGGCTGCAGTCCATGGGGTCGCTAAGAGTTGGACACGACTGAGCAACTTCACTTTCACTTTTCACTTTCATGCATTGGAGAAGGAAATGGCAACCCACTCCAGTGTTCTTGCCAGGAGAATCCCAGGGATGGCGGGGCCTGGTGGGCTGCTGTGTATGGGGACACATAGAGTCGGACACGGCTGAAGCGAGTTAGCAGCCTGTTGCTAGAAAATCGGCCTTTCTTAATTCTAAGCTATCCATATAGTCTAAGCTATATGCTTCTGCTATCCATAGAGACATTGCTCCATGGTTGAATTTACTTAGAAGAGAGTACTGAAATTACCAGTCAGAAGAGTTCAGCCAAAAGATAATGAAGTAGGAAAAGTTTAGTCACTTTAAATTGCTTTCCATCACCTATTTTGCATGGTAAAGTAAATTTATTGAAATGTTTTAATCAGTTCAGTTCATTTGCTCAGTCGTGTCCCACTCTTTGTGAACCCATGAATCACAGCATGCCAGGCCTCCATGTCCATCACCATCTCCTGGAGTTCACTCAGACTCACGTCCATCGAGTCGGTGATGCCATCCAGCTTTCCCACCCTCAGTCGTCCCCTTCTCCTCCTGCCCCCAATCCCTCCCAGCATCAGAATCTTTTCTGATGAGTCAACTCGTCTAATGAGGTGGCCAAAGTACTGGAGTTTCAGCTTTAGCATCATTCCTTCCAAAGAAATCCCAGGGTTGATCTCCTTCAGAATGGACTGGTTGGATCTCCTTGCAGTCCAAGGGACTCTCAAGAGTCTTCTCCAACACCACAGTTCACCTATGGCTGATTCGTGTCAATGTATGGCAAAACAAATACAGTATTGTAATTAAAAAAATAAATAAATTTAATTATTTAAAAAAAAAAAAGCATCAATTCTTCTGTGCTCAGCTTTTTCATAGTCCAACTCTCACATCCATACATGACCATTGGAAGACCATAGCCTTGACTAGACGGCCTTAGTTGGCAAAGTAATGTCTGCTTTTGAATATGCTGTCTAGGTTGGTCATAACTTTTCTTCCAAGGAGTAAAAGTATTTTCATTTCATGGCTGCAGTCACCATCTGCAGTGATTTTGGAGCCCCCAAAATAAAGTCAGACACTGTTTCCCCATCTATTTGCCATGAAGTGATGGGACCAGATGCCATGATCTTCGTTTTCTGAATGTTGAGCTTTAAGCTAACCTTTTCGCTCTCCTCTTTCAAATCATCAAGAGGCTTTTTAGCTCCTCTTCACTTTCTGCCATAAGGATGGTGTCATCTGCATATCTGAGGTTATTGATATTTCTCCTGGCAATCTTGATTCCAGCTTGCGTTTCTTCCAGTCCAGTGTTTCTCATGATGTACTCTGCATAGAAGTTAAATAAGCAGGGTGACAATATACAGCCTTGTCGTACTCCTTTTCCTATTTGGAACCAGTCTGTTGTTCCATGTCCAGTTCTTACTGCTGCTTCCTGACCAGCATACAGATTTCTGAAGAGGCAGGTTAGGTGGACTGGTATTCCCATCTCTTTCAGAATTTTCCATGGTTGATTGTGATCCACACAGTCAAAGGCTTTGGCATAGTCAATAAAGCAGAAATAGATGTTTTTCTGGAACTCTTGCTTTTTCCATGATCCAGCGGATGTTGGCAATTTGATCTCTGGTTCCTCTGCCTTTTCTAAAACCAGCTTGAACATCAGGGAAATCACGGTTCACATATTGCTGAAGCCTGGCATGGAGAATTCTGAGCATTACTTTACTAGCATGTGAGATGCGGTAGTTTGAGTATTCTTTGGCATTGCCTTTCTTTGGAATTGGAATGAAAATTGACCTTTTCCAGTCCTGTGGCCACTACCGAGTTTTCCAAATTTGCTGGCATACTGAGTGTAGCACTTTCACAGCATCATCTTTCAGGATTTGAACCAGCTCAACTGGAATTCCATCACATCCACTAGCTTTGTTCGTAGTGATGCTTTCTAAGGCCCACTTGACTTCACATTCCAAGATGTCTGGCTCTAGGTTAGTGATCACATCATCATAATTATCCAGGTCGTGAAGATCTTTTTGTATAGTTCTGTGTGTTCTTGCCACCTCTTCTTATCTTCTGCTTCTGTTAGGTCCATACCATTTCTGTCCTTTATCAAGGCCATCTTCGCATGAAATGTTCTCTTGGTAGCTCTGATTTTCTTGAAGAGATCTCTAGTCTTTCCCATTCTGTTTTTTTCCTCTGTTTCTTTACATTGATTGCCGAAGAAGGCTTTCTTATCTCTTCTTGCTATTCTTTGAAACTCTGCATTCAGATGCTATATCTTTCCTTTTCTCCTTTGCTTTTTGCTTCACTTCTTTTCACAGCTATTTTTAAGGCCTCTCCAGACAGCCATTTTGCTTGTTTGCATTTCTTTTCCTTGGGGATGGTCTTGATCCCTGTCTCCTGTACAATGTCACGAACCTCATTCCATAGTTCATCAGGCACTCTATCTATCAGATCTAGGCCCTTAAGGGATTTGATTTAGGTCATACCTGAATGGTCTAGTGGTTTTCCCTACTTTCTTCAATTTAAGTCTGAATTTGGCAATAAGAAGTTCATCATCTGAGCCACAGTGAGCTCCTGGTCTTGTTTTTGTTGACTCTATAGAGCTTCTCCATCTTTGGCTGCATAGAATATAATCAATCTGATTTCGGTGTTGACCATCTGGTGATGTCCATGTGTAGAGTCTTCTCTTGTGTTGTTGGAAGAGGGTGTTTGCTATGACCAGTGCATTTTGTGCAAAACCCTATTAGTCTTTGCCCTGCTTCATTCCACATTCCAAGGCCAAATTTGCCTGTTACTCCAGGTGTTTCTTGACTTCCTACCTTTGCATTCCAGTCCCCTATAATGAAAAGAACATCTTTTTGGGGTGTTAGTTCTAAAAGGTCTTGTAGGTCTTCATAAAACCGTTCAGCTTCAGCTTCTTCAGTCTTACTGGTTGGGGCATAGACTTGGATTACCGTGATACTGAATGGTTTGCCTTGGAGACAACAGAAATCATTCTGTCGTTTTTGAGATTGCATCCAAGTACTTCATTTCAAACTCTTTTGTTGACCCTGATAGCTACTCCATTTCTTCTGAGGGATTCCTGCCCACAGTAGTAGATATAATGGTCATCTGAATTAAAATCACCCATTCCAGTCCATTTTAGTTCGCTGATTCCTGGAATGTTGATGTTCACCCTTGCCATCTCTTGTTTGACCACTTTCAATTGGCCTTGATTCATGGACCTGACATTCCAGGTTCCTATTCAATATTGCTCTTTACAGCATCGGATCTTGCTTCTGTCACCAGTCACATCCACAGCTGGGTATTGTTTTTGCTTTGGCTCCATCCCTTCATTCTTTCTGGAGTTACCGTGGGAGTTCCTCTTTTGGTATCCTATCATTTTGCCTTTTCATACTGTTCATGGGATTCTCAAGGCAAGAATACTGAAGTGGCTTGCCATTCCCTTCTCCAGTGGACCACATTCTGTCAGCAAATTTAAAATACCAGAAGTATTTAAAATGTTTCTTTGTATTTCATACTATAAATCACAAGAGAAACACATTAACAAAATGATGTTTTAGTGACATGTATTGAGTGGTTCCTTTTTCTGGGATATGTATGTGCACCCCAACAAAAGGAAGGAACAGGTTTCAAAGATGTGTCTAAATATTGTTGATTTTGGCAAGTCAGTAATAGCCACTTGCACTTGCACATTCACACTGGACATGAATGAGAACATTAATTAAAGTCTAGACTCCTTAAAGGAAGAACATTTGAAATCTTAATTGAATCCATTGCACAATACAGCTATTTACTTTAATTCAGTTCATATTTTTTATCCTCTTATTGTAAGGACTTAATATGAGTACATTAACATTTCTCATTTTCTTGGAGTTTACAAGATACTTGTAAAACAATCACCACTGCTTCCTGCTCAATAGGAAACTGGAAACATTTGGAACTGAAATCACTTTTATGTGAATAATAGGCATTTGCATGTATTGTTGTAAGTTGAAGAGAGATGCTTGGATTCATAATTTTTAACAGGTTATCTTTTTAAAGAAACAATATAAATGGTAAAAGTAGCTCAGTCATGTCCAACTCTTTGTGACCCAATGGACTATACAGTCTGTGTATTCTCCAGGCCAGAATATTGGATTGAGTAGCTCTTCCCTTCTCCAGGGTATCTTCCCAGTCCAGGGATCAAACCCAGGTGTCCCACATTACAGGCAGATTCTTTACCACCTGAGCCACCAGGGAAGCTCACAAATGGGTAGGGGTATCATTATTATTATCATCATGAAGTTTCCAGTGAAAAAGAACCAAAATAGTACTTCCATATATTGTGTTCTATATATCTATCACTTTTCCTATCTGATTACGAAGTACATGCTCTAGAGAAGTGGGCTTCCCTGATAGCTCAGTTGGTAAAGAATCGGCCTGCAGTGCAGGAGACTCTGGTTCAATTCCTTGGTCTGGAAGATCCACTGGAAAAGGGATAGGCTCTAGAGTAAAGCTGGTTCCAAGTTTCTGAGAATCTTAACCTCGTCTGTTTTCCTTTTTGGTTTTAGTGCCTTTACTATCAGGGCATTCTGGTTATAACTGTATAGTTCAAAGTAAAGAAAGGACTTGAACTAAGCCATTTGCTCATTCTAGAGTCTTAATTTTCTGACTTGACTTTATCTTGGATTAAATTAAACACACAGTTGCCGGCTCACGTCCTTACACTGTGTGGAAACAGCTTTACCAAGATACTGTATTAGAAATGGAGATTAATTTTCTTACTAGATGTGACTTCTTTGAGCTGCAATAAGATTATCTGTGGAAGGACAAGAGAGTGTTACCATAAAGAATAATATATAACAGGATTTCAAAATGCTTGTGCTCCAGACAGATAATTTTACATGGAAAATTTTAGGCAAGTTAAATCAGGGAAAATAACTATACTTGAGCAAATGCATTGTGAAAGTATCATTTTGCATGTTGGGCTTCTATTGAAGAATATGTTCCTATTTCATCAATAAAGAAATTTTTCTTTTTTAATTTTTAATATAAATTTATTTATTTTAATTGGAAGCTAATTACTTTACAATATTGTATTGGTTTTGCCATATATCAACATGAATCTGCCACGGGTATACACGTGTTCCCCATCCTGAACCCCTCTCCCACCTCCTTCCCCATATCATCCCTCTGGGCCATCCCAATGCAACAGCCCCAAAGAAAATCTTTAAGTTGGGTCATAAACTGTTTCTCTTAAAAGCAGTTTTATCCAGTGAAAGTTTGCTGTTGTCCAGAACCTTAGTTGTTTTAAAGTTCTAAAATAGGTGGGTTTTTTTAAACTTAATTTTGTCTTTTGTAGTTCTCCCCCCAAACAATAAGGAGTTTTCAGACAAAATTGGGAATGCATGGTGTCTAATATCTTATATATCAGGGAGTCAGAATCCAGCTGAATAAATCATAGGCCATTTCTGTTTTATGGAGCCCTTCTAGATCACTGCTGCTGCTGCTGCTGCTGCTAAGTCACCCCAGTCATGTCTGACTCTGTGCAACCCCAGAGACAGCAGCCCACCAGGCTCCTCTGTCCCTGGGGGGGATTCTCTAGGCAAGAACACTGGGTGGGTTGCCATTTCCTTCTCCAATGCATGAAAGTTAAAAGTAAAAGTGAAGTCGCTCAGTCGTGTCCGACTCCTAGTGACCCCATGGACTGCAGCCCACCAGACTCCCCCATCCATGGGACTTTCCAGGCAAGAGTACTGGAGTGGGGTGCCACTGCCATCTCCTAATTTGTCATAATTCCCATGTGTTTAAGTGGATGTAGCCTTATACTTTGCAGTTTTGCTGGAAGGTATGTATTGTTTTAGAGGAAAAAAATCAACTCCCTGCCATCATTAATTTGAACCTCTTGGACCCAAGCCCTTTTGTCACTAAAAGTGTGAAGAAAAAAAAAAAAAAAGAGGAGTGATAATTGTTCTTGGCTACATTTTCAGGTTGTTGTCTTGAGATTTTGTTCAGAGACCGTGGCAACAAATAAAAAATCAAAACACAAAAACCTTTAATAACTGAAAGCTGAAAAGATTCAATAAAAATGTTTTAGTGGACTCCCTTCCTATTGAAATTTATTGTTTTTAAAGAGTCTAAGTCTACAGGGCTTTAGGAATACCTAAGAATAAACCTAATTCCCACCGTCTTCTGAGTGAGAATTCTATAATGATATAAGAAGAGTGAAAAATAAGAGAAACAAATGGCACCAGGGAATGTGAAATTTTATTTCCAGCCCAGAGGATAACTTTTAGAAAGAGATCTTGGATTTAATGCTCAGTTCTTTGCATTTGCTGTTTTAATTGGCCCACTTATGTCTGAACTTGTGCCTGAGGTTCTGAGAAGAGCCAGGAAGAGGGATGAGGTGGAGCCCCACTGGAGAGAGAAAGTGATTATTTTGTAAACGAGATGACCTTCAGGGGTTGACTCTGCAGGTGACTCTGAAGGAGTAGACTTTCCTTCTCTCAAAAATCCCTGTCAGTAAGTCTAACAGCACCATCATCATTGCAGGGGATTAGTACTAGAATTTACTACAGCAGCAGTGGGGAGAGAAGATGAGATTGTGAACATGTCAGTGAACAACTGTAATCTAGATCACAGCTTCAGAAACTTCTAAATGTTTTGAACTGAGGAGAAGAAAATCTTGCAAGGAAAACCTAATCATTAAAACAAACAAAAATGATTCATAGAGATCTCAAAAGTCCTCAAACACCCACTGTTCTGCAATTATCACATTCTTTGACAAGCACTATCACTCCATCAGATTACCTTGTTTTATTTTTCTATAGCAGTCAGTTTTATACAGGTCATCTACTTATTTATTTAGAGTGTGAGTTCCACAAGAGTGAGGAACTTGTTTTATACCTGAAACACATAGGATGAAATCTGACACACTGTCCAGCTCTTTGTGATCCCATGGACTGCAGCACACGAGGCTTCTCTGTCCTCAGCTGTCGCCCGGAGTTTGCTCAAATTCACCACTATTCTTTAATATAAATTTCTTGCACAGATAATTGAAGCAATTTCTATAAAAACTGGACAGCAGTGTGCTGAGTCAAAGAAAAATTGGGGTGCAGATAGTTCATTGAAGGAAAGGGTGACCTGTTTTAGAGATGGAAATGATGTGGAACCACTTCTGCCTTTTCGGCTCAAGAAACCCACATCTGATGGTCTGAAATCTATCCGGCTCATTCCAGAGTGAGGTACAACCATAAATGTAGACTTGGAAAACTGATTGTAAAGAAGCATTTTCCTCTCTGTTATAGAATAGATACTTCTAGAAGTCGTATTCATGTTTTTTCAACTTAAAATGTACGCATCACTTTTCTGGGGCATAGGAGGGAGGAAAAACACCTTAGGGGAAATAAATCGCTTGTCCATTATCTCCAAATTAATAACTGACATCAGACTTAACAGTTTGATTTGAAGGTCTCTCCTCTTCTGCAAAGAGAAACTGCCATATGGCTGACATTGTGGTCTTTCCACTTACACAACAATTTAATATGCCTGGTTCATGATGAAATACCAGCTCCCGGCTGGGAAATGAAAGCAGCATTCAGCTCCTCTCAGCAAGAAAGCTGCAGTTTGATATATTCTGTAAACTGGATGCTGCATTAGCCAAGGGAAAGGATTGGCATAGTTAGGAAACACAGTTGGACTTGTTAAAACAAGCGTTTCAGTGCACAGATGCTAAGTCTCTTTGGAACTATGCTTTGGATCACTTTGCTCCTTCTTAGATATCAACTAAATATATTTTTGTTTCAGTTTCTTTTAATTTTCATCCTTACAGTGATTTATATGAATGTGATCATCTACCTCTAAGATTTCAAAACATGTTTTTGGGGAAAGAAAGAGCTGACCATATATTAAAATAGTCTTTTTTCCTTAAGAGTAGCATTTTAAGCAGCTCAATGCAATATCTGTCAAGGTGGCATGACAGAACAGGAATGACCTCACACAAACAGAAAATCAAATGTTGAATCTGTTACCAACTAGTCATTTGGCCTTAAGTAGTTTTATTCAGTTCTTTTAGCTGAGTGTGGCAGTATATAAAATCAGGATAATACTACTCACTTTATAAGGCAGTTGCAAGGAATATTTACATATACCTGTGTTTGGGGGTGTACATATATATAACATACCAGACATGGTTTGGTAAAGTGGATGCAAATGGACACAGAAGTAAAATTCAAGCATTCATTTGTTATAATAGTTCATTCACATGCATCTGTACATCTGTTTTATAAAATAATTATTTGCCATAGCATGCTGTGCTTGCAGTGATTGACCCTGTCTTTCAATGTCTTTTCATTCTCCCAAGGTCTGAGTAACTCTAAAAATATATCATTTTCCAGTGAAATTCTTCAGATAGATTTCATGATTAAAGATAATATAGCTAGTTACATTTTCATATGTGGCACAAACTTGTCATTTCTCATCTTTACTTGTCTACTTTGAATTTATTCTTCAAAATATTTACTCCTCCAACAAGCCTGCTCTGAACCTCTAAGCTGGTCTATGGTATTCTCAGTGTATTTCTATCTCTTTATTGAATATATTACAATTAAGTTATCTGTGCTTGCCAACTGGACTAGGTCCTTTTAAACTTTGTAATTCTATTTTCTGACCCTGGCTTTTGGGCTTTTGTAGTTCATCAACAATGTGTGTCAAAATAGCCATCCACAGACACATACATATGTGGACACAAACATATATTGTTTCTCATTCATCATTTGCTTCCCAGTCCATATCAGTATCTTCCTAACTGACTCATTGTCATAAAATTATTTTCAATCTATTTTTATACACCAATAATCATTAAAATTAAACATTGATTGTTTTAAGTAATATAATCCACTAAATATTAACAGTTTATGCTTTGATTAATATTCATTTGTTCAACAAGCTTTAAGGAGACTCCAGTTATGCCAGTCACTGTGTCCTATAATCAGTATGTCTTTTAGAAAGTAAACACGTAAGAAGTCAAAACAATATGCAAATCACCACAATTCAGTGCATTAAGAGCATAAGATAAAATAGCAATTTAAGATGGAGGAATCTGTTAAAAATTCTCTGTGAAGGAGGTATTGAGTTCCAAAGGCTGAGTAGGAGGTGGTGGATTGAGAGGATGTTTGTGGAGTGAGCATTCCAAGTAGAAGGAGCAGCAAGTTATAAAAGCAGAGGCTGGCAAGAGCATGGCCATTTGAAGACAAGCAGGCACAGTATTCAAAATTTGGGGGTGCAGAGTGGGAGGCAGGCAGCACAGGAGATGAGTAAACGTGGATCTGTGTCTTTGCAAGAAATTAGGATTTCATCCTACAGGTAACAGACAAGAATTGAAGGCTTTTAGCATGAGGACTGGCATGATGACATTTGCCTTTGGAAATAAGTATTCTCATAGACATAGGTGCTTGAGCAACTAAACAGATAGTTAGAAAGGTCTTCAAATAAGTGAGACAAGAAGTTAGGAGGATTTAACTACTAAAGAAAAAGTAAAGAATTAATGGAACTTACATTCCAGCTTTCTATGAAGAATAAGATAAAGAGAAGATCCACAAATGGTAGCATATTTTTGCTTTGATAACTGGGTAAATGTGATGCCATCATGATACTCAAGATCAGTTGCCAAGTCATGTCGGACTCTTTGTGACCCCATGAACTGTAGCCTGCCAGGCTCTTCTGTCCATGGGATTTTCCAGGCAAGAATACTAGAATGGATTGCTAGTTCCTCCTCTAGGGGATCTTCCCAACCCAGGGATTGAACCTGCCCCTCCTGCACTGCAGGCAGATTCTTTACCACTGAACCACTAGGGATAGTGAATATAGATAAAGCAGGATTGCAGAGTTTGCTGTGGGAGGAAGGAAGAATTGAGTTGGGTTTTGAGCTTGCTGGGCTACACATTCAAAGAATGAATTGTATTTACAGTCTGTAGCAAAATCTGCCATGTTTACAACTATTTAATACATGTGTTTGCCTAATGTCTATTTGGTGAGTAGATGAATGAGTGCCTGTGGAACAAGCAGCTTGTAAACGTCCAGGAGGATCAATAGTCTGTTTGCAGTACCCCAGGCCTGAAATCATATAATGAAGATTAAGATGAATGTGGTTCGCAATAAATTAAGAAAATTAATTTCCCTGCTGAAAGCTGCCACTAACATGAGAACAGAGAAGATGATCACTAGCCTCATAAACATAAGGAATTCTTACAAAATTATGAGTGTATATTGTTCCTATTATAACTTATCTACTCCTCTCCCAATTTAGTCTATTACTCTCCAGTGCTTCTCAACCCGGAACTTAGACTCAAGCCCTCTTGTCTTAAAGCATATATTACAAGTAATGAATTAACTTAGCACTTATGTATCCACTTAGGTACCATGCTTGTAAGAATTCATAAAATAGTCACTGAGATAATTTTCTGTGTTATACTGTTTAGATTAGAAGCCTTCACTGAGAGAGTCTCTCCTCCTCCACTTAATACTAGAACAACCAGTTCCCATAGAAAGTGTTCTGAGCTATCGACAAGGAAAACAAAAGAAGCTTTTGACACACCTCTCTCTAGGGTTACTATTCCGTTTCCTTACCCACCTCTTATAAGTTTCTGGATCCACATTTATAACACATTTTCTATAACTGTTCTACATATTACTAGATGTGTCTCTTCTCAAAAAAGGTCAAGTGTATACCTGAACTTTATAATATCCAGAATTCTTATATAAAATACTGAAGTTACATAATTCTTACATAGGAGAGAAGGAACAGAGGTCCCTATCCAGTTCTGCTGTCTAATATTCTAATTGTCAATTAGTCTGTGAAAACAAACATTCATGATAGAATACTTCTGGCTGTCTCTGCAGAAGAAAAGACAATTTATTGAGATGGTAGAAAGATACGGGCCATCTGTAAACTTTATATAGGAGAATGAAGGGAGCTTTGAAGATATACCAGACATTAAAGAAAGTTATTCAGCAAGAGGGGCTTCGGCAATGAGGACAAGAAGAACAAAGACAAGTCTCTGACTCTAAGAACAAGGATAATGAAGACAAACCTCTGACCCTAAAACCAATTACCAAATATTCTTATGGTTAGTCTAACTCAGTAATCTGGGGCTTAGGAGAAACATATGAGTTTACGATAAAAATAACAATTGATAGTTATTCATCTCCATGTTTCCTGATGGAAAGCCACTTTTTATAGCTGTCTCTCTAAAACCCAGTGAACACACTGCTGTGTCACTGATCTATGATGAAACAAGTAATATAATAACAATGGAATGAGTTATCCTCAGAGATGAGTTTATTTAGCTGTCATGTTCTGGGACTTCCCTGATGGTCCAGTGGTTAAGACTCCATGCTTCCAAGGCAGGGTCACAGGTTCCATCCCTGGTTGGGAGTGAAGATCCCACATGCCATTTAGTGTGGCCAAAAAAATAAGTAACTGTCTTGTCCTTTATTCTATGCCTATTTTTTATTTTGAAATTACTCTTGCTATTTCTATGTTAAATTTTTTTTCTTTTATGCACTGATTGTGATGGTGGATGATTATTTCATTTATTTTTCTTAATTTTTTATCTGTGTCCAAACCTAGTAAAAATGTACCAACAACTTCTTAGTCCCAATTAAACAATTTTTAACATTATTGATCGATAATATCTAAATGTAGCATAACAACTTCATTCATTAAATTATTCATTCTTTCTTCAACAAATACGTTTGAACAACTGCAAAGTGTCAGTTACTATTGTAGGTAATGAAAATACAGTCATGAGGAAGAGAAACAATAGCCTGCTTTCCTGCAGCTTACATCTTCATCAAGAGAGACAGACAATACAAAAGGGAAATAAATAAGATAATTCCAGATAGTTGTAAATGCATTGAGAACAAGAACAACAAAACAGTTTCTGATAAGTGTTTTCCATGGCTAGGTACTGCACCAGTACTGCACCATTTTTAACTAGACTGACATGGATTACCCACTCATCTACTCCATGGACTCAATCATCACCATGGCAATACGCATGTTGCTGGGGCTCTTCCTCATGGTATCACATGATAGTGCTATGTGACACATACTGGACATATTTCATTCATTTCTCTCTTCAAAAACACACACAGCTAAACTTTCTGCCTTTTTATCAGATAAAATGCTATGAAAATTTTTATTTATTTTAATGGAAAAATAATTACTTTACAATATTGCAATGGTTTTTGACATACATCAACATGAATTGGCCACAGATGTACATGCCCCCTATCCTGAATCCCCTCTCCCTCTTCCCTTCCCACCATATGCCTCTGGCTTGTCACTGAGTACTGGTTTGGGTACCCTGCTTCACGCATCCAACTTGCACTAGTCATCTATTTTACATGAGATAATGTATATGTTTCAATGCTATTTTCTCAAATAATCCCACCCTCACCTTCTCCCACTGAGTCCAAAATTCTGTTCTTTACATCTGTGTCTCCTTTTCTGAAAATGCTATAATATTTAACCAGACATCCCAACACTAAAGAAACAACTTCATATGTGAACTCTTTCTGCGTAAGAGAGCTTCCCTCTATTCTTTGTTTCCATACCTTCAGATGCTTTTGTCCCCACAACTGTCAGAAAATCCCAGCTTAATGAAACTTTATCTGTTATAAGCAATTTGAACATTGGTTGCTTTTTATTGACACTAATATAAATTTTATTTTATTTTTTCTCATTTTTTCTGTATCTAAGTTCCATGGATTCTTTTGCAGATCTCTTTTATCCTTTTAATTCAATAATTAAAGTAGTAAACCACTGGAGTTACCTAAGACTTGAATGGAGGAGGAAAATCGATGGAGCTTTCAAAAAGGATTTTTAATGTGTTTAAATAGCTTTCTCTCATCAACAAAATGATTAGCATTCATGTTACAGTGTTGCAAGATTATCCAAAAAGACTGCATAATGAAAGCAAATGTCCCAAAGAGTTTAATTATGAATGCTCTGATATCAAAAATATAGTTTTAAGCTTCTGTTGTACAGAGAGAGAGAGAGAGAGAGAGAAGTCGCTCAGTCGTGTCCGACTCTTTGCGACCCCATGGACTGTAGCCCACAAGGCTCCTCCATTCACGGGATTCTCCAGGCAAGAATACTGGAGTGGGGTGCCATTTCCTTCTCCAGGGGATCTTCCCGACCCAGGGATCAAACCCAGGTCTCCTGCATTGCAGGCAGATGCTTTAACCTCTGAGCCTTGATGTGAAAGTTGTACAGACACACAAAGCAATATCAATCATGTTTGCCACCTTAGATTTTTAGAGCAGGATTTACATAGACATGAACCCAAAAATATGTCTTCATCAATACTACTGTCATCCCACAGTGATGGTGCTTCTAGTGTGAGAGGTTTGCTACTGACATCTGGTAGACAGAGACCAAAGATGCCGGGAAACATTGTTCAACACAGAGGAAGAGTCCTGGTATCTGAGAATTATCCAGACTCACATACCAGTAGGGACAAAAAAACCCTGGTCTAAAGAGCCTCATTCAGTTTGATATTTTAGAAAACAGTCCAATATTTAATACAAATTCAGTAACAAGAATAAGTAGGTTTCTTGCATTTGTTTTGTTTTTCTCCTGCAATCCTTTCAGCTCTTTATTCTTATGTGGTCTCTGAATTTTCCACTGTCATCCACCCTTCCATTTAGGGATTTCCACTAATTATGATAATAATGATGCAAAAAAAAAAAGAGAGAGAGAGAGAAAGAAAGTAAATAAGGATATACCTTGATAAATTGATATTCTAGGTCTAAGTTATCTTAGCTATGATTTACTGGTGTCAAAATCAACAGAATGATCTCTGTTCATCTCCAAGGCAAACCATTCAGTATCACAGTTATCCAAGTATGCCCCAACCAGAAACACTGAAGAAGCTGAAGTTGAATGGTTTTATGAAGACCTACAAGACCTTTTAGAAGTAACACCCAAAAAGATGTCCTTTTCATTATAGGGGACGGGAATGCAAAAGTAGGAGACACCTGGAGTAACAAGCAAATTTGACGTTGGAATGTGGAATGAAGCAGGATAAAGACTAACAGAGTTTTGCCAAGAAAATGCAGTGGTCATAGCAAACACCCTCTTCCAACAACACAAGAGAAGACTCTACACATGGACATCACTAGATGGTCAACACCGAAATCAGGTGATTATATTCTTTGCAGCCAAAGATGGAGAAGCTCTACATAGTCAACAAGAACAAGACCAGGAGCTCACTGTGGCTTGAACTCCTTCTTGCCAAATTCAGACTTAAATTGAAGAAAGTAGGGAAAACCACTAGACCATTCAGGTATAACCTAAATCAAATCCCTTATGATTATACAGTGGAAGTGAGAAATAGATTTAAGGGCCTAGACCTGATAGATAGAGTGCCTGATGAACCATGGAATGAGGTTCATGACATTGTACAGTAGACAGGGATCAAGACCATCCCCAAGAAAAAGAAATTCAAACAAGCAAAATGGCTGTCTAGGGAGGTCTTCAAACAGCTGTGGAATGAAGAGAGGTGAAAAGCAAAGGAGAAAAGGAAAGATATAAGCATCTGAATGCAGAGTTCCAAAGAATAGCAAGAAGAGATAAGAAAGCCTTGTCAGTGATCAATGCAAAGAATAGAGGAAAACAACAGAATGGGAAAGACTAGAGATCTCTTCAAGAAAATTAGAGATACCAAGGGAACGTTTCATGAACAGATGGTCTCTTTAAAGGACAGAAATGGTCTGGACCTAACAGAAGCAGAAGATATTAAGAAGAGGTGGCAAAAATACACAGAAGAACTACACAAAAAAGATCTTCATGACCCAGATACAGTGGTGTGATCACTCATCTAGAGCCAGACATCCTGGAATGTGAAGTCAAGTGGGCCTTAGAAAGCATCACTGCGAACAAAGCTAGTGGAGGTGATGGAATTCCAGTTGAGCTGGTTCAAATCCTGAAAGATGATGCTGTGAAAGGGCTGCACTCAATATGCCAGCAAATTTGGAAAACTCAGTAGTGGCCACAGGGCTGGAAAAGGTCAATTTTCATTCCAATTCCAAAGAAAGGCAATGCCAAAGAATGCTCAAATACCGCACAATTGTACTCATCTCACATGCTAGTAAAGTAATGCTCATAATTCTCCAGGCCAGGCTTCCACAATATGTGAACCGTTAACTCCCTGATGTTCAAGTTGGTTTTAGAAAAGGCAGAGGAACCAGAGATCAAATTAACCAACATCCGCTGCATCATGGAAAAAGCAAGAGTTCCAGAAAAACATCTATTTCTGCTTTATTGACTATGCCAAAGCCTTTGACTGTGTGGATCACAATTAGCTGTGGAAAATTCTGAGAGAGATGGGAATACCAAACCACCTGACCTGCCTCTTGAGAAATCTGTATGCAAGTCAGGAAGCAACAGTTAGAACTGGACATGGAACAACAGACTGGTTCCAAATAGGAAAAGGAGTACGACAAGGCTGTATATTGTCACCCTGCTTATTTAACTTCTATGCAGAGTACATTATGAGAAACACTGGACTGGAAGAAACACAAGCTGGAATCTAGATTGCCAGGAGAAATATCAATAGCCTCAGATATGCAGATGACACCACCCTTATGGCAGAAAGTGACGAGGAGCTAAAAAGCCTCTTGATGAAAGTGAAAGAGGAGAGTGAAAAAGTGGCTTAAAGCTCAACATTCAGAAAATGAAGATCATGGCATCTGGTCCCACCACTTCATGGGAAATAGATGGGGAAACAGTGGAAACAGTGTCTGACTTTATTTTGGGGGGCTCTAAAATCACTGCAGACGGTGACTGCAGCCATGAAATTAAAAGACACTTACTCCTTGGAAGAAAAGTTATGACCAACCTAGATAGCATATTCAAAAGCAGAGACATTACTTTGCCGACTAAGGTCCGTCTAGTCAAGGCTATGGTTTTTCCTGTGGTCATGTATGGATGTGAGAGTTGGACTGTAAAGAAGGCTGCATGCGGAAGAATTGATGCTTTCGAACTGTGGTGTTGGAGAAGACTCTTGAGAATTTCTTGGACTGCAAGGAGATTCCACCAGTCCATTCTGAAGGAGATCAGCCCTGGATTTCTTTGGAAGGAATGATGCTAAAGCTGAAACTCCAGTACTTTGGCCACTTCATGTGAAGAGTTGACTCATTGGAAAAGACTCTGATGCTGGGAGGGATTGGAGGCAGGAAGAGAAGGGGATGACATAGGATGAGATGGCTGGATGGCATCACGGACTCAATGGATGTGAGTCTGAGTGAACTCCAGGAGATGGTGATGGACAGGGAGGCCTGGCATGCTGCGATTCATGGGGTCACAAAGAATTGGACACAACTGAACGACTGAACTGAAGTGAACTGAACAACAACAAAATTTCTACTTGTTTTCAATTGATATTTTTTAAAATAGGTTATTATAATTTTTACAAACATATTAATAAGCTTTTCTTATGCTGGTACAATACTGTAATGGATTGCATGTCTTTAATCCTACAAAACGTTTTTTTAATTATTTTACATTTATAGGTTCTAGGGAACATTTCTATTTAGGCTTCTCAGAAAAGAGAAAGAATTGTGACATAATACAGAAATCGCCCTCATACTAACTGAATGCTTGATAATATTAAGAAATAACTGTTAACTTTTATGGTGATTTTTATTGAAAGTTTATATGCTAGTAATGCATACAGAAATTTAAAGCTGAATTAATATATTTGCAACTTACTTCAGAATAATAAAGGAGATGGGAAGTATGTGAGTTTCAGTGAAACAAGTTTAATTGAGTCAGTAATTGTTTAAGCTGGAAAATGAACATGTGGGAATTCATTTTACGGTTATTATTTATACTACTATACAAGTTTATTTGACTATATTATTCTATCATACAGTACTTAATATTGTGCTGTTCTTTTATCAACTTAAATATTCCACAATGAAAACAATCAAAATAATAAAATATTAGCCCTTTTTGTAATTTTGTCTTTTTAGATATGTTCCACCTCTCCAAGGGGCTTCCCTTGTGGCTTAGATGATAAAGAATCTGCCTGCAGTGCAGGAGACCCAGTTTAGATCTCTGGGTCAAGAAGATTTCCCGGAGAAGGGAATGGCTATCCACTCCAGTATTCTTGCCTTGGAGAATCCCATGGACAGAGGAACCTGGCACGTTACAGTCTGTGGGGTCGCAAAGTGTCAGACATGAGTAACCTTTTCACTTGCACTTTCCCCTGCTCCAAATTTTCCCACAAACCTGAGGAAGAAAATACTGGTTGACTGAGTATCTGGTTAAGTGAAGCTTTTATTGTATATGATTTGAAAATATATAAAGCTCTTCTCCATGATGAGCCAGACCATCTCTGGTGGGAGAGTGTCCTGATGTCCATTTATCATAATGACCAAGTAGGTCAGGGAGGAATTTTTAAAAATGTAGTTCAGATAAACTGTTGGGGCATCTGACCCAATTCTTCAGTTCACTTTGCTTAAAATAACCAGAGAATGTGATTCATACAGCTTTAGCCCACTGATTTCTACTCCTTCCAGATTTTGTTATTTGATAAAGTTCGATCCCTGGGTCAGGAAGATCCCCTGGAGGAGGAAACAGCAACCCGCTCCAGTATTCTTGCCTGGAGAATCCTGTGGACAGAGGAGCCTGGCAGGTTACAGTCCTCAGGGTCACAAAGAGACATGAGTGAACAACTAAGCACGCACACATGCCAAGATATAAGAAAAGTTAGCTGTTTAAAGGTATAGAAAAAATATATTTAAATTAGGGGTTGACAAACTAAGGGTTACTTTTCCTGTGAAGAGCCAAATAGTAAATATTTAAGACTTTGTGGGCCACATGTGGTCTCTGTCATATATTGTTTAACAAACCTTTAAGAATATGAAAACTATTCCTAACTCGGTAGGAAAAAAAAAAATTATGGTTGGATTTGCCTGTAGGACTCCCGATGTAACCTCTCATTTTTAAACTAGCTTTTCTTTCTAATTTAATTCTGAATAAGACAGTACAGGTAAAATCATTCAATAAATTATATTTTACTTTCTGCTACTATCACTTTAACGCATCTTAGCTCTACCAACTAATACATGCTGCTATAGACCAACTAATTAGATTTAGATTAGATATATGTTATATTTTATCATCTATAATACATACTTGTGCCTACACACAAACTTTTAAATTCAGCACTCAGTGTCATTTTTATGACTATCATTATTACCTTAAATTTGCTCCTTTATTGTCACATAGAGTAATGTTTCTTAGGTTGGTAAAAGATAAACAGATATTTAGTTTTGTTAGGATTAATTTTAAAGGTACGTAAGTTTTTGTTTTTGTTTTCTTTTTGGTGAGGAGATATTAGTAGGATTGCATTTTTGCCTAATAAATTTTGCTATTATCTTGCACACAAAGAGATTTCTGGCTGACTTGTGTACTGATACTTTGGATTATGCAGAAGTAGAAAATGAAAACTCCACACAAATAGGATATAAGTTTTCAACTCACTTCAAGACCTCTCTACGGTACTCATGTACTTGACTTGCAGAACTCACTGTAGCCTCTCAAGAGAGGGAAAGAAAGGGAAAGGGCGATGCTTTTAGCAAAATGGATGGCTGTGCACATCTAGAAAGAGGTCACAGATGGAAGTATGTATGAGTCAGGCGCTTTTGAGCTGAATGGCACGGAGTCAAGCTCAGGTCACCTGAGGTGACAGAGTCTATTGTAAGTGAGCGCATGAAGAAAGGAAGAACAGCAAACTACCTCCAGACAGTCAGAAGCCAACTTGATGGCAAGTGGGAACACCCCTCTCTGTTTCTTAGTGACTCCAGTGGTCAAAGCATCCCTGTGGGGATACACCAGTCCAGTAATTTATGCACTCTCTGACTTTTCTAGCTGTCCATTCATTACTGTCAGTCTCCTCATAAGAAGACATAATCAGGCCTATTAGTCACAGTCCAATATAAAGCATTCCCATCAGGAAGAGTTTTCCAGCCAAGCCATCCTGTGGGCTTTTAACTGGATTACAGATTACCATCTTTCAGATAGGCATCAATCTTGGAATCAGTTATTACAGATTTTCAGTCAGAGGATAAAAGTTTACCAGTTGGCACACACAAATAAATGCTTTGTTGTTTTTCAGTTGCTCAGTCGTCTCCAACTCTTTGTGACCCCATGGACTGCAACACGAAAGCCTTCCCTGTCCTTCACAATCTCCTGGAGTTTGCTCAAACTCGTCCAGTGAGTCAATGATGCCATCCAACTATCTCATCCTCTGTCGCTCCCTTTTCCTCCTGCCTTCAATCTTTCCCAGCATCAGGGTCTTTTCCAATGAGTCAGCTCTTCGCATCATATGGCCTAAGTATTGGTGCTTCAGCTTTAGTATCAGTCCTTCCAATGAATGTTCAGGGTTGATTTCCTTTAGCATTGACTGTTTTGATCTCCTTGCTGTCCGAGGGACTCTCAAGAGTCCTCTACAGCACCACAGTTTGAAAACATCAGTTGTTGGGCACTCAGCCTTTTCTTTGGTCCAGCTCTCACATCTGTACATGACTACCGGAAAAACCACGGCTTTGACTATACAGACCTTTTTGGCAAAGTGATGTCTCTGCTTTTTAATACTCTGTCTAGGTTTGTCATAGCATTTCTTTGAAGGAGCAAACATCTTTTAATTTCATGGCTGCAGTCCATAGTAATTTTCGAGCCCAAGAAAATAAAGCCTTTCACTGTTTCCATTTTTCCCCCATGTATTTGCTGTGAAACAATGGGACTGGATGCCATGATCTTAGTTTGTTTGAATGTTGAGTTTTAAACCAATGTGTTTACTCTTCCTCTTTCACCTGCATCAAGAGGCTCTTTAATTCCTCTTCACTTTCAGCCATTAAGGTGATACCATCTGCATATCTCAGTTTATTGATATTTCTCTCAGCAGTCTTGATTCTAGCTTGAGCTTCATCCAGCCCAGCATTTTACATGATGTACTCTGCATACAAGCTAAATAAGCAGGGTGACAATATAAAGCCTTGACCTGCTCCTTTCCCAATTTTGAACCAGTCCGTTGTTCCATGTCAAGTTATAACTATTGCTTCTTAACTTGTAAACAGGTTTCTCAAGAGGCAGGTAAAGTGCTCTCTACTCGCATCTTTTTAAGAATTTTCCACAGTTTGTTGTTATCCACATAGTCAAAGGCTTTAGTGTAGTCAAAGAAGCAAAAGTAAATGTTTTTCTGTAATTCTTCTGCTTTTTCTATGATCCAGTGGATGCTGGCAATTTGATATCTGGTTCCTCCGCCAGTTCTAAATCCAGCTTGTACATCTGGAAGTTCTTGGTTTACGTACTGTTGAAGCCTAGCCTGAAGGGTTTTGAGCATTACCTTGCTAGCATGTGAAATGAATGCAGTTTTGTGGTAGTTTGAATATTCTTCGGCATTGCCCTTATGGGATTGGAGTGAAAACTGACCTTTACCAGTCCTGTGACCACTGCCCAGTTTTCCAAATTTACTGGCATATTGAGTGCAGTGCTTTAAAGCATCACCTTTTAGGATTTGAAATAGCTCAGCTGGAACGCTATCACCTCCACTAACTTTGCTCATAGTAATACTTCCTAAGTCCCACCTGACTTCACACTACAGGATGTCTGGTTCTAGGTGAGTGATCACACTATCATGGTTATCTGGGTCATTAAGACAGAAGAACTTGCCACCTCCTCTTAATATCTTCTGTTAGGTCCATATCATTTCTGTAATTCCATCATCGTTCCTATCTTTGCATGCAATTTTCCCTTGGTAACTCTAATTTTCTTGAAAAGAGCTCTAGTCTTTCCTATTCTACTGTTTCCCTCTTTCTTTGCACTGATCACTGAGGAAGGCTTTCTTATCTCTCTCTGCTATTCTTTGAAACTCTCCATTTAGATATATGTCCTCTCTTTTTCCCTTGCCTTTTGCTTCTCTTCTTTTCTCAGCTATTTGTAAATGAATGAAAAATGAAGTTGCTCAGTCATGTCTGACTCTTTGCGACCCCATGGACTGTAGCCTACCAGGCTCCTCCGTCCGTGGGATTCTCCAGGCAAGAATACTGGAGTGGGTTGCCATGTCCTTCTCCACAGCTATTTGTAAGGCCTCCTCAAAAAAACATTTTGCCTTTTTGCATTTCTTTTTTGGAGGGATGGTTTTGATCACCACCTCCTGTACAGTGTTACGAACCTCTGTCTACAGTTCTTCAGGCATTATTTCAGATCTAATCCTTTGAATCTGTTTGTCACTTCCACTTTATAATCGTAAGGGAATTGATTTAGGTCATACCTGACAAATACTGCTTCTAACCAATTTGAGAGAAATGAGTTACTAGTAGGTTTAAAGTCAGAAAGGTTTCTCTGGATGCCAAAGTTTTGCTTGATTTTTTTTTTTTTCCCCAAAACAACTTTCATCTTAGATTCACTTAGAGGACAGTTACCCTTCTGTGGTTTTTCTTTACATCTACATTCAAAATTGTGGGTGCCTCATCACCTTTCAAGTTCTTTTGAAGCTTCATGTCACAGGGCTTCTCAGAAGAGATCATTTCTTGGTGCTATAGCTTTATTTCATGCAAATTCCATCATCTCATACCCCTGATTATTGTCAAAACTTCTCTTCAGCTCTTTAACTGGTAAGAATCTCCTTCTTAGTTCATTTTATAAGACAACCCTAAATCAATATCCTTGTGTCATAAATGAGAAAATTTGAGAGAATAAATTTGCCTACGAGAGAAAAAGGGTTGAATGCCTTTCCAAAATTCGGCATGATATCTAGAGAGTTAGTTCTCCCCATACTATTCTATATAATCTCCTTTTCCAAGACAATATTTTATAAACAAATTTCTTCCTTAAAGGCATTGCAATCCCACTGTCGATCAAGACCAAACTTCTTCTCTAAAGAGGAATATTCTCTATGACAATCAAAACCCTATAATCCTTTGAAACTGCTATTTTTTTCAATTCCACGAAAATCTTATGAATTCTTCTCTGAACCTGTTCTCATGATTGTTTCATTCCGGGGCCCTTTGTGCCCTCCCACCCCCTTTTCCTGTCCTTTCCATGCTCGTGGCCTAAGCACTGTAACTCCTGCACTTCCTTGGAGCCTACCAAAGACCTTGAATACCGCCAAAGCTGTACAAACTGAACTTTTAGATTTTTATAAACCAGCAGATGATTTAACTTTGGGATTATTCTCAAGCTCTTGTTACATGCTGTACTTGAATTTCTAATTAATTATAAAAGCTTTGAGTCAGGATCAGTGTCTTTCATTTCTTTTATAGTTCCCACAGTTTCCACCAATGTGCTGGTACAAGAAAACCATTCATTGACCTGAATTTATTCTATCCCTGAAATTCCTTTCCTTTTTGCCACCTTCTCCCAACTTATCTTAAAACAAAACAAACCTATTTTATATGCAAATCTGAATGCTAGAAGAATTAATTTCCCAAAAAATGTCCATCATTGGCATTACCGAAGACATTTTAGAAATGTGCTCTCTGGCCCCACTCTAGACATATTATATCCTAATATACTTCTTAGCAAGACACTAGCATGCATAAAGTGATTTTTATGCATTTTACAATGTGGGAAATGTTGCACTAAAGAATCCAGTCTGAATCGGTTGTAAACATTGCCACTAAAGAATTCATTCTGAATCAGTGATCTTTGATTTTTACATTCAATAAGCCAGGAAAATATGTATTTAAATTTCTTTTTAATCATCCATATGTATATGTGTGTTGTGTGAAAAGGAGAGGAAGACAGAGAACCAGGGGAAAATTTGGGGAATAAGCAATTTTTGCTTTAGTAAACTCACCTCATAATTATCTAGTGAATATATTTTCTATTTAGACTATTATTTCTGCTGTGCTTTTTTTTTCCATTTTGTGTTAAACCACAAGGGAAAACAGAGTTATCAAGATATTACTTCAAAAATACAATTGAGGTATCTAAGAGCGGAAATCATTTGATGAATTTTTAAAAGCTGGCTGCTTTTTAAAGGCATTTATAATTCAAAGTGTTTGATTAACTTTTAAAGAGTTGAGTGCTAGTAGATTTAAAATCAAAAGGAAAGATTTGGAGTGGTCTGGTAGATTTTTAAAGAAGGATAGAAGCAAGAAAACTGTGGCCTTACTCTTCTTAGCTTTGATATTTTTATGTGATTTTTGTTCCAATCACAAAACACATCCTTTTTAATCTTCTGTATATTATATGAGCTACCATGGGAATACTAGTGATGGTTTCTTTATAACCCAGTAGATATTCTGAAAATCATTGCAGTACTTCATAAAGTATCTTAACTTGCCAGTGACAAGTGGTATAAATGTATAGTATATATCAGTTTATAAATAGTATCATGTAGAGCTGAAATTATGCAGATATTAGGCGATTGAAGAAGTAACAATGAAAAGACAGATATCATTAGGTAATCCAAGTCTATGCCCCAGCTAGTAATGCTGAAGAAGCTGAAGTTGAATGGTTCTATGAAGACCTACAAGACCTTCTAGAACTACCACACAACAAACATGTTCTTTTCATTATGGTGGACTGGAATGCAAAAGTAGTAAGCCAAGAAACACCTGGAGTAACAGGCACATTTGGCCTTGGAATACGGAATGAAGCAGGGCAAAGGCTAATAGACTTTTGCCAAGAGAATGCACTGGTCATAGCAAACACCCTCTTCCAACAAGATAAGAGAAGACTCTATACATGGACATCACCATATGGGCAATACCAACATCAGATTGATTATATTATTTGTGCCAAAGTTGGAGAAGCTCTATAGAGTCAGCAAAAACAAGACCATGAGCTGACTGTGGCTCAGATCATGAACTCCTTATTGCCATTTTCAGACTTAAATTGAAAAAGTAGAGAAAACCACTAGACCATTCAGGTATGACCTAAATCAACTTCCTTACGATTATACAGTGGAAGTGACAAATAGATTCAGTGGATTAGATCTAACAGACAGAATGCCTGATGAACTATGGATGAAGTTCATGACGTTATACAGGAGACAGGGATCAAGACCATCCCCAAGAAAAGAAATGCAAAATAGCAAAATGGCTGTCTGGGGAGGCCTTACAAATAGCTGTGAAAGTAAAAGAGAAAAGGAAACATACATCCATTTGAATGCAGAGTTCCAAACAATAGAAAGGAGAGATAAGAAAGTCTTCCTCAGTGCAAAGAAATAGAGAAAAACAATAGAATGGGAAAGACTAGAGATCCCTTCAAGAAAATTAAGAGATACCAAGGGACTATTTCATGCACAGATGGGCTCAATAAAGAACAGAAATGGTACGGACCTAACAGAAGGAGAAGATATTAAGAAGAGGTGGCAAGAATACACAGAGTTCAGTTCAGTTCAGTCACTCAGTCGTGTCTGACTCTTTGTGACCCCGTGAATCACAGCACGCCAGGCCTCCCTGTCCATCACCATCTCCCAGAGTTCACTCAGACTCAACGTTCATCAAGTTGGTGATGCCACCCAGCCATTTAATCCTCTCAAAGCTATGGAGGTAATGGAATTCCAGCTGAGTTATTTCAAATCCTAAAAGATGATGCTATTAAAGTACTGTACTCAATATGCCAGTAGATTTGGAAAACTGGAAATGGCCACAGGACTGGAAAAGGTCAGTTTTCATTCCAATCCCAAAGAAAGGCAATGCCAAAGAATGCTCAAACTACCACACAATTGCACTCATCTCACAGACTAGTAAAGTAATGCTCAAAATTCTCCTAGCCAGGCTTCAGTAGTACGTGAACCGTGAACTTCCAGAAGTTCAAGTTGGTTTTAGAAAAGGCAGAGGAACCAGAGATCAAACTGCCAACATCTGCTGGATCATGGAAAAAGCAAGAGAGTTCCAGAAAAACATCTATTTCTGCTTTATTGACTACACCAAAGCTTTTCACTGCATGGATCACAACAAACTGGAAAATTCATAAAGAGACGGGAATACCAGACCACCTGACCTCCCTCTTGAGAAATCTGTATGTAGGTCAGGAAGCAACACTTAGAACTAATCATGGAACAACAGACTGGTTCCAAATTATGAAAGGAGTGCATCGAGGCTATATATTGTCACCTTGATTGTTTAACTTATATGCAGAGTTCATCATGAGAAATGCTGGGCTGGATGAAGTACAAGCTGGAATCAAGATTGCTGGGAGAAATATCAATAACCTCAGATATGCAGATGACACCACCCTTTGGCAGAAAGTGGAGAGGAGCTAAAAAGCCTCTTGATGAAAGTGAAAGAGGAGAGTTAAAAATTTGGCTTAAAACTCATCATTCAGAAAACTAAGATCATGGCATCTGGTCTCATCATTTCATGGGAAATAGATGAGGAAACAGTAAAAACAGTGAAAGACTTTATTTTTCTATGCTCCAAAATCACTGCAGATGGTGATTGCAGCCATGAAATTAAATGACACTTACTCCTTGGGAGAAAAGTTATGACCAACGTAGAGCATTTTCAAAAACAGAGACATTACTTTGCCAACAAAAGTCTGTCTAGTCAAGGCTATGGTTTTTCCAGTAATTAAATATGGATGTGAGAGTTGGACTGTAAAGAAGAAATCTGAGCACCAACGAATGATGCTTTTGAGCTGTAGTGCTGGAGGACTTGATAGTCCCTTGGATAGCAAGGAAATCCAACCAGTCCATCCTAAAGGAAATCAGTCCTGAATATTCATTGGAAGGACTAATGCTGAAGCTGAAACTCCAATACTTTGACCACCTGATGGGAAGAACTTACTCTTCTGAAAAGACCTTGATGCTGGGAAAGATTGATGGGGGGAGGAGAAGGGGATGACAGAGGATGACATGGTTGGATGGCATCACTGACTCTTTGGACAGGAGTTTGAGTATACTCTGGGAGTTGGTGATGGTCAGGGAGGCCTGGCATTTTGCGGTTCATGGGGTCACAAAGAGTCGGACATGACTGAGCAACTGAACTGAACTGATCCTAAGGAAGGGGAAGGGGAAAGTAGTTTAGGAGTGAAAACTATAAACCTTAATAGAAACTTCCACGTATCCAACAGAATAAAACAATAATGTTCTAAAGTATTTGAGATCATTAGGAACCAGATAAAAGAGAAGAGCAATGTAGCCTCTGGTGAATAGCATCAGTGCTTCTCAAAAAGATCTAGCTCTTTGGGCTGTTGAGTTCAAATGTGAGTACTTTGTTTTATGAAGAATGCTTCCAACCTGGCCTAAGTTTGTCTACTCCTTATCAATTGACTCTTTCATTCCTCATTTCAGGAACCAGGTTATATTGCATCACTTAGACTATTGTGTGATATTGTATGGTAAGGGCTTGACATTGCGAATTAGATTGGTGTATTTTTCTTCAAATACCTCATAGTTAAGCATCGAGAAATATCACATAAACAAATAAGGGCAATAATGTGCTGTAGAGGCTATGTTGCAACAGGATCAAAACTGTGTGTAGGCACAAAGGTGAATTCTCCCTGGCTAATTAAGAAAAGATATCCATCAGTATGAAGCCATCTTATTCGAGACAAGTCTAAAGAAATGAGATGGTTAGATTATGAACAAATTGTTTCATAAACAGTTTCGTGGGTGTGGGAGCTTTCACCAATTTAGAGAGTTATTGAATATATGAAACATCACTTTTTCCTCATTCTAGCACTTAGAGACAAAATCACAGGAAAAAATTCAGAGATAGGAAAAGCAACACAAAGGAAAAAGGAAAGGAACTCGTGTTGTGAGAGGGTCCATATACCATACTAAGCTTGTTCCAGGCACTTTATAGACATTGTTTTAGGTAAACCTCATAACAATTTTGCCAATGCATAACTTGTCTGAGGTGTCACTACTAGAGTCAATACTCACAACCCCAGGTGATCACCCTAATCCTAGTTTTTAAAAGAAATAAATTAATCAAACATATGGGGAGAGCTCATACTACAAAGCAATAACTAAATGACCAACAGAATAAGCAGCAGTAGAGGACACTAATAACTATGCAAGTATGACTATGTCTCCAGGATTGAAATAATCAGATCTTTAGAAAAAAACAAAATTGGGTATTTGGTTTCTTAGGATATTTATCATGCTGCAAAATCTATCTACATATAATATAATCTGTATATCAAAATACATTATATCTAATCTCTGTTTCAGAAAATTATAAAAAGTGAAAATATTCAAAATACATTAAATACCACAAAATTTACATCTATTTTATGTTTTCACATGCATGCATGCCCAGTCTTGTCTGGTTCTTTGTGACCCCATAGACTGTAGCCCTCCAGGCTCCTCTCTCCCAGAATTTCCCAAGCAAAAATATTACATTTTCCCTAGAGGATCTTCCCACCCCAGAGATTGAACCCCCATGTTTTATCCTACTCTAAATTTTTTAGCTCCTTATATTCAGATCCATTTGACACTTAAAGTGCTTTTATCACAAATGATTTAAGCCAGATGTTACCATATCCTATGCCAATTAACTAATTCACTAGTATGAATATGGAAAGATTATAAATACAAATAGAAAACAAAGAAGTGATATTTTCTCTCACACATTATTATGAGAAACTGGATTAGAAACCCAAGTAATTTCTAGGAACTTAGTATAAGACACAACTGAATTACTTTTATTTCCTCATATTGGGTGCAAAAGAAGGAAGCAACTCTACTTAGGTTAATATAAAGTTAATATAATCAGTTCAGTTCAGTTCAGTTCAGTCTCTCAGTCGTATCCAACTCTTTGCAGTCCCATGAATCGCAGCACACCAGGCCGCCCTGTCCATCACCAACTCCCGGAGTTCACTCAGACTCACGTCCATCGAGTCAGTGATACCATCCAGCCATCTCATCCTCTGTCGTCTCTTTCTCCTCCTGCTCCCAATCCCTCCCAGCATCAGAGTCTTTTCCAATGAGTCAACTCTTCGCATGAGGTAGCCAAAGTACTGGAGTTTCAGCTTCAGCATCATTCCTTCCAAAGAAATCCCAGGGCTGATCTCCAACCAAGTACAAATTTTCACATAAATTCTAGAAACTCAGGTTAAAATTTTTCATTGACTTAGAAATTTCTATCATGAGTTCCTGATTAACTATTTACAGTTATGTCAAGTTCTGTTTTTAGAGATCAGAGAAATAGTGCTGAATTGAAAAATATTTGAGGCCATTTGACTTAACTTATAAAATGAATGTTTATATAGGTCATAGTAATGTCAGGTGGACTGAAATGTTTATAATCAGGATTAACTAATGTCTGAAAAAATAGCACTGGGTGGTTGATATATACCCTAAAGATTATTGAAAATAGGTGTGGTGTGCTGTGCTTAGTCACTTAGTCATGTCTGACTCTTTGTGACCCCATGGACTATACCCACCAGACTCCTCTGTCCATGAGGATTCTCCAGGCAAGAATACTGGAGTGGGTTGCCTTGCCCTCCTCTGGGGATCTTCCCAACCCAGGGATTGAATTCAGGTCTCCTGCATTGCAGGTGGATTCTTTACAGTCTAAGCCACCAAGAAAGCTCATTAAAAGTATACATAGGTATATATGTGATATATGGCTCAGGTGGTAAAGAATCTGCCTGCAATTCAGGAA